>JALGPY010000007.1:43597947-44847947 GCA_023055425.1 Linanthus parryae
TCTCTCAAATTACCATCACAATCCAACAATACTGTCCGAGTGGTCTTCAAATAATAATCAAATATGCTAGGATAAGGAAACACGTAAATCGATGAATGAATATCACATAAAAATATCATCTCCTACTAACTCAATCAAAGTCCATGTCAAGTCCAAGCCGCAAAATCAATGAAATACATGTGTGGGAGTGGAGTCGTCGCAAGCTCACACTCAATGTCCGGAGTCAAAAGTCGACACCCCCACACTCGAATATAACCATATTCGCTCTCAAGTAGTCCCGAAGATGAATGTATCTCGTGCCTAATCCAACCGATCCTCCTACACCAAATTAATCAAAACCGGTACCTAGCACGATCCACCAATTAAGTTCACCCAACCCATTTCCGTGCGTATTAGATTCACGCACTCACGGCTCTCCACAACTGTGTCCATGATGTAGTGGCATGGAACACCGCCACAACGAAGTGCGCAAGCCTACTCACTCACCCTCGCATCCCCTCGTAGATAATCAATGAAGTGCAAGCGAGATGTAGAACTCAACGAATTGTATAATCACTCCCTCATCGAACCCCCTCAACTAAACAACCCCCTCGTGACGCACTAAAGTGGTGATTCTAATCAATTTGTGATGAAGGCCAAGAATCGTCACCCTAGGTCCGAAGGCTAGCAAAGAATCCAAGGTTCAAATTGGGGGCGTCTAATGGTCCTACAAGGTGAGTTCTAAAAGCAGTGAGTGCTCTAATACACACCTCGCACAGCTGTTTCGTGTGCCACTACGAGGAGGGTTGGCGACTACCTAAGACGTACACATGGATGTTCGGCTTGTTTAGCTCACACCTAGCTCAGCTCTTGTGAGAAAATAGGCACACCCTTTGAGTTTGAAAATCACGTAAGTGTTAGAAATAGGTAGGCACTCCCGTAAAGAAAGTCTCTCTATACCTACTAGGGGGGTCTCACATCGTCACTCTCGGTCGCAAATCATGCTCTAAGCCTAAAATCCTCACACTTCGCAATTTATCAAACTTTAGCCTCTTTCGATTGCCCTTTTCTCAAAATTTTCACTTTTTTTTTTTTGGATTTTTCAATTTTTTTGATTTTTTTTTATTTTTTCATATAATTCCTACACTACATGCAAGCAGTCACGAACGAAACTACACAAGACATTCGACAGGGTAGGTTGACTCAAATAAGAAAACGTGCAATACTAAACACAAACTCAACAAGTATATACATGACTAACACATCACAATACGACATAATATCACAATATCACGACACGAACCACATAAATAAACACAATACGACACGAACAACTATATGTAGACATGGCGATGCAAACACTGACTGGCTAGTCAAGACTAAAACTCCCCCCACACTAGAATACGTCATTTTCCTCAACGAATTTAGAAGTAAAACCGAGGACTCATCATCTCTAATGTGAGGGGCGGTGGATCTACTCGGGGTCATGTCATGGCACAAGAACGTAGCTGCAATAAATTTAGAGATAATTCAAGCTACGTGCACATGAACGCGTTGTGTATACCGAATTAAGCAAGTACTCAAGTATTCCCTAGAATTCTAACAGCTAATTCCAGCGGCGACTATGCACCGTGACCAAGTTATCGAAATAAAATCCTAGAGCAAGTACGATGTGCCTAAACGATAAATAAAGAGATAGAAAAGAGTGCTCACAACCGACACAAGTTCGGGGACGAAATCCGAGAAGTGCTGACTGAGATAGCAAGAACAATCCCCAAGCAAACATTGTCCAGAACAATGCAAGCTCCCTTGCGGTCGAGTGTGCGGAACACACAGGGGTCGATTGATCCTGTTGCTGCTGACGAAAAGAGAACGAAGAATCCCCGAACTCGTTATGTGATTTCCCTTGCGGTCGAGTGCGCAAGTAGCACACCGGGGTCGATTGCTTCGTCAAATTCCTCCAATCTTTAATCCTTCATGTCGCTTCAAAAGTTTTCATTGTTTAATCATATGGTTGAACTTAGAGCTTAGGATGAATCATGTTTTTCTGTCACTAGCACCACATAGAGTTTACCGCCAACACCACCAGTTTAATAAACTGTTCCAGATTACTCCATTAATCAACCAAACCATCACAAACATCCCCCACTCGACCATTTTCCTACCTTTAAACCAATTCACCACTTCACCATACACCTACAGTACCTACAAGCCCAAGTAACCAACCAAATCATCTAACACACATCACCAACTATAATTTCCTACACCATGCATATCCTCATACCAAGTTCACCCACAAATAGCATAGACCACAAACCCCCAAACTCCTTCATGGCCCTCTAATTACACAACCTGCACCAAAACCATTCAACCAATTCAGGCCACAACCATCTCCATCCCCTTCAATCCAACCTGCAATCAATTAAACCCAGCAACAACTTCAGTTCCCAACACCCTGAACCATTCCCCTACACCTGTAACCAACTCCATAATCATTGCCCTGCAACCAGATAACCAAACAAATTACCCACCTGGTGATTGTCCTCTCCACAGACATGGCTGCGACCAAAACCAGCAGCGAAGAAGCAGCAAAAACAGAGGCTCAATCTCCTGGTTTTCTGCTTTGCTGGGTTTCCAATTCGACGGAGAAAAAGAGAGGATTGAGATTCGATTCCCAAAATTGATGACAAACTGAAGAGGGCTGAGCATCGGCGTTGGCAAGGGCCGCCTACGGCTGGGCTCGGCGGTTTGTTTGGTCAGAGCCGTGGATCGGGGTCTGGGTTCACCGTTAATGGCGTTTCAGGTGGTCGGAGGGACGAGAGGAGAAGACGGCGATGGCTGAGAGGTGGACGACATGGGTTATGGATTTCAATTGGGTTCAGTTGAAGCTCGGTTTGCCGTGCGAATTCGGCCGAGTTTCTGGGTTTGTAGCTGGAGGCTAGGTCGGGGAGAGAGGAGAAGACGATGGAGTTCTGGGTTTGTGTTCTACGATGGCTGCGGTTCGAATTGGAGACCAGAGAGGGGTCGATTCATAGGGGGTTCGCGATGGTGGTTTGCGTCGGAGATGGAGGTTGAATCGGAGAGGGCTGAAGATTGGCCGGTGAGTGGTGTTCGATCAGAGGTTGGCTATGATGATGAAATCAGAGGAGGTTTGAGAGAGAGACTGATTGGGAAGAGACGGTAGTGTCTGGGTTCGGTGACGGGTGAAAGGAGGTGAGAGAGGAGAGGGTGGTGTAGGGCAAAGATGGGGAGTCAGAGAGAAGCGGTGGTAGCTGTTGGAGAAGAGGGAAGATGAACACTGCTCGCACGAACAAATTGTTGTGTTCGTAAGATTCAGCAGTGAGTTTTTGGGGGCCTCCTGTTCGTGCGAACACAGGGGGTGTTCGTGCGAACACAGGGGGTGTTCGTGCGAACAACCCTGACTCCAATTTTTTTTTTTTTCGTTCCGCTTCGTTTGCTTTGTCTTTGAGGTTCCCTAGCTTTGAATTCCATGTTCTCCTTTTTGTTCTTGAGCCAATTTTTTGTGTCACGCTTCCCAACATCCTAGGGAATCTTGTCGTGATCATATCTCGCTCAAATTCCGCCTTTATTTTACGTCCGGACTCCGATGCGCGCTTTTCCATGTCTACGCACATCAAGAAGGGGAGTCTGAATCGCGTAATAACCTGTAAACCTGCGGAGACTCAATTCAAATGTCAAATTCTCGCTCTCTCACCCCTCTGATAAAAAAACGGAATTAAAAACACACAACAGTATTTAAAACACACTCTCTACACTAATGCATAAAATACGTTGGGTTGCCTCCCAACGAGCGCTTGTAATTTACGGTCGACGGCCCGACCCAGTTACCTCATGAAGCTCAGAAAGGTGGTTTGGCAGGTCGTTCTGCATCCAGTTTTTGGCGTTGGATGTTCAAAACTACCTCATGCGCCTGCACACTCGATGCTTTGCCCTTAAGTTCCGGCGGATCATCCTGTGTCAGTTCTGGGATTCCGCACCTAACTTGAACAGGAAATGGCAATCCTGACTTTACCTCACGAGTATACTGAGGAGTCGGTTTAAAAACTCGAAAGGTCTCCACAGTGTCGTTGACCCTCATGATCAACTCCCCATTCTCTACATTAATTAATGTCCGACCGGTAGCTAGAAAGGGCCTACCAAAAATGATCGGAACGTCACCAACTGGCATGTCCAATATCACGAAATCGGCTGGCATGATCAAACTACCAACCCTCACAAGTAGGTCTTCTACCACCCCAATGGCCTTCTTGGATGACTTATCCGCAAATTGAAGATTGATCCAAGTTTTACGAGGCTCCCCGACACCTAGCTTTTTAAATACTGAAAGCGGCATTAAGTTGACACTCGCCCCCAGATCGCACAAAGCCTTGCCTGTATATGCCCCGCCAAGTGTAGCTTCAATCACAAAACTACCTGGATCTTTCTTCTTCTTAGGCAATCCATGCAAGACACATGAACTCACATGCTCATTCAGCTTCACTGTCTGAAAGTTATCCATAGCTTTTCTCCCATAGATTGCATCCTTGATAAACCGCGCATACTTAGGCATTTTCTGCAGCGCCTCAATCAACGGAATGTTTATGTGCAGTTTGGAGAAAATACTGAGAAATCTCCTGTACTCCTCAGAGTCATCCTTCTTCTTTCTAGTTTTCAATGGAAAAGGTACATATTTAAAAGAAGAGGGTGGTGGTAATACCTCATAGGAATTTTCCTCATCATGTGGAGTCATGCCCTTTGATTGGGGAACCATGACAGGTGTCTTCTCAGAATCGAAGACCTCATGCTCCTTAGCCTTTGATGCTTCAGCTCTGGCATGGCTCGGGTATGGTTGATCAGTCAACGAAACCCCGCTGCGAGTGGTAATGGCATTTACCTGGCGCACATTCTCTGTGTCAGACGGTAGAGAACCAGGTGCTCTAGCAGATAATTGCGTTGTAATTTTCCCAACTTGAACCACTAGTGCACGAAGAGAAGTCTTCGTAGCCTGCAAATCAGAAGACATAGCATTGACCGTCGTGGTCATATTGTTCATGTTGTTACTCAGCTGTGTCAACGCCTTAGTGAGTACAGAAATCTCTGGGTTTGGCGCTACAACAGCCGGTGGTGGAGCCTGCGACACTGGTGCTTGTGGCATGTGCTGAAACCCAGGTGCGTATATAGCTCCAGACTGATCCCCATACCTGAAACCTGGATGATCTCTTGTGCCTGGTCTGTAGTTCCCTTGGTTCCAATTCTGCCGCTGTCCTTGTGCCCCCACAAAGTTCACATCTTCACTTGCAATCTGGGCCAAGGCTGAATCAAATTCCTGCTCCTCTACTCTTGCAACTGGCTTCTTATCCCGGTACACATGCTTGGCTAAATCTGACACCATCTTGCTGATCCCAGTCTTCCATTCATCATCTCTAGGTTCAGGCAATGTCGATAATCTCCTGGAATCATAGAGCTGTGAATCCTGCTTAGCGAGCTGCTTCATGAGCGCATAGGCTCCTTCCTTGTCAACAGAGTACAGAAAATTGCCTCCAGCTTCTTTGTTAATCAGCTCCTGATTGTGACGTTCTAGACCATAGTAGAAGACTTGCAAAATTTTGTAATCCCCAAAATCATGGTTTGGGCACTTCCTGATCAAATGCATAAAACGGTCCCATGCATCTACTACAGTTTCATCGGCATGTTGCCGAAAGCGTCACCCTGTAGCTCAATCACCCGTTGAACTGGATAAAACTTGGCCATGAACTCATCAACACACTGAGCCCATGTAGTTATCGAATCAGGAGCTCTTGACTTTAGCCACTTCTCAGCTGCACCCTTCAGACAGTAAGGGAAAAGAATTAGCTTCAACGCCTCTGCTGTTACATCCTTGTACTTGGTAGTCTTTATGTACGCGTTGAACCTCCCAATAAATTCATTGGGGTCTTCATCCCTGTTCCCATAGAATCGGAACTGATTGGTCACCGTCTGAATTGTCGCAGGCTTAAGAACAAAGTGCTCGGCCTGTATCTCTGGCACTACAATTGCCGGATTGTGTCCATAGGTGGCCGACTGAAACTTCTACACAATAGCCTGTCCAGACTTGTTGTATGGTGTCTGGGCGTTGCGATCATTCACCAGTTTAGACAACTCTTCCACCCGCTGATTGAGTTGCGCGTTGGTCAATTGATCACCCATAGTGCTCTGTTTATGTCTTCTCCTCTGATCTCTGAATAACTGCTCTGGGTCTTCAAGTGGGGGCACAAGTTCTCTAGGGATCCTGGACATACACTGATGACCTGAAAAGCAGACTCAAATACAAGTGAGAAAACAAGTAGCTATTTAAACAAAAAGTAAAAGAGATATCATAAATCAATTTCTACTAACTAATAAACCGTTAAAGTCCCCGGCAACGGCGCCAAAAACTTGACGCGAATTCTTTACGCGCTTATACGCAAGTATACAGTCAAGTAGTATTAGGAGTATTTTACGACTCCGAGTATCGAACCCAAGGGAATTTACGATTATTAGATAACTAGAAATTAATTATAAGAGATCTAAGTAGCCGATAAAAAGTTGTTTTAATTTGTAACGTTGTCTCCCACAAACAAGCGACATAAATTAAATAACAAGTAACTAAATATTTTTGTAGGGTTTTCAATTTTTAAATGAAAATAAATTGAGATTGACTGCGATTAATGAGAAAGAACTAGGCAATTGATGTCCCTAGGGTTGTTAACGATTTCAGGAATTATGCATGAAACACTCTACTCACGTTCTAGTTATATCGGGTAATGCTCATCACGATCTTCTCTCGATCTCATGTGAATTTGTGTAAACAATAGCTTTCGGGTCCTCTCGGTCCACCTCCGTCTATTACTACAATCTAATTGATTTGTTAGGCTCGTTCACCGGGTCCTATCGGTCCACCAAATTCACTAAGTAATAACAAAAATCAATCGAAACTACCCTCACACGATTAATCAAGTTTCTATCTCCTCTCGGTCTCAAGAAACTACAAGATCACCTAACTATTCTTTAACACGTCTCAAAGAATTCACTTTCGTGCAACCCTATCAACAAATAGCATCCTACGGGTGATCAAGCCAAGAACACTAATAAATAAAGAACAAGAATAGTTTGGATAACAAGAACGTTCATAAACTTTAAGCTAATGCATGTATCAAGTCCAAAATCCGAAAAAACGTCATCAAACCCTGGTTTTCATCAATCACCTAGCTTGAGAAGTTTAGCTAGACATAATAGTGTTTAACATAATCAAAATATTGAATTTCATGAAGAATAGAAGAAGAAAAGATGATCAAACGCTAAAATCTTCAATGTTGATGACCTTCCAAGCTCCTAGCTTTGTCTCCTATCTTCCCTAGCTCCCAAGACTTCAAAGATGCGTCAATCCCCCTTTCTTAGGTCATCCCGTACGTTTTTAACAGCTGAGCTCGTTTTTTAATGAAAACTAGCCGAAATTGCACTTCAGCCCCTCTACTTTGTAATTCCCGGACATAATTATTTGCTGATTTTGCGCGGGCTGTATCTCCCTCATACGAACTCGTATTCCGGCCTACCATATATAGTTGGAAAGCTACGGATGTCTACTTTCCAATGCCGCAAGCCTTGCTTCAAAATTCTTTGTAGATTTTCCTGGGAATCGTAAAGAGTGCAGGCTGGTCCTGTGTGACTTTTCCAACTTTTCTTCGTTTGTGCGTCTCCTTTTCTCCTCTTCATCTAGCTCCATTCCAAGCATATCCAAGCATCTCATAAGCTCCATTGCACCTATTGTACCTGAGATACAAAACACTAAACAACCCGTGCAATTATCATAGCAAATATTAGAGAAAACATGCACAAATAAGCTAGAAACACAACTTTTCACTCTTAGGCTTAGTAATAGTCAAATTCACATATTTGTGCAAATATAACATATAAATCATGTGAAATAAGCCTATTAAAAATAATATGGAAGTATAAAAATAACTCCTAAAAGAGAGTTATCAGCCGTCAATGGCGCTTTTCCGGCGACAGTGGTTTTCCTGATCACGACAGCAGCAAATTTCTTCGAGTTGGCGCAAGAAATTGGTACTCACAGCTTTGTCTCGTCCTCAGGATCACGAATATACTAATTAGAGCTCCTAATTCGCTGTAAACAATGATAAATTCGAGCATAAACTAACTAGGGTTCATCACCTTCAATCTCGATTATCTCCCCCGTCTCTTGATGGATTCTCAAATCGATTGGGGGATTTTCTTCCCCATTCCCGTGGCTATCTCCAACAGGATCAGTTCTTGATTTGGCACACGTTTGAGTTTGTTCTAGAGGTGGTGCTATGGTGGTTGTCTTAGTGGTTGTAGAGGAGTCTCCCTCTTCATCTCTCTCTCTCCCTCCCCCTCTCTCTCTTGCATGTCAAAAAAATAGGATATACAAGATGCATACCAGCCCTTGAGTGCTCAAATTGACACTTGTCACATGCTAGCTTGCATGAGTGACACATAGGGGGTGTTAAGTACAAATAAAGAAAACTTTGGGCCTATATTGCAAATTTTCTCTCCAATCTTTGATTAATTCCAAATTGACCCCAACTAAGTTCAATAGCACTCAAAGTGTCATTCTTTGACATTCTTGTAAGATTAGGGGTTGACAGATACTACTAACTAAGACACTCCTTAGCTGATCCAAAGGTTTAATTTATAGCAGTTTAACCCCACTATTTTCAGGATATTCACTTCTCAATTTCTAATAAATTGCGGGGTGTTACATCAACTCTCCCTCAACGAACCTCCCTAATTCGACTCCCTCTATCATGACGCATAGGAAGGGATCATTCTAACTAGTGATAGAAGTCACAAGGAACGACTTCCTAGGCTAGAGGCTGTGAATAAAAGGAGTAAATGGATCAAATTGGGTTAACTAGTGGACCTAGGCGATGGAGACGGGACGTGAGGTCCCCATAAAAATCACTCGCACAGCTGTTCCGTTGCCACTACAAGGAGGGTTGCGACTACCTAAGTGACGGTGGTGTAGTGCTAGTAGGATAACTAGTCTGAGAGACAGCTACTCACAACTCTCTAGTGCATTGGCCCTATAGCCTTCCTACTCCAAATTCTCATGTGTCTACCTCACCTCAGATTTTCATAATACCTAGGGAATAGTATCATTGAGCCCTCTCCAGGCTTACTCTCTTCAATTGCCCTTTCTCAAAAAAATTCAATTTTTAGGGTTTTTCAAATTTTCAAATTTAGGGTTTTTCTTGTTTTTAATTTTTTTTAGACACTATATAACTGGCCAACTCGATTAACCAACAAAATAGGGTAGGTGGACTCAATATATAAAAGTGCAACAATATATACAATGCAAATATTTAAACGTGCACATGCAATCCTATGGACTAACTCTATATGCATAACAGATTCACTAAACTACATGTAACAAGGCAATGCAATGTCCAACTAGCGGATAGCTAAAAACTCACCCACACTTAAGCGCTTCGTTGTCCTCAACGAAAATAGAGTGACATCAAGAGGACTCGGCTGCTCAAGCGTAGGGTCGGTGGGTTTAGTCGGAGTGAGTGCACGTGAGGTCTAGTCGGAGTGAGCTAAACAAGTATCCAATAATCCAAGTATGAGCAAGTAAAGTTTTTCAAGAAATTAAGCCCTAAGAGTGCCTAAGCAAGAATTTAAGCCGAGAGAGAGAAAATTGTACCAAATTTTTCGGAAACACGAGCTAGTGAAGGCATGAGTACCTCCTTAAGCTCCTCGGTGTCCCCGTCTTAAGTTCCTCTTTGATATTTTGACGAATCCCCCTCCAAAGCAACTAATTTGAAGATTTAAGGTCTTGGAGCTCTTCCTCTTTGAATTCCCCCACACTCAATCCGCTCACTATCTCAAAAGCTCAAGAGTTAATCTTGTAAATTTTGCGATTTGGATGCATTTGGGTTAGGGGTGTGTTGGTGTTCTTGAGGGTTTGGAGAGGAAGAAGATGAAGTTGGGAGGTTTTTGATCCGATTGTGTGGTGTTAGGAGGCTTGTTGGTCCGTTTTTAGCCTTTACTATCCTCAAAAATGTCAAAAACATCCCCAAAGAGTCAAAAAATACCCCCAAAAATTGACCAGCCCGGGCCATTTTGGCACCCATTTCGGCCCGAAATAGAGGCCGAAATCACTGGGAAATTTTGAAGCAGAATGCCCTTTTCATTTCGGGCCAAAATAGGGGCATTTCGGCCTTCATGGTGCCCGAAATGCCTGGAACTCTCCAACTTGTTTTTGCTCTATCTTCTTCATCCGACATCCGTTTTGCGCGCTTATTTCATAGATGGACTCCATATTCGACGAGGAATAAATTTTTGACTAGAAGGTTCCCAAACCAAGAAATTTTCTATTTCTTCTCAATTTATCTCTCTTGTGCAAAGAATCTCGCCTCCAAAGCTCTTGAACTCTATTTTCACTCCGGATTCTGATGCGTGCAACCCCGATACTCCAACTCGCTACCATGCTCCTCATTACTAATTGGCTACTCCTCAACCTCGAGTAGATTATTTATCAAGATCAATGCTTCCGGTTAGCTAGTTGTTCCTCGTTTTGCGTGCAAAATCGTGCACATGCATCAAGAATGGGAATCCGGAGAGTTCTTCGGTACCTGTGTCCTGTACACTCATAGAAAATATTAAAACAACTCTCTCTCGCCCCTCACAATCAAATATGGAGAACTCAAAAACAAAACAAAATATCAAACTCTACTCTACATTGGGTTGCCTCCCAATAAGCGCTTGTAATTTAAGATCGACGGCCCGACCCGGTAACCTCAACCGTCTAGGATAGTGAAGAATGCTTAACTCTCCACTTCTTCTTCTTCCACCATCTTTTCTCAATGACTTTCTTCTCACGAATTGCACCCATGTGCAAAGAAGATGGTGAAAAATTGTAGAAGCCGATCCCTTTCATCTTACACTTTTTCTTCGTGATCAACTTCCAAAGAGTACCACTAGGCTCAAACGAATCTCTCTCCAAGAAATCATCCCAGTAGTACTCCTTTGGTGCTTGACGCTCCTCATCCAACACATGCATCTCATCTATACCCCCACACTGGATGATTTCCAACTCCTTGGCTATGGCATATAAATTTTCAATAGGATAGCCAATAGAACAAGAAATTGGAAGTTGCCCATCACGTTCTTCCCCAAAAGATTCTCCATACACAAGTCTTTTCAACTCATTGCGGACTTGATTTATATGATATATGGAAAATTCTTCAAGAATATGAGTAGGGGCTTTTACCTCAATTTTAATGGACACTATTTCTTCGCCCGCTTCATCATCAGGACACCACAAACTCCCAATATCGGTGTCATCCCACTCATGCCAAGGCTGTGAGATAATTGGAGGTTGCCTTGCAGCGAGCATCGCCTCCTCTATTTTTGGACACACAAGTCCACCCCAGTCTGAATTAGAGTCTGAGTCCTCATAAACGGCAAAGTCCAAAACTGGTTCATTGACATTACATTCTTCGCTCGGCTCATGTACCTCTTCTTCCACAACTGCAGCTTGCGATTCGGATTCTCGTTCTTTCTCCATCCTATCCATCAGTGTCCTTTGCATCTCTAGAACAGTTGGTAGCCAATGAGGTTCATCTGAACCATCTTGTGATGGTGACCATGATGCTCGATTAGGGGCTCGATGGCATATGTCATAGGCTCCTCTTGTGGCTCATGTGTAACAAGGGACATCCTTGTGATGCGTGCTTGGATCTCCCCCATAATATTGTGCAAGTCTTCCATGCTTGCTGATGAGTCCTCGTGATGCTGATAAAGCTGTGGTGGATCAAATATGCGTGTGTCTTCATACTTGTGATCTTTCTTGCATTTGTAGCACCATATCATTGAGCAGTCATCTGTGTGCCAAATTTTGCATCTAGCACAGTAGTAGGGGTAATCAGAGATCCCATCATAATCATCCTTGCTGCTCATTCTCATTGTATCTCTTGCTTCTTGGGTTCCTGCAAAAACAAACTCACAAGATACCCGTGAAGCACAGAGATAGAAACAAAATAAAATAAACTAAAAGAAAAGTACCCTAAACTAACTCCAAACTAAATAATCTATCGCTGTCCCCGATAACGCCGCCAAAAACTTGACATGCTTTCTTACGTGTTACCGCAAGTGCACGGTTCAAGTAATATAGGGTAATATTTCAACCCCGAGTTATCGATCCCACGAGGACAAGCTTGAGACTATTTAATTAGTTGTTAACTTAGAGTACTATAACAGGAGGAAGAATTGTGATTAACTAAGGCGTCACCCACAAACAAGTGACTGGAATTAAATAACAACTAAACTAATCTTTTTGTATTTTTTTATTTTATTACACAAATATGGAGAAACTAGGCAATATCTAGATCACCTAGGGTTGTAGGCGATTTTCGGATTAGCAAAGTACCACGTTAATCCTATTCTAGTTACGCCGGGTAATAGTACAGACAATCTCCTCTCGATCTCATGTCGTTCTACGTTACGGTTTACTTGGTGTCCTGTCGGTCCACCTACATCTACCGGTCCGTTCTAGTAGGCTAACGACAGTGCACTGAATGATGTCCTCTAAGACCACCACCACACGAACACATCACTATCTCCTACGGAATCTACCCACTAAGGCCAATCCTACACACTTCTCTTCTCAGTCTCCGTGATTAAGGATTCTTGTTCATATCTCATCACAACTAGGTCTAAGTCGCTCTCACGCACTCGCTAGCTAATTAACAAGTCTGGTTGATCACTCCGTTCTTGCTAAGGATTAAGCATAACATATGAACAATAACTAGAATGAAATTAACATTAAGCAAGAAATTGATTCACGAATGAATCCTAAGTCTCATGATTATCAAATCATTATCTAGCCGTGTCAATAGATTGGATGCAATAACAATATCAAGAAACTAAACATTGATTCAATGAATCTAAATCCAAAAGCATGAAACAAAGTCTCAAATCCGGAAAACATATTGTCTACATAAACCCTCGGCTTTCTAGAGAAGCCTATCAAAACGTCTAGTTACTAATAATCTTAGCAACACAACAAAGTTTCTCCATACAAGTGGTTAAAAGAGGGAAGAAGAGATCAAACGCTAGAAATCGGGAAGATTGGCGCGATCCGGGCTCTTCTCCTTGCTTGAGGTTGCTCCCAATGGAGTCTCCTTGCTCTCCTCCTTGATTGTGGCTCTCAATAAGCGTGAATGATGATGATTTCCGTCCCTAGGTCGTTCTTGAATCATAACCCGCAGAAGTCTTCAGTAATTGCACAACAACCCAATGAAATCTGCTCCTGACTTCAAAACGCGATATCTTCTTCGTCCGAACTCGGATTTAGCTCCGTGTCCTATCGTTGGAAATATCTATGAGTATACTTTAATTTGGAACTAGTCTCATCTACAAATTATTTGTATAAATTCAGATAGGATCAAAATAGTGCAGACTGGTCATCCAAGCTCCTCCAATTCGGCTTCTCTTCACTCCACTTGAACTCCCGTTGTTTCCGAAGTTCGTTTCATGCCTCCTATCAATTGATTAGCATCCGTTCCTTCCAAGACAACATGAAAAAATATACCAAGCGATTATATTTGACAAATAACAATGAAATATGCATAGAAAATGCCCGGACTAACAATATAGCACATGGAAAGCAACAAGTGATAAAACGACCTTTATTCTCCAACCTTAAGCTCAAATAATTCTCAAATACCTATTAACATGTGATAAATTCTAAAGAATTATAGCCCCTAAAAGGTGCTATCACTGACGTAGGACGAAATTTATGGAAAATAGCGTTGAAAAGAGAAATACGCTCTTAAGAGGGTTTTGAAGCATAAGGTCAAGTTCGCTATACGCATAATGACTAGCGAGAGGGAATCCAGACTACAAACAATTGCATAGAGGTTGGGTATTCAACACCCCATATAAGCCAGTATCATTTGTTACTATTTACCATGGTCTACCCTGGTTACTGGAAATTAATAATTTGACTTGTTTTGTTCCCAAGTTTATTTGTAAGTGGCGTCCTCATTGACATGCTACTTGTGAGAGATATTTATTTAAGAATCATGCCAAATTTTAAATCTTATGAATATCTCGGTCAACGAACTGTCTAATTGAGAAATTACATCTCTTACTGAAAACAACTATTCATCGATATAACTATTTTTATAGAAAAGTTTTCGTAGTATGGTTTTGATACTTATACTTTTGAAACAACTCAAACTCCTTTAAACACAAAGCGTTATAACATATCTTAGCCACTCTGTTTACATGTTAAGTTGTTTATTCGCTGAGGTTTTACTGATACTCTCACTGCGATGTCCTTGTTCCTTCACGGAATCGTTCTCTCATGAAAAAGTAGAACTTAGTAATAAACAAGATAGTCAGCTTTTGTTGTAAAATATATTTTGTTAGACTTGGTGTCCACTTTGGAACCAATCAAGTATATTATTAACTCTTATCATAATTAATCAATAATTGGACTTTTCACTTGTTCTTTGTTACTACTCTTTGTACGAAAGGGTAAAATGCCCCGTACGGAGGGCACCTCCGGTATCCGGCTCTCTGTAAATTAGGGGAGTTGCACCAACTATGGATGTTTGGATTAAGTAACTTCAAATAAAAGTTTAACAAAGCTAAATTTTATGATACTAAAATATGACTTCATATTTTTCTTATTATTTCTCTTACTTAATAATATTTTTGTTTAACGTAAAAAAATTCTATTAAAAATAATGGAGTTATAGCTTTCAATATTAGCTAATCCCTTAGAATGAGTAGTTACTTGCTATTATGTAAAGTAAATGTAACTTTTCAAGCTAAATAGTATTTCTATGATATTAACTAAGGGCTTATTTATTTCAAATTTAATTCTTTTCTTATTAAATTAAACAGTTAAAGTGTTAATTCTTGGATAGTGAAATTGTATTGTGTTTGGGGAATCTAATAATAATAGTTAGTATGTTTTTATAAATAATAAATGTTAGTTTGATAATCGTATTTTAAACAAAAGTTGTTTTTCACCTTAGAAAATGTTGGGTGAGTTTGTAAAGGATTGTATGTGTTTCATGTAGGACTTTGTGTGTATTATTGCCGTGTTAGAAATATGTTGATTAGGGTATTGTTAACTTGTAGGTGACGAGTTCTCAGACGAAGGGTACGTCGAGTTCTACGACTGACTTGCAGAAGTGCTTTTATTTGAGGTGAGTGAACATGCCAGGCCTAGTGTGCCTAACGCCTTTCGTGTCGAATGCTTTTCTTCCTACTTGTCTCAAAATGAGTTTATGGGTTATGTGCATAGTGTGCTATTGAACGTTAAAGTTCCACTTATCGAAACGTTTCTCTGAAAGCATCACTATAATCTAATAATCGATGATAACGAAAAGTGGAAGAGTTGAGCGGGGTTGTTTCATGGTTACTTTTGGTTTGGTCGTGTTGACTACGGTCACTCGTCCAATTAATTATATTTAATCCGGTTGCAATGTCCCGAATAGCTCCTTGTACTCACTCTTCTGGCCACAAGAGTCTTAAGGGGGTGTCGACACTTAAGGTCCTGGATGCATGGAGATGGTTGCACTACTAGAAATGTAGCTTGTGGCGGCAGTTTTTGATACGGCGGACGAAAAAACCGCCGTTTAATGAGCCCTGTGACGGTGGTTTTAAGAAACCGACGTATATTTTATAATTAACGGCGGTTTACAATAACCGACGTATAATTGAGCCCTGTTGCGGCAGGAAAATCTATAACTGCCCTATATTTGCGGCGATTAATTGATTTACGCCGTTAATGAAACGGCGGATCGTATGTTTGCGCCGTGAAATTATTCGGTGCCGCATAAAAACCGCCTTAGACCGATTTTTTTTATTTGTCTACATTCATTTAAACAACATATATTATATCAATTTGCTGAATTTAATCTGAGCCGTAGATTATAATCCTATTAGATTCAATCTCATCCGTCTATTTTCAACCCTACCTTTTATAACTCCCAAATCTCTCTCTTCCTCTCATCTTCATCCGTCTCCACCATCTACCTCTTCCCGTCCCTTCCTCCCTTACCTTCCACCGTCCCTCCATCCGTCTCTTCCTCTCTTCTCATCCGTCTATTTGCTCTGCGTTTCTTCATCGACTTTCCCATCATATCTCTCTCTCTCTCAGATCTTCTCTTATCTCTTCGATCGGACATGGAAGTGACGTCATTGCCAGAAGCCCCTCCGCCGCTGCCGCTTTCCCGGCGACCGAACCGGCATCATATCTCTCTCCCTCTCTCTCTCTATTTCTCTTTGTGCTTCCTCGATCAGATTCCTCCTTCCTCCCCCTCGATCTGATCTAGGGTTCAATTTGACTTTTTTTTCTTCTTCAAATTCAAGTTGAAGATCTGAACTTTTTTTTTCTTGTAATTCAAGTTGAAGATCTGGACTTTTTTGGAGGAGAAGATATGGATCTGGACATTTTGGAGGATATAATACTTCAAGTACTTGTTAGAGATCTGTTCTTCAAGTTTTTTTTTTTTTTTTGAAATGATCGATTCTTGAAGTTCAGGTCACTGTTTCTAATTTTAAAAAACAATCTAATAAAAAATGAATTAAAAAAATCGATTAACATGAAAAATTAATCAATATATAAATAATATACTGTACGGCGGTTTAAGAGAACAGACGTCAGGTGTAAATTTTTGGCATCTGGTTTCGGTGGTTTTAGAAAACCGCCGAAAAAAATAGACGGCGGTTATCTCCGCCTTTATACCGTTAACGACGTCGTTACTGACGTCACATTTAGAACCGCCGCAGAAACCGCCTTATTTCTATTTAGGGCGATTTTTGGTGAAGTTTAAGGCGGTTTTGAACCGCCGTCTCAAACTGTTTTTCTAGTAGTATTGGTTCTTTTCCCCCGTATCAACAAATTAATAATGTGATTTTGGACTTGATGTTTGTAATTGGAAAATGGAAGAATATGTGATTTTGGAGTTTCCTATTTTAAACAATGAAATTGGAATCTCTTTTATTTCTTATAAGTGTCAAAGCCTTTACTTCCACTGTGTTTTAGCTAAACTACTAAAAATTGCTTCCTGTTTTGCAAATTTACATGCTTTGGTGTTTATTTGCTCAGTACTTATTGCTGATTTTGGAACTGTGGTGTTCCCTTTCTGTTTTCTGCACCACATGTTTATATGGGAGCTTGTCTTAACGGGAGCGCGAATCACATCTAGAACTTTCACATTTCATTTATTAGAGCTTCTCTTAGTTATCGTTGAATTTTAATTTGGTTAATGCCCATGTTTGAGGCACAACAATTTGGATTATAATAAGTATTGTTTTAAGACTTTATGGATGTTTTGCTTGGGATCCACTGTTTAAATCTCCTTGTATCCGGGTTTCATCTCGGGTATGGAGTGACACACCCGGGCTTCCGGCTTTGCCATTCTGGGGGCGTTACAGATTAGAACATAGATCGAGTGATCAATATGAAGGAGTTTAGAGTCCATAGTCGGATCAGGTTAGATGAACCTTTAATTCCAGGAGTGTATTTCAACCTACTTACGATCCACTCAAATACGTCTACTTTCGGTACGAGAAGATCTTTAAGATTTGTTACAAATGTGGCGTTGTGGGATACTCTAGCCGATATTGTGAGCAAAGTTCAGTCAAAATGTTGCATGTTTTTTAGCAGAAGAACATGAAATATTGCTTCCGACCGGACTCTATAAACTCCATTGATCTGAGCCAACAACCTATCCGGGCCTTGCAGAACCACTATGTTTCGAACAATACCCAACCTTGACCAAATTATTGCAATAATCCCGGATCGGAAATCCAGTACCAAATTGGTCATTAACATGTACTGAGACTCTAGATCAGATGATTTTTTCTCTCCACTTAGGAACGTGGAGTTTACGGAGCATAAACTGAACCCGTACCCGATTGCTTCTCTCTCTTTTCTTGCCTCTTTCAATATAGCCAAAGCTCCATCTTGCCCACTGAGTTTCAAACATAAATAATCATGATAACTACAAGGGAAGGGGACGCATCTCACACCCTTCCAAATTATCATGAAGCCTTCACTCTCATTGATCCTAAGTGCCAAAAAACCATAAGTAGTGGAGCAATGAATGTCAATTTTCATAAAATTTCTTTGGTTCCAGTTCATGAAACTCTTTCTCAGACACAGAACCAAGGCTTGTGGCTGATATCTACAATATCTCTTCTACAACCTCGAATCCCATGGTAACTACTACCCAAGGGAATAATGATCTCCAAGTCTTCATGATGTAACTACCGAAATCAATACCAATCATTCACAAACTCATATTCCCTCTCAAGCTCCTGATTTTCCAGTCTCCCATGTTACTACACCATCCGTTTTAATGACGTTGTTCACATCAGAATAAAAGTAATGATAATGAAATCTCAAAGGGATTGTTTTCTCTGAGGATCAGCCAATTGCAACTATGGAAGATGTTGTCACAAGGGTGGACGATATTAAAGAGCTTGATGATGAGATCCAGAAGCAAAACAATGCAACCCAGACCCTTATTGAAGATACTTCATCACTCCCTTTGAAAGAAAGGCCCATTCAAGATATTAAAGCACATTTGCTATCCGAGAACAAGCCAAAAGCAGACCCCTCACATACGAAGGATTATGTTTCTCCACAGCAGCAGGCAAGGGAGGATTCACACTTAGAGATGTGGGGGGGGGGGGGGGAGGTATTGCCCCTATTCAACTTTAAGAAACTACAATTTTACACTACAGTTTTTATAAAAATTACAATTAAGCCCCACTGAAATTAAATAATAACATTTACGAAATATATTTTCTCATTAACGTTTTATATTTTTAAAATTTAGCCCCCACTGAACAAAGTTTTATATCTCTTCCTACACATCCACACATGCACTATATTGAGAACGCGGTACCTGATTGAGGAATTAGGGTTTTGAGAAATGAAGAGGCAGAGATCGGAGAAGAAGAAGAAGAGTTGATGTATATACACATATCTCTATAATTCGTTAACCTAATACAATGATCATAAAGCTTTTATACACAAGCTGTAAAGGTGGATCTATACAGCGGTAGAGAATCATTAGGGTTAGGATAATAAGGGAAATGGACAGATATACCCTTATAAGTAAATGGGTTACAAAATAGTGTTTGGCTGAGAGGAGTCAGCCTAACTGCTGAGAAGGTTAAATGTGATGGGATTCGCTACACTTTAATACATCCCAGTTAATACACCCCCTTTAACTGATGGGGAGGGACGGAGCATCAATCTTACGTTCTTCAAAAGGAGCAATCGTGAGTGATTTTGTGAAGATGTCGGCTACTTGATCTGCAATGGAAACAAAGAAAATTGCAAGTTCTTTTCGAAGAGCTTTCTCTCGAACGAAGTGATAGTCGAGCTCTATGTGTTTGGTGCAAGCATGAAACAAGGGATTAGTTGTAAGAGCTAATGCCGATAAGTTATCAGTCCAAAAAATAGGGTGTCGGGGATAATAGAGTATACATTGTAACATAATAATGTAAACCATGAAATATATGTTGTGGTAGTAGCCAAAGCATGGTATTCCACCTCAAAAGAAGAACGGGCCACACTGGACTGTATCTTGGAGGCACAATGAATGGAATAAGATCCAAGAAAAACCATAAGGCCCGTAGTACTACGGCGTTCAGTGGGATCATCTGCCCAATCTTCATCGGTATAAACCTGAAGAGGGAGGTGAGCGTGATAATAAAACAGGCCATGCGATTTAGTACCTTGAAGATAGCAAATTATTTATTTTGCAGCACCAAGATGAACATCAGCAGGGATTTGCATAAATTGGCATAGGTGGTTTACAGCAAAAGGAATATCCAAGCGGCAAAACGTGAGGTTTTGCAAGGCCCCCAAAAGTTGACGATAAATAGTAGGTTCGGGTAAGGGAGACCCTATTACTATATGATATTTTTACCCCGAGCTAAAAGAGTAGGGGCATATTTGCAAGAAGACATATTGAAACGAGATAATAAATCACTAATATATTTAGTTTGATGAATTAAAATTTCCGAAATGGATTGAGCAAAATGTTGGAATAGATGCCCTAGAGGCAATCTAGTTTAGTATGAATTTGTAATTGGCTAGAAATTCATTTATTATTTATTGGATATTTAATATAATGAAGTCCTTAGATTTACAATTGTGTTGTTTATCTTAAATATCCCTAGTCAAGTATAATGATTAAATGGGACAATCATCTATAGACTAGTATGGGGTTGGATTGATATGGAGATATCACGATCCAACACATAGGTGTGCATTATGGAATGTTGCACTGGATTGACCCATTACCGAGAAGGCTACATACACGTTATGTTAAGTCACAAGCGCTTCTC
Source organism: Linanthus parryae (assembly GCA_023055425.1). Lineage (NCBI taxonomy): Eukaryota > Viridiplantae > Streptophyta > Magnoliopsida > Ericales > Polemoniaceae > Linanthus > Linanthus parryae. The sequence goes on from JALGPY010000007.1 coordinate 43,618,318, forward strand.
GAGTACAATGGTATTGTCATCCTTAGACTTGAAGTCACTAGATATTCTAGTTGTGGATCATTGTGATCTTGGTAGCGTTAAACGCTACACCGTAACTGGGTAGTTATAAAGGCGTGTACTGGATACAATGAGAAGCAAGCTTAGAGATCGTAGTGGACGTAGAGAGGATTTGCCCCTCCCACATAACGGGAGCAAATATCCAAGGCCACTCGAGGATAGTGCTTATAGAATGTCTGGCCAGACTCAAATAAATCAATATATGGGATATTGATGTTATTTGCACGAATAAGGCTATTCCATGGATCGAGGAACTAGGGATTGGATATACGAGTGTGACTTGTATGTCTCGTGTCCAATCCGGATATGGAGGCAAAGGGATGAGACAATTACTTGTACAAGGTTGTCTAGATGACTATTCTATTAGTTGGCTAGAATGGATGTTTTGCTAGAAACCGCTCCATATTAGCAAAGAGTTGCTACCAACTAGATAGAACCTATGGGGTCACACGCTATATAGAGTTGTACTAGATTATGGAATTAATTAATTAGATTAATTAATTAGAAGGATCACTTTGCAAACCCTTGCAAACTTAGTAGGGACTAATTTGCAAGGAAGGGACTAAATTGAATTCTAGTAGGACTAGAATAAGTCCTTTAGGTAGTTGACAAGGAGTTGTTGGACTATATAAAGGACCCTCCTCCTTCCTTCCCTACACACTTATGCTCTAAGAGAGAACATAACAAGAGTAGGAGAGAACAAAGGAGAGAGAGAGCAAGCAAAGAGGGACGCCGCCCCTATTGCCGCCGCCCCCTTGTCCCCGACGCCACAAAGGGTGCCGAACCCCTTTTGGTGTCTCGTTTTGCGTGATTTCTTCACCCTCCTTTCAATCCGGGCTAGCACCAAGGTGATTGGAGATCTAGGAACAACTCTAGGCGTGGATCAACTATAGAGAACGTGACACTATTCGCGTTTGAAGTCATCAAGGAGAACCCAAAGGTGTGTTTATGATTTCTTACCTTCACTATCGTTATGCATCTAGACTTGTGATCCTTGGAGGGTTTTGCATGGTTGTTTATTTGATTATGCTTCCGTTTGCGCGATCCATGAATCAAAACCCTGCAGTGGTATCAGAGCCACAGGTCATAGAGCATAAACGTAGTTTATGTGTTACATTCTTGTTGTTTTACACCTTAATATGTTGTTTATCGCGTAAAACAAGACAAATCAAGCATTGGATGCAATTTGTCAAAGAATTAATCATAACAAGACCCAATTATTGCATTGGATGCATGAATTGGTGAGTTTGAGAAATTTTAGGATCTTAGATCTAGGGTTTGGGCATCCTTGGGGAAGAAGGAGTTCTCCCACAACAAGGAAACAACCAAACTTGGGCTCCAAGCAAGGAGGTTGTTTTGGAAACAACCTCCATAAAGAGGTTCGGCCCCCTAGGGAGCCGCCCCCCTTGCTTGCCGCCCAAGCTTGGCGCCCTAAGGGGCCGGGCGGCCCTAACCCGCGGGCCTAGCTTGCGGGTTTTGGGCCGGGCCGGCCCTAGGGCTTTATGGTTCACAAATTTGGGCCCGGGCAATTGGATTGTTGGGCCCATGGACCGTTTTAACCCTAGAAATCCTAAAATCAATTAAAATTGACCAAGCGCGTTAAAATTGGATTTTAACTGTTTATGTGCAAATCGCATGGTGATTGGATATGGCCTTAGGATGTGGTTTGATGTGGATGTTTAATTTTGTGGTTTGGTTTTACGGCCTGCGAGCCGATCAATTAATTGTAATAATTAATTAGGGTTTTATGGCCTGCGTGCCATTTTTTTTCTCAACTTGTGAGATTTATTTTATTTAGTATAGATATTAGCTAGTGCTAGATAAAGTAGATTGTTAGCCAAGATTGGAGAAAAGAAGCCCAAAGCCAAAGGAGCCACAAAAGATGGAGCATGGAGCATGGAGCACACCACATGACTATGAAAGATGGACCAAAAGATCAAGACGCATGGAGATGTGTGTTTGTTTAGGGTTCATAGATAATTCCATTGGCTTGGAATTATCTTAGTCTAGAAAAGGCCATATCCACATCACGTTTAATTTCTGTTTTGTGGTTGTTTATTTATTGTCTTATTATTTGTGTGGTTGGTGTATGGATGATGCATGCAATTAGGATAATAAGATAATTAGACAACCCGGATCTATTATTTGGAGTTGTGCCCAAACTCAAATAGATAGATTAGTTGATATTGATCAACAAAATAATTAAAATTGAAGAAAAATCCCTCAAATTTTAAATATTGTGTTCTTGCCTTCTCGTTATTTAAACACTCATTATCATCATTATTTATCAAGTTCGTGCGTGCCAAAGCATGGCGACTTGGTTCATAATGATGGAATGCGATGGCACGTAACAATGTGCAATTGTTTAGATAAGAGGTTGAACACAACTAGGCTATTAATTTGATTAAGAAACCTAGAGGCAATCAATTGGGATTATCCATATGGATGGATAAATAAGGAGTTATTTGCCCGATTGAACCAAGAGTTGCATATGGGATGCAATTGGAATTGTTCCTACCTAAGAAGTAATCGAATTATGGGTGACTTGCCAAAGCAAGCTCATAAGGAGATGAAAAAGATGGATCTTGGCCCACTAGAAAATATAAGGATATTTTCCGCATTAATATCTTGAGGGTTATTAATCCGTAGAAAAATAGTGGGAGCTATATTTAATAAACTAGCCATTATTAAATATAGTCAAAAATTCACAAATACTAAAACTTGCGTATTTTCCTTTTGTAGAATACCAAATGGCAAACAACTCATCGAGTTCACAACATTCCCTACGATCTGTCCTTGAGAAGGACAAGCTCTCAGGAACCAACTTTCTCGATTGGTACAGAAACTTGAGAATTGTTCTCAAGCAAGAAAAGAAGCTGTACGCAATAGAGGAGCAAGTTCCAGAAGGTCCAGACAATCAGACACCTGCTGCCTTAAAGGCGTATCAAAAGCATGTTGATGATGCTAATGATGCGGCCTGCCTAATGCTTTGCACCATGACCTCTGAGCTTCAGAAGCAACATGAGAACATGAATGCTGTCGATATGATCGAACATCTAAAGCAGCTCTTCCAAGAGCAGGCGAGGGTAGAGAGGTATGAGGTCTCAAAGGCACTGTTCAAATGTCATCTGGCAGAAGGGAACCCGGTGGGACCCCATGTACTCCGAATGATCGGATACTTGGAGAATCTCGCCCGGCTTGGGTTCCCGGTCGGCCAAGAGTTGGCAACGGATCTCGTGTTGCAATCGTTGCCCGAGAGTTATGGACAGTTCATTATGAACTATAACATGAACGAGATCGTTAAGCCACTGCCAGATTTGCTCAACATGTTGAGGACGGCTGAACAGAGCATCAACAAGGGTAAGGGCAAGGCCATTATGATGGTGCATAAAGGAAAGGGTAAAAAGTTTGCCTCTTCCTCCAAGGGCAAAGGCAAGTCAGTTGCTAAGTCCAAGGAACAAGCCCTTAAGCCTGTTGGTGGGATTGCCAAGGTCGTGACTAAGGGTGAATGTCACTACTGTAGTCAACCTGGACACTGGAAGAGGAACTGCCCAAAATATTTGGAGGACAAACGGCTTGGAATAGTGATTCCACCACCACCAGGTATTTTTGTTGTAGATGTCAATTTAACTGTCTCTACATCATGGGTATTAGATACTGGATGTGGATCTCATATTTGTCGAAATATGCAGGATCTAAAGAGAAGTAAAAGATTGGCTAAAGGGGAGGTAGATCTGCGCGTTGGGAATGGAGCAAAGGTTGCTGCGTTGGCCATAGGCGTTTGCGAGCTATCTCTGCCTTCAGGATTAGTTTTAGAATTAAATAATTGCTATTTTGTCCCTGCTATGAGCAGAAACATTATTTCTATTTCTTGTTTGGACAAGGAAGGTTTTATTATTTCAATAAAGAACAATTGTTGTTCCTTTTATTTGAATAATATTCACTATTTTAGTGCGCAATTATTTAATGGACTTTATGTCCTTGATCTAAGTAATCCTGTCTACAACATTAATACCAAGCGGATTAAAATAAATGATTTAAATCCTGCTTATTTATGGCATTGTCGTTTAGGCCACATAAATGAGAAACGTGTATCTAGACTCCATAAGGATGGATTGCTAGACTCATTTGATTTTGAATCATATGAGACATGTGAGGCTTGTTTATTGGGAAAAATGACAAAGTCCCCTTTCAATAAGAAAGGTGAAAGGACTAGTGAGCAATTGGCGCTCATACATACTGATGTGTGTGGGCCATTTGCCACGCCTGCCAGGGGTGGTTATGTCTACTTCATTACGTTTACTGATGATTACAGTAGATATGGATTTGTGTACCTTATGAGGGCAAAATCCGAATCCTTTGAAGTGTTCAAGGAATTCAAGAATGAAGTAGAGAAGCAACTTGGCAAAAGTATCAAGGCTCTACGATCGGATCGTGGAGGAGAATACTTAAGCCGAGAGTTTGACGACTATCTTAGAGAGTGTGGGATCGTGTCCCAACTCACTCCACCCGGAACGCCACAATGGAATGGCGTGTCTGAGAGGAGGAATCGAACCCTATTGGATATGGTTCGGTCTATGATGTGTCAAACCGATCTTCCATTATCGTTTTGGGGCTATGCTCTATTAAGTGCAGCTTTTACCATTAACCGTGTTCCATCTAAATCAGTCATGAAGACACCATATGAGATGTGGAGTGGGAGGCGTCCCACACTGTCGTTCATGAGGATTTGGGGCTGCGATGTCTATGTAAAACGTTTACAATCAGACAAGCTAGGGCCTAAATCGGATAAGTGTAAATTTGTGGGGTACCCTAAGGAAACTAAGGGATACTACTTCTACAATCCAACCGAGAACAAAGTGTTTGTTGCTCGGACCGGCGTGTTTCTAGAAAGAGAGTTTGTCTCTAAAGAAGCAAGTGGGAGGAATGTAGAACTTGAAGAAGTTCAAGAACCACAAATCACAGAACCGATTATGGAACATGAACAGGAATCACAAGTAGTTGTGGAGCCACCTGTTCAGGTAACACAAGAGCTTCGTAGATCTAGTAGAGTGCGCCAGGAACCCGAGAGGTATGGACTTCTCGTAACTGATTCCGGTGACACGATGCTCATAGATGATGAGCCTACTACCTATGAGGAGGCCATGAATGGCCCAGACTCGCAGAAGTGGCTTGAGGCCATGAGATCCGAGATGGAATCCATGTATACCAACAAAGTATGGACTTTGGTGGAACCACCTGATGGGGCGCGACCCATAGGGTGCAAGTGGGTCTTCAAGAAGAAGATCGACATGGATGGTAATGTGATTACCTATAAGGGCCGATTGGTGGCTAAAGGATTCAGACAGATTCATGGTATTGACTATGATGAAACCTTTTCACCAGTCGCTATGACCAAATCCATCCGAATCCTACTTGCGATTGCAGCATACTACGACTATGAGATTTGGCAGATGGATGTCAAAACAGCATTCCTTTATGGGAATCTCCTCGAGGACGTGTATATGATACAGCCGGAGGGTTTTGAGGATCCAAAGCAAGCCAACAAAGTCTGTAAGCTGCAACGATCCATTTATGGGTTGAAGCAAGCTTCTAGGAGTTGGAATCGACGTTTTGATGAAGTGGTCAAAGAGTTTGGCTTCATCAGAAACGAAGATGAGTCTTGTGTCTACAAGAAGGTTAGTGGGAGTTCTGTAGCTTTTCTGGTCTTGTATGTGGATGACATACTACTCATTGGAAACGACATTCCCATGCTACAATCTGTGAAAGATTGGCTAGGAAAGTGTTTCTTAATGAAAGACTTAGGGGAAGCAGCCTATATACTTGGTATAAAGATCTATAGAGATAGATCTAAGAGGTTGCTAGGCCTAAGTCAAAGTACGTATATTGACAAGGTGTTGAAACGGTTCAACATGCAAGATTCCAAGAAGGGATTCTTGCCCATGTCACATGGAATCACTCTTTCGAAGAGTGGTTGTCCTTCCAATGAGATTGAGAAGGAACGCATGAGTAGGATTCCCTATGCCTCGGCCATAGGATCCATCATGTACGCCATGTTATGTACTAGACCAGATGTGTCATATGCCTTGAGTATGACAAGCAGATACCAATCCAATCCGGGTGAGAGTCACTGGATTGCAGTCAAGAACATCCTAAAGTACTTGAGAAGAACTAAGGATGCTTTCTTGATGTTTGGCGGTGAGGAAGAGTTGCGTGTAAGGGGTTACACCGATGCAAGCTTCCAAACCGATAGAGATGACTTTAGATCACAGTCGGGATATGTGTTTTGCCTGAATGGAGCAGCGGTGAGCTGGAAGAGTTCCAAGCAAGAGACGGTAGCTGATTCTGCAACAGAGGCTGAGTACATTGCTGCAAATGGCGCAGCAAAGGAGGCTGTTTGGATCAGAAAGTTTGTTTCTGAACTTGGTGTGGTCCCTAGCATTGCGGATCCAGTGGAGTTGTTCTGTGACAACACTGGGGCGATCGCGCAATCAAAGGAACCCAGATCGCACCAGAAGTCCAAGCACGTGCTCAGGAAGTTCCATCTGATTCGAGATATTATCGATAGAGGAGACGTTCGGATATGCAAGATTCCTACAGATGATAATCTGTCAGACCCGCTTACAAAGCCTCTCACGCAGTGGAAGCATGAAGGGCACACTAGGAGTATGGGCATACGAGATGCGCCAGATTGGCTCTAGTGCAAGTGGGAGACTGTTGGAATAGATGCCCTAGAGGCAATCTAGTTTAGTATGAATTTGTAATTGGCTAGAAATTCATTTATTATTTATTGGATATTTAATATAATGAAGTCCTTAGATTTACAATTGTGTTGTTTATCTTAAATATCCCTAGTCAAGTATAATGATTAAATGGGACAATCATCTATAGACTAGTATGGGGTTGGATTGATATGGAGATATCACGATCCAACACATAGGTGTGCATTATGGAATGTTGCACTGGATTGACCCATTACCGAGAAGGCTACATACACGTTATGTTAAGTCACAAGCGCTTCTCGGGTACAATGGTATTGTCATCCTTAGACTTGAAGTCACTAGATATTCTAGTTGTGGATCATTGTGATCTTGGTAGCGTTAAACGCTACACCGTAACTGGGTAGTTATAAAGGCGTGTACTGGATACAATGAGAAGCAAGCTTAGAGATCGTAGTGGACGTAGAGAGGATTTGCCCCTCCCACATAACGGGAGCAAATATCCAAGGCCACTCGAGGATAGTGCTTATAGAATGTCTGGCCAGACTCAAATAAATCAATATATGGGATATTGATGTTATTTGCACGAATAAGGCTATTCCATGGATCGAGGAACTAGGGATTGGATATACGAGTGTGACTTGTATGTCTCGTGTCCAATCCGGATATGGAGGCAAAGGGATGAGACAATTACTTGTACAAGGTTGTCTAGATGACTATTCTATTAGTTGGCTAGAATGGATGTTTTGCTAGAAACCGCTCCATATTAGCAAAGAGTTGCTACCAACTAGATAGAACCTATGGGGTCACACGCTATATAGAGTTGTACTAGATTATGGAATTAATTAATTAGATTAATTAATTAGAAGGATCACTTTGCAAACCCTTGCAAACTTAGTAGGGACTAATTTGCAAGGAAGGGACTAAATTGAATTCTAGTAGGACTAGAATAAGTCCTTTAGGTAGTTGACAAGGAGTTGTTGGACTATATAAAGGACCCTCCTCCTTCCTTCCCTACACACTTATGCTCTAAGAGAGAACATAACAAGAGTAGGAGAGAACAAAGGAGAGAGAGAGCAAGCAAAGAGGGACGCCGCCCCTATTGCCGCCGCCCCCTTGTCCCCGACGCCACAAAGGGTGCCGAACCCCTTTTGGTGTCTCGTTTTGCGTGATTTCTTCACCCTCCTTTCAATCCGGGCTAGCACCAAGGTGATTGGAGATCTAGGAACAACTCTAGGCGTGGATCAACTATAGAGAACGTGACACTATTCGCGTTTGAAGTCATCAAGGAGAACCCAAAGGTGTGTTTATGATTTCTTACCTTCACTATCGTTATGCATCTAGACTTGTGATCCTTGGAGGGTTTTGCATGGTTGTTTATTTGATTATGCTTCCGTTTGCGCGATCCATGAATCAAAACCCTACACAAAATTGTAGGCCAAGAAAGTAAGAGGCCCTAGATTTGTCATAAGAAACTCAGAACCAAGATTAGTAACAAGAATGGTAATGTATCGGATACATTCCCGCTTATAATTATGTCATCGATGTAGAGCAATAAGAGTGTAATACACTTATTGTTATGTCGAATAAGTTAAGATCTATTCTCAAAAGAGTAGTGAAAACTCAAAGAAAATAAATAGGTAGTAAAACACTCAAACCAAACTCCAGGGGCTTGTTTGAGTCCATGTATCGACTTATGGAGTTTACAAACATGTTTCGGAAACTTAGGGTCAAGAAAACTAATTGGTTGTTCCATATAGACAGTTTCACGCAAAAAAATGTGTAAATGCGTTTTTAACATTCAATTGCAGCAATGGCCAAGAGAAGGAAGCATCTAAGGATAATAAGCCATGAACAGTGGCATGTTTTACTACCGAACTAAATGTTTCATCGTAATCAAGCCTTAGGGACTGATGAAAATCCTTAGAAACTAAACGAGGTTTATAATGTGAAACAGATCCGTCAGGGTTAAATTTTGTTTTAAAGACCCACTTACTATCTATAACATTTGTGTTCATAGGTGTAGGAACAAGACTCCAAGTATGTTGCTGTGAGAGAATTCCAAATTTAGCAGTCATAGCATTCCGTCACTATGAATGTTTTGAAGCCTCTGTGAAAGAGGTGGGATCACCAAGTGGAGTGTGGGAATTTTAGGAAGCAATAAAACCAGAATGAAAAGAAGTAGAAGCATGAAAAAGTAATTTATTTTTTACTAATCCTGGATTTACTCCAGTTCTGGTGGGATTACCGACAGAGGGAGGGGGTCGGTGGGGGATCATCATCGATTTATGAGCAGTTTCCCTGCCTGAACTGGATGGATGCTGCAAACTTGTGTTCGGGGAGGGGACACAAGATGGCATAGCTACATTCTCACTACCAGCAGGCTGCAGCTGAACAATGCCCTTAGAAATTGGTGTAGAGGAATAAATGTTGGGAGGTGCAAATTTTGGACGAGGGCAGATTCTAAGACCAGTCATGGGACCTGAAAAAACATGAGCAGAATGAGAGTAAGAAGTTGCTTCAGTTGTTTGAGAATGAAGTACAAGAAGATTGTGTTGTAGAAAAAGTATTTTAGCATAGGGAAATGTAAAATCATCAAAAATACCTTTTTGATTAACAAAAAAATTTGTGCTCAGTTGTCAAAACATAAATAACCCTTATATTCATCAGCATATCGGAACAAAACACGTTGGCGAGTTTTGAGATCAAACTTCGAATTCATGTAAGGTGTTAAGCGTAGGTAACACGCACAACCTAAAACTTTAAGCATATCATAATCATGTTTAATATGAAAAAGCAATTCATGGAGAGAATTTGAAGAGGTATTAGAGCTATGTAACCTGTTAATCAAGTAAGTTGTTGTTGCCACAACATGATACCAAAATTTAGGCAAAAAGGCATTTTCTAGAAGAATAACAATTGTCTCAACAAAGTGTCGATGTTTCCGCTCAACGACATTGTTCTGTTGAGGAGTATGAGGAAAAGACTTCTAATGTAAGATTCCATGGTCAGCTAAAAAAATGAAACAAAAAATCAGTATACTCTCCACCACCATCTGAACGTAGAACTATAATAGAGTTCCAAGTAATTTTCAATAAACAGTTTAAACTTAACAAAAGTAGGTGCAACATCAGATTTAAGACGTAAGAGAAAGAGCCAAGTAAACCTAGATAGTTCAGCGATAAATAGAACCTAATATATGTATCCATTGTATTAAACAGTAGAGGCAAGCCCCACAAATCACTATGAAGCAGTTTTAAAAGGAGAATCAACAGAAGATTTATACAGAGTAAAAGGTAATCGAGACATTTTCCCAGCCAAACGTGATTACACAAAGTACCAGTTTTAGAAACAGAATAGTCGGCACATTTAAGTAAAACATAATTAGAAGGGTGTCGAAGACGAGAATGCCACAAGTTGGACTTAATTATTTGACTGAGATAGGCTTGAGAGAGAGTGAAGACGTGGGATATAATCTGTTTTACTGAGGCCCTGAGAAAGGAATTTCCAATAGTCTTGGCCTGAATGAAAAATGAATCTTTATCAAAAATAAATCATACATTGTTATCAGAACATAGTTTGTGAACAGAGAGCCGAGCCGACTGACAGTTAAATTAAGGATATGTAAAGTATTCAGCAATTTAAATGAGAAGTTTGTAGTGGTAAGTAGTGCAGTACCAAAATGTTGAATAGGTAAAGAGTAGTCGTTACCCACTTTTAATTGGTCATTCTAGTATAAGGTTCTGGTAGAGAGAGATTGTGCAGATCGGCGCTCATGTGATTTGAAGCTCTGGTATAGGTCAGCCAAAGATCCGAAGGATTGTTGGTGGGCTCTTTTGGCATTCATAGGAGCAATTTCTCGGGTGGAAACCGACCTTGGAAAGCATTATCCATCTTATGATGGCAATCGAGAACAGATTGGTAATCATTACCATAATTTGACATTTAACGGGAACTGTTGCCTCTAGCAGAGTGATTGATGGACCGATCATGTTGCTTACCGAACCAACCCGGACCCCCATTGCGACCCGAGTAACTGGAACCTGGACAAAACATGTATCCGCGCCCATAACCTAATCTGGATCTGCCTCCGTATCCCGAACCGGATCCGCCTCCGTAACCCGAACCGGATCCGCCTCCGTAACCCGAACTGTACCCGCCTCCGTAACCCGAACCAGAATAAGACCCATAACCGGATCCAGCACCAGATCGTCCCCCTCGGGTCGAATCTGAACGAACACTACCGCAAGGATTGAACCGACCACCACGAGAGGCAGCAAAGTGGTGGCGGCCGCCACAACCACCACGAAAGGAGGGGGACACGGTGGAAAAGGCAGTAGGGTTAGAGAGATCGGGCTGGGAACATTGGGATTCAAACATATGCTTATCGGGTTTAAGGAGAATACGAAGTTCTACGAATGATAGCGGTTCATATATGGTTCGGATTGAAAAGCGAAAGGCCTTGAATTCAACGGGAAACCCATTGAGGGCAAAGAGCAGCATGTCCTCATCGTCAATGAAGAGAAATGAAACAGATTACTTGTCTCGAAGGGTTTTGAGCTTCTGCATGTAGAGATCGTTCGAATCGGGTCTCTTTTTGATGGTTTGAAGATCAATTTTATAAGTTTAAGGATATTCGATTGAGAGAGATGCATAGCGGCGTTCTAGAGCAAGCCACACCGATCTAGAATCTGTAGAACTAATAACCTGAGTTAGGGCTTCTAGAGACAAAGTAGCATTGAGGATGGTGAGGACAACTTGGTCCTGAAGCTGCCAAGAGATGAAGGCATGATTAACGGTGGTAGAGGGTGAACCATCAACCGTAGCAAGAAACTCCGGCGGAGCGGAGATGGATATATCAAGAAAAATTGAATAAACTGTGAGCGCGAAGATCGATATTATCTGTTGTTTCCAGAGAACAAAATTAGGGTTATCAAGCGTGAAGTAGAGGAGATAATGAATGTTAGAGATGAGATACAACCACGGTGAAGCCGAAGGAGGAGTAAAGAGCGTCATGTCAAAGTTCTGATACTATGATTGAGGAATTAGGATGAATTAGGGAATGAAGAGTCAGAGACCAGAGAAGAAGAAGAAAAGTGACTGTATATACTTATGTCTCTATAATTCCTTAACCTAATACAATGAATAGAAAGTTTATATACACAAGTTGTAATGGGTGGATATGTCCAACAGTAGAGAATCATTAGTGTTAGGTTAATACAGGAAATGGACATATATACCCTTATAAGTAAATGGGTTACAAAATAGTGTTGGGCTGACAGGAGTGGACCTAACGATTGAGAAGGTTGAATGTAATGGGCTTCAATACACTTTAATACAGCCCAGGTAATAGTACCGCTTAGTACTCAATTTCTGATCAAATCATGTTCATGTACGGCGCTGCAAGAATGAAATTAATTTTGAAGTGTGAACCGTTCTTAAGCACTCCACAGTTTATCTTCATAGAATGTGATTACACTTTAAGAAATAGGACATTCACTTCCTCATTTGGCAAGACAATTGGTAAATCAAACACAAGTATAATGTTTTTCTCTCGATCTAGCTAAGAAACAAGTACAAGAAAATAAATAAATGAAATTTGGTAGAGTACAAATCCAAGGAGGAGACTGGAAAGACAAGTCAAACTACAAAAGGAAAAGTTAAAAAAAGAACTAAAGAGACGTCATAATAACAAACAACATTGATCAGAGTTTTAAGCTTTAAGCTAAGCTGCTTTTGATAAGGACCCCAAAAAAAGAAGAGAATGCTAGCTTCAAGTTTGACCACAGAAAACTTAACTAGTACATCCCCATCAACTCCAAAGATAGGCCATCGTATTTCCCCGAACTTTGTCATCTTTTCAGTTTGGTCCTTATCATGTGTATCTAGTGAAGTCATGGACATAGTTTGGCCTCTCCGAAACGTCTAATCTCCATGAGAATCCGCCGTCGTCGAATGCAAATTCAGTAGCCGGAGAATAATACGGAATTTCTTGGGAATGCTGCTGCTGGGCCCACAAATTGCTCGCTCCGGCATTGGAAACGGAAGCCGTCGCTCTCCTCTCTTCCTTCTTGTATCGAATTCCACAAGCATTGCAAAGAGACTGCAGCAAACCAACAAACAAAACTTCAGTAATCTAGCAAAAATGTCGATAGAGAAAATTTGCTTCCATGTCCTTCAAGTTTCCTCTATGGGAATTTAACCCTTTAAATTTGCTAAAGGGAAAAAATGGTACCCCGAATGAATAATGTTCTCTTACTAGCTGTTTGTAAATGGTCCGGTACTGTATACCCAACATCTTGCTTAATAGAGTCATTTAGAATATAAAATTCTAGAAGAAAAATTTATTTTACTACTAACATAAAGACCAGACATTTTGATAACATTCTCTCTTGTTAAATGCTGGAGGGACCTAAGTGAATGACTTTTAAACACTTTGTGCACTAATAATATTAATAGAAAGTGTAGGGTAGCCCTTAGTTCCCCGATAGTCTACTACTGAATCTGGTCCAAGAATGTGTAGCATTGAAGATTTCTTCCATCACATCATCCATCAAGAGGTTGATGTCGATTTCCCCAATCTTATAAGGATGTAATTTTCCTGCTCGCACCATGTTGTGCGCAGGAAAACTTCGATTCATGATAGTATCATGATATGTTTTCCTGCTCGCACAGTACGAGAAAAAATATAATTACACAACAGAATAAAACTGCATTAATTTTTATTACCTTGGGGCCTCTAGGACCATTTCGCCAGAGGGGAGTAGAAGTGGTGTCGCAGTTGGCGCACCGCCGCGCCAGCAGTGACTCGCGGCCGGAGTTGCTAATGCAACCGCCGCGGCTACTCCCCTTCTGTGCGACCGGAGCCGCAACGGCCGCCGACGGCGGCGACATATTAGTCGCCGCGTGTTGCGAGTAATACTGCTGCTGTAATAACAAGTTGTCCCAACAGAAATTGGAAGTGCAAGAGCCAGAGGAGCGGCGATCGTAGTCGCTATCGGTGGTAGTGTTTGTCATGCGAGTGGAGGGGGTGCCAAGGGAGAGAGTGCAGTCGACGGAGGAGGAGGAAGCGAAGGAGTACATTTCGGATTCGTCGTAGGGGTGGTGGTGGTGGTTGGGGACAGATGAGAAGAACATGGAGAAGGGATTTGGCGTTTCACTCTCGTACTGATACATTTCGATGTTTGTAGAATGGAAATGATGGTGGTGGAGAGTACTATTGTGTTAGAGTATGTATGGATTAACTACAAATAAGTGTTCGAACAGAGCATATTTATAGAAGAGAGGGCTGGGGGGGTAAGGTGGGGGAATATTTGCAGTCAGCATCGGCAGCCCCCACGTTGTCGTCAAACATTTGAGCTCGGGATTCGGAGCTGAGGCCACTGGCTGGGACTTGTAGCCCCCGTTTTGTTCTTTTCGTTTGTCTCATAAAAATCAAATCTCTCCCCCTTATTTCATTTCAATAAGATAAATAAATTTGAAAAAAAATAAAGAAAATAATTGTTTCACTCAAAAAAAAAAAGAATTGTTGAGACTGGTGTACCGTTTTTGGAACGTATAAAAAGTACTGTAACGAGAATGGTAATCGGATTGGTGATGAATAAAGGAACATAATTGTTGAGAGTGGGTTTTTTTTTTTTTTTTGAAATGTTGAGAGTGGGTTTTGAACTTCATCTGCGCACATTTGACGCTGGAGTGAATCAGGCGTTTTATGGGAGCAGCAAGAAACAACGATAAGAAAGAAAAATCATGAAAAACACTAGGGGAAAAACCTCTCTAAGTTCTGAAAAAACTTCGATAATTTATACTCCCTCCGTTTCGCCAGATTCTTCAAAATTTCCTTTTTGGGCATTTCGCCAGATTCTTCAAAATTTCCAAATATAGAAACTTTGGTACTGATAAAATACAACAATACCCTTGCTAAAAAAACCCAAACCCACATTTTAATTGGGCTTAACTAATCAGATTTATTACTAAAGCTGATTAATTAAGACCAATCATAACCCATCAGCCCACCACCCACATCAAACCCTAATAACTCTTCTCAATTCTTCCCCCATTTCATTTCATCTCTTCCTCTGTCATCATCTCCCTCCGCCTCTCTCTCTCTCAGCCCATCTCTTCCTCTCTCATCTTCGTCCGCCTCTCTCATCTCCGTCCGCCTCTCTCTCTCAGCCTCACAGAACCTCACACAGACCACACATTAGAGAGAAAGAAAGGGAGAGAGGGAGAGAGACAGTGGTGGAGGCGGTGGTGGTTCTGGACGACGGTGGCTCTGGACGACGGAGAGGACGACGACCAGCGAAGAGACGCGGAGAGGACGACGGTGTCGTTGCTGGTGGAAGACGACGGCAAGGACGCCGGCGACAGTGGAGGCGGCGGGGGAGGCTGACCCAGGTAGTACTCTTTCTCTCTCTCTCTCTCTCTCTCTCTCTCTCTCTCTCTCTCTCTCTCTCTCTCTCTCTCTCTGTCTCTCTCTTCTTCTCTTCTCTTTTCCTTTAGATCTACTCTTTTTGCTTGAAGATCTGCTTGTTCCGCAGATCTCTATCCGTCACCCCGCCTCTCTTCTCGTGTGAAAGAACAAAAGAAAGAGGAAGAAGAGAGAAATACCAGATCTAAAAGGGGAAGCAGCCTATGGTGAGGCTTCGGCGTCGCCTTCAAGGAAGACGGTGGTGGCGAGGCGGCGACAGTGATTTGATGTGTGTTCATCTCCACATATTTTGTTCTTCTTCTTCTTATCTTGTTCTTCTCCACATTTTTCTTCAAATTTGTGAACATGTAACAAAAATTCAGAAAAGTAGTAGTTTTTTTTTCTCAGATCCATTCAGATCTGAGTTGATGATATTATTCAATTTTATGGTTTGTGTTCATCTGGATGATGATATTGTTCATCTGGATGATGATGATGATACTGTTAATGTTGTTGTTGATGATGATATTGTTAATGTTGTTGCTGCAATTAGAGTGAGAGACAGAGGTAGAGAGAGTGGAATTATAAAAAGAAGAAAGGGTAAAATAGTCATTTGAGTGCGTTCCTTAATCTCCGTGCCCATAAAGTTTTTGAAGTATCTAGTGAAACGGAGGGAGTATATGATAAAATAAGTCGCCAGCCGGATTTAAATAGCCAAAACTTAAAATTTACCAAAAATTACAAAATCTTAATAATTATTCTGAATGAATGTCTTACTAAATAAAAGCACACAGGAAAAATAATGAACCAAAAAGGGTTGAAATTGAACTCCAAGTTAATGAACTGATAATTACTAAAAATAACAAATTTGAAGATTTTGTGTCTTAGAGCATCTCCAATGGGCTAGTTTAAATAAATTTTTCATCAAAAAATAAAGAAGTTTAAGAAATGAGACTCTTAAGAAATATCAAACTCCAATGGGATAGTTATCTAGTATTTTTAAAAAATAGATAGTTATCCAATTCGCTATTAATAGCGAGGGAGATAACTATTTGAAGATGTTTTTTTCCTAGATTTTAGGCGGTTCCTATTACCCCTAACTTTTAGGCATAAAATCTTGAAACTAATTCAATATATTACGCACAAAAACATGGCAGTTAATTTTTGTTCAAAAAGTAGTTGCAATTTTAACCGTTAAAAAATAAATTTAGCTAATTTTTACATGATAGCATTGGAGTACAACATAAAATATCTCAAGAGCTAAAATAAAAAATTCTAGTTTTAGTTAAATTATAAATGAAATATAGCTATTACCATTGGAGATGCTCTTAAACTGCTGAATTTGG
Source organism: Linanthus parryae (assembly GCA_023055425.1). NCBI lineage: Eukaryota > Viridiplantae > Streptophyta > Magnoliopsida > Ericales > Polemoniaceae > Linanthus > Linanthus parryae. The sequence goes on from JALGPY010000007.1 coordinate 43,634,850, forward strand.
CCAAATCAGCATTGTCCTTGTGACCAATAACAAGTTATCTCTAGAACAACGTTTCTGGTCAGATTCATGTATGGTTCGACCTCGTTCATCAATCCTTCATTTCTGCCCCTGATCCTGCGTATGGAACGAAACAACTTTTCTGAAACTAGCAATTTTTTTCCTGTATCAGTCACCCCCTCTTCAAAAGAACTCGTCCTTGAGTTCGATTTAGGAACTTGAATGATCCGCTCCACCAAGAGAGGATCACAATAGCAAGACGAAAACTTGAACGGAAAAACTATTGACTCGTTTAATCAAATTTCTTCTCTTCATCGTCATATGCAACTTCATATCCGTCTCCATAGTCATCATAAATCGAAGGGATAGTCCAATCCATCTCAGATCCACATGATTTGGAAATACGTCTGTAAAAGATTGCATCATAAAAAATATGTTCGATTTGTAACATACCCGAAGAATCTAGCTCGTCGCTCGTGGAACATGTTCCTCCATAACGCTCGCGATTGAGTGGAATCTCGAACGCGAGCTCCAAGTGCTCCAATGCTTGACTTTCTACCACCATCATTATAACCCCTTGGAGGCTAATTTCCTGTTGGGGGGGGGGGGGGGGGGTTTCCTCAGTCGGAACCTGCCCGCAGCCGCCAGGTCGTCAACGCACCATGGTTATGACAATCTTCTTCCCATGAGCTCTGATACCAACTGACGCCGGAGTGAATCAGGCGTTTTATGAGAGCAGCAGGAAGCAACGAAAAGAACGAAAAATCATGAAAAACACTAGGGGAAAAACCTCTCTAGGTTCTAAAAAAAACTTCATAACTTATATTTGATAAAATAAGTCCCACAAGCTAGACTTAAATAGTCAAAAACCTAAAATTTATCAAAAATAGCAAAATTTCAATAACTATTCTGAATGAAAGTCCTACTAAATAAAAGCACACTTGAAAAATAATGAACCAAAAAGGGTTGAAATTGACCTCCTAATTAATGAACAGATTATTACTAAAAATAACAAATTTGAAGATTTTGTATCTTAAACAGTCGAATTTGGCCAAATCAGCATGGTGCTCGTGCAAAAGTCACGAGTTATCTCTAGAACGTCGTTTCTGGTCAGATTTATGTATTGTTCGACCCCGTTCATCAATCATTCAATTCTTCCCCTGATTCTGCGTATGGACCGAAACAACTTTTCTGAAACTGACAAAATTCTTCCTGCATCAACATTAGACCAACTCGGCCATCTCAACCTATGTTTCTTTTCACATAATACCCTATTTTCATTCCTTTAAACGCAATTCGTCGTTTTCTTTTTTTAATCTCGTGCTTCCTTTCCTCTATGGAACAACTGTGAGAATTATCCACATACAAGAACGGAGTTTGAGAATCACCTCTGGAGTAAAACCAGATCCAATAATCATGATGCTATTCATGTGTTGTGGGTCATTTAAAAGGACAGAGCAGTTAAGTTTTTGGGAACACATTGTTCTCTATTGAGGCTATCCGACGCATAATGGAGAACGAAAAATTGCTTCTCGCCCATGTCTCAAGCTATAACGGACAAAGGGAAATTTTCCTTTCCCTCCATTGGGTGGAGACCCAGAATAATCGTAATTGTAACCATCAACAGGTGATGGAGCTTCATGTGGATGGCGCTTGGAATGTCTATAATTTCTCCTCAAGCACTGTCTAGAACACACAAGGGGTAGATGGTCGTGAGTGGAACATCGGAAGAAAGTGCTTTGCTTCTAGTGCCTTTCAAGCTTAGCTCTTGGTAGTGGAACACGAGGTTAAATTTTCATTGCATCACAATATTTATTGTATAAATATTAACACTGAATGCTCTTTTGTCTTATCCTTATTTGAGGGAAAGAGTAGCCCGACAGTCCAAGATGCTCATGCGTTTGGAAGGATCAAGAGTGCTATGGAACGACTAACTTTTTTCCCAATCTCGGAGTTTCCCGTGCCTTACTGGCTAAATCTCAAAGAGCTGCAAAAAAATGTTGTGTACGATAATCATCCGATGTAGCCATTTTGCTTCAAAACTTTGTAATCTTTTTGCATTCTACGCCACGACCATTTCGACAACCAAAAACTATGTGCTATCGTGTTTGAAGCTAGATAAAATGCATTATGATTTCATTCACATCGAAAGTATGAGTCGTAATGGTATCAGAGAAGTACAATACTATTTTCCAAATGATTGGACTCAGACCCAGATGAAATGGTGACGAAATATGTTAGGGTTTAACTAACGTAGTAGCAGTTCGAGAAGCTATTGGTATCCAACACAACTAAACACACAACTAAATTGAAATTATGATTGAATGAATAATAAGTTATGCACCTACAACTGTTTAAAAATAAAAATAATAAACCTTCGAGACGATTCGATTCAATGGGCCGGGAAAGAACTGGAAAAAAAAAAATCCGGTCTACACGACGTTAATAGTAACACATACTACTAACGCGTAATAAAATCCTTACGTTATTTAGGCGGACGACGTTCTCGTTGTCCCTGTCTCAATGTTGTGTTGAGATGTGGATACGTATTTGTATCAACTCCCCCCCCCCCCTCGGTTTACTAAGGCCTTGTCCTCAAGGCGAAAGAAGGGAAGATTGTAACCTAATGTCGCTGTAGACATGCAAATTTTGCGGCCAATTTGATTGTGCCACATCTCTATTATCATCTAATTAAATGGTAGGATCAGATAGCACGCACTGTCAAATTGCTACCATTAAGCCATAATTAATAGTGGACTATGTTTTAAATGAGACAAAACCTTATTTACAAGCAAGGACTGCTTATGGCGATGCCACGTCGCAACATGACACATCTAGAAGTCATCAAGTAAGGCCAATCACATTGCACCACTTGTCAAAATGATGCAGCTATCAAGACTAGCAAGTTCGGCCAATCACATTGCGCCACTTGTGAAGTTGATGCAAAAGATAAATAAATAATAAATATTATTTATTTTCTACCTTGGCCAACAAGTTGGCCCAATGCCTATATAAAGGGATCACCCCTAGGCATAAAGGATACACAATTACATCTTGCGAGAAGGAGAAAGCTCTGAAGATCAAGCTGTTGAAGCCCTTCCGAGTTCATCAATCATCAAGATCATCATCAAGCCCTTTGAAGTTATTCATCAAGTTCTTCAAAGATAATCATCAAGTTCTTCAAGCCGTTGTCCATCCCCGTTTTTCAAGAAACTTGAAGATCTTCAAGCCGTTCTATGTGTTCTTCATGGCGTTCATCTGTGTTCTTCAAGAACTCGGAGATCTTCAAGTTGTTCTTCGTGCTAGTCAAGGCGTTCATCTGATTCTTCATCAGCGTCGAATATATTCATCCGCCCGATCAGAAATCAAGCCTCTAAAGCCCTCGTTCGACGTTTGCGTTCTTCGAGACCTTCATCACATTCTTCGTCGAAATCGAAGAAGAACATCCGTTCGAATCAAGCTGCGAAGCCCTCGTTCGACGTTTCAGGAGAAGAATCAGGGGATTCAATATCTATTTAGAAATTTACTATCAAAGATTTTAATCCACATTATCGATTCATCAATAAAATATATTTGACACCGAATTTCTCGCTCTTGTTTCCAATTGCATAAATTTGTGTGTACGGTCGCTTTCTTCAATCCCTGCAAGACTGTAGGGTTTTGATTCATGGATTGCACAACGGAAGCATAATCAAACATAAAACCATGCAAAACCCTCCAAGGATCACAAGTCAAGAGACATAACGATGGTAAGGGTTAGAAATCATAAACACACCTTTGGGTTCTCCTTGATGACTTCAAACGCGAATTGTGTCACGTTCTCTATAGTTGATCCACGCCTAGAGTTGATCCTAGATCTCCCAACTCCTTGGTGCTAGCCCGGAAGAGGAAGAGGAAGAAGAAATCACGCAAAACGAGACCCAAAGGAGGGTCTCGGCCTCCTTTGGCCGACGGGGACGGGGCGGCGGCAAGGGGGCGTCGGGCCTCCTTGTTGCTTGCTCTCTCTCCTTTTGTTCTCTCCCACTCTTGTTATGTTCACTTAATGAGCATAAGTTATGTGGGAAGGAAGGAAGGAAGGTCCTTTATATAGTCCAACAACTCCTTGTTAACTACCTAAAGGGCTTATTCTAGTCCTACTAGAATTCAATTTAGTCCCTTCCTTGCAAATTAGTCCCTACTAAGTTTGCAAGGGTTTGCAAAGTGATCCTTCTAATTAATTAATCCAATTAATTAATTCCCAAATCTAGTTCAAATCTATGTAGCGTGTGACCCCATAGGTTCTATCTAGTTGGTAGCAACTATTTGCTAATATGGAGCGGTCTCTAGCAAAACATCCATTCTAGCCAACTAATAGAATAGTCATCTTGACAGCCTTTGTACAAGTAATTGTCTCATCCCTTTGTCTCTATATCCGGATTGGACACGAGACATACAAGTCACACTCGTATATCCAATCCATAGTTTCTCGATCCATGGGAATAGCCTTATTCGTGCAAATAACATCAATATCACATATTGATTTATTTGAGTCTGGCCAGACATTCTATAAGCACTATCCCTCGAGTGGCCTAGGATATTTGCTCCCGTTATGTGGGAGGGACAAATCTTATCTACGTCCACTACGATCTCTAAGCTTGCTTCTTATTGTCTCCAGTACACGCCTTTATAACTACCCAGTTACGGTGTAGCGTTTAACGCTACCAAGATCACAATAATCCACAACTAGAATATCTAGTGACTTCAAGTCTAAGGATGACAATACCGTTGCACCGCGAGAAGCGCTTGTGACTTAACATAACATGTATGTAGCCTTCTCGGAAATGGGTCAATCCAGTTCAACATTCCCTAATGCACACCTATGTGTTGGATCGTGATATCTCCATATCAATCCAACCCCATACTAGTCTATAGATGATTGTCCCATTAATAATTATACTTGACTAGGGTATTTAAGATAAACAACACAATTGTAAATCTAAGGACTTCATTATATTAAATATCCAATAAATAATAAATGAATTTCTAGCCACAAATAATTCATACTAAACTAGATTGCCTCTAGGGCATCTATTCCAACAGTCTCCCACTTGCACTAGAGCCAATCTGGCGCATCTCGTATGCCCATACTCCTAGTGTGCCCTTCATGCTTCCACTGCGTGAGAGGCATTGTAAGCGGGTCTGACAGATTATTATCTGTAGTAATCTTGCATATCCGAACGTCTCCTCTATCGATAATATCTCGAATCAGATGAAACTTCCTGAGCACGTGCTTGGACTTCTGGTGCAATCTGGGTTCCTTTGATTGCGCGATCGCCCCAGTGTTGTCACAGAACAACTCCACTGGATCCGCAATGCTAGGGACCACACCAAGTTCAGAAACAAATTTTCTGATCCAAACAGCCTCCTTTGCTGCGCCATTTGCAGCAATGTACTCAGCCTCTGTTGTAGAATCAGCTACCGTCTCTTGCTTGGAACTCTTCCAGCTCACCGCTGCTCCATTCAGGCAAAACACATATCCCGATTGTGATCTAAAGTCATCTCTGTCATTTTGGAAGCTTGCATCAGTGTAACCCCTTACACGCAACTCTTCCTCACCGCCAAATATAAAGAAAGCATCCTTAGTTCTTCTCAAGTACTTTAGGATGTTCTTGATTGCAATCCAGTGACTCTCACCCGGATTGGATTGGTATCTGCTTGTCATACTCAAGGCATATGACACATCTGGTCTAGTACATAACATGGCGTACATGATAGATCCTATGGCCGAGGCATAGGGAATTCTACTCATGCGTTCCTTCTCAATCTCATTGGAAGGACAACCACTCTTCGAAAGAGTGATTCCATGTGACATGGGCAAGAATCCCTTCTTGGAATCTTGCATGTTGAACCGTTTCAACACCTTGTCAATATATGTACTTTGACTTAGGCCTAGCAACCTCCTAGATCTATCTCTATAGATCTTTATACCGAGTATATAGGCTGCTTCCCCTAATTCCTTCATTGAGAAACACTTTCCTAGACAATCTTTAACAGATTGCAGCATGGGAATGTCGTTTCCAATGAGTAGTATGTCATCCACATACAAGACCAGAAAAGCTACAGAGCTCCCACTAACCTTCTTGTAGACACAAGACTCATCTTCGTTTCTGATGAAGCCAAACTCTTTGACCACTTCATCAAAACGTCGATTCCAACTCCTAGAAGCTTGCTTCAATCCATAAATGGATCGTTGCAGCTTACAGACTTTGTTGGCTTGCTTTGGATCTTCAAAACCCTCCGGCTGTATCATATACACGTCCTCGAGGAGATTCCCATAAAGGAATGCTGTTTTGACATCCATCTGCCAAATCTCATAGTCGTGGTATGCTGCAATTGCAAGTAGTATTCGGATGGATTTGGTCATAGCGACTGGTGAAAAGGTTTCATCATAGTCAATACCATGAATCTGTCTGAATCCTTTAGCCACCAATCGGCCCTTATAGGTAATCACATTACCATCCATGTTGATCTTCTTCTTGAAGACCCACTTGCACCCTATGGGTCGCGCCCCATCGGGTGGTTCCACCAAAGTCCACACTTTGTTGGTATACATGGATTCCATCTCGGATCTCATGGCTTCCAGCCACTTCTGAGAGTCTGGGCTACTCATGGCCTCCTCATAGGTAGTAGGCTCATCATCTATGAGCATCGTGTCACCGGAATCGGTTACGAGAAGTCCATACCTCTCGGGTTCCTGGCGCACTCTACTAGATCTACGAAGCTCTTGTGTTACCTGAACAGGTTGCTCCACAACTGCTTGTGGTTCCTGTTCATGTTCCATAATCGGTTAAGTGATTTGTGGTTCTTGAACCTCTTCAAGTTCTATATTCCTCCCACTTGCTTCTTTAGAGACAAACTCTCTTTCTAGAAACACGCCGGTCCGAGCAACAAAAACTTTGTTCTCGGTTGGATTGTAGAAGTAGTATCCCTTAGTTTCCTTAGGGTACCCCAAAAATTTACACTAATCCGATTTAGGCCCTAGCTTGTCTGATTGTAAACGTCTTACATAGACATCGCAGCCCCAAATCCTCATGAACGACAGTGTGGGACGCCTCCCACTCCATATCTCATATGGTGTCTTCATGACTGATTTAGATGGAACACGGTTAATGGTGAAAGCTGCACTTAATAGAGCGTAGCCCCAAAATGATAATGGAAGATCGGTTTGACACATCATAGATCGAACCATATCCAATAGGGTTCGATTCCTCCTCTCGGACACGCCATTCCATTGTGGCGTTCCGGGTGGAGTGAGTTGGGACACGATCCCACACTCTCTAAGATAGTCGTCAAACTCTTGGCTCAAGTATTCTCCTCCACGATCCGATCGTAGAGCCTTTATACTTTTGCCAAGTTGCTTCTCTACTTCATTCTTGAATTCTTTGAACACTTCAAAGGATTCGGATTTTGCCCTCATAAGGTACACAAATCCATATCTACTGTAATCATCAGTAAAAGTAATGAAGTAAACATAACCACCCCTGGCAGGCGTGGCAGATGGCCCACACACATCGGTATGTATGAGTGCCAATTGCTCACTAGTCCTCTCACCTTTCTTATTGAAAGGGGACTTTGTCATTTTTCCTAATAAAGAAGCCTCAGATGTCTCATATGATTCAAAATCAAATGAGTCTAGTAATCCATCCTTATGGAGTCTAGATACACGTTTCTCATTTATGTGGCCTAAACGACAATGCCATATTTTAATCCGCTTGGTATTAATGTTGTAGACAGGATTGCTTAGATCAAGGACATAAAGTCCATTAAATAATTGCGCACTAAAATAGTGAATATTATTTAAATAAAAGGAACAACAATTGTTCTTTATTGAAATAATAAATCCATCCTTGTCCAAACAAGAAATAGAAATAATGTTTCTGCTCATAGCAGGCACAAAATAGCAATTATTTAATTCTAAAACTAATCCTGAAGGCAGAGATAGCTCGCACACGCCTATGGCCAACGCAGCAACCTTTGCTCCATTCCCAACGCGCAGATCTACCTCTCCTTTAGCCAATCTTCTACTTCTCTTTAGATCCTGCATATTTCGACAAATATGAGATCCACATCCAGTATCTAATACCCATGATGTAGAGACAGTTAAATTGACATCTACAACAAAAATACCTGGTGGTGGTGGAATCACTATTCCAAGCCTCTTGTACTCCAGATATTTTGGGCAGTTCCTCCTCCAGTGTCCAGGCTGACTGCAGTAGTGACACTCACCTTTAGTCACGGCCTTGGCAATGCCACCAACAGGCTTAAGGGCAGGTTCCTTGGACTTGGCAACTGACTTGCCTTTGCCCTTGGAGGAAGAGGCAAACCTTTTGCCCTTTCCTTTCTGTACCATCATTATGGCCTTGCCCTTACCCTTGTTGATTCTATGTTCAGCCGTCCTCAACATGTTGAGTAAATCTGGCAGTGGTTTAACGATCTCGTTCATGTTATAGTTCATAATGAACTGTCCATAACTCTCGGGCAACGATTGCAACACGAGATCGGTTGCCAACTCTTGGCCGACCGGGAACCCCAGTCGGGCGAGATTCTCCAGGTACCCAATCATTCGGAGTACATGGGGTCCCACCGGGTTCCCTTCTGCCAGATGACATTTGAACAGTGCCTTTGAGACCTCATACCTCTCTACCCTCGCCTGCTCTTGGAAGAGCTGCTTTAGATGTTCGATCATATCGACAGCATTCATGTTTTCGTGTTGCTTCTGAAGCTCAGAAGTCATGGTGCAAAGCATTAGGCAGGCCGCATCATTAGCGTCATCAACACGCTTTTGATACGCCTTTAAGGCAGCAGGTGTTTGGTTCTCTGGACCTTCTGGAACATGCTCCTCTATTGCGTACAGTTTCTTCTCTTGCTTGAGAACAATTCTCAAGTTTCTGTACCAATCAAGAAAGTTGGTTCCAGAGAGCTTGTCCTTCTCAAGGACAGATCGTAGGGAATGTTGTGAACTCGATGAGTTGTTTTGCCATTTGGAATTCTACAAAAAGGAAAATACGCAAGTTTTAGTGTTTGTGAACTTTTGACTATATTCAATAATGGCTAGTTTATCAAATATAGCTCCCACTATTTTTCTACGGATTAATAACCCTCAAGATATTAATGCGGAAAATATCCTTATATTTTCTAGTGGGCCAAGATCCATCTTTCATCTCCTTATGAGCTTGCTTTGGCAAGTCAACCATAATTTGACTACTTTAGGTAGGAACAATTCAAATTGCATCCCATATGCAACTCTTGGTTCAATTGGGCAAATAACTCCTTATTTATCCATCCATATAGATAATCCCAATTGATTGCCTCTAGGTTTCTTAATCAAATTAATAGCCTAGTTGTGTTCAACCTCTTATCTAAACAATTGCACATTGTTACGTGCCATCGCATTCCATCATTATGAACCAAGTCGCCATGCTTTGGCACGCACGAACTTGATAAATAATGATGATAATGAGTGTTTAAATAATGAGAAGGCAAGAACACAATATTTGAATTTTGAGGGATTTTAAATTCAATTTTTAATTGTTTTGTTGATCAATATCAACTAATCTATCTATTTGAGTTTGGGCACAACTCCAAATAATAGATCCGGGTTGTCTAATTATCTTATTATCCTAATTGCATGCATCATCCATACACCAACCACACAATAATAAGACAATTAAAATAAACAACCACAAAACAAAAATTAAACGTGTTGTGGATATGGCCTTTTCTAGACTAAGATAATTCCAAGCCAATGGAATTATCTATGAACCCTAAACAAACACATCTCCATGCGTCTTGATCTTTTAGTCCATCCTTCATAGTCTTGTGGAATGCTCCATGCTCCATGCTCCATCTTTTGTGGTTTCTTTGGCTTTGGGCTTCTTTTCTCCAATCTTGGCTAACAATCTACTTTATCTAGCACTAGCTAATATCTATACTAAATAAAATAAATCTCACAAGTTGAGAAAAAAAATGGCACGCAGGCCATAAAACCCTAATTAATTATTACAAATAATTGATCAGCTCGCAGGCCGTAAAACCAAACCACAAAATTAAACATCCACATCAAACCACATCCTAAGGCCATATCCAATCACCATGCGATTTGCTCATAAATAGTTAAAATCCAATTTTAACGCGCTTGGTCAATTTTAATTGATTTTAGGATTTCTAGGGTTAAAACGGTCCATGGGCCCAACAATCAAATTGCCCGGGCCCAAAAGGTGAACCACAAGGCCCTAGGGCCGGCCCGGCCCAAAACCCACAAGCCTAGGCCCGCGGGTTAGGGCTGCCCGGCCCCTAGGGCGGCCAAGCTTGGGCGGCAAGCAAGGGGGGCGGTCCCTAGGGGGGGCCAACCTCCTTGAGGGAGTTGTTTCCAAAACAACTCCCTTGCTTGGTGCCCAAGTTTGGTTGTTTCCTTGTTTTGGGAGAACTCCTTCTTCCCCAAGGATGCCCAAACCCTAGATCTAAGATCCTAAAATTTCTCAAACTCACCAATTCATGCATCCAATGCAAAAATTGGATCTTGTTATGATTAATTATTGACAAATTGCATCCCATGCTTGATTTGTCTTGTTTTACGCGATAAACAATCAAATTAAGGTGTAAAACAACTAAAACGTAACACATAAACCACGTTTATGCTCTACGACCTGTGGCTCTGATACCACTGTAGGGTTTTGATTCATGGATTGCACAACGGAAGCATAATCAAACATAAAACCATGCAAAACCCTCCAAGGATCACAAGTCAAGAGACATAACGATGGTAAGGGTTAGAAATCATAAACACACCTTTGGGTTCTCCTTGATGACTTCAAACGCGAATTGTGTCACGTTCTCTATAGTTGATCCACGCCTAGAGTTGATCCTAGATCTCCCAACTCCTTGGTGCTAGCCCGGAAGAGGAAGAGGAAGAAGAAATCACGCAAAAAGAGACCCAAAGGAGGGTCTCGGCCTCCTTTGGCCGACGGGGACGGGGCGGCGACAAGGGGGCGTCGTGCCTCCTTGTTGCTTGCTCTCTCTCCTTTTTTTCTCTCCCACTCTTGTTATGTTCACTTAATGAGCATAAGTTATGTGGGAAGGAAGGAAGGAAGGTCCTTTATATAGTCCAACAACTCCTTGTTAACTACCTCAAGGGCTTATTCTAGTCCTACTAGAATTCAATTTAGTCCCTTCCTTGCAAATTAGTCCCTACTAAGTTTGCAAGGGTTTGCAAAGTGATCATTCTAATTAATTAATCCAATTAATTAATTCCCAAATCTAGTTCAACTCTATGTAGCGTGTGACCCCATATGTTCTATCTAGTTGGTAGCAACTATTTGCTAATATGGAGCGGTCTCTAGCAAAACATCCATTCTAGCCAACTAATAGAATAGTCATCTTGACAGCCTTTGTACAAGTAATTGTCTCATCCCTTTGTCTCTATATCCGGATTGGACACGAGACATACAAGTCACACTCGTATATCCAATCCATAGTTTCTCGATCCATGGGAATAGCCTTATTCGTGCAAATAACATCAATATCACATATTGATTTATTTGAGTCTGGCCAGACATTCTATAAGCACTATCCCTCGAGTGGCCTAGGATATTTGCTCCCGTTATGTGGGAGGGACAAATCCTATCTACGTCCACTACGATCTCTAAGCTTGCTTCTTATTGTATCCAGTACACGCCTTTATAACTACCCTGTTACGGTGTAGCTTTTAACGCTACCAAGATCGCAATAATCCACAACTAGAATATCTAGTGACTTCAAGTCTAAGGATGACAATACCGTTGCACCGCGAGAAGCGTTTGTGACTTAACATAACATGTATGTAGCCTTCTCGAAAATGGGTCAATCCAGTGCAACATTCCCTAATGCACACCTATGTGTTGGATCGTGATATCTCCATATCAATCCAATCCCATACTAGTCTATAGATGATTGTCCCATTAATCATTATACTTGACTAGGGATATTTAAGATAAACAACACAATTGTAAATCTAAGGACTTCATTATATTAAATATCCATTAAATAATAAATGAATTTCTAGCCACAAATAATTCATACTAAACTAGATTGCCTCTAGGGCATCTATTCCAACAAAGACCACGTGGGAGTCCCCATGGTGGAATTCCATCGTCGTCTTGGCATAGTCCGTGCCTAACCGCCTGAGCTGTTGGAGTCATTCCACTCCCTGAATAACATGTGATCCCTGGAACTCAGAAATGAACAGTTCAGTTGAGAATTTGTGCCTCTGAAGGACAATATACCCCTGACCACATGTGGTATCGCAATGTACACAATTACCCGTTACCCATGTTAACCTTAAAAGTAGCACTCGCCTTTAGCGGTAATTGCGGCTAGTCTGCCAACTCTTGATGAATAAAATTGTGTGTGGGGCCGTTGTCAATAATGACGGAAACATCGCGGGTTGTTATGGTCCCCATAATACATAAAGAACCGTATTCATCACTATTGACCATGGTATAAAGACAAGAAGCCTCTACAGCAATGACGACCTCGTTCGTCGGCGTCTGATCCCCGTCGTCGCAACCCATAAGTAGAAACGTTACCTCGCACTTTTGATCGCGGAAGTACTTTTGATCGCAGTTGTAACATATGCCTTCTATCTTTCTTTCATTTTGCTCGATGAGAGTAAGTCGACGAATTTGAGGTGTGGACGCAACTGTGGTAGAAATTTTAGTGTCACTCTGGTAGGACTAGGCGGAGCCGCTGCGGGTGTATTTAGTGATGCGGATGGCGACCTGATTGCTTCTAGCTCCTAGTCTAGTAAAAATGCTTCAGTAAGGGAATAAGGTTGGTGCAACCCCAACTCGCTCCCAGTGGTTGCTGGAGACTAGAGGAAAACATAGAGATAAGTTGGATCGAGCATTAATCAGACTTTATTCAACAATTTGTCAAAATCATCTTGATAAGGGAGAACTATGGTCTGCTATTTTAATTTGGAAAACTGTCCAAAATAATCGTGATAGTAATTTGGGTCGAAACGGACCCTGACCTCCTCCCAAAAATGGTCCAGGAGCGAAAATCAGAACTACATTTTCCCACACCAAAAACCAATCGACGACGTCACCGTCCAACAAAAACCCCACCAACTGAAGCCGATCATCTAGCTTAATATGAAAATATTGAAAGTATTGCTCTACTTTAAAAAGCCGAGAGTAGGGATCGGTACCTGAAAACGTTGGTGCGTCAACGCGCAATTCGTGGTTGTGGGCGTCCGTTCCCCAATAATTGGTGTGGTGGACCAAGCCATCTAGCGGACACGTCGTCTGCTGGGAGGCGGTTGTTGGTATGCCTGCAGCTGATAATCCGGTTGTTGTCCGTATTGACGGTGTCCGGGTGGTTGTCTGTAGCTGTATGCGGCTGTTGACCCGTAGGTGGTTTGTGGGACGAATTCGGATTCGTGTTGGGTATTTTAACGGGTCAAACCCGGGGTTGGGTCATCCATGTAATTGGATTGGACCAAAGGAGGATCTGAACCCAAGTGAACAGGTTCTGCGTGAAATATGTAGCTTGTTCATATCAGACCTTGTAATATACATCCAAAGGAACAAAAAAAAGATATTACCAAAAGATTAAATTCCCTAATATCCTAAGTCAAAAGGGAGTGTTCATTTGTCCTCTGACTAGTTCAGCATAATTATCGCTTTTGATTTGAGCTATGTTTTTAATGATATATAATGATCGTTGATCGTGAATATATATTATATATATAGTAGGATTAAAAGCATGTCCCTCATGCAACTTTTATTACGATATCACTGAACTAGGACCTCTATTACTTTCATCTGACGTCTCTTATTTGAAAAATATTTATATCGGATTAGTTTGCTCTGAAATATCACGCCAAATGTTATGCATTTTGTGCTCTCTCTTCAAGAAGGGCAACGTTATGTATTTGGTGATTCAAGCCCCTAGCTAATTATTGGACAAAACGACGAAGCAATTGGCGAAGCAAGGAAGAAGAACGAAGACGCGAAAATTGGGTACTGTCACTGTCTTCCTGCGAAGACATTTTGTCTTCTTGCGAAGAAAAATTGTCTTCGTGCGAAGAAAATTATCTTCGTGCGAAGACATCAGGGCTGGGACAGTTTCGTTATTTCCTTGCTCGATTTTGGAATGTCTCTTTGTTTATTTGGGCACGAGTCAGTATCCTAGGCTTATATAAAGACCTAGGGTCGAGAATAATAGTGTTTGGTTGAGTGTGGTTGATTGTAAATGAGTTCTCATCAATAAATTGGTTTGTTTTGGACGTGGATTTAGCTTGCCTCAAAACTAGTGAACACGTTAAATTCTCGTGTTGTTCTCCATCTTGTTCTTCATAATATTACTCTTCTTGGTTTCTAACAAGTGGTATCGTGCTTCCGCATCGTATTATAACAAGTGGTATCAAAGACAAGTTGTTGGGTTAGGGTTTGTTGGTGAGGAGTGATGGCGAATTCGTTTGGGATGAAGATCAATTGCTTTGATGATGAGGATATCGTTGATACACCCACCACCAAGCTCCTTTTTTGGGAGAACTATTGGGTTCCTTATTGAGGGAACTATCGGGTTCCTTATTGGGTCGAGTTATCGGGTTCTTTTTCATGGAGCATCAGACACACATTTCGACACGAATCTGGAGGTTCACGTGCAATTGGCGTTCCGACGCAATCGGGATTCTGGCATGGAGCATTGGGCGTGTTGATCTCAATTGGGCTCATCCGGCTCAAGAACTCGTAAGAGTTGGAGCATCAGCATGGAGAAATATTGTTTTTGGCGCTAGGAGGATTCAAGTCAAGGTGGAGACGGCTCGAATCAATCGACGGATTTGGTTCGTGGCATGGAGCACTTGACGTGTCTTGTTCGCAAGCGATTGATTGGAAGGGCGTTATTGGGCGGAGATGGGATTGGTTACATGTTACTGGGCATGTATTGATTGGCGGCGTGTTATTTTGTACGCATTGTTTGTTGGCAGGTTATCGGGCGTGTCTCGGTTTGCTTATTGGTGCGGTGCTTTGATTGCGCAATTGGGATGACATTGATTTATGGGCACTTTCATCATCAAGTGTCATTGTGATGATATTTGGGAGATGAATTGTGTCATGGTGCATTAGGGTGTGTTGATTGAGACACACAAGTCTATGCGTTTGTTGAGACGCAAAGACGCACTTATTGTGGCGCATAGTGGATTTGTCTCAATACCGCAAATTTTGGAATACATTCTATCGGTAGATTGGTTGATCGTTTCGATTTGGGTGGAGCACTTCGAATTTGATTGTTGGAGGTGCATCTGAAATTGGCATATTTGTTGAAAGGACGGATGGCAATCGGAGAAACAATTTGGTGAATTGGGTTGAGGCGTTCTTGATTGTAAGGCGCATTCGCAATTGGATTGATGAGAGCATTGGATTGGTTGCTAGGGAACTAGAATCAAAGTGGAGATTTGTTATGTATTTGGTGATTCAAGTCTCTATCTAATTAAAACGAAATCGCGAAGCAATTGGAGAAGCAAGGAAGAAGAACGAAGAAGCGAAAATTGGGTACTGCCATTGTCTTCCTGCGAAGACAATTTGTCTTCTTTGCGAAGACAAATTGTCTTCGTGCGAAGAGTCTCCGTGCGAAGACATTGCGGCTGGGGTGGTTTTGTTGTTTCCTTGTTCGATTTTGGAATGTTTCGTTTCTTTGGACACAAGTCAGTATCCTAGTCTTATATAAAGACCTAGAGTCGAGACTAATAGTGTGTGGTTGAGTGTGGTTGATTGCGATTGAGTTCTCGTCAATAAATTGATTCATTTTGGCCGTGTATGTAGCCATGGGCGGATTTACATAGAGTCTAGTGGGGTCTATAGCCCCCACTCAATTTTAAAAAGTTGAGATTTTACCCTTCTTTTTCAAAATTATTTCAATTCTGCCCCCACATAATTTCACTATAGCCCCCACTGTCATGAAATTTTGGATCAGCCTCTGGATATAGCTAGCCTCAAAATTAGTTAATCACGTTAAATTCTCGTGTTGTTCTTCATCTTGTTCTTCGTCTTATTACTTTTCTAGGTTCCTAAAAAATGGTATTGTGCTTCCGCATCGTATTTTAACAGGCACGCTCACAAGCAGCCAAGTGGATGGTGGGGAGAGAAGGAGATGGAGAAGATGAACTAATCGAAACCATTGAGGCAAAGAGCAGGTGGGAAGAATTGGGCATTTTGCATTCTTTGGATAGTAGCACTAGTCAAAAGATTGGCACGTGAGTATCGGGTTCAGTCTTCCAAAAACGGATCTCTGATTCTCTCCCTAATCACGAGGCAAATAGTAGTACCATTTTTCTAACCCGGATACATCCAAATATCCCCTGGCTTCTCTGCATGAACCCGAATTGTTGCCCAGATTCCTTTAACAATCTCCCAAGTAATTTAAAATGGATTTTTATTAGGGTTTATTCTGATCGATCGCAGTTGTAAGTTGTACATGAACTCTGCGATGAGAATATATTATGCCTTCCAAGAATCAGTTCAAACTTATTTTATAGTCCAGTATATTATACTCAGTAAAAGCGTAAGAGCGAAAACTAATTCTGCTACTGGGTTTGATGCGACGATTGTGTGTATGTGACGGAGTGTGCCTGCGTGAACCTTTTTTTTTTTTTCTTTATTCATAGACAGCGGAATTGCGACAGAGTGGATCGATCTAAAGTAAATGAGCTGTAATTTGATCAAAAAGAGAAATAAAATAAAGATGCTAGCTGAGATAGAGGGAGAATTTGAATATTCTTGACGTGAAATCTTATCAACCAAACAAAAGCCCACAGAACAAATGACTGGTCGCCTCGTAATTAGGATAATCACTTCGTGTCCCCCCTCAGATCCAAATTCCAAGAATTGAGTTGAGAAAATAATTATATGCTACAACACCCGTAACATATCATACCCTCATATGATCGAAACAGTGTGCAACAATAAGGGTCGGTGCACTACTCATTATTACAAACAGTATTGTTAATCAGACAGACAAGTAATTCAAATGAACGTCACGAATCAAGAATTGAAAACTTGAGTTACTTGTTAAGAAAGTTGAGTGCATGTATCTACATGTAAAAAAATGTATGGACTATTGAATTAGGTGCACTATACACTGAGTTTTAGTGTATATTGCATCTCATCATGGGCAGAGTCAAACAATCGCCTAGAGTGGCATTTCCCATCTCTACTCCCCTCACAAATTTTAATCTATCCAATAAAACCTTTAATTTCAAATATTTGAATGATGGTATCCTTTTATTAATGACATAAATGCCTTTAGTGATTCCGAAATGTTGCGCTAGTGATTCTATTATTGCATTTTGCTCCTGATGTTTCTCATTGCTAGCTTTGCCCCTAGATACACATATAGTTAAAGAAATACCATAGGAACTAGAGTGTCATTTCCATGCGTAACAGTAGTGACGGTTCATAGGTTACTTGTGATGATATTCTTTTCTATATAACGTAATAACTCACAACCGCTACGCTTTAAGTATGCCATGGGTAAACTCTGCTCTAGGAAAATTAGTACGTAGTGCTAGTTTTTCTCTTGAACAAGCAAAAGTGAGAGGGAGAGAGAGAGAGAGATTCAAAGGGGAGATACTAGTACTACTCCTGAAATGATGAAAGCTGCAAGGGAGTGTTGTGGGAATAGGGAGATTTATGAGTCAAAGAAGGAAACTATACTTGAATAAGTCCAGTCTGCTACAGACTAGCTAAACCAAATACCGGTTTAGTCTGTTAATTTTATGTTAGTTAGATGTGACGAGTCAAAATATCATAACTACTTTTATTTTTCATTTCTTGTTTTAAATTAGATAGCATTGATACAATATTATTTGAGCAAATTTACACTACTAAAATGAATAAGTTAAATTTACACAAAAAATTAACTAATTTGTAGATAATAATACTGTAGATGCTATAAGACTGTTTGTATGAGTTGAGTTTCTGGTTTTAACAAAAACTATACCTTATTATAGGATTTCAAAAAAACAAGGAAATTCATGAATCCGTCGTGACCAGGTAAAACAAAACTCGGTAGACAAATCAGGTGTTGTATTGAACATTTTTCATGTTGGGATACATGGCAATCATTTATTGGTTTTCAATCTCCAATTTTCTTGCCATTATGCAAAAGGCTTAATTACTTAATGCATACCCTCAGTTTGCCGAAACTATCACATTGCAACCCCCAGTTTTAGAACTAGCTGATTGCTTCCCCCATTTGCAAAAAATACGTCATTGTGCAGCTGAGAACAAAATTCAATCATCAAATTCGAACCCGATGAAAGTATTTTCATTAGGTCCACATCGTCTATGATATAATCGCATCACATTGTTAGAGATAATACCATTTGGGTACGTTAATTTTGCGATGAAATTCCGTTCCCAGTTGCGCATTGATGTATTTTTTGCAAATGAGAGATGCAATCAGCTAGTTCTAGAACTGGGGGTTGTAATGTGATAGTTTTGACAAACTGGGGGTATGCATTAAGTTATTAAGCCTATGCAAAACTAGTCTACCGGCTGAAATATCCAGCCATGTGACATGTGTGGTCCAAGAACAAATGACATGTATGAGAGAATTATCTTATTACATCTTTTAAAGTTTTAAGTATTGATATTTCATTCTACAATTTGTCATGAAATAAATTAATAAAAGTTCTACAATATGTCGCGAAATAGGTAAAGGGAATAAGGGCAATTTTATGCCACAATGCGAACTGTAACGAAGACCAAATTCACTAATTTTATAGGGACACGACAGAACATGCAGTACATATAACAATTTCTTTAAGACCACAATTATAGTCTTGCGAGTTGGCAAATATCATCGTATGCAACTCTAGCTCCACGCTCGCTCTGGGAGTAAACAAAGAATGTGGTAAATGTGTGAAAAAACTGAAAATTGGGTTGGTACTTGGTGAAAACAGAATCTCTCTTTGATGATGGCCATGGTATTGTTGACTCGAGTCAAAATGTCGGAAAATGTGGAGTATCTTACCACTCCGTCCCGTCTCTTTGTTCCCATTTGACTTTTTTGACTCGTATCTGGGTCACTTTGACCGGGTGATTTGGATAGCAAAATAATACGATTTTTTTATAATTTTTTCACCATATTATAGAGCAACTTTTTCTCTACAACACCATGAAAAAATTATCAAAAAATTACATCAATTAGCTATTCAAATCACCGGGTCAAAGTGACCCGGTGAATAGTGACAAAAATAAAATTGGGAACAAAGAGACGGGACGGAGTGGTAGTACACTACGTAGCCTAATAATTACAAAGTACGTGGCACGTAGTGGACGAGAGAATGAATGCATGCATGCAGAAAAGAAACATGTCGTCCTCGTCTTTGATCCTCTTACACAATCTCCTCAAAAGCAACAAGAGAGACAACTCGAATGAATCTCATCACTCTTCTCTTTCTCTTTTTGCAGGAGAGAGTGAGAGAGAGATGGAATGTGTTTTTGGAATTTGATCTGCTTTTGCTTGTTGGGGGGATTGTTTCTTTTTTCAAGTGTTTACTACTCCTACTACAAAAAGAACGTGTACTAGTAATAAGTGGGATAGAGTAAAGAGAAAGTTATATACAGAGTTAGACACCCAAGAGATCTTAGTGCCAGACCAAGGCGAAAAAGGTAGGGTTTGTGTTGGACAAAATAAAAGAACAAAACCCCAATACTACTACTCCTATCTAGCTAAGCAAAACCAACCCAGCATTCCTAGTGGGATTGTGGTCAATTCTCATCATGTTTGAACAAAAAAGAAACAACTTGTAACCTCCAATAAAAACCAGAGACAAAAGTTTGTTCACTTCTTCTTTTGAGAACTACCTATAGCTTGATATTGGGGAATGGCTATTCCTGATTATTATTAGCACTTCTCAATGACTTTAAACGTGGGTTTTAATGAACTGCTTTCTCTTTTCTTGTTAAGAGATCTCCATAGTAGAACATAGAGAGAGGTAATGGTTTTTTCTCATTTCTAACTTGATTTTGCAGAACTAGCTGCAATAGTGATGTTATAATAGACTCATATTTGTTATGATAAAACAGAAAGTGAATTAAACTGAAGTAATAATAACATAAACTTACTGATTAAAAGTCGGCTGAAAAAATCTGATATAATTTGAAGAACAGTCTCATATAATGACGATCTCCGTAAAGCAGTATTCGCCTCCACAGTTGGTGCGTCTGATTTGATGAATACTACAAAGGCGAATTGCTCCCTTGGTTAAAAGTCCTTCATGTACTGTAGACGAAGTGTAACATCTTGAAAATTTTTAGGGGTTTAATTGCAAATTCAAGAAACTATGGGGAGATTGTGTAATTATTTTTTTTTCTAAACATGCAAGCTTAACATGAGGAAGTGGTGACTCTAATACAAAATGGGGGTAGTATTTGCTATTGAAAGAAAGTGGACTAAGGAATGTGGGGTAATTTTGTGATTATTAGGAAAGAGAGGGCCTAAAGTGTAAATATCAAAAACTAATTTTCTAGGCGGGGTTTGGCTAAACTAGTTATTATAGGAATTATGGGAATGTTTGAGGAATAATCTAACATCATGGGGGCAGATATGTAAATTTGAGAAAGTGAGTAAAATATTTAAATTTTAAAATCTACCAAAAGTGTCTGATAAATACAAATACACCCCCATATGAAAAGAACTATTTTTCAAATGTAACTGCATGACACATCATCTGGACACTTGTCATCTCACCAGCTAGACATGGGATAACTGCTAGGGTTATCCTCAACATCTTTTTCTTCCTCAATAATCATTGAGCTTCAAAAAATAGTTCTTGGAGGGAAATAGGAAGTCAATCTCCCGACCATCTCTTGGAAAACTGCTAGGGTTGGATTGTCCCCAAGACATGAGGAGAGAAAGGCCTCAATTTATTCGTTAAACCCTTTCTTAACGAAGGATAATTTTGGGAGTTAGGGTGAACCCTAAAAGACCAAGATTGACACCTTACTCGTCAAAAATGGACGGTCACCTGTTTTTGGGTTCACACCCGTTGCCGGCAAGTAGCCATGTCCAGGAAAGCTTCGTGATTGCTGGAATATGGAATTAGCTTCGCTGATCAGGAAACTAGGTTGAATATCAGGTAAGCATATGCATGCTTGCTATGTTATATGTATTTCTCTAAGCTGATAGCACTTATATGAATAATATGGTTATGAGTTGTGATATAATGGTCTTCAAACGTCTTCGAAGACTTTGGTGGTTAAAATCGGCTTCGGGCGTTAAACTGTTATCGTACACCTTGGGCTTCTCTTCGGACATGTAGGCAGTTAGTACTACTCTGTGGACTGATGATCCAGTAGGGTCTGGACACTTAAGGTCTAGTTGTCTTGGTGGATTGGTTTTCCTTCCTTGTCGGAAGTGAATCTGGTCTTCACAATCCTCTGGATAGTGTGATGCTGAGTCCTCCGTATAAGGTTGGTATTGTTGTGGTGGTTATGGATAATTGAGGATTCCATGATTTATAAGTTACTGGTACTATATTTGTGTGATCTAATGGTGGTATGACATTGTAATGACTTGAGTATATGTAAGTTCAGAGCCGACCCTATAGGTAGGCGGCCCTGTGTTTTATAATTGTAGATTTTGTTGGATTAAATACTAACAAAACATGCTTTTTGTATTGGATTATATGAATTTGATATTTATGAGAATAGTTTTGGGCAATGTTTTTGCATTATATTATTATTGTGCATAGTTGTTTATTGTTCTGCATAGTAGAAGATCTGGTGTGTAGAGTATAGCTTACACACATAAGATCTTATCTTCGGTACTTGTGGAATGAAAGTTGTGAGTTCACAATCTAGATGGAATTAGAAAACCATCGGAACGATTGTAGCACATTGTTTTAGTAGTTCTGTCTTGGCTACAGGAAACAATATACTTCATACTATAGTTTCAACTCAATGTGCTAGTATACTTTGTGTATATTGAACAGGACCAAGTTGAGATCATTGTCTTTGTACTGACATAACAAGACAAGCTATGTCTCATGGTTATTATGATTACTTATGCTCTTAATCCTTAGATAGTCAATGTGCACATGTATTTAGTAGTTATTACTTTGACAAGTCAAGTGAGTGAGATTCCTATGGAGTCAATAACCTCGATGAGTTGGGTGATACTATTGAGTCCTTGGTGTATATTAATATATCGAAGGAATCCATGTCCCGGTTATGGGATTGATGATAACCCGTTGATGAAGCTTATAAGTTTTGATTATGTCAAACCCTGCAGGTAGATTACTTGGTAATCTGGACATATCAAATAAGTTAAGTGGTAAGGATTAAGGAATTGGGAAGAGGTCGATTAAATGAATTAGTGACTAATTCATTTAATCGACGGATATTTGTAATCTTAACATGGGGAGATAATAAGTATTTAATAACAGGAGCTCGAAATATTATTTTTTAAGAATATGGACAGGAGTGCAATAACAGTTATATAGTGGTACTAACTGTTATTAACTTTATTCGGGCTAGGTTCGGGTGGAACCAGAAGTCCTAATAAAGTTAGGAGCCTGATTCGTATTTTCTCCTCCAGGTCCCTCCCTAGTAGCCTATACAAGTTTCCTTAGTCTTCAGAATTCGTATGCTTGAGATACACATTGAAATATAGGGTTTCGAGAGTGAGAGCAATACGTCTGAAGGCCAAGAAGGATTCTAGAAGCAGCAAGCCCACACTTGCATCCAGGAGGAACTTCAGGAATACGGGAGAAGATCCGGAGTGTTTCATACCTACATCAGATAGCTTGGGCGCAGGTATGAACCCTAATTCCGCCTAGTAGGGTTTCTAGCGTTCATGTTGGAACAAGTTTTAATCGGTATAGCAGACATGCAATCGAAATGGTCCAGGGATTCGCCTCCCTTCAATTGGTGTCTGAGCCCAGGTTCGACTCTGCATATCTGCTATAAAGCCATGTTGTCCAATAATCAAACCGGCTATGCATGTTAGAGTAGGAAAATTGCGATGTCTAACTCTGTTTTGCAGATTGAATCGTGTCCTGCTATTATGGTCATACTCTTTGATGTATGAGGTTTGATTTGGTTTTGATTCCCACACTGTTTTTCGTGGATGAAAAATATTTGTAACCTTCTGTAATAGCAAAACCTAGGTTCTCTTATTTCAGTATTAGATGAACGTGTGAGCTCCTTGGTGGCATTGAAAGTCTGTAGCAGTCTTTGGTACTCTGTTACAGACTGATTTGCGGAATCCATGGATACTTGGGTTACTGTAATATTAGTGGACGGCATGGCGATCCACGTGTCGCATGGCGATCCACGTGTCGCTGGGTCAAATGGATCTTGCTAACCCGACTAAAGAAGCTCCGACCATAATAGTTGGGTTGTGTGCGGTTGAATTCTTTTTATGTTCTTGATTATATTTGTGTGTATGATTATTGTGGATGCTTGCATGATAAATCATGGACAACATGGATAAATAAATTTAATTTGTATTAAATTGTTCAGACAACTAAGTGGGAGAGGGAGTCTAGTTTTTATAGATCCTGCGGTCTCCATCATTGATTTATAAGTGATGTACTTTGTTGTGTGTGTTAGCCTTGGAGTTAACCTTCTTATCGAACATAACCACTACAGTATCACTGGTATAAATTCCTATAAGGATACTTCTAATAATTACTGTTTATGTGTCATCTCTTCATCTGAGAGGCATGTAATGGGGTAATGGTTTAGAAGTAAAATGATGGTATACACTTAGATGTAAGTTATAGTATCCTCCCCATCGGAGTCACTGCTATGGCTTGCAGGACCAAAGGTACCATGTCTAACCATAGAATGAATGGTAGACGTCCACTCATCGTGGCATACTATTTTTATGTGTGTTAGACTACTGGTGGTTTACATTGCCCTTATATGTTTTATTTACATGATTCTCAGGTTGAAAATGTCGAACTCATTCAACCCTCTATCTATTCTCTTAAATCAAAACAAACTCACTGGATCAAACTATATTGATTGGAAGAGCAATTTGAATATTGTGCTAACTGCTGAGGATTACAAATTTGTGCTTCTTGAGGAATGTCTTGCAGAACCTCTAGAAGGGACTTCTGAGGAAGAAGCCAAGCCTTATAAGAGGTGGAAGAAAGCCGATCATATGGCTAAATGCTACATATTAGGCTCCATGTCTAATGTGTTGCAGCATCAGCATGAAAACATGGGCTCTGCCCTTGAGATCATGCAGAACCTCAAAGAGATGTTTGGGGATCAGGATCGCGCTGCCAGCCAGGTTTCTATGAAAAACCTCATGAACACAAAAAAGGTTGAAGGATCCTCTGTAAGGGATCATGTTCTAAAGATGATAAGTCTTCTAGGTGAACTAGAGATCCTTGGAGCGGTAATCGATGAGGAAACTCAGGTCGATATCCTGCTCATGACATTGTCTGATTCATTTAACAGTTTTCGGCTAAATTATAATATGAACAAAAAGAATTATTCTTTTGCCGAATTGTTAAAGGAGCTTCAAGCAGCTGAGAGACTCCTACATAAACCAGTTAATGTAATGGTGGCTGAAAAGGCTTCTACTTCTAACTTTAGGGCTAAGAAGAGAAGAAAGTTGCACAAGCAGTAGTTCCAAAGGTTGCTCCGGCACCTCAAGGAATAGCTCGTGGGCCACAGCAAGCACTTGCTCCTCATAGGACATTGGGAAAGCCGAAAGGAAAGTGTTTCCTCTGTAACCATAGAGGGCATTAGAAGACGTAATGTCCAAAGTTCCTGACTCGTCCAATCAAAAACAACTCAGGTATATCTCTTTAACTAATAGTTGAATCATGTTTAGCGGTTCGATCTACTAGAATCTGGTGTGTAGATTCGGGAGCCACTGACCATGTCTGCAATTCATTTCAGGGGTTCCAGGAAACCAGACAGCTTAGTGATGGTGAGATTTATCTACACTTGGGCAACACGAATAAAGTAGTTGCAGTTGCAATAGGAATTTTTTTCTTACATTTTGGGAATGATAGGATTTTAGTTTTGAAAGATTGTCTTTATGTACCTTCCGTTAGAAGGAATTTGATTTCAGTTTCTAAGTTGGTTAAGAATGAATATTCAGTTTATTTTAATGACTCTATGGTTATTAAGAAAAATAAATGTTTTATTTGTTCTGGTACATTGGTGGATGGTATTTACATTCTAAATCCTGAGACTCCCATAGCGCAGCTATATGAACTGAATAACTCAGATAGCTTACCTAAAAAGATAAAGGAACATTGCGAGATAAATCAAACATATCTTTGGCATTTACGAATTGATCATATCAACATAAACAGAATACAAAGGATGGTTCTGAATGGACCATTAGGTTCATTAAAAGTGGAGGTACTACCAGCATGTGAGTCATGTTTAGAAGGTAAGATGACCAAGAGGCCGTTTATGGCAAAGGGCAATAGGGTCAAAGAACTGTTGGAGCTTATCCATTCGGATGTTTGTGGACCAATGAATGTCCAAGCGAGGGGAGGTTTTGAGTATTTCATTACTTTTATTGATGATTACTCAAGATATGGATATATTTATTTTATGCGGCGTAAGCCTGAGGCCTTTGAGAAATTTAATTTTTGTAAGGCAGAATCAAAGAAGCGTCTAGGAAAATATATCAAGTCATTTCGATCTGATCGAGGTGGCGAGTACCTCTTGGGACAATTCAGGGCTTACTTGGAGGAACAAGGATTCAATCCCAGTTGTCCGCTCCAGGTACGCCACAACAGAATGGTGTGGCAGAGCGAAGGAATCGGACTCTTTTAGAAATGGTGAAATCCATGATGAGTTATTCAAATTTACCAACTTCCTTTTGGGGGCATGCTTTAGAGACAGATGCATATATTCTAAACTTGGTTCCGTCTAAGTCAGTACCAACTACACCCACAGAACTTTGGACTGGGCGCAAGCCTAGTCTATGGCCTGTTCGGATTTGGGGTAGTCCAGCACATGTGCTGAGGGGAACGCAAGTAAGTTGGAATCAAGGACAAAAGTATGTGTCTTTGTAGGATACCCGAAAGGAACAAAGGGTGGTTTATTTTATAGTCCTAAGGATCAGAAAGTCATTGTTAGCACCAATGCGAGATTTTTAGAGGAAGACTATTGTGCACAAGAGATTCCGGCGGGGAGACCTCTGTGTACACCGTAAGTAGAGGATCAGAGATGGCACAGGAAGAGTTGGGTTGTGTGTAGGGAGAGAGTAAGGCAGTAGTAATGTCTGAGAGAGAGACAGGGGTTTGGCAGACCTTCCGCGTATGTCTGGTGTGTCCTCCTTTGTATGGAAAGGTTAACGTCCTATATATAACGGAGAATGTGACCGTTGCAGTGTGGTTAATGCGCCCATTAATGGCGGCTTAATTAGCTTAACCGCAACGGCACGTTCGTCCGCCTATATAGGGACCGTTACAGCACGTTATGCGCGAATACCGGAACCGTTACGGGGTTGACCGGGTTTGACCGGATTGACCGGGTTCATGGAGCTCGTGCCATAAATCTCTCAAAAGCAGTTACTAAAGGTCGCGCGCGGGCTTGGCTCGCACGCGACAGGACTTACTCTAGCCTCCAAACCACTAAGTCCCTACAAGTCCCGTGCAGTGGTATGCGAGGGCTCTGTCTCGCAGCCCCCACATGGATCAGCGCGGCTGGTGATCCAGTGTGTGTGGAGCACAATATGGTGTGCTGGATGGTTGCCACGTGGCCAAGATCTGTCAGCTCAGAAAGCACTATCTACATTAGCCCCCTTTCTGCGCGTGAAGACTCATAGATGGATAGACTTCCATGCGCGGAAACCAACATACGCGTTGCCGCCACGCACCAATTCAAATATGAGTAAATTCAGCCCCCGTGCGTGCCATTATGACCTAAAACCCCTAGAGTCGTGCCGTCTGGCCTTTAGGGTTTTAGGGGTGACGTCAGCTTGTCCTGTGATTGCGCGATTCGACGGTGACGGTTGCGATTCGACTACTGAAAGGACGCAACCCTTCATTGTTTTTGGATAAATACTCTGTACTCTCCATTGTTGCAAAGCATCACTTCTTTCTCTTAAAGTGAATGATACCCGGAAGTCTTCGAGATCAGATTCAAATAATCAATCACCAGTTCACTCTTGTCAATCGTCTTCTTCGACTGTGTGCAGCCAAGCAAGCTTTATCAAAACAAGGTTGGCCTTGTTCAATTTTGCTTATCATACCAATGTATGTTTTGAACTGTTTTGGATCTGCAAACCCATGACATATTATCTGTTGAAAACTTGCGAAGAAACTCCAATCTTTGAACCCAATTTCGGCTTAATCCCACAAAGATAAGGACCTTGGATGTAGGGTTTTGAAATTCCTGATAATGCAAACAATTTCCAACTCCTAATTTCTGAAATTGATACCAGAAACTGTTCATCTTTCTTCCCATAGATCTTGAATCTCCAAATTCAAACTGAAGTGTGTGCATATTTCTCCCCCCTTTTTTCTTGCTTTTCCGCAGGAATGGAAAAGACAAAAGGAACTAGACCCACCAAGGAGGACGAAGAAATACCTGATCATCCGCAAGCTTTATGGCGGAAAGCCCCCTATCTGGGTGGCAAGGACTTTTACCATGCGAGAGTTAAGGCAAAGAAACTGCCTGCTTCTGTCCCCAATGAGGGATTGCTAACATTAACCCCTCCAGTTAACTCAGCCTTGCTCGATCTGATTGGTTCCGAAGACGTGGTTCGATTGGGAATCGAAAATGGGTACTTCCCGTATGCCGCGATTTCTACCCAAGCTTTTGTTCAGAAATTGGACTACATGGATGAATGGATTGACCATGTGTTGACCAATCATGTTGTGACTCTCAATGAGGCCGGCGTATACTTCGCCGTTCGTGCTATGAAGGGTGCTGCCGTGAAGCTGGACCAGTCCATGCTTCTAAACCTTCTTTCCCGCTACTCGCCTGCGACTCACACTTTTCACTTTGCTGAGTTCGAGGCTGCTCCCACGCTCGAGGACGTGCACATGCTGTATGATCTGTCTCCCATGGGCGAGGTAGACCCTTTGAGTCCCTTGAGGACGGATGCGGAGATTGCTTTGTACACGCAGATGGAGGAGTGCTTGTCAGAGGTAAAGAAAATCTCCACCCGGTGGACCACTACAAAAGCCCTTCCTGACTTGCAGTTGGTGGACACATCTGCGAAGAACACTTGGAATAAATGGGTGCAGTACTTCTTCCGTGATTATGCGAACAGCAGCATTACCAAGAAGCTTCTGAGTCAAGACCCAGAGGCCAAGAATTATGTGGAGGGTAAGGGTTATCACTTGACCCTTTGTGCCTTCCTCTGTGCCTGGTTGTCGAGGTACTTAATCGATGGTCACCCGCACGATGGGGTCTTCTATCACGTTCTGCCGCTTGCTGTGAAACTGGCCCTTGGCCAGAAAGTCGCACTCGGACCCTTGGTCTTGGGCACGCTGTACTACAGACTGGATCAGCTAGTTGTGGCCATGAAAGAATCGCGTGGCCGCCTCGACATACTGACTTTCGTTAACATTGCCTTTTTGACGATGTGGGTCTTTGAGCGATGGCCTTCCTATGCCCCAACTGCTTCTAAGCCCAACAAGTGGTGTCCCCCAGGCGCGATGGAGGAGCGTAACAGCGGCAGAGCTGCAAGGTGGTTCGGAACGAACAATACCAAGTGCGTTTGGAGTCTGATATGCGAAAATCGGCGAGATTTCATTTCCAGGCCCTATGCCATGCGTATTGAAAACGTGCGATGGTTTCCAAAGCTGTACCCTTCTAAGGGTGTGGTCTTCTCAGAAGAGCTCCTCTTCGAAAATGGAGAGCATTTCCATGAGCGCTATCGCGAATTCTTTTGCTGGTGCCTGCGAGGTTCCCTTCCTGCTCTCGCAGAGCATATTCGTGAGCTCGTGCCGAGGTATGAGAGGATTACTGTGGATGTTGATCCCACTCGCGTTTCTCCCCAGTTTGGCTTTGATGCAGTGGCACCATCAATATGGCCACAGTCTATTATCAGAGGCTGCTATAAGCGTTTGTTGACAAAGGAGTGCAAAACAGTCTTCATGAGCAACCTTCCCTTTGAGCAACCTGCGGGTAACCGCGAAGGTGGTTGTTCTAAGAACTGGCTCGCATACTGGCACGCCCAGCAGACAAGATTTGAGACACAGTCAGCCCCTCAGTCAAGCAGAGCTCATGTGATCAAAAGAAACTCTTTTCCGTTTCGTCCCAACTGCAGTCTGGACGAGTCTGAATATGGTTGCTACTCATTGTTGGATCATGAGAACCATTTGTGCCCTGCCGTCATTCTGGATGAAAAGATCGCCGCAGTTAAGAAAGGCGACTCGCATGTCATCGGATATAGCGAGACTTTTGCTAAGGTAAGCAACTTCTTTTGCATGCGCTAAGCTTCTTTATTTTCACATATTAACATCTTTATTCTACACTGCTTGCTGTGGTGCCATGTGCGGAGGTTCGCATCTGGCGATCATTCCAAATCGCTAGTTAACACCATTGTTACCACAAGAAGACAAGGACAGTCGTTCCTGCTAGCATCGAGGATGGATCCTGAGGTCGAAACCAGGATTCGCGAGGTCATGAATGCTTTTGCTGACTCGCTGATAGACAATGCTCCGGCCCCGTCTCCCAGAGATGATCCGTCTCCTCCAGCGACTGCCACGCCAAGAGCAAAGAGGCCTAGGCAAAGAGGAATTACAATTTCTTCCCCTAGAAGCGCTCCAACTTCCCCTCCTACGAGATCCCTTTCTGCCAAGGACAAAGGCAAAGGTCGCATGACCAGTAAAACGCGGAAGGAGCTCGCAGTGGAGACCTTCGTTCCATTCGGCCAGGAGGAAGAAGAGGAGAGGCGGGAGCCAAGAGAAGGAGATGAAGAAGAAGAAGAAGAAAGAGCAAATGTGATACATGAGGAAGAATCAGGAGGTATCTCCATCGCGTTTCCCTTCTCATTATCGTAACTCTTTTTTCAGCTTGATTTTGAATCAGTCATTTCTTCGCAGATGATGATGATGAGGAGACCATAAGTGGCCTTTTGGCCAAGAGGCAGAAGAGGGGTGCTCATTCTGGCATTTCTAACGAACCTATAAGCGAGGACGTTCTCGCCGAGTCCAGGAAGACAGCTGCGGAAGCTGCTGAAAGGAGAAGAAAGCGAGAAGAGGAGGAGCTCGAGCGTGTGAGGCAGAGGAGCCTCGAAGAACAGCATTTTGACGACTTAGTGCGTCCAACCAATGAGGAATTGTGCTTCCCGAAGAGGTGGCTCCTCGAGTTGAGGAAGAGGATGCGGCTCCAGAAGAGGATGCAGCAGCTTTGGAGCAAGCCCAAGCAGATTTTGAAGAAATCGCAGGCGGCAATGAAGGTGATATTTTTAATCTCGCAGTAACTTATCGAGATGTTATTGTGGGTGCATTAAAGCATGGTGTGTCAAAAGCTGACATTCGCCGTTGGCTAGTAGGAAAGTGCGGTGAACCCTCAGGTAATCACTTGAACGATATGCATGAACTAGACTTAGCAACTTGAAACATAATCATGACCGGTTTCTTCGCGCCCCAGGTCACGCTCATCTTAAGGACATGCTTAATGAAGACACATTAATAGAGCGAGGTTCCCCGTCCTTAGCGTATGACAAGGATATGGCAATCCCACCTTCGCGTGGAGGTGCTTGCTCTTAGCTTAGCAAAGATAATAAAATATCATACGATACAAGTTACCTCATACTATCGCATTTTGATTCGCAGGCAATGTTGATGAACCCGTGCTGGAGCAAAGAAGTCAACCTTCTGCGTCCTATGTCCCGGTGCCGAGTTCTCATACCGAGAAGCCCGTCGCAGCTGCTGAATACGCAGGAGAGCCTTTTGAGGATGTCATCGAACTTTCTGATGATGCCGAGGCTGACACTGTGTTAATGGAGGAAGATGCCCATGCTGGTGCTGAGGAAATGGGAACGAATGTTGCCGATGCTGTCGCATCTGGAGATATCCCTCGCCAAGCTACAACTTCTACTGCCATCATGCCTCCAGCAACGAGAGAGCCGGTGGCACCTCTTCCTGCGTGGAGCTTTTGGGGCTCGCAGGTCGGGGCTGCGATCACACCTGGTGCGGCTTATACTCTTCCCCCAAATTATGAGGAGTTAGAGCTCGCAGCTGATAAAAGGGAAATGGAGCGAGGACAGTCTTCGACCACCCCAGCAATGCGCATTCCTTCTCTTCATGAGATCCTTGAAGGAACTGGTAAGTCGTGTTTTGATGTTTGCATTTCGCATCCTTCATTTGCAAATTGGATAGTTGACTTGGCTTTGCTATTGCTTCAAGTTTGAAGCAAGCCGACGTGGACTGGCTAGTTCGGATGCGCCTCGCCTACCCCCAGTCATTTGCGAGGTCTCTGGAGATAGGGCCCTTTGACCGGAGGTTGTTTCTTACCGAGGCCATTTGGATTTTGGAGCAGCTGTCTGCGGCCACGCCTGCGACCATTTCTCCTCAGAGTGCCGAATTGCTTTTTGGCATGTGCCAAAATCTTCTCGCCAAGGTTCAAGGCAGGCTGGGTTTCAAGTTTCTTATGAAAAGAGTTACCCTGATTCGCGCAGCCGTAACTTTGAAACTCGGCCACCAAAACCTCGCATCTGAGAAGCAGAAGGTAGAGCAGCAAAAGCAAAAGGTTGAAGAGGCTATGAAGCTCTATCATGAGATGAATGCCAAGTGCGAGCAATTGAAGCAGGAAGTGGAGCAGGTGGAGAATCTGAGCCGTCAGTTCACCCCTCATGACTCCTTGATCAAGGGTTTACTTTGATTTTTGAATTTGAAAAGTAGCAAATAAATAGCTGAGTCATTAATGTAATGTTGCTAGGGTTTCTCCCCCCTTTTTTTTCCAAAAACAAAAGAATCGAAGTGCCCGTTTTGCCGTTTCCGGGATTTGCTAGAATATCTCTGTGCATTTCAATTTATGACGTCAGCAATTGATATTCTGCCTTGATTTTCGCGCTAATTTCTCATTAGATAAGCACGCTTCCCTTGGGAAGTCCATCCGAATCATGACCATCCGTCATTAATTAGGATACGCAACTGAATCGTCGTAGCCTTTAGTAGGGTAATTGATCGTTACAGCTTTTCAAGGCGTAAGTGATTGACCTTACCCTCTTTTCAAATTCTGCTGACTCATCTTGGCAACTGAAGAGTCTCCACAAGGTCTATATAAACCCCTGCCTATTGTTATTTGGGTTCTTCATCCCAAAAATGTGCTTTTCCGTGAGTCCTTACGACTGCTGGCTTCAACGCTTATTTTCCGTTGATTCATGGCAACTTCAAGTCATGAGACCTGAGTTTGCGCTTTGTGCTATAGAAATAGTTTCCAAGATCCGCTTTATGAGGCTTACTGATCTTTGTAACCTTCGTAGAGAAGATGCAGATAATACCTCACTTTTGTTCGAAGAATTTTCTTCGTCTATTATGTTTGCAGGTCATATTTCCGGCCGCCTCCCGGTGAGGTGCAGCGCCGTAGTGACCTTGCTACCGACTCGTAATGAACGGCGGGATTCTCCTCCAGCGTCCCTGGAGGAGGATTTCTTGCCTCCTCGTTCTTGAACTCAGGGTGGCGAGCCTATGCGCTTGTCTATCCGGACAAGGAGCCCATTGCCAGAGGAATGACTGCTTCCCCTGTTTTGCACGGCTGCATACGCCGGAACAGGTGGTTCCTCTGGTACATATCTTGATCAGACAGGGGCCTTGTCAGAACCTGAGATCTTGGACGTAGCGTCACACAGATCTTGCTGCTAGGGACGTAGCGAATGGCGAGCTGATCTCTTCGCAGGAGCGCCCTACTTGCTACAGATCTTTGGTCGCAGATCTGTGCATCGCATAGCTGGTGTTAGGACCGTTAGGTTCATCCTTTTTCAACTAGGATTCCCGCGATGTGTAACTTCTTGTTCGTAAGTTACTCTTTTAGACGCATTGTAAGCCATGTTGGCTGCGTAGTTAGATTTGAGCTTTTTCGCTTGTAAGCTGCTATCTAGACAGATAAATTGTAAGTCCTTTCGACTCATAGTGATAAATCACTTTGTATGATCTGCTGGCTTGTTGCAACAAAATACAATTTCGCATGTGTATCGGCAGATTTCGCCTTGTGTAATGCTATATACATACTTCGTATTGTTTTTAGATCGTTCGAGATCGTGTTTGCGCAGCTGTGCCATCTTGGCAGATGGGCTTGTGATTTGCCTTTAGACTCAAGTGCGAGTTCCATCCTATCAGATAGGCCTTTGGAGATCACTTAAGATCATTTTTGCATAATACTGCTATTAGGGGTGTTCGCGGGGCGGTTTGGTCGGGTAAAACCTAAATTTCTCCCCCAATCCAACCACCTCGGGTTGAAAAAATTGCTACCCAAACCTACTCAAGTAATCGCTAAACCCAAACCTAACCGACTATTTCGGGTCGGCTCGCTTCGGCTCAGTTTTGGCGGGTATTTATCAAGAAAATAACATTCAGCACGCGATGAATGATCATTGGTTAAAAAGTCTTACTCGCGTAGATAATATTCAAAATAATGTCTACTAGAATAATAAATTTCTTTCAAGCGGATTAATGTTAATGTTCATGGGACATTATGGGGTATCCGACGACTTCAGAAAATGAAATAGCTACATGTTTAAGGTTGAATTGTATATTATATGTCAATATGATGAAAGGCTTATAAATGATTTTTTTTTTGTGCACGAAGATATCACTACTGCGATCACATATTATTAAGTTATATTAAATCATTATGTAATTGGTTATCATGATAAATATTTTGGATTAGAACTTTATAGTTACAACTATATAAAAAAAAGATATTATGTTGGGCGGGGCGGTTTGGGGCTAAACGGCCAAATTATTTTAATACCCATAATCAATCGATAATGGGCGGGTAGAAATTTTATGAACCCGAAAATCAATGGTTTAACCCAATCCTCGTTATATAGCGGGTAGTTTCGGCTTGGACCGGTCGGTTTGGGCGGGTCGCTCGGGTTTTTGAACACCCCTAACTGCTATCATGGCAGATAGACTTGAGAACTATTTTAAAATCGCATTTTATAGCGTTGCTATCGCGGCAGATAGGCATGAAAGATCATTCAAGATCATGTTCGCATAGGCTGCTATCGCAACAGATAGGCTTAAAAGATTACTTAAGATTGTTTTCACATGAGCTGCTATCGTGGCATATAGGCTTAGAAGATCAATTAAGATCATTTTCGCATGTGCTGCTATCGTGGTAGATAGGCTTAGAAGATCAATTAAGATCATTTTTGCATAGGCTGCTATCGTGACAGATAGGCTTAGGAGATCAATTAAGATCGCATTTTCATAGGCTGCTATCGTGACAGATAGGCTTAGAAGATCAATTAAGATCGCATTTGCATAGGCTGCTATCGTGACAGATAGGCTTAGAAGATCAATTAAGATCGCGTTTGCATAGGCTGCTATCGTGACAGATAGGCTTAGAAGATCAATTAAGATCGCGTTTGCATAGGCTGCTATCGTGACAGATAGGCTTAGAAGATCAATTAAGATCGCATTCGAGTAGGTTGCTATCGTGACGGATAGGCTTAGAAGATCAATTAAGATCGCATTCGAGTAGGTTGCTATCGCGGCGGATAGGCTTTTGCTAACAGTAATAATAAACCAAATGAAGCAATATAAAAAGCCAGAAGTATGAAGTTCTTCTCATTTGGGAGAAGCCTTTTATTATAGTACTCTCATATGGGAGAGATGAGATTACAATTCTCTCATATGGGAGAGAAGATTGTGCGAATCATAGTTATACAAGGCATAAGGCAACGTTGTAATAAAACGCATAAAATGAGAGAAGTCAAGGATAGTACTTCTTAATCCAGCGCATGTTGACTGAGCTTTGGGTTGAGGTCGTTCCGTGCAACCTCCGTATGCTGCAGTAGCCACTGTCAAAGACTTCTGTGACTTCAAAGGGTCCTTCCCAATTGGCTGCGAACTTTGGGTGAGCCGCTTCTCGCATGCAATGGTTAGATGCGCGCAAGACCAAATCTCCAACTGCGAAATCTCTACGTTGGACTGTTTTGTTGTACGCACGAGCGATCCTTTCTTGATACCGCTTGTTGGTCCTTTTAGCTTGTTCTCGCTTTTCTTCCAGCAAGACTAAGTCATGATCGCGTTGATTGTCGTACAATGCGTGGAAGGCCAATCTTGCCGAATTAACTTTCACCTCCGCGGGTACCACAGCCTCAGCCCCATAGCATAGGAGGAATGGTGAGACCCCTGTGGGTGTCCTTGGAGAAGTCCGGTAAGCCCACAGGGCTATGCTTAGAGAATCAGCCCACTTCTTGTGGTCATCTGCGACCATCTTGCTCAAGATCCTCAACACGTTTTGTTGTTCGCTTCGGCCTGCCCATTCCCTTTCGGGTAGTAGGGGGTGGAGCATATCTGCCTGATGTTGTATTCTGCTAGCTTCGCAGCCACCTGGCGATTAACAAAAGGAGTACCATTATCTGAAAGGATGGTGTTGGGTATTCCGAACCTGCATATGATGTTTTCTTGGATGCAATGGACCACAGCTAGCGCATTTGCCGTTTTCAGTGGTATCGCCTCCACCCATTTGGTGAACAGCTCAGTCGCGGTGAGAATAAAATGATTTCCATGCGAAGTTGGTCGGATGGGACCAATGAAATCTAGAGCCCATGTGTGAAATGGCCATGGCGTTCCCAATGCATGTAGATCTACAGCAGGAGCGTGCACTAGGTTCCCTTTGAATTGACACTCCTGGCAGCGTCGTACTTTGGTGCGGCAATCAACCTCCATCGTGGGCCAGAAATATCCAATTGAGAGGAGTTGCCTGCGTAATTTCGCACCTCCATGGTGTTCCACCTGATGAGAAAGGTCCATGACTTCTTGTGCTTCTCTGCCGTCTAGACATCGCAGCAAGTTGCCCTCATGGCCTCTTCGCCAAAGCAGGTTTTCTTGTACCACGTATCGGGATGCTTTCCTCTTCAATTTCTCAGCTTCTTTTCTCGATTCGGGTACGGTGCCTTGGGTGAGAAAATCGAAGAGCGGTTTCCTCCAATCCGCATCATCATCGGTTAGAGCGATGAGTAAAGAATCCTTGATCAGTGCGCAACTCTCGCACTTTCCCTGTATTAGTGCTGCGGCTGTTGACATGTATGGCCAGTGAATGCCATATCTTTGAGCCTTCCGATAGATTGACACTTCGGCAATGATGGGTAGACAATCCTCTGCGACTTCTTCCAGATCCACAATCGAGATCATGGCGACCTCTTTACCTTTCGAGTTTTGCTCCGCATGGGCAGGAAGTGGATTGTTGCGCACATCCTTCCTTTGATCGCTGACGATCAGCTCGCCGTTCTTCATCTTTTGGCTGAATACAATCCTGAGCTTCTTACAGTCCGCTGTGGGATGCATGAATTTGCCGTGGTACTCGCACCACTTCGGGTCCCTCACCATCTCCTTGGAGGGTGCTTTCTCGAGTGGGGGTAGGACGCCGTCCTTACGCCACTGCCTGCAGAGGTGGCTTGCTTCTTCCACCGAACATGGCAGATGTGGTGTGTCGAAGTTCGCAATCTTCGGCTGCTTCTGGGGTGAAACTGTATTGACCTCAGCTTCGCGTCCCCTCTTGTAACTGAATCTCCCGATCTTGTAGGTAGTACCGCTCGAGGATCGCTCCGGAGCGTTTTTCTTTTTCTGCCTCTCTACTATGGGCTCGATGTTCTTCGTGCATTCGATTAGTTTTGAAAAAGTGGGCGTTTGCAGGTTGATGAGCATACCTTTATATTCATCTCGCATGCACTGCAGGCATATCTCTACAAGCCGACTTTCGAGCATCGGATCTTTGCATTCCAAGGACTTCGCCCTGAACTTCTTGATGAAAGTTATCCCGTCCTCCTCGCGCTTATGATACATCCGCGAGAGGTGGATCATTTTCACCTTTTCCTCCATCTGGAAGAACTTGGTGTAGAACTTTTGGACCATGTCGTCCCAAGTCTTGACAGACCCAGCTTCCAATGTCCTGTACCACTTGTATGCCACGTTTCCCAAAGACTTCGGGAATTCTCCCATCAGCAGCTTGGGATCAGCTCCATACGGCCCCATGACATCGATGAAACACATGACATGTTCATGAGCGTTTCCATTGACATCTTCGAACTTGTCCCATTTGGGAGCCTTGTACCCAACCGGGTTAGGCATGAGATAGATCTCTCGCGGAATAGGTGGATCGTTGTCTAGCTTCAGAATGATGGTATCCGCGAACGATTGGTGAGCAAGAATGGTGTCTATGCGCTTCTGCAGAGACGTCATACACTCTGGGGTGTTTCCCTCGGTAGCAGGTGGAGGGGTCGCCGAAGGCGGAGGCGACACATATGCCGTAGGAGGATTGGCAACGTATTGAGCGTTCGCATTACCCCAGATTGCCGATGGAGGAGGCAAGGGATATTGCGAGGCCGGATTAGGTACCAAGCCCGGAGGCTGAGGGGTGTGAGCCGTGAGGGGCAACATTTGAGCTGTCGACCCTTGAATCGAGGGTAGCTGCGTAGTTGCTGGTGGAGTCTGCAAATTAGGGTTGGGGGGTGTGGTTGACACTCCCAATCCTTGAGCGGTAGAGGCTCCTCCTCCCTGAGAGACGGCGGTGGCTTGCGCAGGGTTCGGTGCAAGAGTCCCCAAGACAGCCATGATCCGTTCTAGCTGCGCAGATTGAGCTTTGAGGGCTTTCGCCTGACCTTGGATGGTGGCGTCCAAGGATTCTAGCGTCGGGGCCTCACCGGTGGTCGTAGGAGTGCGGCGGGTCTCCTCTCCTGAGGCGGCTTCGGTGGAAGGCGATCTGTTACTGACATCATCCTCCTGAGACATGGTTGCTTTTGATGGTAAGTTTCACGTCGGGTTCACCAAAATGTGCACAAGAGATTCCGGCGGGGAGACCTCTGTGTACACCGTAAGTAGAGGATCAGAGATGGCACAGGAAGAGCTGGGTTGTGTGTAGGGAGAGAGTAAGGCAGTAGTAATGTCTGAGAGAGAGACAGGGGTTTGGCAGAGCTTCCGCGTATGTCTGGTGTGTCCTCCTTTGTATGGAAAGGTTAACGTCCTATATATAACGGAGAATGTGACTGTTGCAGTGTGGTTAATGCGCCCATTAATGGCAGCTTAATTAGCTTAACCGCAACGGCACGTTCGTCCGCCTATATAGGGACCGTTACAGCACGTTATGCGCGAATACCAGAACCGTTACGGGGTTGACCGGGTTTGACCGGATTGACCGGGTTTATGGAGCTCGTGCCATAAATCTCTCAAAAGCAGTTACTAAAGGTCGCGCGCGGGCTTGGCTCGCACGCGACAGGACTTACTCTAGCCTCCAAACCACTAAGTCCCTACAAGTCCCGTGCAGTGGTATGCGAGGGCTCTGTCTCGCAGCCCCCACATGGATCAGCGCGGCTGGTGATCCAGTGTGTGTGGAGCACAATATGGTGTGCTGGATGGTTGCCACGTGGCCAAGATCTGTCAGCTCAGAAAGAACTATCTACAACTATATTATGGATCACAAGCCTAAAAGTAAAATTGTTCTGGAAGAAATGCGAGGAAATCAAGTAGTCCAATGTCTTGATAAACCAACTGTACAAGAGGAAATACCACAAGAAAATGATATCGACATTCAACTACCTTTGGGTGGTTGGAGAAATGTAGATACTCGTGATACACAACAGAATAGTGTTGACATCCCACCGCAAGAGGGCAGTGGGGGAAATGACAATACTAGTGATCTACAAGATAGTAGTGACATTCCGCCGCAACCGAGCAGTGGGGAAAATGTTACTGCTAGTGAACCACAAGTACACCCTCGTCGTAGTGGGAGGTTTTCTCGTAAACCAGACAGATACATGTACTTGGGAGAGTCTTTTTGACAAGGTCCCTGATGAACATGATACCGATCCCAGTAACTATAATGAAGCTGTTGGAAGTACGGATGCGGAAAAGTGGAAAAATGCTATGATTTCTGAGATGGAGTCTATGTACTCCAATCAGGTATGGGATATTGTAGATCCAACAGATGGGGTAAAACCCATCGGATGTAAGTGGATTTACAAGAAAAAGAGAGGGGTAGACGGGAAGGTTGAAACCTTCAAAGCAAGACTTGTTGAAAAATATTTTACTCAGAAAGAAGGGATCGACTATGAGGAACTTTTTTCGCCGCTAGCCATGATTAAGTCTATCAGGATTCTCTTGTCCATTGCGGCTCATTTCGATTACGAAATTTGGAAAATGAATGTTAAGACAGCTTTCCTTAATGGAAGTCTTGATGAGTGCATTTATATGATGCAACTAGAAGGATTCGTAGCTAAGGGCCAGGAGCACAAGTTGTGCAAGCTTAAGAGGTCTATTTATGGACTTAAGCAGGCATCTAGATCATGGAACATCCATTTTGATCAGACAATCAAATCTTTTGGTTTTGAACAATTTTCGGATGAGCCGTGTGTGTACAAGAAGTGTAAGGAAAGCGTGGTGATATTCTTGATACTTTACGTTGATGATATACTGCTCATTGGAAATAATTGGGTGTATTATCTAGTGTGCAGGTATGGTTATCAAGTCAATTTGATATGAAAGACTTGGGAGAAGCAGCATACGTTCTAGGGATCAAGCTTATGCGAGATCGGAAAAATAGGATGTTGGGCTTGTCACAAGCCAATTATATTGATACTGTTCTTGCAAGGTTTAGCATGCATGATTCCAAGAAAGGATTGATCCCTTTCAGACATGGAATCAGTCTATCTAAGGATCAGTGTCCTAAGACACCTGATGAGATAGAAAGCATGAAAGCAGTTCCTTATGCTTCTGCAGTAGGAAGCCTCATGTATGCGATGTTATGTACTAGACTGGATATTTGCTTTGCTGTTGGCATGGTTAGTAGATATCAGTCTAACCCTGGCAGAGAACATTGGATTGTGGTAAAACATATATTGAAGTACCTGAAAAGGACTCGAGACTATATGTTGGTTTATCATGAAAAATAGTCTTGTACCCATCGGGTACACAGACTCAGATTTTCAATCAGATAGGGATTCCAGGAAGTCTACCTCTGGATATGTTTTCACTTTAGAAGGTGGAGCCATTAGTTGGAGGAGCATCAAGCAATCTCGCATTGCTGATTCCACCATGGAAGCTGAATACGTGGCTGCTTCGGAAGCTTCTAATGAAGTTGTTTGGCTCAGAAAATTTCTAATGGATCTTGGAGTGGTACCGAGTGCACAACCGGCTATGACGCTTTATTGCGATAATAGCGGCGCAGTTGCAAACTCAAGGGAACCAAGAGCTCACAAGAAAGGAAAACACTTAGAGCGTAAGTATCATTTGATTAGAGAAATAGTGCACAGAGGTGATGTGGCAGTGATGAAGATGTAGGGTTTTGATTCATGGATGCGCAACAGAAGCATAAACAATCATAAAACCATGCAAAACCCTCCAAGGATCACAAGTCAAGAGACATAACGATGGTAAGGGTAAGAAATCATAAACACACCTTTGGGTTCTCCTTGATGACTTCAAACGCGAATAGTGTCACGTCTCTATGGTTGATCCACGCCTAGAGGTGAGATCTAGATCTTCCAATCCTTGGTGCTAGCCCGGAAAGAGGAAGAGGAAGAATAATCACGCAACAATGGAGCACCAAAAGTGGGGCGGCTCCCTTTAGGCCGACGGGTAGGGGGCGGCGGTCCCAAGGGGTTTCGGCCCTCTATGGGACTTGATCTCTCTCCTTGCTTTGTTCGCACCTTACTTCTATCATATAGATGTGTGTTGTGTGTGAAGAGAGAAAAAAAAAATATGAGTGTTCTTTATATAGTCCAACAACTCCTTGTCCTACTACATAAAGAACCCCTCATAATCCTACTCAAGTTCGGATTAGTCCCTTTTGCAAAATAGTCCTTATCATGTCAATACATGGATTAGTTCTATTTGCAAACAAATCCTAATCATGTCTCTACATGAATTAGTCCACCTTGGCAAATCCTAATCATGTCTATACATGGATTAGTCCAACTTGCATATTAGTCCTACTAAGTTAGCAAGTTGTTGCGATTTGATCCTTTTAATTAATTAATCATATTAATTAATTAATTCCCATGTCTAGTTCACCCCTATATGGCGTGTGACCCCATAGGTTCTATTTAGTTGGTAGTAACTATTTACTAATATGGAGCGGCCTCTAGCAAGACATCCATTCTAGCCAACAAATAGAATAGTCATCATGACAAACCTTGTGCAAGTAATTGTCTCATCCCTTTGTCTCTATATCCGGATTGGACACGAGACATACAAGTCACACTCGTATATCCAATCCATAGTTTCTCGATCCATGAGAATAGCCTTATTCGTGCAAATAACATCAATATCCCATATTGATTTATTTGAGTCTGGCCAGACATTCTATAAGCACTATCCCTCGAGTGGCCTAGGATATTTGCTCCCGTTATGTGGGAGGGACAAATCCTATCTACGTCCACTACGATCTCTAAGCTTGCTTCTTATTGTATCCAGTACACGCCTTTATAACTACCCAGTTACGGTGTAGCGTTTAACGCTACCAAGATCACAATAATCCATAACTAGAATATCTAGTGACTTCAAGTCTAAGGATGACAATACCGTTGCACCGCGAGAAGCGCTTGTGACTTAACATAACGTGTATGTAGCCTTCTCAGAGATGGGTCAATCCAGTATGACATTAATCCTAATGCATACCCATGTGTTGGATCATGATATCTCCATATCAATCCAACCCCATACTAGTCTATAGATGATTGTCCTATTAATCATTATAATCGACTAGGGATATTTAAGAATATAACACTTATATTCTAAGGAGTTCATTCATGTTAACATATCTCCATATCGATAACATAATGAATCGTAAATCCATAAATGTCACAATTAATTGATTGCCTCTAGGGCACAATTCCAACAGTCTCCCACTTGCACTAGAGTCAATCTCCTGCATCATATGCCTATTGATCTAGCGCGGCCTTCCACGCTTCCGCTGCGTAGAGGCGAGACATCCGCTGGTGCTTTGCAAATATTCACATCTCCTCTATCAACAATTTGATTGAGATTGAATATACTGAGTAAGTGCATCTCATGCCGTAATTTACTCAGTCCTCTATGTTAGAATCAGTGACTGAATCTTGTCTGGAACCTTTCCAGCTCACAGTCGCTCCCACTAGGGCTAAACTTAAAACTCGACTTATAATCTGTATCTTCTTTTTCAGATTTGAAGTTCGCATCACTGTAACCCCTTACAGTAAACTCTTCCTATCCTCCATTTATCAAAATT
Organism: Linanthus parryae; assembly: GCA_023055425.1. NCBI lineage: Eukaryota > Viridiplantae > Streptophyta > Magnoliopsida > Ericales > Polemoniaceae > Linanthus > Linanthus parryae. Next base: position 43,677,251 of record JALGPY010000007.1, read on the forward strand.
TCATCCTTAGTGCTTCTCAAGTACTAAAGGATAATATTAATAATTTATCCAGTGACTCTCACCCGGATTTGACTGGTATCTTTGTGTCATACCATATGACACATCTGGCCTAGTACATAACATGGCGTATCTCGTGAATCTAATTCATACGGTCCATTCCAATCTAATTGGTAAGACAATTAGCCTTTCAAAGACTAATTCCATGTGACATGGGTAAGAATCAATATTCTTTTCACGTTGAACCATTTCAACACCTTTGTCAATTTGTGTACTATGACCTAAGCTATACAACCATCTTGATCTACCTCAATAGATCTTCACAAGTTGCTTCGCTTAAGTCTACCATTAGAAAGTCAACTTCCTAGTCAATCTACGTAAGACTGCCAAGTAGGGGCAACATTCCTAATGATTAAGTATGTCTCCACATACAAGACCAGAAAATAACTGTGCTCCCACTAACCTTCTTGTAAACACAAGTATCATCTTCAATTTTGATGGAACCAAACTCCTTTGATTGCATCATGAATTTGAAGAGTCCAACTCCTAGAAGCTTGATTCAATCTATAAACAGATTGCTACAAGCAAGATGCGAATGGATTTAAGCATCTCAATTGGGGAAAGATTTTGTCATAGTCTATACTATGAGCTCACATGAAATCCCTTTCCTACCAATTTTCCTTAAAGGTAATCATATTACCATCCATGTTGGTTTCCTCATAACCCACTTGCACCTTATGGGTCCTACCCTTCAGGTGGTTCCATCAAAGTCTATACTTTGTTGGTATACATGGATTCCATTTTGTATCCCATGGCTCCTAGCCGTTTCTGAGAGTATGGCCCACACGTGGCCATCTCATAGGTTGTAGGCTCATCTCGATGAGCAATATATCGTGGGTTATGAGAAATCCTTATTTCTCTAGTCTCTCGATATATCCTACCTGACCTACGAGTTTCTTGTGTTTTCTGAGTAGGTTGCTCCACAACACCTTGTGTTCCTGCTCATGTTCCATCAAACTGATCAATGTTCCATTGTGGTTCTTGAACTTTTCAAGTTCTACTGTCCTCCCACTATTTCTTTTAGAGACAATCTCTACCTTAGAAACATTGTGGTTCGAGCAACAAACAATTTGTTCTCGATCGGGTTGTAGAAATAATATCCTTTTCAGGATATCCCACATAACATTTATCCGACTTGGGTTCAAGTTTATTTTGTAAACTCTTTTACATAAACGTCATAACCCCAAATATTTATGAATGACATACTAGGACACATCCTAGTCCATATCTCATATGGCGTTATTCATATTCCGTTTTTGATGGAACAAGGTTAAGGGCGAAATTTGCTGTAATTAGAACATAACCCCAAAAGTAAACTGGAAGTTCTGTTTGACTCATCTTGGACCGAACTGTGTCCTACACGGTTTGAACTCTCCTCTTAGACACGTCAAACCCATGTGGCGTGCTAGGTGGAGCGAGTTTTGGATCATATCCAATACTTCCATAGATTCTTGTCAAACTCTTGGCTCAAGTATTCTCTTCTACGATCCAATCGTAGAGCCCTAATACTTTTGCCAAGCAGGTTCTCTACTTCATTCCTGAATACTTTGAACAATTCAAAGGATTCTGATTTGTTTCTTCATAAGATACACAAATCCATATTTCTCTGATCCTATCAGTAAATATGATGAAGTACTGAAAACCATTTTTAGCCTTTGTGCTTAGCGGCCTTCATACATCAATATGTATGATTCCCAAAAGATCATATCTTTGCCTAATAAGTCTTACATGTCTCATATAATTCAATAATCAAATGAGTTCCAGAAATCCATCCTCATGGAGTTCTAGACATGCGTCCCTTATTTATGAGGCCTAAACAATAATGCTAAAGATAAGTGAAGTTCATATCATTATATTCAAACCTCTAGGTATTAATGTTATAGATGAAATTATCATGATCATGGATATAGAATCCACTTAGACAAAATTGCATTACAATAATGCATATCATAATAAGTGGAACAACATTTGTCCTTTATTATGATAAGGAGTTTTCTTGTCCAAACAAGAAACTTTGATAATAGTCCTACTCATAGATAGGACATGATCATTTTTGTCTAATTCATGAACAATTTTTTAAGGTAGAAATAATTCTCTACGGCTCATTCAGCAACCCTTTGCTTCATAGCCCCACGTGTAGGATTATTTCTTCCTTATCCAATTGTCTTCGTCTCTTGAGATCCTCCACATTTCTATAAATATGAGATCCTCATCTAGTATCATATACTAATGATGATGAGATAGACACATTGATTTCTATAACAAAATACCCAAATTGAAATTCATAATTCCTTTATTATTTACTTCAAGGTATTTTGGGTAGTTGCTCTTCCTCTACACCACCTTTGGGACTTCGAGGCAACTTGGTTTTAGCAACAAGCTTGCTTTACACCCATGGGGTCGCCGCAAAATATTTGCCCTTACCCATGTTGTTATCCATTAACAACTTTTCCCATGCCCATTATTAGTGTTTTGTTTAGTGATTTTCCAATCACATTGAGTAAATCAACTTTAAAACAAAACTATAATTGCATCCAATGCAATTCTTGGTCCGCTTGGGTGAATAACCGTTTATTCTTTATCTATCTCATAGATTATGCCCATTCACTAATGTTTCAATCATATTGAATTAGCTTATTTGCATAACGCAAAGTGGACCAACACTTCAAACCTTTCATGTTTAGCTCGCTCTTTTGAAAGAGCTTCTTTCAATGTATGATCATATCATACTTCTCCATGTCTCTCTTCTTGCTTCCAAAGCTCAGAGTTCATGGCAACTAACATGAGGCAAGTTACATCCAAAGAACCATTCTTTGATGTTCCTTTCCATTAGGTTTTAGTGTGTTTTGGTAGTTGGTAGGAAGAGAGCTTTATGTTCTACTATTTACAACAATTTCTTTTTATTTGAGAATAATTCTCAGTTTTATACCAATCTAGATTCCAGACAACTCGTCCATCTTATGGACATCTAGTCGTGTTTTGTTTGTTTAATGCCATGGGTATTTAACATTAATAGGATTATGCAAAGTTTGTGACGTTTAACTATATTCAACAAGGATTTAAATTGTTAAATATAGCTCCCACTATTTTACTACGGATTAATAACCCTCAAGATATTAATGCGGAAAATATCCTTATATTTTCTAGTGGGCCAAGATCCATGTTTCATCTCCTTATGAGCTTGCTTTGGCAAGTCACCCATAATTTGACTACTTTAGGTAGGAACAATTCCAATTGCATCCCTTATGCAACTCTTGGTTCAATTGGGCAAATAACTCCTTATTTATCCATCCATATGGATAATCCCAATTGATTGCCTCTAGGTTTCTTAACCATATTAATAGCCCAGTTGTGTTCAACCTCTTATTTAAACAATTGCACATTGTTACGTGTCATCGCATTCCATCATTATGAACCAAGTCGCCATGCTTTGGCACGCACGAACTTGATAAATAATGATGATCATGAGTGTTTAAATAACGAGAAGGCAAGAACACAATATTTGATTTTTGATAGATTTTGAATTCAATTTTTAATTGTTTTGTTGATCAATATCAACTAATCTATCTATTTGAGCTTGGGCAAAACTCCAAATGATAGATCCGGGTTGTCTAATTATCTTATTATCCTAATTGCATGCATCATCCATACACCAACCACACAATAATAAGACAATAAAGTAAACAACCACAAAATAGAAACTAAACGTGATGTGGATATGGCCTTTTCTAGACTAAGATAATTCCAAGCCAATGGAATTATCTATGAACCCTAAAACAAACACATCTCCATGCGTCTTGATCTTTTGGTCCATCCTTCATAGTCATGTGGAATGCTCCATGCTCCATGCTCCATCTTTTGTGGCTTCTTTTGGCTTTGGGCTTCTTTTTTTCAATCTTGGCTAACAATCTATTTTATCTAGCACTAGCTAACTTCTATACTAAATAAAATAAATCTCACAAGTTGAGAAAAAAAATGGCTCGCAGGCCATAAAACCCTAATTAATTATTACAATTAATTGATCAGCTCGCAGGTCGTAAACCAAAACACAAAAATTAAACATCCACATCAAACCACATCCTAAGGCCATATCCAATCACCATGCGATTTGGACATAAACAGTTAAAATCCAATTTTAACGCGCTTGGTCAATTTTAATTGATTTTAGGATTTTCTAGGGTTAAAACGGTCCATGGGGCCCAACAATCAAATTGCTCGGGCCCAAAAAGAGAACCGCAAGGCCCTAGGGCCGGCCGGCCCCTAGCCCACGCGGCTAGGCCGCGGGCTAGGGCTGCCCCGGCCCCTAGGGCGGCCTTGCTTGGGCGGCAAGCAAGGAGGGGCGGTCCCCTAGGGGGGCCGAACCTCCTTTGGGAGTTGTTTCAAAAACAACTCCCTTGCTTGGTGACCAAGTTTGGTTGTTTCCTTGTATGGAAAGAACTCTTTCTTCCCCAAGGATGCCCAAACCCTAGATCTAAGATCCTAAAATTTCTCAAACTCACTAATTCATGCATCCAATGCAAAAATTAGATCTTGTTATGATAGATTATTGACAAATTGCATCCCATGCTTGATTTGTCTTGTTTTACGCGATAAACAATCAATTTAAGGTGTAAAACAACTAAAACGTAACACATAAAACACGTTTATGCTCTACGACATGTGGCTCTGATACCACTGTAGGGTTTTGATTCATGGATGCGCAACGGAAGCATAAACAATCATAAAACCATGCAAAACCCTCCAAGGATCACAAGTCAAGAGACATAACGATGGTAAGGGTAAGAAATCATAAACACACCTTTGGGTTCTCCTTGGTGACTTCAAACGCGAATAGTGTCACGTCTCTACGGTTGATCCACGCCTAGAGGTGAGATCTAGATTTTGCAATCCTTGGTGCTAGCCCGGAAAGAGGAAGAGGAAGAAGAATCACGCAACAATGGAGCACCAAAAGTGGGGCGGCTCCCTTTAGGCCGACGGGTAGGGGGCGGCGGTACCAAGGGGTTTCGGCCCTCTATGGGACTTGCTCTCTCTCCTTGCTTTGTTCTCTCCTTACTTCTATCATATAGATGTGTGTTGTGTGTGTAGAGAGAAAAAAAACTAGGAGTGTTCTTTATATAGTCCAACAACTCATTGTCCTACTACATAAAGAACCCCTCATAATCCTACTCAAGTTCGGATTAGTCCCTTTTGCAAAATAGTCCTTATCATGTCAATACATGGATTAGTTCTATTTGCAAATAAATCCTAATCATGTCTCTACATGAATTAGGCCACCTTGGCAAATCCTAATCATGTCTATACATGGATTAGTCCAACTTGCATATTAGTCCTACTAAGTTAGCAAGTTGTTGCGATTTGATCATTTTAATTAATTAATCATATTAATTAATTAATTCCCATGTCTAGTTCACCCCTATATGGCGTGTGACCCCATAGGTTCTATTTAGTTGGTAGTAACTATTTACTAATACGGAGAGGCCTCTAGCAAGACATTCATTCTAGCCAACAAATAGAATAGTCATCATGACAAACCTTGTGCAAGTAATTGTCTCATCCCTTTGTCTCTATATCCGGATTGGACACGAGACATACAATTCACACTCGTATATCCAATCCATAGTTTCTCGATCCATGGGAATAGCCTTATTCGTGCAAATAACATCAATATCCCATATTGATTTATTTGAGTCTGGCCAGACATTCTATAAGCACTATCCCTCGAGTGGCCTAGGATATTTGCTCCCGTTATGTGGGAGGGACAAATCCTATCTACGTCCACTACGATCTCTAAGCTTGCTTCTTATTATATCCAGTACACGCCTTTATAACTACCCAGTTACGGTGTAGCGTTTAACGCTACCAAGATCACAATAATCCACAACTAGAATATCTAGTGACATCAAGTCTAAGGATGACAATACTGTTGCACCGCGAGAAGCGCTTATGACTTAACATAACGTGTAAGTAGCCTTCTCGGAGATGGGTAAATCCAGTATGACATTACTCCTAATGCATACCCATGTGTTGGATCATGATATCTCCATATCAATCCAACCCCATACTAGTCTATAGATGATTGTCCTATTAATCATTATAATCGACTAGGGATATTTAAGAATATAACACTTATATTCTAAGGACTTCATTCATGTTAACATATCTCCATATCGATAACATAATGAATTGTAAATCCATAAATGTCACAATTAATTGATTGCCTCTAGGGCACAATTCCAACAGAAGATTGCATCAGCGGATAACCAGACAGACCCATTTACAAAGAATTTGACAGCTAAGGCTTTTGATGGTCACGCAGAGGGAATGGGTTTGAGGTGTGTTGTTGCATGGCTTTGAGTCTTAGTGGGAGATTGTTGGAATGAATACTAAAAGCCATGCTTTTTGTATTGGATTATATGAATTTGATATTTATGAGAATAGTTTTTGGGCTATGTTTTTGCATTATATTATTATTGTGCATAGTTGTTTATTGTTCTGCATAGTAGAAGATCGGGTGTGTAGAGTATAGCTTACACACAGAAGATCTTATCTTCGGTTCTTGTGGAATGAAAGTTGTGAGTTCACAATCTAGATGGAATTAGACAAACCATCGGAACTATTGAAGCACATTGTTTTAGTAGGTCTGTCTTGGCAACAGGAAAAAGTATAGTTCATACTATAGTTTCAACTCAATGTGCTAGTATACTTTGTGTATATTGAACATGACCAAGTTGAGATCATTGTCTTTGTACTGACATAACAAGACAAGCTATGTCTCATGGTTATTATGATTACTTATGCTCTTAATCCTTAGATAGTCAATGTGCACATGTATTTACTAGTTATTACTTTGACAAGTCAAGTGAGTGAGATTCCTATGAAGTCAATAACCTCGATGAGTTGGGTGATACTATTGAGTCCATGGTGTATATTGATATATTGAAGGAATCCATGTCCCGGTTATGGGATTGATGATATCCCCTTGATGAAGCTTATAAGTTTTGATTATGTCAAACCCTGCAGGTAATATGGACATATCAAATAAGTTAAGTGGTAAGGATCAAGGAATTGGGAAGATGTCGATTAAATGAAATAGTGACTAATTCATTTAATCGACGGATATTTGTAATCTTAACATGGGGAGATAATAAGTATTTAATAACAGGAGCTCGAAATATTATTTTTTGAGAATATGGACAGGAGTGCAATAACAATTATTTAGTGGTACTAACTGTTATTAACTTTATTCGGGCTAGGTTCGGGTGGAACCAGAAGTCCTAATAAAGTTAGTAGCCTGATTCGTATTTTCTCCTCCAGGTCCCTCCCGTAGCATATATAAGTTTCCTTAGTATTCAAAATTCGTATGCTTGAGATACACATTGAAATCTAGGGTTTCGAGAGTGAGGGCAATACGTCTGAACGCCAAGAAGGATTCTGGAAGCAGCAAGCCCACACTTGCATCCAGGAGGAACTTCAGGAATACGGAAGAAGATCCGGAGTGTTTCAAACCTACATCAGATAGCTTGGACGCAGGTATGAACCCTAATTCCGCCTAGTAGGGTTTCTAGCGTTCATGTTGGAACAAGTTTTAATCGGTATAGCAGACATGCAATCGAACTGGTCCAGGGATTTGCCTCCCTTCAGTTTTTTAGATGTACCCATACTTAAGTTCAATATTTTAATGGATATTTTAATATATTATGTGATAGTTCAATGGTAAGTAGCTTTTTTCCACAAGTTTTACCCAGGTTCGAATCTCATTGATGCATACGAAAAATTTTAATGTTAATTTTTAAAAAATTAATAAGTTAAAGAATAATAAATAAAACAAACCAAATATATTCTCTAAAACCAACCTAATATATTACACACAAGTATTAAAAGTTTAAAAATACTTTATTCTAAAAATAATTAAAAAATATTTTGTTACAAATAAACCTTTATATCGACTTATTTTTTTTATAACTAGGGGCCTCAATTTTATTCTTCACTTTAGGCCCCCAAATGTCTGGGGTCGGCCCTGTGTAAGTTCAAAGTTGAATCATTTCGAAACTCTACTTATATTACTTTCAAAGTACTATATTACTTCGTATATCTTCTGACATTCTACTCGTCTATCTAGTGTTTACTTTTCAGGTGAGAACGTGGTAACCTGGGCATATAGTCAATCAATTAGAAGTATATGTTAGGACAATACAAATCATACAAAGTATAGTTGTAAGTTTTAATTAAATTCCAGTTTCTTTATTTCCCGTACCAGTCATGTTAGGGTTAGACTCCTTGCTAGGGCATTCATGTCCCTTAGCGGAGGACACTCCTGTGAGTCTAGCGGTTTTTTGGTGGATATCCCGACTCTGAGGGGTGGGGTGTTACAGATGGTATATGATAATTTGTTATGTGAAAAGACATAATTAGAAGCTAAATTAATAGGTGACTAGAGTTTTCAAGATTAAAAACTGGATACGAAACAAGACTAAAACCGAAATAGGAATGGTTGGGGAGTGCACTGCTATATGTGCTTATGTTGGCCAAATAAACATTTATAGATGGAACCTCATATTGAGGTTCAAATTCATTGCATTATTGCGCATAAATGAGGAAGGTTACATATTTCTGAGAATGGAAACTGGATGTGGGACCAGTGTGGATGGAACTGATATTAAAATGATCTGATGTGGGACCAGTGTGAATTCAGTAGGAGGTTGGCATTATTGCATAGAAAAAGTATTACATTGGTTTACTAATGTGGTTATTGCGTGATAAGTAAGCATGACTGGAGTAATTGAACTATGATGCGGTGCTATAGTTGGATGACCTTGTTTAGGCATCCCAAGATCTGAGCAGGATACATATCAAAGGACCGAGCAAGATAGGGTTATGATTCACTAGTAGGGGAATTGAGTAGCAAATGTGAGTAATAGAAATTCTTGAGATAATGAGACGAGGATAATTGTGCCTTGGAGCATTGAAGGGAGCATGACAAAGCATGTGAGTAAATTAGGGAGCTGGAACTATGAGATATTCTTTGGGATGCACAACAATGAGGAAATGGAAATGGTTCCGACGCTAAAATGATGGACTAGAGAGATTTCGGAGTGTTGATAAGAGTATATAGAGGTCATACAGAGAAATTTGTAATATAGGGTTATGTTCTCAAGAATGTAGGGCATGATATTGTAGATAATTTGCAAGTTTAGAATGGAAAGATGTGAGATTAGTGTGAGTGACGCAGTTGAAGTATAGGCGGCTTGGGGACTCATTATATCTCATGAGGAAAGTACACATAACTGGGTAGTGGACACAATACGCTGTGAAGAATGTTGAACTTGAATTGGACACAATACGCTGTGAAGTATGTGAAAAATAATCATAAGGAGCAGGTTGTCAAGAAATGAAACAGGGAATCGGGAATTTAGGCAGGGTTGGACAAGACTCGTACTTTCAAGAATTTTCACAAGTTTATCAAAGATTGTTATGGGTGGGTGTAAGAGCGTGATAGGGTTATGAGGAAATAGAGTGAGATTGATTGTGGTATTCTGAGGTCAACCAAGAAATTCAAGCAGATCGTGAAGACTGGTTATTGATCGTCACATAGGTAATTGTAATAAATGTGATTTTTGGAGACCCTGAAGGGATGAAATAGATTTTCTTGATTTGTTATACATGGGAAAGAAAGTATAGGGACACCCGAAATAAATACTTGGGAGTGACATGATATGGTTGAGGGATTCTATCGGTTGTGGTTAAATCTGATAAAATGGTGGCCATGGCATCAAGTCAAATGGTTCCTTAGGAGTATTAAGAATTGGAAGAGTTCGGCTGGGGATTGAAAGAGTTGACTAGAGCTCAAAAGATAGTTATACCAGTGTGTACCAGGAGACATGTAGGAGTTTGAATGTAATAGGTTCTAAGATGTGGTGACGACGATTAGGGATAGCAATGGACGGTGGAGAATGAAACGATCTCAGAGGATAAAAGCATGAAAAGGGTATAGCAATGTACAAATGACATGGCCCGTGCCCATATTGGGTAAACCCGACCTACACACGCCCCCCCCCCCTCCTCAACGCGTACACGACCCGCCTAAACCCTTACCCATCCCGTGGCCCGCACGGGTCCATTTTCTTCCGGCGTTATCCTGGACCGCACCCAGCTCGCACACGCCCATATTGGGTAAACCCGCCTACACACAGCCCCCTTAACCCGTACGCGACTCGCCTAAACCCTCACCCAGCCCGTGGCACGCGCGGATCCATTTTCTCCCGGCGTTATCCCAACCCATACCTAGATCGCACATGGTGTAACCCGCGCGGGTTGAGCCCGGAGCGTGGCGGGACTGGGTTGGCCCGCCCTGTGTTCCTATTTTTTTTATTACCAATGGCTACAAGTACTTAAAAGACACTTTAGCCCTTGTTTAAAAAAACTATTTGGAGGCGTAAAAGTGTCCACCCGAGTATAAACCAAAAAACAATATATGTTTACCCCCCCCCCCCCTCCCCAACTGCCATAAAACGGCTAGTTTTTGGGATAAAATGAGAGATATGAAAAATTACTTATCCATCCAAATTCCTATACATACCTCTAGTGTTATTTTTTTTCATACTCATCCCAACAACAATTACAACTCAACTACTACAAATACTACAAATCTCTCTCAAATTGTTTGATATTTTGCAACTTTGTCATTTTCGAAGATGAAGTTTTTCACCTCTTCCTCGTCTCCTCAACATCCAAGTGCGAAACCCAAGCTTCTTCAGCCCCTACAAGCTCGTTCGATCTTACATCTTCGAAAAATTTGTAAGTTTTAATTAGTAGCGATTTTTTGTTGTATTTTAATTAATTGTATACTTAGTTTAATTGTAAAAATGTCTACTAGTCGTACTTTCAAGGAACAAATGGATAATCCATATAAGATTAGTTTGTGCACGAAATACAACTTTTCACGATCATTTAATTTATACCCAAAACAATTTTATAGATGTAGATTTAGATGAAAGTATGCCAGCGGCTAGAGCAAACGAAAGTAGTAAACCTAAAACAAATAATAGGGGTATGGAAAATAAGGACAAGTTCACATCTTATATATGGAATCACATTACTTTGAAAGATTATGAAAAATGGTACTTACCGATATAATTTTTTGTAACATTTGTGGAAAAAATTATGCTAAATATGTCAATGGCACCGGTAGTTGTAAAAGACATTTACTATTAAACATAAACTTCTTGACCCAAATAATAGTGTGGGGGGTACGCAAACTCAATTAAATTTTAGCCAAAAATGTATTTATACTCGAGCTAGATCTAGACACAAAATTTCATTGTGGGTAGCAACTGGTATCTCCAAAAGGAAAGATTATGAGTAGTTGGACTAGCACTAACAAGAATTAATCTTAGAACAAGCAAATGGATCATAAACGTATGGAGTGGTATTAGATCTTCAAGGACAAAGATTCTTGTAAGGGTGGTAGAATGTAACACCCTGAAATTTTTTGGGGGTTTAATTGCAAATTCAAAAAACTATGGAGAGATCGTGTAATTAAATTTTTTTTCCGGCACTCAAGCTTAACACGAGGAAGATTTGACTCTAATACAGTATGGGGCTAGTTTTTGCTATTACAAGAAATTGGACTAAATAATATGGGGTAATTTTGTGATTATTAAGAAATAGAGGGCCAAAAGCGTAAATATACAAAACTAAGTTTCAAGATTGGGTTTGGCTAAACTGGTGATTACAGTAATTATGAGAATGCGCTTGAGGAATAATTTGACATCATGGGGCAAACGTGTAAATTTTAGAGAGTGAGTAAAAATACCTAAATTCTAAAATCTACCGAAAAGTCTCTCATAAAAATACAATTAACTCCTCCTAATATGAACACAACTGCTTTTCACATTCCAATTGCATGACACATCATCTTGACACTTGTCTTATCCGCGGATAGACCTGAGACAACTTACCTCCCTTTCATGAAGTATGATAACCCTCATCTTCTTTTTATTCCTCAATACTCATTGAGCTTCAAAACATGGTTCTTGAAGGGGAAATGGGAAATCAATCGCCCGACCATCTCTTAGAAACTGCTATGGCTGGATTGTCCCATAACCTGAGGAGTCAAACTCTTTCTTAACGAATGAGAATTTTGGGAGTTACTATAAACAAATTCATGTGCCCAAAACGCAATGCTAAAGCCAATATTCATCATTCACACATGCTTTCAACATTTAGGAAATCATTTTTAATATTCAACTAAAATATCCGATTGTTAGACATAGCAACTTTGGCTACCAAATTTTCAAGAGTTGGCCCAAACTCAAATATTTAAGAAAATCATTTTGAATATTCATCTCTAATGCTAAAGTAATTACATTCATGAGAATCTCATAACCTTTTTCCAAGAGTTGGCCCAAACTCAAAATATTTCTCTTCATATTAGGCATATAAAAAATATTGGAGATGACCTGATGGTTACCATTCTTTGAACCAATTAAAATTTTACATTTTCCCCTTACTGGAATTTGAGAGGACTCTCCAAAGGTGACTTTGACGCTAACATTTTCATCAATCTCAAGAATTTTTTTTTGCCACCACACATGGTTACTAGCACTGGTGTCAAGGTACCAAGAATTGGTCACCTCCTTACTTTCTCCTTTGTATGTCAATAGCAAAGTAGGTTCTACCTCTTATTCTTCTCCTCCATGTAATTTTTCATCTCATCAAAATCATTTGAGGCATACTAATTTTCATTTGGTCTTCAGTTTCTTCCTCATCCACGTGCTCTGGAAAATTATTCTCTTACTTATTTTCCTACTTGTTGTAGGAAGAACGGCTGCATGTTCCACGATCTCAACCACGTCCACATCCTCTTTAGTTTGTCTCGTATCTTCCATCTTTCCCTTTTAGAAAAATTTTTGTTTGAATCAATTTCTTTAACAACTCCTTCTTCGGATTCTTTAGCCTCTCTTCATGGTCTAGCAAAGAACCCATAAGCTCGTCCACCATCATGGAGTATATTTCTTTCGACTCCTAAATTGCCACACTTATGTAGTCGAAATTTGAGGTCAATGATCTAAGAAACTTTTCCAACAAAGTTGTCCCTCACATCTGCAACATATATTCTTTGTTGATTTACAACTAACAAGACCCTTGTAAAAGAGTCCAAAATTGACTCTGAATCCTTCCTATGCAACGAATCAAACTCTACCTGAAGAATTTGAAGACACACCTTCTTCACCTTATTGGCACCTCGAAACGTATTTTGAAGGATATTCCATGCTTCCTCCGAAGTTGAGATGTTGTCAATCTTCGTCATCATAGACACTCCTGAATTATCACAAGGTCCTTGTGGTCATTCTTCTTAGAACCTTCAACCGGATGATTCGTCAACCCATTCTCCACGATATCCCATATATCTTGGGAGCCTAGCTTCGCCTTTATGCGTATACACCAAGTGTCATAGTTGTCGTTAGTGAGCAAATATATGAGGTTAAAATCCATCATCCATGAATCACTCTCAAACGTGGCTCTGATACCACTTTGTTGGGTTCAAGAGGAATATTACACTCAGGACTGCTCAAAAATTTGGTAGAGAGGAGAAGAAGACTTTCTTGATTTTCACTTGGTGCAAATGACTTGAGTACATGAGTATTTATAGGACTCTTGTACCCAGTAACATCAATGACTTTAATCCTCCCACTAACAACATTTACTAGCCTCCTCCAATAACTAGACTTCATGGGTGAAACTCCCACTACTAAAGAGGTTGTAGAAATTGGGAAGACAAGTCTTGGTGCTATTAACACACTAGAAAATGTGACACAAAAATACCAAATAAAATCAGTTTATTTGGTAACAATACATCACTACGGTGGTGGTTAGGGAGGGCGAGGTTGGGGAGTGGTGGTAGTTGTTACAGCTGGGATTTCAGGCGTTGATGGAGTTTGGCTGTTGATTGGAGAGGGGAAAGTTTGGTTCGTATTGGTAATATGGTGACTGGGTTCGCAAAGTGGTTGCGAATTCTCAAGCAACCGGTTTCTTCCTAAAACCAAGGAAGGGAGTGTGTGCAACAGAGCAAATTAAACGACCTAACTTTGTTATGGGTTAAAAGTTCAAAAGTGGGGGGGGGGGGGGTTGATTTGTTGGTTGAGATGATGGTGTGGATGGTTCTTGTTCGTGGTTGGGAGTGGAGCTTCTTGCCGACGTTCACGGTGGTTGCAATGAATGCCTGTTAGGTTCAATTGGGTATGGTCCGGGGTTAGAATCAAACTGGATTTTGATACAATTAGGGTAAGAGAGATCATATAGAAAGAGAGATTGATGACAATGCGCAGAGAGGAGGAGGGGTGTAATCTATCAAGTCGGATATAGGTCGTTTGTCTTTGTGCACTAACATAACTTTGTTGTTAAAAGGTACATAAACTAGAGAGGGTAAATAAGTAATTTATCTTTCCTGTCAAGGAAAGTCCAAAAAAGGATGTATCATGTCAATTGACAAACAATGAGGGTGTCTAATGCCTATTTATAAAACTCAGGGGTAATAAGTGTAAATTACTGCAAACAAATGGGAAAGAAGGATAGGATAATTTACACGTATTACCCCCCGAGTTTAAGTAATTATGCAACATGTACCCTTACTGTTTATCAATTGACATGAGACACCCCTATTTTGTGCTAAAATAATTACAACTAACACCCATCCATCAGCCGTCGTTAAGTGGATGTGAGTGGCAGTGGGGTACACCATTAACTACTTATTTCATGCCCATATTGCCCTCCAAACAAATCATATGTCTATTTGAGCCTTTTTTCCAACTCATATGTTACCAATGGTGCATTTCAACTACTTTTTCTAGAGTTCCTGATGTAGCGGGAAAAAACTACTTTTTCTATGACATTCTTACCATTCTTTCATGATATCTAATAAAAATTGTTTGTGAAGTCTCATACTACATTGAACCAAAATATGTCACACTGTTGATTTTTTCTTAAACTCTCCCATAATATCAGTTGAGACAACTACTCCTAATTAATAACTACACTTGCTTTCATAACACATTAACATTGAAAATAGGTGCTAGCTCAAGTTGTAGAGCGTTTAAAAGCCCCTGGATGAGGTTCTTGGTTCGAACCCAGTAGACGTAAAACAATAAGTCTAAAAAAAAACAGATCAACATTATTTAACAAAAATAACTAGTAAAATTTTGAACACTTTACTAGATCTACTGACTGATTCATGATTCATATTTTATGCTCGGTACATGTGGGCGATAGAATTTCGCTCTACCAGATTATGTTCCATTTATTTTTGGTTTGTATTTTATTTTATTTTTAGAAATATTGTGTTTATTTTCAATTAAAATACTTATGTAACATTTTTCTCTCCCAATGTATTTTAAAATCCCTTACATACACTTCCAGAAAGAATCTACTAAACCAAGAATTCTAGAAATTCCCAACATCTTTGCCTCTATCTCTTTATCCGTTAAAAGAACGCAAAGTTGGAGAAGAATGAAAAATAAACTAGCTGTTAGAAAAAAATTGGATAAACATATAAAATGTTGTGAAATTAGAATTGAGAGAGACAGAAAATCAAGAGAGAGACAAGATGTAGGGAGAATAGTGATGATATATGTATTATTCTCCAACTCTAAGCCTCCTTATATAGGCATTAGGGTTGGCTAGCGGGCCAATAACAATGTACAAATTGGCTTACAACATGTGGTCGATATTCACCAAATAAACTAGCCCATATATCATAACACTCCCCCTTGAATATTCACCACTACGATTGTAATATCCCGTTTAATTAGTAGGGGTAAAACGATCATTATAGAAGCATAATAATAATTTTATTGGCAAAATAATATTTGAATAGATTTTTGAGTTTTGTTTGTAGAAATTTTAGAATAATATTAGATTAGTGGTCGTGAGTTAATACGTTAACGTTTTATAAATTTTAGTTAAATTTAGTTTTTTTTAGCGCGTGTCAGACCACCGCAAAAGTTACTACTCGTGCCACACCTAATTACTCAACCTCTTGGTGTCCCCAACCACATGCTACAACTTCTCTTAACCTCATCTTCTCCATCAAGCTATACACACATTCGGGAAGCTTTCACCGCCTTAGCTTCCTTTGCCTTCACGGCAAAGGAGCAATCACCGCCCTCTAACACCGCCCTCTCTCTCCCTATAAAAGCTACCCTCCTCCCCCTGCACGCCAGCAGCAGCATCCACCTCCCTCATCGTCCACCACCAGCACCACCGTACTCATCACCACCATCACCTCCGGCAACACAAGAAGCAAACCCCATCTCGAACTCTCTCAAATCTCTGCCCAGATCCTTCTCTTCTCTCCCTGTCTCTGAGACCTTGCAGCAGCAGCAGCAGAAACAGCTTGTGGCCGTGACCACAACCACCGTCAAGGCTCCGGTAGCACAAACCACCGATAAAACCCACTGCTGGACTTCTCTCTCTCTCAAACTCTCATCTCTCTCTCTCTCCCTCTCTCTCTGTTCACAGAACCCAGCAGCAGAAGAAGCAAGGTGGCAACAGCCACCACCCCCTTCGCTGCCTCCATTGTGGCCGGCGGCAAAACCACCGACGGGAAAACTAGAGAGAACCCAGAATTTCTCCTCTCCCTCCTCTGTTTCTCAGTTCCTTTCTCTCCCTCTCACTGTTTCGAACCCAGAAACAGAGGCAAGAAGACCCAGTGGCAGCAGGTCGCCATCACAAGCCATCACCGCCGGCGGAAACTCCATAAAATCCGGCGAACATCTCGGGAAAGCACCACAGCAACACCCACTCTCTCTACCTGCTTCCAGACGACTCCTTGGACCCCGAACAGATAAGTAGGAGGCTCAAACAAGGTTGAGGAATCCATTAGAGCCGGCCACGAAGCTCAACTCCGGCGACTCCGACGTCAAACTCCGACCCGACCCATTTCTTGACTGTTTCCAGCCATTTTTGGCCTAGGCAGGAGCTACTTCTAGAACGTGTTGTCGCTGTTAATAAGGTAAGTGAACATGCCAAGCCTTGCGTGCCAAGCTCGTCCGTGTCGCAAGTTGATTTTGATACTTGTCTCAAAATGTGGTTGCTATTTATTTGTTTACATGTATTATTTGAGGTGTTCTTACATTTTTCAGAAATTGATTTACTTGATATCGTCTCACGAATAATAATAATAATTCGTAATTAACTTAAAGTGGAAAGAGTTGTGCGGGAGAAGCTTATTATTATTGTCGTGTTGACTTCGATCACTCGGCCTGTGATTAGATTGGTCGTGTTGGCTGCGGTCACTCGACCCATTTATTTTCACCCAGTCGCACGGGTTGCTCCATGTACTCACCTCTCTGGACGCAAGAAGTCTTAGAGGGGTGCCGGCACTTAAGGTCTTGGAGTATGCGAGATGTATAGTAGATTCTTCCCCGTAGCAACACAGTTAATAATGCACTTCTCTGAGATTTGGGATATTTAAGAAAATGAAGAAGAAAGAGATTGGGATTAATCCTCCCCGTTTGAAAGTTGAGAAAGGAAGATCAAAAGAATGAGAATTTTATAAGTGTTCTTACTGGATGCACCATGTTCACTTCTTACAGTTTATATTTGAGTTCCTGATTTACTCTGCAAGTTTACATTTTTATGATTTATTTTCCTCTGTATATTTACTGTGAAAAGAAAGTTATGCTCCGTCTTCCATTTTACGAGCTTGGGTGTCACTTACTCAGTATTTCCATGCTGACTTTGAAACTGCGGTTCCTGTTTTCCTTCCCACCGCAGGTTTAGGAGCTGAAGACTAAGGTGTAGCTGGGTACGAGACTCACTTAGTTGGATTTCACCTTGAGTAGAATCTAGTTTTGTCAGCAAGAATAACGTTGTAGTTTTGAAAACGCTTGTGTAATATCTAGAGACTTTGTGATGTTTAATATTATGTAATAAATAAATAAGTTGGGATGTTATGCTTTTGATTTCCGCCGTTACTTTTAGCATCGCCCTCCTGGGCTTTCCGGTCCGGAACGGAAGGCTTGGGAAGTCACGGGTTGTTGCAACGATGCCTCATTAAAACCTTGTCATGAAAAACTTAGTGGGAAAAAATCAATAACTAAGGAAAAAGAGTACATCGGTGAATTCTATTTGCTCAACATCGGAGATGACATTCTTCTGGATGCATCTGAATAATCGTTGCAGCCTCGTTAAACCCTTGCTAGGAAAAATCATGTGGGACAAAAACCTCAGCGAAGGAAACAAGGTGTTGCGTACTAACATTTCATTGGATCTCCCCCTCATTGGAACATCTTTGTACCTGACAAATAAATTCATTGCACAAATAATATCTGATTAACAATCACACTTAATAAAATGCATATGCAAAACTACTCACGAGTGTACACTTTTGATTTGCTTCAGGAAAATAATATATTTCTCATGGGGAACCAACCTCCATGGAAATTCACAAATTTTTGATTCGTACGATCGTATTTGTAACTAGTTACTTTTCAACCCATATTTTGTTGTACCTTAGTCCCAAGACTAACACAATGTTAGTATCATTCTCACCACGAGATGATTATATTTATGCGAACTTGTCATGACCTATGCCATATCATGTTTCTCATTGATTAAGTCACACGCTCAAGTAATAAATGTGCCATTAGAACTACAACTCGGTCGGGTCGAACGCGGGAAACCCAGAACAAATTGAATTTAGGTTTGGACCACCTTTGGTTTTAATTCGGACGGGCCTAGGTGATACAATTTCTACAAGTGGACAATTATCGCTCTAGTAATAAATGTGGAAGATAGGGTTGTCGAATCCCATAGGACTTGTCGTGAATTAATTAGTATTAGTAACTTTGTGTGGGCAAATATTTGAGTGGATTTTTTCAAAACTACGGATTTAAACAACTGCTAGAGTACTGATTTGACGATTAGAGCAATGTGAAAATAGTTTAAGATACGATACAAATACCGGGATTCCTTCTTTGAATCACTAGGGTTACTAAGGACACTTGTTTTGATTTACGAAACACTGATACAGTTCTCTTATCAATTGATCAATTGCGACTTGTCGAGTTACCAAACGAGTACTCTATGTCTAGATTCAATTCAAACCGAGTTAGCAAGTCTATACCGATCCTAGACGAGCATTAAGATTATCGTTCTACTCTACGATCCTAGTTAACGCTACCGAGTTACCAAATAACGATAGAACTAGGTGAATGATTCAATTTACCGACTAACATTCATGGAGTTACCACATAAACATCAATTATAATCAACTCTAACACGACGTTAAACACAAGAGAGATAGAATTAAGAACATAAATCATTCATAAGAAGAGAAAAATGCATCAATTAAGCATAAGCATGAATCATAAGCTCAAAACGTGCAATCCATAGCAAACCCTAGCTACCTAAAGAGGATCCCGATAAACAAACTTAGCTACGATTACACATGATCAGAATACCAAGTTCTATGACCATAAGTTAAAAACTAAAGAAAAGGAAAAGAGAGAAATCAAACGATGGTTCCCAAGCTCCAAAAGACCGCTCTTTGCCTTCAAACGTAGGTAGAATCATGACAAAACACAGACTACCATGTCTAAAAACGTCCCCCAAGCATCTAGCTTTCGAAATATTACAAAACAGCCATGAAATTCTGAGTTTTGCGCTCTGTTCGCACGAACACAAAAGTGTTTGTATGAACACCTTGTTACCACGAGCAACTTCTGGGTGTTCCTACTAATTTTCAGAGATTTTTGGCTCAAAAAAAATTGGCTAAGTGTTTCTGTTCGCATGAACACATTAAGTGTTCGCACGAACACCTCTGGAGATGAGTTCAGATTTTCAGCCTCTTCGACAGACCATAACTTTCTCGCCCGATCTCCGTTTGAGCTTCGTGACCTATTGTTGGAAAGCTCTTTAAGTCCACTTTCATTTGCCACTGGTCTCACTCAAATTTCATTGTAGAACTCAAGATATTCTCGAAATAGTGAGGATTGGTCACTGTTGCTCCTCCCACTTTGCTTCTATTGCTTCCTCTTGACTTCCGAAACTCGTTTCTTCTCTCCACTTGCTCTCCTCATGCAATATTCTTGTACATCACAACACGAACACTACCGCAAAGATCAAATGTGACAAAATCATGCAAATCATACGTAAAACTATTTAAGAAACGCCCGAATTGTACCTTTAAGCGACATCCAAAATCTCATTTTCTTCCGAATCAAGCCCAAATCTCATCACTTTGTACCGAAACGCACACAAATAGCAACGTTTCACATACGAAAGATGACTCCAACTAAGGAGTTATCACTAGACACAACAGTGAACATGCTGACGTGCTGCTTTTGGAGCAACTTAAAAAATCCTCGCTAAATTGACATACATGATTTACAAGTAGCAAGTTAAATAGTGAACAAAGTACGAACGGTCAAAATATGAGCATCCCATGTCAATTAGCGAACCATAAGGATATACATTATATATTTATCAAAATTGTGTAAATTATCAGCACTCAAGGGTATGCATTGTACATTTATTAAAAATCAAGGGGAGTAAGTATAAATTGTCCTTAAGTTCTAAGCACAAAATTGTATTTTTCATCAAAACTCTGTAGCTTGCCATCCAAAATAGGAGTGTTCCATGTCAATCGATGAACATTGAGGGTATGTGTTGCTTATTTACCATAATCCGGGGGTACAAAGTGTGAATTACCCAGAAGAAAATCGACAAAACGTTTGAAGTTCGAGCACACAGAGAGAGAGAACGGGAAGGGGAAGAGGAAGAGGAAGAGGAAGAGCGGTCCGCGAGTCGCCTGAAATTCCAACGCTGGCGATCTATTTTCCGATCAGGTTTGTTGTTCTATATACGAACAATCCCTTGTTTGCTTATTGAGTCTGATGTTGTCGAAACTCTTTCCTTGAATCTGGCATTTGAGTTTATGATCCTATGAAATTGAATGTTGTTTCATCTGAAAAGTCAAGTCCTTTATTGGGTTTTTCAGTTCAATTGCTGATTTTTGTTGCTGTTAACTGTCTTGCAGCAATGGGACTACTGAGTATTATCCGGAAGATCAAGCGAAAGGAGAAGGAAATGCGGATTCTCATGGTGTATGCTCAGATCTCTCTCTAGGTTTTTCAGATATGAAGTTGTCTAATTATTAATATTCATTATTATTTTTTTCAGTGGGCTTGATAACTCAGGGAAGACAACAATAGTCTTAAAGATCAATGGAGAGGACACAAGTGTAATCAGCCCAACTCTGGGTTTCAATATCAAGACCATTAGCTATGACAAGTTAGTGTCATTTCCTTCTATCTCCCTTAGATGCAAATTTCAATTCTTTTGTACATTTTGTTTTTCATTTTATATATCCTGTTATCAAATATATATATATATATATATATATATATATATATATATATATATATATATATATATATATATATATATATATATATATATATATTCTGCTGGATGCAATAGAAGCAACCACTTAAGTCTTGAAATATAGCTCTTCGGTTATGGCTTACATATGCAGATAGTAAACCTTAACTAGAACATTTTCAGATTAAGATAGAAAGGTTGGATTAACCAGTTAATCAATTCAAATTACCTGGCTTCAGATAATGGTTAACTTTGTTGATCTTCTGGCAATAACGTCTGGAGTGAAGTGCTTAGTTGGTTTTGATCGGTGGTTGAATTGGGGCATTGTACTGCATTTAGCGGAAGTCCCAAATGTTAATCGAGTTCGATGGGGGAAATCTTCTGGAGGTTTAATAGGGTTATGAAGGATTATTCACTAGGCACTTTGATTAAAAACTTAAATTAGTCTTGCTATATCTGTAGCCTTTGTGCTAGCCTCCTTTCTAGTCTTCTCGTGTTGCTGATATTCGATTGAAATCTTATTCCCTTTGCTTTAATCTTTTGACCTCTTGCTCAGATATTTGTTTTTAGCAGCAAGCACACCATAGCAGTTTACATTGCTAGACTCGAAATTACGATCACCCTGCTAGGGTGGCTCTTTGTCAACAAAGTTAATTTTAACTTCCTGATTGACAGCAAATGTCGCATACATCTGCTACCCTATTAGCTTCATGTTGTACAATGAGTCAGTAAGAATTAAAATATTTTTTGAACTGCAACATGGTAACATGCCCATGATGATAACATTAGGAGTTCGAGCAATATACCCTGTGTACTTTCTCATTTCGTTCCAAATAAACATAGGTTTGTGTCACTGCTGTATGCCCAGCAACCAAGTTTCTATCTCTTTGCCCTCAAAACATTTCAATTACGTCCCTTCCAAATTTTCCATAAAGACTACGAGGATACCTTCACTCTTCTCATGGAAACTTCTCAATGCCCAAAAGAGATGAAGAGTTGCTTCTTCATTGCCGGAATATATTGGGCGCAGCCGCAGAGGTTCAACTGCAGCTCCTCTTTTTTGTAGGTTTTCTCTAGTTGGACATATTTACTACATCTCCACAGAAATTGCTCGAGCTTGTTGCTGCACCTTAGACTCCATAGTTGGTTCAAAAGCTGGCCTAGATCACCTGGAATACTAGGTTGACCCATGGTTCTAAAAAAAGTTCACCGGCCGACGTTACGGCGCGGCCATGGTGTAACAGAATCAGGCCGTATTGGACACACTGTAAGTCTGTAACAGGATTCAGCAACCGAATGTGCGAATCTTTTAAAATCGTTACAAGATGCACAAAATGATTTTGAAACTGAACTTTCGTATATTAAACATATATCCAGTCTTTAGTAGTACCTGATGTGCTAATGCTTGACTATAAGTTATGTTTAGGTCAAAATTGTATTACATTTTTTCAGATAAAGACACAATTATAACAATTAATAGTTCGCTATCTATTATAGTAATAATATATATAAGTACATAACATCCTCCAAGAAGAAATATATATAACATTTACATACTAACATTAATCTACAACCTAAATCAAACAGGTTATGAACCATACGCACTTCTATCAGTCCCCACTTCCTTTTTTCATAAATCTATTATCTGATACTACACCTCCTCTATTAATATTGCTTTTGTAACCTGTAGGAACCTTGTTTTGGAAATTGTTTGAAGGAGAAACCTTTATTGGTTGCCAAATCCACATCTCCTCCCTTTTTATACGGTAGTAACGGCACAATCTTTGTTTAGTTCTATCATATGAAAATGCGAATTTTGCCGATCTTCTGTTAATTGGAAAATGTTAATTGAGTGTCAAGTTCAGTGGTTGATAACTGAAGAACATACCTAAAAATTTATTGAGCTAAGGGCAAAATTTTAAAGTCGGTATGAAAATTGCAGGTATACCCGTAATATATGGGATGTTGGGTGTCAGAGGACAATCAGGTCTAACTGGAGAAATTAGTTTGAGCAAACCGATGGTTTGGTTAAAATCTTTGTTTAGTTACTCTGTGATACAAGAATTGTAAATGTTGCCAATTTTCTGTCAATTGGAAAGTTTATTTGATATGAGTTTCAAGTTAAGTGGTTGATAAATAAAGAACTTAGCAAACAATTTATTGAGCTAGGGGCAAAATATTGAAGTCGATATGAAAATTGCAGGTATACGCTTAATATATGGGATGTTGGGGGTCAAAGGACAATCAGGTCTTACTGGAGAAACTACTTTGAGCAAACCGATGGTTTGGTATGGGTTGTTGACAGTTCTGATTTGAGAAGGCTAGACGACTGCAAGTTTGAACTCCACAATCTTCTGAAGGAAGAGGTACTCCACACATTTATGGTGTTCATGTTTTTCTTTGTTCATGATGCGTAATAATGCCTCAGTCCTTGGTGTTTGTATAATTCATTTAAGTTAACTATTGCATGTTGTCTAGGTGAAAAATTGTATTTCAAGTATTACTTATTAGAAGAAACGAAATGTCATTGAAGTAGTCTTTTTAACCGTCTCTGGCTATATCACCTGTTCAGCCTGCCAAGTCTATTTAGCAATACCTCAGAGTCCTGGATCTGTATGCCTGGAGTCAAAATTCATTTCCCGATAAGTAGCAATTATATCAACAGGTAAAAGGGAAAGAATGCCGAGATGAAAGTGCATCTTTAATCTACTCAATCAAGTTGCCAGTTGTCTTTAGCTCAATATCCACAAAGTGTCATGTTAAACAAAACTGTAACATGTTCAAACGAGCTCAAGGAGACTGTTGTTCAAATGCGTTACCATGCATAATCCAAGTAGTTAGAAAAATTTGCTAAATCAAGTTCCATGTCAATAATAACTAAGCAGTGCAATAGCAAGTGATAACATATACATCACATACTCATAGATTGTCCACATAAAAAGCTTTTCATGCACTTTCTGGTGTCTCAAAAAAAAGGAGGAGCTTTTGATGGAGATTTTTGATTCGCACTTTTGAAGTTGGTACTTTGTTTGATCAGTAATTTTAACTTTCTTATTGTCTAGTCAGAAAATTTTCCATGAAGTGTTATTCTTAGTAAGAATGGATCATTAATTGACACTTTTATGCTTAGGTGACAAGACCAGTAGTTTTCAGCTTCCCTGTCCATTTGATACTACTTGAAAGGTTTGAACTTTTCGCCTCACGAGATGCTCATGATTTATTGATAAAGCATCAATATCATCAAAATAGAAAGACATTCACAAGGTGTTGAACTTATCTAAAAATCCAACTTCACATGTAGAATAAGTTGAATCCATAAATATCTTGTGCGTTGTTAATGGAGAGTGACTATATTTTTTAATAGATGACTTTCAGGAATACATTAATTTCATTTTCGCAAGAAACTAACATAAACACAAATTAGTAATATTCTTCCACAATTTGCTCATTCAGTTGTACCGCTAGCCGGGTCACAACAAACAAGCCCACAAATTTATCAATAACGCATGGGACTTTTACCAAGAGATCCTAAATCAGCTTAATCACGTTCCATATCATAGTACTAACTCATCAGTGCAAAATCAAGTGATCCACTTTGCCTTAATGACATCAACTCATGATTATATACTTATGGTAAGATTTCTTCTCCATCATTGTATCTTCGGCCTAAAGAATTGGCCGTTACGGAAACGGAAGAGTGTTACCTTTACGTAATGGGATAGACCTCCAAATGTAGGAGTGGCCATCGGGGCCCAGTGGCCCAAGATACCCGCCCAACCCAACCCAGTATTACTAAGGTTTGGATTCTGATATTTTAGCCCACCATGGGCTTGGGCCAAAAAATCATCCCAATCAAATTATGGGTTGGGCTTTGGGTTCCATGATTTTGCCCAAACCAGCCGTCTCTGCCCAATTTATGAGTAATTATACATCTGTGCACACACACATACACACACTCGTCATATTTAAGTAATACCATTTAGTAGTTACAGGTACCATATGGGGTTGGCATTGAATGCTTGTAATTAAGCTATAATGTCATATCATTACTAAAAACAAATCTAGGAAATCTACTGTCTCAATTCTTATATACTATTGTTTATAACTGAATATTTGGACTTCTTTGGTTAATTTGGACTTTGAGCTCATGTTAATTAGGATACGCCAAGAAGCTGCGTCAGACCTATTCACTGCAAACTGACCAAAATCGATTGTCCCCTGTTCACTCTTTACTTATCCACTGAAGCTAAAGGGCATGTTTGAAACTCGGAAAATGAGATGGAAAAGAAAATAGAAAAAAATGGAAGATTTTAGGTCAACATTCCTTTAGTTTAACTTTGTTTGATAACAAAATGAAATTTGTAAGAAAATAAAATGATTTTAGATTATTATATTAAGAATACACCCACACAGTTAGACTTATTGGCCCCGTTTGGGTAGAGGGGTTTTGGTTAATTGTGGTTGGAAAAACCTTTTTTCGTGGTTTAGCATTTCAGGTGTCTGAGATAAGTGGAACCGGTGTCCGGGACAAAGCCAATCTGGTGTTCTTTGTTCTGTCGGTGCCCTGTTGTGTTATCTTTTTGTTTTAATTGTTTGTTTGGTTGGTAGGTTTCTATTTTATTTATTTTTTTGCCCTCTCACAAAGAAACCAAAAGAAAAGAATAAAAACGAATAAAAAGAAGAAAAATACTTCTGGTCCCCATGTGTGTTGGTCCGGATGTGAAGAATTATGTTAGAAATAATTAGTGCCCGGGTTTAGGGGGGCCGGTTACCAGTGATGATCAAACCCAAAAAAACATTCCGATCTAAACATCCTAGCTTTTCCAAACCAAAACCCTAAACTACTCTATCTAAACAATGGCCATTACGAATATTACCGCGATATAATGTGCAATAGTACCAGTAATAAGCAGAATTATAATTACACACCCACATTTCTTGTGAAATTTCCAAGCGAATCTTTGGGTGTGTTTGGAGGTTGGAAAATGGAAGGAAAATTGGAAGAAAAAGAAAACAAAATTATTCAAAATGTATTTTTAGTTTGGAAGTAAATGGAAATAAAAAGTAAAGAAAAAGAAAGGAAATTGAAAAAATTTTCCGCCCAAATTGGGCTGAAAATTGACAGAATTTTGACGACCTCTTCGGCTTTATTCTGTCCGATATCACAGGCTGAAACTCTCACTTTATGACGATCTTTGATTTTCTCCCTCTCTCTTCCGTCCAACCATCAACCTGCCGCCACCGCCGAGGAGGACTACAATGACGACCGTTGAAGGGCTGCTGGGTTGTGCGATGCGTAATTAGTGGTGGTGTTTGGGGTCTGGTCATTGTTTTGGCGGTGGTCGTGTGGGTGCTGCCATGTTGTGCGGTGGTGGTGGAGTTTATGCAGAATCGTGAGTTTGTGGGTAAACTCGTGATGGACTAATAGAAAGAAATTTGAAATAATTGCAATTGCAAAATAGTTTTATGTTATTGGTGGGGTGATTGTTGTAATATTCTTAATTATAGTGGGCGCAATCTGAATATATACAATATAATTATTTTATTTTCTTGTAGATTTCATTTTGTTACCAAAAGAAGGAAACATTAAAGAATGTTAACG
This sequence comes from Linanthus parryae, assembly GCA_023055425.1. Taxonomy (NCBI): domain Eukaryota; kingdom Viridiplantae; phylum Streptophyta; class Magnoliopsida; order Ericales; family Polemoniaceae; genus Linanthus; species Linanthus parryae. The sequence goes on from JALGPY010000007.1 coordinate 43,704,291, forward strand.
GATTTTTTTTTTTTTTTTTCATTTTCTTCGAATTTTATTTTCCATCCCATTTTCCAAGTTTTAAACACACCTTCAACTCTTTCAAATTTCTATCATGTGGTCTTGATCTGTTTACCCACAGAACCACCCCTGCCGCCAACAAACACGCATAGCCCTGAAGTTATAACAATCAACAGAGACCACCACAAAGACTGCCGCCCAACAACCCAAATCGGTGCCGAAGAAATTAAGCAAGCTGTAGTCAACTAGAAAACTGAAGAAGGGACTCTGAAATTCGCTAAAAAACTACATCAATTCACGAATTTGTCCCCCTATCTCTAACAAGAATTGGATGAGGTCGTCCGTTCTACGGCTTCTCTAGGATCGCCACCGTCGTCGGCACCGGCGCTTCGGTGGTCAGAAAGAAGTGGGAGAGATCTGGTAAACGTTGGAGGCGGGTCAGTTTTACTGTGACGAATGGACAGAGTGTGCGAGCGAGAGACACACCCGTAAAATTTTCTTTCAATTTTTTGTCGGATTTGGGCTGAATATTTGTTTCCCTTTATTTTTCTGCAGAAATTATATATTTATTTTCTTTTCCTTTTATTTTTATTTTCTTTTACACCCAAACTGAAAGAAGATTTTCCATGATTTTGTTTTCTTTTCCTTTTCCTTTTCGCTTCATTTTCCTTGTTTCAAAAACACCCACAGAGAATCAAGTTTATAGAAGATAGTACTACTTCAGTATAAGCCCGTGTTAAAGTAGCCGTAACTGCCTGTACGCAGCTGAAACGGTTATAGAAGATTCACACATTTGCTTTCCTATTCCCGTTACGGTGTGTCAGATAGCTCCAGATACCGGTACATTGTGACTGCGACCACTACTTCGGCTGTTACAGTTATTTAGAACCATGCTCTCTATGGATTGCCCACAGTGAGAATAGAGTTCCCAGCAGCTGTTTGCATAAAAGATAGTTTTTGCAAGAGATTTTACTTTCCGACAGCTTAGAAGGTAGTGTTATGTTTATTCCTCAATTGGTGATAAAAATATCTCTACAAATCTTTATTGTTTCAACCACCAAATAGCAGGCACTCCCCAAATCCAATGTTAAATTTACAAATTCCCATCAAATCCCCAACACCCTTTTTATGCCCAAAAGCATATAAGGTGGGATATGATTTGGGTTGTCTTCTTGGACAAAAATGTACTAGTGAATTAACTGAATTACAAGCCAAAAACCCTTCTCTCTCTCTCTCTCTCTCTCTCTCTCTCTCTCTCTCTCTCCTGTGTGTGTGTGTGTGTTCTCCGTGGCTGCTGAACAAGGTCACCGGTTTCCTGCCATGTTCTTCCATTCCCCAGCGTTAATGCCTTAATGGGGACTGCAAAGTCGTCGGCGTGGCCGGCAACCACAGCCACCAAACAGATTTGCCATCTACACTGTGTTCTCCCGATTCCCCGGCGTTGATTTGTACTTCGCGGCAACCGGAAAGAGCCAAACCCAATGGGAGGCTCTAATCTTCGATTTCGCCGGCAGTAATGGTGACGCCAGCCCTCCACTGCTCTTCCTCTGAACCCACCACCCACGAAACCATACCACCTCCCTCGCCGGCGTCTTTTATCCAGAATGCATCTCCACTCTCCTGTACGTCTCATCTTCAACAGAAACCAAGAAAAATAAGTTTTTTTTTTCTGAAAACCACAGAAGATGTTTAAATCATTAAATTTGTTTAGACTAATAGTTAACTAATTCATTTAAGTTAACTAATTATTCAATAATGTATAAAAGTAGTTTAAGTAATTTGGTAACGATATATTGAACAAACTAAGCGCTTGCACTATCAAGGACATTGCAGGGGCAATGCAGTCATTTTCACAAAATCATCAACCACTGCTCATAACCCTGATCATATCCCAGTAAATATCATATCCCACTTTATTATATCCCCTAACCAAATGAGGCCTTAAGGTTTACCAAAGGCTCCAATTCAGACCACACACAGCTATTAGTCTTTTATACTGGGAAAGCTGTTTCTTGTTCACAGTATTTGTTGTATAGACAAGGGGGTAACTGTTTCTGAGGCATCATGTTTCGTCGGATCCCTTTCTTTTTCTTCTGCTATACTTCTTTGTTCTTTCCCGGTTGTAATGTTGTTTAACTGACCAGGCCAAGCCATTGTTTTCTTGTGTGTTCGTTAAAAATAAATAAATGAAGAGAGACTACACTACTTAATAATTTAGTCTGTTAACTTATAAATTTATTGCTTAGTTTCAGGAAACTGTGAGAGACGATAATTTAATTTGATTTGGGAGTAGGTTCTTTCCTGTTCTTGCAATAAGATCATTGTTCAGTGACCATGTTTATTACTCATGACAGAGGGTTTTATGGGTGTTGCTTTTAACTTCTCTGTTTATGCCTCTACAAATTGTTGCACATCGCCAAAGCTTGTCCAAGTAGTGCCTGTGTTCTATTTGAGCTGTCCGGTCATACTGGTTTGGCTATATTCAGGATCAAGCATATCTTTAACCTTTTTCGTGGTTTCCCCTCCTCTCTTACGCAGCGGCTCTCTGGAGCATCCTTACTAATTTTTGCTAACAAACAAGACATACAAGGTGCTCTCTCACCAGATGAAGTCGCTAAGGTAACAGTAAATGTAACGTAAAAGTTTATATATTCATCATTTTGGAACTTCATGAACTGATCTGCATTTACAGTTGCAAAAACTGAATTCTTAAGCCTTAAATAACTGATAGGTCCATAGTCAAATGAGTTGATTGTCTGGTGTACTCGTAAAGAATTGGGTAGTCTTTTGATGCTACTACTGTCTGCAGCCAATATAGGGCTTGAAGCTTGACGACATGGACTACATTTTTATTTTGCAAGCGTGCAACAAACTTAGTCATGAAAGCTCTATTGTTGTCTTTGGAAAATGCCAACTGTGATCATTTTGATTATTGAGGGTTGAATGGCAGTAGCTAAACATGTACATGCAATAAAATTTGTTACTAAAATTCTTAACTTGCTGGTTAGAGGTAGAAATTTGGGTGAATGATCTCGCATGCAACTTTTCTTTTTTCTAGTTTGCCCCCAGCGATCTTCAGTACATAACTTTAGGTTGCCTCAAAGCTATGCCTACTCCTCATGCTTTTGAATTGAGTTTTTGCTGATCACTATATAAATTCATTAGCTGAGGTTAGCATTATGTGTAATGTTAAATGCAGGTACTCAACTTAGATGCATTGGATAAAACTAGGCACTGGGAAATTGTGGGATGCAGTGCATACACCGGTGATGGCCTGCTTGAAGGATTTGATTGGTTGGTTCAGGATGTTGCCTCTCGTATTTATATGCTCGATTAAATTGATTTTCAACTCCATGGCATCCTTCAAGAAGATTGGATGCTTGCAACCGTGCTTTTGAACTAGGGTGTAATTGTACCTAGCCTTTTTAAGTAACAACTTCTCTTAACAGTTCCTGGTGTATGCTTAGTGTTTTGTACAAACTTATCTTGTATTGGTTCTTTGTACTGTGTAGTTCGAATCCTTCCTTCATAAGGTGATAGGTGACTTGACTATAAGATGTGCCTTACTGGTATTTCAAGTATTTTGCATCTTTGCCAAATTCGGCAGCAACAGCAAATCAGATTAGAAGATGTTTTGCCGCCTTATGTTACAACTCTTACTCGTTCTTTTTCGCTAATATGCCAATTTTACTGCTTCATCACCAGCATCTAACAATGACTGCAAAGTGATCACAAAGTCGTTCTCCATTGTAGAATAAGGCAAAGGTCTGCACATTACTTGTCGGATCACACCAATGACTGCAACCTGAAACATTCCAGTAGCCAGGCTGAACAATTAAATACTAGTACTGGCACCATCTCTGTGGCTATACTGATTAGGGTTCCCAAGTCCCATCCTTGGGAATCAACCTCTCTGGAATCCTACACTGATAAACTTCTAAGGCTCCGTTTGGTTGGTGGTATAACATTTTCCTATAAAATATTTTCCTTTGTTTTGGTGTTTTGGTGCTGTTTGGTTGGAATAAAATATTATCCTGTAAAATGTTTTCCCTCAAATTATGTAAAATGATTTATGCATTTCATTGCAAATGGATGCTTGCTCAAGTAGTAGAGCGTTTAAAAGTCCTTGCATGAGGTTCTGGGTTCGAACCCAGTAGACGACAAACGACAAGAAAAAAAAATAAGCATTTCAAATTCGTAAGCCATTTTCCGGAGAGTGAAGAAGCACAACTCGTACTAACACCTCCACCACGACCCATCATTGTCACTGCCGTCACGACCCATTGTTTTTTAAAGTGTCAACCAAAAACGAGAAATAATTGCTGATAAAAACAAAAAACGAGAAAATAATTGCTGATAAAACTTTTTCACACTTTCACGGGTTTACTCTAATATACTGCGCCTGCCAAAACAAGTGTCACCCATTGTAAAACATTTTTACTGCGAACCAAACAGAGCATAAACCTCAATCATGAATTATATTTCAGCCCTTTGAACATAGGCAGGAAAATCAAAGCCACCATCAATAAATGCATTAAGAAGTTTCACCGGTTTACTCTCTCGGATACTCATTGCACATTCCTACTACTATAAGAAAAGCTAAATGGTTCAAACATAAATGACGAGCAATGCTAGGAAAAGCACCACTGTAAAATAAATCTTCTGATATACTCCACGAGCAAAATGGCTCCAAAACTACTGAAATGGGGTGAGGATGGGGCTAAAGAAAATATTACAATCAGTAACAACTGATGAATCAACACTTTAATGCAAACATGAATGTGGTGTTGAAGCCACAACCCAGTTGCAGGTGCTTGACAAGCTCTGATTACTTTGATTTCTTGCCCTGTTTCTTTTTTATAACCTCGTCTATGTACATTATGCCCTTCCCTTTATAAGGTTCTGGAGGCTTACAACTACGAACAGCAGCAGCAAACTGATGCACCCTGTGCTTGTCAATCCCAGTGCAACACACTACATTGGGTTTGAAGCAGAAAACACGGACAGCTGGAGGCACAGAAAGCTCCACTTCATGGCTATATCCCAATTTCAGGTACAAGAGACGGCCTTCTGATTCTGCTCTAGCTTTAAAACCAACACCAACAATCTTCAGAAACCGGAAGAACTTGGCTTCCATGGTAGTAACTGTATCGATGTTACCTAAAGGAAAGAAACCATATGAGTAGCTAGCTATAAGGGATTAAGTGTTGGGGCAATAAGAAATTATGCATGATGCTTGTTGGTGGTATGAAGACATAGAAATGATTATTAAGCAAAACAGTACAATTAGAGCAAGACTGTAGCAACGCTTTCAAATTCATATGTTCTGAAATACTGATTCTGGAATTGTTGTTAAAGCAATGGGCAGATAAAAAGGACCTCCAGAGAGTCCACTTCTTACGTTTCGTTCTTTCAAAAAATTACGGTAGTGAGGAACACAAGTGCAAAGTGCTAGTCTATAAAAAATGAGTCAGAAACCACATTAGGGGGTGACAAATTTTAGGTAAACTTAATAAAGTGTTATTGATATTAAAGGGTAAAAGACACTTTCACCCCCTTCCGGTTTGGGAAATGACACTTTCACCATTTTAAGTTTGCCAAACTTCAGGACACTTACACCCCTGATTGTGTCCTTTTATACCCTAAGAGGGCAAATTTGTCCCAAAATCTACCATCAGCAACAGACCTCCACACTAGATGAACAATGTCACAATTTGGTAATGTAGATGTCCTGAAAACCAGCACAATGGCGCAAGTGGATACCACACAAAATGCATACAACGACTGAATGATCTAAGCTCCTCAAGGTCACTTTTCTATCGACCATCAATGGTATAAATCAATTTGAAAACCACTGCTATTTCTCCTCTAGACAACCCTTTGAGTGAGGAATTTTATTAGAGCTTATCTTCCCCCACCAGGGTCTTCCATTCAATGACTACAGCGCAGAAGTTGGGATATCAAAAGATTAGCATTTTGATCTAATTTCTCTTGAGAAGGGTTCTCCTTCACATCTATGACACTATAGAAGTTGGGTTCTAGACAATCAACCTGGCATGAGTCAAAGCAGATCCGAAGATGAAGGATTAGGGCAGAAGTTAATGAAAGAGAACACGGCTGTAGAAGTTTTGTCCCAGCCCAGTGTTGGCAAAGTAGAGAATGGTATGTAATAATGTTACCCTGAACACAGAGTATTCGAATTCGTGGAGCAGAACAACCCGCAAATATATTACCAACTCTTATGAAGCTAATAAGATGATTCTTTAAATCCAACACAGCCATCTAGTAACATTTCTGAGACCTTATGAAGTTGAAAACCAGATAAAAAACTGGATAGCCAAGTTCGCCATTTACTATACTTCAGGATGCATGATCAATACTGTAATTTGCTAGGGCACGAGAGAATTGTGACAAGTCTGGGTCTACATTTCCGGAACTTGTGCATAGTAGTTGTTTATTTAAATTCACTTCAAGAAATCTACTCCTATTATGGTTCAATCAGTCTTTTATAAAATCTGGTTTCCTAATTACAAATAAAAATTCCCAAAACCCTGAAGTATTTGAAACCCCCGAATCGGCTAACTCCGAATACTTGGCCAATCTGCAAACACTACCAATTGAAATCGCAAAACAATGTATCCTTCGACACCCAGTTTCAAATACCCGGTTTCCATTTCCCGAAATCCCAAACCTGATTCTGTACAGTGACATACAGTGATGCAATCTTTTTGAACACAAGAAGATCCTACAAATCGTCATGAGAGAGAGAGAGTGAGAGTTAGAGAGAATAAGAGAAACTTACAGAAGATGAAGCTTGAAGGTACAAAGTCAGAGTCTGGTCGGAGAAGAGTGGCGGATCGTGTAAGCCGTTGGCCGGTGTCTGACCGGCGAGTCGTCGCACGGAGAGGGTTGGTCTACGTTTTGTGACGTAGCGGCGTGGCTCATCGGTTATTTACTTCTCAGTGGCCCAAGTGGCCCGCGGCCGACCTGCCAACCCAGCCCACGGTTAAAGGGTTTGGGTCTTAACCAATTTCAGCCCAACTTTGGATTTGCATTTAATATTAACATATAGGCTGGAATATTAACATATAGGCTGGGTTCGGTATTATAATTTGGCCTGAGTCCGACCCGAGCCCTTTATTTTTCTTTTTGTAATATTTTTTTGAGCAAATTTTTTCCTTGTAATATGAGCATAAATAAATATATGTACATTTCTAAAAAGTAAAAAAATGTACATGTATAAATAAATATATACTTTCAACTAGGTTTCGTTTTGCTCCGAACTTTTCGGGGCGACACAGAGGCGACTCAAGAAGTTTCCAGCTAGGTTTCGAAGAAAGATTCTAGCAAGCTTCAGTACCCAGATCGAACAGAGCTTCTCAACAGATTATGGTGACGGGATCAGTATTGAAGGCTCCGCTTCTCAGACAGAGGAAGAAGCAGTGGAGGAGTTTGATGATGACCATGTCAGTGAGGCGATTAAGAAACTGTGACCTTTCCTGGTGGGAGCTTTCATCTTCCCTATTAATTTCGACGTCTGGGCCATGACGAAGTTTTTTAAGAAATTATGGAAGGGAGGGAAATATATCACCATCAACGAAGTAAACGATAACCGGTTCATAATTGAGTTCCCTACTCAAGAAGCCATGGAAAGGGTCTTGAATGGAGGTCCTTGGACCTTCGTTGGAAATATCTTGCTGTTGAAGAAGTGGGATGTAAAAGCTAATGTGGACATAATTAAGTTCGAATAGTTAGTGGTTTGGCTACAAATCAAGAACCTTCCTGTTTATTTAAGATCTGAGGATGATATACGATGTGCTGCCAGGAGGGTAGGGCAGGTGAGAGAAGTGGATTCTAGGGTTCGACGCAGTGAAGGAGGTGAATATGTAAGAGCTAGGGTGGTGAATAAAATTGTAGAACCACTGTTAAGTGGAGGTTACTTCAGGGTTTTAGACGAGAAACTGTGGCTTGACTACCGTTACGAGAAGATACCATCAGTTTGCCATTGGTGTGGAAGCATTATCCACCACAGTGAGGGCTGCAAAATATTTCAGACGAGATGAAGAACACCACTCAACCAGGTTATGGCCCTTGGATCACTTTTAGACCTCCCCCTCGGAAAAAAGTGAATTCAGGACACATTAGCAATGAAGAAGCCCCTCCCCCAACCAGTGAAGATGCGAGGGACACTAAAATAAGTCAGGAGATATCAACGAGTCAGAAAACATGCAAGAAAAGATCAGTAAAGATGGTGACGGAAATGGAGTTGTAATGAATGATGAAGTTGGTGAAGGATTAGAGGATGGCGTACATGAAGGGGAGGAAAGTGAATGGAGGGATGAAGATATGGACACAGAGGGTGATGCAGAAAAGAACTCCATGGCGATTTTCAACAATTCCCTGGGCACAATGACAGATTCTATGGAAGCAAGAGTAGTCGTCGATCTACCCTGTAACCCACTTCAGATGGTTGTGAGCCCAGCTACTGATCGGGGTAAGTCCGTAGTCAACTCCTCGTCTGGTTTAGCCACTCAAACTGCGGCTAGCATTGCTAAGAGGAAGGTTAGCGACATGACACTAAGTCCCAATCCAAACTCAAGATTGCGGACAACTGTGCTAGAAAAGAAGGGCTGGAAGGAAGAGGAAGGGGGCGTGGAAGGGGACGAGGTCGTGGTAGTGGTGGACGAGGATCCGATTGTGAATCCAAGTAGGAATTGGGTGCCTTAAAGACTCAAAATGCAATGATGGCGGAGGGTGCTAAGCACCCCCGTTAAGAATAATGTGTCTTCTATGTTGGAACATGCGGGGTCCTGAGAACCCGAGTACGTTCCAGTCGCTTCGTGATCTAGTGAGGCGATTCAATCCCGACTTGATTTTTGTAATTGAAACAAAATCAAGTAATAGCGAGATGGAGAAGGTACAATGTGATTTATGTTTTGCAAATTGTGTGTCAGTTTCGAGCAGAGGTAGAAGTGGGGTTTAGCTTTGCTTTGGAAGAATTGTATGCAAGTCCAAGTTAATAGAAGTGATCAAGGGTTCATTGACGCAACTATTATTGAGGACAACAACAATTTCACATGGAGATTCACATGTTTTTATGGAGATCCAAGTAAAGAAGACAGACATTCTTGGGAGCTTTTGCGTCGTATAGCTCCACAACCATCTTGTCCATGGTGTGTTTCCGGTGATTTTAACGCGGTAACGACCTTTTCGGAGAAGGAAGGGGGTTTGGGAGTGAACTACAATCAGCTTTTCCAGTTCACGTCTGTGCTTGATGATCTGGATCTTCTTGATTTAGGGTTTCAGGGACCCCATTACATGGAGAAAAAATCAGGAGGATGACGATAACATCAGAGAGAGAGACTTGATAGATTTGTGGCAAACTCTCTCTGGATGGATAGATTTCAAGGGGCTATGGTGCAACACCTTAGTGATCCAAACTAGGATCACGTTCCAATTTTATTACAAAGTGTCCAAGTGCAAATGAAGGAGAAGAGACGATTTCAGTATGAGAGGATGTGGGACTCCCATGTAGATTTTGAAGACATGATTCAGACTTCTTGGGCTAGCCATCTCGGCAGGCCTATGACACAAACTTTAAAAAGTCTTGCCGAGCACTGCATCGATTGGGACAGAACTGTATTTGGCAGTGTGAAAAATAGAGTTAGACTGTATCGTCAGCGCATCGAGGTCTTACAGTCACGACAACAAACCAAGGAGGTACTTCAAGAACTTGATTATCTGAAACCAAAGTTTAATAATATTTTGAAGCAGGAAGAAATTATGTGGTCTCAGAGATCTCGTGTTGAATGGCTCAAATCAGGTGATAAAAACACGAAGTTCTTTCATCAAAAGTCAACCATACGTAGAGCTCGCAATAACTTTTAGGGCATTGAAGATGCGGATGGGAACTGGGTAACCGAACCTGATGAGGTAACTCATGTCCTTGAATCTAATTTTTCTTCACTTTTTACTTCATCTAGACCTAGCAACGAGGATGTAGAAGCCATGTTGGGTGTGTTTGATAGCAGTATTTTGGCTGAGGACAAGGAATCTATGAATAGAGATTTTTCAGCAGAGGAAGTAAATATGGCTCTGTTCCAGATGGCCCCAGATAAAGCGTCGTGAAATGATGGTTTTAATGCAGGCTTTTTCCAGAAATAGTGGAATACAGTCAAGGAGGAGGTGACCAAAACGGTATTAGAGGTACTCCATCAGGGTGCGAACCCGAGTGGTTTCAATGCCACTATCATTGCACTAATTTCGAAGACGAAGCAACCCAGAAAGGCCAGTGAGTATCGCCCTATCAGTCTATGTTCAGTTATTTATAAGATCATTGCTAAAGTTATTGAAAATAGACTAAAGACCCTCTTACCTGATTTAATTGATGAGCACCAAAGTTCTTTCGTCCCCGGGAGATTGATAACGGATAATATTTTCACTACTTTCGAGATGATTCATTCGCTGAAGACTAGAAAGAAAGGGAAGAAAGGATGTGTAGCTCTTAAGGTGGATATGAGTAAAGCCTACGATAGAGTTGAATGGACTTTTCTTTTCGAAGCTCTAAAACATCTAAGGTTCGGTACTATATTCACTCACCTCATCTTCAGGTGTATCTCGAGAGTCAGGTACTCTTTTGTTAGAACGGAGCAGTGGTAGGGAATGTCATACCAGAAAGGGGTCTGAGGCAAGGGTGTCCACTTTCACCCTACCTGTTTTCTTATTTGCAGTGAGTTTCTTTCTGGAGGGGTCACTAAGGCAGTTCAGGAGGGCAGGTTGGAAGGAGTAACGACGTCAAGGGGAGGACCAGTGGCCTCCCATTTGTTTTTCACTGACGATTCGTTATTTTTTTAAAGGTGCTAATTGAAAAGTATAAACATCCCACTACAGATTATGAAGACTTATGAGCGAGCTTCGGGCCAGCAAATTAACTTGGAAAAATCAGCCATGGTGTTTTCCTCAGGAATTCCAACAATCATGAGATTAGATATTCTGGCTATAACAGGAGTTCAGGAAGTTGACCGTTATGACAAGTACCTAGGCCTCCCCACAACTATGGGACGCAATAAAACTATCACTTTCAATTCCATGGTAGACAAGTTTGGTGGAAAGTTCAAAGGTGGAAGGAGAAGTCTCTTTCAGTTGCCCGTAAGGAAGTCGTTATTAAAGCAGTGGCTCAGGCCATCCCTACGTACACTATGAGTTGTTTCCTTTTGCCTGACGGGATTTGTGAGAATATGGAAAGCTTAATCAAACAATTTTGGTGGAGCAAGCAAGAAAAAGATAGGGGTATACCATGGATGGCTTGGGACAAGTTACAACGTCACAAGAGTGAAGGGGGATTATGTTTCAAAAAGAAGAAAGAGATTAATCAAGCTCTACTTGCAAAACAAGCTTGGAGAATTCTTCAACGTCCCGACTCGTTGCTTAGCAGACTACTCAAGGCTAAATACTTTGCACAAGAGAGCTAGGAAACGCTCCTTCCTTTGCTTGGCGTAGTATTCGAGAGGGGAAGAATCTTATTAAAGAAGGAACAAGGTGGAGTATTGGTGATGGAGCAAAAGTCTCCCTCTAGGACCCTATTTTCCCGGATCACACAGGTTTCAGAGCAATCACTCCACATATCCACGCAGGTCCAACATTGGGTTACTTCATCAATGAGGATCGAACTTGGAACGCCGAAGATCTAAAAAAAATTGTTTGGGATGTGGATACAAACGCCATTTTGGCTATTCCCCTTCCTAAAAATCCAAGATTGGATCGAATTGTGTGGCATTTTGAAGAGAAAGGTATTGATACTGTTAAATCGGGCTATAATTTGGCAACAAGTTATCAAAGAGATGTGCAGAATCATGCAGGTTCTAACCCATGGTCAAGCTTATTCTCTCCGTTATGGAAAATCAAGTGCCCATAGAAAGTCCAACACTTCATTTGGCGCTGCTTTAGTGAGTCCCTAACAACTGCTAGCAATTGTGTAGGAGGAATTTACAAGTTAGGAACTGCTGTGATTTTTTTGGTGCGCAAGGTGAATCAGAGGTTCATCCTTTTTCTCTATGCTCAAAGACCAGGAGGCTATGGATGTAGAAGGGTTTTGATCCTGATATTCTTCAAATTAGGGTGAATTTCATGTATTGGATTGCTAATCTTTTCTCACGAGCGAACCAGGCTGATCGAAGAAAAATGAGAATCTTTTTCTAGAAATTTTGGAAGCAAAGAAACGCCATCCTCTTCAAAGGAAAGGTGAATGAAGATGATGTTTTTTGTAAAGATGTTGCTGGACAAGTCAGAGAGTGGGATGGATCTAATGCACGGTTTCAATTTGACACCGGAATGATTACCGGGAAGTTTCAATGGAGTAAATCACCCTCGGGCTTCTTCAAACTTACTTTTGATGGAGATTTCAATAGAACTAACGGTATTATGGGAGGCGGAGCCATCATCCGGAATTGCCACAGGTTGGTACTAGCAGCGAAGGTGAAGGTCCAAGAATGGCGGAGGCAGTAGCTTTGAAGGAGGAGATTCATATAGCTATTTCGAGGGATGTCAAAAAGCTACAAATTGAAGGCGATGCGAAAGTTCTTCTCTAAGATTTAATCTTTATTCGATCCCGTAACGAGCTAGATGACTCTTCTCTTTGTGCAGATCTTTTGAATGAAGTCTTGGAGCTCTTGTCGGTTTTTGAAGCGGTTGATGTGTGTTGGGTGCCACGACAACTCAACAACCCATCACATCTTCTTGTTGCGAGGTAAAAACAGCTTAATGAGGATGACCAGTGGTCTGAAGATATACCGCCTTGGTTAGCCAGAGCTGTGGAAAATGTTTTTATAGTTTGTCCTTCTTGAGTTGTTTTGTACGATATTTCCCTAAAAAAAGAATACCACACTCATGAATTTAAGTTAAGGGGGAAGATCATGGAAAACCGAATTAAGTATATACAGATGTAACATAAATTAAGATGTTGTTTAACTACTCGATGTGGATTGTCGAAACATTATTAAATATCTTCAATGCATCGCTGATGTTAGTTTATATGTGTCCCTTTTTTTAGAAATTTCATATGTGTACTTACTGTAATATTGATTCTCTTACAATTAACTATTTAGTTCTAGATATTATGATTTAATAATAATAATAATAATAATAATATTAATATAATAATAATAATATTAATATAATAATAATAATAACAACATTTTTGTCACAAGTTACGTTTGGGTTTAAAGGTTTTATAATGGGTTGGACGAGTTTTAGTGGTGGCGCGATTGAGTTGGGTTGGGTTTGTGTTCACATTTTCAAATTGCTGGTCCAAGTTGACCCGACCCGACTAAGTTCAGCCCTGGCCAATGGTCAGCTCTACCTCTCAGTATGGCATTCAGGTAAACCATCTCAGCTCCAACTCATACCAGACCCTCTTAGGCAACTTCGGGCACTTTGAAATTCTAGTTCATGTCAAATTAGGGCACTTATATTGTAAATGCGAGTTGGATCGGCACGTAAAAGAATAAGAAACCCTCTTCAGTATAGTGTCACCGCATTGCCCCATTGATACCCGAAAAAATTGGTTGTCTCAGTTGGACTAACGCTCATTCAATCTTGCTCTACAATCTTTACCACTTGTCTATGTCTCACTTCTCTTTCTGGGAAGCAGCTACAGAAACTCTATGAGACCTCCTCGCCGCCCCAGCAAGCGTCTTTCTCCAGCGCAACTCCTACTCGAGAGAGCAATCAGGGTGGACCCACCAGTAGAACTCACAAATAATGAGAGACACACATCATTAGTGTGTATGACAGATAAGGGGCATGTGGAGAGAACTGTGGGTGTACAATTTTTGTAATAGTGAAATGTTCTTTCTCGCCCCGTGCATGTAAGCAACAGGCCAAAGCATGTTACTTTTTCGTGTTCTTTATTTTCTCTTTCTCCTATATCATGTACTCGTGTTCGTGGTCGTGTTAAATTTTCCGTTGCGTGGAGTTTTGAATTTAAAAATCCCAACAAGTGGTATCAATGTCTGGTTACATTTAGGTTATTCATGCGATAAGAATGGAAGTGCGAACATAAAGTTTCCAACAAAGAAGCTTTCAGCAGAGGCAATGGTTGGAGACGTTGTAGAACAATCGCGACACCGGATTTGAAGGAGCAGCAGTAGCAGTGCTAACAGAATTGCAGCAGAAAAGGCAGCAACAACAGTGGAGAAAGCATGTCGACGACGATGGCGGAAAGGACCTTTCTTGATGAACGAGGTAACCCACAACACATGATTATTGTTAAGTAATTCGCAAGTAATTATTGTGGGTTTCCCGTGAATGTGCTACGAAGAAAACTGGATAAAATCCCAAGTCTGGGTTTGCTTCTTCGTGAGGAAGAAGAAGGTTGTGCAGGAGAAATTATATTGTTCTTCAGAGACGGCTGGACGCGTGTCAAAATCTCGCAATGTGTGGTTCAAATTGTTTTGGACGTATCTTGGCTCTAGGAACCCATTTGACCAGCAAAGTCAAACTATAGGTGTTTTATGACGTTTCAAACTCGTCCGTGGAAACAGTTTTTGAAGATTATGGGTAGAAGTTTGCATGCAACGGCCCGCGAATTCCCAAGCCTTCCGTTCCGGACCGGAAAGTCCAGGAGGGCGCTGCTAAAAGGTAATGGCGGGAATCAAAAGCATAACATTCCAAAAGTATTTATTTATTACAAAACACTAAACTTCATGCAAGTCTCTAATTATTACATTAGTGATTCCAAAAGCTATACATCATCCTGGCTTCCTAACTAAGCACTACACGTGAGTCCCGTACCCAGCTTCGCCATAGCCTTCTGCATCTAAGCCTGCGGAAGGAAGGAAACAGGAACCGCAGTTTCAAAGTCAGTACGAAATACTGAGTAAGTAACACCTAAACATGTAAAACGAAAGATGAAGCTTGAATTTACTGTTTGCAATAATAAAACAGGAGGAATAAAACGTGTAAAGAAAGAATCCAATAAATAGAGTAGGAACACTTATAAAATTCTTCTTATCTTAATATTTCTTCCAAACGGGGATTATGTTCCTCAATCTCTTCTTCTTTCCTTTCAAAAGCTCAATCCAGAACTGTATTATTAGTTTTGTTGATACGGGGAAGGAACTACTGATCTATCACTAGCAGCCATGACCTTAACTGCCGGCAGCCCCCTAAGACTTCTTGCAGCCAGAGAGGTGAGTACATGGAGCGACCCGGCAGGTTGCGACCGGGTTAAAATAAAATATGATCACGGGCCGAGTGACCGAAGTCAACACGACAATAATAAGCTTCTCCCGAACAACTCTTTCCACTTTACGTTAATTACGAATTATTAATATTAATCATGTGACAACACCAAGTAAAATAACTTCTTGACATAAAAGGAAACTTCAACTAAAACAAGTGAATGAATAACCAAATAAAAATGCATTTTGAGACAAGAAATAAATGTCATATTAAGACATGAAGGAAGCTAGACTCAACGCTTGGCATGTTACTTACCTTACTTCCTTAGCACTAGCACGTCTAAAAGCCGGTCGGCTTACAAACTGTCACCTACAAACCGTAACTTTTATGTCAATAAATAATCCAACAAAATACTACACGTCCTAATATTCTATTTTATAACTACCCAACCCCTCTAGCTAATATTTTCCTAACGTTTTGTTTCGTTATACTCAAAATTATTAAAACCACGTGTTTATATTTAAACAACTATTATTATTATTATTATTATTATTATTATTATTATTATTATTATTATTATTATTAGCTAAAAGTATTTAAATAATTAGAGAAATCATATTATAAAAGACTTGATATAGTAGTGAAAACAAAATTAGTTTATTTTTATGAAAAAGTCATATTATTATTTCTATAATTATTTAAACAATATTTAAAACTATTTAATTTAAAGAGAAATTTTCCCTAAATACTAATCACAACATAAATATGTTAAGAACCTAGCAAAATATCCAATTTACAAGTATTAAACATCCAAGTTATTAACTAAGTGATTTAACAATATTTATTTAAAGCTTTAACTAAAAATATTTCTTGTTTAATTTTTAACGAACAAATCGCATGTTATTTCAATACTCAAATTACTTTTCCAAGACGAGGATAAAAACTAGTATTTTTATAAATTGTTTATATCTCGAAATTATTATTTTTATTTTTAACGAAAAGTGTCGAGTTTAAGTAAAAGACACATAAACCCCTATTTATATCAAAAATCTACAAATACCCTAACTAGTCACCAAAACAGAATTGATATAGTATACTGACAGCCCCTTCAGTTTCTGAAAATACAAACAGCACCCCTAAACCTTGCTTTAACAGTTTACATAAACTACACTTGACCCCCCCTTAAACAACAACTTCAATTTCTTCAATCCAAATATGATTTAAGCTATCAAGTTTCAATTTCGACAACATATAACAACTAATCAGAAAGTTTAGGACGTACCGAGGTCAAAAATGGCCAGAAATCGTTAAGAAATGGGTCGGGTCGAAACTCTACGTCGGAGTCGCCGGAGTTGACCTTGGTGGTCGGCTCTAATGGCTTTCCCAGCCTGGTTTGAGTCTCCTAGTGAGTTGGTCGGCCTCCTAGGACTCTACTGGAAGCAGAGAGAGAGTGGGTGATGCTGTGAAGCATTTCGCCATAACTTGGCCGGAGCTTGGCCGATTTTAATGGCGTCTCGGTGGTGGCGGCACTCCTCTGTTCCGCTGCTGCAGCAGCTGCTAGCTTCTGTTTCAGGGAAGAGGAGAGGGTGAGGAGCAGAGACGAGAGAGGGCTTGAGCAGGGAGTTAGCTCTTGGTTTCCCGTTGCCGGAGCTTCGGCGGTGGCAGCGGTGGTTGAGGCTGCTGCCAATTTCTGTTTCTGCTGGGTTTTGAGAACAGAGAGGGAGAGAGAGATAGAGAGAGAGAGATACTTCTGGGAAGAGAGTGATGAGTGAGAAGGAGGTGGGTTTCCTCTTGGGTGGTTGCCGACGGCAACAGTGGTGGCTGCTGCCACCTCTTGCCTCTGTTGCTGATGGTGGTTACTGAGAACAGAGGGAGATGGGGGAGGAGAGGTAGGCTGCTGGGTTTTGCTTGCAGAGAGTGGGAAGTGGTGGTGATGTTGAAGATGAAGATGGTGGAGGGAGGTGGTGGTTGTGAGGGTGGCTGTGGTGTGCGAGGGAGGTGGAGAGGGCTTATATAGAGGAGCTTACTTGGGCACCAAGTAGAGGTGATGTTGACAGGGGCGGTGATGGTGGTTGGAGAGACTTCCCGAAGGTGGTGAGGCGGTGGAGGTGAAATGTATGGAGGAAGAAGCAAGCTACTGGAAAAAAACATTTCAATTAACTAAGAATTGTTAGAAATAATTGGGTGTGGGTGGAGTACTATGTGGTTGGGAGATTGGGTGTGGCAAGCCTATCAATTCTCGCGGTGGTTGGACACGCGCTATAACTTTAAACTAGCTAAAATTTGTGAAACGACTACAAATTAATTCTTGACTATTACTCTAATATTATTCTAAAACTTTCTACAAACTAAACTCAAAGATTATTTTGCCAATTAATTATTATTATGCGTTTATGATGACCGTTTTACCCCTGCTAGATAAACGGGGTATTACATCCTTCCCCCCTTAAGCACAGCTTCGTCCTCGAAGCTAAAATCAAGCGACTAATCATAATATTCAGATCATCTAACAAGTAACTATCTAACAGAATTAATATCACATGGATGGCAAGTAATTTCACATAAGAAATAATAGCAAGTAATCATTTTACGACATACGCAATGCAACACGTAATGTCAAATAAGGTCGTAGTCACATATATCTAATTAGGTGGTCATAGTCTCATTTGGGTTCTAGGTCTCAAGGTCAAAGCATATCTCAAAGGTACTAAGACGGATCAATAGTAGACTAAGACGTAACACTATTAAACAGAGGGTTGCATCCTCTCCCCCTTAGAGAGTGACGTCACCGGAACTCCACATACCTCATTAAATAAGTGCGGGTACTTCTTTCTCATCTCTTCTTCAGCTTCCCAAGTTGCTTCTTCTGTTTGGTGGTTGGTCCAGAGGACTTTGACCAGTTTGACGCTCTTAGTTCTCGTTTCTCTTGTCTTTGTGTCCAGTATCTTGACAAGTTGCTCCTCGTAGGTCAGTGATGGGTCAAAATCCACTGGTTCTGGATCCAAGATATGAGTATATACTTCTTCAGCTGGGATACGTGAAAGACATTGTGTACTCTCCCCAGGTTCGATGGTAGATCTAATCGATATGCAACTTCCCCTATCTTCTCAATAACATCGCATGGACCAATAAATTTAGGGCTTAATTTTCCTTTCAAGTTGAACCTGGTTACCCCATTTGTAGGCGAGACTCGCAGGAATGCTTTCTCTCCTACCTAGAACTCCAGTGGCCTTCTCTTCTGATCTACGTATGACTTTTGTCTGTCTTGAGCTGCTTTCATCCTCTTCTGGATGAGTCGTACTTGGTTTGTCATGTCTTCAATCATTTGTGGCCAGAATCAGATAAATCAATATGGGATATTAATATTATTTGTATAGATAAGTCTATTCACAGGATTGAGAAACTATGGATTGGATATACGAGTGTGACAATTATGTCTCGTGTCCAATCCGGCTATAGAGACAAAGGGTTAGATACAACATGGTAACATTGGGCACACTGTTTGTCGGATCACTGACTATTTCTGTTAGTTGGGTGGCATAGATGTGTTGCTAGACACCGCTCTATGTTTGTAATTGTTACTAAAAACTAAGTAGAAACCTACGGGGTCACACACCTTATGGATGAAACTGGATTTGGATATTAGTTAGTTGTACTAATTAATCAAAAGTATCAAAGCGCAATCACAAGCAAAGTTATTAGGACTAATTTGCAAGGTGGACTAATCCGTGTATGGACATGATTAGTATTGGGGCAAATATGTAGTCAATAAGGAGTTATTAACTATATAAGGGGAGTCCTAGCTCATTATTTCACACAAGATTCATAACTGAGTTAAATAACAAAGCAAGGAGAGAGAGAGAGAGAGAGAGAGCCATGTAGAGCCTCCCCCCTTGACGTTGGCCTCAACCCACGGCCCCGGTTTGCTCCGTTTTACGTGATCTTTCTGCCTCCTTCTTCACGTAGCTAGAACTACGATGTGAAGGGGATTCCATCTTGAAATCCTAGGTGTCGATATCGGTAGAGACGAAGACAAGGTACACAATTCTTACTTTCATCACGTTATGAATGCTTCCCTGCGATCCGTGGAGGGATTTGATCAGGAATTTAATTACTGTAATTCCGCCGCGTTACCTGCATCAAAACCCTACAGTGTTATCAGAACCACAGTTTGTAGCACATAACATGATTTATGTGTTACAGTTTTATCAGTTTTTACACTGTATCGTTATTTTTCGCGAAAAATTGATATTGGCATAATGATGAAAATTGAATATGATTCAATAGGGAATGATCCAATTTTACATATCATATAAAGCTTTGCAAATTTCGTTCACATATGATATGAATTTTGGGATTTTGAAAAGCTAGGGTTTGGGAACAATTGGAGAAAAAGGTGTTTTTTCTCTACAATTGGGAATATGCCCACAAGGGAAGAAGGAAAGTTTTGGAAACAACCCTATAGGGTTCGACCACTAGATGACGCCCCCTTCCCTCGGCGTGCGGGCTCGGGCTGACCGCCTACCGGGTCGGCCAAGTGGCTGGTTTGACCGGGCCGCTTGGTCTGATCGGTATAGGTTGGTTCGGCGTGTCATTGGGGTTTGGCCAATTGGATTGGCGCGAATCCTTGGACCGTTTTGACCCTAGAAATCTCAAAATCAACTAAAAATTGACCAAGTGCGTTAAAATTAGATTTTAACTATATTATGTGATTTATCACATGGTGCTTGGATAAGGCGAAGGTTGTGGATGTTTACTTTTATGGTTTGTGTTTGTTTTGGTTTATTGTAACTAATTTAATTAATTATTTTACGGCTTGAGTGTAATCTTCTTCCTCGCCTGTGAGGTATCTCTATTTAGTATAGATGAGCTTGTCGCTTTAGGGCTTATAGATATTCTCATTGGCTTGTGAATATCTTAGTTTTAGGATCCATATCCATACTACGTTTATTTATTTATTTTATTGTATTGTTATTTATTTTGGTGTATGGTTGATGCATGCAAATCTTAACACGATAATAATAAACAAGTTGGATCTTTTACTTGGGATTATCCAATACAAATAAGTAGATCAGTTGATGGGATCAACAAAATAATTAATAATGACATGAAAATCCCTCAAACGATAAATATTGCGTTTTGCCTTCTCTTACTTAACACCCGTCATTATCAGGGTCTATTAAGTTCGGGCTTGCCAAAGCAAGGCGATTTAATTCATCATGGTGTGACGCGGCGACACAAGCTAGTAATGTGTGATTGTTGAAGTAAGATGTTGAACGCAACTAGATTATTTCAATAGGATTGAAAACTTAGAGGCGAGGCGATTATGAGTTATCTATGGGTTAGATAAAGAATAAGGGGTTATTCACCTATTTGAACCAAGAGTTGTATATGATGCAATTGGAAATTGTTCAAACCTAAATAACTGATCTTTGGGTGACTTGTCAAAGCAAGCTTAAAGTGGAAGTAAAATATGTATCTTGGTCCACTAGAAATTATATGGTATTTTCCGCATTAATGGTGACGGCTATTAACTCGAGAAAAATAGTGGGAGCTATATTTAATAATCTAGCCATTGTTAAATGTAGTTAATTGTTCAGAAATACTAAAATTGCATATTTCTCATTTTGTAGAATTCCAATGGCAAACAATCAAGAAACATCAACACCATCCATGCGTTCTATCCTTGAGAATGACAAGTTGTCTCCAACCAATTTTCTAGACTATACAGAAAATTGAGAATAGTTCTCAAGAAAGAAAAGAAGTTTTACATCTTAGACACTTCTGTTCCAGAACCACCAGCTGAGGATGCTGTTATAGCTCTTGTGAGGGCACATCAGAAAATTATGGATGACAATAATAATGTGACTTGTCTCATTCTTTGCACCTTGAAATCTGAGCTTCAGAAGCAACATTGAGAATATGGAGGCGTAAGATATGATTGTACATTTGAGGCAGCTCTTCCAAGAGCAAGCGAGGCATGCGTTGTATGAAGTATCCAAAGCACTGTTCAAGTGAGGTATGTCAGAGGGTAACCCAGTCGGGCCTCATGTATTACGTATGATCGGATACATGGAGAACCTCGAGAGGTTAGGCTTCCGGTTCGGCCAAGAGTTGGCCATTGATCTCATCCTGCAATCGTTGCCAGATAGTTATAGTCCGTTCATCATGAACTATAACATGATTGAGATCAACAAAACTCTGCCAGACCTGTTCAATATGCTGAGGACCGCTGAACAGAGCATTAACAAAGGCAAATGCAAGACCATAATGATGGTCAATAAATGGAAGAACAAGCGAGTTGCAAAATCCAAAGAAGTTTCCTTAAATCCTACTGGTGGCGTGTCCAAGGCACGTGTCACTATTTTAGTCAGACAGGCCACTGGAAGAGGAACTGCCCAAAGTATCTGGAAGATAAAAGGCTTGGAATAGTGATTCCACCACTACCATGAATGTTTGTTATAGATGTCAATTTTTCTATCTCTTAATCTTGGGTATTGGATATTGGATGTGGATCTCACATTTGTCGAAATGTGCAGGATTTAAAGAGAAGTAGACGATTGGCTAAAGGGGAGATAGACTTCCGCGTAGGGAATGGAGCAAGAGTTGTTGCATTAGCCGTAGGCATTTATGAGTTATCTTTACCTTCTGGACTCATTTTAGAATTATAAAGTTGCTATTATGTGCCTGCTATGAGCAGAAATATTATTTCTATTTCTTGTTTGGACGAGAAAGGTTTTTCTATTACAATAAAGGACAAATGTTGCTCCATTTATTTGATAGTAAGCACTATTGTAGTGCGCTTTTGTCTAATGGATTATATATCCTTGATCTAAATAATTACGTCTACAACATAAATACCAAGAGGATTAAAACTAACGATTTAAATCCTACTTATCTATGGCACTGCCGTGTAGGCCATATAGACGAGAAACGCATTTCTAGACTCCATAAGGATGGATTTCTAGACTCATTTGATTATGAATCATATGAGACATGTGAATCTTGATTATTAGGAAAAATGACAAAGTACCTTTTCAATAAGAAAGGTGAGAGGACTAGTGAGTTATTGGAACTCATACATATTGACGTGTGTGGACCGTTTCTCACGCCTGCAAAAGTGGTTATCTTTACATGTACTGATGACTTCAGTAGATATGAATTTGTATACCTTATGAAGGTCAAATCTGAATCATTTCAAAAGGTCAAAGAGTTCAAGAAGGAAGGAGAGAAACAACTTGGCAAGAGTATTAAGGCTTTACGATCGACTCGTGGAGGAGAATACATGGGCCAAGAGTTTGACGACTATCTTAGAGAGTGTGAGATCTTTTCCCAACTCACTCCACCCGGAATGCCACACTGGAATGACAACTGCTTTTACCATTAACGATGTTCCATCCAAATCAGTCATGAAGACACCATATGAGATATGGAATGGGATGCGTCCCATAGTGTCGTTTATAAAGATTTGGGGTAGCGACGTATATGTAAAGCGTTTACAAACAGACAAGCTCAGACCCAATTCGGATAAGTGTAAGTTTGTGGGATATCCTAAGGAAACGAAAGGATATTATTTCTACAATCCAATCGAGAACAAAAGTGTTTGTTGCTCGGACCGGTGTGTTTCTAGAAAGAGAATTTGTCTCTAAAGAAGCAAGTGAAGGACAGTAGAACTTGAAGAAGTTCAAGAACCACAAAAAATTGATCCAACAATGGCGCTTCAGCAGGAACCACAAGTAGTTGTGGAGAAACCTACTCAATTAACACAAGAACTTCGTAGTTCGAGTAGGGTACGTCAGGAGCCACAGAGGTATGGACTACTCGTGACTGAGCCCGGTGAAGAACTACCCATGGTTGATGAGCCTAATACCTATGGAGAGGCCATTAAAGGGCCTAAATATAAGAAATGGCTTGAAGCCATGAGATCCGATATGGAATCCATGTACACCAATAATGAATGGACTTTGGTAAAACAACCCCAAGGGGCTCGACCCATAGGGTGAAAATGAGTCTTCAAGAAGAAGATCGGCATGGATGTCAATGTAGTTTCCTACAAGGGCCGATTGGTGGCAAAAGGATTCACACAGATTCATGGTATTGACTATGATGAAACCTTTTCCCCGGTCACGAGGACCAAATTCATTCATATCGTACTTGCTATTGCAGCTTATCATGACTATGAGATTTGGCAGATGGATGTCAAAATAACGTTTCTGTATGGTGTAGATAGTGCATTCAGTGTACATTGATCATCCTCCACGTGTTAGTCAATGAAGAAGCTTCATGGTACTCCACTATCACTCTATACTTATCCATATGGGGGCTGTGAGACAGGGTCACCTTTGCGTATAATCCGGACGGGAGTCAAGGGGTCTAAGTGGATTGGAGGCTAGAGTAAGTCTCGTCGCACGTGATCAGAGGTTACTCTCATGTGCGACCCTTGTCAGTTATCTGAGAGACTTGCTGATTACACGCCTATATACGCGGTCAACCGTACAACGTGCGAGGATACAGTTATATAACTTCTCGTAACTGCTGTCTTGAGACCCATAAATATAGGAGTGTCGTCTTATATTCTGGGTTTGGTTCTTTTGACTATCATACACACACTGTCTCTCTCTCAGATCAAAGACAAGGCTTACTCTTATACTTGCATACTTACTCCTACTCACTGTCTATTGTATTGTGTTCTTGTCTATTGCAGGTACACGTCTAGACCTTCTTACCAGTATCCCTAATCCAAATTGGTGAACCCAACGCGAAGCAACCTTCAAGCTTCAAGTCAATAAATTCTGCAACTATGTCTCATGAGGACGAACATGACAACGGTTACCAGTCCCCCTCAAGGGAAGGAGTTTCGAGAGATGGGACTCCACTCAACATCAACACCAACATTCAGGCGTAGAAGGTTTTTGGGGATGTTCAAACCCTGGAAAGGTTGAATGAAACCATCCAAAGTCAAGCAAGGGCCATGCAGGCCCAGTCCGCACATATATACCAGATCATGGCGATTCTGGGAAACCTCGCTCAGAATTCCTCACAAGGGAGTTCGGTCCCTCCAGGAACAACAGTGGCACCCATATCACATAACCCTACATCATCACACCCATCATCTTCGACCCAACAACCTCTTCCTTTTGGACCTTCTACTCAACCACCTAGATTGCCATCGCCGCCTCCACTCACGCCTGGCTTTCAACCAGAGCGAGTATCTGTTGGAAATCCGTCAGGAAGTTACCCATCGTGCCCTTTTCTACCACCATATGCGACTGGAATTCAAACCAGTTGAGCACCCCCTGCTCCTTACAATACTAACATGCCTTACATCCCGGGCCTCGCTGCTGCCCCTCCACCGATTGCCGGAGGAAGTGCCCCTACTAACATGTCGGCTTTGGAGCAACACCTAGACAGTTTCATTGCCAATCAATGTCTTGCAGACCCGGTGATCCCGAGGGTTAAGTGTGCTCCGCGAATCCCGCGCGACATTTATTTGATGCCGAATCCTGTCGGATACAAGCCACCAAAGTGGGAGAAGTTTAACGAGATAAACGGAAATGCGCATGAGCACATGATGGGATTCGTGGACATGATGGGTCCACCTGGAATTGACCCAATACTATTTATGCGCAAATTCCCAAAATTCCTGGGACATGTCGCATATAAGTGGTACAGGACTCTAGAAGAAGGCTCTATCCAAACATGGGAAGACATGGTTAAGAGGTTCTACACCAAATTTTTCCAGGTTGAGAAAAAATACACGACGATACATCTGTCGCGCATGCACCAGAAACATGATGAGGAGGGGGTCGCATTTATAAAAAAGTTCATGACGAAGTCGATGGAGTGCGTTGATGAGGTGGTTGAGAGTCGCTTGGTCAAAATTTGTCTCAAAGGAAGGCGAGATGAATATAAAGGTATGCTAATTAATTTGCATATGCTAATATAAAGGTACCCTATGGGACCGGGACCTAAAGATCCAGTGATAGACTTAGGGGATGATGCTGACCCTATGGAGGAGAATGCCCCTGCCCCTGCCCCTGCCCCTAGGAGGAGATTGACCCTGGATAGACCCGCTGGGGGAATGGGAGCGGCCAGACTTAGGCGCTCGTAGTCCACCTATGAGCACGATGAGTCGAGTCAGAGAGCCGGACCGAGCACGAGAGCTGCGAGCGGTCCACCACCGATGTCAGTCATCAACCGTATGCTGTCCCGAGTCGAGGAGGGGGTTGAGGGGTGTAAAGCTGGCCAGGAGTCCATTGGGGAGAAGATGCTTAAGAAAATGGGAAAAGTTTGGAGGTCCCTAAAGTACTCCAACAGGACTCAGCAGAAGATAGCCAAAGACCACAACCTTGCAATTGCTAGCTTACGAGAGAAGCAGCGTGAGGCCGCTCGGCATGCCGGTCGAAAGGTGCCATTACCTTTAGTATTTCGCGCCTCTTACTCTAGTGACTACACTACCAGCTGGTCGGACGAGGCGAGCTCGAGTTTGTTTGCCACGGATCCGGACCCACAGCCATCCAGCAGCCAGTCTGGATCCCGGACACAGTCGCGCCAGTCGACGAGCTCCCGTTCGCGACAGGTTAGCAGTGCCAGGTTCCGGTCCACCAGCAGTTCTCCCAGTAGCATATCCGGTTCCTCAGAGACCGGGTCAGACCCGCCTTACAGACTAGATGAGTGAGTGCCATGAGGGCATGGCACCTCTTCGTGTGGGGGTGGGAATCGTGTCCGCCTTAACCCGGTCTACACGTTTTTTCGTATTTATTTGCAATTTTTATTTTATTTCTTGAGTCTGCACGTTTTCGTTGTTTGAGTCGACCCATCACAAACTTCTGGCCTTGCATTGTATATCTCTACTACTAAAAAGAGCGAAAGACCTCTTAGTGTTTAACCACTTCAAATGTTTTTTCACTTGAGGTGTTTCCTACTTTTTGTTTTGCCTATTTTGCCCCTAATTAATACTGAAACTGAAAGTTAAAAGTATTTATGTGCCCATTAACATACCATCACTACTCACACGGTCCTACCTATTACTATACATTAAATTCCTACTGGAATCTTATTCTGCAACTTGTTAAAAATTGAGTTTTATTTGTTTATTGTCTTCAATAAAGCACCATGTCAATCTCATCTGACTCTAAAATCTTATACAGGAAGCTCAATTTTTTTTAAAGAAACAGGAAGCTCAATTTTGGTTTATTTCTCTTTTACATTGCCGAAATTACCATGTTTTGATATAAATATTATCTTACTGCAAAATTTATTTTTAGAATGACTTTCAGTTACAAAACAAATGAATTAATTGCAGAAATAAATTATGGTAAAGAATGGGACCTTTCCGTTACTCTCAAGTCTCAATCTTATAATTTCTCTCATTAATTTATAGTTAATTATAATATATATCTATCTATCTATCTGACTATCTCTATCTCTACTACTATAAAAAACTGAAGAACTCCAAAGTGTTTAACAGTTTAGAGTGTTTTCTCTGTTTCTCACAAATAATTAAAATTCAACTTAAGTTAATTACCCATGTATTAAATTCGACCCCTTTTCATTATTTTCGTTTTTTAAATCTTGTCAGTTTTAATATCTTTAATGGAGTTCTCTTAGTTTTCCTACAAATAATTTAATTCAGCATAAATTTGGTCACACATTAAATTGAGTCTCTGGACAATGTAATTGCAAAAACGTGTAACAACTTTTCCTATCAAACGTTTTTTCATTGTCTTCTTCCCATTCATGACTCTCAGTTATCATTTGTCATCTTTTTATAAATTGGAAAACTGCAGCCATGCTAGGCCATCAATTTTTGCATGAAAGCTTCAACAAGACATGGAGATTTGATGGTTGATTGGAGGAAAGGGGATGAGCTTGTCGATTCATTTTAATTCGTCGAATTTCCTCTATCGTTGCCATCACCCAGTAATCCCTATTTTTCATTTATATATTCTTATATGTTAATGTGCTTTGTCATTGTAATTTCTCTATGCCATCCAGGAGATCCGTTGCCAAATGCAAAATTCTCCATCTGTAAGTCATTGATTTTTAATTTAGGATTTCACATATTTGATTATGTGATATTGGCCGTAACATAAACTTCTATGAAATTCTTATTAATAGGTTTTCTTATTTGTGTTTTAATTTTCAGGGAGCTTATTTGCCAAGTTCTTATATGCATCTCAAACACGCCGTGAATCATGATTTCCAATTTCAGTACATATATTCTTGATGCATTTGATGGTGTGATACTAGTAATTATAAAAAATAGAAAATTTTCAGAAAAATCATAAAAATTGGAAGTCAGCAAATTTTGAGAAAGGGCAATCGAATTAACAAAAGGCTGGGTAGAAACAAATGATGATTTTCGAACAGGAAAGAAAAACCACACCGAGGTGTAGTGGATTGAGTGAGAGCCAGTGTGCGTCAGAATCCGCGAGTAGTTATCACTTGGGCTAGAAATCCGACTAGTTGCCACACCGCCGTCACTTAGGTAGTCGACAACCCGCCTACGGGCGCCATCACGGTCATCGCATCTTTCGATGGAGTGATTGGATCATAACGGACCTCACGTCCTGTTTCTTAACCTTAGGTCCACTTAGTAACCTCGTCTGAAGTCGTTTACCCCTTTTATTCACAGCCCCTGTAGCCTAGGAAGCCTTCTTTGTGACCTTCATCACTTGTATAGTTGGTTGTTCCTGCGCGTTATGACGGAGTGAGTGAGTTAGGGAGTGTTTTTGACAGGGAGAGCTTCATGACATATTATTGTGGACGGTTTGACATTTTTTACGCTTATCGAGGGTTGGACAGGGTGAGTTAGAGGTGACTGCATTGATTTGCACAGGTGATTCACTGCACTACATAGTGATCACAGGTGGAGAGTTGTGTGCGAGGCACCTTTCCGCACAAACTGGGGACCGGGGCTTGTTGGGTTAGATGGTGGTCGTGCCGTTTTTCTACATCTTTGGTGATGAGGAGGTTCGGTGGGACTGCACAATATCTTTTCGACTACAGAATCTGCGCTTCAGGATTAGTGTAGGCGTACTACACATGAGGACATCTTTCGTACCCCACGACTTTGTTTTATTTTTACTTACTCAGCTTTAGGCCGTTTTTGTTATCGTTCTGTATTTATTTATCGTATTAAAAAAACAGAAAAAAAATAAAAAAGAAAAGAAAAAGAAAAAAAATGAAGGTTCTATTTTAAAGTTTCCGTTTTAGTTTGTTGATAATTGTTTAGTTTAGAAGCTGAGTAGGTGTTATGTTCTAAATTCAACATCGCTTCACGTTTGTGGCCGCAAGAACGGCAAGGACACACAGGGGATTGGGAATTGAGTTGCAGAAACTTAGGTGTTTCGGTCAGTTTCGGGAACTTGGTGAGGGGTGTGAGTTGGGAACAGTGAGAATGTCGTAACAAGTAGGAACATGCCATACCTTGATATACATATAAATCCTGCCTGTTAGACTTAGGATCCCTGATTCGGAAATAGCTCGGACGGTAGGTATGCTAAGGATTTGCCCAAGTTGAGAATGTAAGTAAGGGTACTACGTGCCATTGCTATACATCCACTCGTATAATATGTTAGACTCATCGATCCTGTGTGGGTAGGTACTTCCAGGTAAGAAGGAGAGATTTTGTGACTGTACCGTTTTGCGTTAAGGAGATTGCCCGATCTCACACTAAAAAAAAAATTTGTGTCTTGTTAAGATAGAGTCTACGTTTGAGTCTGTATATTCTTTTCTGAGTCGGTTTTCTATTGAGTCGTCTGGTTTAAGTTCGGGTCAGAAAAGTATGCAATCACAAGGAGTATGCAAAGGTAGTTGCATGCAC
Source organism: Linanthus parryae (assembly GCA_023055425.1). Taxonomy (NCBI): domain Eukaryota; kingdom Viridiplantae; phylum Streptophyta; class Magnoliopsida; order Ericales; family Polemoniaceae; genus Linanthus; species Linanthus parryae. The sequence continues at coordinate 43,733,299 of JALGPY010000007.1, forward strand.
AACAAGGTCGTTTTGCAAGACAGATATGTATGCAATTGAGACAGTATGCAAGGGGTTGCTCGGGACGAGCAATGCTTAGTGCGGGGGTATTTGATAACTTCCGGCTAGGAGTTATCTTATAGCCTGAAAGATGTGTTTATGTGCCGGAAAGCTGTGTTTTAGCCATAATTCACCCTTAGAAAGCCTCGGGAGTAAGAAAGAGACATTTATTAGCTCTTCGTAATTTTTTGCGTTCTTTGTGCTTTTATTGGATATGATCGCGGGTGTGTTCATGTTGTCTATGCAGGAACAGGGCTCGTGAATGCAACAGGAACTACGCAGGAAAGCAGGAGGAAGCAAAAGGAGGCAGAAATGGACAAACAAGAGCACTGTGTGCGTATTTTATGAACACCTTGTGCGTATTATACGCACACAGCAGAAAAGTGGGGGAGTTCAGGCCAGCATGGAGCACTGTGTGCGTATTTTACGCACACATGGGGGATTTTACGCAATGAGAAGAATCAAGAAGAGGACTGAAGCCACTGTGTGCGTATTTTAAGCACACCCTGTGCGTATTTTATGCACACAGGTTTATATGCACACATACAGGGCTTTAGACGCACAGAGGAGAGAGACAGACACACCCCAGGGCCACTGTGTGCGTATTTTACGCACACAACACGTATTCCGAGACAGTTTTGGCCGGTGACAGTCTTGTAAATATTGGTATTTTCCAGAAGCTTCTCCAGCACTATATAAAGACTCGTCCAGGGCTCGTTTTAGGACACAACACACCCAAGGAGAAGTCTGAGCATCCCCGTAGAGCACGAAAGCGCGAATCCAGACTCGAAAAAAGTCTACTTGGAATAGAAGAATGTTGCAGCAGTGGGAGAACCAGATTTGGATGCAGCCATTGAAGAGCTCAGGACCGAGGATGCCAATTACGTACAGCATCTGTGGGATCTGAGGCTGTACAGACCGAGAATGAGAGATCATCCAGGGTTCCGGCACAGAAACTCGAATTCCGCAATTTATGCACCAGGATTCCAGCACAGGCCACCGGCTCAGCAGGCCGCACCGGCACAACAAGTGAAACTAGGACCATCAGCACAACAATACGATGATGAGATGAATAAAATCGAGTCCATGTTTCAGACCATGGAGTCCCGGTTTGCACATATGGATACCCTGACAGCAGATGTGCAGACGACCAGAATGTCACTGCGCGCTTTGGAGGTACAAGTAGGGCAGTTAGCACAACAGCTAACTGAAACACAGCCAGGAAACTTCCCCTCGAATACAGTAAACAATCCACGTGCTCAGATCAATTCCATCACCACTCGGAGTGGATTAGCAATACAGGATCCGCCGTATCCTAGTCATGCACGTGCAGAAAAGTCGAAGGAAATTGAATGCGAAGTATTTGGCCAGGATAACAGCTCAGCCGACTGCCCCTAGTCGAAGGGCTCGGTTGAGAAGGATGCAGTGCAGGATGAGAAGGAAGCAGAAACGGTACTTGTCTCCAAGGAGGTGCCATATCCTCTGAAGACACGGAAGAGGGATGACGGCAAAGACTACGCTAGGTTTCTCGAAATGTTCAATCAGCTACAGATCAACATACCGCTTGTTGAGGCTCTAGAAAAGATGCCCACTTATGCCGAATTCCTCAAAGATATTCTGTGTGGGAGGAGGCGAATGAGCGATTTCGAGACCATAAACCTGACGGCAGAAGTGAGCAACTGTGTGAATAATGGGCTACCAAGTAAGAGGAAGGATCCTGGCAGTTTTTTTATTCAGGTCACCCTAGGTAATGCTTACACAGGAAAGGCTCTGTGTGACCTAGGGGCCAGCATCAATCTGATGCCATTAACGATTTTCAAGAGTTTGAAAGTCGGTGAACCCCAGCCCACCAGAATTATGCTGCAGATGGCGGACATGTCCGTCAAGCAGGCATACGGAGTTATCGAGGATATTCTGGTGAAAGTCGGAGAATTGATTTTTCCGACATATTTCGTGATCCTGGACATGGAGGCAGGGGAGGTACCGCTCATCCTGGGCAGGCCATTCTTGGCCACTACAGAAGCCATGATAAACAGCAAAAGCGGAGAACTGACCATGCAGATTAACGAGGACAAGGTAAAGTTTAACGTCTTCAAAATTCTGCAACTGCCAAACTATTATGAGCACGAAGACGTCTTTGCTATAGACGTGGTCGATGAAGGTTGTGAAAACGAGGAGATGGATAAACTATGGGAAGATATTAACAATATGTATGGAGAAGAAAAGGAGAAGACTCGGTTCGAGCAGGCCATGAGAGTCGAAGACTGGACCACCGTACACCGGTATGAGGACGGTGGGCAGCTTTGAAGAAAGACAAGGAAGGGAGGTATTACGGTGGTCCAGAACAAATACCAGGAACAAATTGCGCAGCGCACCATTACAGGATGGCGGATTTGTATGGACTATCGGAGGCTTAACGATGCGACCTTGAAAGATCACTTCTCGCTGCCATTTATGGATCAGATGTTGGACAGGCTAGCCAATCACGCCTATTACTGTTTTTTGGGCGGGTAATCCGGGTACAACCAGATTTGCATAGCCCCGGAAGATCAGGAAAATACAACGTTTACCTGCCCGTATGGTACTTTTGCTTTCCGCCGCATGCCATTCTGGTTGTGTAATGCTCCAGCTACGTTCCAGAGATGCATGATGGCTACATTCTCGGACATGATCGAGAAAAACCTGTAGGTCTTTATGGACGATTTTTCACTGTTCGGGGACAACTTTGAAGATATGCACCACCTGGGCCAGGTTCTGATCAGATGCAAGAAGGCGAACTTAGTGCTTAATTGGGAAAAAGTGCCACTTTATGGTCACCGAGTGTATCGTGCTGGGTCACAAAATTTCCATCAAGAGACTCGAGGTGGACAGAGCCAAGATAGAGGTGATCAAACAGCACCCGTATCCAAGAACTGTAAAGGCAATCAAGAGTTTTCTGGGACATGCAGGATTCTATCGGAGGTTCATCAAGGACTTTTCCAAGATCATAAAGCCATTATGTGCCTTGCTAGCAAAAGAGGTGTCGTTTGAATTTGATGCAGCATGTCAGCAGGCCTTTGACCATTTGAAAGAGAAGCTGACCACATCCCCGGTAATCACTATGCCAGATTGCTCACTTCCGTTTGAGCTGAAGTGTGACGCTAGCGACTATGCAGTCAGTGCAGTTTTGGGACAGCGGAAGGATAAGGTCTGTCACGTGATATACTATGCAAGTCGGGTGCTCAAAGAGACTCAGGTCAACTATGGCACTACTGAGAAAGAACTGCTGGCTGTGGTGTATGCTCTGGATAAATTCAGGCCATATTTGGTTGGGTCAAAAGTGATTGTTTTTACTGATCACAGTGCTCTCAAGTACCTGCTGGACAAGAAGGATGCAAAACCGGGGCTGCTGAGATGGTACTGCTGATGCAGGAATTTGATGAGGAGATTTGAGAGAAGGGAGTTGAGAACGTAGTTGTGAACCACCTGTCGAGGCTGGAGAATTCAACGGTGGATCCGGTACCAATCAAGGAAAGTTTTCCAGATGAGCACATAATGGCAGTAAAACTGGGTAAGCCATGGAATTATGCCATAGCCAATTACTCGGTTAGTGGTACGCTTCCTGAAAACTTGACTCCGTCACAGCGGAAACGCTTTATCTATGAATGCCGACAGTATTTCTGGGACGACCCCTATTTGTTCAAGCAAGGGGCCAACAACATCCTTGAAAGGTGCGTTCCGACTCCCGAGGCCTAGAATGTGATCAAACAATGCCACTCAGCTCAGTGTGGGGGTCACTTTGGAGGAGCCCGCACAGCCACAACGTACTGTAATCAGGTTTCTTTTGGCCAACAATTTTCAAAGACTGTCATGATTATGTACAGGGATGTGATAGATGCCAGAGGACAGGGAGTACGTCGCAGAGGGATGATATTCGTTTGACCATATGGCAAGAAGTATAACCTTTCGATGTTTGGGGGATCGATTTCACGGGGCCATTCCCGTCTTCAATGGGAAATTTGTACATACTGCTGGTTGTGGACAATGTTACGAAGTGGATTGAGGCAATAGCGTGTCAGAAAAACGATGCAGTGACAGTTGAGCATTTTCTGAAACGCAACATATTTACGCGGTTTGGAACCCCCAGGGCTATGATCAGTGATGAAGGGTCGCACTTCATCAACAAAGTGTTCTCAAGGGTGCTAAAGCAGTACGGGGTGTCTATCCATAAGGTGTCACTACCTTATCACCCCCAGACCAACGGACAAGCTGAAGTGTCAAACAGGGAGATCAAGGGAATTCTAGAGAAGATCGTGAATCTGGGCCGAAAGGACTAGACGATGCTCTCTGGGCATATAGGACAGCTTTCAAAACACCGCTGGGGATTTAACCATACCAGCTGGTGTTTGGGAAAGCATGTCACCTTCCGGTTGAGTTGGAGCACAAGGCCTATTGGGCTATAAAATTTCTCAATATGGATCAAAGTCTGGCGGGATATAAAAGAAAGATGGCGCTTCTGGAATTATAGGAGTTCCGCAGAACGACATTCGAGAGAGCCAAAATTTACAAAGAGAAGACAAAGAAGTGGCATGATAAGTGTATCATGCCAAAGCAGTTCCAGGAAGGGGAGAAATTTCTTCTCTACAAATGAGGTTCTTTCTGGGAAAATTGAGATCTTGCTGGTCGAGACCGTTCATCATACGAAAGATATTCGCATGGGGTGCGTTTGAGCTGGAAAATCCAAAAGATAACTCTAGCTTCAGGGTGAACGAAAACCGGATCAAGCCGTATCAAGAGACAACTGAAGTCGCCAAGGTAGACCCGATCTACTTCGACGACCCGATCTACTAGGATGAGTTTTTGTGTGCGTATAATACGCATAGTGTGCGTAAAATACGCACACAGCAGCCCAACCTCGTAAATTTTTTGAAAATGTCCTTCCCAATGCCACTGTGTGCGTATAATGCGCACAGTATGCGTATTATGCGCACAAAATTTCCATTTTTTTTTTCAAATTTTAAAGCAGGGCCATTTTCGTAATTTTTGCAAAATTAGGGTTTTCAAGGGGGGACGCCGACGGGTTGGAGCCATTTTGCCCTCTTCTCTCTCTCTACCTCCATAGCTCACAAGGCTTCAAGAAAAAAAAATTCAAAAGTGCTCGGAATCAATTTTCGAAGACTTTTTTGGAATCCCCTCGCTGCAAGGATCGTAATACTAGTTTCGGTTTTCAGAAACTTGCACCGAGCTTGTGTGGGGGTTGAAGACACACCGAGTTCTTGAGGGAAAACGCAGATTCGTGGATTTTGGAGCAAAATTAGAAGATTTCGTAGAAGGAAAGGTGAAGGAGGAGGAAGAAAGCTACATTTTGGCTTGCTTGAATTTTCATTCCGGCAAAGTTGGCTTTCCGGCGACTTTTCTGGTCACCGTCTGGACACTTTTCCGGCGACACCCTTGCCGGATTCCGCATTTCACACCCATTTGTGGGTAGGTCCAAATCTCTTTCCCTCTCTTTATTTTTTAGTTTTAAGCACGACCCGTAGCCGGGTCACTGTTTCTGCGATATTTTCTCGGTTTCCGTTCCGTGTGGACCTCTGGTAGATTCTAGGTGGACTTTTTGCTGAGACGCACGAACCACGCGCACGTACTGTAGTTTTCTGTTTATGCACGTTTTTCATATTTTCTGCTATGGATTTGGTCAAACCCACAGTCAACCCTAACCGTGCCCACCACCCAGCCGATTACCCGGCGGACCAAATCCGTCCGCATTACTCTTATATCTATCTTATATTTTCTGACGGGTAAAAGCCAAACTATAAGATAGCTAAGGATTACCGCTTTGATATTGACGAGGATAGAATGCCAATCCCCATGGTGACATTTGCTAGTCGAGAGGCCATCTTTGGTAGGTCGTTACAGGGGTTTGAGGGAGCTTCCACAGATCTTTTGTAACTTGTTGTATGCCAGGCACAGTGTGACCGAGGACACACGCTGGGTCTATTGCCGTAGGGACTTTATTTTGCTGAGCCCTGATTCAAACCGTCAGACTTACGGGATCGCTCCGACAGATGAACCATGTGCTTACGAACAAGGGCCAATAATCCGGAAGATGACGAGTTGTTACGGGTTTTGACTGCTGGGGCCCACTTTGAGGGACAAGAGGAAGGCCAGGGAGGGTTTAGACTGCACTCTAGATATTTGAGCAAACCAGCTAGGTGGTGGGCCGAGTGGGTGGTGAACCGCATTGTTGGACCAACACTTTACCCATCTTGATTATGAGTCTATCCTCATAGTATCCTGCCTTATGATGCGACGGAGGGTCGATACCCCCTATCTCATATGAACTTATATCATGAAGCGAAATATTTCCAAAATCCGGAAAGGGGTTCGGGTATAGCAACCTGATCATCAAAATGGCTCGGGATTACGGGATTCACTTGGACGATGGAGAGGGAGATTTCTTACCTCCATGACTTAAGGAGTATAGGAAATTACGCAGCGGTACCCTATGGGACCTGGACCCAATGACCCAGTGATAGACTTAGGGGATGATGATGCCCCTATGGAGGAGGATGCCCCTGCACCTACCCCACCCCTAGGAGGAGATCGACCCAGGATAGACCCGCTGGGGGAATGGGAGCGGCCAGACTTAGGCGCTCGTAGTCCACCTATCAGCACGGTGAGTCGAGTCAGAGAGTCGGACCGAGCACGAGAGCTGCAACCAGTCCTCCACCGATGTCAGCTATCAACCGTATGCTGTCCCGAGTCGAGGAGGGAGTTGAGGGGTGTAAAGCTGGCCAGGAGTCCGTTGGGGAGAAGATGCTTAAGAAAATGGGAATACATTGGAGGGCCCTAAAGAACTCCCACAGGACTCAGCAGAAGATAGCCAAAGACCACGGCCTTGCCATTGCTAGCTTACGAGAGGAGCAGCGTGAGGTCGCTCGTCATGCCGGTCGAGAGGTCCCATTACCTTTAGTATTTCCCGCCTCCTACTCTAGTGACTACACTACCAGCTAGTCGGACGAGGCGAGCTCGGGTGAGTTTGCCACGGATCCGGACCCACAGCCACCCAGCAACCAGTCTGGATCCCGGACACAGTCGCACGAGTCGTCGAGCTCTCGTTCACGACAGGTTAGCAGTGCCAGGTTCCGGGCCACCAGCAGTTCTCCCAGTAGCGTATCCGGTTCCTCAGAGACCGGGTCAGACCCGCCTTACAGACTAGATGAGTTAGTTCCATGAGGGCATGCACCTTTTCGTGTGGGGGTGGGAGGCGTGTCTGCATTAACCCGGTCTGCACGTTTTTTCGTATTTATTTGCAGTTTTTATATTTCTTGAGTCTACACGTTTTCGTTGTTTGAGTCGACCCACCACAAACTTATGGCCTTGCATTGTATATAATTATAAAAAAGATAGAAACTTTTCAGAAAAATCATTAAAATTGAAAGTCTGAAAATTTTGAGAAAGGGCAATCGAATTAACAATATGCTGGGCAGGAATAACTGATGACCTTAGAATAGGAAGGAAAAACCACACCGAGGTGTAGTGGATTGAGTGAGAGCCAGTGTGCGTAGGAATCCGCGAGTAGTTATCACTTGGGTTAGAAATCTGACTAAGTGCCACCCCGCCGTCACTTAGGTAGTCGACAACCCGCCTACGGGCGCCATCACGGTCATCGCATCTTTCGTTGGAGTATTTGGCTCATAACGGACATCACGTCCTGTTTTTTAACCCTAGGTCCACTTATTAACCCCGTCTGAAGTCGTTTACCCCTTTAATTCACAGTCCCTGTAGCCTAGGAAGCCTTATTTGTGACCTTCATCACTTGTGTAGTTGGTTGTTTTTGCGCGTTATGACGGATGGAGTGAGTTAGGGAGGGTTTTTTGACAGGGAGAGCTTTATGACAGATTATTGTGGACGGTGTGACATTTTTACGCTTATCAAGTGTTGGACAGGGTAAGTTAGAGGCGACTGCATTGATTTGCGGAGGTGATTCACTGCACTACATAGTGATCACAGGTGGAGTGTCGCGTGCGAGGCACCTTTCCGCACAAACTGGGGACCGGGGCATGTTGGGTTAATTGGTGGTCGTGCCGTTTTTCTACATCTTTGGTAATGAGGAGGTTCGGTGGGACTTCACGATATCTTTTCGACTACAGGATCTGCGCTTCAGGATTAGTGTGGGGGTACTACACATGAGGACATCTTTCGTACCCTACGACATCGTTTTATTTTTACTTACTCAGCTTTAGGCCGTTTTTTGTTATCGTTCTGTATTTATTTATCGTATTAAAAAGAAACATAATCACATAAAAAAAGAAAGAAAGAAGAAAAGAAAAAGAAAAAAAAGGAAGGTTCTATTTTAAAGTTTTCGTTTTAATTTGTACATAGTTGTTTAGTTTAGAAGCTGAGTAGGTGTTATGTTCTAAATTCAACATCGCTTCACGTTTGTGGCCGCGAGAAGGCAAGGACACACAGGGGACTGGGAATTGATTTTCAGAAACTTAGGTATTTCGGTCAGTTTCGGGAACTTGGTGAGGGGTGTGAGTTGGGAACAGTAAGAATGTCGTAACAAGTGGGAACATTCCATACCTTGATATACATATAAATCCTGCATGTTAGACTTAGGATCCCTGATTCAGAAATAGCTCGGACGCTAGGTATGCTGGGGATTTGCCCAGGTTGAGAACGGAAGTATCAGTACTACGTGCCAGCGCTATACATCCACTCGTATAATCTATTAGACTCACCGATCCTGTGTGGGTAGGTACTTCCTGGTAAGAAGGAGAGATTTTGTGATTGTACCGTTTTGCGTTAAGGAGATTGCCCGATCTCACACTAAAAAAAAAGAAAAATATTTTTGTGTCTTGTTAAGATAGAGACTACGTTGAGTCTGTATACTCTTTTCTGAGTCGGTTTTCTATTGAGTCGTCCGGTTTAAGTTCGGGTCAGAAAAGTATGCAATCACAAGGAGTATGCAAAGGTAGTTGTATGCACAACAGGGTCGTTTTGCAAGACAGATATGTATGCAATCGAGGCAGTATGAAAGGGGTAGCTCGGGATGAGATATGTTTTGTGTGGGGGTATTTGATAACACCCCACTAGGATTTATCTTATAGCCTGAAAAGAGGTGTTTATGTGCCGGAAAACTGTGTTTTAGCCACAATACACCCTTAGAAAGCCTCAGGAGTAAGAACGAGACGTTTATTAGCTCTTCGTAAATTTTTGCATTTTTTGTGCTTTTATTGGATATGATCGCGGGTGTGTTGATGTTGTCTATGCAGGAACAGGGCTCATGAATGCATCAGGAACTACGCAGGAAAGCATGAGGAAGCAAAAGGAGGCAGAAATGGGCAGACAAGAGCACCGTGTGCGTATTTTACGCACACCTTGTGCATATTATATGCACACCTTGTGCATATTATATGCACACAGCATAAAAGTGGGGGAGTTCTGGCTAGCATGGAGCCCTGTGTGCGTATTTTACGCACACAGGGGGGATTTTACGCACAGAGAAGAAGCAAGAAGAGGACTGAAGCCACTTTGTGCGTATTTTAAGCACACCCTGTCCGTATTTTACGCACACAGGTTTATACGCACACAGACATGGCTTTAGACGCACAGAGGAGAGAGACAGACACACTCCAGGGCCAGTGTGTGCATATTTCACGCACACCCTGTGCGTATTTTACGCACACAACACATATTCCGAGACCGTTTTGGCCGGTGACAGTTTCGTAAATATTGGTAGTTTCCAAAAACTTCTCCAGCACTATATAAAGACTCGTGCATGGATCGTTTTAGGACACAACACACCCAAGGAGAAATCTGAGCATCCCCGGAGAGCACGAAAGCGTGAATCCAGACTCGAAGACCCAGTTTGCTTTAATTTACTCTCTCTCTTTATTCAAAAACTTTGTTATTTCGTTATGAATTTCAGTAGCTAAACTTTTACCTAGGTTCTCAGTGAACCTAGGGTTTCGTAGTCAGAGATTGTTCTATGTTTTGGTATTTAATTCATGATTGTACTATCTGAATTCAGCAGTTTTTATCAGTTATTTGTCTCTGAACATTATCGTTTATACATGATCGGAGTCGCGAACTAGAATTGCTACAGCCCGAGCCTGTAGGTGAAAACGTCAGGTTAGAGTTAGGAAGAAAAGACAGGATTTAGTACCTTACTCTGATAAACCGACCAAAGAAAGGGAGATATGGCTAGCTATACGTTGAGACCAACTGTTAGAGAATCTGACCCGGGCCATCAGGACAGGTTAGAAACCCTAGCAGCCTTAGAACGAGTCTGCAGACTTTGGCAGCTTCATAGGAATCTGACAGTCTACAGGATCGTGATAACGTGAGGATTTGAAAGGTTACTGCACAACCAGTACGTTGCACGGATAATTAAACTGCTGTGTGTTTTCAGATCAAACAAAGAACATGAACCTGTAGAAACCCTAGGGGATCCTGGGACCTAGTATTCAAACCCTAGATTTTACAACTTTCGAGATTTCTTCAGAAAAACGTCACAAAAAATATTTACGTTTTAGTTGTTTATTTTCAGGACGTAGCTAGTAATCACACTATCAAATTACTCCTCCTTTTATACTCTGCAAGTTAAAATCTGATCACTCTAGAAACACTAAACAGTCCTCGTGGGAACGATCACCCAGGTTGAAATACACCCGGTATTAATCGATTCGTATACTTGCGAATAGCACGTTATTTTGCGCATCAGAGAAAACCAGGCGAAGTTAGAAAAGTTGAAGACACTATTGACATCTCCGCGAGTCATGATCGCGCCCCAGCTTGGGTCTCCTTTGCTCCTCTATCATACTTCGACAAAGAAATCGACTGGGGCTTTGTTAGATCAAGAGTTCGAAGGCCAAGAGAGGCCTATCTATTATATTTCGCACGTGGTGCAAGCTGCTGAATCCAGGTACACAGACATAGAAGACATTGTCTTTCTTTATTCTTTGTCAATGGAAAGTTAAAAAATTATTTTGCCTCTCATAAAGTAGTAGTAATGACTAAAAGGGACCCTATACAATACTTGTTGGGACATTCTGCTCCTTGTGGGAGGTTGGCAAAATGGTACATGACCATATCTCAGTATGACATCACGTGCGCACGACCAAAGGTTGTTAAGTCTCAACAGTGGAAGATTTACTAGCACATTTCAAAGATGAAAATTACGAGCCTATGGTGGAGGAGGTATTCGAAGGACCTGAAATATGTTCGATAGAATCACTTTATTGGAAGTTTCATTTTGATGGTTCATCGACGAGATCAAGAGGAGGAATGGGAATTGTCTTGACTAAGCCTGATGGAGAAGTCATTCAGATGTCGAACAAATTGGACTTCGCAATAACCAATAATGAAGCCGAATATGAAGCGTTAATTGCAGGTCTTCTCGTAGCTAAAGCCCTAGAAGTCAAAAAATTTATTGTGATGGGAGATTCCAAATTGATTGTGAAACAAGCTTCGGGCGAACATGGTTTAAAATAAATTAAATTGTTAAGCTACAGGACGATTGTGCAGAAGCTGGTTCAGAAATTCTGCTCAGTCAAGTACGAGCATACTCTAAGATATGATAATCGACATGCGGATGCTCTTGCTACTCTGGGGTCAAAAATAAGTGAAATGTCCAGCAAAGTTCTCGATCGAAATCAAGACTACTCCTTCTTTGATGAAAGATATACATGAAGACGATGTTATTGAACATGAATATTGGAGAAACCTATCATTCATACAACCATCAAGGAACAAGCAAAGAAAGTAGGGTCTCCACAAAAGGATTTTGCATACACGATAATCTGCTATATTTCAAAGGACCTGGAGGAATCCTAATGCAATGTGTTGCTGAAGAAGAAGTTCGACCTCTATTAGATAAAATACATGAAAACTCTTGCGGAGATAATGAAGTCTCCATTTACAGAAAATCCCAAAGATATGGGATTCATTGGCCTCAAATGTCATGTTAAGCTACGATATTGCAAGGGAACTGCAATAAATGCGCATTGGTGAAAGATTCTCTTGCCATTTCTACTATTGATAATGAGTTAGACTGGCGAAAGCCTTTGATCGACTTATTACGAGATGGTATTCTTCCAGTTGATAAAAAAGAAGGGGAAAAACTTAAGAAAAACTCAACTCGATATGTGCTGAAAGAGACTTGCTATGGTGAAAAAGACATGAGGGAAATTTGCTCAGGTGCCTAAATGGACAGGATATACAAGAGGTCATGGAGCTATCTCATCAAGTGGAACATCAAGGAGGTGCGAAGCTTTGCAGACAAATTTTAACCATGGGCTATTTTTGGCCAACTATGGATGCTGATTTTCGCACAAAGGTAAAACAATCTCAACTATGCCAATTCAACGACATCTGGTTCATGCTCCCGCTGTTGATTTACACGCACCCCATGGCCATTTCACATGTGGTCACTTGACTTCATCAGTCCCATTCGTCTGGCATCTCATGGAAATCAGTTTATTCTAACTGGAACAGAACAATTTACTAAGTGGGTGGAAGCAATTCCTCTCAAAGTGGCGAACGCGTTGTCAGTCGTAAAGTTCATTCAAGAAAAAATCATATACCGCTTTGGGATACAATTTTGTCTGATAACGAGACGCCTTTTCTCAGTCGCCAAGTTGCTTCGAAGTTGATCGAGTACAATGTGATACAAGTATGTTCGACGCCCTATTATCCGAAGGTAAATGGGCAAGCGAAGGCAATAAACAAAACTTTGTTGAGAATCTTAAGCAAGATGGTCGCACATGATCATAATAAATGGGCAGACTCCCTAAATGTAGAATTGTGGGCTTATCGCACGTCACCAAGAATTCCTACGGGAGTTTCTCCTTTATTATTTTTGCTATGGAGCTGAAGCAATTGTTCCAGCTTAGGTCAAGATCAATCGGCAAGATTAGCCTTCATTGCTCTGTACGATAATCAACACGATCATGATCTTCTGTTATTATAAGAAAAGCCTAAGCAAGCTAAGAGAGCAAATTCGCGATATAAGGGAAGAATTTCTCGAGCGTACAATAAAACTGTTCGACATCGAGATTTTGCTGTTGGAGATCTAGTTTTGCGAGCTTCTGATCATTGCATGCGTGAAACAACTCATCCCAAGTTCGCTGCTGATTGGGAGGGTCCTTTTGAAGTTAAAGAAGTATTTGACAGTGGCTATTGCACAATCTCAAGATGTTATGGGGCTGCTACAACTCCCAATCCAATTAATATGCGATGGATTAAGAAATATTATCCTTATAATATTTTTTGTTCAAACATGTACTCTATCGATTCCTCCCATATGAGGATTATATTAATTATAATGACTATACCATACGAGGGCTCTCTTATCAGTTTTCTTTGTGTCATTCATATCATTATTGTTCTTTATAATTTGCGATCAATCGCTTGATTCTCAACCTAAGCCTATGTGTTTAGATAGCAGCGATAATTAAGCTAAGCTTGTCTGTTTAGATAGGAGCAATATTTGATCTAAGCCTATCTGTTTAGATAGCAACAATATTTAAGCTAAGCCTATATGTTTAGATAGCATCAATATTTGATCTAAGCCTATCTGATTAGATAGCATCAATATTTGATCTAAGCCTATCTTTTCACATAGCAGAATATTCAATGAAAGCATATATGTTTAGATAGCAGAGATATTTTGTAGTGAGTCGACTTGTTGATAAAGAGCCTATCTGCTTAAAATAGCAAAAATGATTCGCAAGATCATCGAGACAAAGAACTTTTCCATAACAAAGCTTGGATAGCATAATCTTGCATATGACCTTATAGAACGAGGTTCTAAATGCAGAAGTCTGAATAATGACAAAAATACAAAGTTCATACGTCAAAATAGACCAGACTACATAAAAAAGCTAACTACTGATTTTTCTAAAACAAATCTTTCATGAGCTATTCATGAGCCTCCAAAGAGATAGAATCCTTTTTCCACGAATCAAGATACTTCTTCATCTGATTATGCTTTTCTTTTGCCTCGTTAAATTGCTCTATAGCCTTTTCGATTGCTTTCTTTTGGGCGTGGAGTCGAACACATTCCACATGGAAGTTTTCATAACCAAATTTGAGACAGAATTGGTGATATTTTTCAAACTTTGAATAGGAAGTCAAATTTGAGCTTGCCTTGTGAAACGTGATGAACGCCCTGTACATCTTCCAAGAAATATTGCGCGCTTGTAAGAGAAATAGTCGTTGGAGTAGTGTTATTTATCCTCTCCATAAGATCTGTTATCTCAGTGAGAAGATCTTTCCTGTCTTTAGGAGTCAACTCCATTGCTCTTGCAAAGGTCTTGGGGTATGAAATGTGAATTTTCATAAGCCATTTTAAAGATGATTGCTTTATGTCTGTATTTAAAAAAAAAAACATGATTTATTCAGCAAATAAAATGATGCTACATGTCTTATCATAATTGTATACCTTATCTGGTGCATTACCAGTGCCTTCAACTATTTCACGAAGAGAGAGAATTGGAATTGCTGCTGCTCGACCACTATTACAAGCCTCTGCTTCAGCTAATCTGTCTGCAATAATTTCTGGTGCCGTAATTTCCCTCAGTTTCAATAGCTTCGATCGCTTCCGTAGCCCAAACTACCCAAGGGTTTTGGGCAAGAAGTACTTCCACATTCGGATAAGATGATCGATTATCATCATGAGATTCTTCACTAATCATGCCAGAAAGTGACAAATTTTCACTCTGAGACCTTGTGCTAATATCTTCAGAGGACGCGACAGTTCTCAATACACGTGAATTGCTTAGATTTTTCGCAGGAACCTCAGTCGAAACCACAGGGGTACCAACACTTGATGAAGTATTCAGTGGTTGAGTAGAAATGTTCGCATTCTCTTGATTCACATTGACTGATTCTGTTGGCAATTGATTATCTTCATTAATTGCTCTTTCTTGTTAGGTTATATGCGAATCAGGCTGAATAGACATGTTCGCATTTGCTTGATCAGCGTTGATCGACTCTGTCGGCAATTGACCACTTTCATTAATTGCCCTGTCTTGTTCGATCATGTCTAAATCAGGATGAGTTGCAAGTTCCCCTGACTGATCGAGGGCTTTCTCTTCTATATGTCCATCTGCGAAATGCTCAACATGTTGTGCATTTCCTGATGACTCTGTAATATTTTCTTCTTGCCCAATATTCTGCTTTCTTCAGAATCATCTACAATTTGTTCTTGCATAAGACTAAACTCCCTTTCTTGATCTGGAGCATGACCCATTGTTTGATCTTCATTTGTAACTTGCTCTAGATGTACTAATACTTTATTTGTCCGAACTGGTGGTTCAATCATCACTATATCTTCTGTAGAAGACTCTCCAATGACTTCAGAAGTATTTCCAGCAGCATTTGGATCTTGGCATGTTCTTGAATCAGGACATTCTATGCAAAGACTAACCAGCCAAATATGCAGCACATTAATTAGTGTGTCATTAAATGAAAATATGATTATTTTGCTTGTCTTTGTCCACCTGAGTTAGAGGGAACAAAAGCTTGAACGATGCTCGAGTCACCTTCTAAATTCCTCTGAGCATGTTATGTCATTTAGATTTGGTCGAATTCTATTGCTTGTCGAAAACAATATTTTAAAACATAATAATAATAATAATAATAATAATAATAATAATAATAATAATAATAATAATAATAATAATAATAATAATAATAATAATAATAATAATAATAATAATAATCCGCGCGTTACTATAGCATAAAGACTGTTAATGCACCTCACATGTTTACATGGGGCTAAATCCTCAACTGATTTCAAAGTAATATGCGCGAGGTGTCAAAGATTATCAGCAATTAATTTATAAAATGCATGACCTGTTTGCATGCGATACACATACTGTTATATGATCATTGATTACGGTTTGTACTCCATAATAAGAAATTGTCCGTGTTACCTGATGGTTCTCCGAATTGGTTCACCAACCATTGACGAATGTCATATTTAGAGATTCCATGAGATAAAGCTTGAAGGATAATATCTTGATATGTTAAGGCAATTTTGAATATTGTACCTTCTTCATTTGCATCACCAACGATATCCATGAAATCAGTTTGAGCATTTTGCATTTCTTCTAAAATTGAATGCGAACTTTGTTCTTCTAAACTCTTCTGTAAAGCGAGCTAGACTTGTTCTTCTTCTTTCTTCCTTTGACGTTCCTCATCCTATTCTGCCATTTTTCTAGCTTCTTCAATTACTCCTTCCATGTCTCTTTCTTGATCAATCTTATTTTGAATTAGAGCAACATTCTCCATGCTCTCTCTTAGAGATGCATCGCTCCATGTTTCTGTACTATCTGAAATAAACACATGTTACACTAAATCCATAGTTGAAATATAAAAATGATTTATTAAATCAATTACTACTTTCAACTGGAATTGTCGCATCTGGATTGTATTCGACAAAATCAGTAATAGACGATTGTTTAGATTGACGAGCAGTCACTACAACGTTCTTTGTTGTACCTTGAACTCTTGTTCTACTTCTTTTTCTTGGTATAAATGTTTGCAAGGCTTATTTATCAAGGACCGGATTGCTCTTCGCGCGTTTCACTTGCTTTGTGACTCTTACATCAGCTTCATCTACTGGAGAATCATAAGACACTTTTCTTTTCTTCATCGTTGAGAATTAAAAGAATAAACTTTGAAACATCAACACGGATTCACTTTTCCGTCGTATTATACATTTTCATCTTAGGAACTATGATGATTTTGTTGTTATGCTTCAAACGAAGGTCATTGATAATCGCTTTACTTCGATCACCAGAACCATATCTTCTGAAGTAACACTGTGAAAGAAAATATTTTGTTAAGAAAAAAGCATGTCTTCATGGAAATACCTGGTTGAAATTATCAACATATGCATTCCTCTCCTTAAAAGAATCCTTCATGACTGCAGCAATTTCCTCATTCAGAACCAATTCAGCGCAAAGATGCTTTTCCTTATCTAAGAGAGAATAATAACCATACCCACGTGAATCTTTGGAGCAAAATGACTTGAAATGATAGTCGCCTTTACGAATGGCAGGGGCTTTGCTTGGCCAAATTTGAAAAGATCTTCCTAGTTTACGGATTTGTGCATTCCAAAAACCACACCAATTTGGAGTAGTCTCTCCTTGCCTCGATCCAGATAATTGTGTGAAAGGAAGCATTGAAATTAATGAAGTATTACATATTCCATAAAGTAATCGCTTATAATAGTCATGTGTTATAAGATCAGACAAAAAAGGAGGAGCTACATCATCAAATCCAAATATGGGATTTACTCGGATAGGATCATAGTGAACTGTTATGATTTCTTAATTTTGGCATTCAACGGCATATTCTGAAAAGGCAGGCAGAAATCCTCTTGCACCAGTTCATGAACCTGGAAAAGGAACGAGGTCATTTAGTAATATGTTCTTCTTTGATAACTTTGTTAGCAGCAGGGTACATGTACGAATGCGATACAATGTCATCAAGGACTCTGACATGAGGTTCAAAATAACCCTTTTCATCGCAGATTAGAGACCATGTTCGTTGACCTTTTTTTTATACCAGCGCCATGCTCGAGGACAAAGCAGTTCCTTTGAAGCCTTGGGTACATTCCATAACTTAACTACTGTTGGAATTGGTGCATACAAATACCATATTTCAAATACCTACATTCTAAGGAAAGCAACATTGACATATGTTAACACATCAACTCTGCCTTGTGATTGCTCAACATGATCAATTGCCAAATCTAGACGATGATACAATAAACCTAAGACCAGAGGTCCTAAAATTATATTCTGCGAGGGTGAGCACATGAGAAAAAACACCGTCATGGGGATGACCATCAATCAAATACCTTGATAACCAGACACAGAGAAAGCCACACAAAGTCCAAGGATAGCCTCGACCCTCTTTTGAAACTTCCACTTTTGAATCTTCTTTTAATATTTCTGGAGCAAGCTTTCCTTTTTCCAAATCGCGATAGAAATAAGTGATCCATCTTGACCAAACATTCTTCACACTTGATTTTAGAAACACGTGTGTTTCTGCTGAAGTGGTCGAAGTCCATCTTGATCCTGTTTTCTTAACTTCAGCGATACATTCTCTCATCTGAACATAAAGAGCAATTTCTTCAGAAGTTTTCAGAGGAGCTAAAGGATCATGAGGTCCCATTTAAAGAAGCTCAAAGAGCATCTCCACATCTTCAAGGGTAGGTAAAGCCTCAAAGGTTGTAAAATGAAACGTGTGATTCTTCTTCGAATACCTCGAGAACATGTTCATTAACATTTAAGGTTTAAACCTTTTTCGCGCGCACACCGTCAAATATACCTTCTTCGGTGAGTAGAGCTTCATGTTTTATCAAAATGTGCTCAGTCCATTCTTCCATCCAATCTAACTTTTCCATAAAGGTCTGATGACTAAATTCAGTGCAAGGGTAAATACCCGCCTCAAGACCAAGTCTACGAACTTCATTGATACTAACTAAATCCCAGTCGTCTCTTACAAGTTGATTAGATAATAACAAATTTTCATTTTCTGGAGATTTTGGGATAGTTTTACATCTTATAGTAGCAAGATAATAATCTTCCCCATTATGATAAGGGGCTTTACACCATAATTCTTTGGAGATCTCTCGTAAATCCTCTGGTTCGTTTGATTTCTTTGCAGGAGCCATGCTCACTACATTCGTAATTCATGAAAAAGTCAGATGTTTATATAATATTTAAGCAAACCCAGATCTATTCTTGAAGAACAGCCAGGTAAACCTAGATTGAAGAAAATGAAAATTGGGTAATCAGATTTGATATATTATGAATTGCATCCTGTTGATTACTGAAATTGACTAACCTTGATGTGATATGTGAACCTCAAAAGATTGATTAAGAATGTTGAGAGCTGATTGAATTCCGAGATTTGTAATTAGAGGTCTTTCTCTCTCTGCATAAACTTCAATGACAACAATGGCGTACAATAAAGAGACAACTTGATATTTATGAAGAGACCTTTGACGTTATGACCCTTTAGCTTGCTTGAACCTCGGTAACCAGCGACAAACGTGTGGGTGTGGGCTTTACCCACGTCGAGCTATGAATTCCATTAAGACCTACTGCACGACTCTACAGAAACCTAAGTGATGATGGAGTTTGTTTTGGGGGCTAGGGTTTCTGAGACGAACTTGAATCGTCCACACGCGCACGTATAAGACACGTATGGTTAGTTTTGCGCGTAAACACCACAACACGCGTGGCATATGCGCAAAGGGGGCTAATGTAAATAGTGCATTATGTGTACAACGATCATCGTCCACGTGTAAGCCAATGACGAAGCTTCATAGTACTCCACTATCACTATTACTTATCCATAGGGGGCTGTGAGACAGGGTCACCTTCGCATATAATCCGGACGGGATTCAAGGGGTCTAAGTGGCTTGGAGGCTAGAGTAAGACTCGTCGCACGTGAGCAGCGGTTACTCTCATGTGCGACCGTTGTCAGTTATCTGAGAGACTTGCTGATCACGCCTATATACGCGGCAACGTGCGAGGAAGTTATATAACTGTCGCATGCAGTTATATAACTTCTCGTAACTGGTGTCTTGAGACCCCTATATATAGGACTGTCATCTTCTATTCTGCGTTTGGTTCTTTTGGCTATCATACACATACTGTCTCTCTCTCAGAACATTGACAAGGCTTGCTCTTATCCTTGCATACTTACTCCTATTCTTTGTCTATTGTATTGTGTTCTTATCTATTGTAGGTACACGTCCAGATTTTCTTACCAGTATCCCTAATCCACATATGGAAACCTCCTTGAGGATGTGTGCATGACACAGCTAGAGGGTTTGAGGATCCAGAGCATGCAAACAAAGTCTGTAAGTTGTAGCGATCCATTTATGGATTGAAGCAAGCTTCTAAGATTTGGAATCGATGTTTTGATGATGTGGTCAAAGAGTTTGGCTTCATCAAGAACGAAGGTGAGCCTTGTGTCTACAAGAAGGTTAGCGGGAGTTCTGTTGTGTTTCTGGTCTTGTATGTGGATGACATACTACTCATGGGAAATGACATTCCTACCTTGAAATCTGTGAAAGATTGGCTAGGGAAGTGTTTCAGAAAAAAGGACTTAGGAAATGCAGCTTATATACTTGGTATCAAGATTTATAGGGATAGATCTAGGAAGCTGCCCGACCTAATTCAAAGTACATATATAGACAAGGTGTTGAATCCCAAGAAGTAAGAATAGAAGAAAGGATTCTTGCCCATGTCTCATGGAGTCACCCTTACGAAGGCTCATTGTCATTCCAATCAGATTGAGAATGACTGCATGAGCAAGATCCCATACGCATCGGCTATAGGATCCATCATGTACGCCATGTTATGTAATAGACCAGATGTGTCATACGTGTTGAGTATGGCAAGCCAATACCAGTCCAATCCAGGTGAGAGTAACTGGATTGTTGTCAAGAAAATCCTTAAGTACTTGAGAAGAACTACGGATGAATTCTTGATATTTGGAGGGGAGGAAGAAATCAATGTATTAGGTTAAACTGACACGAGCTTCCAAACCGACAAGGATGACTATAGATCGCATTCGGTTTATGTTTTGCCTGAATATATGAGCTGTGAGCTGGAAGAGTTCCAAGCAAGAGTCAATTGTTGATTATACAACTGAAGCTGAGTACATTGCTACGCTAGGCACAACAAACGAGGTTTTTTGGATTAAGAAGTTCATCACTGAGCTTGCTGTGGTTCTTGTAGGGTTTTGATACATGGATGCGCAACGGAAACAATAATTAACCATGCAAAACCCTCCAAGGATCACAAGTCAAGAGACATAACGATGGTAAAGGAAGAAATCAATTAACACACCTTAGGGTTCTCCTTTGATGACTTCAAACGCGAATTGTGTCACATTCTCTATAGTTGATCCACGCCTAGAGTTGATTTCTAGATCTTCCAATCCTTGGTGCTAGCCCAGAAAGAGGATCGGAAGAAGAATCACGCAAAACGAGACCAAACCAAGGAGGTCTAGCCTCCTTGTGGGCCGACGGGACGGGAGGGCGGCGAGCAAGGGGGTGGCGGCTCCTTTGCTTTCTTGCTCGCTCTCCTTTTTGTTCTCTCCCACTCAAGTTATGATCAATTGAATCATAAGTTTGGGAAGGAAGGAAGGAGTGTCCTTTATATAGTCCAACAAATCCTTGCCAACTACCTAAAGGACCTATTCTAGTCCTACTAGAATTCAATTTAGTCCCTTCCTTGCAAATTAGTCCCTACTAAGTTTGCAAGGTATTGCAAAGTGATCCTTCTAATTAATTAATCCTATTAATTAATTCCCAAATCTAGCTCAACTCTATATAGCGTGTGACCCATAGGTTCTATTTAGTTGGTAGCAACAATTTGCTAATATGGAGCGGTTTCTAGCAAAACATCCATTCTAGCCAACTAATAGAATAGTCATCTTGACAACCTTTGTACAAGTAATTGTCTCATCCCTTTGTCTCTATATCCGGATTGGACACGAGACATACAAGTCACACTCGTATATCCAATCCATAGTTTCTCGATCCATGGGAATAGCCTTATTCGTGCAAATAACATTAATATCCCATATTGATTTATTTGAGTCTGGCCAGACATTCTATAAGCACTATCCCTCGAGTGGCCTAGGATATTTGCTCCCGTTATGTGGGAGGGACAAATTTTATCTACGTCCACTACGATCTCTAAGCTTGCTTCTTATTGTATCCGGTACACGCCTTTATAACTACCCAGTTACGGTGTAGCGTTTAACGCTACCAAAATCACAATAATCCGCAACTAGAATATCTAGTGACTTCAATTCTAAGGATGACAATACCATTGCACCGCGAGAAGCGCTTGTGACTTAACATAACGTGTATGTAGCCTTCTCGGAGATGGGTCAATCCACTGCGCCATTACCCTTAATGCACACCTATGTGTTGGATCATGATATCTCCATATCAATCCAACCCCATACTAGTCTATAGATGATTGTACCATTAATCATTATACTGGACTAGGGATATTTAAGATAAACAACACAATTGTAAATATAAGGACTTCATTATATTAAATATCCAATAAATAATAAATGAATTTCTAGCCACAAATAAATTCATACTAAACTAGATTGCATCTAGGGCATCTATTCCAACAGTCTCCCACTTGCACTAGAGCCAATCTGGCGCATCTCGTATGCCCATACTCCTAGTGTGCCCTTCATGCTTCCAATGCATTTGGGGCTTTGTAAGCGGGTATAACAGATTCTCATCTGTAGGAATCTTGCATATCCGAACGTCTCCTCTATCGATAATATCTCGAATCAGATGAAACTTCCTGAGCATGTGCTTGGATTTCTGGTGCGACCTGGGTTCCTTTGATTGCGCGATCGCCCCAGTGTTGTCACAGTACAACTCAACTGGATCCGCAATGCTAGGAACCACACCAAGTTCAGAAACAAACTTTCTGATCCAAACAGCTTCCTTTGCTGCGTCATTTGCAGCAATGTACTCAGCCTCTGTTGTAGAATCAGCCACCGTCTCTTACTTGGAACTCTTCCAGCTCACCGCTGCTCCATTCAGGCAAAACACATATCCCGACTGTGATCTAAAGTCATCTCTGTCGGTTTGGAAGCTTGCATCAGTGTAACCCCTTACACGTAACTCTTCATCACTGCCAAATATCAAGAAAGCATCCTTAGTTCTTCTCAAGTACTTTAGGATGTTCTTGACTGCAATCCAGTGACTCTCACCTGGATTGGATTGGTATCTGCTTGTCATACTCAAGGCATATGACACATCGGTCTAGTACATAACATGGCGTACATGATAGATCCTATGGCCGAGGCATAGGGAATTCTACTCATGCGTTCCTTCTCAATCTCATTGGAAGGACCACCACTCTTCGAAAGAGTGATTCCATGTGACATGCGAAAGAATCCCTTCTTGGAATCTTGCATGTTGAACCGTTTCAACACCTTGTCAATATATGTACTTTGACTTAGGCCTAGCAGTCTCTTAGATCAATCTCTATAGATATTTATACCGAGTATATAGGCTGCTTCCCCTAGGTCTTTCATTAAGAAACACTTCCCTAGCCAATCTTTAACATATTGCAGCATGGGAACGTCATTTCCAATGAGTAGTATGTCATCCACATACAATACCAGAAAAGCTATAGAGCTCCCACTAACCTTCTTGTAGACACAAGACTCATTTTCGTTCCTGATGAATCCAAACTCTTTGACTACTTCATCAAAACCTCGATTCCAACTCCTAGAAGCTTGCTTCAATCCATAAATGGATCGTTGCAGCTTACAGACTTTGTTGGTTTGATTTGGATCTTCAAAACCCTCCGGATGTATCATATACACGTCCTCGAGGAGATTCCCATAAAGGAATGGTGTTTTGACATCCATCTGCCAAATCTCATAGTCATGGTATGCTGCAATCGCAAGTAGGATTCAGATGGATTTGGTCATAGTGACTGGTGAAAAGGTTTCATCATAGTCAATACCATGAATCTGTCTGAATCCTTTAGCCACCAATCGGCCCTTATAGGTAATCACATTACCATCCATGTCAATCTTCTTCTTGAAGACCCACTTGCACCCTATGGGTCGCGCCCCTTCGGGTGGTTCCACCAAAGTCCATACTTTGTTGGTATACATGGATTCCATCTCGGATCTCATGGCTTCTAGCCACTTCTGAGAGTCTGGGACTTTCATGGCCTCTTCATAGGTAGTAGGCTCATCATCTATGAGCATCGTGTCACCGGAATCGGTCACGAGAAGTCCATACCTCTCGGGTTCCTGGCGCACTCTACTAGATCTACGAACCTCTTGTTTTACCTGAACAGGCTGATCCACAACTGCTTGTGGTTCCTGTTCATGTTCCATAATCGGTTCAGTGATTTGTGGTTCTTGAACCTCTTCAAGTTCTACAGTCCTCCCACTTGCTTCTTTAGAGACAAACTCTCTTTCTAGAAACACACCTGTCCGAGCAACAAACACTTTGTTCTCGGTTGGATTGTAGAAGTAGTAACCCTTAGTTTCCTTAGGGTACCCCACAAATTTACACTTATCCGAATTTTGCCCTAGCTTGTCTGATTGTAAACGTTTTACATAGACATCGCAGCCCCAAATCCTCATGAACGATAGTGTGGGACGCCTCCCACTCCACATCTCATATGGTGTCTTCATGACTGATTTAGATGGAACACGGTTAATGGTGAAAGCTGCACTTAATAGAGCGAGGCCCCAAAACAATAATGTAAGATCGGTTTGACACATCATAGATCGAACCATATCCAATAGGGTTCGATTCCTCCTCTCAGACACGCCATTCCATTGTGGCGTTCCGGGTGGAGTGAGTTGAGACACAATCCCACACTCTCTAAGATAGTCGTCAAACTCTTGGCTCAAGTATTCTCCTCCACGATCCGATCGTAGAGCTTTGATACTTTTGCCAAGTTGCTTCTCTACTTCATTCTTGAATTCTTTGAACACTACAAAGGATTCGGATTTTGCCCTCATGAGGTACACAAATCCATATCTATTGTAGTCATCGGTAAATGTAATGAAGTAGACATAACCACCCCTGGCAGGCGTGGCAAATGGCCCACACACATCAGTATGTATGAGCGCCCATTGCTCACTAGTCCTCTCACCTTTCTTATTGAAAGGGGACTTTGTCATTTTTTCCAATAAACAAGCCTCACATGTCTCAGATGATTCAAAATCAAATGAGTCTAGAAGTCCATCCTTATGGAGCCTAGATACATGTTTCTCGTTTATGTGGCCTAAACGACAGTGCCATAAATAAGCAGGATTTAAATCATTTATTTTAATCCTCTTGGTATTAATGTTGTAGACAGGATTGCTTAGATCAAGGACATATAGTCCATTAAATAATTGCGCACTAAAATAGTGAATATTATTCAAATAAAAGGAACAACATTGTTCTTTATTGAAATAATAAAACCATCATTGTCCAAACAAGAAATAGAAATAATGTTTCTGCTCATAGCAGGCACAAAATAGCAATTATTTAATTCTAAAACTAATCCTGAAGGCAGAGATAGCTCGCACACGCCCACGGCCAACGCTGCAACTTTTGCTCCATTCCCAACGCGCTACGTCTCTTTAGATCCTGCACATTTCGAAAAATGTGAGATCCACATCCAGTATCTAATACCCATGATGTAGAGACAGTTAAATTGACATCTACAACAAAAATACCTGGTGGTGGTGGAATCACTATTCCAAGCCTCTTGTCCTCCAGATATTTTGGGCAGTTCCTCCTCCAGTGTCCAGGCTGACTGCAGTAGTGACATTCACTTTTAATCACACCTTTGGCAATGCCACCAACAGGCTTAAGGGCAGGTTCCTTGGACTTGGAAACTGAATTGCCTTCGCCCTTGGAGGATGAGGCAAACCTTTTTCCCTTTCCTTTCTGCACCATCATAATGGCCTCGCCCTTACCCTTGTTGATGCTCTGTTCAGCTGTCCTCAACATATTGAGTAAATCTGGCAGTGGTTTTACGATCTCGTTCATGTTATAGTTCATGATGAACTGTCCATAACTCTCAGGCAACGATTGCAACACGAGATCGGTTGCCAACTCTTGGACGACCGGGAATCCTAGTCGGGCGAGATTCTCCAAGTACCCGATCATACGGAGTACATGGGGTCCCACCGGGTCCTTTTTTCCAGATGACATTTGAACAGTGCCTTAGAAACCTCATACCTCTCAACCCTTGCCTGCTCTTGGAAGAGCTGCTTTAGATGCTCGATCATATCGGCAGCATTCATGTTTTCGTGTTACTTCTGAAGCTCAGAAGTCATGGTGCATAGCATAAGGCAGGCTGCATCATTAGCGTCATCAACACGCTTTTGATACGCCTTTAGGGCAGCAGGTGTTTGGTTCTCTGGACCTGCTGGAACATGCTCCTCTACTGCGTACAGTTTCTTCTCTTGCTTGAGAACGATTCTCAAATTTCTCTACCAATCAAGGAAGTTGGTTCCAGAGAGCTTGTCCTTCTCAAGGACAGATCGTAGGGAATGTTGTGAACTCGATGAGTTGTTTGCCATTTGGAATTCTACAAAAGGAAAATATGCAAGTTTTAGTATTTGTGAATTTTTTACTATATTCAATAATGGCTAGTTTATCAAATATAGCTCCCACTATTTTTCTACAGATTAATAACCCACAAGATATTAATGCGGAAAATATCCTTATATTTTCTAGTGGGCCAGGGTCCATGTTTCATCTCCTCATGAGCTTGCTTTGGCAAGTCACCCATAATTTGACTACTTTAGGTAGGAACAATTCCAATTGCATCCCTTATGCATCTCTTGGTTCAATTGGGAAAATAACTCTTTATTTATCCATCCATATGGATAATCCCAATTGATTGCCTCTAGGTTTCTTAATCATATTAATAGCCTAGTTTTGTTCAACCTCTTATTTAAACAATTGCACATTACTAGCTTGTGCCATCGCATTCCATAATTATGAACCAAGTCGTCATGCTTTGGCACGCACGAACTTGATAAATCATGATGATAATGAGTGTTTAAATAACGAGTAGGCAAGAACACAATATTTGAATTTTGAGGGATTTTTAAATTCAATTTTAATTGTTTTGTTGATCAATATCAACTAATCTATCTATTTGAGTTTGGGCACAACTCCAAATAATAGATCCGGGTTGTCTAATTATCTTATTATCCTAATTGCATGCATCATGCATACACCAACCACAAAATAATAAGACAATAAAGTAAACAAACACAAAACAAAAATAAACGTGATGTGGATATGGCCTTTTCTAGACTAAGATAATTCCAAGCCAATGGAATTATCTATGAACCCTAAAAGCAAACACATCTCCATGCGTCTTGATCTTTTGGTCCATCCTTCAAAATCATGTGGAATGCTCCATGCTCCATCTTTTGTGGCTCCTTTTGGCTTTGGGCTTCTTTTCTTCAATCTTGGCTAACAATCTACTTTATCTATCACTAGCTATCTTCTATACTAAATAAAATGAATCTCACAAGTTGAGAAAAAATATGGCTCGCAGGCCATAAAACCCTAATTAATTATTACAATTAATTGATCGGCTCGCAGGCCGTAAACCAAACCACAAAAATTAAACATCACAACAAACCACATCCTAAGGACATATCCAATCACCATGAGAATTGCATATAAACAGTCAAAATCCAATTTTAACGCGCTTGGTCAATTTTAATTGATTTTAGGATATTCTAGGGTTAAAATGGTCCATGGGGGCCAACAATCCAATTGCCCGGGCCCAAAAAGTTAACCGCAAAGGTCTAGGGCCGGCCGGCCCCTAGCCCACGCGGCTAGGCCGCGGGCTAGGGCTGCCCCGGCCCCTAGGCCGAGCCTTGCTTGGGAGGCAAGCAAGGAGGGGCGGTCCCTAGGGGGGCCGAACCTCCTTTGTGAGTTGTTTCCAAAACAACTCCCTTGCTTGTTGCCCAAGTTTGGTTGTTTCCTTGTTTGGAAAGAACTCCTTCTTCCCCAAGGATGCCCAAAACCTAGATCTAAGATCCTAAAATTTCCCAAACTCACTAATTCATGCATCCAATGCAAAAACTAGATCTTGTTATGAAAGATTATTGACAAATTGCATCACATGCTTGATTTGTCTTTTTTTACGCGATAAACAACAATTTTAAGGTGTAAAACTATCAAAACGTAACACATAAACCACGTTTATGCTCTACGACCTGTGGCTCTGATACCACTGTAGGGTTTTGATTCATGGATGCGCAACGGAAACAATAATTAACCATGAAAAACCCTCCAAGGATCACAAGTCAAGAGACATAACGATGGTAAAGGAAGAAATCAATTACACACCTTAGGGTTCTCCTTTGATGACTTCAAACGCGAATTGTGTCACGTTCTCTATAGTTGATCCACGCCTAGAGTTGATTTCTAGATCTTCCAATCCTTGGTGCTAGCCCGGAAAGAGGAAGAGGAAGATCAATCACGCAAAACGAGACCAAACCAAGGAGGTTCGGCCTCCTTGTGGGCCGACGGGACGGGGTGCGGGGGGCGGCGAGCAAAGGGGCGGCGGCTCCTTTGCTTGCTTGCTCTCTCTCCTTTTTGTTCTCTCCCACTCAAGTTATGATCAATTGAATCATAAGTGTGGGAAGGAAGGAAGGAGTGTCCTTTATATAGTCCAACAAATCCTTGCCAACTACCTAAAGGACCTATTCTAGTCCTACTAGAATTCAATTTAGTCCCTTCCTTGCAAATTAGTCCCTACTAAGTTTGCAAGGTATTGCAAAGTGATCCTTCTAATTAATTAATCCTATTAATTAATTCCCAAATCTAGCTCAACTCTATATAGCGTGTGACCCCATAGGTTCTATCTAGTTGGTAGCAACAATTCGCTAATATGGAGCGGTTTCTAGCAAAACATCCATTCTAGCCAACTAATAGAATAGTCATCTTGACAACCTTTGTACAAGTAATTGTCTCATCCCTTTGTCTCTATATCCGGATTGGACACGAGACATGCAAGTCACACTCGTATATTCAATCCATAGTTTCTCGATCCATGGGATTAGCCTTATTCGTGCAAATAACATCAATATCCCATATTGATTTATTTGAGTCTGGCCAGACATTCTATAAGCACTATCCCTCGAGTGGCCTAGGATATTTGCTCCCGTTATGTGGGAGGGACAAATTCTATCTACGTCCACTACGATCTCTAAGCTTGCTTCTTATTGTATCCGGTACACGCCTTTATAACTACCCAGTTACGGTGTAGCGTTTAACGCTACCAAAATCACAATAATCCACAACTAGAATATCTAGTGACTTCAAGTCTAAGGATGACAATACCATTGCACCGCGAGAAGCGCTTGTGACTTAACATAACGTGTATGTAGCCTTCTCGGAGATGGGTCAATCCAGTGCGCCATTACCCTTAATGCACACCTATGTGTTGGATCATGATATTTCCATATCAATCCAACCCCATACTAGTCTACAGATGATTGTCCCATTAATCATTATACTGGACTAGGGATATTTAAGATAAACAACACAATTGTAAATCTAAGTACTTCATTATATTAAATATCCAATAAATAATAAATGAATTTCTAGCCACAAATAAATTCATACTAAACTAGATTGCCTCTAGGGCATCTATTCCAACAGTTCCGAGCATAGTGGATCCCATTGCATTGTACTGTGATAACACTGGGGCAATTGCACAAGAGAAGGAACCCACGTCTTACCAGAAATCCAAACACGTACTTAGGATATTCTATCTCATTTGAGAGATCATCGATAGAGGAGATGTGAAGATATGCAAGATTCCAACAGACAATAATCTTTGAGATCCACTTACAAAGCCGCTTGTTCAGCGAAATCATGAAGGACACACTAGATCTATAAGCATACGAGATCCACTAGATTGGCTCTAGTGCAAGTGGGAGACTGTTGGAGTAGATGCTCTAATGGCAATCTTATTTAGTATGCATATTATTTTGGCTAGAATATTCATTTATTATTTATGGAGATATTTAATATAATGAAGTCCTTAGATTGCAATTGTTGTTTATCTTAAATATCCCGTGTCCATTATATTTATTAATATGACGATCACTATAGACTAGTATGTGGGTAGATTGATATGGATATATCAAGTCTAACACATGGATATGCTTTAAGAGTAATGGCATAATGAATTGACCCACAACGAGAAGGCTACATTACATTATGTCAATGTCACAAGTGCTTTATCGTAGTGAAAATGGTGTGGCAATCCATAGACTTGAAGTCACTAGATATTGTAGTTGTGAAATATCATGTTTTGATATTATGAAATGTTACACCGTAACTGGGTAACTACAAAGATAGTAGTCGGGCATGATAGGAAGCAAGATCAGAGATGTTAGTGATGTAGAGATGA
Organism: Linanthus parryae; assembly: GCA_023055425.1. Classification (NCBI taxonomy): domain Eukaryota; kingdom Viridiplantae; phylum Streptophyta; class Magnoliopsida; order Ericales; family Polemoniaceae; genus Linanthus; species Linanthus parryae. The sequence continues at coordinate 43,763,316 of JALGPY010000007.1, forward strand.
TTTGTCCCTCCTACATAATGGAAGTAAATATCCACGGCCACTCGCGAGGTAGTGCTTATGGAATGTCTGACCAGACTCAGATAAATCAATATGGGATATTGATGTTATCTGTAAAGATAAGCCTATTCTCGGGATCGAAAAACTATGGATTGGATATACAAGTGTGACAATTATGTATCGTGTCCAATCCGGTTATAGAGACAAAGGGATAGATACAACACAGTAACATTTGGCAAATGGTTTCTCGGATCACTGACTATATCTGTTAGTTGGGTGGCATAGATGTGTCGTTAAGCACCTTATCAATTAAACTGGATTTGGGATATTAATTAGTCGACCGCGAGCAAAGTTAGTACGACTAATTTGCAAGGTGGACTAATCCGTGTATGAACATGATTAGTATTGGGGCAAATATGTAGTTAATAAGGAGTTATTAACTATATAAGGTGAGTCTTATCTCATTATTTCACACAAGAGTCATAATTGAGTGAAATAACAAATCAAGGAGAGAGAGCCCCGTAGAGCCGTCGGCCTCAACTCGCGGCCCCGGTTTGCTCCGTTTTACGTGATCCTTCTGCCTCTGTCTTCGCATAGCTAGAACTAAGACGTGAAGAGAATTCCAGCTTTTAATCCTATGTGTGGATATCGGTAGAGACGAAGACAAAATTCTTCGTAATGATCACACAAATCAACAAGGTACAAAGTTCTTACTTTCATCACGTTATGAATTCTTCCCTGCGATCCGTTGAGGGATTTGATCAGGAATTGAAATATTGTTCTTCCGCTGTGTTACCTGCATCAAAATCCTACATAGGGATTTTATGAGGAATAGGATGGTCCATTCAAAGTAATCGAGGCGCATATGAAAATCGGAGATCCACCATTGATGAGAACAACGATGAAGAAAACTATTGCAATAGTGCAAAGGAAAAGAATATTGTTTTCACTTGATGTATGGTCATGGTATCTCCAATGATGTTCGAGCAGGAGAAGAGGTGGAGCCACACCGCTCCCAAAAGTAGCAGACTTTCGGACGCAACCATGTTGGGGGTGGAAGGAGGCTCCTAGGGGGGAAGGGTTGAAGCATCTCGACCGGTTGAGGTGAATGCATGATGAGCATGGTGAATGGTGCAAAATCGACATCAACATGGAGTTGGCTGAGAAATTTATTGTGCGCTTGTAGAAGTCAAGCCAATACAAAGTTTGTTGGATTTAGCCTCGAATTTCGCAAAGACGCGATGTGACGAATGCGGATGGTCACTCTTCTCCGATGAGGTGATGGCTAAGGAGGTGATAGATTTGGGCTTGGTGCATGGGTCTTTTCTATATCCTCCGGTTTAATATAAATATGAGGGTGATAGCTATTGTTTTATAATGATTCAACTAATGAAAGACATGTTGGAGAACAATCGAAACTGGTCCGAAAATAAGAAGATGGAGAAGAAGCAGAAACAGAATCGCATGTAAAAAAAGTAACTAAATAAAGACGAATTGAAATACTTACAAATGTCGTCGAATATAAATAGTTTCAGAAACGATCTCGAGCATTGGCTCGATGTCCTTAAGGCTTTATTTGCTCCCTTTGGTACTGCTTGATCCGGAACAAACCGCCTCTCAGGATAATCGTCTCTCACCGTGCAAGAAGTCAGTACACCACTTACACCCTACGAACCGCAATGGCATGGTACCTCTCTTGAAGAAATTGAATTAGAATATAGGAATTCAAATTTTGAAAGTTGAAGGTTCTACAAAGTCTAGGAGGACTTTGTATGGAATTAGGAGAGTAGAAGGAAATGTTGGAATGCACAAATGGGTGGAGAAGCCCTCTATTTATAATAGAGTAGGTGCCCCTTCAAAGGGGTGCAAATGAATAGATGTGTCTATTCATGGTAATAACTAACTTTAGACGTTAGTAACTAACAATAACTAACTTTGGTCGATAACTAATAAACTTATTAGCAATTCCAACAATTATTAATTTGCGACTTTAATTTATAACGCACCCAAAGTTAAATTGCGTCCATCGAAGGACCTAATTGCACACCCATAATTTACAATAATTTTCATTCACCCGTAACTTATTTTGGACAACTCTCAATTGTAGATTTACCATCTCCGAATGAGAATTAAACTCTACATATTTACTATCCAAAATTTAAATTTTCCCAACAATCCCCCCACATGAATGACAAATTGACATAAGAGCCGGAATAATCATAGAGGATTTTGAGAGATATCTAACGAATGATAATCGCATCGAGAAGGTGGCCAAGGACCTTGAACCTCCCTTAGTGGAATACTATCGGATATACCGGATTGTCAGTGGTGAAACACCTTGAACTGCTTTCCGTGGTGTATACCTAGACAATAGTACCCACACGGTTATCATCCTTCCATATTAAGTTCTCATTTTCGTGTCCGTTTTGGCCTTGGAGCACTTAATCCTGGTTTCGTGAGTGGTCTTAGAGAATTTAGCCTCGTCATTCTCCGAGAACCGGCCGCCAGTTTCGACTCATATAGGTGAGTCTCATAAAGAGTATCTTGCCATACCCCACTTGGTTTTATCCACCAATGTATGAGCTCATTAAAAGCTAATCGCTTATCCTTACCAATGCAAGTGTCACTCGGTGTCGTCCTAAGAATGGGTTTGGAAATAAAATTTCCTACAGTGACTATATTTGCACAGTAAGTTGGTTGTCCCTTTTGAACCTAGATCTTGGGATCTCCAGTCATCTAGGTTGGGTTTTCCGTTACGTGCGACGTAAACAATTGCTCTCTTGTTAACCCTATGGGCAGCGGATCCGCTAATTTTTACTTACTTTTCACACGATCGATCGATATAATTATATTCGAGAGCAATTGTTTAATGGTGTACGACGTATATGTCTAGACTTACCATTGTAAATGGTGCTTTGGGCCCTTCCAATTGTCGATTGACTATCGCAATGAATGCAGATAGCTGGCACCGGTTTTGGCCACATATGAAGTTCTTCTAAAAATTGACGAAGCCACTCGGCTTCCTCTACAGTCTTATCCAACGCAATGAATTCCGATTCCATTGTGGACCTTGCAATGCAAGTTTGTTTAGAAGATTTCCAAGACACGGCTGCTCCTCCAAGGGTAAAAACATACCCGCTTGTGGACTTAGAGTCCAATGTGTCCGATATCCAGTTGGCATCACAATACCCTTCCAGTACCGCATGATACCTATTATAGTGTAGTCCATATGCTAAATTATATATTTAATATTTTAGCACTCGATTCACTCCTTTCAAATGTTTATCACTTGGATTACTAGTGAATCGACTTAACTTTTCAACTGCTTGAGCAATATCGGGTCTTGTACAATTCATGAGGTACATTAAACAGCCAATTACTCGAGCAAATTCGACTTGTCTTACACTTTCACCATGGTTCTTGGCGAGATGTAAATTAAGATCCACAGGAGTCTTAATTATCTTGCCATCGTTCTTGTCGAATTTCTCAAGAATCTTCCCAACATAGTGCGATTGAGATAATGAGTATCCATTCGTCGTTCTAGTGATTTTCATCCCTAAAATAACGTCAGCAATACCCATATCCTTCATATCGAACTTTGTTGTCAAAATTTTTCCTAGTTGTTTTAATTATAGTTGAATTACTTCCCATAATTAACATATCATCAACGTACAAGCACACGATGACATATCCATCACGAGTGGTTTTACTATAAACACACTTGTCACATTCATTAATATGAAATCCATTTGATAACATGGTATAATCAAATTTGATATGCCATTGTTTTGGAGTTTGTTTGAGACCATAAAGAGATTTTACCAAACAACATACCTTATTTTCTTGCCCATGAGCAATAAAACCCTCAGGTTGTTCCATGTAAATCTCTTCGTCTAATTCACCATTTAAGAATGCAGTCTTAACGTCCATTTGGTGAATTTCAAGATTATTTATAGCTTCAATAGCTATAAGCATGCGAATGTACGTTATCCTTGTGAGTGAGTAGGTATCGAAATAATCAATACCTTCCTTTTGTTTATAACCTTTTGAGACAAGTATAGCCTTATACTTGTCAATTGAACCGTCAGGTTTAAGCTTCCGCTTAAAAACCCACTTACAGCCTAACGCTTTACTTCCTGGTGGAAGACTCACCAATTCCCAAGTATGATTTTGAAGCATGGATTCAATTTCCATATTCACTGCTTCTTTCCAATGTGATGCCTCGGTACTAGACATAGCTTCCTTGTAGGTTTGAGGCTCATTTTCTACCAAGTAGGTTATAAAATTCGGGCCAAATTTTGTAGCAACTTTTGCCCGCTTGCTACGTCTAGGTTCGTTTTCCATTTCGGACTCTTGGGATGTTGATTCCTGTGTTCTTTTATTATAACTTTGTTCATTCTTCTCTTTGTATGGAAATACATCTTCGAAGAATGATGCGTTGCATGACTCAAAAATAGTATTTTCGTGTATGTCTTCGATTTCTGATTTTGATAACCAAAAATCAATATGCACTACTATTATGAGCATACTCGATAAAGACGCAATCTACTGTCTTCGTTCCAAGTTTCACATTTTTATGTAATGGTATTGCCACGTTTGCGAGACACCCCCACACTTTGAGGTATTTGTAATATGGCGGCTTTCCGTTCCATAATTTATATGGAGTTTAACCAACATTTTTCCGAGGTATCCAATTAAGAATATGGTTGGCCGTTAATAGGGCTTCCCCCCACAAGTTCTGTGGTAATCCCGAACTTAGGAGTAATGCATTTAGCATCTCTTTTAAAGTCCTATGCTTCCTCTCGGCTACGCCATTTTGTTCAAGCGAATAGAGTGCCGTAGTTTGTGGATAATTCCACTTTCTAGACATATGTCCTTAAGTGGGGCTTCGTATTCTCTACCACTCGCTACACACCATTTTAATTTTCTTTCCCAATTGATTTTTCACTTCATTTTTATAGTGTTTGAACATGTCAATTGCTTCATCTTTACGTCGTAGAAGATAGACATAGCAATATCGTGTGCAATCATCTATACACGTAATGAAGTACTTCTTTCCACCTCTTGTTTGAAGAAACTTCAAATCACAAATATCAGTATGGACTAATTCAAGAGGCGTAGTAATTTTGTTTTCAATTGGTCGAAAGGATGCCGAAATATAAGTGGTTCCATTCGTATGCCTAATTCAAGTACATATACACATTGATTAAATAAATCATAAATGCTATGAAGCACTTGATTTATTTACCAATGTCCATGAGTACTTTGAAACTCTTGATATATGTACTCTACCAAATGACGTCGTGATTAAGTTTAATAACAAACCATAAGTACTATAAAAACTCTTGATTTGCAAGAAACTAAATCGATAACCCATGAGTACTTTGAAACTCTTGGATTTCCATGAAAGCTTGAAACTCTTGGTACGTCCAATAATTGATCAATTGATAAAGAGACCCCCACAAGGCATACGACATGTTTCCGTTTTACAACGAAAATATTTGAATACGTAAATATTCAAAATCAACATACTTTAAACTAACGGATGACAACACCGTACTTATGTTAGTTTAAAATCATCTCATACGAAACTTTTATTTCAACATATCCCCAAACATTGAATAATCACATTCAATGAATTCGCGAATTAAATCAAAATTAACATGACGCGACATACGCTATTATAGAGTATCACATTCATTTTCTTAATTTTGAACGTTCCATTGCCCACACACATGTCGTGCGTAACAACTACTGATTTTTTTATTTTTTTTTTCGGATTCAAGACTAAGTTTGGATCCTTTTTAAGATGTCACATATGAAGAAACCAAATTCTTATGTTTCAAAATATGGCCTACACTTTTAGACGTGACAACTTTCCGAAATCTAATTGCATAAACTATTCGGCTTGGTACGATATCATTTTTCAGAAACTTTGACCATGATTCTGGAAACTTGCTTTTATGAATCTGACATCAAGACCATATCCATTAGATTCGTCTCGTCGAGATACACAATTTTCATATATGACTCGCCTTGATCGGAGGTCTATAGCTCCAGATATCCTTCGAAAACCGAACTCGGAATTTGTACAAAATTCTGTTACGAACCAGCAGCTTTGAACAACGATATCTTGAGTTTTAAAACTCCGATTGATGCACCGTTTTCACTCAGAGCTTCATTATTTCGTTATCTACAATTTTCATGTTTTACGAAAACTGATCCGAGATCGTTATCAATGTCTAAACGACAAAATACAATTCTGTCCCCAACTTATGCGTGCTGAATTTTTGCGTAGCAAAATTCACTCTCCAATGATACAAATCGGTAAACCATTTTTTTTCATGCAATGAGTACTATAAAAACTCTATGCAACTCGTTGTATTAATGAGTGCTATAAAAACTCTTTAATACAAAAATCTGTGAGTACTATGAAACTCTCAGATTTACAAAAAAAAAATAAAAAAAAAATAATAATAATAAAAAAAAAACGACTTGGAAACCAAAGAAGCACCAAACCAGTTTCAACACATAAAGCCTTAAGATTGTTGGAGAACAATCGAAACTGGTCCGAAAATAAGAAGATGGAGAAGAAGCAGAAACAGATTCGCATGAAAAAAAAGTAACTAAATAAAGACGAATTGAAATACTTACAAATGTCGTCGAATATAAATAGTTTTAGAAACGATCTCGAGCATTGGCTCGATGTCCTTAAGGCTTTATTTGCTCCCTTTGGTAATGCTTGATCCGGAACAAACCGCCTCCCAGGATAATCGTCTCTCACCGTGCAAGAAGTCAGTACACCACTTACACCCTACGAACCGCAATGGCATGGTACCTCTCTTGAAGAAATTGAATTAGAATATAGGAATTCAAATTCTGAAAGTTGAAGGTTCTACAAAGTCTAGGAGGACTTTGTAGGGAATTAGGAGAGTAGAAGGAAATGTTGGAATGCACAAATGGGTGGAGAAGCCCTCTATTTATAATAGAGTAGGTGCCCCTTCAAAGGGGTGCAAATGAATAGATGTGTCTATTCATGGTAATAACTAACTTTGGACGTTAGTAACTAACAATAACTAACTTTGGTCGATAACTAATACACTTATTGGCAATTCCAACAATTATTAATTTGCGACTTTAATTAACAACGCACCCAAAGTTAAATTGCGTCCATCGAATGACCTATTTGCACACCCATAATTTACAATAATTTTTATTCACCCGTAACTTATTTTGGACAACTCTCAATTGTAGATTTACTATCTCCGAATAAGAATTATACTCTACATATTTTACTATCCAAAATTTAAATTTTTCCAACAAGACACACATTATTGGTGTGTATGAGATTTGAGAGCCTTGTAGAGAGAATTGCGGGTCTACAATTTTCAAACTAGTGAAACATTTTCCCCCCTGTGCATATAGACAATTTGTTGAAGCACGTTAAATTGTTGTGTTATATATCTTCGTTCTTTTATATCACGTGGTCGTACTTGTGACCGTGCTCAATTTTTAGTTGTGCGAAATTTTTGATGTTAAAAATCCAGACACTCTGAACTTCTTCATATATAGGCTTCTAATGCTCTATCACTACACCGGCACTCATTTACAGTAGTAATGTATTTGATAAGTCCAATATCACAAACTAATAAACTTGACATTCATATCACAATGAGGGAGAACAAAATTCAAGATGCTAATTGATATATAGAAGTTTGAACTTCATCCATGCATATGTTCGACAGTAATAATCGACCACATCAACACCCTATGCTGGGACTCAAAAACCGGCTTTTTCACGTTCGAACTTGGGTCTTAGAATACGGAACTTTCACCAATAATTGTTCGTAAGAATTAAACAGATATCGCAAGCCTCTTCTCTTCATAAACTAAAAACACAAGAAAATGTCACTACTAACATTACATTGATTATCACTACCATTCTACATTTGTAAGAAACACAAGTTACATAACTCACTACACATTTCTATGTTGTTGGATCATATTCTTCAACCTGCATATGTATGATACTAATTAGAGGTGTAAAATCTTCAAATGGTATGATTATAGTGGGACATAGAGGGAGATGAGGTTACCTCTTCCATTTGCTGACACAAACTGTGTTCTTGGCTGCTCAATGAACTTGTTGCTCCTTCTGTACTTAGGAAACGGAACTCTCCCAGACTCAATGCTTGAGATGTCGCTCAAAAGGACCTCATAGTGACTCTTCACCTCGTCAATGGTTTTGCCACCAACAGCATGAGCTATGTTGTGCCATCTCTCTGGTGTCTCCTTGTCATACACTGCTAGAGCATTCTCAAACAACTTGTTCTGATTAACACTCCAACCACCACCACCACCACCACCACACCCTCTTGCCATTTCCTCCAAATCACAACCAAAAGAGTTAAACTGAACTCCGTGTTTTTATCAGACCATTAAGGAGATAACAATCTCTCCTTAAGAACGACTCGTGCGACAACCTTTGAAGAAAACGAGGAGCAAGTTGGAGGGCAAGTTGAGTACTTAGAAACAGCTTGGAAACTAAATTTGTTTAGTGAATGATTAGGTAGGAGATGGAAGCAAAAGAGGAGTGTTTTAGGGGACAGTACATTGGTTCATTTTCCAAGTCTTCTTTGTTTTTGTGATTTGAATATGTATTAGAGACTACAATTAGTATATTTAGCATGTGGGTTTTTTAATTGATTAAGGACATTATTAGATAACGTATTAAAAGTGCCGGTTTGATAATTAATCAAGCAAGTTGTTGCAGTAATAATAATAAAGATAATGGTCTCTAACTTCTGTTAGTTGTTAATATCTTTGCAAATCTCACCTTGTCTGAGAAATCTGGTGACCTGGCCTTATCAGTCATCTACAAGCTTAAAGATAATTCTGTACATGTTTGGGATCCAGATTTTAATCAGGTTTCATTAAAAGATGTCATTGTAATCTAATTCCATTTATCACACTATTTATATTGGGATTAAGATATGTTCTGGACCAAAAGTTATCTTTGAAGATTCTCTCACATTATGCAGATTTTCAGTTCACACCAAACAGTTTTAGAATTCTAACTACTTATATTTTCAGCTGGCACCACATAAGCCCTGGAGTATCACTTCATATTTTCCAGTAAAATCATTGACTTTCATTGATTATTTAGACCATACATACAATATTACATGGTTTGATAACTCCTACTGCATTCACGCTAAATAAATCTTGCAGATCGTCATGAATTTTGTACACCGATTGCCCAATGTGCATGGTTGTACCAGAACCACTTTGATACTTTCACAATGTCGTTTGACATTTACATCTAGGCACAGAGAAATTGAATATTTATGAGCTCCTTCGAAGCAAACTCGTCTATAGGGTTTAAGAGTTCGACTGTTGTGAGCGACTCATGGTGAATTAAGAATACAAAGTGAACAATACTGCACTAAAATGCGGACTAAAACATAGAAATAACTAGGAATCAAAACTTCCTCAATAAGAGGAACCACTAATAAATGTCCCAGGGGCAACAAGAGTGTAACAATTTCGACTAAAAATCTACTATGGAAATTGAAAACCACTCGACCCCAAAATCAGCTATAAATTTTTTCGATCGAAATGGTGTTTTTGAGAAGAGTTAGGTATAAAATTGAAAGACCAACAAAGTGGTGTTTTTGAGCAGTCATTTATGCATTTAAAGATTGGAAGAACTCAAATATTTTCTAATTAAACAAACTTAATGTGTAAATATCAGTTGGATAAAATTTTGTAAAGAAGTTCTGTAAGAGTAATTTGAAATAGGCTTATGCCAAACAAGAAAAAAGAGCAAAAAAACGCAAAAATACCTAGGTCCCACCGAGACTTGAACTCGGGTTAATAGATTCAGAGTCTAATGTCCTAACCGCTAGACCATGGGACCAATTAATGACTGGCTTTTAACAGACTAAATACATCAACTAAAACACTTAACTAATGCATTGATCATATTTCATCTTGAGTTGGACAGTTTATATCCGACTTGGCGACTTCGCCTTCTATTATCTAAAAACTTAGGCTAACATCAAGAGGATTTACCCTCTAAAGAGTCTGCTTACTAAAGCTGTAAAGTTTTTTAAATTTTGATACGTTCATTATATTCAACAGACTTGCAATTTAGTAAAATTCTAAGTTAATAACATGATTAAAATGATAAATGTCAAAAGTCTTGGTCATATAATCTGTTAGGCATAGGATGCCGGCTGCTAGCAACATCATTCCCTCGCTATTTCCTTCAATACTCCTTCCTTGCAAGTTAACTAAGCATTTGGTTGACAACGTTCCTGCAGCACATAGCTTTCCTATTGAAGCTCTATCTTTTAGTGCAGCCACAGTGATACATGTTAGGTGTTTGAAATCAGAACTCATTATATGTGTTTCGCAACTACAATATTATAAATATTCAATTTCTAATGCACAAACAAGTTACTATGTAAGGTTAATACGATGCTTCGAGAAAAGACGACTTACACATTTTAGCCATTATTACTGGATAGACTTTTTTTACTCATAGACGTAAGACGTTTTAGCCAATATTATTTGATAGCCCTTGTTACTCATAGATAGAGATGTTGGGGACAATATTTGTAGGAGAGTTGGCGACGACTGTACTATCTCGGACCTGTAAATTAGACATTTAACAATTTTCCAAAAAAAAAAAACACATATTGTATGAAATGAGATTTTTATTTGAATTGAATATTAGTGTATATATACACACACTTTGAAAAATGATGTGATTATATATATATGTGTGTGTGAAAATCATGATGGCTCATGATGGCTCATTGTGAAAGTCATGTGATGTATGTCGATTTCTTTTACTTAAAGTAACTTATTCCTATCTAATTTTCATTGTCAGCATGCTATTAAGGGTTAGTCACTATTTTATTAGGTGGCTTTGTCCTGTTACACGAGAATGTTGAAGTAATGAAGCATGCTTTTTCCGTAGTGTGATACTAGTACATAGTACATGTTACTATGTTTTTATAAGGATGGAAAATACAAACTCAGTGGCTAAGTTTTAGGAGTTAACATTCACTTGTTGGAGGGAAGAGAATAGAGAGGTGGGTTAGCCTCATTAGGTTTGGACGTGACTTTGTGTGAGAGAGGAGGATGTGGGGTTCTTTGCTAGGCTTTGGTTGGAAGTTGCATGCTGATTATCTGCTTTCGGTTCGTCTAAGTGGTTGGCTTGGTCACTTGTATACATGGGTACCAGTTTACTGTTTCTGCAATCAGTAAAAATTTATAAAAGGTAGGGGAAGTCTAACTTCTAAATTTCTGCACTTACAGTCTATATCTTTTTATACTGCTGGTGTGAATTTTATAGCTTTCTAATTAGGGGTGCAAGTTGGGCGGGTTGAACCCGACCAACCCGAGCCCAACCCGAATTTAAATAAGGTCCGGACACATAGTTTTGGTGATTTGGACGGGCATGGACATAAATTCTCAACCCGAATTGCAATTAGGGTCGGATTTGGGCACAAATATCGAACTACGGGCTAACCCGAATTGCCCGATTTTCATGCCCATTACCTATAAATATTCTATTTTAAAAAGAATTATATAGCATATCTAACATGAATATGCTACTTTTCTCTTGATCATTAGCGATGTTTTTAATCATTGTTTTGCTCTTGAACTAGTTGATTTGTTTTTCGCCAACAATTTATTATTGTCTTGTAATTTAAAAAGATTATTAAGTTTAATATAATAACCCGAATTCAACCCGAACCCGAATTGATTTAGACCAATTTGGGCTCGGACGGGTTGACAATGCTCTGAACCCGGGTCGGGCTGGGCTTGGGCAGCCACGACAGAACTCGAACTCGGGCTTGGACATAGGTGCCAACCCGTCCAGCCCGCCCGAGTTGCAGTCCTATTTCTAGCTATCTGTTGTCTGTATGGTGATTTTTAAATCACGCTGTTTGTGTATTTGGTGCCGCAAGCTGATGTGTAATAACTGGCTGTTGTTAAGTAGATTTTAGATTTCTACGCCAGTGGTTAGGCGGTACCTGCTGGGCTATTTTGGCTCACCCCTCTGTTTTACAGGTTAACCCGGAGCGCGACTGGATCGCGGAATAGTTGCTAAAATTTATATTTTTAGTTAACTATGTTGTTTTTAGCTGTTTGTTATAAATTACTATTTTGGGTCAGATATTTATAAAATGTCATTTTTGACCAGCTGGTATAACTTTTCAGTAATTTCAGTTACGTGTCAGTATTTCAGAAATATCATTAAAAATGTTATTTCAGAGGACTTTGTGTCCTGCAGGTTGGTTTTGACGTCTGGAAGTGTCAGACGGGTTGACGGTAAACAGTGATTTTTATCGTAAATCGATAATTTTTATATTAAATGTGTGACGGGTCGTCACAAAGACAATCTTACGTGGGCCTCTTTGGTCCATTCGTCATGTTTCTCTTTAACGTTGTGAATTATGAACATAGTTAGTGTATTGTTCATTGTGGTTTTCACTCGATTTTTCTAACACCGTAAGACCAAACACCACATTACCAAGAATAAATGAATCCATGGGTCATCTTCTCTCCAAGGGCTATTGAGATGCTAGACCTTTCTCTCTCTAGAAATGCTCTGCATTTTGAGGAGATGAGATTTTGCCTCTAGTAGGCTTTTCTCTCTTAGTAGAGTTTATTTCTTTCTCTTTCTCTTGTTCTTGTTCGTTTTTTCTTCTCCCCTATTTCAGTCAAGGTTTAAATCTGGTCACGTATTAAGGTCCTTTTCAGTTTTTTTGAAAGCTCGTGATCACCAAACCCAAAGTTCCTAAAAAACGTCAAAATCTCATCACTGTTTTCCTGCTTTGATCTGGAACTACGATGGAGGAAGAAGTGGTACTAGATTTGGTAGAAGATGTAAATCTGGGGGAAAAAGTGTGTGGAAAATCATTGGTTGGGCAAATTTTGACAGAGAAACCCTTCTCTGCAAAAACGATCCAATCAATCACCGCTGGGATCTGGAATCTGAAGAATAAGATCCAAGTAGTGGCTTGGGAGAAAAATAAATTTGTGCTTAGATTCAAGGAGGAGAGGGACTGTAAAAGGGTTTTGAGAGGAGCTCCTTGGGTGATTGCAGAACATGTTTTCCTGCTGAAAAACTGGAAAAATGGAGTGGCTCTAAAGGATGTGGATCTATCTGAAATTTCTTTCTGGGTGCAGGTGCATGGCCTGGATCCAAGTAGAATGTCAAAAACAAATGCGGAGAGAATAGGAGCAGCGATTGGAAGACTAGAAGAAATTGATGAAGATACCATGGATGAGAAGCAGTATTGTTCTTATATGAGATTTCGAGTAACCATGAATGTCAAGGACCCCCTGAAACAGAGTTTCTCAGTTATGGTTGATGGAAGGAAAACAAAAATAGACCTCAAATATGAAAAACTGGGCATCTTTTGTTACAGCTGTGGCAGATTAGGTCACGATAATGGAAGTTGTCCAGCAGTGGGAGGAAGAAACAATCGAAACTTGCGATTTGGACCTGAGCTAAGAGGAACCCCAAGAACAGTAACTTTTCGCTCGGAAATTCCAAATTGGATGTTGGAAGAACAAAATCAAGAATTCATACAAAGGTGGGGTGTACGTATTCCAAGGGTCGAAGAGGATCAACCGGAAAATTCACCGGAATCTGGAAAGCAACACATGGAGATGACCAGTAAGCTGCCGGAAACCTGCAAAAGAGGGGCGCGTGCGATTGACGCGAACCAAGCGAGTGAAAAGGAAGGACAAATCAGTGATGATCCCCAAAAGATCTCGGGTGAAAAAAACAGCTGTATTGTGAAGGATACGCAGAAGGAATGTGCAGAGGAAGCTTCCACCAATCCACGTCAGGCAATTGATAAGGATGATACGAGTAATCGAAGCAGCACAGACAAAGCAGTGGCTGAGAATGCCAAGAAGCTTCTAGAAGGAGTAAAAACCACTACACTCCTACGTAATTTAGGAGGAAGTTTGAGGGGCAATTCTGTCATTCAGGAAGCTAGGGTTACTAGCTGGACACAGGAAGAGGAGTATTTTGTAGAAGAGCCTACTAGCCCAAAGGAACACATAATTGATGGGCCAGATCCAGACGGGTTGGAAACTGAAATCAATAACTCAAGCCCAAAAGTTCCCATACACGGCCCATATCGAGAAAAGCCCAAGAAATACAAGGCTAAACAAAAAAGCCCAAAGCCACTACTACTGGAAGATGGCCCAAGGATAGAAAAATGTGGTAACCCGGTGATTGATCTGGGTTTATCCAAAGTCTTTGGCAGATTCATAACCCTAAAGAGAAAAACTCTAAGCTTTGACAGATCTTTTGACAAGAGGAGACGATTACTAACAAATTCAGACGCGGTGAACACCAAAGAAGAGTTTGCGAAGCAGATATCCGATGAGGCTGACTACATACAAAACGTCCAAGTACAACGATCGAAGCAAGGAGTGGCTGAAGAAGCGAACTGGGAAATTGGGGAAGCATTTGAAGAAGGAAATTACCAGGTGTGTGTTACAGAATATAGGGGTAATTACGAGCATATCTCTGATATCTATAGAGCTTTGGACTATCCCAGTAGCTGCTTTGAGGGAATATGGGAAAAAAGAAGAGAGGAAAGAAGGTTAGTGAGGTTAAAGGAACTGGAAAAGGAAAGAAAGGAAGTGCTGTTACATGAGACATCTTTTTCTGCGGCTGAGGAGGCGGGCCTGACCATGCCCCCCACCTCCAAATGAGAGGCATTGTATGGAATTGCCGAGGGTTAGGACAGACCTCGGTAATTCGACATGTGAAGTCCTCAATAAGGCAGGAGGAAGCTAGCTGGGCCTTCCTGTCAGAAACAAAAGTTGATTCCAGCAGGTATAAAAACTCTCTAATTGATTTTGGCTTTAGAAATTATGAAATTATTGAGGCAAAGGGTAAAAGTGGTGGCTTATGTTTTTTCTGGGAAGATGGTATAGATGTTGGAATTGTGCCCTAGAGGCAATCAATTAATTGTGACATTTATGGATTTACGATTCATTATGTTATCGATATGGAGATATGTTAACATGAATGAAGTCCTTAGAATATAAGTGTTATATTCTTAAATATCCCTAGTCAATTATAATGATTAATAGGACAATCATCTATAGACTAGTATGGGGTTGGATTGATATGGAGATATCATGATCCAACACATGGGTATGCATTAGGAGTAATGGCATACTGGATTGACCCATCTCCGAGAAGGCTACATACATGTTATGTTAAGTCACAAGCGCTTCTCGCGGTGCTACGGTATTGTCATCCTTAGACTTGAAGTCACTAGATATTCTAGTTGTGGATTATTGTGATCTTGGTAGCGTTAAACGCTACACCGTAACTGGGTAGTTATAAAGGCGTGTACTGGATACAATAAGAAGCAAGCTTAGAGATCGTAGTGGACGTAGATAGGATTTGTCCCTCCCACATAACGGGAGCAAATATCCTAGGCCACTCGAGGGATAGTGCTTATAAAATGTCTGGCCAGACTCAAATAAATCAATATGGGATATTGATGTTATTTGCACGAATAAGGCTAGTCCCTGGATCGAGAAACTATGGATTGGATATACGAGTGTGACTTGTATGTCTCGTGTCCAATCCGGATATTGAGGCAAAGGGATGAGACAATTACTTGCACAAGGTTTGTCATGATGACTATTCTATTTGTTGGCTAGAATGGATGTCTTGCTAGAGGCCGCTCCATATTAGTAAATTGTTACTACCAACTAAATAGAACCTATGGGGTCACACGCCATATAGGGGTGAACTAGACATGGGAAATAATTAATTAATATGATTAATTAATTAAAAGGATCAAATCGCAACAACTTGCTAACTTAGTAGGACTAATATGCAAGTTGGACTAATCCATGTATAGACATGATTAGGACTTGCCAAGGTGACCTAATTCATGTAGGGACATGATTAGGATTAATTTGCAAATAGAACTAATCCATGTATTGACATGATAAGGACTATTTTGCAAAAGGGACTAATCCGAACTTGAGTAGGATTATGAGGGGTTCTTTATGTAGTAGGACAAGGAGTTGTTGGACTATATAAAGAACACTCCTAGCTTATTTTTCTCTCTACACACACCCACACATCTATTTGATAGAAGAAAGGAGAGAACAAAGCAAGGAGAGAGCAAGTCCCATAGAGGGCCGAACCCCCCTAGGGATTGCCGCCCCCTACCCGTCGGCCTAAAGGTGCCGCCCCATCTTTGGCACTCCATTGTTGGCGATTCCTTCTTCCTCTTCCATTCTTCCTAGCTAGCACATGGATTTGGAGGGTCTAGATCTCACCTCTAGGCGTGGATCAACCGTAGAGACGTGACACTATTCGCGTTTGAAGTCATCAAGGAGAACCCAAAGGTGTGTTTATGATTTCTAACCCTTACCATCGTTATGTCTCTTGACTTGTGATCCTTGGAGGGTTTTGCATGGTTTTATGTTTGATTATGCTTCCGCTGTGCGATCCATGAATCAAAACCCTACAGTGGTATCAGAGCCACAGGTCGTAGAGCATAAACGTGGTTTATGTGTTACGTTTTAGTTGTTTTACACCTTAAATTGATTGTTTATCGCGTAAAACAAGACAAATCAAGCATGGGATGCAATTTGTCAATAAACTTTCATAACAAGATCTAATTTTTGCATTGGATGCATGAATTAGTGAGTTTGAGAAATTTTAGGATCTTAGATCTAGGGTTTGGGCATCCTTGGGGAAGAAGGAGTTCTTTCCAGACAAGGAAACAACCAAACTTGGGCACCAAGCAAGGGAGTTGTTTTGGAAACAACTCCCAAAGGAGGTTCGGCCCCCCTAGGGGACCGCCCCTCCTTGCTTGCCGCCCAAGCAAGGCCGCCCTAGGGGCCGGGGCAGCCCTAGCTCGCGGCCTAGCCGCGTGGGCTAGGGGCCGGCCGGCCCTAGGGCCTTGCGGTTCAATTTTTTGGGCCCGGGCAATTGGATTATTGGGCCCATGGACCGTTTTAACCCTAAAATATCCTAAAATCAATTAAAATTGACCAAGCGCGTTAAAATTGGATTTTAACTGTTTATGTGCAATTCGCATGGTGATTGGATATGGCCTTAGGATGTGGTTTGATGTGGATGTTTAATTTTGTGGTTTGGTTTTACGGCCTGCGAGCTGATCAATTAATTGTAATAATTAATTAGGGTTTTATGGCCTGCGAGCCATTTTTTTCTCAACTTGTGAGATTTATTTTATTTAGTATAGAAGTTAGCTAGTGCTAGATAAAGTAGATTGTTAGCCAAGATTGGAGAAAAGAAGACCAAAGCCAAAAGGAGCCACAAAAGATGGAGCATGGAGCATGGAGCATTCCACAAGACTATGAAGGATGGACCAAAAGATCAAGACGCATGGAGATGTGTTTGCTTTTAGGGTTCATAGATAATTCCATTGGCTTGGAATTATCTTAGTCTAGAAAAGGCCATATCCACATCACGTTTAATTTCTGTTTTGTGGTTGTTTATTTTATTGTCTTATTATTGTGTGGTTGGTGTATGGATGATGCATGCAATTAGGATAATAAGATAATTAGACAACCCGGATCTATTATTTGGAGTTGTGCCCAAACTCAAATAGATAGATCAGTTGATATTGATCAACAAAAGCAATTAAAATTGAATTCAAAATCCCTCAAAATTCAAATATTGTGTTCTTGCCTTCTCGTTATTTAAACACTCATGATCATCATTATTTATCAAGTTCGTGCGTGCCAAAGCATGGCGACTTGGTTCATAATGATGGAATGCGATGGCACGTAACAATGTGCAATTGTTTAGGTAAGAGGTTGAACACAACTAGGCTATTAATTTGATTAAGAAACCTAGAGGCAATCAATTGGGATTATCCATATGGATGGATAAATAAGGAGTTATTTGCCCGATTGAACCAAGAGTTGCATATGGGATGCAATTGGAATTGTTCCTACCTAAGAAGTAGTCGAATTATGGGTGACTTGCCAAAGCAAGCTCATAAGGAGATGAAAAAGATGGATCTTGGCCCACTAGAAAATATAAGGATATTTTCCGCATTAATATCTTGAGGGTTATTAATCCGTAGTAAAATAGTGGGAGCTATATTTGACAATTTAAATCCTTGTTGAATATAGTTAAACGTCACAAACTTTGCATAATCCAATTATGTTGAATACCCATGGCATTAAACAAATAAAAACGCGACTCTATCTATTTCCTAGACTGGTATAAAACTGAGAATTGTTCTCAAATAAAAGGGAAATTGTTGTACATCGTAGAACATAAAGTTCTCTTCCACCGACTACCAAAAACACACCAAAACCTATGAAAGGAACACCAAAGAATGGTTCTTTGGTTATGACTTGTCTCATGCTAGCTGCCATGAACTCTGAGCTTTGGAAGCAAGAAGAGAGACATGGAGAAGTATGATATGATCATACATTGAAAGAAGCTCTTTCAAAAGAGGGAGCTAGACATGAAAGGTTTGAAGTGATGCTCCACTTTGGGTTATGCAAATATACTAATTCAATATGATTGAAACATTAGTAAATATGCATTATCTATGAGATAGATAAAGAATAAAAGGTTATTCACCCAAGTGGACCAAGAATTGCATTGGATGCAATTATAGTTTTGTTTTAAAAGTTGATTTACTCAATATGATTGAAAAATCACTAAAACAAAACACTAATAATGGGCATGGGCAAAGCTGTTAATAGTTAACAGCATGGGTAAGGGCAAATGGTTTGCGCCAACCCCATTGGTATAAAGCAAGCCTGTTGCTAAAACCAAGTTGCCTTAGAGTTCCATAGATGGTGTAGAGGAAGAGAAACTACCCAAAGTACCTGGAAGTAAATAATAAAGGAATTATGAATTCCAATATAGGTATTTTGTTATAGAAATCAATGTGTCTATCTTATCATCATAAGTATATGATACTAGATGAGGATCTCACATTTATAGAAATGTGGTGGATCTCAAGAGACGAAGACAATTGGATAAGGAAGAAATAATCCTACACGTGGGGCTATGAAGCAAAGGGTTGCTGAATAAGCCGTGGGGAATTATTTCTACCTTTAAGAAATTGTTCATGAATTAGACAAAAGCGAAAATATCCCTACTATGAGTAGGACCATTATCATAGTTTCTTGTTTGGACAAGAAATCTCCTTATCATAATAAAAGGACAAATGTTGTTCCATTTATTATGGTATGCGTTATTGTAATGCAATTTTGTCTAAGTGGATTCTATATCCATGATCATGATAATTTCATCTATAACATTAATACCTAGAGGTTTGCATATAATGATATGAACTTCACTTATCTTTAGCATTATCGTTTAGGCCTCATAAATAAGAGATACATATCTAGAACTCCATGAGGATGGATTTCTGGAACTCATTTGATTATTGAATCATATGAGACATGTAAGACTTACTAGGCAAAGATATGATCTTTTGGGAATAATACATATCGATGTATGAAGACCACTAAGCACAAATGCTAAAGATGGTTTTCAGTACTTCATCATATTTACTGATAGGATCAGAGAAATATGGATTTGTGTATCTTATGAAGAAACAAATCAGAATCCTTTGAATTGTTCAAAGTATTCAGGAATGAAGTAGAGAACCAGCTTGGTAAAAGTATTAGAGCTCTACGATTGGATCATAGAGGAAAGTACTTGAGCCAAGAGTTTGACAAGAACCTATGGGAGTATTGGATATGATACAAAAACTCGCTCCACCTAGCACGCCACATGGGTTTGGCGTGTCTAAGGGGGAAGTTCAAACCGTGTAGGACACGGTTTGATCCATGATGAGTCAAACAGAACTTCCAGTTTACTTTTGAGGGCGATGTTCTAATTACAACAAATTTCGCCCCTAACCTTGTTCCATCAAAAACGAAATATGAATAAACGCCATATGAGATATGGACTAGGAAGTGTCCTAGTATGTCATTCATAAAATTACGGGGTTATGAAGTTTATGTAAAAGAGTTTACAAACAAACTTGGACCTAAGTCGGATAAATGTTTTGTGGAATATTCTGAAAAGGATATTATTTCTACAACCTAATCGAGAACAAAACTGTTTGTTTCTCGAACCACAGTGTTTCTAGGTAGAGATTGTCTCTAAAAGGAAACAGTGGGAGGACAGTAGAACTTGAAAAAGTTCAAGAACCACAATGGAACATTGATCCGTTTGATGGAACATGAGTAGGATCACAAGGTGTTGTGGAGCAACCTACTCAGAATACACAAGAACCTCGTAGGTCAGGTAGGATATATCGAGGGACTAGAGAAATAAGGATTTCTCATAAACCACGATATATTGCTCATCAAGATGAGCCTACAACCTATGAGATGGCCACGTGTGGGCCATACTCTCAGAAATGGCTAGGAGCCATGGGATACAAAATGGAATCCATGTTTACCAACAAAGTATGGACTTTGTTGGAACCACCTGAAAGGTGCAAGTGGGTTATGAGGAAACCAACATGGATGGTAATATGATTACCTTTAAGGGAAAATTGGCAGGAAAGGGATTTCATGTGAGTTCATAGTATAGACTATGACGAAATCTTTCCCCAATTGTGATGCTTAAATCCATTCGCATCTTGCTTGTAGCAATCTATTTGTAGATTGGATCAAGCTTCTAAGAGTTGAACTCTTCAAATGAATGATGTAATCAAAGGAGTTTGGTTCCATCAAAATTGAAGATGAGACTTGTGTTTACAAGAAGGTTAGTGGGAGCATAGTTAATTTTCTGGTCTTGTATGTGGAGACATACTTAATCATTGGGAATGTTGCCCCTACTTGGCAGTCTTACGTAGATTGACTAGGGAGTTGACTTTCTAATGGTAGACTTAAGCGAAGCAACTTGTGAAGATCTATTGAGGTAGATCAAGATGGTTGTATAGCTTAGGTCATAGTACATAAATTGACAAAGGTGTTGAAATGGTTCAACGTGAAAATAATATTGATTCTTACCCATGTCACATGGAATTAGTCTTTGGAAGGCTAATTGTCTTACCAATTAGATTGGGAATGGACCGTATGAATTAGATTCACGAGATACGCTATGAGATGTACTAGGCCAGACGTGTCATATGGTATGACACAAAGATACCAGTCAAATCCGGGTGAGAGTCACGGGATTAATTATCAAGATTATCCTTTAGTACTTGAGAAGCACTAAGGATGAATTTTTGATAAATAGATAATATGAATAGTTTACTGTAAGGGGTTACAGTGATGCGAACTTCAAATCTGAAAGAAGATTCAGATTATAAGTCGAGTTTTATGTTCTGTCTTAGTGGGAGCGACTGTGAGCTGGAAAGGTTCCAGGCAAGATTCAGTCACTGATTCTAACACAGAGGACTGAGTAAATTAATGCATAAGATGCATTTACTCAAAATATTCAATCTCAATCAAATTGTTGATGGAGGAGATGTGAATATTTGCAAGGTACCAGCATATGTCTCGTCCCTACGCAGTGTAAGCGTGGAGGGCCGCGCTAGATCAATAGGCATATGATGCAGGAGATTGACTCTAGTGCAAGTGGGAGACTGTTGGAATTGTGCCCTAGAGGCAATCAATTAATTGTGACATTTATGGATTTACGATTCATTATGTTATCGATATGGAGATATGTTAACATGAATGAAGTCCTTAGAATATAAGTGTTATATTCTTAAATATCCCTAGTCAATTATAATGATTAATAGGACAATCATCTATAGACTAGTATGGGGTTGGATTGATATGGAGATATCATGATCCAACACATGGGTATGCATTAGGAGTAATGGCATACTGGATTGACCCATCTCCGAGAAGGCTACATACATGTTATGTTAAGTCACAAGCGCTTCTCGCGGTGCAACGGTATTGTCATCCTTAGACTTGAAGTCACTAGATATTCTAGTTGTGGATTATTGTGATCTTGGTAGCGTTAAACGCTACACCGTAACTGGGTAGTTATAAAGGCGTGTACTGGATACAATAAGAAGCAAGCTTAGAGATCGTAGTGGACGTAGATAGGATTTGTCCCTCCCACATAACGGGAGCAAATATCCTAGGCCACTCGAGGGATAGTGCTTATAAAATGTCTGGCCAGACTCAAATAAATCAATATGGGATATTGATGTTATTTGCACGAATAAGGCTAGTCCCAGGATCGAGAAACTATGGATTGGATATACGAGTGTGACTTGTATGTCTCGTGTCCAATCCGGATATTGAGGCAAAGGGATGAGACAATTACTTGCACAAGGTTTGTCATGATGACTATTCTATTTGTTGGCTAGAATGGATGTCTTGCTAGAGGCCGCTCCATATTAGTAAATTGTTACTACCAACTAAATAGAACCTATGGGGTCACACGCCATATAGGGGTGAACTAGACATGGGAAATAATTAATTAATATGATTAATTAATTAAAAGGATCAAATCGCAACAACTTGCTAACTTAGTAGGACTAATATGCAAGTTGGACTAATCCATGTATAGACATGATTAGGACTTGCCAAGGTGACCTAATTCATGTAGGGACATGATTAGGATTAATTTGCAAATAGAACTAATCCATGTATTGACATGATAAGGACTATTTTGCAAAAGGGACTAATCCGAACTTGAGTAGGATTATGAGGGGTTCTTTATGTAGTAGGACAAGGAGTTGTTGGACTATATAAAGAACACTCCTAGCTTATTTTTCTCTCTACACACACCCACACATCTATTTGATAGAAGAAAGGAGAGAACAAAGCAAGGAGAGAGCAAGTCCCATAGAGGGCCGAACCCCCCTAGGGATTGCCGCCCCCTACCCGTCGGCCTAAAGGTGCCGCCCCATCTTTGGCACTCCATTGTTGGCGATTCCTTCTTCCTCTTCCATTCTTCCTAGCTAGCACATGGATTTGGAGGGTCTAGATCTCACCTCTAGGCGTGGATCAACCGTAGAGACGTGACACTATTCGCGTTTGAAGTCATCAAGGAGAACCCAAAGGTGTGTTTATGATTTCTAACCCTTACCATCGTTATGTCTCTTGACTTGTGATCCTTGGAGGGTTTTGCATGGTTTTATGTTTGATTATGCTTCCGTTGTGCGATCCATGAATCAAAACCCTACAATAGACTGTGAGATTATTTTCTCCAACAGCAATGTGATATCAGTTCTAATGTATGAGAAGACAAAGAACACTCACTGGCTGTTGAATTGTATCTATGCACCTTGTGATAAGAAGAAAAGAGAGAGATTATGGGATCAACTCCTATATATTCAAGAAGTGTGTAGCTTACCATGTGCTGTTATAGGAGATTATAATGAGGTCTGCAATCAAGATGATAAAAAAGGGGGCAGGCAGGTGGCTCAATCTTCTAAAGGAGGTTTGACAAAACTGATAAGAGAAGCTGGTTGGATTGATGCTGGTTTTGTAGGGGCTAAGTACACATGGGCAAATAACTGGAACAAGAGAGGAGGAATTAAACAAAGACTTGATAGGTGCTTTTGTAATGAGGAGTGGAGAAAAGAGTTTAATGGGGCAGTCATAAAGCATGTGCCTTCTAGTTTTTCTGATCATATGCTACTGGTATTGGACTTATTCCCTCAAAAAGAAGTTGGGAGAAGACCATTTAGATTTGAAGTAATGTGGTCAAGAGATGAGAGCTGTAAAGATGTCATTAAAGAAGCATGGACTCACTATGAGGAGGAAGTTACTGGCTCTATATGGGGGAGAAAAATCAAGTCCACAAAAAAAGCTTTGAAAGAATGGAATAGATCCAGCTTTGGGCACATCCAACAAGAGTTGAAAAAGAACAATGAGGCTCTCCAGGAGTGTCTGCTGAAAAATGAAATCCACACAATGCCTGAAGAACAAAAGTTAAGGTCAAATATACAAGAACTCTTAAAGAGACAAGAGATAATGTGGAGGCAGAAATCTAGAATCCAGTGGATAAAAGAAGGTGAGGCTAACTCA
The DNA here is from genome assembly GCA_023055425.1 of Linanthus parryae. Classification (NCBI taxonomy): domain Eukaryota; kingdom Viridiplantae; phylum Streptophyta; class Magnoliopsida; order Ericales; family Polemoniaceae; genus Linanthus; species Linanthus parryae. Next base: position 43,787,343 of record JALGPY010000007.1, read on the forward strand.
AAAATTTTTCATTCAATTGCAGCCATAAGGGGTCACAGTAATAGAATTAGAAGTCTACAACTACACAGTGGAGTTTGGGTACAGAGTAAGAAGGAGATTGGAGAAGCTTTTTGTAACCATTTTCAAATCTTATTTAGCACAAAGCCCCATACAAGACATGACTGGATTCAGCAGCTCTATCCAGAACCCCTGAGCAGTGAAAAGTTGACAAATCTCTGTGACATCCCTACTGAGAAAGAGATCAGAGAGACTCTGTTCCAGATGAGCAGTTTTAAGAGTCCTGGACCAGATGGAATGCCAGTGTTCTTCTACAAAAACTACTGGAATATAGTGGGAAAGGACTTCTGCAGATTAATACAGGACTTCTTCAAAACAGGAAAGCTGGATAAGGGGTTGAATGCTACTTTCATTACTCTCATTCCAAAAAGAATAGATGCTTCAAAGGTGAGCCACTACAGACCTATCAGCTTGTGTAATACAGGGTATAAGGTTATTTCAAAAATTATTGCTAATAGATTGAGTCCCTTTCTTGAGGAGATCATAAATCCAAAACAAGCTGCTTTTGTGAAAGGGAGGGTCATCCAAGAGAATGTCATTCTTTTACATGAAGCCATGCATACTTTAAAGCAAAAAAGAGGAAAAGAAGGCCTAATGGCAGCAAAAATAGATATGGAAAAGGCATATGACTTCATGGAATGGGATTTTATTCTACAAGTGTTGAAGTGGCTGGGTCTACCTGATTGCTTTATTCACTGGATTAGGGAGTGCATTAGCACTCCAAAATTCTCAATTCTTATAAATGGTACCCCACATGGTTACTTCCCATCTTCTTGTGGGTTGAGACAAGGTGACCCACTCTCTCCCACTCTCTTTATCATATGTGCAGACACTCTCTCAAGAATATTATGTTTTGCTTCAAAGGATAAGCTGATTTCTGGCTTAAAGCTGTCAAAGAATTCCTCTCCTATAGAGCACCTGATGTTTGCTGATGATCTAGTGTTGTTGGGAAGAGCAAACATGAAAGAAGCTGAAAATTTTAATCTGTGTCTACAATTATATGAAGAGATCTCAGGACAGAAAGTCAACAAGGAAAAGTCTTCAATCTTCTTCAGCAAGAACACAAAGAAAGAGATAAAAAGGGGTATTAGAGAGATTATGAATTTGAAAAAGGGGTGTAAGAAGGCAATTTATCTAGGTCTGCCCATGTTTCTGAGTAGATCAAAAAGAAGTGATTTTAGCAACATTATGGAGAAAATGGAACTCAAGCTTCAAGGGTGGATGCCAAAACATTTGTCTTATGCTGGGAAGGAAATTATGGTAAGAAGTGTGTTAAATTCAATCCCATCTTACCCTATGTCAGTCTTTAAACTCCCCAAGGGTATGCTGGCAAATATGGATTCTATGAGTGCTCAGTTTTGGTGGGGAGATACTAAACAGAAGAGAAAATTCCATAGTGTGTCATGGGACAAATTATGCAAATCTAAAGATAAAGGTGGCCTGGGATTCAGAAAGGCAGAATGGCATAATAATGCCTTGCTTGCAAAATTAGCTTGGCAATTGTGGTCCAAAACAGATACTTTGTGGGTAAACCAACTGCTGGCTAAGTATTGCAACAAGTTAGAGTTTCAACAAGTAGAAAAGAAGGCAGGGGATTCCTATTTCTGGAAGGGTTTAGTGGAAATGAAGCAATTTATTGAGCCTTATGCAATCAAGAGTATTGGGAAAGGAGACTCTATTAATATTTGGTTGGATCCATGGGTTCCAAATCTGGAAAACTCTAAACCAAAGCCACCTGATGACATAACCTATGCTCCTAAATTGGTTATGGAGTTAGTTGATTGGGACACTAGAACTTGGAAGATCCAACAGTTAGATGAGTGGATGACACCACAAGAAAGAGAAGAAATTCTGAAATTAAAGATCCCTCATTCCCCTGTGGAAGACTCTTGGATTTGGATAAAGGAGAAATCAGGTAATGCTTCAGTTAAAGCCATTTATCATATTCAAGCTGAGACTTCTTGTCATTCTTTGTCAAATAGCTTTAATTGGAAAGATCTATGGAAAAGTAAATGCCATAATAGATTGAAGATGATGTTATGGAGGACTGCAGCTAATACACTACCTGTAAGAGGTAGATGGGAGGGGGAGGAGCTAAATGAAAATAATTGTTGTCCTGTTTGTAGAAATGAGAAGGAAACTCAAGTGCATGCTATCTTTACCTGTCCAGCAGCTAGAGCCATATGGCTGGAAACATTGGGGTTTAAAACAGGAGATCTACACTTTGATAAATCTTATCTGTTCATGGAAAGCTGTTTGGATATGGTAAGAGACACTCCAGGTATGTTAAATGGAAAGAATACTATCATGATTATGCTAGGAGTGACCATTGAACTCATTTGGAAGCAAAGAAATGAGGTGGTCTTTAACAGAAAGAAGCCTGATATTTTACAAGTTTGTAGACAAATTAGAGGAATTGTCAATGAGCATTGTTCACAGAATGAGCTCAGGGGATCTGGAAGGAATCCATTGAGTGATACCCCAACCTGGAGACCCCCAAAGAAAGATAGTTTAAAGTTGAACTGTGATGCAGCTTTTAGAAATGGTTTTTTTGCGGCTGGCTTTGTTATAAAGAATGAAGATGGCAGGTGTCTGGGTGCTGAAACTATGATTGGCAGTGCTATGGATGCTAATGAAGCTGAATTTAATGCTGTGGAACTGGCTTGCAGAAGAATTTCCAAGGAAGAATGGCAGAGGGTGGAAGTTGAAACAGACTCTCAGATGGTAGTCAATTGCTTTTCAAAACCTCAGAAAGCTCCCTGGTGGTGGAAAAACAGAGTGTTAGCATGTGCTGCTCAACAGAAAAGTTTTGATTTTAATGTCTCTTTTTGTCCTAGATTAGCTAATGAAGAAGCCCATCTGGTAGTACAATGGGCAGCTTCAAAACAATTCACTGGTAGGATGCAGGCATATGATGTGATGCAGGTTCTGGATTGTAATAGTGGGAGATCTGCCCAGTAGTTTGTTTTTTTCTGTTATAAAATGCCCATTTCATCAAAAAAAAAAAAAAATAAATGAATCCAAGAAACTGTCCATTGAGAATGCAGCTCACATAAGGAGATAAACATATGAAAAAACCAGGCACGCAGAGTGCTAGTCCATTTGTCGTGACACAACTCATGCAAACACAAAACGGTAACTAGTTCATCAAGAATTTTTGGACAAAAGTCTTCAACACGACTTAATTGATTTGTGACAATTACAACTTCACCAGAATACTTACTCAAACAACTATGACTACCGGGTTTAGTTGAATATTATGAACTTTAATTTTTTACCGTCATTTAACCCTTTTAAAATTGTATATGTTGAGCCGACAAAAAAGAGGGCACTTGAGATGAGATAAATGAGATGAAATTGGCTAATTTGGGAAGCTATGAATGAAGTATAGATAAATGTCCTGAATGAAATACTGATTTTTTTGGGAAACTCACACAGAAAAAAGTTTAAGCAGTACACAGATTAAACTTGCTCAACGGCCCATAGAATTACGAAGCTCCATCAATCCGTGTGAATGGCTTCAACAACGCAGCAGCAGCACTCTGCTTTCAGTTTTCGGCACCCATGGGTTTGTTCCTTCCTTCACTGCTCATTTTTGTCTCTTTGTGTCTATGTAAATTTTAAAATAGCAAATCGATCATTCCAGAAACAAAAGAAGGAGAGTGTCCATGAGCTGAGCTCTAACAACATCAAGCAAAGCAATCGCTTAAGGAGATTGAAGGCAAGATGACTCTGGGACTCATCAATGCGAATCCAGTAGTTCACGCTAAGAAGCAGAGAATCCCTCGCACCGACGACGATCCTCACTCCGTCGTCGTCGTCGATCCTCTCGACATCTACGATATCCTTTTTATTTTTATTTTTTTGCACCTATGTTTCAGCAGCATATATAATTAGGCATTTCTGAGAGTTAAACCCTAGCATAGCAGACGAAATTGAGACCCTAGGGCTCTCAATTGATTCCTGTGGCCTACTGATCGGAATTTTTTCTTTTTTTTTTTTTTTTTTTTTATTATGTGATCCTTGACTTGATGATTACAGTACGTGAGGGATATAAGGGATTCTGAACATCCTTATTCACTGGAGCAGCTCAGTGTTCTCTCAGAGGAGTCCATTTCTGTCGACCACAACCTCCGTCGCATCCTGTAAGTAGTATTTCATGCTTGTGTATCGTCTCTATTGATAGATTGATGAACCATAGTTGAGAATGCTTCAATTTTACACAACAGATCACTTTTTTTGGAAATTGCATTAGAATTTCTCTAAGGTTGGTGTGGTATTTCTGAAGACGGACAGAGTGGAGATCACATTCCTAGGTTAGAAGTCTGTGGCTGTTGTGCATAAGTTGATTTATGAAATGCAGAGTTCTTGGATTAATATCCTGATTCGACACCAAGATGATTGATATTTCTATTGGCCTCAATCGATTTTCAAATCCAAAGTCCTGGATACTTTATAATGATGTCTTTTTGAGTCTGCCTTGATACTGATTATAGTTATTCAGTTATTTCCTAGCTTTTAACCACAATATGTCCATGGATAGAGCAAATAGACTACGGAGTATTAATTGCTTAACTGAATTAATTTTAATTTATAGATAGTGAATACTGAAGTTTCTCGTTTTGCTAGGATAACGTTTACCCCAACTATCCAGCATTGTACTATGGCGACCGTGATTGGTTTATGTCTGAGAGTTAAGCTCAAGGAGTGTTTCCCTCCGCATTTTAAGGTTAGCTTTTCTCCTCTGCAGAACTTAGATATTGTATTCACACACTTACTGAGGGTTGGATTATCATGTAAGTGATGGTGTTCTTCACGCTGTAACATTGGATGAATGTTCAGTTCAGTTGAGTTTCGGTTTGGCATTGTCCAAACATCCCTTTGAACCTGGAGTCAAAAGTCCATTGTTTTCATGGATTCAAGCTACTGTAATTAATCATTGATATTTCAGATTTGAATTCGTTGTTTTCTAGAAATTAGTATTATTAAATTTGCAGTAATTCAAATTTAATTGCAAGTTAAAATTAGTATGTCCTATGAATAATGCATATAATGGACATAGTCAAATGATGAATATATTAACCACCCGCAAGATAACTGAAAGGGGTATGCCTTGGCAAGCATCCAAAAGAGTATGATCACAGTTGAAGCAATGAATATTTTGTAGAAACATTTATAGGTTTACTCACTTCTGTTCCCAGTCCAAAACAATCACGTTCTTGTCTAATCGTAAAAACTAAAAAGGGATGAGAAGGCGGAAAGAAATAAATATGATGAGCTGGCCCTCAAAGCTCCTGCAACCAGGGCATGGTTTTCTACCTTCAGCTTTTGTCACATGTTCATAACCTAACATAGAAAAAGTGCCTAAAAAACTGAAAGTGGGCACAAAACTCTGTCTCTACGATTGTAAATCATTTGGGTCTCTTCCTTACTTTACGTTTTCTTATTCACTGAATCCTGAATACTGTTCCTGTTACAAAATCCTGAACATTTACAAAATTTAAGAGAAAGAAAATGCCTGAATAGATTGTGCCTTAACTGTTGAGCTCTTCCAGAAAATCAAGAAAAGCAAAAGCTTATTCCTTTACTGCCCTTACACCAGAATTGTAAAGTATTCATAAAAGACTCCTCATTTTCTTGTGAAGCAAATTACATGCCCTGCAACTCTCTTATTACCTTCGGTGGGGAGGAACCATATGATGCAGGCGCCCTCTTTATTTTGAAACAAACTCCCAACTGGAGAGAAACTCCGACACATCTCAGCTTTTTAAAGACATTCTAACACCAATCTTTTACTGTATCTACGAAGAAAGGTATGTTAGCCTTATGTACTGATATTAACATTTATTCTCTTATAACCGTACTAGCATTTCCTGCACATTAAAGGGCGGCCACAGCTTGCTTCCTTTTGAGATCTTTTGAATTCATTAAGCTCGGAGCCCCAGGGGCACCTTGTGGCCTTCTGAGAATGATATTATAAAGATATAACCTTTTGAGGCCATAGGGATGCCATAGGATAAACATCTGAATGCGTATGCGGAGTTACTTTATAAGAAACTTCCACTGTTAATAGAATGTTGTATCCTTTTTAACCTAACAAATTTTCTACTTAGCGACCATGACCATTTTATTCAATGGTTACACAAGACACTCACAACGTAGAACAGTGGCAACTGTTTGATTTGCGGTGGGATGGTTTGGCAACATTCATCTTTCAATTGAAAACCGGCTTCTTTTATCTCATGATTCCCTTTTGGGCTAAAAGTCTCCCTTAAACTGTCACATCCCTTTTGTCTTGATTGAGGGCAACGTGGGTGTTGATGTATTGGTGAGGGTCAGAGAGTTGGATTTGCCACTGACCTTAATCTTAGGATACTATTACTCAGAGTTGGTACTTGTACAAAAGTTAGTGACATAGACATGGATATTTTTTCTGAGTATTAATGATGTTAGGAATTATATACCTAGTAGGCTAGTACTTATCAATGTCGATTTATAGTCCTTAGTCTTTTAAACCAGCCATAAATGAAACAAAATAATAAGCCCTTTATGTTAACTATGTAATAGATACCAAAAACATTTCGAAGACAAACAATATGCGCTGGACGATTTCCGAAAAAACATCTAAAACTAAATACCTACTAAGAATATCCAACTATGGGGTTCCAAGCTAAAACTCTTAAGGATCAGATAATCCCATACCTGTACTGGTTTTGCCGCTAACCAGATACCAATGAAGCTTTTTGCAGATACATAACGTCGACCATTGGAAATTAATATTTGTGATATAGTTTTCCTCAAATTGCAACCATATTATCTGAAATCATTGGCCAGGAGAATTGATGAAAAACTTAGTCCTCGCTTTTACAGCAATTTATCATGTTATTGAGAAACTTGGCCCCGTGGCCTACGGCCTAGAGCTATTTTCTATATCCTGCATCCATCATGTGTTTCACATTTCCCAGCTCAAAGCTGCTTAACCTGGCTCTGTTGTGGTGCACTCTTTACCTGATATTCTCTTCCCTGAGTTGGAGCTACAAGTTTCTTCCCAAGATGTGTTGGAGTACGAGCAATTTGATGAGTATCCAAATTGCTCGTACTCTTCGCAATGTCCAACTTGAAGTTTTAATCCAGTGGTACTCGCTACCAGCCTCCGAAAATACTTTGGGAACTTGCTACTGTTAATGCTGCACAATTTTCGGATTTTCACTATGCTACATCACCACCATTTTGCTGGTCACCAGTAACTTTCAACTTCTCGTGTTATATCTTTTTTTTTCAGTTGATGAAATATTGATTCTCTTTATGGTAATCTGCCACCATTTTGCTGAGTTTCAGTTAATGAACCTCTGCTTCTTGTCTCTAATTGATTTTCAATAGTTTGTATACTCATCACATATGATGTTGGAGGCTGGTATTTTGCCAGAAAATGTAAGATTTGTGGCTATGTAGATGGACGGTAATAGGCTCATTGATTACTTTCTACAGTGTTATAATGTGTAGGAACTAGGAAGTTCCCTTTTCCTTCATTTCCTGTGCCTGAATATGCCTTGCAGAATGTCATAGGTAGCTTCGTTTTTAGAAATCCCCGTCGTGCAACTCCGGTCAAAATTTCATTGGACCCACATGTGCAAATATTTCTGAAATCATTGCTCTCTGATGTCGAGTTGTGAGACAATGAGGCTGTTTGGCCGAGCAGAATTTGAGATGAGAGGTTTGATCAATAATTTGGTCAAAACTCGTAAAATTTGAAATTTCTGGAGCTCTAGATTTATGGGGAATTCCCGAACTTTTTGGTGGGATTCCAGATTTTTTCTTTTGGGAAGGGGGGCGGGGGATTCCAATTGCAGATTTGTCAAAAGATGTGCCAATAATCTACCCTATCCAAAACCCAAGATTAAAGGAGCTAATCACTTAATCTAGCTCATCCAAACAGCCCCGATGTGTTTCTTTGAGAGCACCTTCGCGGAGAAGGTGTTGGGAAAACTAACTTCTGTATGTGGTTTGCAATTAAGATGAAGTTGTTGAGTAAAGAAGCAGTTCTAACAACTGACTTTTGCAGGTTGATATTAAAGTAGCTCCAGGATCTCATGCGGATGAAGATTCAGGTGATGTGAAGAAAATTCTCACTCACACCTCTTCTACTCGTGTAGCCTAAATGCTTGATTATTAGTTTCCTGGTGAAATGATTCAGATAGCTAAAATTCCTCCCCTTACCCAAAAACACAGTTGGAAAAATTGCAGATCTTTTACTGCTATATTTGTTACCATCCACATGCACGCCTGATTGCCTGTTATATCTTACGCGTGAGTGTTGGTTTGAATCACCCCAGTTTGTGTTTACAGCATGCATTCCATATATGAGTGTTTGGAGGTATAAAAAGTTAATTGGTTCCAAATAGTTCGGAGACTGACAATGATCTGCATTGTGCAATGTGAGTGTATTCAGCAGTACGTCCATTCTTAGTGCTTCTATTTCACATTGATATCTCTAGAACATTATTCATTGCTTTTAGTGTCTTCCACTTGATCTGTCCTCTTAGCAGAACTTCTTCACTGTCTTCACCGCTAGAATGCTATTGTATTTAATAATGTCTACCATCGGACCTTTCACCTTATTAAAGCGTCCTCAACATCTTCACTGTAGACAATTGTTGCAGTCTTATTAGTTATTTTTTGCAATCTGTTTGACCCTCCATACTACTGAAAATACGAATGCTCTGCTGGATTGATGCAGTTAACAAACAGTTGAATGATAAAGAGAGAGTGGCAGCTGCACTAGAGAACGCGAATCTTCGCCAGCTTGTTGATGAGTGCCTTTTCTCCAATGAACTTTGATAGCCTGCACCCAGAAAACCAGTTCTAGGAACGGACAGATTTCGGCATTTGTAGTTTTTGATGTTCTGTTTAAGTGCTGTGGTTTGAACTCAACTTCGCCGCCTTTTTTCAACATTGTCAGTTCAGTGGGTCCTCTTTACTTCATGATGAGTTACTAATCACTTTGTTTGTTCTTCTCTATCGATTTGTGGAGCTATGAGGGAACAGTAAGATCATAATTTCTTTCAAAGCCCCATTCGGAATCTGATTTTGGCTACTACACAGAGGAACGGATTCAAGATTCGTTGATCTCATCGTGCAAAATTGTAAAATAGAAGCTTTTGTCAGTAAAAAGAGAGCGAATTGGGTGGAATTGAACCACCAGCCTCCCAACCCAGTAATTAGAAGCTTTAATTAGGCAATGTGAAGTGTGAACAACTACTCTGCTTCAAATAAATAGGATTACATTCCCTGCACAAGGCTTTTTGGGCTAGTCACGTCACAAGCTTCTCCTGGGGACTTTAGGGCCCTTTCTTTCCAAAGTTAGTACTCAGGTACATACAGCAACAAACCAGTTCTACGAATTAATTCTTGATAAATGCTTAACAAATGCTGTTGAGGACTTTAGAGACAAAGAACCAATGGCGTACAACTTACTAAATTCGAATAGGAATGGTGGCACAGCAGTGGAAAGATTTGATTCAAACCAGTATCAGTGGCCGTCGTGTTCTACGAGAGTGCACATTGCCTAATTATTAGGCAACCTCCCCACCACCACCACCACAATATATATCAGTACCAAAATCAGAACGCAAGACAAAAGCAAGTAGACCCGGGTGGACTTGAACCACCATCCTCCCAACACTACTCAAGAGTGTGGGCACTCTTTCCAGTTTGAGCTTACGGATCTCTCATCTCTCAAACTCATGGAACTAGTCCCAATGAATTTTTCTCTGGAACTAGCCTGCCCAGCTACTCTCAAAGTTGCGCATTTTAGGATGTAACAGAACCAACAAGACACTTATGGTCTCTTCTCCACAATTTAGCAATCCATAGGAAGACCAACTAAAAGCTTCGATGTACATCCGCATTAGAAGACCTATCAATAAACTTGAAACAACGAAGTGTGAAGAGGTGAAATCACGACGAACAAAGACTGAGAACCGACATGACACTCCATACTATAATACTACAACTTGTATAAACTGGTTCTGGGACAGCGATTATGCAACTGTATGATTTTCCTAAACCCTCAGCATCCATGGTCAGCAAAAGACCAACTCCAGATGGAAAATTCCTGTATCAAACACACAATAACCAAACAACGATTGAATAGCTAACCAAATTGCCCCTAAATCTGAAGGAGAATAACAAAAGAACACTGACAAATTTTGGTCCATTATATCCATGACCATAGGAGCTCCACCTACAGAAGAACAGGGCCATGATCTCGGAGTGATGCCCATAATACAGGACCTCTTGGAACTAGAAAAAGCTCTGAAACTTCGGGCTCAAAGCCATCCAACTATCAACAATTACATTCCATTGCCATGCTCAACCACCCAAAACTCAACAAAACGAGCTGAAAAGTTCAACAATAACAAAGAGCATCTGACTTCTGAATATGTTCGAAAAGTTACATGTTCTATCGGATATCTCTAGAATGGTGGTTGATGAATGATTCAAAATCTATACATGAATTGCAACCAATCAAGTCAACCAATAGGATCACAGAAGGTTGACCCACATTATGGAATAACTCCTGGTTGAATTGTTGACACTATGATAGAATTAGATTATTATCGAAGTAAGATATGATCATGCGTGTACCGGATTCGTAGACTTGTTAGTCAGCAATGCAAGTGACGATCCCCGCAAAAGAAACTCATTTCACCAGCTCAACAATGCAAGAGTTCTTGTCAAGATAGCCATGGACCAGCAATTGTCAGTTAGGCCAGTTAATTTTCCAAAACCTTTGACATGGCCACAAAAAATACATCAACTTGAGAACAATTGTTAGGGTGATCGGTGCGAGGTGGTGTTAAGTGTTAACATCATGTATTCAATAGACATCACTAAACCCTGTTTGTTAATATCAAAAGCTCAACCAATTAACAATGAAAATACAAGGACAAACCAGATGTCACCACCAACTGTTAGTACAACATTTTAGCAGTGCTGGTAGATCTACTGTACTTGTTATTCTTCTTTTACATTTGTGAGAAATGAAGATACTTGTCCCTACAAGTACGGTAATTAGTGAGTAAGATTTACAGAACAGTGTAGATTTAGCCTAACTTCAACTTAAATGAAAACTGAGTTCAGTTTTGAACAGCGGAATTAACCAAATTCATATGGCAGACATGGTGCCAAAGATGTTTCTATTCCTTTGCATAATTATGAAAACTATCGTCCCTTAAAAAAGGTAGTAGCAGAAGTCTGGCGAATGGCAGTTGAAAATTTTCCTGAATTCAACTGGTCTGAGCTTTCTATGGAAAAATTAGGATAATCTAAGAGAATTTGCAGAGGATGTACCTTGGGGCCGTTGCTATACCAGTTAATTTGCCTATGACATCTTCCTAATGAGTCACAGTTGCAGAGAGCAGGGCAAAAGAGAATCGGTAAAGCGAGAACACTACACACACACCTGAGGGGAAACTCCAGGCAAAAAACCCTCCCAAACCGACCCTCCCAAACCGACCCAATAACTGTGGTCAGGGGCGGACCTATGTCTGACCCAAGGTGGGCATAGGACCCCTCTGAGTTTGTATCCTCTACTACAACTTTACCACTATTTTTAAGAAATTCCCACATAGGCCCCCCTCATAGTTATAAAAAAAGCCCCCATATTACTCACTATGCCATGTCACTTCAAGGACGGTGATTAGTGAGTAAGATTTACAGAACAGTGGTTAAGGGCGTCGATGTCCAAGATATTAGGCAGGGTTCTTAAACATTACATTTCTCAAAATATCTCCAACCATTGGCATTGTTACTTTTATCTCGCCAAGGAATGGCGCTGGAGTACATGTTTATGGAAAATGAGGGATTCATTGGCATTGTTAACTGAGCTCACTCTATTTCATCTTCCCCGTCTTTACTCCTTTCCCATCTCCCCATATGAATAGGACCCAGACAACTATGTCAATACTTATACTAAAATCTGCATCGTGTCAAGTTCTAATGTCAAGATGCAAGTATTAAAACATGAAATATTTACCATTATGATCATTATAATGATTTCCTTTAAGTAATGGGATTCTCTTTGGTATGCGATGATCTTCTCCAAAATCAATATGGCGAATTGGGGCCATATGCTACAAACCTGAGATGAAAGTGGCTGCACAAGAAATCAGGTGGAAAGAAGTCCAAGAGAAATTTTTAGTTGCTCGTCAAAACGTGAGTTGTGTAGAGCACCACGTGCGATTTGCTCTATAAGCAATTAAGCACCTAAGAATTGTTCCAAGTATAGGTGGCACGAGACTCGATCAGTGATGAAGACAGTTGAAAACAATAATCGCAAAAAGGAATTGTCAGAGAACTGTCTGCACAAGTATGTAGGACTTGGGCATCATTAACTGATTGACTTAGCCGAACCTTAGAAGTGGAAGACCAGCAGATCTTACATAGCGACATATCTAAGAGACAATCCTTGTGCTGACCGCTGAAATAAGGGAAGGGGAATCTCTGGGTAAGAGGGTTTTTTTACCCAAATATATATATGGTGATATGAATTTGGAAGTTATCTTAATGTCAGCAGGTCAATGGAGTACCATTAGCCCAAACCTACTTTCATATTGAAGAGATTGATGTTAGAAAACTTCATTTAGTGATGTGAAAGTGGTCAATTGATAATGCAACGAGTACTAGATTAAGTTATAAAGATATGCAAGCAGGGTGCCTGTGTTGGTACATGGGTCCAACATATAAACAACATCAAAGTGAGTGATAGATATTTTTTGCTACACCATATCTTACGTAATATTTGATAGCATCTGTTGTTCACTTGTACTAAAAATATGTTATGTTGTGCAGTGCGCACCTTCGACTAAATGCCTAAATGCTGGCACAATGGGAATCTTTTTGTTTTGTTGTGTGATTTGTTAGCATCTTTTGTTGACTTAGGTTAAAATTTCTTTTGTTGTGTAGCGGGCATGACATTTCCACAAGGATTTAATGTGATAGAAAGGAACAAGGCGATGACTGGTCAATGTTCAGAACTATTGCTGCATTAGAGTTCCTTGCCAACTAGGGCTGGCTAGTGCAGAGAATAGATGGAACACTACTTTTACTTGAAGTTCTTGAGACTAAGAGTGTGTGTTTATTCTTTAGACTTTTATGGGTGCCTCACACTATGTGAAACATTCCTTAAGGAAGAGTATGAAGATGTCAAGTCGCAACTCATCTCAGTGTCAGAGTTTGATGCTAACAGAGGAAAGTGGCAAAAAGAAATCTTTAGGTAAAAATTAAAATGAAATTGGAAATGCAGAAGTTGCCTTGGGAAGGTATATTCACAAATATAAGTTTTTGTTTCTTTCTTTCTTTATTTATTTATTTTTCTTTTTGCTACATCCGAATTAAAAAAAAAATCTTTCACCACTCATGCTTTCTACAAAGCTTTCAAAGTCCAGTTGCAATAATGAACCTGCGTTAAATAAACTAGTTTCCACGAGTAGATTTGCAACAATGAGATCAGCAGTGTCCATGAGAAATTTGCTATGTCTTGTCTAACAAGGATTTAGGAAGTTCGTAGGATAAATAGTATACCCCGCTTATAATTAGAGATCTACCAACTTTTTCAAGAAAAAATTGAGATGGCATGCAATCTTAAACACTCACCAGAGCACAACTGACTAGAATGGGATTAAACCGCCCCAAAAAGTACCTACACAAGTCAACATTATCAATCAGAATCAACATAGACTGGTGCAAAGGAAACCCGTCTCAGTTCAAATAAAAAGATTGCAGGTCTTCAGATCTCGGGGTAATTTCTATTTTTTATGACCAACATTAACAGCAATGAATTGATGAATTGATCTCAAATAATTAAAAATCCATCACAATTCTGAACAAAACTAGTACTAATGGAGACTAAATGTTTTGCACAACATACAACAAAAAGCGCGCAATAAACTAACAACGACAAAAAACCATGCTTCTTATGAGATAATTAGTCAGTTCTTTCAGTCTACTTGCCATGTAAGCAAAGACTAGCAAGTACTATCCAGGTACAGGTTGAATTGCATAAGTGATGAGCAGAAGCTATTAGGGAGTTGAAATTGTAAGTCGTAACAGCTTTTAATGATTTTGGATCACAGTTGCCCAACTGTCCGACTTTAATCCCATTAGTGGCTTTTAATAGGCAGGCATTGAAGGATGTAGAATTGTTTGAATAATTTACAGACCTTTTGACTGAACAAATAAGTCTGTAGCATCACATTTGCATTCAGCAGATCTTCTCCAGCAACATGTAATCTGCAAAACAGAATCGTAATGTCATAAGGTCTCGTAGAAACAAGCCATAGTCAAACTCAATTTCTAAGCGTAGACAAACAAATGCAAAATAGACCCGGGTGGATTTGAACCACCACCCTCCCAACCCTCCTAAGAGGGTGGGCGCTCTTTCCAGTCTGAGCTAACGGATCACTCAAAGTCACATGAACTAGCAAGTCATTTTTGGAACTCTCCAAGGAGGAGACAGCAGTTTTGGCCAAGCAACCTAAACAACCTTTAAACAGTAACTTAATTCTCAGAAAATATGTAATGTACCGTGCAGCACAACTAAGCAAACCATAGAGTTTCCATTGACAATTCACAATCCATTCGCTGAAAACCAGCCAATTCCCATCAAGTTCATGAGAATGACGATGAACAATAAAAATACTCCGAAAGGTAAGAGATGACATTACCACTACACAGAATTGTAAGAGATGACATTACGAGTACATAGATGAGGCTACCTAACCATATTACTTGTATGTACTCTTCTGAGATAATGAGTGATTATCCAACCTTCAATCTGTCGTGACATTACCAAACTTCCACAGCAGTCCGTGGGGGCAAACAAATAACTACTTCAAAACAAACTCGTTCCGGATTTGCAGGACAATAGGAACTCAAATACTTGTTCCGATTTGCAGGACAATAGGAACTCAAACCGGATTTGCAGGACAATAGGAACTCAAACCGGATTTGCAGGACAATAGGAACTCAAATACTTGTTCCTGATTTGCAGGACAATAGGAACTCAAATACTGAAGAAGAATCACATCACCGGACAAGCATCTTAACAATTTCAGCTCCGCAATATTGGGCATCAGTATTTTGACTATCGGAGCTCCACTCAAACAAGAACAAGACCATAATCTTTGAACAAACTGGCCTCCATATATATCAGAAGTCACTAATGCAGAATTCCTTCATCGAATAGAACCTCTCAAGCTGATGGTACATCAGGTCTGGTAAACATCACAAGATGATGGAAGACAACACCAGCCATAAGGAGCAAGCAATAGCCATGCATTTGATCCACCAGGATAGCACTGCATTGGATGGAGAGAACTCATTCAAAAACAGGTTTCTACTAAACATTAAATGACATGTCGTCAACAAAATGTGTGCAATAATAAACATTTATAATTCTTCTTACCTAAAACCATGTGATAGTTTTCTGTGGGCAATCAGCAGCAAGACACCAGCATCACAGCAGCAAGAACAGTTGTACAACAGGCAGCAGTAACACAGCAGCATCTGGATCAGCAACAGCAACAGCAACAGCAGCAACACAGCATCTGGATCAGCAACATCAACAGCAGCAACATAGCATCTGAATCAGCAACATCAACAGCAGCAACACAGCATCTGAATCAGCAACAGCAACAGCAGCAGCAGCAGCAACACAGCATCTGGATCAGCAACATCAACAGCAGCAGCAGCAACGGCAGCAGCAGCAGCAACACAGCATCAGAATCCGCAGCAGCACCCAGGCACCCACAACTGTGAAAACTCTTCAAGAATTCAATCGTCACAGAACAAGACAATCATGTCCATGGAACTTTGGGGCAGCCACTGGAACACATCCAAGTTCTGCTGAAAAACACACTTGCGAACTATAATTTGCACGACCTGGACAAGCTTCCAACACCAATCTTCTTCATTTGGGGGTCTTTTGAAACACTAAAACATACCACTCTTTTTTCCATGTACAATAACCACACGTACAAGATTACAAAGTACAACCAACTACAAAATGAAATTCCACTTTCATAGTTCATCACCAAAAAACTAAATATAAATAAGCACTGAGAACCACCATCAAACTACTGTCACTTAATGGACAAGAAAAGCCCTATTGGATCAACTAGATAGGACTGATTTGGTTGATGAATGCGTCAAAACCCTTCATCAAATTCCACCAGCCCAATCAAGTAAACCAATAAGATCTCGAATTGTTAACTCATGTAATAGAACCACTCTCGATTTAATAGATGGCATGGTAGAAATTATTTGTGAAATAGATATGATTGTTCATTGATTGGTGGAACTGGTTAGGCAGCAATGCAAGTGATGATCCAGGAATGCAGTTACAACCCTAGAGACGTTAGTAGAATAGCCATGGACCAGTAAGACGATTGATAGCGAAATTTTCCAAAACATTCATGCCATGGGCCTGTACTTGCACTTTGAATTATTGTAAAATAAGGTGAGAACTGTGAGCGCAGTGTAGATGTGGTCTCGATCAAAGGGGTAGCCATGTAAATATTGTCTTGACATAATCTATTCGGTATTGATAGACTGTACTAATACCCTTATAATCCCGAGTATGACCCTACAGTGAAAATACAAAGACAGCCCATATCTGTCTTTAACCAAATAACAATATGGTAATTGTTTAGTAGCACTATCATTAATATTCTTCTAAATTTTAAGGAAAAATATACTTAATCACTGCAATGACCACTATTAGTAATTTATATAAAACAGTGTAGCCTAGGGTAGGACTTCAATGAAAACAAATTATAGCTTTCAACAGAAAAATTATTCAAATTCACACTGCATTATGACCTTAGACCTAGTGCCAAAGAAGTTTCCAATTCAGTATCCAAGTGGGAAAACATGGTTTGGTTATGCTTATCTATGAAACAATTAGGCTAAGGTTAAAGAAATTCCCTTAAGGTCTCTCAGATGTCATAGGTCTGCTGCAAGGAAGTAGTGGCTATACTTACTATCTTTGACAATATAATCAAATTTAATTAATGCAATCTACATTAGACTATGGTGATAGCTTGAAAGTGGCAGTAACTATAAGCGGATAACTCAGGTTAAACTCCTGTGACCTAAATAAAATTGTGGTAGAATGACTAATTATAAATTGAAACTAATTAAAATTTGCAGAGGATGTACCTTGGGCCGATGTAGTGTTGTGAAGGAAGACGAGCCTTTTGATTTTAGGTAGCCTGAATGGGTACGAGTTAATTTGCTGATGATGTCCTCGATATTGCTTACGACTCGCAGTTGCAAAGAGCAGTGCCGAAGAACATAAAGAAAAAAAAAAAAGCAAAACAGGAACACCACACACACATGAGGGGAGACTCCGGGCAAAAAACCCCGTGCAATCTCCCCCCAGAACCAAAAAACTTGTCTTTTTTATATTGAGATAGGTGACCTGCCAAGCGAGCGCACCCGACATGGCAAAGGCCTGATGACAAAAGAACAATCAGAGTCTAACAGCCCCTCAGGCCGTTACAACACCGATCATCTCTTTTACATCTACATAAAACAACCCCAATCAATCTTTCATTCGTGACATACAAAGTACTACCTCACCCGAGATAATCCAATTAGTTTCAGGACCCCAAGTCAATACTCTAGGAGCTGCGACTCCCCTGTATGAACAAAAGCAGGAAACAACCATAAGACTAAACTCAAAATAACACACATTCATATATAAGTAATCGAATCGAATTGCAATTAGACCTGTAAAATCATGGCAGATCTGCAGGTGATAGCTGAGATCCTGTAGCAACAACCATGGTGGAGCTAACAGATTAGCTTTCTCCTCGAAGCTAATCCTTGTAGATCTAGCTAGCCCATAGACCCTCCCCACAATTCGAAGCTCGATACTCTATAAGCTGCTGATCCAGACTTTCCTGTTTGAACAAAACATAGAACAACCATGAGACTATTCTCAATTTAATACAAATTCATATGCAGGTAACCGAATCGGATTGGGATTATACCTCTAAATACG
Source organism: Linanthus parryae (assembly GCA_023055425.1). NCBI lineage: Eukaryota > Viridiplantae > Streptophyta > Magnoliopsida > Ericales > Polemoniaceae > Linanthus > Linanthus parryae. Next base: position 43,805,467 of record JALGPY010000007.1, read on the forward strand.
TCGGTTTGGACCTGAAAATCAGCAATCTGACGATTTCACGGCAGATCTGCAGGTGATAGCCGAGATCCTGTAGCAACAAACCATCGTCCAGCAAACAGATCAGCCTTCGCCTCGAAGCTAATCCTTCTAGATCTAGCCAGCCCATAGAGCATCCCCGAGATCGATTCCAGGGGAAGGGAAACCCCGTGACTCCAATAACCGTACCGCCGGAAGGAACCATGTTCCCCGACGACCGGCGGAACAGAGTTGCCGGAACACAAGTCGTAGAGATAGGCAGTCGAGGGGGGGTTTGATCTAGAAAGCCAAAATGACGGCGGACGATATAAATCCCACACGAGGAGGGCAAAGAGAATCTGTGATATCCACACGAGGGCAAGGGAATCTGAGATATATATACTCCACTTTAAAGGCGCGAAGGGCGGTGTGCGGATGAGATTGGTTTGACAAAAAAAGATCGACGGTGTGAAGCAAGCCATGACATTGATATACAGCTGTTCAAAAAGTCTAGTGTGATAAAAAGATCCGAGGTCAACAATATCTAGCCAATTGAAATCGGCCACGTGCCTTGACTTACTCTTGAAGTTTCCGCTAACAAATTGGAATGGGCTGCTGTAAACCCCGACTGTAAAACCCGAAGCTGTACCTCTTCGGCTCTTTTGTGTAGTTATAAAATTCTCAATTTGACTTTTTCATCCCTAATAATTTTATTTAGACCCGGTAATATACGATATAGGGTGGGTTTGGTAGGATTCACATCCAGTTAATAAGTCGAGCGGGTTGCCAGGCAATTAATTCAATTTTGTAACATTTTTTTATTAAAAAACCACTACTACATGCCCAAAGATTAATTGAAACTCTTGAAAATCTTCATTGCACAAGTTTCCCATTTTTTTTAAAACACTACTTGAAAATTAGGGTATCATACATACCAGTATCGTACCAATAGCTTGAGAGGCTACGAACCTCTACCACTACCTTGAGAGGATTCAAAAGAGCTCAGAAAGAAAACAAAACTAAAACAATGAAACTGAAATAAACAAAACAATTATTATTCTCTGATATAAATAATACGAACTATTACAGTGTTCAAATAGAAAAACACTAACCCTAGCTAGACAACTTGACATAATGGGCTCGGCCCGATCTACTAACTAAATAAATAAACATCTTATTAAACCAATTAAATAAATAAACTACCTAACAAGTAATTATATCAATAAGACTAATTATATAATTAATGATAATAATAATAACAATTATTATATTGTTAAATTGACACATTATGTGTTAAATTGTGAAGCCAAAATTATGTTTTCTATCATCATGAGGTGTGTTGTGCCAAGAGAACACTCAAGAGAATTGGTAACTGATAGCGTGTTGGTTCTTATGTATTTGATCTTTCAAGGCTTTGACATTGATCTGCCTAGTGTGATTATGGAGCATATGATATATTGTGGAACTACGACAAGGAATCATTCACTTCCTTATGCAACTTTGTTTCCATTGATCTTTTAGTATTTTGAGATACATGTGAAGGATGAGGAGAAGATTACTAGTGGGTTTGGTCTGGTTGATGGGAGTGCTCTTCAAAGGATTGGAGTTGTACAGACATGAAAAGGTAGTTGAAAGTTTTATTCAGAACAGTCTGCAGCTGAATTGAATGAGACTTCATTAAGCCTAAAGCTGCAACCACACCAAAGGCTTCAACAAATTTGGATTTTTCTCAAATCATTGACAGAATTGAAGACATGGAGGATGGACTGGAAGTTCTGAAACAAGGTCAATTTGACTTATTTACTGAGTTTGGGAAGATCAATGCCTCGATGAGTTCCATGTAAGGGAAGCTGGACATAATTGTCAAGGGTTTGAATCTGGAAAAAGTGTCATCTTCTGAAAGTCAAGATGATATTGATTCTGATAAGGTGATTGGGGAAGTTATGAAGAAGCACAAGAAGAAGAAGAAAGTTCCAGTAGTTCTGGATTTCGATTATAGAAAACAATAAAACTCAATCTTGGGTTCGAATTTGATTTTGTTGTAATTGTGCAGATCGTGTTTGCGGCTGCGGTGACGACGGAGGTGGTCACCGAGAACTCGTTGCTGAGGAAGATGGACGTACAAGAGATGGTCGATGCAGTGGGACTCTGTTTTTGTTGTTGTTGTTGTTGGCTTGTTGTTTCTTGTGGCTGTTAAGTTCATTGGGATTTGCTTTATTGATTTGTTGTTGGTCAAAATTTGATTATTGAAGCCATTTGAAGCATAAAACCTAGTCTTGATCAGATCTTATTTATTTTGGAGTATCACTTACCCTTGTCATTGCAACATTCAATTACTGAATAACTGCATTGTCAAAATAACAGAGGAAGATTAGTGAAAGAACATACATATTATGGAACCTGTAATATTTGAATCATCCCCCAATGTGTGTTTGTGTTTGGTTTTTTCTTTGGGTCTGATGAATTTTATTGTGTTCTTGGTGTTCTTGAACCATGAACACCAAGAACACCAAGAACATAACAAAAAATATGACACAGGGGCAATATGGTCCGAAAAATTCAATCAACCACTTTTCTAACGGAACATAACAGAAGGGTGCTAAGTGTCCACGGAATATTCCGTTATGTGGAGTGTCTTTTTCCAAAATACAGGGTAGCGGGGTGGATTAATCCTAATGTCAGGGGTGATCAGTGTCTTTTACCCAACAAATAAACATCTATTAAACTAATTAAATAAATAAATTGACAGGTAATTATATAAATAGTAATTACCTAATTAACAACAACAACAACAACAACAACAACAATAATAACAATATTGTTGACCGAAATCATATGGTTGACCCGTATCAGGGTATTACATATTGTGCCAAAGGATGTGAGAAAGGTTTCATCACACCCAACAGTATAAAAGATTCGGGAAGCTTTCGAGAAGCTGTGCGAAGAGTTATGAATTAGGATGGGTCGGAATGTGTTCAATCTAGGATCTCTCATTGTTTCTAGTGTTTGTCAATTCAGGAACAAAATAGCACAGATCATGTAGTGCATTGTAAAAAGTTATTATAAATGATTTGAGTCTCCTTATTTAGATACTCTGTTATGCTAACCGATGTTCTTGCCGGATATTCTGGCGTCTTAAATCTATTCCGGCAAGAAATCATCACATATTCTCAGTTATGATATCATTGGGTCTCAGGTATTTTCCTAGAATTTTCAGAGTCATTCAGGTACCGGATTATTCATGTAGCTTCAATCCATGTGTATTTGGACTAAACTGCACTCACTGGAAAAAAGTAAAGAACCAATGAGCAGTAGAACTTCCTAGAACACCCTATAGGTCGCGCACGCATCACTCAGAGTTCGTGCGCAGCTAGGGTGGAAGCCATGTTGATCTCTCCTGGCTCTCTAATTCTTTGTCATGCTCTTTTGCCCGTTTGAATCAGTCAATTATTCTTCTTAGAGACTCTTTTGGATCATTTTCTTATCTTCCAAATAAGAGAGTTTAATTAAGAAATTAATTGATTAATACTATTTCTGTTTCTTGTCTTTCAGCATTCATTTCCTAAACAGTAAGTTTCTTCTCTTTCAGCATACTTACCATATTTAGTAAGTTTTTCCTCTAAAATAATTTCTTCACAATCTTCATGCTTAACCCATCGTGCGGCAAACTTGAAAGTATTTGTAGATTTGTGAGACAATTTTTCTGCTTGAGCTCGTATTAGGATAGGGCAATGATCCGAAACAGAATTTGGGATATGCTTCACTAAAGTTGCAGAAAAAAGATTGAATCCATTTGTTAGTAGCAACCGCTGTTTCTTTAGGAAAGAAGAGAGAACATCAAATTAACCAAAGAGCACCAAAAGTACTAGCAAACTGTCCAAAGCGGAAACACAAGGGCTAGCCCAAACACAGCTACCCAAAACAGTCATCAAAAGTAGAAGAAACTAAATCTACCCAAAGCATCAAAGATTACAAATTTGATTACATAACAACCAAAAACAGCATAACTCAGACATGATATGCTTCAGATCCATGAACTTCCTTCTCCACGCTCTTGGGCACTTGCTCCTGATCTCGAGCACGTCCTCCTTCATTTGCTTGATCAAATTCGCAACAATTGGATTAGTAATATGTCGATTTAGGTGAGTGTAACCATTGATATCATGAAGTTAATAGCAAAGAAAATATTATCAAGAATGCCGTGTGGAGTGTGTAGGCTAGTGGTGACTTTTTGTTGTTTAAGAATCACTCCTGCATGTTGAACCCTCTAGTGAACTTCCCTAAACTTTCTTCGCTTCTTAGACCACACAAATACATTACTAGCATGGATGGTACAGTGAGCTTATTTGATTGACTGGATGTCATTGTGCAACACTGCATGATCATTTCTAATCGGCTCACATATGGAAGATTGCTTCCAAGCATCCAGGAAGTTACTAGCCAACACTTTGGTGTGGAAATGGGCTAAATATTCTCAATATCCTTATCATCACTTCTGTGAAAACAAAGGGTGTTTTTGAAGATCCAAAGGGCTCAAATGATTGCACCACACCAGCTAAGGACTCAAGGCTTTTCATCCAACGGAGTTTGACACATAAGGGATTCAAACAGATCAAACATAGAAGGATGAGATGAAAAATTTAAGGAAGAGAGTGACCAAAGAACTTTAGCGAAATGAAACTGCAAGAAGATATGATCAATCGTCTCTTTAGACTGCTTGCAATGGGCACAAAGGTTATTAGGAACTTGTTTAAACCTAAAGAGATTTGCATTTGTAGGAAATTTATTGATAAGAACTTGTCAGAGGAAGGAAAGAAACTTTTGAGGCAATTTGAGCCTCCGAAATCCTTCCATGGGAAATTCCCAATGATCCCCTTCCACCCCTTATCATAAGTTAACAGGAAACACCAATTTAGGGGCAACCTCTCAATGTAGGTCAGGTTGAGTGACTATAAGCAGAGGCCACATTGAAATATCCTGAGTGAGAAAACTTCCAGACAGGTAGGTCAGGTTGAGTTGTTCTCCGTAATGGGATGGTATTGATTTGGTTTTGCACCCACTGTGGTAAATGGCTGAGTTTGTCACTATCCCAAACCTTTGAGCCATCAACCGCTCTATCTAGCCTTTTCTTGACATGTGCTACACCTTCTATTCTATTTTGCCAAGTAAATTTGTAACATTCATAGCCCAGATCCGTAAGGTCACAGTGTTTCAAAGCTTGCGCAAAATCATTCATCAATCTTTGATTGGAAAGTAAAGCACCTTCGTACTCATCAAAAGAAAGAATTTCATTAAAATCCCCGCTTACAATTCAAGCTACATCATTAGTGGGTACTTAGACTCTGTCAATTGCTACGAAATAATTTCATTAAAGCACCTTCGTACTTAGACTCTGTAATTTGGATAGCAAATGCAATCTTTTTATGTTCTTTTTATGATATTACAGATTAAACTTTACAACACCATGAAAATATTATCAAATTATTTTTTCTGTATAGTTTTGCTAATCAAGTCATCGGATCAAAGTGACTCATATAGTATTTACTTATTTGGGAGGGAGGGAGGGAGGGTATTGGGGTTGGTTAAATAAATTCATTGGATGTTTTGTAGAGGGTTGAGATTTTGGTAATTCTGGTGGTTGTCGAATCGGAAGAGCTGGTCATCGGCTGAATAAAAACTTCTTTTGTTGATGTAGACACATCCGTCAGACACCAGTTTGTCAGCGGCCCAGATTTCTGTCATCTCTAGTAACAGGCTAGCTGTATGGTCGGTGCCCATGTCAATCAAATCGTTTATGTTGCATTTGGTAACCAGGATTTTGATTTGAATTGATTTCAAATCCAAGAGGAATTTGAAATACAAGTGTAGATGGTGCATTCCATACAGACATCTCATAGCCATGTGGCAGCCATCCAGCACATCTGAATGTGCTCCACATACACCCAATCACTGCTCATACTCATCCATGCGGGGGCTGCGAGACAGGGCCACCCTCGGGTACTACCACACGGTACTTGTAGGGACTTAGTGGTTTGGAGGCTAGAGTAAGGAACGTTGCGCGAGAGCGACAACCAAGATTGCGCGCGACCCTTGGTAACTGACTTGAGAAATCTAATGACCATGTGTCCTATAAACCCGGTCGATCTCATAGCGATCTCCGGTATATGCGGATGGGTGCGTAACGTTCCCTATATATACGGTCGAACATTCCCTATATATAGGATCGTTAGCCCTCCATGGCACGACTTATTGATCTTCTGGACTCACCAAAGCTCTTGTTGTCATAAGACTGTCTCTCTCTCAAAGAACAGTTAACCATTGCTTACTCTCTCCCTACTCACACCCTTCATCTCTCTGTGTGTTCTTCTTGTTCTTATTTTGATCATCTACTTGAGGTGTACACTTGGATCTCTCCCTGGAATTTCCTTGTACACAACAAGAAATTATAAGGGTTAAAAGCCAATTGAAAATATGTATTTTGGGTACCAAGTTAAGTAAACATAAAATTAAATTGAGTTCAAAGCTGTGTCAAGGGGTAAAAGACAATTGAAAAAAAATCGAACAAAACTCGGCTTTATTTTAACAAGCTGAGGGAGTCATTTGACAAAATAAAAATATTGATTGACATTTAAGAGTAACAGTGCAATCACTTCGTAGTTGTGCAAAATACATAAGTTTTAGAAAAAGGAGCGGATATCGAACTTTTGTGAGACACTAATTTAAGGTTCAGTTAGTTAGACCTACATTTAATTATCAATGCTTGAAAAATTATTGTTGGACATTTGATAGTATCATTGATTTTGTGTAGATTTAATTAATTTATTTAACATAAAAGTTTTTAATTGTGGATTTAAGTTTTTGAATGACTAGGATAAACAAAAAATACAGATTTTGAAGTATACATTGTAGTGTTATTAACTTTTTTGTTGTAAAATATATATTATATACTTGTTATTCAAAATGTATCATGACTCTACAGCTTCCCATTGGTCGTTGGCATCGAGGTAGGCTTCCATCCGGACAACCTACATTTGGTAATTGCACCGCCATTGAACATTGGCGGTCTATTGCATTTGATGAACCTTCTGAATTCATCACGTGCTGGATGGTTTTGTAGTGTTTGAAAATGGATATGGTAACTGTAGGGAATGTCTAACTCACAGGTCTCTTAAGAACTGAAAACTCTGATACCACATTGTTATTTTTTTATGGAGAAAACATAGAGAAAAAGCTAACAGATAGTATGTTTGGGGCTATAAACTGTGATATATTTCATTAATCACAAAGGCCCTTATTTATACATCAAAAATATAACAAAAAAACATGAAAATAGCATCAAAATCTGTTGTTGTTGAGCAACAAAATGATCCCTAAAAATCAGCTAAAGACTAGATCAATAAACAGACTTTGACCACTTCATCAGCAGCTCCAGGGACAATATTTAACAAAATCCAAATCCAACTCCAAATTCATGGGCATCAAAACAGACCGTTAGATAATTTTAGTTTTGTTTTATTATTTTTTCTTCGGGACCATAAGACCAACTCCAATGGTGGAGGTCTCCCTCACCCCCTGACTCAACTGTTTAACTTCTTAATATTCACAAAACTGTCATTACCCTCCAACAGTGGAGGTCTCCCTCACCCCCTCCACCGAACATCATTATTATTTTATTCAACTACTTCAATCACATTACCATTTTATATTTTTTTATAATTAATTAATTAGTTATATTCGATTATTAATATATAATTATTAATTCGCAATAATTAAATTACATTTTAATATGATGATTAAAAAACATATTAATTTATCTAAGTATTAATCTTCTTATTAGATAAATTAGTAAATATAATTACTAAAACTACAAATCTTATGTTTCTAAAAATAATTACAAATCTTCTCAACCAATCAAATAAGAAAAATAAATAAATAGAATATGTGAATAAATAAAATGATGAACTAGTAAAAGATTGTTACTATATACAACAAACCTTATCTCAAAACACAAATCTTATCAACTCAACAAAAAAAAAAGAAAAAATAAATAAATAAAATCAACGGTGGCCGTGAACTCCCCTACATTTTCTCCAACTTCTTCCTCATCTTCTCCGACAATCTCTCATCTCCAGCATCGTCTCCTACAATCTCTCCTCTAATTTCTGAAATTTCAATCGTTCAAACATAACTACCAAAATAACAAAACAATCAAAATACGGATTGAAAGGGGACGATTCCCCACGATTTTGCCACAGCAACAACTCCAATGGTGGGGCAGGGACGTGCGCGCCGAAGCCTCCACCGCGCCCGTTCCGCCTGATTAGTCGGCTCCTTCTCCACCGCAATCTCTAGTTGGATTCGTTAATCCACCTCCCAGGCGTGCCGAAGCACACCGTTGGAGTTGGCCTAAGTAGATAAGAGAAGGCAAACACTCACACTACCACGCACTCACACTCAACCAAACACTCACCAGTCACCATGTAGTTGTGGACCAAAAACCCTCAACATCTCTCTATTTCTCATTCTCTCTTTCTCCTCACACACCCCTCTCTCTATTTATTTTTTCCTTTAACTGGATTCTCTTCGGTATGCAGATGCGCAGAATACAGGCTATTCGCAAGTATACGAAATCAAGTAATACCGGGTGTATTTCAACTCGGGTTGTCGATCCCACATAGACTGTTTCGGGTTTTCTCACGTAATCAGTTTCAGTTAACCGAGTGTAGTAACGAGGAGGAATTGGTCGTGATTGCAGTTTACTAACCTAAAACAGAAATTGAAAACGAAAACGTAAATATTTTTTGTGACGTTTTTCTGAAATAAGCTGAGTTGGTTGTTACTATAATGGATGGGAACTAAGCTCCAGGATCCCCTAAGGTTTCTACATATTTCAATTTTACGTTTGATATGATAACACTCAGCAGTTTTGTTATCCGTGCAACGTACCGGTTGTGCAGTGACCTTTAAGCTTCCATACGTAATCCCGATCCTGCAGACTTTCGGATTCCTGTTAAGCTGCCTAAGTCTGCAGTCTCGTTCTAATCCTGTTAGGGTTCCTAACCTGTCCGGATGGCCCAGGTCAAATTCTCTAACAGTCGGTCTCACGTTTTTCGGTGCTAGCCCTATCTCCCTTTCTCTGGTCGGTCTATCAGGGTAAGGTACTAAATCCTGACTTTTCTTCCTAACCCTAACCTGACGTTTTCACCTACAGGCTCGGGTCTATAGCAATCCTGGGTCATCAATCCTATCATGCATATACGAGAATAATCAAAGCCAGGATAACAGATACAACTTGCTGAATTAAGATAACAATCATGAATCCATAATCAAAGTAGTCATAAAATCTGGGTACGAAACCCTAGGTTCACCGAGAACCTAGGTAAGAAGTTTAGCTACGAATAGACATACTAAACACAGTTTCTAAATGTAAAGAGAGAGAATGAAATCAAACTAAGTCTTCGAATCTCGAATCGCTCTTCCGTGCTCTTCGGGGATGCTCTGACTTGTCCTTCGATTGTGCTGTGTATTGTGTGTCTCAAAACGAGTCTGGACGAGTCTTTAAATAGTGATGTTTTTTCCCGAAACGCTTGCGCCAGAATTTATGAAAACTGCCATCGGTCCACCGGCTCGGGAAAAAAGTCAACCTGGCTGCGTATATAAGCAAGGGTTGCGTATATACGCAACCAGGGCCCACAAATCATCATCCCCCCACCTCCTGCCTGCGTATATATGCAGCAGCCCCTGCGTATATACGCAGGCAGGGGCTTTGTCCTGGCCCGGCTTGGTCCTCTGCTGGGCCCGGTTGGGTCCCACACTTCTGCCTGAAGTCTCCGGTTTGCCTCCCTTGGTGTTTTCCTGCTTTTCCGTGTTCCTGCCTTGGCTCGATCTTGTGCACGTTTCCCGAGACGACCCCGGTTTGGTCCCGACACGCTTCCCGATGCACCTCCCGAACCTGTTCCTGAAAAGGCAACATGAACAGAACCCGCGATCATATCCAATAAAAGGAATAAATAAGCAGGAATCCAGAAAGTACAAATAAACGTCTCGTTCTAACTTCCCGAGGCATTCTAAGGCAAATCCCGGCAAAATTCACTGTTTTCTGACACAAACGCTCGTGAAATCAGGCTAAAAGATAACCCCTAACTGGGCGTTATCAAATACCCCCACACTAGGCATTGCTCGTCCCGAGCAAACCCCGTATACACTAGCCTGCAATCATACATTTCTCCCCCTCGTAAAATCGCTCTGCCGTGCATACACTACCTTTGCATACTCTTCCGACCCGAACCTTTCAACCGGACGACTCGATAGAAAACTGACTCCGATAGAATATACACAGACTCAAACGACTCAAAATTTACTTATGACAAATTATTTTTGGCAAGATTGGGCAATCTCAAAAACATAACCAGTGTGTCCTCGTGAACTCACCCTTTTCAGAAAGTACTTCCCTGCAAGCGATCGGTAAGTCTAAACAGATTTAAATGGTGGATTTAAGCACTGGACCAAAGTACTATTACTTTCGTTATCAATCTGAGAAAATCCCTAGCTAACTTACCATCCGAGCTTTTTCCGAAAGGATCTAAGTCTAACAGGTAGGAGATATATATGTAACAAGGTACGGCACAGTCCTACTTGTTATGACATTCTCACAATTTACCAAACTCACACCCCTCACCGAGATCCCGAAAAACTGCCCGAAACACCTAAGTCCCTGCTTTCTCAATTCCTCTGTCCCCCGGTGTGTCTTCACCGTGCTCGCGGCCACAAATGTGAAGTGATGTAAATGTCTCGAAAATTGTGCCACTCACTCAGCTTTTCACTTAAATAACATAAACGATAAACAAAATTAAAAACTAGAACATTGCTTTTCTTTTTCTTGTTTTTTTCTTTTTTTTCTTTTTTTCTCCTTTTTTTCATTTTTTTTCATATATATATATATATATATATATTTAAACACTATATACATAAATACACGAGTAACGACAATAACTAAACTGACTAAAGCTGAGTGAGTGAAAATAAATCTCTGTCGTGGGGTACGTAAAATGTCCTCATGTGAAGTACCCCCACACTAATCCTGAAGCGCTGATCCTGTAGTCGAAATGATACTGTGCAGTCCCACCGAACCTCCTCATCACCAAAGATGTAAAAAAACGGCACAACCACCAATTAACCCTACAACCCCCCCCCCCCAAGCCCGTTTTGTGCGAAAAGATGCTCGCACGCGACTAACTCCTCATGTGGTCACTATGTAATGCAGTGATCCACCTCCGCAAATTAATGCATTGTCGCCACTAACTCACCACGTCCTTACCTCGAAAAATGTGTCGATGTCAAAACAGTCCAAAACTGATAAATCATGAAGCTCTCCCATCTAAAACCCACCCTACTCACTCCCTCTGTCATAACGCGTAGAATAGCCAACTATCGACTGATGAAGGTCTCAAAGAAGGTTGCCTAGGCTAAAGTTGTAATACCCCGTATTTAAGTAAGGGGTTATTTGGTCATTTCGGAAAAATATGTGAAAATTTTGAGAAATTCGTATTTCGAACTTATCAATGATTTTTCTTAATTTTAAAGTATAATGGTGTTATTTGACATCTATGATGATATAAATTTTAAATTTGGGGTTATTTTGTAGTTTTTGAAACTTGGATGATACTATACGAAACGTATTTGTATACTTGAGATATACTTGTAGTTTTCTAAAATTTGATTTTATTGACATTTATATACAAAGCGATATATTTGAAATTATTTAATGAAAATTAATATTTATGTGTTAGCTATTAAAAGGAAATATTATTTTACCCCTCAATTTTTGGTATCTTTTACTTATACCCCTCTTGTATATACAATTTTAGAGCTACTCTCAATTTCTAGTATTTGCATGTCACCCTTCATTTTCTAGTTATTTCAATTTCTACCCCAACTATGGTGTTGGGAGACTTTTTAATTGCATTTATTTTACCCCTTAATTTTTGGCTATCGATTATTTAGCTCCATCCATCAACTTATGAAATTGATATTTTCATCATTTAATTTTTGGCATCTCTCATTTCTATCCCCATCTAACTTGTTGGGAGATTTTAATTGATCCCTAATTCCTCACCCACCAACTTGGTCAACTCCCATTATAATATGGTTTTTATGTACATACTCCATCAAACACTCCCATCTCCATCAACCCAATCACTCCCCATCTCCATCACTTCATTTCTTTACATCTTTCCTCCTAATGAACATTCATACAAGCTCTCTTCTCTCTCCCAAAACTCCATTCCCGTTTTTGGAGCTTGACCTCCACAAAACCTCATCAAAACTCAACTTTCTTGGCTCCAAATTATGAAAAACTTGAGTCTAAACTTAGTACCATCAAGGAGGGGAGTTCTTTCATCATTCCACTCAAGAATTCAAGGCCAATTTCACTCTTTCATGCACCATCTTGTTGAATCTTTTGGTAAAGTTTTCTTCTAGCCTTCAATTCATGCTTGCATGTCTATGTTTAGAATTGATTTATGAAAATTCATCTTAGATTTCTTCATTTCCAAACTTGATTCTCCATTTTCTTGGCTTGATCATGATTTTGACACTTGATTGATCTCTATTTCATAAAACACACACTAGAACCCACATGCATGTTGTGAATGTCATCTTCTTTCCATTGTTACCCAAGAGGGTATTGATCATTTGTGTCAAGAGCATGTAAAAATATTAGTTAATGCTTAAAATGATGTTATTTGGGTGAAATTCAAGTCTTTATAAGTTGCATGTATCATTAGAACCATTCTTGTTGATTTTTGACAAAATTGCATGTTCATACAATCTGACCAGTTTGTGAAAAACATATATTATCTTTATATTTTGTCTCTGTGTAATTTCTAAATCTTTCATATTCTGAAACTAGACTCAAATAGGGTCATTTTGAAAGAAAATTCAACTCCATAGCCTTTATGGTTAGGGAGATATGCTCATTTTAAGTTTCATGTTTTCTGAAACTCTGTTTTTGGACAAGTTTTGCTATTTTTGTTAAAATTCTCATTTTCAAAAACATATGGCACCCAATCTTTCTTGTGATGAAACTAGACACATAAGGGATTAATTCTGGAGAATATGGGCATTTTTCCTATTCTCCAAGTAGTAGTAATTGTTCTTCAAAGTTGAAACTTTCTTCCAAACTTGTCTCTGCATAGCAGTGTTTGTTATTTTTGCAACTTGAGTTTTATAATAGCTATGCATGATTTTCTTGATGTTTCTGAAAGTAGACACATATAGATTCATCATACATTAATTTCAATATTTTAGGAGATGATTTTATATGGTAAATATGGCTTCAAAGTCACAGCTACAATTCTGTCCAGAATTGTAGTTTCGCATTTTTTAGAAAACTTGAATTTTTGAACTTCTAGGTGTTTTGTTGGACTTATTTTGATAATTAAACATAATTATATGTGGATTAGTGAAATCTAGGACTATGTGACATGTAGGTTTGCATTTGTATTATAAATGTGTAAATTGGTTATAACGAGTACGTCATACGTGTGATTGTAGACATCGACCTCGTAGGAGAGAGCGGTTGTCGTCGGAGTGCTAGACTTAGTTTCTTGCTTTTGATTGTGCTTCATCTCAGTGGTAAGTACATATGTATGACCTTTTCATATCAAAATGCGCGTATGTTTTTGATGCTTCAAATGAATACTTGATATATGAAAAAGTATGAGAATGCATGTTTTTCACTCGAATGTTGTTAAACTATTTTATTCATCTCCTTTGAGAACTCTCGGAAATTACTTGTGAAATGTTGATATTCTAATTCTGTTTATGTAAAAGAGAAGATATAAAATACCTCTAATAGACTTAGGACGATGTACAGAGTACTGTTATTAATGGGAGGCGTCAAACGATCCTCCATTTTCTTATGGCTAAGACCATTGAAGCAATGCTTCTTATTATTGGATAGAACGTCAATGTTCAAAAATCCGCCCCCGATGAGCCAAAATGTATCAAGATATTGAGGCCAAGGGGTTTATAGAGCTATAGAGTGCTACTTATACTTGTAAGGGTCACTACGGTATAGGGGTGTCGACACTTAAGGCCTTTTAGCTAATGTTGTGAGCGGGGTTGACGAATGGGCTCCCTTAACGCTCGGGTGAAATAGGGTTTGATAGACCCTAGAAGGAACCCTTAGTGATTATTTCGTGATCCCTCTGTTTACATCGATCCTGCTGGTGGCTCTTGACACGCCTCAGCTAAATTAAACTGTTGATTGAAGTCGAAATTAAAAAATTGACTACTTATTAGTGTTGTTTGTGGCTCTTGATATGCCCTAATCGATGGAAATGAATCTTAAATCTTGGCTACTCATGAAATACTATCGTTATCAGTTCAAATGAACTTGTTTACTCTGGATATTTTACCAACTACTCGTGGTTTCTCAATGTTATTAAATTGAGAGGTTTTTGTTACTCGGTTACTTCAAGTTGATCCAAATTCTCCAATATGATAGTTTTACTGTTTAAATCTTCTGATTTGTTTCAACTCATGCTTCCGTGCCACTCGTTGCTTTACATGTCGTAGTGTGTACTTACTCAGTTTTTACTGATCAATTTCTTCAAAACTGCGTCGGCTTTTGCCATTTTAAAACCGCAGGTCGTCAATCAAAGTGGGGGATGGGAACGCTGGAACGAGACGAAGAAGTATAGCTTAAATTAGATCACTTAGTAGATCACATAGAATATTTCAAATCACATTACATTTGTAAACTTATCTTCTCAAGATTGTTCTACTTATTAGATGAAATGTAATTTATAGTTAATAATCTACTTTTGGTTATCAATTGTCGTGTTAACCCTGAACCGAGATCCCGGGTCGTTCCAGATGGTATCAGAGCGTCGGTTATCCGGTTAATGAGACTTTTCGATTTCCTTAAGTAGATAATTAATAAATTGAAAATTTTTTCAAAATTTAAAATGGATTAGGATAACCTAATTTGGCAATAAGAAAGTAAACAAGCCGTCGGGGAGTTTGGGTACTTACATGTATTTCTTGTTAAACTTGTTTTGTACCTGACTTGTTGATTAAATGTTAACTGCTTATTGATATGTGATTCATGCTAAAGCTACTTGCTTATTTATATGTTGGTTATCCTATGAGCATGCTTAATTGCTATATAGAAATGATTTATCATTGTCGTATGATCCGTATTCGTGTTCCCGTTCTTGGTTATGTTATTTTGTCGACGAGAGAGTAACGACGCTTTGACTTAGAAGAACATGAGACCATTCTTTCCTACCTATGAGCGCGACTTTTGAGATTATACTTTATTTTATCTCATTTTGAGTTAATTTCACATGGTCGTTTCCAAAATTGGATAGTTTTGACAAAAAAAACAGTATTCTTAAAAAAAAAAACGATTAAAAAAAAATGATTGGGTCCGGAGATACCAAATGGCAAGTGATATGGACCACTTTGTTAAGCAGTCCGCTGGCGTGACTCTTAGTACGACGGTACTATGAGTTGTACCCGCTGTGTAGACTAAGTTGGAACATTAGAAACACATGTGAGTTGTGATGGAGAGACACGTGTGTGACGACACATAGTGTTCTTTTCCCCCTCGTATGCGTTGAACACTTGATATCATTGGTGTATCTAATCCTATACAGGTAAGATAATATTTTTCATGCGGATAAGCAAAGCAAAATGACAAGTTATTTCGATCAAAGTATTTTTTTTTTCTAAAAAGTTTCGAGATTTTTTTTAAATGCCATAATTTTTTTTGAATCGCTTTGTAAACGTGGCAACTTGTGTGTTCGTCTAGACCTTTCAAAATTTGGTGCCGACCTTTTTCTTGAGCTAATTGCATTTGAGTCCCTACTATTGTACGAGTGAGATAAGACGTAACCGATCGAGAGCGCATTTCTCGTTAATTAAAGTGTTGTATGTGTAATAGCATTGCATACAAGCTTCATGTGCATTACTTGCATTCTCTTGAAATATGTTCGTAATTTCATTCAAAAAATTTCTTAACCTTCGGGGACGAAGCTTCATAGGGGGATATAATGTAATACCCCGTATTTAAGTAAGGGGTTATTTGGTCATTTCGGAAAAATATGTGAAAATTTTGAGAAATTCGTATCTCGAACTTATCAATGATTTTTCTTAATTTTAAAGTATAATGGTGTTATTTGACATCTATGATGATATAAATTTTAAATTTGGGGTTATTTTATAGTTTTTGAAACTTGGATGATACTATACGAAACGTATTTGTATACTTGAGATATACTTGTAGTTTTCTAAAATTTGATTTTATTGACATTTATATACAAAGCGATATATTTGAAATTATTTAATAATATTATAATTTATGAAAATTAATATTTATGTGTTAGCTATTAAAAGGAAATATTATTTTACCCCTCAATTTTTGGTATCTTTTACTTATACCCCTCTTGTATATACAATTTTAGAGCTACTCTCAATTTCTAGTATTTGCATGTCACCCTTCATTTTCTAGTTATTTCAATTTCTACCCCAACTGGTGTTGGGAGACTTTTTAATTGCATTTCTTTTACCCCTTAATTTTTGGCTATCGATTATTTAGCTCCATCCATCAACTTATGAAATTGATATTTTCATCATTTAATTTTTGGCATCTCTCATTTCTATCCCCATCTAACTTGTTGGGAGATTTTAATTGATCCCTAATTCCTCACCCACCAACTTGGTCAACTCCCATTATAATATGGTTTTCATGTACATACTCCATCAAACACTCCCATCTCCATCAACCCAATCACTCCCCATCTCCATCACTTCATTTCTTTACATCTTTCCTCCTAATGAACATTCATACAAGCTCTCTTCTCTCTCCCAAAACTCCATTCCCGTTTTTGGAGCTTGACCTCCACAAAACCTCATCAAAACTCAACTTTCTTGGCTCCAAATTATGAAAAACTTGAGTCTAAACTTAGTACCATCAAGGAGGGGAGTTCTTTCATCATTCCACTCAAGAATTCAAGGCCAATTTCACTCTTTCATGCACCATCTTGTTGAATCTTTTGGTAAAGTTTTCTTCTAGCCTTCAATTCATGCTTGCATGTCTATGTTTAGAATTGATTTATGAAAATTCATCTTAGATTTCTTCATTTCCAAACTTGATACTCCATTTTCTTGGCTTGATCATGATTTTCACACTCGATTGATCTCTATTTCATAAAACACACACTAGAACCCACATGCATGTTGTGAATGTCATCTTCTTTCCATTGTTACCCAAGAGGGTATTGATCATTTGTGTCAAGAGCATGTAAAAATATTATTTAATGCTTAAAATGATGTTATTTGGGTGAAATTCAAGTCTTTATAAGTTGCATGTATCATTAGAACCATTCTTGTTGATTTTTGACAAAATTGCATGTTCATACAATCTGACCAGTTTGTGAAAAACATATATTATCTTTATATTTTGTCTCTGTATAATTTCTAAATCTCTTATATTCTGAAACTAAACTCAAATAGGGTCATTTTGAAAGAAAATTCAACTCTATAGCCTTTATGGTTAGGGAGATATGCTCATTTTAAGTTTCATGTTTTCTGAAACTCTGTTTTTGGACAAGTTTTGCTATTTTTGTTAAAATTCTCATTTTCAAAAACATATGGCACCCAATCTTTCTTGTGATGAAACTTGACACATAAGGGATTAATTCTGGAGAATATGGGCATTTTTCCTATTCTCCAAGTAGTAGTAATTGTTCTTCAAAGTTGAAACTTTCTTCCAAACTTGTCTCTGCATAGCAGTGTTTGTTATTTTTGCAACTTGAGTTTTATAATAGCTATGCATGATTTTCTTGATGTTTCTGAAAGTAGACACATATAGATTCATCATACATTAATTTCAATATTTTATGAGATGATTTTATATGGTAAATATGGCTTCAAAGTCACAGCTACAATTCTGTCCAGAATTGTAGTTTCGCATTTTTTAGAAAACTTGAATTTTTGAACTTCTAGGTGTTTTGTTGGACTTATTTTGATAATTAAACATAATTATATGTGGATTAGTGAAATCTAGGACTATGTGACATGTAGGTTTGCATTTGTATTATAAATGTGTAAATTGGTTATAACGAGTACGTCATACGTGTGATTGTAGACATCGACCTCGTAGGAGAGAGCGGTTGTCGTCGGAGTGCTAGACTTAGTTTCTTGCTTTTGATTGTGCTTCATCTCAGTGGTAAGTACATATGTACGACCTTTTCATATCAAAATGCGCGTATGTTTTTGATGCTTCAAATGAATACTTGATATATGAAAAAGTATGAGAATGCATGTTTTTCACTCGAATGTTGTTAAACTATTTTATTCATCTCCTTTGAGAACTCTCGGAAATTACTTGTGAAATGTTGATATTCTAATTCTGTTTATGTGAAAGAGAAGATATAAAATACCTCTAATAGACTTAGGACGATGTACAGAGTACTGTTATTAATGGGAGGCGTCAAACGATCCTCCATTTTCTTATGGCTAAGACCATTGAAGCAATGCTTCTTATTATTGGATAGAATGTCAATGTTCAAAAATCCGCCCCCGATGAGCCAAAATGTATCAAGATATTGAGGCCAAGGGGTTTATAGAGCTATAGAGTGCTACTTATACTTGTAAGGGTCACTACGGTATAGGGGTGTCGACACTTAAGGCCTTTTAGCTAATGTTGTGAGCGGGGTTGACGAATGGGCTCCCTTAAAGCTCGGGTGAAATAGGGTTTGATAGACCCTAGAAGGAACCCTTAGTGATTATTTCGTGATCCCTCTGTTTACATCGATCCTGCTGGTGGCTCTTGACACGCCTCAGCTAAATTAAACTGTTGATTGAAGTTGAAATTAAAAAATTGACTACTTATTAGTGTTGTTTGTGGCTCTTGATATGCCCTAATCGATGGAAATGAATCTTAAATCTTGGCTACTCATGAACTACTATCGTTATCAGTTCAAATGAACTTGTTTACTCTGGATATTTTACCAACTACTCGTGGTTTCTCAATGTTATTAAATTGAGAGGTTTTTGTTACTCGGTTACTTCAAGTTGATCCAAATTCTCCAATATGATAGTTTTACTGTTTAAATCTTCTGATTTGTTTCAACTCATGCTTCCGTGCCACTCGTTGCTTTACATGTCGTAGTGTGTACTTACTCAGTTTTTACTGATCAATTTCTTCAAAACTGCGTCGGCTTTTGCCATTTTAAAACCGCAGGTCGTCAATCAAAGTGGGGGATGGGAACGCTGGAACGAGACGAAGAAGTATAGCTTAAATTATATCACTTAGTAGATCACATAGAATAGTTCAAATCACATTACATTTGTAAACTTATCTTCTCAAGATTGTTATATTTATTAGATGAAATGTAATTTATAGTTAATAATCTACTTTTGGTTATCAATTGTCGCGTTAACCCTGAACCGAGATCCCGGGTCGTTCCAAAAGTGGCTAAGAATAAAGGGGGTAAATGGATTCAAACGGGCTGACTAATTGGACCTAGGGGTAAAAAACAGGACGTGAGGTCCCTTGATAGCCAATCACTCCACCGAAAAATGCGATGACCGTGACGGCGCCCGTGGGCGGGTTGTCGACTACCTAGATGACGGTGGTGTAGCAACTAGTCGCATTCTTAGCTCAGGTGATAATTACTTGCGGATTCGAAAGGTCACTGGCTCTCACCTATCTATTATACCTCGGTGCAAGTTTTCTTTTCTATCAAAGGATTCAACCTCGATTTCTTCACTGTTTCTGTTATCTCGATTGCCCTTTCTCAAAATTTTCTGATTTTTTAAAATAAAAAACTGCTGACTGCGTATATACGCAGCAGCTGCATATATACGCAACTAGCAGCATTAATTTTTTTTTTTTAATTTTTTGATTTTTTGATTTTTTTTTACAATGCACGGCTAGAATGTTTGTGGTGGGTTGACTCAAATAACAAAAATATGCTAAGTCAAAAATATAAAATAAAAACTGCAAATAAACATGAAAAAACGTGCAGACTGGTTTAATGCAGACACGACTACCACCCCCACACTAAGAGGTGGCATGCCCTCATGGCACTCACTCGTCCGAAAAAAATGTCGGGTCTGACCCGGTTTCCGAGGAACCGGATATGCTACTCGGAGAGCTGCCGCCAGAGTCAGTCCTGTAGACGACCGGCCGCCGTGCTCGTGGACGGGGACGGTAGTTGGAGGACTGAGACTCTATTCCAGTCCAACTGCTAGGTGGCTGGGATCGTAACCTCGTCTTGCCACTCGAAGGCTGCTGGGTTCGTGACCCAGTCTGACGACCCGTGGTCTGCTGTGATCGTGTCCCAGACTGACATCTCTGCTGTCGCTCAGGTGGCGGGGGTGGCTGAGTCGGGGGGAGGTGGCTGAGTCGGGGGAGGTGGCTGAGTCGGGGGAGGTGGAGCGGATGTAAACTCGCTAGAGACCGCCTCGTCGGACCAACTCGTAGTATAGTTGCTGGAGTAGGTAGGAGGGAAATACAACGGTAATGGCAGTTCTCGGCCTGCGTGCCGAGCCGCCTCACGCTGCTCCTCTCGAATACTGGTAAAGGCAGCGTTATGGTCCTTCTCCATCTTGTGCTGAGTCCGTCGGGAGTGCTTGAATGCCCTCCAAAGCTTGCCCGCTTTCGCGAGCAGTTTCTCCCCTATGGACTTCTGGCCCCCACGACAAACCTCAAATCCCTCGTCAACTCGGGACAACCTACGCGGTGGGGTCGGTCTAGCTCTCGGAGTCGGGTCAGTCCGCGGGGCCGGCTCGCCTCCCTCTCTGGCTGGCTGAGTAGGGGCAGTTCTCTGACTGCCCTGCCTACTCGACTCTCCACGCTCACTCTCTCGACTCGTACGACATCGCCGAAGTCCGGCCGATGCCTGCCGACTGGCGGGTCTCTCCTGAGTCGATATCCTCCTAGGGGCAGGGGCAGGGTAAGGATCCTCCTCCATAAGGTCGTCATCCTCGTCGAGGTCAACGACCGGCTCGGGTGGGCCCGGTTTACGGGTCACTATCTTCCTATAGGTCCGCAGAATTGGAGGGTCTAAGTCGCCCTCCTGGAGAATCAAGGGAACATCATACTCCCGTGCCAGTTTGGCGATGAGGTTGCTATACCCCAACCCCTTATGGCTAGCGGTCGCATTGCGTTCCTGCATATAAACCCAAATGCGACATGGGATGTCTACATCTCTCCGGATAACTAAGCAATATACCAAAAGGACATACTCGTAATCCAAAAAGGTAAAATGCTGGATCCCCACCACGCGGTTCACCACCCACTCGGCCCACCACCGTGGTGGTCCGGTAATAAAACGAGAGTGCAGTTTCATGCCTCTCTGCCCCTCACCGCCTCTCTCGAAGTGGGCCCTCGCGGCACCACCAGTCACAACCCACAAAATATCTGAATCGCTCGGTGGGTACTGGGTAGTCATCACACTCAGCATAGGCATAGGGGACATTCATCAATGATATCTCGTAGGCCTGGCGGATACTGTCCACCGTCACCAACATAAATCGCCTACGGCAAAACACCCAGCGGGTGTCACCGTTGGCCTCCCCTGCACCCTTATGCATAAGGTTGCTATAAAACTCACGCACCAACGAGGAGCTGGACACATCCGAAAACCCGGTCAAGGACTGTCCGAAGAGGTCAGAACGACTAGCATACTGAGCCATCTCTGGAGGCATACTAAGGTGGTCGACCTCGAAACGGTAGTCCTTAGGCAGTTTATGACCCATCTTCGTCCCGGTCATGTAATAATAATGTGCATAATGGTTAACGAAACGAAAACTGGTATATCTACCAGCATGAATTGCCTCCTTCGGGAGGTCAGTAGGGAACTCGTCTCGGTTCGGGTCAGTAATCGGCACTCCGTAATCCATGTCAGACAAAAAACCTCGAAAAACATGCCGCCTCAGGAATTGTGCAGAAATAGTGAAACGTGCACGTGAAAAGTGTGTCTCAGTAAATAATCCACCTAGAATCTACCAGAGGTCCACACGGCAAGTGCCGCTCCAAAATCAAAAATCGCAAAAAATAACAGACTCGGCTACGGGTCGTGCCAAAACTGAAAATAAAGAGAGAGATGAAAATTTTCGACCTTCCCTAAAAAGGGGTGAAGAATGCAGAAACTGCCCGGAAAGTGGCCGGAAAAGTCACCGGCGGTTGCCGTAAAAGTCGCCGGAAAACGAAACTGCCCGGAATCAAAATCTGAAACCACCAAGTCGAAGCTCTCGATCTCCTCTTTCAACTTCCCGTCTACGGTTTTTGCTAGTTCTGCCTCTAACTCCTTCGAATTGGCCCTTTTGCTCAAAAACACCCCATTCCTAGATCCAAAATTCCCGCTCGATTCTTACTTTTTTTTTTTTCTGGATTTTGATGGTTGCTTTAGACTCCTTGAGACGAGGGGATTCCAGAAATGTGCTCGGAATTTGATTTGGAGGTCTGAGGCAAAATGTGTGTTCTTCAAGTGGAGAGAAAATGGAGGAAGAGAGAGAGAGAGAGGGGGAGGTCCAACAATGGAGCCGTCGGCCTCCATGCCCCCTCTTAAACCCTAATTTTTGAAAATTGTCCAAAATACCCCTAGGATTTGAAAAAAATCCATTTTTTTTGTCTGCGTACACCTGCGTATATACTCAATCAAAAAATTTTGAAAACGAAAAAAAAAGAAGAAAAAGGCTGCTGGCTGCGTATATACGCAGCTGCTGCGTATATACGCAGTCAGCATCTATTTTTCAATTTTTTTTCTCTCTTTCTTCCTATGTTTTCCCGTTTCTACCTGTTTTCTATTTTGCTGCATTTGCACATACTTAATTTCAAGTCAAAACCCGCTCATCTCGCCTCTCTCAAAAATTCAGAAATAAATAAAATAACTAAAATAATTTAATTAACGATTACTTTGGGTTGCCTCCCAATCAGCGCTTTGTGATTTACGGTCGACGGCCCGACCTGGTTACCTCTCACGGGTCATCGACGACTTCGGCTGTCTCGAGATATGGCTTGATCCGATTCCCATTCACCCTGAATTTTGAATTATCTTTTGGATTCTCCAGCTCGAATGCACCCCATGCAAAAATCTTCCTGATGATGAACGGGCCCGACCAACGAGACCTCAGTTTTCCCGGAAAAAAACCGCATCCGGGTGTTGTAGAGAAGCACTTTATCTCCCTCATTAAACTGCTTTGGCGTGATGCGCTGATCATGCCATTTATTTGTCTTCTCTTTGTATATTTTGGCGCTCTCAAAAGCCGTTTT
The DNA here is from genome assembly GCA_023055425.1 of Linanthus parryae. Taxonomy (NCBI): domain Eukaryota; kingdom Viridiplantae; phylum Streptophyta; class Magnoliopsida; order Ericales; family Polemoniaceae; genus Linanthus; species Linanthus parryae. The sequence continues at coordinate 43,828,754 of JALGPY010000007.1, forward strand.
GCAGAACTCCTCCAAATCCAGCAGCGCCATCTTTCTCTTATCTCCTGCCAGATTCTGATCCATGTTGAGCAGCTTGATGGCCCAGTACGCTTTATGCTCCAATTCCACCGGTAAGTGGCACGCTTTCCCAAACACGAGCTGGTATGGCGACATTCCCAGCGGCGTTTTTAAAGCTGTCCTGTAGGCCCAGAGCGCATCGTCCAGTCTGATGGACCAATCCTTTCGGCCGAGATTCACCGTTTTCTCGAGTATGCTTTTGATCTCTCTGTTTGAAACCTCGGCTTGCCCGTTTATCTGTGGATGGTATGGTAACGACACCTTGTGAACTGACACGCCGTACTGTTTCAGAACTTTCGCAAAAACTCGATTGATGAAGTGTGAGCCCTCGTCACTGATCATCGCCCTGGGAGTTCCGAAACGAGTAAAAATGTTGCGTTTCAGAAAACGCTCAACGGTAGCTGCATCGTTTTTCTGACACGCGATCACCTCGATCCACTTAGTCACATAATCCACTGCCAGCAGAATGTAGATCTTACCCATGGAAGACGGGAATGGCCCCATAAATTTAATACCACATACATCGAAGGGTTCCACTTCCTGCCACACGTTCGTCGGCATCTCGTCCCGGTGTGACGTGTTCCCTGTTATCTGGCATCTATCACATCCCTGCACATAGTCGTGGAAATCCTTAAAGATTGTCGGCCAGAAAAAACCGGACTGCAGTATCTTATGTGTTGTACGTGTTCCCCCAAAATGACCCCCACACTGTGATGAGTTATAGTGTCTGATTACGTTCCAGGCTTCATGGGTCGAAATGCACCTTCTCAGGATGTTATCGGCCCCCTGTTTGAATAGGTACGGGTCATCCTAGAAATACTGTCGGCTTTCGGAAACAAACCGCTTTCGCTGAGACGGGGTAAGATCCTCGGGAAGCGTGCCAGTTACCAAGTAATTGGCTATGGCATAGTACCACGGTCTCCCGATTTTCACTGCCATGATGTGCTCGTCCGAGAAGTTTTCCTTGATTGGTACCGGGTCCACCTTAGCATTCTCGAGCCTGGATAGGTGATCCGCTACTACGTTCTCAACTCCCTTCTTGTCCCGAATTTTCACGTCGAATTCCTGCATCAGTAATACCCACCTCAACAGTCTCGATTTCCCGTCCTTCTTGTCCAGCAAGTATTTCAGGGCACTATGGTCGGTAAAAACGATAACTTTTGACCCGACCAAATATGGCCTGAATTTGTCCAGGGCATACACCACAGCAAGCAGTTCCTTTTCTGTCGTGCCATAGTTGAGTTGGGCATCGTTGAGCACTCGACTCGCATCCTATATCACGTGGCAAACCTTATCCTTTCGCTGTCCCAAGACTGCACCGACTGAGTAGTCGCTGGCGTCACACATCAGCTCAAATGGGAGTGACCAATCCGGCGTAGTAATAATCGGGGCTGTGGTCAGCTTCTCCTTTAAATGGTCAAATGCCTGCTGACATGCTGTATCAAAGTCGAAGGGCACGTCTTTTCCAAGTAAAGCGCAGAGTGGCTTTGTGATCTTGGAAAAGTCTTTGATGAATCTCCGGTAAAATCCTGCATGTCCCAGAAAACTCTTAATCGCTTTTACGTTTGTTGGATATGGAAGCTGTTTTATCACCTCGATCTTGGCCCTGTCCACCTCGAGTCCCTTGCTGGAAATTCTGTGACCCAGCACGATCCCCTCGGTGACCATGAAGTGACACTTTTCCCAATTTAGTACCAAATTCGCCTTTTTGCATCGGACCAGAACCTGACCCAGATGGTGCAGGCAGTCATCGAAACTGTCCCCGAACAGTGAAAAATCGTCCATAAAGACCTCCATATTTTTCTCGATCATATCGGAGAATATCGCCATCATGCATCTCTGGAACGTGGCTGGGGCGTTACACAACCCGAACGGCATGCGCCGGAACGCAAACGTACCATACGGGCAGGTAAATGTTGTCTTTTCCTGATCTTCCGGGGCTATGCAAATCTGGTTGTACCCGGAGTACCCGTCCAGAAAACAGTAATAGGCGTGATGAGCGAGCCTGTCCAACATCTGTCCATGAATGGTAGCGGGAAGTGATCTTTCAGTGTTGCGTCGTTTAGCCTCCGATAGTCCATACAGATCAGCCACCCTGTAACGGTGCGCTGCGCAATCTGTTCCTGGTCATTATTCTGCACCACCGTAATACCCCCTTTTTGGGCACGCACTGGACTGGGCTGATCCACGTGCTGTCAGATATGGGGTATATGATTCCTGCTTCCAACCACTTCATGACCTCTTTTCGCACAACATCTTTCATGTTCGGATTCAGTCTCCGCTGGGGCTGAATTACCGGTTTCTTTCCTTTCTCAATTCGGATCTTGTGCATGCAATAGGAGGGGTTGATCCCCTTAATATCTGCAATCGTCCAGGCGATTGCTTCCTTATGCTCTCGCAATACCTCCAGCAGTTTCAGCTCCTGTTCCTGAGATAAACGGGACGAAACAATTGCGGGCAGAGTACTATTGTCACCAATATACGCAAACCTGAGATGGCTCGGGAGCGGTTTCAGCTCCAGTGCGGGTGGTTCCTTGAGTGACGAGACCAGAATCATCTTTTGCCCGCCATCTTCGTCCCGGTGCAAAGTGGTCCAGTCTTCGGCTCTCATGGCATGCTCGCACCGAGTCTTCTCCTTTTCTTCCCCGTACATGCTGTCAATATCTTCCCACAATTGGTCCATCGCCTTGTTTTCTCAACCTTCGTCAACCACGTCTATGGCAAAGATATCCTCGTGGTCGTAATAATTTGGGAGTTGCAGATTTTTGAAAACGTTAAATTTCACCTTTTCCTCGTTAATCTGCATGGTCAGCTCCCCGCTCTTGCAGTTTATCATAGCTTCGCCAGTGGCCAAAAACGGTCTGCCAAGTATGAGCGGTACCTCCCCTGCCTCCATGTTCAGGATTACGAAATCTGTCGGAAAAATCAGCTCGCCGACTTTGACCAGAATATCATCGATAACCCCATAAGCCTGTTTTACGGACCTGTCTGCATCTGCAGCATGATTCTGGTGGGTCAGGGTTCACCGACTTTCAAACTCTTGAAAATCGTTAATGGCATCAGATTGATGCTGGCTCTAGGTCACACAGAGCCTTTCCTGTGTAAGCGTTACCTAGGGTGACCGGTATAACAAAACTACCAGGATCCTTTCTCTTCCTCGGTAGCCCATTCTTCACACAGTTGCTCACTTCTGCCGTGAGGTTTATGGTCTCGAAATCGCTCATCCGCCTTCTCCCATACAAGATGTCCTTGAGGAATTTGGCGTAAGTGGGCATCTTCGCCAAAGCCTCGGCAAAGGGTATGTTGATCTGCAGTTGTTTGAACGTCTCGAGAAATCTGGCGTAGTCCTTGCTGTCATCCCTCTTTCGTGTTCTCAAGGGGTATGGTACCTCCTTGGAGACAGGTACCGTTTCTGCATCTGTCTCGTTCTGCACTGCATCCTGCTCAACCGAGCCCTTTGGCTGGGGGCGATCGAACGAGCTGTTATCCTGGCCCGACAAGTTGCGTTCTACTTCTTTCGAATTTTCTACGCGAGCGTGGCTAGGATACGGTGGATCCTACAGTGCCAATCCACTCCGAGTGGAGATAGCATTGATCTGAGCCCGTGGATTATTCACTGTATTCGAGGGCAGGTTTCTTGGCTGTCTCTCCGTTAGCTTCTGTGCTAACTGCCCCACTTGTACCTCCAAAGCGCGCAGTGACGTTTTGGTTTTCTGCATGTCTGCTGTCAGGGCATCCATATGCGCGAACCGGGTCTCCATGGTCTGAAACATGGACTCGATCTTCTTCATCTGGTCGTCGTACTACTGTGCAGATGGGCCCGCCTGAACCTGTTGTGTCGGTGCAGCCAGCTGGGCTGGTGGCCTGTGCTGGTACCCCGGTGCATAAACTGCGGAATTTGGGTTTCCGTACCGGAACCCGGGATGGTCCCTCTGTAATACCTCGTATTTAAGTAAGGGGTTATTTGGTCATTTCAGAAAAATATGTGAAAATTTAGAGAAATTAGTATTTCAAACATATCAATGACTTTTCTTAATTTTAAAGTATAATGGTGTTAATTGACATCTATGATGATATCAATTTTTAATTTGGGGTTATTTTGTAGTTTTTGAAACTTGGATGATACTATACGAAACTTATTTGTATACTTGAGATATACTTGTAGTTTTCTAAAATTTGATTTTAACATTTATATACAAAGTGGTGTATTTGAAATTTTCTGGAAAATTTATTATTTATGAAAATTAACTTATATGTGTGAGCTATTAATTGAAAATTATCTTTTCACCCCTCAATTTTTGGCACTTCTCATTTATACCCCTCTTGCATATGGAATTTTGTAGTCATCTTAAATTTCTTGTATTTGCATGTCAACCCTCATTCTCTTGGTAATTCAATTCCTACCCCCAACTATGGTGTTGGGAGACTTTTTAATTGCATTTCTTTTACCCCTTAATTTTTGGCTATCGATCATTTAGCTTCATCCATCAACTTATGAAATTGATATTTTCATCCTTTATTTTTTGACATCTCTCATTTCTATCCCCATCTAACTTGTTGGGAGATTTTAATTGATCCCTAATTCCTCACCCACCAACTTGGTCAACTCCCATTATAATATGGTTTTCATATACATACTCCATCAAACACTCCCATCTCCATCAACCCAATCACTCCCTATCTCCATCACTTCATTTCTTTACATCTTTCCTCCTAATGAACATTCATACAAGCTCTCTTCCCTCTCTTTCAACTTCATCCCGTTTTTTGGTGTTGACCTCATGAAAACACCATCAAAACACCATTTTCTTGCATCCAAAACATGAGAAACTTGAGTCCAAGGGTTGTATCATCATGGAGGGGAGCTCTTTCACCATTCTACTCATGGATTGAAGCCCAATTTCACCATTTTCCTCACAATTTCTTGAATCTTTGGGTAAACTTTCTTCAAGTCTTGAATTCAAGCTCGCATGTCCATCTTTTGCTTTGATTGATGAATTGTCATCTTATTTTTCTCCATTCCATGTTTGATTCTTCATTTCCATGGTTAGATCATGTGTTTGACTTCAAAATTTTGACTATTTCATGAAACCCACATTAGAACCCACATGCATGTTGTGAATGTCATCTTCTTTTCATTAGTAACTCAAGAGATTTTTGATCATTTGTGTCAAGAGCATGTAAAGGTCTTACTTAATTCCTAAAATGATGTAATTTTGGGTGAAAATCAAGTCTCCATAAGTTGCATGTGTCATATAATTGATTTGATCATGTTTTAAGTGCTCTAGGTGAAAATTTCACATTTTTACAATCTGACCAGTTTGTAAAAAACGTATATTATCTCTAAATTTTATCTCTGTAGAATTTCTAAATCTTTCATATTCTGAAACTAGACTCATAGAGGGTCATTTTGAAAGAAAATTCAACTCCATAGCCTTTTTGGTTAGGGAGATATGCTCATTCTAAGTTGCATGTTTTCTGAAACTCTGTTTTTGGACAAGTTTTACCATTTTTGTTAAAAATCTCATTTTCAGAAACATATGGCACCAAATCTTTCTTGTGATGAAACTAGAAACATAAAGGATTCATTCTGGAGAATATGAGCATTTTTCCTATTCTCCAAGTAGTAGTAATTGTTCTTCAAAGTTGAAACTTTCTTCCAAACTTGTCTCTGCATAGCAGTCTTTGTTATTTTTGTAACTTGAGTTTTATAATAGCTATGCATGATTTTCTTGATGTTTCTGAAAGTAGACACATATAGGTTCATCATACATTAATTTCAAGATTTTAGGAGATGATTTGATATGGTAAATATGGCTCCAAAGTCAGAGCTTCAATTCTGTCCAGAATTGTAGTTTCACATTTTTTAGAAAACTTGAATTTTTGAACTTCTAGGTGTTTTGTTGGAATTATTTTGATAATTAAACATCTTTATATGTTATTTAGTGACATATAGGACTATGTGACATGTAGGTTTTCATTGTTATTATGCATGTGTAAATTGGTTATAACGAGTACGTCATACGTGTGATTGTAGACATCGACCCCGTAGGAGAGAGCGGTTGTCGTCGGAGTGCTAGACTTAGTTTCTTGATTTTGATTGTGCTTCATCTCAATGGTAAGTACATATGTACGACCTTTTCATATCAAAATGTGCGTATGCGTTCGATGTTTCAAATGAATGCTTGTTATATGAAAAAGTATGAGAATGCATGTTTTCCACTCGAATGTTGTTAAACTATTCTATTCATCTCCTTTGAGAACTCTCGGAAATTACTTGTGAAATGTTGATATTCTGATTCTGGTTATGTGAAAGAGAAGAAATAGAATACCTCTAATAGACTTAGGACGATGTACAGAGTACTGTTATTAATGAGAGGCGTCAAACGATCCTCCATTTTCTTATGGCTAAGACCATTGAAGCAATGCTTCTTATTATTGGATAGAACGTTAATGTTCACAAATCCGCCCCCGATGAGCCAAAAGGTATCAAGATATTGAGGCCAAGGGGTTTAAAGAGCTATAGAGTGCTACTTATACTTGTAAGGGTCACTACGGTATAGGGGTGTCGACACTTAAGGCCTTTTAGCTAATGTTATGAGCGGGGTTGACGAATGGGCTCCCTTAACGCTCGGGTGAAATAGGGTTTGATAGACCCTAGAAGGAACCCTTAGTGATTATTTCGTGATCCCTCTGTCTACATCGATCCTGCTGGTGGCTCTAGACATGCCTCAGCTAAACTTAACGGTTAAATTGGAATTGAAAGAAAGTTTGATTACTCTATTGATGTTGTTTGTGGCTCTTGATTGCCTAATCGAATCAAATGATTTGAAAAGCTTTGGCTACTTGTGATTTAATATAATTATCAGGTCAAATGGACTTGTTTACTGTTGATATTCTACTTGCTTAAGAATATGTTGAGCACTTGTGGTTTATAAATGTTTTAAAGATGATGGTTCTCGCTACGCGGTTACTCATAAATGTTCCGAATTGTTCCAACTCTTTTGCTCATTGATTTTCAAATCTCTTTATTTGCTTCAACTCATGCTTCCGTGCCACTCGTTGCTTTACATGTCGTAGTGTGTATTTACTCAGTTTTTACTGATCATTTCTTCAAAACTGCGTCGGCTTTTGCCATTTTAAAACCGCAGGTCGTTAATCAAGTTTGGGGAACGCGGATCGAGACGAAGAAGTTTAGCTTAACTTAGATCACTTAGTAGATCACAAATGTTATGTTTTAAATTGTACTTCTTATCGAAATTTTGTTATGTACATTAAGCGAAATGTAATCTTAATAGTATATTTCTACTTTTGGTTGTCGATTGTCTCTTTAACCCTGAACCGAGATCCGCGGGCTGTTTCACCCTCGTCCCCGATCTGTACCGGCTCGGGTCCCACTGCTGCTGTACGTAATTGGTGTCTTCGGTTCTCAGTTCCTCAATGGTCGTGTCCAAATCAGGCTCCCCCACTGCTGAAACAGTCTTCTTTTCCGAGTAGACTTTCTTGACCAAGTCCTGAACGATCTTGGCCAGATTATCTATCCGGTCGTCTTCCGCCGGTTCAGCTCTAGCCGTCATCCTGCGATCTTCAAACAGTCGGGTGTCCTGTTTGGCTAACTGCTTCATCAGATCATATGCACCATCTTTGTCTACATGATACAGGAAGTTTCCCCCGGCTTCTCTGTCAATCCTGTGAGCATTCTCCCTGTCTAGGGCGTGGTAGAATACCTGCAGGATCTTCGCATCTCCAAAACTGTGGTTTGGGCATCTTTTCACCAATCTCATGAGTCTGTCCCATGCGTCTACCACCAACTCCCCCATCTTCTGCTTGAATGACAGAATCTCGCTCTGCAACTGAATGACTCGGGAAGCGGGGTAAAACTTTGCCAGAAAATCTGTGACACACTCCTCCCATGTAGTGATGGATTTGGGTGGTCTGGATTCAAGCCAGTCTTGGCTACTCCGAATAGGCAATATGGGAACAGGATCAGCATAAGTGCCTCTGCATCTACCCCCTTGTATCTGACCTTGTTGCAGTAATCCTCGAATTTCCCGATAAAGTCGTTCAGGTCTTCGTCGGCCTTGCCATGAAACGGGCAGAGTCTGTACCGTCTGGATGGTGGATGGTTTGATGTCAAAGTGCTCGGCGGTGATCTCGGGCACCACAATAGCTCGCTCATGCCCCCCGGTGGGGAATTTGAAATTTTCCACCAACGCTTTCCCAGACCGGTTATATGTTCTCTGGTTGCTTCAGGCAGCAAGGCCCGCTGTGACAAGCTCTTCGATGTACCGAGCCATCTGGGCTGGGGTACGAGTCTCATGTTCCTCCCCACCGGTTGCAGGGTTTTCGGGATTGTCTCTCTAGTTGGCTGCCATTCTGCTTTTTCGGTTTCTGCGATTCTGTTCGGTGTACAGCTTCTCTGGATTGTCGAGTGGTGGTACCAAATTGCGAGGCAATCTGGGCATCAACTGAACAGTCCTGAAAAACGCAGATTCAAAAAGCAGTGAGATAAAAGAAAAATAACGAAACTGAAAATAAAAAAACTCTGAAAACTAATTCTGACGACAAAATAAACCCTAAAAAGTCCCCGGCAACGGCGCCAAAAACTTGATGCGCAGAATACAGGCTATTCGCAAGTATACGAAATCAAGTAATATCGGGTGTATTTCAACTGGGGTTGTCGATCCCACAGAGACTGTTTCGGGTTTTCTCACGTAATCAGCTTCAGTTAACCGAGTGTAGTAACGAGGAGGAATTGGTCGTAATTGCAGTTTACTAACCTAAAAATAGAAATTGAAAACGAAAACGTAAATATTTTTTGTGACGTTTTTCTGAAATAAGCTGAGTTGGTTGTTACTATAATGGATGGGAACTAGGCTCCAGGATCCCCTAAGGTTTCTAAAGATTTCAGTTTTACGTTTGATATGAAAACACTCAGCAGTTTTGTTATCCGTGCAACGTACCGATTGTGCAGTGACCTTTCAGCTTCCACACGTAATCCCGATCCTGCAGACTTTCGGATTCCTGTTAAGCTGCCTAAGTCTGCAGTCTCGTTCTAATTCTGTTAGGGTTTCTAACCTGTCCGGATGGCCCGAGTCAAATTCTCTAACAGTCAGTCTCACGTTTTTCGGTGCTAGCCCTATCTCCCTTTCTCTGGTCGGTCTATCAGGGTAAGATACTAAATCCTGACTTTTCTTCCTAACCCTAACCTGACGTTTTTCACCTACAGGCTCGGGTCTATAGCAATCCTATCATGCATATACGAGAATAATCAAAGCCAGAATAACAGATACAACTTGCTGAATTAAGATAACAATCATGAATCCATAATCAAAGTAGTCATAAAATCTGGGTACGAAACCCAACCTAGGTAAGAAGTTTAGCTACGAATAGACATAATACTAAACACAGTTTCTAAATGTAAAGAGAGAGAGAGAATGAAATCAAACTAAGTCTTCGAATCTCGAATCGCTCTTCCGTGCTCTTCGGGGATGCTCTGACTTGTCCTTCGGTTGTGCTGTGTATTGTGTGTCTCAAAACGAGTCTGGACGAGTCTTTAAATAGTGCTGTTTTTCCTGAAACGCTTGAGCCAGAATTTACGAAAACTGCCATCGGTCCACCGAATCGGGAAAAAAGTCAACATTGCTGCGTATATACGCAACCAGGGCCCACAAATCACCATCCCCCACCTCCTGCCTGCGTATATACGCAGGCAGGGGCTTTGTCCTGGCCCGACTTGGTCCTCTGCTGGGCCCGGTTGGGTCTCCTGGGTCCCACACTTCTGCCTGAAGTCTCCGATTTGCCTCCCTTGGTGTTTTCCTGCTTTTCCGTGTTCCTGCATTGGCTCGATCTTGTGAACGTTTCCCGATACGGCCCCAGTTTGGTCCCGGCACGCTTCCCGATGCACCTCCCGAACCTGTTCCTGAAAAGGCAACATGAACAGAACCCGCGATCATATCCAATAAAAGCAATAAATAAGCAGGAATCCAGAAAGTGCAAATAAACGTCTCGTTCTAACTTCTCGAGGCATTTTAATGCAAATCCCGGCAAAAGACACTATTTTCTGACACAAACGCTCATGAAATCAGGCTAAAAGATAACCCCTAATTGGGCGTTATCATATGCGATCACGATCTTCTCCAAATTCAATATGCTGAATTGGGCTAATACGCCACAAACCTGAGATGAAAGTGGCAGCACAAGAAATCAGGTGGAACGAAGCTCAAGTATTTGGGGGGGGACTCAATTAGTGATGAAGACAGTTGAAAAGAATTATCGCAAAAAGAATTGTCAGAAAAGTGCAGAACTATGTAGGACTAATAAGTATTATTAACAGATTGACTTAACCTTATAAGTGGAAGACCAACAGATCTTACATGGAAATATATGTAAGAGACAATCCTTGTGTTGATTGCTGAAATTAGGGAAAGGGAATCTCTGGAGTAGGAGAGTTTTGAAGTACCCAAAAATATGGTAATATGAATTTGGAAGTTAGGTCGATGCTAGCAGGTCAATAAAATGCCATTACCCCATAACCTACTCTAGTATTGAAGAATTTGCTGGTAGAAAACCTCATTTAGTGATGTGAAAGTGGTCGATTGATAATGCAAGGAGTACTAGATTAAGTTATAAAGATATGCAAGCATGGCGCATGTGTTGGTACATGGGTCCAACAAAAACAACATCAAAGTGCGTGTTAGAGATTTTTCGCTGCACCATATCTTAAGTAATACTACCTCCGTTTCTTCTCTTTCAACTTAGGTTGACTTTTTTACCCGCAATTGGGTCACTTTGACTCGGTGATTTGGATAGCAAATCGATATAATTTTTTGGCAATTTTTTCATAGTATTGTAGAGTAAAGTTTACTCTACAAGATCATGCAAAAATTACCAAATTCGTGCATCATTTTGCTCACCGAATCACCGGGTCAAAGTGACCCAGTGAATAGTGTCGAAAAGTGAAGTAAGCTGAAAGAGAAGAAACATAAATAGTATTTGGTAATTGAAACTTCTACAATTGACTCTCTCTCTACACTTTTCCTCTGCAGAAACCCTAGCCCGCACCCCTCCCCTCCGGCAGCGGCTCCTCCATGGAGTTGCCGCCGGAAATCACCTCCTCTCCGTCTGTCGCTTGCAGCTAATGAGGCGGACCCAGCCCTCACCTCTTGCCGCCGCGTCTCCGCTCAGTTTCGTACCGCTCCCCGCCGGCTTCCCCCATCGCCGGTTCTGCGTCCGGCCTGGAAACTCAAGTAAGTTTCTCAGCCTCCCACCATCCTCTCCGTTCTTCCCCCGCCGTCCCGCTGCCGCCGCCCTGCCGTCTCGCCGCCCCAGCCGTAGATATGGGCTCCCTGCCCTCTCTCCTCCATCTCTGTCGTTGCTCATCTCCTCCCACGCCGACGCTCCTTCCTCCGGAGCCACCTGGTTCGGCTGGGATCTGCTCCACCCGTGGACCATCCTGAGTACTCGCCCCCTCCCCCCTCCCCCCGAGTTATAATCGAGCTACTGGTAGCTATCCCCCCCTCCCCCGGTTGTGAGGCTGCTCTTCCCCCCTCCCCCTCGACTTGGCTGGACTCCCGGCCTAGAAGAGCCCTCCGGAGTAGTCCCCTCACCGCACACCGACACTACCAGGAGCCCCCTCTATAACCCGGTTTTGGGCGACGAAAAGGTCCCTACTTGTTGGGTGGGCGGATGCCGTTCTGACGATTCTCGTGGCTACGTTTGTTCTTGCGTCCATGTGGGAGACCGCCGTGCAGCCGCCGCCTCCGGTGTAGGGTTTGGATGGGCCTCGGGGCCAGGACATGTCTTTGGGCTGCTTCTCTTGCATGGTTGGGCTTTTGGGCCATTCTCTTTGGGGCCGTTGAGGTGTTTGGAGACCTTTGGACCTTGTTGGGCCAGTCTATTGCTTGGGGTTGTATTGGGGCCTTTGAGACTTTTTTTCCATTAAGGGCTACTGATGTTTTTGGAGCGTTGTTAGGTTTGGCGTTTGTATTTGTCTCTAGTTAGTTGTTTGTTGTTTTTTCTGCAGTTTTATTGCGGGGGATATGTCCCCCCTGATCGAAACTTCTGTAAGACCTTTTTATTATATGCTATTCTATCGCTTCATGCTGAAAAAAAAAAAAAGAAATAGTATTTGTTATTGTAATTTGTTAGTATCTTTTGTTGACTTGAAATGAAATGTGTTTTGTTAGTATGCATGTTCGACTAAATGCCTAAATAGAAATCTGTTTTGTTTTGTTGCGTGATTTGTTAGCATCTTTTGTTGACTTAGGTTAAAATTTCTTTTGTTGTATAGCAGGCATAACATTTCCGTAGGGATTTAATGTGATGGAAAGGAACAAGGCGAGGACTGGTCAATGTTCAGAAGTATTGCTGACAGTAGAGTTCTGTGCCGACTGGGGCTGGCTAGTGCAGATAATCAATGGAACACTACTTTTTACGTGTAGTTCTTAAGATTTGGAGGTGGGTGTGTTTTTAATACTTTCATGTGTGTCTCATGCTATTTGAAACATTCCTGAAGCATTGGCGGACCTAGAGGGGGGCAAAGGGGGGCCGTGGCCCCCACAAGCTTTCCAAAAAACTCAAAATCACCCCCTAGATTTTGTACTATCTATACAAGTTTTTCAATTTCGCCCCCTCAAAGTCTACAAACATCTCAATTTACTCTTTTTATTTTGACATGTATAAATTTTCACCATTCAAATTTAAGGTTATTTCATAGTAGTCATGCCCAAAATTTCATTTCGCCTCATAAAACTCGAGTTTAGAAACCAGACGAGACTTAAAACTTCCAATACATCACTTTTCTATTTTTTGTGAAAAAACATGTACAAATATATCTTTCTATAGTTTTTTGTTAAAATTATTTTGGTAAAAGCAAGTAACGCATTTACTCAATAGTGTTTTATAATGGTATTTGGCCCCCGCTTGGTATAAATCTTGCGTCCGCCACTGTCCTGAAGGAAGAGCATGAAGATGTCAAAGTCACAACTCAACTCAGTGTCAGTTTCATGCTAACAGAGGGAAGGGGAAAAAAAATAAGGTAAAAATAAGAATGAAATTGGAAATGCAGAAGTTGCCATGTGTGTTTGGGAAGGAAGATTCACAAATAGAAGTTTTTCTTTCAACATTCATGCTTTCTTCAGAGCTTTCACCGACCAGTTGCAATAATGAACCCGTGTTAAAAATAAACTAGTTTCTATGAGTAGATTTGCAACAAGGAGGTCACCAGTGTTCATGAGAAATTACCAAGTCATGTATAACAAAGATGTTAGAAGTTGATACGATAAATAGTAGGCTAAATTGCACCGGAGGTACCCAAAATTTGTCAAAACGAGCAAGTAGGTACCCAAATTTCAAAATCGAGCACCACGGGTCTCAAATTTTGGATTTTCGAGCAAGTAGGTACCCTTCCGTTAACTTTCCGTTAACATTGGACGGAAAATTATAAAGAGACGTTTGTACCCTTTATTTTCACCTCCAACTTTTTTTTAAATACAAGTTTTACTAAAAATCTATAAAAAGTAAAGAAAAAATAAAATTTTAATTTAATAATTTGATATATGTAAGATAATGCAATATATTTTCTCAAAATTATTTTTTTTTACATCATTTCAAGATATAAAATATGATTTTATTAACACATATCCGTCAATCTTAAAGTATTTAATTTTTTAACAATGTTAAAAAGAATCTCAAATTTCATAATTTCCCGTGTATTTTTTAAGAAACAATAACATACAAGTATCTTTTTACATTTTATACAATATTCTTTTTTACATTTTCTTTAAAAATACAAATCATTAAAATAAAAGCTACTCAAGATTGTCAGGTATCAACTCTTATGTTTGTTGTTAAAATGAACCAAGATTCTTGTGTGTTATTGTTTTATTAATAAAATACATGTGAAATTATGAAGTTTTGAGATTTTTCTTGAACACTATTAAAAAAAGTTAAAGACTTTAAGATTGACGGATATATGTTAATGAAAATATTTTTCATATCTTGAAATGATGTAATGTAATTTTGATGAAATATATTGCATTATCTTACATATATCAAATAATTTAAATTATTTGTTTGAATTATTTTTTAGATTTTTAGTAAAACTAGTATTAAAAAAAATAGGAGGTGAAAATCAGGGGTAAAAAAGTATTTTTATAATTTTCCGTCCAATTTTAACGGAAAGTTAACGGAAGGGTACCTACTTGCTCGAAAATCCAAAATTTGAGACCTGTGGTGCTCGATTTTGAAATTTGGGTACCTACTTGCTCGTTTTGGCAAACTTTGGGTACCTTCGGTGCAATTTAGCCTAAATAGTATACCGCTTATTATTAGAGATCAACCAACTTTGTCAAAAAGAAAAATTGAAATGGGACGCAATCTCAAACATTTACCAGAGATAGCTGACCAGACTGGGATTAACCGCCCCAAGAAAGTACCTACACAAGTCAACATTATCAATCAGAACCATCGTAGACTGTTACAAAGGAAACTCGTCTCAGTTCAAATATAAAGATTGCAGGTCTTCAGATCTCAGGGAAATTTCTATTTTTTATGACCAACATTACAGCAATGAATTGATGAATTGATCTCAAACAATTAAAAATCCACCACAATTCTGAACAAAACTAGTAGGCGTAATGGAGAGTAAAATGTTTTGCGCAAGTAACATACAACAAAATGCATGAATAAACTAACAACGACAAAAACCATGCTTCTAATGAGATAATTAATCAGTTCTTTCAGTCAACACTTGCCATGTAAGCAAAGACTAGCAAGTAGTACAGGTTGAATTGCGCAAGTGGGTGAGCAGTTCTAGTGCCCAAACATCTACAACTAGCAGAAGCTATTAGAGAGTTAAATCGTAACAGCTTTAATGGTTTTGGATCTCAGTAGCCCAAACATCTACAACTAGCAGAAGCTATTAGAGAGTTAAATCGTAACAGCTTTAATGGTTTTGGATCTCAGTAGCCCGACTGTTTGTACAGTTTCTAATGCCTTAGGATCCGACTTTAATCCCATTACTGGCTTTTAATAGGCAGGCATTGAAGGATGTAGAATTGTTTGCATAATTTACAGACCTTTTGACTGAACAAATAAGTCTGCAGCATCACATTTGCATTCAGTAGATCTTCTCCAGCAACATGTAATCTGCAAAACAGAATTGCAATGTTGTAAGGTCTCATAGAAACAAGCCATAGTCAAACTCAAATATCTAAGTGTACACAAACAAATTCAAAATAGACCCGGGTGGATTTGAACCACCACCCTCCCAACCCTCCTGAGAGGGTAGGCGCTCTTTCCAGATTGAGCTTACGGATCTCTCTCAAAGTCGCATGAACAAGTCATTTTGGAACTCACCAAGGAGCCAGCAGTTTTGGCGCCACCTGAATTACTTTTAATCAGTAACTTGAATCACAGAATATGATTAATTGATGCAAGACCATAGAGTTTCCAAGCACAATTTCACAATCCATTAACTAAAAGCCAGCCGATTCTCGCTAGGTTCATGAGAAAGAGGATGAACAATAAAAATAATCTGAATCATAAAAAAAGACATTACGTCTACACAGAAGAGGCTACCAAACCATATTACAGCTTGTATAAACTCTACTGAGATAATGAGTGATTATCCAACCTTCAATCTGTCAGTGAGGAAAAAAAACTCAGATTGAGGATGAGGGATCAAATACTAAACTTCCGCAGCAGTCTGCGGGAGCTAACAAATAACTACTTCAAAACATTGACGAAATAGCAAACCAACTCGTTCCGGATTTGCAGGACAATAGGAACCCAAATACTGGGGAAGAATCACATCACCGGACAAGCATCATAACTTGAGCTCCGCGATATTGGGTTTCAGTAATGGACATTTCGGCTATTGGAGCTCCACTCGAAACAACAACAAGACCATAATCTTTGAACAAACTGGTTCCATAAATATCAGGTGTCACTAATGCAGAATTCCTTCATCGAATGGGACCTCTCAAGCTGATGGAACATAAGGTCTAATAAAAACCTCATGAGCTGATAGGAGATAACATTGACAATAAGGGGCGAGCAATAGTCGTGAATTTGATAAGAGCTCTCAAACATCATGCACTCAGAGACATACGAACAGTGTTGCACTTGATCCACCGGATGGCACTGCACTGATGAAGAGAAATCATTCAAAACCAGCATAGTTCTACTAAAATTAAATGACATATCGTAAACAAATTTTTTGCAGTAAAAAGCATTTATAAATTCTCCTTACCTATGGTGATAGTTTTTGGTGGGCAATCAGCAGCAAAAACACCAGCAAGAACAGTTGGACAATGGGCAGCAGCAACACAGCATCTGGATCAGCAACATCAACAGCAGCAGCAGCAGCAGCAGCACAGCATCTGAATCAGCAACATCAACAGCAGCAACACAGCATCTGAATCAGCAACATCAACAGCAGCAACACAGCATCTGAATCAGCAACATCAACAGCAGCAACACAGCATCTGGATCAGCAACGGTAGCAGCAGAAACAGGGCATTGAGAACACAGGCAGCAGCATCAGCAACTCAAGCATCAAGCTACCGCAGCAACATGGGCTGAACGGGACAGAACAGCACCCAGGCACCCACAAATCTGAAAACTTCTCAAGAATTCAATCACCACAGAACAAGACAATCTTATCCATG
This sequence comes from Linanthus parryae, assembly GCA_023055425.1. NCBI lineage: Eukaryota > Viridiplantae > Streptophyta > Magnoliopsida > Ericales > Polemoniaceae > Linanthus > Linanthus parryae. The sequence continues at coordinate 43,845,484 of JALGPY010000007.1, forward strand.
GAACTTTGGGGTAGCCACTGGAACACATGCAAGTTCGGCTGAAAAACACAATGCGAACTCTAATCTGCACAGCCCGGACAAGCTTCCAACGCCAATCTTCTTCCCATGGGAGTCTTTTGAAACACTAAAACATACCACTATTTTTTCCATGTACAATAACCACACAGTACAAGATTACGAAGTACAACCAACTACAAAATGAAATTCCACTGCCATAGTTCATCGCCAAAAAACTAAAAAAATAAATAAGCACGGAAAACTACTATCAAACTACTGCCACTTTATGGACAAGAAAAGCCCTATTGGATCCACTAGATAGGATGACTGATTTGGTTGATGAACGAGTCAAAACGTCACCAATTCCACCAGCCCAATCAAGTAAACCAATAGGAACTCGAATTGTCAACTCATATAATAGAACCACTCCCGGCTTAATAGATGGCATGGTATAGATTAATTGTGAAATAGATATGATTGTTCATTGGTTGGTGGAACTGATTAGTTAGCAATACATGTGATGAACCAGGAATGAAATTACAATCCTAGAGACGCAAGTAAAATAGCCATGGAACAGCAACTGTCAATTGATACTTCCACTTCAAATTATTATAAAATATGGTGAGAATTGTGAGCGCGATCAATAGGAGGTAGCAATGTGGATGTGGTCTCGATCAAAGGGGTAGCCATGTAAATATTGTCTTGACGTCATCTATTCAGAATTGATAGACTGTACTAATACCTTTCAGTTATTATCCCAAGTATGACCTATAGTGAAAATAGGGAGGCATGCCATTTGTCTTTAACCAAATAATAATATAGCAATAGTTCTAAATTTATAGAAAAAATATACTTAATCACTACAATGAGCTCTATTAGTAAGATATATAAAACAGTGTAGCCTAGGGTAGGACTTCAATGAAAATAAATTTTACCTTTAGACCTAGTGCCAAAGAAGTTTCCAATTCATTATCCGAGTGGGACATGGTATGGTTATGCTTATCTATGAAAAAAATAGGGTAATGTGACAGAAATTCCATTGAGGGCTTTCAGTGTCATAGGTCTGCGGGAAGGAAGTCGAGGCTGTATTATCTTTGACAATATAATGAAATTCAATTAATGTGATCTACATTAGACTATGGTGATAACTTAAGCTAAACTACTGGGACCTAAAATAAACTGTGGTAGAAGGACCAAGTATAAATTGCAGAGGATGTACCTTGGGCTGATGCTGTGTTGTGATGGATGAGCCTTTTGATTTTAGGTTGCTCCGATGAGGTCCTCGATGTTGCTTATGACTAGGAGAAAGAAAAAAGCAGAACGAGAAAACCACACACACACAACCTGAGGGGAGACTCCGGGCAAAAAAACCCCGTGCAATCTCCCCCCAAAACCAAAAAATTGTACTTTTTATATTGAGACAGGTGACCTGCCAAGCGAGCGCACCCGACATGGCAAAGGCCTGATGACAAAGAACAATCGAAGTCAAACAGCCCCTCAGGCCGTTACAACACCGATCATATCTTTTACATCTACAAAAACCAACTCCAAATCACTCTTAATTCATGACATACAAAGTACTATCTCACCCGAGATAATCCAATTTGTTTCCCGATCGCAAGTCAATACTCTAGATGCTGCAGATCTAGAATCTCCCCTGTATGAACAAAAGCAGGAAACAACCATAAGACTAAACTCAAAATAACACACCTTCATAAGTGAGTAAACGAATCGAATTGCAATTATACCTGTAAAAACGTCGGTTTGGAGCTGAAAATCATGGCAGATCTGTAGCAACGACCATGGTCGAGCTAACAGATTAGCTTTCTCCTCGAAGCTAATCCTTGTAGATCTAGCCAACCCATATAGCATCCCCCACATCGGAGATTATCAAATTCGAAGCTCAAAAGTCTATAAGCTGCTGTTCCAGACTCTCCTGTTTCAACAAAAACATAGAACAACCATAAGACTATTCTCAATTTAATACTAATTCATATGTAAGTAACCGAATCGGACTGGGATTATACCTCTACAAACGTCTGTTTGGACCTGAAAAGCGCCGATCAGCAGGTCATAGCTGTGTTCCTGTAGCAAGGGCAGGAAAATCCAGCTACCGGCGACAAACCATCTTCGAAGCTAAATCCTTATAGATGTAGCCCATGGAGCCTCCCCGAGATCGATTCCAGGGGTAGGTAGACCCCGCAACTCCAATTACCGTACCGCCGGAAGGAAGCATGTTCCCCGACGACCGGCACATAAGAGTCGCCGGAACACAAGTCGTAGAGACAGGGAGAATCGACGGGTGGATCTAGACAGCGAAAATGACGGCGGAGGATATTAATCCACACGAGGGCGAAGAGAATCTGAGATTCCACAAGGGATACCCCGAGATATATATACTCCGTAATAGAGGCGCGAAGGGCGGTGTGTGGATGAGATTTGTTTGACAAAAATATCGACGGTGTGTGGTAAGCGATGACATTGAGGTTGAACAAAAATCCACTGTAATAAATAGATCTATTGTCAACAGCGTCTAACAAATTGAAATATGACACGTGTCCTGACTTACTCTTGAAGTTTTCGCCAAATTCGCTGCGCAATGAGGATGTGGTATAAGCCCATAAAGTATGGTGTAAAAGGGCTTAGGGGCTGCTGTAATACCCGAATTAGAGCTTGTTTGGTATCCGTTTAAAAACAAAAAAAACTAATAAAAAATAAATGTGCTAAAAAACACGTTTAAAAACAGCATCAAAAAACTGTTTAGTATCCGTTCAAAAACAGTATTTAAAATAAAACATATTTGACAACTTCACTAAATTTCAATGTTAATTTGCTTTAATATCATTTTTACGTACAATACCGATATATATTTGATATATTTTTTTTTTTTGCATTTTATCATAGTTAAAATGTCTATAAACACCAATAGTATGAAAAAAAACACAAAAAAAAACACCACATTTGCTGTTTTTTTAAACAGCTGTTTTTCAGCATGTTTTTGTTTTTAAACAGGCAAAAAAACAGGCATTCCAAATGTGTTTTAAAAAAACACCATGTTTTTAGTCAAGTTTGATTAAAATAGAGATGCCAAACATGCACTTACTTCTTGGAAAGTTTTCGATTTGACTTTTTCAGCCATAACAATTTCGCTTAGACTAGGTAATTTTGATAGTAAAACGATATACTCTTTGTGTACTTTTTTCATTGTATTATAGGGTAAACTTAATAACGCCATGAAAAGATTATCGAATTCTTGAATTTTACATAATTTCACTAATTAAGTCATCGGATCAAAGTGGCCGATAAATAGTGGTAAAAGTCAAAATAAAAGTTTTTTTGCAAAACGGAGAAATTATATAGGAATGACAGTGTGAATGTGTCATTACATATTAGAATACGTATATTACAAATGAGATTTATATCTGATTCGAATATCCACTTAGTATTGGATTTCCAAATTTCGATCAGATTATCATAAGTTTCAGGTCGAATTTCAAATACTTGTCCAAATAGGATTCACATACAGCGGCTAAGTCGAGTGGATCGATTTAGAGATAATGAAACCGAATTGATAAGGGAATAAGGGATCAATGTTGAACTCACCCAGAAAAATTTACTTGATTATTTGTTCAACTGTCATAATTTGATGCTAAACATATTAAAGTGAGAAAAATGGAGTTGAATTAACCCTTTTAATTACCTGCTTCTGCTTTCTACAAGGTTTAATGACATGAAAGTCGGTGTTTTCACTTTCTTGCACAGTTGCAGTTGGGGGTGCAAACGGTTCGGTTCCGTCCGGTTTGAGCTAAAAAAATCGAACCTCGGGTGTTCGGTTTAATTTCTGTTCGATTTTGCCTTGGTTTCGGTTTTAAGAGGTTCGGTTCGGTTTAAACCTGGGTCACCTAGAGCGGGTGTGAGAAAGCGGGTAATGTCGAAAATATTGAGTTTCAGAGCGGCACGAGAGCGTCAATATTTAATATTTTATTTAAATATTCAATATTTTATTTTATATGTTTTTATTACATATATGTGACAAATTTATGTTTCTAACACCCCAACTATGATACTAGTACGTAGCTAAAGTATACAGCAGATCTTACTTTATTTTGGCTTAATTTCCCCTTATTACGCCATCTCTGGTGTGATATTTTAATGTGTTTGTAGATATGTACTGAACTAATATTAATAGAAAAATTAAGACTATTTCTATTAACTTTGTGAACTTGCTAATGTCGATTCCAAAAATGATGATGGGGATTCTAAATCTGTTCCAGATCGAGTTGGAGGAAGTTTGTTTTACTGGTCTTTGATTGTGGTCAAATTTGAAGAGGAGAGACATTCAAGATTGAAGACATCCTTGTTTTTGGTTGAACCTCACCTTTTTTTGTCTATAAATAAAGAAGCCACTACAATTGGCAAAGTGGGCTGGCAGGGCTTCTCTTGTCTACAGCGACGTAATGCGTTGGCCCAATTAGTTGAAAATAATTAAGGGCCTAGTGTTATTTGCAATAATGGTCCTTCATTTCAATTATTTTGCCAAAGTGTCCTATATTCATGTATATTAATGTAATTCGCGCTTTGGAGCGCGTTTTCCCGTCGTTTTTTACCTCAATTCGCGAGAGCGCGATCTGAGAGCGGGAGCGTGGCCTATTTCAGAAGAATCTAGGTTTACGCTGGCAGTTCACATATTAATACACGTTATCAATTAAAATTAATTTTTTAACTTAAAAAGGGTATAAATTATGTAAAAAAAGAGTTCTAATATAGAGACTAAAGAAAACTCAATCAATCTACAACCATTTGCTTGATTTTCCATGAATCTTTTACGAGAAATTCGAGCATGAACTAAAGGAATATGAACGTAATTTCAACATTCTACATGAAAGAATAGTAATATTGTGGTACAAGAAATATATGCAATACGATTTAAACGGTCTAGTGCGGTTTAACCGTTTCGGTGCGGTTCGGTTTGTGTTTTTACGGTTCGTGCTTGGTTCGGTTTACTTCGGTTCGATTTAACTCTGTTCGATTTGATTTCTCGGTTTGAACTTGCATCCCTAGTTGCAGTAATAAGGTTGTGGTAAACTAGTCTCAGTGAGTAGTAGATTTGGGACAAGGTCAATGGTATCATTTAAAGTATTTGCAATGTGATGTCTATCAAAGGATGCAACTGGCTGGAACATGACCCTAACAAAGTAACCCTGCACAAATCAACATCATCAGTAAGAAGCAAAGTAATTGATTCATCAAAATCTCATTTCGAATCACAAATGCTTGTAGTTGGGTGATTCCTAATTTTACTATTTACTAACTCAATAAAATAAGCATCCACATCATAACAAAGAACCAATTTTGAATGATTGAAGATCCTCCACAATCCTAACCACGACTATGACGCCTAACAGAGATTTAAAATGTTGCCGCCCAGTAAAACAAACAATGCCAATATAGACCACCAACATTAGGTAGATGGTAAGTCATTAAGGGCCTGTCAATGGTAGCAAGACTAGTATTATTCAAGAGAGATCCTTCTCGACCCCAAATTGAGCTTACATATCCTCTCATTTTGGCTAGCAATCGACTCGAACCAGCACCATCCCAACTCTAGGAGTCTGGGCGCTCATTCCAAATTGAGCTTACAAATCCTCTCAAAGTCACATGTACAAGCAGCTCATTTTATCCGCTCTCAAAGTCACAAAACAAGCCTTCTAACTTCATAATTGTTGGTTCAAGTATAGAAAGAGTGAATCACAAGATTGGAGGACAGACTTTGGTGGAGAATGGTTCTAAATCCCATTATCGATTCCACCAGCACAATCAAGTAAATCAAAAGGTTGACTTATTACCTCAAAAATAAGAAGGTTGACTTCATAAAGAAATTAATCCCGGTTGAAACTGGTTCGAATTGTAGTTAGCCTGAATTACTTAATGCATACCCCCAGTATGGCGAAACTATCACTTTGCAACCCCCGCTTCTAAAACTAGCTGATTGAAACCCCCATTTGCAAATAAGACGTCAATGTCAAACTGGGAAATTTTTTCCGTTACACACCAAACTAACGTCAAGGGTATTTAGGTGAAGACAATGCCCACCTACCAGCTGTAAGCCCACCTACCAGCTGTAAGGCTATTTAATGTCTGTATTTTCTTGTTTTTGATAAAGGGAGTCAACGGGTTTGAAGGACGCCATTGATAATAGGAGGATCAAGATCTGAAGTTCCCGACGAGCTCCGGACGCCATTGATAACAGGACCACCGATGGCGGGTCGGCTTTGTGATTGTGGACTCCCCTGTACATTGACGCCTTCTTGGACTGACAGAAACCCATCAAGGCGATTCTTCGGGTGTCCTAACTACGGCGTAAGATTTTCTTATCAATTCTTGAAGTTTTTTGTAGGGCTTATCATCTTCAGCTTCTGAATAAACTGAATATGACATCAATTTGATTTGTAGAACAATGGAGCTTGTGGTTTTTTCCAGTGGTATGACCAACCAATTTGCCCGAGAGCTACAGTTGTTATTTCGGGTCTTCTTAGGCGCATCCGCAGAATGGAAGAAAGAGAGCAACGAAATCAGAGAATCAATGGGCTGTGCAATTGTTTTGTTGTTGATTCTGCTGCTTCTGATGGTGGTTCTTAGTGGTTGAAGATAATGGGTAGGCAATTGTAGTTAGCTAAGATTATGTGGGAGTTTGGTGTAGTTTATTAACTTTAGGTTTGTGTTTTTTGGATGTAAAGTCTGATGATGATGGCAAGTGAAATGTAATTGAGACGAAGTATCGTTTATTTTACGATTATGTTATCGTTTCTTGTGGTATGAATTACGCTTGTTTCACAATAATGTCATTTATCGCTTCTTTTGGTATGAATTACATGGGAGGCTGATGTCCTTTATTAAACGTGCTCATTAACGGTAGAAAACCGATTTCAAGCACGTGATAACTAACGGTAAACAATCGGTTTAAAGAATGGCCCCATTGAACGGGCTCATTGACGATAGACAACCGATTTTAAGAACATGCTCCATAGCGGCAGACAACCGTTTTCAAGCGAGTGCTCACTAACCGAATGAATTTTTTTTGCAAGCATGTGTTGATTAACAGTTGACAACCGTTTTCGGCACGTGCTCACCTACAGTCGAAAACCGTTTACATGAACTAACTAAAAGACAGCAATATCATGACACATTAAACCCAAAAGCCGCAGAAGGCTATCACATCTAAAATTCACAATTGTAACATCCAAATTCGAAAACCAAAACACAGCCACACAAGGCATTTCAACATCCATAAAGCCCGGTTCAACATCCAAAAAGCACAGCCACATACGGCATTTACGCCCTTGAAAATGCATCAAGACAAGGCTGTTTAACAAGTCTAATACTAGTGCCATTTCTGCACAAATTCAGAAGCTGAGTTCCTAGTGGAATCTACTGTGTGTGGGAAATCTTGTCCTTACTCTGCCTTTTTTGTGGAACATTAACAACTCTCCCTCACAATGGCTGACTGGTACCTTGATGCTTCCTTGGGCTTCTTCTAACCAGTGTGACAGGAGGTTCAAAATTTTTCACCGCAACCTTACCATATGTTGTTGAAGCATCATTCAATGGCCAATTGGTTGGGTTCAATACCCTTGAACTCCCAACATTTGAATTTTTCCCCTGTGCATCACATCGTCCATTCAAACATAAACAAAATAGTCAAAAAATGAGGAAATCATTACTTTAAATTATTTACTATATGCATTGACAATTAACAGATAATTCTGCATAAACTTCATTATAATTTTGGACTTCCTTACAATTCTGGTTTTGGCTTCGGTAAAAGTCTGCCTAAACTTCATTTTCAGCAAGTTATCTCAATACCCCATGCTCTGATGAAAAATACACCAAGTGCCTAACTTCAATGTTGTACATGACACAAAACTTACTGTCACTATTGTTATTCAGAATTGATCAAACTTACTATGTGCATATTTCCTGATATTGGTCTAAATGTTACTGTGTTCTTATTTCCACCTAATAGTCTTTGGTATGCCATTGAATTGTACCTACTCACTTTTTTTGGTAAGGGGTGCAATTCAGATCTTCTATAAAGAGTATACAATAGAAAAAAATAGAATTGAAAATAATGAATGGAAAAAATATAGAAAAAGCAGAATAGAATAAATAACTAATCAACCACAACTACTAACACCTGCTAGTTAATACAAACAGATTAGAAAAAAAAAAAGAATAAAGGAAATACTTTGAAAGTTGTGTTTGGAGGAGACATGACTGGCAAATTGATTGTAAAATTTGGCATTGGATGAATAGAAGGAGGACCACTTGTTGATACAGCATTCTTCTTATGCACTGTCTTATTCTCTACTTTCTTCTTCTCAGTTGTCTTCTTCCTCTTTCGTTGTGTCTGGGAAGACTGCACACTCTCAAAATTACCCTTATCCTAGCAAGCAAACCACCAACAGTTTAAAAGATTAGTTCATAATAAATAAAACATTGACAAATTAAAGTAGGTTGTGCATACCTTAAAAAAATACTTCCTCTTCTTGGTTTCTTGTCTAATCCTCTGTTCATTTGGTGGATTTGTGCACGTCCTTTTGTTATGTCCCCAAACACCACAATTACCACACATGACAGTTGTGTTCTTCCTTTGCAACTTACCTGTTTTCTTCTTCTCATCTTCTTTCTCAAGTTCACTTTTCTTTCTCTCATTGTTCTTTGGTCTTCCAGGCTGCCTTCTATAATGTGGAAGAGCTGGTGGAGTGTTACTAGATCTTGCCCACATCTCAGGTCCATTAATGGGGAATATGAGGCGTTCATATATGCTCTTCTGAGTCTCTCTGAGATAATAGCTGTCGACAAAGTCCTCTGGCTTCATTGCTCTAGAATATATGCAAGCAATAGCATGCTCACATGGAATCCCAGTGAGATCCCAGTACCTGCCAACACCATAACAAGGTTAAGTACTACATTTTTCATTTCAAATCCAAGCATGAGTTCATTGTTAATATATTACTTCACCTGCAAGCACATGTTCTCTCTTCAATGTTGACCCTAAATTGTCTCTCAGGACCACAAGCTTGAAACTCTCCTTGGCCTGACCACATCACACCACAACAACCAAATAATTTCTTCTTCTCTTCCAACTTAGCTTGGATATGTGGGGATATTGAGTGCTTGTACTTTTGAATTTGAAGTCTACCCATTTGAAGTGATTTCATCAAGTAGCACCTAACTTCCTCAACCATGGTAATTATTTCCTTCCCTCTAGCCTTTCTAATTACCTTGTTGAATGCCTCGCACATTTTGTTAGTCAGTATGTGGCACTTAACCGAAGTCCTGAAATATGACAAAAACACATGTTAGTCAATATTAGAAATGAAAACAAGCATAAATTCTGATTAATACCTATATATGTAGTGTCTTATACTTGAAGTAAGCCCTTGAACAACTTGAAGGTGGCTTATCAGCAAGCCATTTAAAACCATCAGGATCGTTATGTTTCATCCTCTCCATGACTCTTTCATAGTCTGGAATTGTGTTTGATTTTGCAGCAGCCCATAGATATCCCCTTCCTTCCAAACCTGTGTTTGCTGATCTGAAGTTATTGGCCAAGTGCTTCATGCAATTTCTATGCTCAGCATTAGGCACTAAGTCAGCAATTGCATCAAGCAACCCCTACATGATGACCAATGTAAACAATTTAGAACAACCAACTATGAAAAATGAAATATATACACAAGTAAGAGTAAAACCAAACATGTAGTAATACCTACCTTTTGTTTATCTGTCATAAAGATCCATCCATGGCCATTATTGATTTCGACATCTTTCATAACCAACTCAATGAACCAACACCAACTGTCATATGTCTCATCCTCCACCACAGCAAATGCAACAACAAACATCTGGTCATTTGCATCTATTCCAACAGCTGTCAACATCTGACCCTTGGTTATACCCTTTAAATTTGTACCATCAAATCCAAGAATTGGCCTAAAACCAGCTTTGAACCCTTTCTTACATGCACCCAAGCACATGTAAAGTCTGTGGAATGTTGGTGGGCTAACTTCACCCTTCTTGCTTGGAATTCCTAGTAGTAGATCAAGCTTGAGAGTAGCATCAGGATCTGACCTTTTGACCTCCTCGAAATAATGCCACAAGTTGGCATATTGCTCTCTTATGGTCCCTTCCACAATTTGGATTGCCTTTGCTTTTTGCTTTGTATACCTTGGCATCAGTGACACCTATCTGATAATTTTTCACAACATCAGCTCTAAATGCATCAAGTGGCCACTCCGGGTTCACATAAATTTTGTCCAAGTACTTCAAAGCAAGTCAAGTCTTTGTCATATGCTTGTTAGTGAACTCCCTCACACAATGATCTGCATGCTTGTCATAGTATGTCTTTATCTGGAAAGTGTTCTCCCTCTGCATATTAGAACCATATAGCCTCCAGTCACATCCCTAAAATATCAATAAAACAAAATTTAATGTATGTTAACAAACAACAATAATCAAATGTGAATAATATAAGAATATCCAAATAAAAACATGCCCACCTTTTTGCATGTAACCAAAACTTTATGCTTCAAGTTAATCTTGAAATTCAAATCCCTTCCATTCAAAATTGTGTACTGCCTAACTGCAGCCCTGAATATTTTCACCAAGTGAAATGCTAAACCTATCTCAAAAGTGGGATTTTCCATGTCAGTCTTGGGGTTGAATATTGTATATTTTGGGAAAGCTTCTTGATCAGAATCTGAGTTCCCTATATCAAAATCAGAACGTACAACATCAGTAGTATCTAACCCATGCTCATCTTCTTCTTCATCACTCTTTGCATGAAGCATTGAAAGAGGCACTGTCAAGGAAGGGAACATGTTCATTCACATTGCATTCAACCAACCTATCATCATCACTGTGTTCATACTCACTATCACAAAATGAATTATCAACACTCATTTCTGATTCACTGTGAAAAGAAGCTACTTCAACACTTTGAAACATGTCAGCATCTTGTTCATCTTGTTCATTAGCATTGACAGCCTCTTTTCGATCATTACCGTCATCTCCAACGTTTGCAAAAAACTCATTCTGTTGAGATTCAAACACATTTGCATTGGCAATTTCTTGGTCACATGGAGTACCACTTTCACCAACACCCAACATGTCACATATACTACCGGGATATGCAGTTCTAAATATCTCATCTTCCATCTTATGCCTATTAGGGTAAGATTGTGTATAGAACTTCATGTAGAGCACAATCCTCTTGTCAACAACACTGTTGCACATGTCCTCAAAAGTTCTAGGCTCTAAATATGTCCAACAACGCTCAAACTTCTATACCATAAACTGAAGCTTCTTTGGCCCAACAAGTTACCAAAGCTGAAAATATCATGCTACTCGTATGTCACATTTATGTTGTGAAGGAAATCAACTTTGCCACCAAAATATCTCATCCAGTTGGGCTCTTCCAACACTCCACCATGGTGAAATTCAACAGTGAAGTTACTATCATCATCTGAAATGTAAGCAATTAGGCATGTAATTAAATAATAAACATGATTTGGACAAACAATAAACAACAATATCAAAACAAAGTCATAAAATGGGGTTAAAATTTGATAAATATTAAAGCCCTATGTACTGTAAATGACCACAAAATTCAATTCAACATACTATTCAAATAATGGAAAACAATAGTCAACACCTACAATTTTCAAGCCAATATATTAACAATAGAGCAAGTACTAAGACACACCTGTAAAGGGGAGCAAATAAATCATAAAAAATCAAGCTTTCACCCTCATGACCCATCAATATTGTCACAGTGCTTTGGAACACACACTTTTACACAGAAACCGACCCATCAATTTTGTCACTCTCTTTCAAGCTTTTGTATTTTCTGATATCGAAATGAAGAAAACCATTAGTAGGTTAGTTTACTTAACCGTACCCCCCAAACTGGGAACCAACCACTTCTTGTTCGCATTCCGGCACAACACCCAACACCAGTCGATTTCCGGTCGTTTCTTCTTCCTCTGAGGTTGGATCTTCCTCCTCTGACGAGTGCTATTTCGCGTTAACCTCATCCGAATCTCTTATTCTCTACCAATCGAGTGTGGCGAGATTGATTTGAGTGTGGAAAGATTGATTTAGGGATTTTGAGATCGCCTCTCACCAAATCACAGAAAGCCCTAACTTGATTCAGGAATTTTGTGAGACGAACCGTCTCCTACCAGTTAAGTAGCCCGACGGTAGCTGAAAGAGGAGGAAAAAGACTAGCTTACCCCTAAACAATGGGACATGAACGGAAATAACGTTGAACATACATAAATACCCCTACATAACGGGACGTGAATGGAAACTAACGGAAACATCACTAACGTTTGTAACGGAAAAAATTTACCAGTTTGACATTGACGTCTTGTTTGCAAATGGGGGTCACCTAGTTTTAGAAGCGCGAGTTGCAAAGTGAGAGTTTCGCCATACAGGGGGTATGCATTAAGTAATTAAGCCTTTTATGTATTATGAAATCGTAGGGGCTTTTTCTCCACCGGCAGGAGTGCCTTTATTTCTCTACCTATTTTAACCAATTCATCAAAATGAAAATAGGAGAGAGGGAATGAGTTTTTTTTACATGTTATATTATGAATGAAGACAAGAAATAATAGATGTTACTTTTAAAATACACTCGAGTTGGTTTTTTAGATGATTTCGTTTTTCCTACATAAGCTTTATTTATTTTACTTCTCGAAATCAAGGGTGCAGTAATAATTTTAGTGTTGTATGACTTCAAAGAGGGTTACTTTAGTATAAAATCATATTAAGTAACTTTAGAGCTAACATTAGATCCTTCTTAATTTTGGATAAAAAGCTATCATGATAAGAAAGTTTGAGAAACATATTGAAATTGGTGATGAATTTAGAGACACTAGTTTTGAGGTTGGCAGAACTCATTGACAATGTGGACACGCTAATTTCTTGTTACGTTTATAATATTAATGAAGACAAGAACGAAGAGAATTTACTTTTACAGAACATACAATTTTGGTTCTACAGATGAATTTTTTATCTTACAGAAGTTTTATGTATTTTACTTCGCGAAACCAAGAGTGCAATCATAATTTTAGTGTTGTACGACTTCTTAGTATTAACTCACATTCTTTAAATTTAGAGATAACATTAAATCCTTGATAATCCTGGATCAACAGCTATCATGATAAGAAAATTTGAGAAACATATTGCAATTGGTTGTAAATTCGGACACGCTAGTTATAAGGTGGCAGAACTCGTCGACAATGTGGATAGTAAAAGGAAATCATGTGTCATGACTTCTTTATAACTCTTCATTGCATTTTTCACTTCTTTTTATGGTAAAAGGAAAGCACTTCAGACGTGGAAAGTATTTTTACTAACTAGTTATATAATGTGTGATCATTTTACTCTCCATGAAATATAATTGAGGTTAAAAGTTGAGACAAATCAAGAGTGAAAAAATTAAGTCCAATTCACATTCAAAAAAGAAAAAGTTAATTAATATATTGTGATTGTGGATGTGGATGTGATGTTGACCGTGAGTGTGTTTTCAATGTCCCAAATGATCAGGACTTCAAATTCCTCGGTACGGTTCGCGAATGGTTAACTTGATGGTTATATAACTCTAATTTGATCGATCTTTTCCTCGAATTAATTATTCTGTGACATACATGTGCTAAACTTATCTATAACTATAAAGTTCATACATCATCGTTTTATAACATAATGATATAATATCATCAAAAATCATTATGCATCTCTTTGTATGTGTGAAATAATCAATCATTTACTCTCTTTGCCAATTAATAAATTCACATATCTCTTTGTAGGAAGACCTAAAAACATTGTTGGAAACGGTATAGAAAAGATAATAATACACCATTATGGAGAGACTAATAAGTTTTGTTTTGCGCCATTAGGAAAGTTAACTGTAGTCTAATAATATGTGCAACTATAATAGAAATTGGGACGAATAGAGTATGAGCAGCTTCAAGACACTTCAAAACGCAAATTTGCTAGGCTTACTGCATTTTCAAAGAGAAAATAAAGAGAAAGATAGCTTTCATTGGTAAAAGTGCAAACCATATTTATTCTTCTCAATAATTGTTATATGTGATCCCATAATTACAGAGACGGAGTGGAAGGAAACAGAGAAACGGAGTTACATGGATCAAATAGGGTGAGAGATAGAGAGAGATCTTAAGAGGGCGACGGCGACGCAATGGGTGAAGAGGGTTCTTTTGGAAAACGTCATTAACTGCTTTAATTATGGCGTCGTTTGTATTAACGGTCATTTAACAACCCTCCGCCGTACAATAAATAATGCATAAGTAGATTTCATCAAAAACGCTACACTTTCTTGCCAACCGCCTTAATAGGTTATTATAACAACAAGGGCAGGAGTTTCAATTGATTCTACAACACATAATTGGTATTGGAGCTTGGTCGTTGAGGTTGTTTCATGATTTCAAAATTACAACGAGAAAAGCATAAAATGTTGGAATAGATGCCCTAGAGGCAATCGTAGATTTAGTTTGAACAATGTTTTGGCTAGAATATTCATTTATTATTTATGGCGATATTTAATATAATGAAGTCCTTAGATAAATTGTGTTATTTATCTTAAATATTCCTAGTCCATTATATTGGTTAATAGGACAATCAAATATAGACTAGTATGTGGGTAGATTGATATGGAGATATCAAGTCTAACACATGGGTATGCATTAGGAGTAATGGCATACTGGATTGACCCACGTCGAAAAGGATACATTAGATTATGTGAAGTCACAATCGCTTTTCGTAGTGCCAATATTATTGCAATCCTTGGACTTGAAGTCACTAGATACTCTAGTTGTGAAATATTGCGCTTTGATGTTATCAAACGTTACACCGTAACTGGGTAATCATAAAGATGGCTATCGGGCGTGGTAGGAAGCAAGCTTAGAGATCGTAGTGATGTAGATAGGATTTGTCCCTCCCACATAATGGGGGTAAATATCCACGGCCACTCGAGGGATGAGGCTTATTGAATGTCTGGCCAGACTCAGATAAATTAATATAGAGATATTAATGTTATCTGCAAGTATAAGCATATTCCCAGGATCGAGGAACTATGGATTGGATATACGAGTGTGACTATTTATGTCTCGTGTCCAGTCCGGATATGGAGACAAAGGTATAATGCAATATGATATATTGGTCATAAAGGTTTGTCGGGATCACTGACTATTTCTATGGGTTGGGTGGCGTGGATGTGTTGCTAGACACCGCTCCATGTTAGTAATAGTTACTACCAACTATATAGAAACCTATGGGGTCACACGTCAAATAGAGTAGAGCTAGATTTGGGATTAATTAATATAGATTAATTAATAGAAGGATCATTGTGCAACACCTTGCAAACTTAGTAGGACTAATTTGCAAGGAAGGGAATAGTTCTAGTCCTACTAGAACAAGAAAACTCTAATATGGAAACAACAAGGAGTTGTTGGAGTATATATATAAGAGGCTCTAGCTTCCTTCCCACATGAGTTATTATTAGACATAACACAAAGAGTGGGATAGAGCAAAAGAGAGAGCAAGACAAAGAGCTAGGGCCGAAACCCTAGCCCTCGTCCGCCCCTCTACCCGACAGCAAAGAGGAGGCCGCCCCTCCCTTGTGCCTTTGTTGCTTTGATCTTCATCCCTCTTCCTCCGGGTTCAAGCTAGCACTTGTTTGAAGGAAGAATCTAGATCTCACCTCTAGACATGGATCAACCGTAGAGACGAGGACATCATTCTTCGTGTGATCTCACAAATCAAAAGGTACACATCTTCTATGACCTTAATCATGTTATGATATCTCTTCCTGTGATCCTTGGTGGGCTTTGAGTAGGATTAATTTTTGTTATTCCGCTGCGTTACCTACGTCAAAACCCAACAGTGGTATCAGAGCCACAGGTCGTAGAGCATAACATGATATTATGTGTTTACGATTTCAGTTCATACACCGTATTATTGTTTATTACGCGAAAACTGAAAAATTGGCACAGTAGATGCAATATTGAATTTGATTCAATCAAACAAGACCCAATTTAACATTGGATGTTAGAATTGGTGAGTTTAATCACATAGGATGTGAATAATTGGGTTCTTAAAAATTAGGGTTCATGGGCACATGATTGAAAAGGGGTTTTCAATTATGGAAACAAAGTTATAGAAATAAATTCATAAGGAAACAACCTTGCTTGGGCAACAAGGAAGAGGGAAGGAGACTAGGGCCGAAACCCTAGCCGCCCGCCCCCTCCCTTGCGCGCCAAGCAAGGCCGCGGGCCTCTAGGCGTGCGGCGGTCCTAGGGTTCGGGCCACTTGTTGGCTTGGGCCCTTTGGACCGTTGTAAAACCCTAGTTACCCAATTTTATTAAAATTAAACAAGCGCGTTAAAAATTGGTTTTAACTGTATTATGTGCTTTATTGCATGGTGGATGGATATGGCCTAGGATTGTGGATGTTTATTGTTTTGTGGTTTGGTTTACGGCCTGCGAGCTGATCAAATTAATGTAATAATTAATTAAGTTTTACGGACTGCGAGTCGTCTTTTTCTCCTCGACATGTGAGGCTTTTGTTATTTATTTATTCTAGATGTTAGGCTAGAATTAGAAATATTTAGATGATAGCCAAGAACATGGAGAAGAAGACCGGAGAACCAAAGGAGCCAAAAGACATCCCTAGGCGCGCAGCTATGGTGGAGCACATGGAGATGAGCTCGGCACTTTAGGGCAATTAGATATTATCATTGGCTTGATAATATCATTAGTCTAGGGGCCATATCCATGCAACGTTTTTTTATTTTGTGGATGTTTATTATTCATGCCTTGTTATTTATTTTGTGTGTATGGCGCTACAAGCAAAAACGATAACAAGATAATAATAAACAAGGTTGGTCTTTTATTGTGGATGGCCCAATCCAAATAAGTAGACCATGTTGATAAGATCAACCAAACAACTCAAAAGAAATCCCTCAATTAAATATTGCGTTTTGCCTTCTCTTGCCAAAACACCCTTCATGATCATGGCCTATTAAAATTTGGGCTTGCCAAAGCAAGGCGATTTTAATTTTTCATGATGTGTTGCGGACGACCCAAGCTAGTAATGCGTGTATGTTGAAAGCAAGAGGTTGGACGCAACTAGGCAAGAGTCAATTGGATTGATGAGCTTAGAGGCATGACAATTAGGAGTTATCCAATTGGATAAAGAATAAAAGGAATTTATTCACCTAATTAGACAAAGAGTTGAATGGGATGCAATTGGAATGGTTCCTACTGACACGATCCAACCGCAAGTGTACGGCTGTCGCGTGTAGTAATATCCGGAAATCCGGGTTGTCGAACCCAAGGGACTTTGTTTAAATTAATTACTATTCTAAACCTTATGTGGGCAAGTCGCAAGTTGTGTTTTTATCTAATTCTAAGAAATTAAACGCAAAGTTCTCAATTAACCAAGTGAAATAATTCATGATTAATAAAGAATGAATTTTGGGGTTTTATCAAATAAGAGAAAAGTACCGGGAATTCTCTAGGTTCACTAGGTTGATCTAAATTTATATTTTGATTTGTAAAACAACCACGTGTTATTCACTATTAATCAAGCGATGTTAAACTTACCGAGTTACCAAGCAAGTTCACTATACTTTAACTAAACCAAACCGAGTTACCAAGTCTAATTTAGCTTCAAGTATGCATTAAAACCATGTTTCTACTTTGACGATCCTAGTTAACGATGCCGAGTTACCAAACATTGATACGACTAGGTGGATTATTCAATTTACCGACTAATTCTCACGGAGTTACCACGTGAAAACTAATTGAATTTATCTCTACGTTAGCTACTCGCAAAGATAATATAATAAAGAACGTAAATAATCCATAATAGTGAATAAACACGTGAGATTAAGCTAGAGCATGCATTACAATCATCAAAACATCAACTTTAGATCAAACCCTAGCTACACCAAACGAGAATTCCCAGCAAAAAGTGCTTAGCTACTCATATTCATCATCAAAACGACAAGTCTAATGAGTTTAAACATAAAAATCAAGAAAAGACGAGAGTTTAGAATCCAAACGAATGATCCAAAGCTCCTAAGCTCTCCCAGTGGTGTATTCTGCCTCTTTTTTTCCTTCAGTCCGTCCCACACAAACTGACCTGTAGGTCGAGTTTTATACGTGAGAATATGTTTTAATGAACTTTTGTGAAATTACGTCTTTTCCCCTCAACTTTGGTGCTGCCTCTCTTTTATTTTTCTTCTCTGTTCGGTGAAATCAACTGGAGACCCGACGACACCCAGCTACCAACAACACTCCCCCTTCTTCCTCGATTCTTCCTCTCGGGTGCAAATATGCTTTTGGGTTTAGATTCTTATTCGGAACTGGGTCTGAACGGTGGTGGTGTGTGATTTTGGTGGGTGATGAAATAGGTCCTGGGTTGCGGTAAAGGGCATAGAGGTCGCGATGATTGGTTCTGCGATCTGGGCATAGAGAAACCCAGTCGGTGGTGATGGTGGTTGTGGGCTATTGATTGGCATCGATTGGTGATGTGGTGGTTGAATTGGGTGTTGAAGGCCGAGAGAGGTAGGGGGTTTCGATCAGAATCCATGGAGGATTCTGAAAGCCCTCCGGCTGGGTTGTAGGTCGGCAGTGGAGGAATTGGGCGGCGGCCGTGGTTCTGGTGGTTTCTGCGATCTGGGGTTAATGGCGAGAATGGATGTGGAGATGGGTGTGGCTGTGGTCGTGGCTGGTGTTTCAGGAGGTGAAGGAGAAGATGGAGGTGGTTTCTGGTGTTGCACATGAGAAGCTGCAAGGTATTTTTGATGTTGCAACTCAGACATCAGGGGGTAACTAGATGTATTTTTTTATACTTTCTGAAACTGCACTCGCCTCCCCTGCTCCACTTCCTTAGTCATTTTCGAGCTCTTTCACGCGTTTCCGAAGTTCGTCTTCACCTCCAATACATGACTCGAGCCTCCGGTAACTGAAACAAACAACACTAAACATACCAGGATCAAATGTGGTATAAAAGTAGCTCAAAATAGATACGAAAACGCCCGGATTTGACAATTACACACATAAAGCTCACATTCACTAATATTTCACAATCACGGCCAAATTCTCGTTAAATTGCATCATAACGCAAGCAAAACGATAATAAATTATATCATAAATAACTCCAACTAAGGAGTTATCAAATACCCCCACACTTACCATTTGCGCGTCCCGAGCAAAGTCTCATCTACTGCATTCGTCTATCTACTAGCCGACCAGACTCACACGACTCAAACGACTCACGACACAACAATGCAGCAATATGATGCAAATGCAAAATCTAGACTCTATCTTAACACAACACATAAAACGGTTTAAATCTTTCTTTTTGGTAAGATCAGGCAATCTCCCTCTCATCAACTGAAAATCATCAAGCTCTCACTAACCCTTTTTGAAATTCCCATACATGTAGCAAGAATTTGAAATAAAAAATGATTCTATGCAAAAGATCACTAAGGTGTCCCCTTTCTTCAACCAATTCAAACCAAGACACAAGCACGTCCTAAGCTTCATTGGGTCTAATCAAGCTCAAATTTCAATGTAGCCTTTCTTCGCCGAATCATCTGAGGTTTTCAGACCCTCTTAGCCTTTATTGCGTTTGAATGCAAATTGTCCCGGTGAAGGGAGTCACAACTCCTGTGAAATAAGGCTTGACCCTAGTTTTCCTCTCTAAGCTCTATTTGGATGGAATCCAAATTTTCCGTGTGACCGGAAGCACATTAGGTTGTTTCTCCTTGAAGCACAATTTTTCTTCTTTTTTTTTTCCAGATTTTATCATTTTCTTTTCTTTCCTCCTCTGTTTTTACAACCGTGCAGTAGAGCATAAAGAGCGTGGGCTTTTTCGGTTAACTCTTGTGACCACCGTAAGGGATGGTGGTGTACGCCCCTCAACTTCACTTAGGCTGAGGCAACCGTACCACATGAAACCAACTCTACACGAAGGTCCACCCCAGATCAACAAGAGACCACAAGTTTCCACTTGAAAACAGAATATTCAGCTACAAGCAAAACTCAATCTAATTAGCACACTATAGGAAACTTAGGTATACTTTTTCATGTCATTCTTTCACAACTTCCATAAATTCCTGGGACATCCTTAGTGAACCCTCTACACAAAATATTTAAAGAATAAAACTTTCCCTACTACGGCACTTCCTACTCAAAAGGATTCATTCACTAAGCTCTCTTCAGTTTCAAGATCCTCGATTGCCTTTTCTCAAATTTTCAATTTTCTATTTTTTATGAATTTTCTCTTTTCTCATTTTTTTTTTCATTTTTCATAAGGTCCTAACTCTAGATGCAAGGCTAGACACGGAAAAAAAATTCCACAAAACGCAATTCAATTTTTTTTGGTAGGTAGACTCAATTATTTAAAAGTGCAAAAAGAATATAAACTATTCTACACAATACGACACTATAAGTAAAAACGCAACATAAACCACATAACTGACTCACAATACAACCTAGACACATCCTACATGTAACTGGCTATGCAAGACACTATGGCTAGCAAACAGATAAATCACCCTCACACTGAATGTTTCGTTGTCCTCAACGAATTTAGAGATAATGCAAGAGAACTCAGCAATCAATGTGTAGGCCAGTAGATGAGATGGAGCATGACATAGTTATATAAAAGAAACACAACATTTAGCAAGAGAAAAAGATACTCACAACCACCTCAAGGGTGGGGACGAAATCACGCTAAGCAGTCCCCAAGCACAGTAGTGGTGCCACCATGCTCCTATACAGTCAATGTGTACTCGCACACCGGGGTAGACTGCCCTCCTCTGCTAAAATCTGTGTCTTGGAGAATCCCCAACTCGCATGCCCGAGTCCCTGTAAAGGTCATGTGTGCCATGGCACACCGGGGTCGATTCTACCATAACCTGCTCATGTATGTCACTAGGAAACATCATTAGTCCCTCTCTCTCTCTCATTTCTCCAAAATAACATAATAAAATAACTGAATTTAAAAACACAACTACACTAAAGAAAATAAATAGGTTGGGTTGAATCCCAACAAGCGCCTTGTAATTTAAGGTCGACGACCCGACCCAGTTACCTCAAAATATGTTTAAGGAGATTTTTCTCTCCACTTTTTCTTCTTCCACCATCGTCTCTCTTTTTGTCTCTTCTCAAGTGAGCATGCATGAGACACATATGGCAAGAAGAAGTTGTAGAAGACGGTCTTTGAAAGTTTCTTCTTCTTGTGCTTCCACTTCTTGATCACCGGTCTTCTCGAGAATTCATTCACCACATCATGACCCATTGTACCTTTCCTCTTCTTCTTCTTCTTCCAATTCTTCAGAATCAATATCATCGAGGATCGGTTATGTGGAAATAGAACCTCAGTTGGAACAGTAATGGCAAGGAGTGCCGTCTTGACTGCTTCCTTTCCTAGCTCTTGTCTCGGAATCACGGGTGGAAAGTCATGTATTGCGTAAAATTGGGGTATTTTCTCTTCCTCGTGCGATTCGCCCAATTTTATGATATCCAAGAGATATGGACTAGGCGGAGGAACTTCTTGATACATGTCCTTGTAAACATCTCCATGCAGTAACTCCTTAGCTTCACGACTTTCTTCCTCAAAGAAAATATCTTCAGTGGGCCATAAGCTTGCGATGTCCACACTCTCCCATTCGTGCCATGGATCCGGAATTATGCGTGGCACAAGTTGTATGGGCTTCACAATATCATCCCAATCTGAGTCTGAATCTGAGTCTGAAGTGACCAGAGGATCTATTACTTCATGATGGACAGTATTATACACATAGATCTCTGAGAGTTCTTCGTCTTCCTCTTCGCACTCCTCAACTAAGTCAGGAATGATACTACTTGGCCCATCGTCATTATCTGCATATGCCAATGCACTCGAAAGTTTTGCCAAGTGTTGTCCCTTCAGCTGGAGAGTTTCATCCATCCTATCAATCCCTTCCTCCATTCTGTCCATACTAGCTATCAAAAGCTTCAATATTTCTTTCCTCTCCGCATCTTCTTGATTGCAAGGAGGAGGGGTGTACATATCTCCACAGGAGTAGTACGGTGAATAGTCTGGATATTGTCCATGATAATTTTGCCCCCACATGATCACCAAGTTATCTGTAAAATAATTTTCTAGGGAGCCGGTGAGATTAACAAATAAATAAATAAAGACAGAAAGATAAAATCCCTAAAGTTAATAATCCTAATCAATTCAACCGAAGTCCCCGGCAACGGCGCCAAAAACTTGACACGATCCAACCACAAGTGTACGGCTGTCGCGTGTAGTAATATCCGGAAATCCGGGTTGTCGAACCCAAGGGACTTTGTTTAAATTAATTACTATTCTAAACCTTATTTGGGCAAGTCGCAAGTTGTGTTTTTATCTAATTCTAAGAAATTAAACGCAAAGTTCTCAATTAACCAAGTGAAATAATTCACGATTAATAAAGAATGAATTTTGGGGTTTTATCAAATAAGAGAAAAGTACCGGGAATTCTCTAGGTTCACTAGGTTGATCTAAATTTATATTTTGATTTGTAAAACAACCACGTGTTATTCACTATTAATCAAGCGATGTTAAACTTACCGAGTTACCAAGCAAGTTCACTATACTTTAACTAAACCAAACCGAGTTACCAAGTCTAATTTAGCTTCAAGTATGCATTAAAACCATGTTTCTACTTTGACGATCCTAGTTAACGATGCCGAGTTACCAAACATTGATACGACTAGGTGGATTATTCAATTTACCGACTAATTCTCACGGAGTTACCACGTGAAAACTAATTGAATTTATCTCTACGTTAGCTACTCGCAAAGATAATATAATAAAGAACGTAAATAATCCATAATAGTGAATAAACACGTGAGATTAAGCTAGAGCATGCATTACAATCATCAAAACATCATCAAACCCTAGCTACACCAAACGAGAATTCCCAGCAAAAAGTGCTTAGCTACTCATATTCATCATCAAAACGACAAGTCTAATGAGTTTAAACATAAAATCAAGAAAAGACGAGAGTTTAGAATCCAAACGAATGATCCAAAGCTCCTAAGCTCTCCCAGTGGTGTATTCTGCCTCTTTTTTTCCTTCAGTCCGTCCCACACAAACTGACCTCTAGGTCGAGTTTTATACGTGAGAATATGTTTTAATGAACTTTTGTGAAATTACGTCTTTTCCCCTCAACTTTGGTGCTGCCTCTCTTTTATTTTTCTTCTCTGTTCGGTGAAATCAACTGGAGACCCGACGACACCCAGCTACCAACAACACTCCCCCTTCTTCCTCGATTCTTCCTCTCGGGTGCAAATATGCTTTTGGGTTTAGATTCTTATTCGGAACTGAGTCTGAACGGTGGTGGTGTGTGATTTTGGTGGGTGATGAAATAGGTCCTGGGTTGCGGTAAAGGGCATAGAGGTCGCGATGATTGGTTCTGCGATCTGGGCATAGAGAAACCCAGTCGGTGGTGATGGTGGTTGTGGGCTATTGATTGGCATCGATTGGTGATGTGGTGGTTGAATTGGGTGTTGAAGGCCGAGAGAGGTAGGGGGTTTCGATCAGAATCCATGGAGGATTCTGAAAGCCCTCCGGCTGGGTTATAGGTCGGCAGTGGAGGAATTGGGCGGCGGCCGTGGTTCTGGTGGTTTCTGCGATCTGGGGTTAATGGCGAGAATGGATGTGGAGATGGGTGTGGCTGTGGTCGTGGCTGGTGTTTCAGGAGGTGAAGGAGAAGATGGAGGTGGTTTCTGGTGTTGCACATGAGAAGCTGCAAGGTATTTTTGATGTTGCAACTCAGACATCAGGGGGTAACTAGATGTATTTTTTTATACTTTCTGAAACTGCACTCGCCTCCCCTGCTCCACTTCCTTAGTCATTTTCGAGCTCTTTCACGCGTTTCCGAAGTTCGTCTTCACCTCCAATACATGACTCGAGCCTCCGGTAACTGAAACAAACAACACTAAACATACCAGGATCAAATGTGGTATAAAAGTAGCTCAAAATAGATACGAAAACGCCCGGATTTGACAATTACACACATAAAGCTCACATTCACTAATATTTCACAATCACGGCCAAATTCTCGTTAAATTGCATCAGAACGCAAGCAAAACGATAATAAATTATATCATAAATAACTCCAACTAAGGAGTTATCAAATACCCCCACACTTACCATTTGCGCGTCCCGAGCAAAGTCTCATCTACTGCATTCGTCTATCTACTAGCCGACCAGACTCACACGACTCAAACGACTCACGACACAACAATGCAGCAATATGATGCAAATGCAAAATCTAGACTCTATCTTAACACAACACATAAAACGGTTTAAATCTTTCTTTTTGGTAAGATCAGGCAATCTCCCTCTCATCAACTGAAAATCATCAAGCTCTCACTAACCCTTTTTGAAATTCCCATACATGTAGCAAGAATTTGAAATAAAAAATGATTCTATGCAAAAGATCACTAAGGTGTCCCCTTTCTTCAACCAATTCAAACCAAGACACAAGCACGTCCTAAGCTTCATTGGGTCTAATCAAGCTCAAATTTCAATGTAGCCTTTCTTCGCCGAATCATCTGAGGTTTTCAGACCCTCTTAGCCTTTATTGCGTTTGAATGCAAATTGTCCCGGTGAAGGGAGTCACAACTCCTGTGAAATAAGGCTTGACCCTAGTTTTCCTCTCTAATCTCTATTTGGATGGAATCCAAATTTTCCGTGTGACCGGAAGCACATTAGGTTGTTTCTCCTTGAAGCACAATTTTTCTTCTTTTTTTTTTCCAGATTTTATCATTTTCTTTTCTTTCCTCCTCTGTTTTTACAACCGTGCAGTAGAGCATAAAGAGCGTGGGCTTTTTCGGTTAACTCTTGTGACCACCGTAAGGGATGGTGGTGTACGCCCCTCAACTTCACTTAGGCTGAGGCAACCGTACCACATGAAACCAACTCTACACGAAGGTCCACCCCAGATCAACAAGAGACCACAAGTTTCCACTTGAAAACAGAATATTCAGCTACAAGCAAAACTCAATCTAATTAGCACACTATAGGAAACTTAGGTATACTTTTTCATGTCATTCTTTCACAACTTCCATAAATTCCTGGGACATCCTTAGTGAACCCTCTACACAAAATATTTAAAGAATAAAACTTTCCCTACTACGGCACTTCCTACTCAAAAGGATTCATTCACTAAGCTCTCTTCAGTTTCAAGATCCTCGATTGCCTTTTCTCAAATTTTCAATTTTCTATTTTTTATGAATTTTCTCTTTTCTCATTTTTTTTTTTCATTTTTCATAAGGTCCTAACTCTAGATGCAAGGCTAGACACGGAAAAAAAATTCCACAAAACGCAATTCAATTTTTTTTGGTAGGTAGACTCAATTATTTAAAAGTGCAAAAAGAATATAAACTATTCTACACAATACGACACTATAAGTAAAAACGCAACATAAACCACAATACTGACTCACAATACAACATAGACACATCCTACATGTAACTGGCTATGCAAGACACTATGGCTAGCAAACAGATAAATCACCCCCACACTGAATGCTTCGTTGTCCTCAACGAATTTAGAGATAATGCAAGAGAACTCAGCAATCAATGTGTAGGCCAGTAGATGAGATGGAGCATGACATAGTTATATAAAAGAAACACAACATTTAGCAAGAGAAAAAGATACTCACAACCACCTCAAGGGTGGGGACGAAATCACGCCAAGCAGTCCCCAAGCACAGTAGTGGTGCCACCATGCTCCTATACAGTCAATGTGTACTCGCACACCGGGGTAGACTGCCCTCCTCTGCTAAAATCTGTGTCTTGGAGAATCCCCAACTCGCATGCCCGAGTCCCTGTAAAGGTCATGTGTGCCATGGCACACCGTGGTCGATTCTACCATAACCTGCTCATGTATGTCACTAGGAAACATCATTAGTCCCTCTCTCTCTCTCATTTCTCCAAAATAACATAATAAAATAACTGAATTTAAAAACACAACTACACTAAAGAAAATAAATAGGTTGGGTTGCCTCCCAACAAGCGCCTTGTAATTTAAGGTCGACGACCCGACCCAGTTACCTCAAAATATGTTTAAGGAGATTTTTCTCTCCACTTTTTCTTCTTCCACCATCGTCTCTCTTTTTGTCTCTTCTCAAGTGAGCATGCATGAGACACATATGGCAAGAAGAAGTTGTAGAAGACGGTCTTTGAAAGTTTCTTCTTCTTGTGCTTCCACTCCTTGATCACCGGTCTTCTCGAGAATTCATTCACCACATCATGACCCATTGTACCTTTCCTCTTCTTCTTCTTCTTCTTCCAATTCTTCAGAATCAATATCATCGAGGATCGGTTATGTGGAAATAGAACCTCAGTTGGAACAGTAATGGCAAGGAGTGCCGTCTTGACTGCTTCCTTTCCTAGCTCTTGTCTCGGAATCACGGGTGGAAAGTCATGTATTGCGTAAAATTGGGGTATTTTCTCTTCCTCGTGCGATTCGCCCAATTTTATGATATCCAAGAGATATGGACTAGGCGGAGGAACTTCTTGATACATGTCCTTGTAAACATCTCCATGCAGTAACTCCTTAGCTTCACGACTTTCTTCCTCAAAGAAAATATCTTCAGTGGGCCATAAGCTTGCGATGTCCACACTCTCCCATTCGTGCCATGGATCCGGAATTATGCGTGGCACAAGTTGTATGGGCTTCACAATATCATCCCAATCTGAGTCTGAATCTGAGTCTGAAGTGACCAGAGGATCTATTACTTCATGATGGACAGTATTATACACATAGATCTCTGAGAGTTCTTCGTCTTCCTCTTCGCACTCCTCAACTAAGTCAGGAATGATACTACTTGGCCCATCGTCATTATCTGCATATGCCAATGCACTCGAAAGTTTTGCCAAGTGTTGTCCCTTCAGCTGGAGAGTTTCATCCATCCTATCAATCCCTTCCTCCATTCTGTCCATACTAGCTATCAAAAGCTTCAATATTTCTTTCCTCTCCGCATCTTCTTGATTGCAAGGAGGAGGGGTGTACATATCTCCACAGGAGTAGTACGGTGAATAGTCTGGATATTGTCCATGATAATTTTGCCCCCACATGATCACCAAGTTATCTGTAAAATAATTTTCTAGGGAGCCGGTGAGATTAACAAATAAATAAATAAAGACAGAAAGATAAAATCCCTAAAGTTAATAATCCTAATCAATTCAACCGAAGTCCCCGGCAACGGCGCCAAAAACTTGACACGATCCAACCACAAGTGTACGGCTGTCGCGTGTAGTAATATCCGGAAATCCGGGTTGTCGAACCCAAGGGACTTTGTTTAAATTAATTACTATTCTAAACCTTATTTGGGCAAGTCGCAAGTTGTGTTTTTATCTAATTCTAAGAAATTAAACGCAAAGTTCTCAATTAACCAAGTGAAATAATTCACGATTAATAAAGAATGAATTTTGGGGTTTTATCAAATAAGAGAAAAGTACCGGGAATTCTCTAGGTTCACTAGGTTGATCTAAATTTATATTTTGATTTGTAAAACAACCACGTGTTATTCACTATTAATCAAGCGATGTTAAACTTACCGAGTTACCAAGCAAGTTCACTATACTTTAACTAAACCAAACCGAGTTACCAAGTCTAATTTAGCTTCAAGTATGCATTAAAACCATGTTTCTACTTTGACGATCCTAGTTAACGATGCCGAGTTACCAAACATTGATACGACTAGGTGGATTATTCAATTTACCGACTAATTCTCACGGAGTTACCACGTGAAAACTAATTGAATTTATCTCTACGTTAGCTACTCGCAAAGATAATATAATAAAGAACGTAAATAATCCATAATAGTGAATAAACACGTGAGATTAAGCTAGAGCATGCATTACAATCATCAAAACATCATCAAACCCTAGCTACACCAAACGAGAATTCCCAGCAAAAAGTGCTTAGCTACTCATATTCATCATCAAAACGACAAGTCTAATGAGTTTAAACATAAAATCAAGAAAAGACGAGAGTTTAGAATCCAAACGAATGATCCAAAGCTCCTAAGCTCTCCCAGTGGTGTATTCTGCCTCTTTTTTTCCTTCAGTCCGTCCCACACAAACTGACCTGTAGGTCGAGTTTTATACGTGAGAATATGTTTTAATGAACTTTTGTGAAATTACGTCTTTTCCCCTCAACTTTGGTGCTGCCTCTCTTTTATTTTTCTTCTCTGTTCGGTGAAATCAACTGGAGACCCGACGACACCCAGCTACCAACAACACTCCCCCTTCTTCCTCGATTCTTCCTCTCGGGTGCAAATATGCTTTTGGGTTTAGATTCTTATTCGGAACTGGGTCTGAACGATGGTGGTGTGTGATTTTGGTGGGTGATGAAATAGGTCCTGGGTTGCGGTAAAGGGCATAGAGGTCGCGATGATTGGTTCTGCGATCTGGGCATAGAGAAACCCAGTCGGTGGTGATGGTGGTTGTGGGCTATTGATTGGCATCGATTGGTGATGTGGTGGTTGAATTGGGTGTTGAAGGCCGAGAGAGGTAGGGGGTTTCGATCAGAATCCATGGAGGATTCTGAAAGCCCTCCGGCTGGGTTGTAGGTCGGCAGTGGAGGAATTGGGCGGCGGCCGTGGTTCTGGTGGTTTCTGCGATCTGGGGTTAATGGCGAGAATGGATGTGGAGATGGGTGTGGCTGTGGTCGTGGCTGGTGTTTCAGGAGGTGAAGGAGAAGATGGAGGTGGTTTCTGGTGTTGCACATGAGAAGCTGCAAGGTATTTTTGATGTTGCAACTCAGACATCAGGGGGTAACTAGATGTATTTTTTTATACTTTCTGAAACTGCACTCGCCTCCCCTGCTCCACTTCCTTAGTCATTTTCGAGCTCTTTCACGCGTTTCCGAAGTTCGTCTTCACCTCCAATACATGACTCGAGCCTCCGGTAACTGAAACAAACAACACTAAACATACCAGGATCAAATGTGGTATAAAAGTAGCTCAAAATAGATACGAAAACGCCCAGATTTGACAATTACACACATAAAGCTCACATTCACTAATATTTCACAATCACGGCCAAATTCTCGTTAAATTGCATCAGAACGCAAGCAAAACGATAATAAATTATATCATAAATAACTCCAACTAAGGAGTTATCAAATACCCCCACACTTACCATTTGCGCGTCCCGAGCAAAGTCTCATCTACTGCATTCGTCTATCTACTAGCCGACCAGACTCACACGACTCAAACGACTCACGACACAACAATGCAGCAATATGATGCAAATGCAAAATCTAGACTCTATCTTAACACAACACATAAAACGGTTTAAATCTTTCTTTTTGGTAAGATCAGGCAATCTCCCTCTCATCAACTGAAAATCATCAAGCTCTCACTAACCCTTTTTGAAATTCCCATACATGTAGCAAGAATTTGAAATAAAAAATGATTCTATGCAAAAGATCACTAAGGTGTCCCCTTTCTTCAACCAATTCAAACCAAGACACAAGCACGTCCTAAGCTTCATTGGGTCTAATCAAGCTCAAATTTCAATGTAGCCTTTCTTCGCCGAATCATCTGAGGTTTTCAGACCCTCTTAGCCTTTATTGCGTTTGAATGCAAATTGTCCCGGTGAAGGGAGTCACAACTCCTGTGAAATAAGGCTTGACCCTAGTTTTCCTCTCTAATCTCTATTTGGATGGAATCCAAATTTTCCGTGTGACCGGAAGCACATTAGGTTGTTTCTCCTTGAAGCACAATTTTTCTTCTTTTTTTTCCAGATTTTATCATTTTCTTTTCTTTCCTCCTCTGTTTTTACAACCGTGCAGTAGAGCATAAAGAGCGTGGGCTTTTTCGGTTAACTCTTGTGACCACCGTAAGGGATGGTGGTGTACGCCCCTCAACTTCACTTAGGCTGAGGCAACCGTACCACATGAAACCAACTCTACACGAAGGTCCACCCCAGATCAACAAGAGACCACAAGTTTCCACTTGAAAACAGAATATTCAGCTACAAGCAAAACTCAATCTAATTAGCACACTATAGGAAACTTAGGTATACTTTTTCATGTCATTCTTTCACAACTTCCATAAATTCCTGGGACATCCTTAGTGAACCCTCTACACAAAATATTTAAAGAATAAAACTTTCCCTACTACGGCACTTCCTACTCAAAAGGATTCATTCACTAAGCTCTCTTCAGTTTCAAGATCCTCGATTGCCTTTTCTCAAATTTTCAATTTTCTATTTTTTATGAATTTTCTCTTTTCTCATTTTTTTTTTCATTTTTCATAAGGTCCTAACTCTAGATGCAAGGCTAGACACGGAAAAAAAATTCCACAAAACGCAATTCAATTTTTTTTGGTAGGTAGACTCAATTATTTAAAAGTGCAAAAAGAATATAAACTATTCTACACAATACGACACTATAAGTAAAAACGCAACATAAACCACAATACTGACTCACAATACAACATAGACACATCCTACATGTAACTGGCTATGCAAGACACTATGGCTAGCAAACAGATAAATCACCCCCACACTGAATGCTTCGTTGTCCTCAACGAATTTAGAGATAATGCAAGAGAACTCAGCAATCAATGTGTAGGCCAGTAGATGAGATGGAGCATGACATAGTTATATAAAAGAAACACAACATTTAGCAAGAGAAAAAGATACTCACAACCACCTCAAGGGTGGGGACGAAATCACGCCAAGCAGTCCCCAAGCACAGTAGTGGTGCCACCATGCTCCTATACAGTCAATGTGTACTCGCACACCGGGGTAGACTGCCCTCCTCTGCTAAAATCTGTGTCTTGGAGAATCCCCAACTCGCATGCCCGAGTCCCTGTAAAGGTCATGTGTGCCATGGCACACCGTGGTCGATTCTACCATAACCTGCTCATGTATGTCACTAGGAAACATCATTAGTCCCTCTCTCTCTCTCATTTCTCCAAAATAACATAATAAAATAACTGAATTTAAAAACACAACTACACTAAAGAAAATAAATAGGTTGGGTTGCCTCCCAACAAGCGCCTTGTAATTTAAGGTCGACGACCCGACCCAGTTACCTCAAAATATGTTTAAGGAGATTTTTCTCTCCACTTTTTCTTCTTCCACCATCGTCTCTCTTTTTGTCTCTTCTCAAGTGAGCATGCATGAGACACATATGGCAAGAAGAAGTTGTAGAAGACGGTCTTTGAAAGTTTCTTCTTCTTGTGCTTCCACTCCTTGATCACCGGTCTTCTCGAGAATTCATTCACCACATCATGACCCATTGTACCTTTCCTCTTCTTCTTCTTCTTCTTCCAATTCTTCAGAATCAATATCATCGAGGATCGGTTATGTGGAAATAGAACCTCAGTTGGAACAGTAATGGCAAGGAGTGCCGTCTTGACTGCTTCCTTTCCTAGCTCTTGTCTCGGAATCACGGGTGGAAAGTCATGTATTGCGTAAAATTGGGGTATTTTCTCTTCCTCGTGCGATTCGCCCAATTTTATGATATCCAAGAGATATGGACTAGGCGGAGGAACTTCTTGATACATGTCCTTGTAAACATCTCCATGCAGTAACTCCTTAGCTTCACGACTTTCTTCCTCAAAGAAAATATCTTCAGTGGGCCATAAGCTTGCGATGTCCACACTCTCCCATTCGTGCCATGGATCCGGAATTATGCGTGGCACAAGTTGTATGGGCTTCACAATATCATCCCAATCTGAGTCTGAATCTGAGTCTGAAGTGACCAGAGGATCTATTACTTCATGATGGA
Organism: Linanthus parryae; assembly: GCA_023055425.1. NCBI lineage: Eukaryota > Viridiplantae > Streptophyta > Magnoliopsida > Ericales > Polemoniaceae > Linanthus > Linanthus parryae. Next base: position 43,877,371 of record JALGPY010000007.1, read on the forward strand.
CAGTATTATACACATAGATCTCTGAGAGTTCTTCGTCTTCCTCTTCGCACTCCTCAACTAAGTCAGGAATGATACTACTTGGCCCATCGTCATTATCTGCATATGCCAATGCACTCGAAAGTTTTGCCAAGTGTTGTCCCTTCAGCTGGAGAGTTTCATCCATCCTATCAATCCCTTCCTCCATTCTGTCCATACTAGCTATCAAAAGCTTCAATATTTCTTTCCTCTCCGCATCTTCTTGATTGCAAGGAGGAGGGGTGTACATATCTCCATAGGAGTAGTACGGTGAATAGTCTGGATATTGTCCATGATAATTTTGCCCCCACATGATCACCAAGTTATCTGTAAAATAATTTTCTAGGGAGCCGGTGAGATTAACAAATAAATAAATAAAGACAGAAAGATAAAATCCCTAAAGTTAATAATCCTAATCAATTCAACCGAAGTCCCCGGCAACGGCGCCAAAAACTTGACACGATCCAACCACAAGTGTACGGCTGTCGCGTGTAGTAATATCCGGAAATCCGGGTTGTCGAACCCAAGGGACTTTGTTTAAATTAATTACTATTCTAAACCTTATGTGGGCAAGTCGCAAGTTTTGTTTTTATCTAATTCTAAGAAATTAAACGCAAAGTTCTCAATTAACCAAGTGAAATAATTCACGATTAATAAAGAATGAATTTTGGGGTTTTATCAAATAAGAGAAAAGTACCGGGAATTCTCTAGGTTCACTAGGTTGATCTAAATTTATATTTTGATTTGTAAAACAACCACGTGTTATTCACTATTAATCAAGCGATGTTAAACTTACCGAGTTACCAAGCAAGTTCACTATACTTTAACTAAACCAAACCGAGTTACCAAGTCTAATTTAGCTTCAAGTATGCATTAAAACCATGTTTCTACTTTGACGATCCTAGTTAACGATGCCGAGTTACCAAACATTGATACGACTAGGTGGATTATTCAATTTACCGACTAATTCTCACGGAGTTACCACGTGAAAACTAATTGAATTTATCTCTACGTTAGCTACTCGCAAAGATAATATAATAAAGAACGTAAATAATCCATAATAGTGAATAAACACGTGAGATTAAGCTAGAGCATGCATTACAATCATCAAAACATCAACTTTAGATCAAACCCTAGCTACACCAAACGAGAATTCCCAGCAAAAAGTGCTTAGCTACTCATATTCATCATCAAAACGACAAGTCTAATGAGTTTAAACATAAAAATCAAGAAAAGACGAGAGTTTAGAATCCAAACGAATGATCCAAAGCTCCTAAGCTCTCCCAGTGGTGTATTCTGCCTCTTTTTTTCCTTCAGTCCGTCCCACACAAACTGACCTGTAGGTCGAGTTTTATACGTGAGAATATGTTTTAATGAACTTTTGTGAAATTACGTCTTTTCCCCTCAACTTTGGTGCTGCCTCTCTTTTATTTTTCTTCTCTGTTCGGTGAAATCAACTGGAGACCCGACGACACCCAGCTACCAACAACACTCCCCCTTCTTCCTCGATTCTTCCTCTCGGGTGCAAATATGCTTTTGGGTTTAGATTCTTATTCGGAACTGGGTCTGAACGGTGGTGGTGTGTGATTTTGGTGGGTGATGAAATAGGTCCTGGGTTGCGGTAAAGGGCATAGAGGTCGCGATGATTGGTTCTGCGATCTGGGCATAGAGAAACCCAGTCGGTGGTGATGGTGGTTGTGGGCTATTGATTGGCATCGATTGGTGATGTGGTGGTTGAATTGGGTGTTGAAGGCCGAGAGAGGTAGGGGGTTTCGATCAGAATCCATGGAGGATTCTGAAAGCCCTCCGGCTGGGTTGTAGGTCGGCAGTGGAGGAATTGGGCGGCGGCCGTGGTTCTGGTGGTTTCTGCGATCTGGGGTTAATGGCGAGAATGGATGTGGAGATGGGTGTGGCTGTGGTCGTGGCTGGTGTTTCAGGAGGTGAAGGAGAAGATGGAGGTGGTTTCTGGTGTTGCACATGAGAAGCTGCAAGGTATTTTTGATGTTGCAACTCAGACATCAGGGGGTAACTAGATGTATTTTTTTATACTTTCTGAAACTGCACTCGCCTCCCCTGCTCCACTTCCTTAGTCATTTTCGAGCTCTTTCACGCGTTTCCGAAGTTCGTCTTCACCTCCAATACATGACTCGAGCCTCCGGTAACTGAAACAAACAACACTAAACATACCAGGATCAAATGTGGTATAAAAGTAGCTCAAAATAGATACGAAAACGCCCGGATTTGACAATTACACACATAAAGCTCACATTCACTAATATTTCACAATCACGGCCAAATTCTCGTTAAATTGCATCATAACGCAAGCAAAACGATAATAAATTATATCATAAATAACTCCAACTAAGGAGTTATCAAATACCCCCACACTTACCATTTGCGCGTCCCGAGCAAAGTCTCATCTACTGCATTCGTCTATCTACTAGCCGACCAGACTCACACGACTCAAACGACTCACGACACAACAATGCAGCAATATGATGCAAATGCAAAATCTAGACTCTATCTTAACACAACACATAAAACGGTTTAAATCTTTCTTTTTGGTAAGATCAGGCAATCTCCCTCTCATCAACTGAAAATCATCAAGCTCTCACTAACCCTTTTTGAAATTCCCATACATGTAGCAAGAATTTGAAATAAAAAATGATTCTATGCAAAAGATCACTAAGGTGTCCCCTTTCTTCAACCAATTCAAACCAAGACACAAGCACGTCCTAAGCTTCATTGGGTCTAATCAAGCTCAAATTTCAATGTAGCCTTTCTTCGCCGAATCATCTGAGGTTTTCAGACCCTCTTAGCCTTTATTGCGTTTGAATGCAAATTGTCCCGGTGAAGGGAGTCACAACTCCTGTGAAATAAGGCTTGACCCTAGTTTTCCTCTCTAAGCTCTATTTGGATGGAATCCAAATTTTCCGTGTGACCGGAAGCACATTAGGTTGTTTCTCCTTGAAGCACAATTTTTCTTCTTTATCGTTTTGTAGAATTCCAAATGGCAAACAACAACGCATCGAGTTCATCCCTACGATCTGTCCTTGAGAAGGATAAATTGTCTGGAACAAATTTCCTTGACTGGTACAGAAACTTGAGGATTGTCCTCAAGCAAGAAAAGAAGTTGTACATCTTGGACACTCCAATTCCAGACCCACCACAAGATGAGTCTCTACTAGCGGAAGTAAGGGCACGTCATAAACATATTGATGATTCTAATGACGTGACTTTCCTCATGCTTTGTACCATGACTGGTGAGCTTCAGAAGCAACACGAGAACATGGAAGCCTATGATATGATCAGACACTTGAAACAATTGTTTCAGGAACAGGCAAGGCATGAGCGCTATGAAGTGTCTAAAGCATTGTTCAAAAGCAGTCTTGCAGAGGGGAATCCAGTAGGCCCTCATGTACTCCGAATGATCGGGTACATAGAGAACCTTGAGAGACTGGGGTTCCCACTCGGCCAGGACTTGGCGACTAATCTCGTCTTGCAATCGTTGCCTGACAGTTATAATCAGTTCATTATGAACTATAATATGAATGAGATCAACAAGTCTTTGCCAGACCTATTGAACATGCTAAAGACAGCTGAGCAAAGCATCAATAAAGGCAAGGGCAAAGCCATAATGATGGTGCAAAAGAATAAGGGCAAGTCAGTTGCATCTACTTCAAAAGGAAAACGCAAGAAAGTTGCGAAATCCAAGGAAGCCCTAAAGCCAGTGGAGGCGCGGTTAAGGTGAATGTCACTACTGCAGCCAGCCGGGTCACTGGAGGAGGAATTGCCCTAAATATCTGGAGGATAAGAAGCTTGGAATAGTGATTCCACCACCACCAGGTATTTATGTTATAGACGTCAATCTCTCTATTTCATCATCCTGGGTATTGGATACCGGATGTGGTTCTCACATTTGTCGTAATGTGCAGGATTTGAAAAGAAGTAGAAGATTGCGAAAAGGGGAGATAGAATTGCGCGTCGGAAATGGAGCAAAGGTTGCTGCATTAGCTGTAGGCGTTTATGAGCTATCTTTGCCTTCTGGACTTATTTTAGAATTAGACAATTGCTTTTATGTGCCTGCTATGAGCAGAAACATTATTTCCGTTTCTTGTTTGGACGAGAAAGGTTTTTCTATTTCAATAAAGGACAAGTGTTGCTCCATTTATTTTGATGGTATGCACTATTGTAGTGCGCATTTGTCTAATGGATTGTATATCCTTGATCTAAATAATCCAATCTATAACATAAATACTAAAAGGATTAAAACTAATGATTTAAATCCTACATATCTATGGCACTGTCGTTTAGGCCATATAAATGAGAAACGCATATCTAGACTCCATAAGGATGGACTTCTAGACTCATTTGATTTTAAATCATATGAGACATGTGAATCTTGTTTATTAGGAAAAATGACAAAGTCCCCTTTCAATAAGAAAGGCGAGCGGACTAGTGAGTTATTGGCACTCATACATACTGATGTATGCGGACCATTCCCCACGCCTGCCAGAGGTGGTCATACGTACTTCATCACATTTACTGATGATTTCAGTAGATATGGATTTGTATACCTTATGAAGGCCAAATCTGAATCCTTTGAATTGTTCAAGGAATTCAAGAATGAAGTAGAGAAGCAACTTGGCAAGAGTATTAAAGCTCTACGATCGGATCGTGGAGGAGAATACTTAAGCCAAGAGTTTGATGAGTATCTTAGAGAGTGTGGGATAGTATCCCAGCTCACTCCACCCGGAACACCACAATGGAATGGTGTATCTGAGAGGAGGAATCGCACTCTATTAGATATGGTGCGATCTATGATGTCTCAAACAGATCTTCCGATATCCTTTTGGGGACATGCTCTAATGACGACAGCTTTTACCATTAACCGTGTTCCTTCCAAATCAGTCATGAAGACACCATATGAGATATGGACTGGGAGGCGTCCCATAGTGTTGTTTATGAAGATTTGGGGCTGCGACGTCTATGTAAAGCGTTTACAGACAGACAAGCTCGGGCCTAAGGCGGATAAGTGTAAGTTTGTGGGATATCCTAAAGAGACTAAAGGATATTATTTCTATAACCCTACCGAGAACAAAGTGTTTGTTGCTCGGACCAGCGTGTTTCTAGAAAGAGAACTAGTCTCTAAAGAAGCAAGTGGGAGGGTTGTAGAACTTGAAGAAATTCATGAACCACAAACCACTGAACCGATAATGGAACATGAACAGGAACCACAAGAAGTTGTGGAAGAGCCTGTTCAGGTAACACAGGAACTCCGTAGATCAGGAAGAGTACGTCATGAGCCAGAGAGGTATAGACTTCTCGTGACTGAGCCCGATGACGTACCACTCATGGAAGATGAGTCTGCAACCTATGGAGAAGCCATGAGTGGCCCATACTCTAAGAAGTGGCTAGAAGCCATGAGATCCGAAATGGATTCCATGTACACCAACAAAGTATGGACTTTGGTGGAACCACTCGAAGGGGCTCGACCCATAGGGTGCAAGTGGGTCTTCAAGAAGAAGACCGACATGGATGGCAAGGTAGTTGCCTATAAGGGCCGATTGGTGGCCAAAGGTTATAGACAAATTCATGGTATTGACTATGATGAAACCTTTTCACCAGTCGCCATGACTAAATCCATTCGAATCTTACTTGCTATTGCAGCATACTACGACTATGAGATTTGGCAAATGGATGTCAAAACAGCGTTCCTTTATGGGAACCTCCTTGAGGATGTGTACATGACACAACCAGAGGGTTTTGAGGATCCAGAGAATGCCAATAAGGTCTGTAAGCTGCAAAGGTCCATTTATGGATTAAAGCAAGCTTCTAGGAGCTGGAATCGACGTTTTGATGACGCAGTCAAAGAGTTTGGCTTCATCAAGAACGAAGATGAGCCTTGTGTTTACAAGAAGGTTAGTGGGAGCTCTATAGTATTTCTGGTCTTGTATGTGGATGACATACTAATCATTGGCAATGATATTCCTACTCTGCAATCTGTTAAAGATTGGCTAGGAAAGTGCTTTGCGATGAAAGACTTAGGAGACGCAGCCTATATACTTGGTATAAAGATCTATAGAGATAGATCTAAAAGGTTGCTTGGCCTAAGTCAGAGTACATACATTGACAAGGTGTTGAAGAGGTTCAACATGCAAGATTCCAAGAAGGGATTCTTTCCCATGTCACATGGAGTCACTCTTTCCAAGAATGACTGTCCCTCCAATGAGATGGAGAAGGACCGCATGAGCAGGATACCCTATGCTTCGGCCATAGGATCCATCATGTACGCCATGCTATGTACTAGACCAGACGTATCATATGCGTTGAGTATGGTGAGCAGATATCAATCCAATCCGGGTGAGAGTCACTGGATTGCTGTCAAGAACATCCTAAAGTACTTGAGAAGAACTAAGGATGTATTCTTGATATTTGGAGGTATGGAAGAGCTAAGTGTAAAGGGTTACACTGACGCAAGCTTCCAAACCGACAAGGATGATTACAGATCGCAGTCTGGATACGTGATTTGCCTGAATGGAGGAGCTGTGAGCTGGAAGAGTTCCAAGCAAGGCACAGTTGCTGATTCTACAACAGAAGCTGAGTACATTGCTGCTGCGGAAGCGGCTAAAGAGGCAGTATGGATAAAGAAGTTTATCGCTGATCTCGGTGTGGTCCCTAGCATAGTGGATCCCATAGAGTTGTACTGTGACAACTCTGGGGCAATCGCACAGGCAAAGGAACCAAGATCGCACCAAAAGTCAAAGCATGTACTTAGGAGATTCCATCTTATTCGTGATATGATCGATCGAGGAGATGTGAAGATATGTAGCATTCCGACGGATGACAACGTGTCAGATCCGCTCACGAAACCTCTTGCGCAGCGAAAGCATGAAGGGCACGCCAGATCTATAGGCATACGAGATGCGCCAGATTGTCTCTAGTGCATTTAACTGCTTTTATTATGGCGTCGTTTGTATTAACGGTCATTTAACAACCCTCCGTCGTACAATAAATAATGCATAAGTAGATTTCATCAAAAACGCTACACTTTCTTGCCAACCGCCTTAATAGGTTATTATAACAACAAGGGCAGGAGTTTCAATTGATTCTACAACACATAATTGGTATTGGAGCTTGGTCGTTGAGGTTGTTTCATGATTTCAAAATTACAATGAGAAAAGCATAAAATGTTGGAATAGATGCCCTAGAGGCAATCGTAGATTTAGTATGAACAATGTTTTGGCTAGAATATTCATTTATTATTTATGGCGATATTTAATATAATGAAGTCCTTAGATAAATTGTGTTATTTATCTTATATATCCCTAGTCCATTATATTGGTTAATAGGACAATCAAATATAGACTAGTATGTGGGTAGATTGATATGGAGATATCAAGTCTAACACATGGGTATGCATTAGGAGTAATGGCATACTGGATTGACCCACGACGAAAAGGATACATTAGATTATGTGAAGTCACAATCGCTTTTCGTAGTGCCAGTATTATTGCAATCCTTGGACTTGAAGTCACTAGATACTCTAGTTGTGAAATATTGCGCTTTGATGTTATCAAACGTTACACCGTAACTGGGTAATCATAAAGATGGCTATCGGGCGTGGTAGGAAGCAAGCTTAGAGATCGTAGTGATGTAGATAGGATTTGTCCCTCCCACATAATGGGGGTAAATATCCACGGCCACTCGAGGGATGAGGCTTATTGAATGTCTGGCCAGACTCAGATAAATTAATATAGAGATATTAATGTTATCTGCAAGATAAGCATATTCCCAGGATCGAGGAACTATGGATTGGATATACGAGTGTGACTATTTATGTCTCGTGTCCAATCCGGATATGGAGACAAAGGGATAATGCAATATGATATATTGGGCATAAAGGTTTGTCGGGATCACTGACTATTTCTATGGGTTGGGTGGCGTGGATGTGTTGCTAGACACCGCTCCATGTTAGTAATAGTTACTACCAACTATATAGAAACCTATGGGGTCACACGTCAAATAGAGTAGAGCTAGATTTGGGATTAATTAATATAGATTAATTAATAGAAGGATCATTGTGCAACACCTTGCAAACTTAGTAGGACTAATTTGCAAGGAAGGGAATAGTTCTAGTCCTACTAGAACAAGAAAACTCTAATATGGAAACAACAAGGATTTGTTGGAGTATATATATGAGAGGCTCTAGCTTCCTTCCCACATGATTTATTATTAGACATAACACAAAGAGTGGGAGAGAGCAAAAGAGAGAGCAAGACAAAGAGCTAGGGCCGAAACCCTAGCCCCCGTCCGCCCCTCTACCCGACGGCAAAGAGGAGGCCGCCCCTCCCTTGTGCCTTTGTTGCTTTGATCTTCATCCCTCTTCCTCCGGGTTCAAGCTAGCACTTGTTTGAAGGAAGAATCTAGATCTCACCTCTAGACGTGGATCAACCGTAGAGACGAGGACATCATTCTTCGTGTGATCTCACAAATCAAAAGGTACACATCTTCTATGACCTTAATCATGTTATGATATCTCTTCCTGTGATCCTTGGTGGGCTTTGAGTAGGATTAATTTTTGTTATTCCGCTGGGTTACCTACGTCAAAACCCAACATAAAATAGTATAGTAAAAAATATGGTGTTTTGAGATCGATTTCAAGTTTACTACGAGTTTATTGATGGTCTATTTTCTTAATCAGGAATTTGATCCTATTTAATATTGTATATCTGTATGTATATTAAGATATTGAGGCAAAAAACTGGATTTGACGTTTCTTTTTATAACCATAAGAATATGAAGATATTGAGGCAAGAATGAAGAATTGAATTTTTCTTGGTATTCCTTTCGTTTCAAAATGATAGACTAGTTTGACTTTATATCATGTTCTATGAACAATTTTATTTTTTATTTTTTTCCAAAATATATCTTAATCACTCTTTGTTGAAAAGTTATTGGACCTTGAACAACTTCCAAATTACAAGTTTTGGCACATTGATTTTGTTAATCATAAATAGTATAAGTACGAATAAATAGAAAAATTGGAAAATGTTGTGAAACATAAGTGATAAACAATTATATTGGGCTTAAGAAGTATTGGTTCTCAGTCCATTTGAACTTGTTTGAGTAACATGACCTAGTAGAAATTGAAAAACAACCAGCTGGGTAGATGGATTGAGGAGAAATGAAGAAGTATCCTGGATGTGTAGTCATGGTGGTAAAATGGTACACAGGAAAGTTGTTTATGTAATTATGAAGATTCCATCATATTTATACTGTTTAGGCTATGCAAAAAAAAATGAACATAATTTTAGATATGTGGAGACAGTATGTTTCATGTTTAATTTCCAAAATGTTTGGTGTTTGCGTTGGATGGTTGTAAATACGATTTTAATGAGGTTTTAAAAGTAGAACATACATGGAAAAAAGCTGCAATATGATCCCTAAAATTTGTTATGATACAAGTAGACAACAACATCATCACATGTTTACCAAACTATGTCAATGTATAACCAAATATTATGGACAAAAATATATACAGATAAATTTGTTAGAGAAACAACCAACCAAAAAGTATTATGAAATTCTATGAATATATCTATTCATGTGTAACATAACCAAAACAAAATTAATTTGGATAAAATATCGAATAGAAAATTTATATCAACATTTTGTTGATTCTTGCAACAAAGTGATGAATACTCCTGGTATGACAATAGTGCACCATGATAGTGATCGATGTTGAATTTTAGTACCATGATTCTTTGCCTGAAATTCACTGGAAGACATGGCGACAAGGCTAATCATGTAATAAGAAAGTTAGTTCATGAATTCATTATCATTAGTCGAACAATAGAGATCAAAAGAAGATCCAAACTTAAACATGTTATGGTTATGAAATGCTTATCGCGAAAAAGAATCATGTTTGTTGTTTACATGGCCTTTAGGTAGGAAATCGAGCATGATAAAATCTGCAATCATGCTTTACATATTAGAAGCTCATATTGTCCAAAATTTATTGCTCATCTCCAAAGTTCTTGACTCCCCGCAATCCTGCGCATATGCCCTATTCTCTTGTTATTTAGAATGGATATTTTCTTACTCTTTATCATATGTGAAAAAGTTTTGTTACAAGCCGTTATCAACCTCAGTTCTAGATTATGATAGATTTTTATTCTTAAATCTAACGTAATTCTTAGGTTGCTTGTATCCACCACTCTTTAAGAGTCAAATTTCTACTAGACCCTCTGCAAAACTTTAGCCGTACATGTTTTAAGCATATTATATAACTATTTAAAATATTGGGCTCACGCCTTTGTTGCCTAGTCCATGTACACACGAAATTCCATTGTCTCATTTCTTCTCTTTCTAGATGCTATGTCCCTTCTAGCTCATCCATCTACTTAACTAGATGAAATTATGTGATGTGGGTTCTTAATTATGATTTTGGGTAAATAGTGTTTACCACTTTGTAATTATGGGTTTTCAGTGACGGTTAAAGTTCTGATTTTGCAATACTAGTGTCTCATCCCGTGCCATTTGGCACTATTCAGAGATGGTATAGTCAGTACCCATCAAATCATTCAGAACTTTAGGGAGAGAGAGGGTTTTGTAATAACGCAATTTATCAACCATTGATCCTTAGTAGATCTAAAGGCCAATATAGAAACAACATTACCCCTTTGAACAATAAAAGAGCTTCCTATCTTAGTATATAGATTTCATCTTTCTCAATTCAATATTTCACTGAAAACTAATTGGATATTTCTCTCTCTAAAATTTCCTCCCCTCAGAGAAACCCTAGCAAACCCATCATCCTCCGGCGGCGGGTCCTCCATGGAGTTGCCGCCGGGTCTTCCACCTCCTCTCGGGTCACGTCCCTGTGCTGAGGATGATGTCGCCCTTGCCGGTGCCGTCGCCGCAACTGCCGTGTCGGCCCCCTTCCGCTCAGTTTTGCACCGCTCCCCGTCGGGTTCTCGCTGGTTATGTCCAGATCTGGTAGGTCAGTCGGTTGAAACGCCGGACCGACTCGGGTTTTGTAGGGTTTTGATCATGGATGCGCAACGGATAAACAATAATTTATCCATTCAATACCCTCCAAGGATCATAGGAAGATAATTCATTACGATAGTAAAGGAATCAAACAAGTACCTTGTGATTTTCCTTTGATGACTTCAAACGTGAATAGTGTCACGTCTCTACGGTTTATCCACGCCTAGGATTGAGATCTAGATCCTCCAACTCCTTTTGATAGCTAGGAATAATGGAAGAGGAAGAAGGAATCACGCAATGAGGACCAAAGGGAGGCTTCGACCTCCTTGTTGTGGCCGACGGGTAGAGGGGGCAAACTAGGGGCGGTCGGCTCCTTGTCTTGCTCTCTCTCCTTACTTCTCTCCTACTCAACTTATATTATGAGCATTATTTCTTATGGAAGGAAGCTATGAGCATCATTTATATAGTCTAACAACTCCTTGTTACTACATAAAGGCCCTCTTCTAATCCTACTCAAGTTCGGATTAGTCCAACTTGCATATTAGTCCTACTAAGTTAGCAAGCTGTTGCGATTTTATCTTTCTAATTAATTAATCATATTAACTAATTCCCAAGTCTAGTTCAATCTATATGGCGTGTGACACCATAGGTTTCTACTTAGTTGGTAGTAACTATTTACCAATATGGAGCGGTCTCTAGCAAGACATCCATTCCACCCAAATAATAGAAATAGCCATCCGACAAACCTTGTGCAAGTATTGTCTCATCCATTTGTCTCAATATCCGGACACGAGACATACAAGTCACACTCGTATATCCAATTCATAGTTCCTCGATCCTGGGAATAGCCTTATTCGTGCAAATAACATCAATATCCTATATTGATTTATTTGAGTCTGGCCAGACGTTCAATAAGCACTATCCCTCGAGTGGCCTAGGATATTTGCTCCCGTTATGTGGAAGAGACAAATTCTGTCTACATCACTACGATATCTAAGCTTGTTTTCTATTGTGCCCGATACGCGCCTTTATGACTATCGAGTCACGGTGTAGTGTTTGACGCTACCAAAACACAATACTCCACAACTAGATGATCTAGTGACCTCAAGTCTAAGAATGACAATATCGTTGCCACTACGAGAAGCACTTGTGACTTTACGTAACATGTACGTAGCCTTCTAAGAGATGGGTCAATCCAGTATGCCATTACTCCTAATGCATACCCATGTGTTGGATCATGATATCTCCATATCAACCCAACCCCATAGTAGTCAATAGATGATTGTCATGTTAATCAGTATATTGGACTAGGGATATTTAAGATAAACAACACAATTGTAAATCTAAGGACTTTATTATATTGAATATATCACTAAATAATACAATGAATATTCTACCCAATTATTGTTCATACTAAACTAGATTGTCTCTAGGACATCTATTCAAACAGGTTTCCCCTCTTCGGGACTCTGGTATGGTTTTCATCTTACCCCATCCCCTCTCCCCCTTTTTCTCCATCCTGATGTCGCCGCCGCCTCGATGCCGAATGTAAGACCCCTATAGGTCGAAATGAGATTTATTAATTTTTCTTATGAAATATTGTTGAGAAACATCGACTCAATAAAACATTTTTTTACATAAAGCTGTGTTGTGGATATCATGAAATTAAATTGGTTTGTTACTGTGTTTATGATATTTTCAGAATACTATTAGAGTTGTCGTAACCGAAATATAAATTCACTCAATCATTTCTAGAAATTGTAATGCAATTTCCTTAACTGTAATCTGGTGCTACTTGTTGTCATGTGTAGTACGTCTATTGGTTTTATTGTAATTAATTGATACTTGATGGTGTGTTGTATTAGTGAATATGAGGAGATAAATCTTCTTTTAATTAAAAAAAAATTGCCAAGTGATAATAATTGGAAAAGCTTTCTAGTGACCATGCACTTCAACCATTACGTGGCTAGTTTAGTTTGAATGACTAAGCTATTCTTGATGATGTGATAAAAGTAACTTTTAGAGAAATCTTAGTCATTTTCTTTCCTTAACATCCATGACTGTTCTATACGAACAGAGAGTTATGAGCTACTTTTGGTATGGTAAATTTGTCGCAGTTGATTAATCATTTTGGTTGCGCGTTGATTCGGTTGTAGCTCCGTTTTGTCAGAGTTAGGGGAACTCTAATCTCTAAGTTTTCTACAGTTACAGTCTATATCTGTATATAGTGTTGGTGTGACTTTTATTGCTTTTTAGCTATATATTGATTGACGGGTGACTGTTAAATCACAATGTTTGAGTATTTGGTGCCGCATGCTGATATGTAATAACTGGCTGTTGTGTTAAGTAGATTTTAGATTTCTACGCCAGTGGTTAGGCGGTACCTGCTGGCCCATTTTGGCTCACCCCTCTGTTTTACAGGTTGAGCCGGAGCGCGACTAGATCGCGGAGTAATTGCTAAAAAGTGAATTGTTTAGCTAAAATAGATGTTTTTAGCTATTTTTAGTAATTTGTTGTAAATTATTGTTGTGAACAGATATTTATAAAAAATGTCATTTTTGATCAGTTGGTGTAACTTTTTTTAAATAATTCAGTCACGTACCAGTTTATCAGAAATTTGACTAAAAATGTTGTCTGGTGGACTGTGTGTCCTGCTGGTTGAGTAGTGGAAGTCTGAAGGTGTCAGACGGGTTGACAGTAAACCGTGATTTTTATCGTATAATCGATATTTTTATTATTAAAAGTGTGACGGGTCGTCACAGTGGTATCAGAGCCATACTAACCGGAGGTACGGATAGTGTATCTGGGACTGGGCGGGTGTTTTGGCGGGTGTCTGTGGCGGGTGTTGTACGAGTGGTACACACTTGTGAGTCACCACACTTGTGAGCCACCGCACTGTCGAGCTAGGGGTACACAGTCTAGTACTGCTTGGGTGGTAGAGGTGATGAGACTTGATGGTACGTGATATTTGCTAAAAGAAAAATAAATAAGTTTGTCGACTAAATTTTCGGATGAAATTTTTTGTTGTGGAAGAGAATTCAATGGTTTATTTGTGGGTAGTGTAATGTAATAATAATGACAGAAGTTAAATGCTTTATTTATTGTAGAACTGTTGGTGAACCTTTTTTCTCAACCTTTGCCATGCTAAAAAAATGCATGTTAAGTGATGAGACGATCAGTAATATCACATTCTTTAGGGAAAGTTACAGTTAAAAAAATGATTATTTGGTGATGTGAAGTGACCATAAGGTTGAATAATATATGTAGAGATGCATGGCGATTATTAACATGCAGTATATGCAAAACTTATAGTGTTCATCTAGTTATGAGTAAATTGTTAATAGTAAAATTTTGTAGAATGTGGTTTTGTTTGATTGCATGATTAGATTAAAAAAAATGGCAATCATTATGCATTTTAGTTTATTGTTAAATTCGGGACGAAATTCTTGTAAGTGGGGTAGATTGTGAGACCCCAAATTTACTAAAATTGTTAAAATGTTAATAGTTACGTAAAACATAATTTAGTTGTTGATATCATATTCTTGTTTTTTTTTCTGTCACTGTATACACTCTGGAAGTATTTCCGAGTTTGATTGGACAATGGATATTTTTATTTATGTTAATAAACTGGCATGAAGCAATTTAAATACATGCATGAGATGATCACAGTGAACATGATATAATGCTATATCGTATTAGATTATAAAATAAATGTGATATTTTATTATGTGTATATCTTAATGATTATGTTCTCATATTAGAGGTAGTCAACATGAAAATTTGTGGGCAGAGTTAGATAACTATGGAGTCCAATAGTACACGTGGCTTATTATTAGAGTACATAGCTAATGACTTGCCTAGTTGGGAAACCTCAAATGAAGGTTGTGTGTCTTTGATAGTGTCTGCATGCATGTGAGTGTATTTATTTATTGATTGTTAAAGTTACCACAAAAACATTACTTCTATCTATATAAGTAATGGTAGTATTAGCCACCTGTGTATGAAAAATAAAAGGGTATTGGTTAGTAGAAAAGAAAGAAAGAGAGGGTAAAGACTTCAAATTCCTTTGAGACAATGGGTTTGGTTGGTTGGTCGTTCCTTACAATGGCTATTAAGGGTGAAAAATCAGATAGGTTGATGAGGAAGACAGTGAGTTGAGAGCGTTGCTGATTTGTGGGTCGGGTGGATTTCAATATCAGCAAGCCTTTGGCTTTGACTAGTAAATTCAATTTCAGGTAGGGGAAATCTAATCTCTAAATTTCTGCAGTTACCTGTTTATACTGCTGGTGTGATTTTTACAGCTTTTAAACTATATGTTGAATATCTGGTGATTGTTAAATCACGTTGTTTGTCTGTTTGGTGCCGCATGTTGATTTGTAATAATTGGCTGTGTGTTAAGTAGATTTTAGATTTCTACGCCAGTTGTTAGGCGGTACCTGCTGGGCTATTTTGGCTCACCCCTCTGTTTTACAGGTTGAGCCGAAGCGCGACTGGATCGCGGTGTTGTAGCTAAAAATTGTATTTATCTGTTAAATCTGTTGTTTTTAGCTATTTTCAGTGATATGCTGTAATTTAATATTTTGGCAGATATTTATAGAAATGTCATTTTTGACCAATTGGTGCAATTATTTAAATAATTCAGTCACGTACCAGTATTTCAGATATTTGACTAATAATGTTATTTTCGAGGACTGTGTGTCCTGCTGGTTGAGTTTTTGGACGTCTGAAAATGTCAGACGGGTTGATAGTAAAATATGATTTTATAGTTAAATTGATATTTTATTATTTAAAGTGTGACGGGTCGTCACAGTGGTATCATAGCCGAACCCAACCGGAGGTACGGATAGTGTATCTGGGACTGGGCGGGTGTTTTGGCGGGTGTCTGTGACGGGTGTCATACAAGAGGTAGGCACTTGTGAGTCACCACACTTGTGAGCCACCGCACTGTTGAGCTAGGGGTACATAGTCTAGTACTGCTTGGGTGGTGGAGGTGATGAATCATGTGGTACGTGATTATTTTAAATAAAAATTGTTGTGACTATTGCCGAAGTAAAATTCCAAAATGGATTATTTTCATGTAAAGACTAATGGCTTCTGGTTTGAATTGGGGATCCATGACACCATATTTGAACTTATTGGTTTACAATAATGGGTGTAGTCTGGTATAGTTTTAAGGTTTCGAACTGGATCCTACCATTTCTTGATGTGCTTCCACGTATTTTCATTGAAATTCCATGAAGTTTGAATACATTTCATTACCTTTGATGTAGATGTTTATGTGTGGGGTTATAGAACAGACAATTATTCTCACTGATCATGTACAGTGAGTGCAATTTTTGAGATATAGCCATATAGGCTTAATTGGCTAGAATTTTATCTCATCTTTTATCGTTAGAAAAGATACTTGGTAACTTGATCATGTGATAAGAAATGGAGGTGAATGAAAATTGTGTTTTTTTCTTGGAGTATCTGCCTGGTGTATTTTTAGGTGACTTTATTTCTCTGAAAAATTAAAAGTTATTAGGTGGAAAAATAAATTTCTGGACGAAATTTTTATAAGTAGCATAGAATTGTAAGACCCCTATAGATCGAAATGAGATTTATTAATTTTTCTTATGAAATATTGGTGAGAAACATCGACTCAATAAAACATTTTTTTACATAAAGCTGTGTTGTGGATATCATGAAATTAAATTGGTTTGTTACTATGTTTATGATATTTTCATAATACTATTAGAGTTGTCGTAACCGAAATATAAATTCACTCAATCATTTCTAGAAATTGTAATGCAATTTCCTTAACTGTAATGTGGTGCTACTTGTTGTCATGTGTAGTACGTCTATTGGTTTTATTGTAATTAATTGATACTTGATGGTGTGTTGTATTAGTGAATATGAGGAGATAAATCTTCTTTTAATTAAAAAAAAAAAAATTTGCCAAGTGATAATAATGGGAAAAGCTTTCTAGTGACCATGCACTTCAACCATTACGTGGCTAGTTTAGTTTGAATGACTAAGCTATTCTTGATGATGTGATAAAAGTAACTTTTAGAGAAATCTTAGTCATTTTCTTTCCTTAACATCCATGACTGTTCTATACGAACAGAGAGTTATGAGCTACTTTTGGTATGGTAAATTTGTCGCAGTTGATTAATCATTTTGGTTGCGCGTTGATTCGGTTGTAGCTCCGTTTTGTCAGAGTTAGGGGAACTCTAATCTCTAAGTTTTCTACAGTTACAGTCTATATCTGTATATAGTGTTGGTGTGACTTTTATTGCTTTTTAGCTATATACTGATTGACGGGTGACTGTTAAATCACAATGTTTGAGTATTTGGTGCCGCATGCTGATATGTAATAACTGGCTGTTGTGTTAAGTAGATTTTAGATTTCTACGCCAGTGGTTAGGCGGTACCTGCTGGGCTATTTTGGCTCACCCCTCTGTTTTACAGGTTGAGCCGGAGCGCGACTGGATCGCGGAGTAATTGCTAAAAAGTGAATTGTTTAGCTAAAATAGATGTTTTTAGCTATTTTTAGTAATTTGTTGTAAATTATTGTTGTGACCAGATATTTATAAAAAATGTCATTTTTGACCAGTTGGTGTAATTTTTTTTAAATAATTCAGTCACGTACCAGTTTATCAGAAATTTGACTAAAAATGTTGTCTGGTGGACTGTGTGTCCTGCTGGTTGAGTAGTGGAAGTCTGAAGGTGTCAGACGGGTTGACAGTAAACCGTGATTTTTATCGTATAATCGATATTTTTATTATTAAAAGTGTGACGGGTCGTCACACCGAAGCCATGGATCTGTGATCTCCTGCCTTTCTCCGCCCCTCTGTTGCGGCTCCCCCTCGACTAGGCTGGACCCCCGGCCTAGAAGAGCCTCCCCCCCCCGGAGCATTCACCTCACCGTTACAGACACTATCAAGAGCCCTCTTTGACCCGGTCTTTGGGTGACGAAAAGGTCCCTCCACGTGGTTGGTGGGCTGCTGCCGCTTTGCGACCTCTCGTGGTCACAGTTTTCTTCCTGCGTCCGGGTTGGAGACCACCGTGCAGCCGCCGTCCCTCTGCCGCGTTTGTACGGTTTAGATGTGGTTCTGGCCAGGACATGACTTTGGGCTATTTTTTATTGTGCTATTAGGCTTCTGGGCCGTTTGTTTTGGGTTCGTGGAGGAGTTTGGAGGCTTTTGGACCTCACTGAGTCAGTATCTTTACTTTGGGGTTGTATTGGGGCCTCTGAGCCTTTTATCCATTAAGGTTTGCTGATGTTTTTGGATGTGGTTTATTAGGCTTGTTTAGTTCGTTTTCTTATTGTTCGTTGTGGTTTTCTGCTCTTTGCGGGGGATATGTCCCCCCTGTTTCTTCTGCTTGTATGAATCCTATTGCATTTCAATATAATCCTTTCGTTGCTGGTGAAAAAGAAAACATTTCACTGAAAAACAATATTATATGAATTGTAAGTCCGCAGGGCCGGCCCTACAGCTAGGCAGTTGAGGCGGCTGCCTTAGGCCCCCGGGACGGCAGAGCCCCCGTATTCTGCTTGTAATTCTTTTTAGAGATAACTATAGTTCAGTAAATTATATACTTCAATGTACACTTTTAATGAAGTTTATGTTGGTTTGGTGGTAATCAATACTTTTGCCACAATTTTGATCCAAGTTCGAATCTCGTTGTTGACGAATGAGTTTTTTTTATTTTTTTTTTACTTATCAAAAAATTATAAGGTTGAAGAACATTATTTATAACTAACATGAATCTAATATATTACACACAATTATTAGAAGTCTACAAATGTTTTATATTAAACAAAACTCCTTTACTTATATTTTTTTAATTAATTTGGGGCCCCGAATTTTTTACCCGCCTTAGGCCCCCAAATATCTTGGGCCGGCCCTGTATCCGATCCAGGTAGAAGTTAGAGCAAAATTTTACTACGTGTGCAATCCATTAGGAGTCTGAATTGAACAAAATGACAGATAGGATAGAAGCATGGTCGTGGTACCATGTCATTTTGAGTTTGAGATATGAATTATATTCATTTTCTGGTCAAGAGGTCTGAGTTGTTTATAGTAGGGATGGCAACGGGTCGGATCCGGGTCGGATCAGGCACTTCCCAATCCAGATCCGACCAGGAGAAATGAGATCCAGATCCGTTCGGATCATCACCGGATTCGGATCAGATCGGATCGGGTTTTCATTCAGCTGATCCAAATCCGATCCGTAGATCCATATAGTATGTAATCGGATCGGATTCGGGTCGAATCTTGCTCGAGTTTGCAATAAAATAGAAAATATAACATGAAAAACAAACACTAATTCATCGCTAAGGCATGTTCGTAAGTTATGAAGCCTAAAAAACAAATGAAATAGCTTTGCAAGTTGGATTTACCACAATATTCTTCTTGTAAGTGTAAGTGGAGAAGTAATAGAGGTATATTTGTAAAGCAGACATATACGTCGGATCGGAACCCGGTGGATCTGCCCTCAGATCCAAATCCATATCCAAATCTGTTCGGGTCTGGCTTTCTGGATCCAAATCTGATCCATTTTTAATTGGATCGGATTCGGATCTGATCCATTCGGCTCTGATTGCTCGGATCTCAGAGCGGATGGGACCATATTGCCATCCCTAGTTTATAGTTCACACAAGGCAACACTGACTTTGAATCAATTTAGTGTTGGCAACTGAAGGCAGGAACTGAATTCAATGTACTACCTCTGTTTCTTGTGAAACAGCTGAGAGAAAATGGGCACAGGTTTTAAGAAACATGTGCCTTTTACAATCTTACCCTCACCTATCCATCGAATTTCCACTCTCTATCCCTTCCTTACTCATGCCCTCTCTCAGTAACATCACCACCACCAGACCACCATCATCACAAACACCACCACCATCACCAGCAACACCAAACAACGACATCAGCAGCAAGATCCATGATTTAACATATAAAAAATAATCAAATAAAAAATTAACAGATCTAGACCCAAACAAAAGGGTCGAAACAAAACAAAAAATTACATCTTTTAGAAACAGGGTACAAGAGGAAGAAGAAGAAGTAGTAGAGAAGAGAAGGATGAGGAGAAGAAGAGGAAGGAACAAGCAGAAGATCGCCAACGCCGCCGTCGTCTCGTCACCATAAACAACCGACGAAGTCCGTTCCGTTGCCTCCACTCCTCCCGGGCACCAATAGATCTGAGATCAGAGAAAAAAAAAAGCTATTTACTATAAAAGAAGAAGAAGCAGAAGACAAGGAGGATGAGAAAAAGTCTCACCGTCGAATCGATATGCTAATGCAACTACCGTCGAATCAGACGCCAGCGCAGCCTACACCCCCATTAACTTCCAAATATGTTGCCTTACCCCTTGTTCTCACCGGCGGTCTCTCGTATTCTTCTCGGCGTCATCATCTCTCTCATCTCTCTCTCACAAAGTATCCTCTTCCTGGTCTCTCTCCATCGATTCCTCTTCCAGCATCTCTCTCTCTCTTTCCCTCTCTCTATCCCTCTCTCTCTCTCTATCCCTCTCTCTCCGTGTGTTTTCAGTATTCATCATTCATCACTAGTGGATGGGAGGGGACAGTGGTATGGGGAAATGGGGGAGTGGGGTGGTGGGTAGGGCAGGGTTGCGAGTGTGAGATAGGTTAAGGGTGAATTAGTCATTTTATATGAAAAAACTTACTAAAAATAAAAATAAAAAAAAAAAAAAAAAAGTAGGCTGAAAGAGAAGAAACTTTCCGTTTAGGGAAGCACTACTAGGTTGAAAGAGAAGAAACAGAGGTATTAAGCCTTAATGGTTTTTTCATTGATTTTTTTTTTTTTTTTACCCAGACTCTCTCTCTTGTCTACAATCTATTTCTTCTATATTGCATTAATATCCCCAATAGTCTGTTAAGCTATCTCTTGAGCCCACATTAAGGAGTATTTTAATAAGGATTTTTTACTTTAAATCTAGCTGCATTATGAAGTTAATATTAAAACCTTCTGCATTATTCAAATTTGTGACATTTAATCCACTGCACTATTAATTTGTCATTAAATCACCCGCATTATTCAATTTTTTTACAAATAGCATATTTCAGTTAGTCTCGTATACGGAAAGTAAGGGCAATTGTGTAGGCGTTACTAAATGACACATTTGCCCTTATTTAATGAAGGAGTACATGAATGATGCAACAACGTCATTGTCGTAACGTTTACACATGTTCTCGTTACTTTTCGTAGTTTAGACTAGGCTATTTGTCACAAATTTGAAAAATGAAGATAGTTTAATGGTAAATTTATAATGCGGTAGGTTAAGTGTCACAAATTTGAATATTGCAGGTGGTTTCATGGTAAATTGATAATGCAGTAGGTTAAGTGTCACAAATTCAATAGGTTTAGGGTAAAAAATTATTTTTTTAATATAGGACTAAGGCCCCGCTTTCTTTACCTAAATTTTGACGACTTTTTATCTTTTTTTAAGTCATAAAAGAAGTTCTAATCAGGTCATTGTTGTTAAAATTTATGCTTGATAACTTTTTTTACCTTTTTATAAGACTTAAAAAAAGTTAGTTTTTTCTAACTTCAACTTTTTTATCTTTTTTACTCCTTAAAAGTACTTTTTATGAGATAAAATAGAAGTTAAGTAAACAACTTTTTCTACTAAAAATGTAACTAAAACTTTTTAGAAAATTTATTAGGCACAAAGTGAACAACATTTTTATCTTTTTCTAAAAAAAGATAAAAAGGCGCCTAAATTTAGGTAAAGAAAGCAGGGCCTAATTATGGTGACAGTAATTTTGTGCCACCGAAAGGCTAAAAGATAGGCGATAGGTAACTCAGTATTGGATCTCAATATTTGATATTAGCCCATGTGTTTGTAAGACTTCTTTAGCTTCTATTCTTCAACATTTTTTTTTCTTTCTATTACAGCAGGGGCAGTGAGATTATATGGACTGACGGTGAAGTGGTGGCCTTTTAAGGGCTGACGGTGACGCTGGTCAGTGTTGAGAAGTCCCACATCGGACATTTAAGAAGAAGAAACATAATTAATAAGTGTCATGAGCAACTTCCCTCATTGCCAATTGGTATTGAGGTGGAACCCCATAGATTCTTACATGGTATCCATAAACCCACCGGCTCCAGCACCAGACTATCCTAACCCACCGGCTCCACCCCTCTCTCCTCAAATGAGAACCCGAGCCCAGCACGGTATCCATAAACCCATCTCCCATCTCACCCTTCATGCTCAATCTCCCTCTACTTTGTCTCCCTTGCCTAAATCACATGTGTCTGCCCTTTCAGGCCCACACTGGAAAGCTGCAATGGATGATGAGTTTGAGGCCATGATCACGAATCAGACTTGGGAGTTGGTTCCTCGCCCGTCTGGGGCAAACGTTCTTTGGCCTATTTGGTTATTTCGTCACAAGTTTCGGTCCGATGGTACCCTTCAGCGGTACAAGGCTCGTCTAGTGGCAAATGGCAAGTCTAAATTAGTGGGGGTTGATTTGTGATGACACTTTTAGCGTTGTGGTCAAACCGGCCACCATCCGCACTGTTCTCACTATTGATGTCTCGCATGCTTGGCCCATTCGTCAGTTGGATGTCAAGAATGCGTTCCTACATGGTGATCTCGATGAGGTTGTGTATATGCATCGGCCACCGCGCTATCGAGATCCCCGACATCCGGATCATGTCTGCCGGTTACGTAAGTCCCTGTATGGGCTGAAGCAGGCACCTCGTGCGTGGTCTCAGCGCTTTGCTACGTTTCTCACCGGCTCTATGGGATTCTCCAGTTTTGTAGATGTGATGAGTCTTTGTTTGTCTACAGTCAGGGATCAGATATTGTCTACCTCCTCCTCTACGTTGACGATATCATCATTACACGATACTCTCCTACAGTTGTGCAGCGGGTTATCTCTCAGCTTTCGACTGAGTTTGCTATGACCGATCTTGGACCCCTGCATCCTTTTCTGGGTATTGCTGTGACTCGAACTACATATGGTATGGTTCTCTCTCAGCGCCAGTATGCATCTGAGATCCTGCAGCGTGCTTCAATGGAGGGTTGTAGGCCCGTTAGCCCTCCGGTTGAGACTGGCTCCAAACTCACTGCGGGTTTAGGTCCTCCGGTTGATGATTCCACCCTCACCGCCACCCGCAAACAAAAGATCCACGTGTAGGCCAAAGAACGCCACACGTTAGGGGGCGTGTTGAGAAGTCCCACATCGGACATTCAAGAAGAATAAACATAATTAATAAGTGTCATGGGCAACTCCCCTCATTGCCAATTGGTTTTTAGGTGGAACCCCATGGATGCGCTTACATGGTATCAGAGCCTCGGCTCACACACGTGAATGGTTTAACAACCCACGTGCTCACCGCCACCCGCAGACAAAAAGATCCGCAGACAAAAAGATCCACGTGTAGAGCCAAAGAATGTCACACGTGAGGGGGCGTGTTGAGAAGTCCCACATCGGACATTCAAGAAGAAGAAACATAATTAATAAGTTTCCCTGGCTACCCACCTCATTGCCAATTGGTTTTGAGGTGGAACCCCATGGATTCTTACAATCAGAGGTGATTAAGGATTTTTGGGCGGCAATGATGCTGGAGATCTGTGGTGTTGTTGGCAGTTTTATTGAAGTCAACGCCGAAAATTTAGAAGTGATCCCGCCGGTGGCGATTGCAGAGCCGGTGACGCAGGAGGTTGTGGTGGTGGCGAAAAACCATTAGCACAAAATTTTCGAAATGACACCTCCCTAGTTGCAATTTAAAACCGGGATTTGAGGGGAACAAATTCCAGATTTTGATTCCGCTGAATTTCGCAAATGACGATATATCCCGAAAATATCAAATTCCTTGTTTTCATAATTCATCCAAGCGGACCATAAAGGAAAACCTAATTAACAAATCTGTTTAATGTAGGATGCATTAAGCAAACCTACCTACAAGAATTAACAATCCGGAAATCTCACTGAAAGAACTAAACCAACTCCAGTAGTAAGATGCAAAAGATGTAACGAACTTGATATGATGTACATATTGTACTAAAAATAATGGCTAGGCAGATAAATAATATCCAAACCTTAAAGATTCATAGTCAGCAGAAGAAGACGTAACTGAGGATGAAAGATCGAACAAGTAACTTCCACAGAAACTGAGGATGAAAGCTCGAACTCGAAGAAATACCAAAGTTCCTCAAAAAATGAGAATGTAAGATGGTAACACTTTTTGCACTATATCATGGATGACAGGGAATAACAACAAAACAATAATCCAGTAGGCAAACAATTCGTTCCTGGACTTTGCGGGACAATAAAAGGAGCTCGACACTTGAAGAAATGACATGCATAGTGTGCTCCATAATCTTGGATGCATCTGATGCACTATTCGGAGGCCATTGGAGTTTCATTCACAGAAAACATATGATCTGGGAATAAGGTACTGCCCCCACGTAATATCAGGTATCAGCCATACACAAGTAACACAACTCATTCTAGTAGCTGCCAGCAATGTGAGTGATGATCCCACAAGGGGCATACTCAGTTTACTGATGTGATAATACTTGGACTTCTTATGTCCATGGACCAGCAATTGCCAATTGATAGCAAGTGTATCAATTTTCCGAAGGCTTCCACTTCTAAAGTAATTAATCGAATTCATATTGCCTCTGCATTGGTCTGAAGAGTTATTTCCATACCTAAACTGATCTGAACCATTTAGCATAGTTCGATTCAATTTGTACTTCCCTGGTTTGAACTTGCATTCCTATTGATAAGTACAAAACTTGAATTTCTTTTCCTGTCATCTCTTTACTTGATAAAGGATCCCCAAGACAAACCGACAACACAGAGTTGAGTCGCACATACAAAACAGGGGCTCAAAAAAAAATACTAGAACTACTGAGGAGTCCTGTTATTATGCCAAAAAAGAGGATGGGTTTCTGAACGGTCGACGCCATTAGGTTCTTTGCCTCACACGGTAATATTAAACGGTTTTGCCCGTCAGACTTGAGTAGGATCATATTCACCCAGGAATGAGTCTTGTAAGTAACCAAAGTGCACTAATGCTAATAAGAAGAGATTGAATGAGTGATGATAATATACAAAATATCCTCAACCATTGTATGAGTTAGTAACTTTTATCTTACCAAGGAATGACACTTTACATGTTTGTGGAAAGTGAGGGATTCATTGGCACTTTGGCATTGTTAGCTCACTCTTCTTTCATCTTCCCCTTCTCCTTTCCCGTCTCCCCCATATGAATAGGATCCAAACTACGCAGTGCTTATACCAAGTTGTGCATCGTCTAGGTTCAGACTTAGATACACTTTCATATGGATGGATCGGGGACAAGGTTTGTTCTCTTCAGTCCATATGTCTGGTTAATAAGTGTCCAGGTTGTGTTCTTGGTCCTTATGAGGGCATTGTTTATGTCAACTTCCTTCCCTTCGCATTATACCGAAAATTGAGGGACTCAAAACACACTAGTAAGAAGAATCTTCCCATTTTATACCTTTCTTACCTATACAACTATCAGTAGGTCAGTATTTTTCCTCTCTGTTAAGATCATCAAGTTGTGTTGTCAAGCCACAAACATTAAAAAACAAGGAACCTGTGTCATTATGATTCACTACAATGATTTCCTTCAAGTTAAGGATGGCTTAGATTCACGGGTAGATATTACCTCTTTGGTGTACTTAAACGGCATCATTCGGATACTTCTAGAGGAAGATATGACCATTTTGATATAAGCCTACACATATAGAAAGTCCTACAGGGAGCGCAAAAGAAATCTCCCGTTGACTTCGATTAAGCAATCGATTTGTTGTATAGCATGTTTGTTCGACTAAAAATGTTCTGCCGGAACGCAATTGAAATATGCTTCGTTGTATTGTATACTTTGTTAGCATCTTTTGATTACTACGGTTGGATTTGTTTTGTTGTTTGAGTGCACAACATATTTTTAAGGATTTAATATGTAGAATAATGTGTTAGGGAAAAAGGCGAGGACTGGTCAGTGTTTAGAACTATTGCAGGCAGCAGTTGAGTTGCATGCCAAAGAGGGTGGCCATGCAGATAAATGACGGAACGCTTATATGGAGTAAAGCTTCTGGTTCTTAAAGTACTATGAAATGAGTGTGTTTTCTATGCCTTTAAGGGAGTTTGAAGCCAGATGTCAAGTAACAACTCAACGACCACCCTAACCAGTAAAACCAATACAAGCATACTGCTTATGAATTCAGTGAAGAGATTATGAAACTGAGTTTATCGCGGAACGAGGGATTTAACCTTGAAACCCAAAATTCACCCACTTAAAACGATGAATTCTGGAGTTCAAATAAGAAAGAAAATAGCAATGTGAAAGTGTCCTGTGTTTGGCTCATGCTCATAAATGATTCAAAAATAAATGAACATGTATTTCTCTCAAAAATAAAATAAATGAACATGTATTAAACTTGTTTCCATGAGTAGATTGGTCACAACAACATTAGCCGTGGCAACGATTGCTTAGTGATGTATAACAAAGATGCAGGAATGTGGTAGGATATGAGCACCAGTAAAGCGCATATAATTGGAAATCTACCAAACTTTTAAATAGAAAAACGGAAATGGCAAGCATGGAATCATAAAACACTCACCAGAGCACAACTGACCAGACTGAAACTAGGCTCCCCAAGAAAGTACCTACCCTACATACACAAATCAGCATTAGCAATCAGAACCATAGTCGCAACTAGGAACTGATTCAAAGGGTACTCTACTCAGATCAAATACTTCCAGATCTCGGAACCTCTACAGTAGGGTAATTTCTATTTTTTATGACCTATGACACAAGTACTCAATTAGGTACATAATTGAAGAAAAAAACAACAACACAGTTGGGTTTTATGAACTACATACTCGATTAGGTATAACTCATGTAGAAACCAACAGCGAATTAATCCCAAATTATTGAAAACCTACCACAATGTTAAAACAAAACTAGCAGGGAGTAATGGAGATTTAATGGTTGTTTTGATTAACATGTTTTCTGCGCCAGAATTAAGCATTTCTTTCAGTGCCAAGTCAATTGCACATTTCAATTGAAGCGAAGACTCGCAAGCACAATCTCGGTACTAGTTGAATTGCATAAGTGTGAGCAGTTCTATCACCGAAACATAGACGACTACTAGAAGCTATCTAGGGAATTAAATTAGTAACAGATTCTATTGCTTTTGGTTGCAAAATTTACAGACCTTTTGGCTGAATTACAAAACTCTTGCAGCATCCTTGTGTACTCAGTAAATCTTCCTCCACATGTAAACTGCAAAACAGAAGCGCAATGTCATAAACTACAACAATAAAGACGTGCTTGAACACAATCTCATGCTTGAACAAAATCTGAGCGAATACAAAGTTTAGACCCGGGTGGATTCGAACCACCAACCTCCCAACCCTACAAAGAGGGCGGGCGCTCTGTCCAATTTGAGCTACGGATCTCTCAAAGTCACATGTCATAAGTCCATTTCGAAACTCTCAAACTCGAAGTCAACCGTTTTATCCAGGCCACCTGAAATATGTCCAAAAAGATGCTACCCAGGGTTTGCATAATGTAATGTAGAGCCGGCCCATCACCACCATAGGGTTGATAAAAACTCACAAACTCAAAGTCAACCGCTTTATCCAGGCCACCTGAAATATGTCCAAAAAGTTACTACCCAGGATTTGCATAATGTAATGTAATATATGCAACAAAAATAGAGCCAAGTCCAGAGATAACAATCAATTCACTGAAAGCCGGCCCATCACCATCGGGTTGATAGAAATTAATTTGAATAACAAGAGGTGAAATAACTACTTTAAAAGCCAGACAATCCAACCTATGTATTACAACTTGTATTTACTGTACCGAGAGATAAGAGTAGCCAGATGTATACTTATACCAAACTTCAACTGCGGCAGCAGAAACTCAAACTGTTGGGTGCTAACGAGTAACTACAAAACAATGACAGCATAGCAAATTAATCTGTTCCGCATTACGACGAGGAATTCAATTGCTGTAGGAGAACCACAGGGCTAACAAACTGTACTCCCCAAGGCGTCAGCAAAACACATTACAAAAATTGCAGTTCCACTTGATAACGAACAGAACCATAATCTTTGAACAAATCGTTTCCCATATATCTTGGGTCAGAAATGCAGAATCGAACTCCTTGATCGAACTCTGAAGTTGATGGAAGTCTAAAAAATCACATGAGACGATGGAAGCCAATGGCATCTACTAGTAACGAGCAACGGCCATGGAAGTTGTGAAGACGCTGGAAGTCAATGGCAACTGCTAGTAACGAGCAACGGCCATGGAAGTTGGTCGAGCTCAGAAACATCATTGACTCTAAAAAACACAACGGGTAACATTTCACTTGATCCACCAGGAAAGCACTGCACAGAATCAAGAGTCAATCAATAACAGGAATAATTTCAACTAGAACTGACTGAAATGCCAAAACCAAATTTCTGAAATAGTGAACATAAACAAAATTCTTACCTAAACCACGGTGATAGTTTTCACAGGCATCAAGTTTCTTCACAGCATCGTAGCATCAACAACTCAGCAACTGGAACAGCACGAACAGGCGCAGCAGCAGCAGCACAGCTTCAGCAGCAGTCTGGCAGCAAAACACCATCTGGAACGGCAACCAATAGGGCGACTCAGCATCTGGATCAGCAATGCAGGAGGTGCAGCAGCAGCGACTCATCATCAGGCCAACAGTCCATTCGGATGGACAGCAGGAAGATACCGGAGCAAAATAGTCTGAACAGGATAGAGCAGCTGGAGGTAACAAGAAAGAGACCACCAGCAACTATGAATACACCTCACGAATTCCACGTATAAGCGTCAATCACCACAGGACAAGACAATGATGTTCATGAAGTGTTAGGGCGGCTGCTGGAAAAAGTCCTCCAATCTTGCTGAAAAAAACACTGCGAACTATAATTTGCACAGCCCGGACAAGCTTTTGACACCAATCTTCTTCCCTCCAGAGTCTTTTGAGACACTAAAAGATACTACACTCTTTTTTTCCAAATACAATAACCGCACTTACCAGATTACAATGTACAACCAACTACAAAATGAAATTCCATTGCCAATACTCCAATGTAACCAAAAACTATATAATTCACCAAAACTTTCAACAAGAAAAAAAAAAGACGATAGAGAACTGCCACTTTGTGAACAAGAAAAGCCCTATTGGAATCACAAGATTGGAGAACCAGTTGGGTTGACAAATGAGTAAAAAACCATCATCAACTCAACCAGCCCAGTCAAGTAAACCAGTAGTACTTGTATTGTTAACTCATACAATAGAATCGCTTCCGGTTGACTAAGATTACCATGTGTAACATTATTGGCGAACTCAAGATGATTGTTTTAGGCAGCAAAAATAATTTGATGAGAATGAAATTGCGATACACTGGTGGGAGTGGAGTTGTTATTTAGATAATCATAGACCAGCACTTTCCAACTAATGCAATGAAGTATGTTTGTGGGGAAGAGACAGATATCTCCTTCATAGTTCTAGCCTTCATAGTTCTAGCTGGCTTTTCAAAATGATCATGCCATAAATTTTACTTCCAGTTCAAATATATTTAAAACTATGGTAACAAGTGTGGATGCATCGGCTGGGGTCTTTGATCAAAATAAGGGATAACACATGACATCATGAACATCATAGACAGGCCATGTTAAAGTTTAAGTATAGTCCTATTAACAGTGAGACTAAGGTAGAAATTCTTATCCTTATTATTCTTCTAAAATTTTAAGAAAGAAATTTAGTTTTTACATAAACTACTCCCAGTAAAATATCAAACGCAATTGAGCCTAGAGTTTGAATTCACTGAAAATCAAATTTAGCTTTGAAAGTATTCAAATTATCGTACTCATGAAAAACTATTGGTTTCAGATGCAATTAAAATTTTCTTGATTTAACTGGTGAGAAAATTTGGCTAATATGACAGAAATTTAAAAGGAGTTTAATATGATGTCAAATTCAATTACTGTGACCTAATTTTCGTAACTGTGGATAGTGCTGGAATTGTAAGCGAATATATTCAACTAACGCGACCTAAATTTAATTAGATTAATGGAGTAACGATTAATTAAAAATTGCAGAGGATGTACCTTGTGCCGATGCAGTGTTTCCATTTTCCCCAACAACAGCTATTCGAGTTAAAATCGCTGATCATGTGCCTGAT
Organism: Linanthus parryae; assembly: GCA_023055425.1. Classification (NCBI taxonomy): domain Eukaryota; kingdom Viridiplantae; phylum Streptophyta; class Magnoliopsida; order Ericales; family Polemoniaceae; genus Linanthus; species Linanthus parryae. Next base: position 43,907,592 of record JALGPY010000007.1, read on the forward strand.
GTTGCGTATGACTCGGTCTTTGCAAAGAGAACATAAAAGAAAAAAGCACAACGAGAACGCCACAAACACACACACAACTGAGGGGAGACTCCGGGCAAAACCCCCGTGCAATCTCCCCCCAAAACCAAAAAATTCTCTTTTTTTATTAGGACAGGTGACCTGCCAAGCGAGCGCACCCGACATGGCAAAGGCCTGATGACAAAAGAACAATCAGAGTCAAACAGCCCATCAGGCCGTTACAACACCGATCATCTCTTTTACATCTACATAAAACAACCCCAATCAAACTCAATTCGTGACATACAAAGCACTATCTCACCGGAGATAATCCAATTTGTTTCACGACCGCAAGTCAAAACTCTAGAAGATGCAGATCTAGAATCTCTCCTGTTCAACAAAAGAACAAATATTAGAACAACCATGAGCCTATACCCAAATTTAACATACATCTATGTCAGAAAAATCGAATCGAATTGTGATTATACCTGTAAAACGTCGATTTGCATCTGAAAAGCTCCGATCTGACGTTTTCATGACATAAACGTCGGTTTGGATCTGAAAAAGCTCCGATCTGACAATTTCATGTCAGAAATGAAGATAATCACCGAGATCCAAAGGACACGACCGAATAATCCAACCACCGACGACAAACCGTCGTCAAGCTAAGAGATCCACCTCGATCTAGCCCATAGAGCCTCTCCGAAATCGATTCTACGGGTAGGATGACCTCGCAGACTCCAACAACGGAACAGCCGGAAAGCACCATGTTCCCCGACGATCGGCAAAACGGGGCTGCCGTAGAACAAGGCATAGCGAGAGAGATTCCGCGGATGGATCTAGAGAACTTTGGGAAACGCGTCGATGGATAACAGAGAGACAAGAGGGAAACCCTAGATTTATAGAGGGGGGAGGAGAATGAACGGATGAGATTTGTCGTAGGAAAAGGAATCAACGGTGTAGAAGGAAGTGATATTAGGCTGAGGCGGTTCCGGATTGGAGAGGAGGTCGTGAGAAAACCTACCCATCACATGATGTGGCTACTTTTTCGCAGCAAATTGGAATGGGACACGTGTCCACGCACTTTGCCGTTCAATGCTGTCTTATAGGTGGCGTGTTTGATTAAAACATTGCACGACGTGAAGTGTGAACCTAAATCTATTTCATTGTTGCGTGCTAGAGTTTGGAGCTGTATTTATTTTTATTTTTTAAGGAAAAGATTGTATTTAACCCACTGGGCCGGAGCCCAACATATCAGAATCAATTACATCAGTGATCCAACTTGGGTCATAGTAGGCCCAAGAGAAGGAAGAGTCTTCTAGATCTACACGTTGACAAACTAGATGAGCGGCCCGATTACCCGTGCGAGGCGTGTATTGAAACACGTACTCGGTGGAGTCTTCGAGAAGGCGCAGGCTTCGCAGCAAAATTCGACCACACAATGAATTATCCACGGCAACCGTTTCATTTCTCATATCGGTGAAAATGGAGCTTTCTCTGTTTCTCTCTCTAAGACAATTCCAGAGAGAGATGAGAGACTTGGAATCACTTTCGAAGATGACCGGAGATATCTCCATCTCCACCGCCAATTTGACTCCTTCGTAGATGGCTAGAGCTTCTGCTTCTCTCGCCGATATTCCGAACGGTAGCCTAATTCCCCTTCCGGCGATGAGGAGACCGTTTTCATCTCTGACCACCACTCCGGCGCTGGCTGATTGTCTCTCCTTATTCCAGCTAGCGTCTGTATTGACCTTCAACCAGTTTGGGGGAGGTTTCGACCAGAGTTTCGCCGGAGATGGGAGGTTCTGAGCCGGATTCGAGCCCTCTGTACTTTGCATGTGTAGATCTAAGAAAGTTAAGTACCCCAGTACTTCCTCCTTTAGCTGATTTGCATCTTTCTTTCTGTTGTTATGAACTGCTTGGTTTCTATTGTGCCATATGGATGAGATACCCAACAGAATTTGACCCGGTCTTGCTGTTGTAGGTGTTCGAAGACGGTTGGGTACCACTCCTTGAAGGTCACCGAAGCATTGTGACAGCTCGGGAGATGGATGATACTTTTCCACAAGTCCTTTGACGTTTGGCATCTACGAAAGAGATGAGCCTCAGTTTCTTCTTCTTCTCCGCAGATCGGACAAGAACCAGGTACCACCACGCCTCTCTTTCTTAGATTCGATCTAGTAGGGAGACCTTTGTGCATGCATATCCAGATAGGGAAGAGGAATCTCTTAGGAATTTTCATTTTCCAGAAACTGTTCCACCAAGTTCTTTCGGGGAAAGAGGAACTTTCTATTTTGTCTGCAACTTTTCTTTCCAACATTTTATACCCAGATCTGACCGAATAAATCCCGTTTTCTTCGTAGTGCCAAAGAAGGTGGTCCGGTTCTGGAGTTGGAGGAATGGTAATCCGAAGCACTTCGTCTATATCCACTGGTTGCAAATAAGCATGAAGAGCCGCCATATTCCAGGTACGGGTCTCTTCATCTATGTGATCAGAAACCCTTAAATTTGGATTAAGATTAGGAGGAGAGATTACTTTGAAACTGTCTTGTCTCAAAATCCATCTATCTTTGAAAACCCTTAGATTTTCACCATTACCAATGCACCATCTGGATCCCTGTTTGATAACCTTCTTTCCTGCAATAATGCTTCTCCAAGCAAAAGAACAGTTTGAACTTGCTTTTGCTTTCAGAAGTGTAGAATTCGGAAAATACTTGGCTTTGAAAACTCTAGCCATCAACGATTGGGGGTTGTAAATGCATCTCCATGATTGTTTGGCTAGTAAAGCCAAATTGTGATTTCGCAAATCTCTGATGTGGAGACCCCCAGATGCTTTGGGTTTTTTCATCTTGTCTTTTGCTATCCAGTAGATAGGTTTCACTCTATCTTTCTTTCCCCACCAGAAATTTGAGATAAGAGATTCAATTTTTTGACATAATTCTTGTGGAAGCAGAAAACATAACATTGTATAACTCGGTATAGCTTGAATTACCGATTTGATGAGAATCTCCTTACCTGCAAAAGAGAGGGATTTTTCTTTCCAGTTCTTTAGTTTGTTGGCTATCCGCTCAATAATATGTTGGAAATTTGACGTCTTCTTCCTCCCTATCATCGTAGGAAGCCCCAGATATCTTTCGTGGAGAGATTCAAGTTTCACGCCGCAAAAACTACTCAGGAGGGCTTGCTGTTCCGGAGGCATATTGGCTGAGAAAACGATTGCAGATTTCTGTAAATTAATTTTTTGACCTGTTGCTTTTTCGTAGAGCTGTAGTAGGTCTTTGATTCTTGTAATTTCCTCTGTATTTGCACTTGAAAACAACAAACTGTCATCCGCAAAAAAGAGGTGGGAGATAGTAGGACCCCCTCTTGAAGCGGAAAGACCCGACAACAAACCATCGTTAGTTAGCTTCGTGAGAGCACACGAGAGAGCTTCCCCACAAAAAAGGAAAAGATAAGGAGAGAGCGGACAACCTTGACGAATACCCCTTTGTGGTTTGATATAGCCCATAGGACGACCCTTGAAATTCACCGAGAAGGTAGACGTTGTGATGCACTTCATCATAAGTGTGATCCATCTCTGACCGAAACCCAGCTTTTCAAAAACAGCCTTTAGGAAGGGCCATTCGACCCTATCGTAGGCTTTGCTGATTATATTTTAAGGGCAAAGCAACCTTGCTTCCCTTTTTTCCGGTATTTCATCGTATGGAGTAACTCAAAAGCAGTCAAAACATTATCAGTGATAAGCCGGCCTGGGACAAAAGCCGATTGAGTCTCCGAAATAATCCCCGGAAGAATTTTCTTCAGCCTATTCGCCATCGTCTTTGTAACCAGTTTGTACAAAACTGTGCAAAGGCTAATAGGCCTGAAATCAGCAGCATTTCTTGTCTGCTTAATTTTTGGGATTAAAGCCAGCACTGTGTGATTAATATCTCTCAAATCGGTAATGCCATTAAGAATATTAAGCACATAGCTGCTTACCTCATCGCCAATGCTATCCCAAAATTTTTGATAGAAGAGGGCTGGGAAACCATCGAAGCCAGGAGCCTTTGTAGGAGCCATCTGACTAAGGCTTTCTTCCACTTCCAATTTTGTGTACTCCCTGTCCAGCCATTCCCGTTGAGCTTCCGAGATTTGGTTGGTAGAGAATTGGAGTAAAGTTTCAATGTCCTGTGCCGAGGGATTCTCCGAAGTGAAGAGATCCCTAAAATACTCTTCTAAAGTATTGATAATTGCTCCGTCATTCGTTAACCAGACTCCGTTTTTATCTTCCAGCCCCGTGATTTGGTTTCGGGCCCTTCGGGCCGAGGCTTTCTGATGAAAAAACCGTGTATTACGGTCTCCTTCTCGTAGCCACTGAATGCGAGAACGTTGTTTCCAGAGCTGCTCCTCTGAAATTAGGAGGTCATTGATCTCCTTTTTTAGCTGGCGTTTCCTGTCCAGAGTCCTTTGGATCTGGCGTACTTTTTCCAAACTCTCCAGCTCGATCCGGAGATGCCGTAGTCTCTGTTTGACATTCCCAAAAACTTCTTTATCCCACTGTCGAAGCTTCCTCCCCAAGCCTTCGAGTTTCTTTGCGCAGTCCCCATCGGCCGTATTCTGCCAGTTCTCCACAACAAATTGTTGGAAATCGTCATTTTGGAGCCAGCAGGCTTCGAAGTGGAATCTTTTTTGCCCTGGCACATGGGCTGTTTCCACTTTCCTTAGAATGATCTCTAAAGGATTGTGGTCGGAAGTGGTGGTTACCAGGGTATTAACCCTAGCGTTTCCAAACATTGTTCTCCACTCCATGTTGGCGAAGGCTTTGTCAAGTCTCTCGCGAATGTAAGTGTCTTCTTCATGATTGTTGCTCCATGTGAACGGACACCCAAAGGAGCTCAAATCTTGAAGGTCACCAAAATCAATTGCCTCACGGAAATCTTCAATTTGGCTGAAATTGACCATACGCCCACCTTCCTTCTCATCGACGCTGCTGATAGCGTTGAAATCCCCAGCTACTAGCCACGGGCAAGAGTTTGAAGGTTTGAGTCTTTTCAGCAAGTTCCACGAGTTGTGACGTTCCATTCGGTTTGGATCGCCATAGAAACCAGTAAAAGTCCAAGGGTCCCCTCCCTCGGCTTTATCCACATTGCAGTGGATGTGATAGACGGATTGGGATCGTACCGTGATAGTGAGATCCTCCGTCCAAAAGAGGGCAAGCCCTCCACTCCTTTCCATGCTGTCCACAAAGAAGGAGTTTTGCATACTCAACCTGAGTTTAATTTCCTCCATTTCTTCCGAAGAGCGTTTGGTCTCCATTACGAAAACCATGGTCGGGCGCTTCTCCTTGACCAAGTCGATCAAGGCTAGAACGTTACGGGGGATCCCAAGCCCCCGCACGTTCCAGCATAAGAGGCTCATTGGTCTAGGCAGTGGTGCATCGCAACCACTGCCTCTGGTTCTGTGATTTTGCCTTGCTCCAACTCCATCTCTTGACCCGGATCCGACGCCTCTTCGCCTTCCAAACTGGGCGAATTTAAGTCCACCAGAGGCGAATCCTCTGTATTGACTGCACATTGCTTCTTTTTGGAAACCCCACCATTCTCCTTCTGCTGGTTGGGGAAAACAGCCTTCCTCTTCGAGAGAATGATTTTCTCTCTATTTTCTGGTTTTGACTTCTTTGAGGGGATCTTTTTTCCTTTTCCTTTCCCAATCCCGTGATCTTTTCCTGCTGAGAAAATTATCTCAGATGGAAGCGGATTCAAAACGGAATTGTCCTTTGCAAATCCCCTCTTCACCGATTTTGGGATAACCACAATCTGCTCCAAATTAAAATTAGGACCCATCACTTCCTTATCCCTATTCATTGATTGATATGATTTGGAGCCTTCCTTATCTGCCTGTAATTTTGACTTTCCTTTCCCAGCTTTCCCCTTCCCGCCTCCGGGCTTCGCCGGAAAATCCGACCGACGGTTCTCCCTCTTCCCGTCATTGGTTCTTGGCCAAGCTTTTGGGGCTGAGGCCGATTGGGAAAACTCCATTTTCCGGGCTTTCTTTCTGTTTGAAAGTAGCCAGAGACCGTACTCACGGTGAGAAGAAGACAAAGTATCCATTGGCTTCTTCTTACAGGCACTTTGTGGATGGTCCACACAACCACACCATTCACAAATTGAAGGAAGCTTTTGGTACTTGAAATCAACCCAAATAGAATCGCTTCCCTCAATTTCCACCGCTCCTCTTCGGAGCAAGGGTTGGTTCGATGGCATACGAATCCGCACCCTTAAATATCGATTACTTTCGGGTCCTTCCTCCCTTGGATCTACATCATAGACTTCTCCTATAGTGGATCCAATAATTTCTCCAACTTCTTTGTTGATTAGATGGAAAGGGAGGCCCCAGATTTGGACCCAAACTGAGACATTGTTAAAAGACACATCTTTTGCCTTTTTTCCGAGACTCCATTCTTTCAACAATAGCAATTGATCGTCAAAAACCCAGGGACCTCCTCTCTTCACACGGAGTAGTGTCTCTTCATTTTCAAACTTAAAAATGAAGATGTTGGGTTCGAGATCAATGATTCGAAGCTCTTCATCTTCTCGGCACCAAATTTTCTTGAAGAGATCCTTCATAAAACCTCCATTGATAATCTTCTCACCGACGAACTTGCCAATAAGACAATGATCAAAACTTCCGATTGCCCTTTCGTATAGCTCTTTACCGATCTTTGTTGCCCTTGATTCCTTCTCTGTCAGTTGAATCCGCCCTAACCACTCCGGCATGTTCACCGCCATCTGTGGCCTAGGTTTCTCTCTCTAGAACTTTAGAGAGAGAAAAAACTATAGAATTGGAGCTGTATTTACAGTTTGGAGCAGTATTTTTCTTTTCTTTTTTTTTACTAACCAAAGAGCTTTTAAGGCTACATACAAGTCCCGAAAAAAAAAAGCTACATACAAGCCGATCAAAAGAGCACAACTAAGAGCTACTACTCTGAGGTGGACATACTTAGAGCTAGGACTAACCCATGACTAACCGTACAAACCAAAAGCATTCCCCGACAAGTCTGGAGGAGTGAGACTTCCTTACATTAAGAAACCCTCATACATAAACTAGAAGCATGATATCAAACTGGACTCAATGGAGACACCCCAGCGTAGATGAGTGCTTTGAAGACATTGCAGCTACTTGTCAGCTGCAAGGAAGAAAAAATTATTTAGACTAAGAAGTACTTGAAAGCACGAAAAATTAGATAAATGAAGTATATGAAGTGGTAATGCTAGAATTGTTGTTGTTCCAAGATCTAATAGCCAGCTCATGACCTTGTATCAACTGATGTTCCGTTGATATAAGTTCTTGCTTGAAGATAAATGAATTGTGCGCCTTCCAGATGGTCCAAAGTAAACAATCAGTATGAAACCAATGGATGTCAATGTTTTGTTTCCTACAAGTCCGAATCCAACTCTTGATCCAGTTTTCTATGTTGAGGGACAGGTTAGGTTTGTATTTGGTATTTGCTCTCCTCCAAACCGCACGCGCTATGTTAGGCATGATATGAAAATATGGGAAGCTGATTCAATGGTTGTAGGATAATGTGGGCAGAAATGTCTCAGGGTCGAGATTTTTTTATGAATGTTGTAACAAGTAAGGAGAGAATTGGTGAGAATTTGCTAAATAAGCATTGTGATTTTTTTTCGGGGGGGGGGGGGGGGGGGGGGGGGGAAACCAGAAGCCCGGAGTTTCTTCCAAGGATGAGTGAAGGATATAAGTTTAAAACTGAGGGGAGAAGACACTACAAAAAAAGGTGCAAAAGCGGCATTTTTTTTGTGCGGCATTAATTTAAATGCGGTATCTGATTTTATTTACCGCATTAAATATTAATGCCGCTATACCAAAACAAATGCGGCATTACTTTTATTAAATGCCGCAACTGTTCATACAAATTCGGCATTATTTTTCTAATGCAGTATTCAATTAAAAACGTGATTAAAATTAATGCCTCAAAACCACCATATAAATACCCCACCGTTACCCCCAAATTAATTCCCAGTTTTCATCAAATATCAAACCAGATAGCCCAAATCTCCGAACCCTATCCTCAATCCCGCCTCTCCAATTCCTCAATCCCGCATCTCCTCCGCAATTCCTCAATCCCGCCTCTCCTCCGCAATTCTTCTTTCTTAAGCACCGAACCCTATCGGAGGAGAGTCGCCACCGCACATACAACCACTGACTCCGGTCTCGGAGGTGTAGGAGCCGCCGTACCTCGACACCAGAGCCGACCCCAACCCCGCCGACACGGAGGAGGAGACGGAAGAGGCGGAGGAGATGGAGCGCCCGCCGGCTGTTGTACCCTTCTCTCGTCTCTTTGCCTGCGCCGATCGGTTCGACTGGGTCTTGATGGTGGTCGGCTCGCTGGCTGCTGCTGCCCATGGCACCGCACTGGTCGTCTACTTGCATTATTAATTTGTTGGAGTACCACATTCACGATAAACAGAGGGCTCTTCTGTTTGATGAGTTCAGAGAGGTACTAGTGTCTTTGAGCCTTGCGAATTATTTCGATTTTTAACACTATCAATATGATTATTACAGAAATGTTATTCTTCAACTTATGTCACTCTCTATCCATCATTACTCAGAATTCTTCTCACTCAATTTTTAACATTTTGTGTTGTCTGTATCATTTTGGCCTTAGTGTATCTGTTTTAAATTGTTGGCATGTATGAGTTACTTCCTTGTTTTAAGTGAAATTATCAAATGCTGGCCGTGTTTGTGCTGCAAATGTGTATTCCGAAGTTGACATTTTGCTACCTGAGTTGGGACACATATTTCAGGGTGTTATGGTATCCATCAGTAGCTCTGTTGATTTGAATAGACAATCAATGGATCATTGGTTCGACCCTTCAATTCGAGCAGAAGAACTTCATCTTAGTATCCTTACTCTGAAGTTTTAAGACTCGGATAATGATAAGATGGCACAGTATGTGAGGAACTTATATTTTCCATGTGTAAGTATACATGATTGGATGAGGTGGTTCTTTGCTTCTTATGGTTGCTTAGGGCTATTATTGGTTAGAACTGAGAATATGGAATGTCAGGTTCTCAGGATCCCTGATAGGTTTCCGGCGAAGTTGTGTCGGAAGTAAGGACTCCAGGAGCTAAAATTGTAGCTCCGACAGCGACGATTAACAACTCTAATATAACGAATTTAACTTCTAAAAGCTAGAACAATTTAGAATAATGAAATCTCGTTTGACGAAGAACTAGTTATAACATTAGAATGTTTCTCCAATTCCTTTGAAACTTAGATATATAGCGAGTCTATGGTGTTTATGTATTTCCTTTTCCTATGTTCTTGGAGTAAATGAATGTCATTGTCCTTATGATAAGTTTCAGCTCTTAGGTACTAAGCTGGAGTAATATTCATCTATTTCTCAATAATAGGTACAAATGTGCAGTCATAGGGATCACGTTATAGTTTTACAGTCACTGACCAGTCCTGGAAGCTAAAACATTATAATTTCCAGTTGGTGTCTCTTAACTGTCTAAAACTGCATCTAATTTTATTTTTTTCTAAATGTTAATGAAGCTTGGAATTAAATTCCAGGGCCGCACTGCACCACCTGTGCCAGATTACCTCTAATCTAACAAGATTGAGAAGATTGATGTGAGTATTCCTTTGCATCTATCATGTTTGTTGAGAAGCATGCTTTATTTGCATGTGTTTCAGAGTATTGGATCATCAAACTGCACCCAATTTTATAATTTAATGTTTCTATGGTTTATATATACTTATCTTTTAGGTGCTCTTCATACAGAGAAGCATGTGAAGAATACAGGTACATACCCCATTCTATATGTAGGCATCTTGTAATCATCTAATTAGTTATCTTTTTGTTCAATTTATTGGATTGCTTTATTGACATCTGAAATGTGAATGCCTTCATGCTTATCTTTTGGTTACCCTCCCTATGTACAGGGGCTGAATGAGACTATGAGAGGGATAAATGAATGATATTAATTCAACAAATATATGGGTGGTGATTCTTACACTATTAAAAAAAGCCTCTTAGAAATTTAGGGAATTTACAGAAGAAAGTTTGAAAGCATATGAGGTTATATGGTTATGTTTCTTATACATTTTTTTGGGGATAGCGGTCAGTGTAGATTATATGGACTCCTCACTGGAACTTGATTTTCCCTTCATTTTCTTTGGCTGGTTGTCTTGATCCAGAACTTACTGAATTTGACTTTCTGACATGTTACATAGTTCCCTTCAAAACGTCCGCTATAAAATTAAAAGTTGTTCAAACTAGACGGTGTCAAGTAGAAAGAGTCCTCTAACATTCTGCTGAAGTCCGTACATGAAACAACTCTCAAATCACTCAACAAGAAAGTAAAATTTACCGTGGGTCACAATCATCAGATATTGGAGTGCTCTGGAGTGCTTGTCAGCGCTGTGGGCCTGTAGTTAGTTCAAACTTGTACTTGTAAAATTCTCCATTCTACAGGTATAGAAAGTCATTCAATAAGTCATACAAGACGATGTGTCTGAAGCTGAGGCTGAGACCACTGTTTATACTGTGTAGGCCCAAAGTGGAGTATTCTATCACAAGTGACTTAAATTCTTATTTTTATTTAAATAGTATTAATTATTTTTTTGCAGGTAACCTACTTTAATTTGAGCTGGAGTGTCGAAGATAGCACATTACTGATCAGGGGCATTGCTACTGTGTTTTGGTCACAACTTGTGCAGGCTATCAATGTCGTTTATTATGACAAATAACAGTGCAAGTCGATCTTGGGATGTGAAACCCTTATTTTGAGATTCTTGTATCTTAGTTTGTAGTTGAGACGACAAAAAATTCTGTTGTTCTCTTGATAGTTTCTTTGAAAATACAAGTGATCTATTTGGTGTACTTAATGCTATTGCAATGTTATGAGAATTTTAGTTGTGTAACACAAGCGATGTGTGCACAATATGTTTTCAATTTGTACATATATTTCATATAAGTTCTATTAGCTGAATAAGAAGCTGATGTGATGTTCACAATCCAGCTGGAAATAAAAATGCTGTAAACCCTAATGCAGCATTAAAATAACTGTTGTAACTAGGATCAAATACAGCATTAAAAAAATGCTGAAATTGAGTTAAATGCGGCATTAAATCAATGCCGTGATAAAATCTTTATGCGGCATTAAGTAAATTAATGCCGCAATAGCGCCGCTTAAAAATAATGCCGCAAGTAATGCCGCGTAAACTGGACGGCATTAATTTAATGTCGTTTAAGCAAAAACGGCACCGGCAAGTATAGCATTACCTTTATTGCCGTAAGTAATGCCGCAAAAACCTTAAACGGCATTTTAAGACAATATAGCAGCATTAAATTAATGTTGTTTTAGCTTCGTTTTTTGTAGTGAGAAGATATATTTGGAGAAAGGTTTGCTGAATCTTGTAGCTCATATGCTGAACGAGTTGAAAAGGTGCCATTCTTGGCAAGAGTCCAAACAGGCTTGTCTTGATCTAGATTACTATGAACGGGGGTATTTAGGATAAGAGTGGAAAGCCAAGGAGGTTATAATGAGTGAATAATATCTGTTTTCCAAATTCAAAGATCCTGATTTATAAGATCACCCACACAATTGTAATAAGCCACAAAAAGAGTGAAAGCAGTGGCTTTCGTTAAGTCCCGCTCCGTTCGTTTGAATCTTCCTACGAATTACCTCGCTACCTAAAGATTTTAGCTAAATAGCCCTCGATATATAGATAGATGGAAGTCTAGGAGGCTTCCTTAAAGAGAAGACTTCTCTGTTTGCCCAAAGCCCCTTTAGGTATACTAAACTTATTTCTATAATTCTATGAGTGCTAATAGAAGGATACGTTAACCAATCTCCTTGATAAAAAAATAACTTATCTATATAGATCAATTGTGGTGCTAACTTAATGGTGGTGCTAACTTAATCAGTATGGCATGCGAATTCTCCTCTGATAGTCGCTTTGGTTCGTTCATCCGCCCAGGATGAGGAGATCTCTTTGGATACCTTCCCTCTCTGGGTAAAAGAAAAGGCTTACTCTAGGATGACACCACCTAAGGGTACATGCAATTTATGCTTCTCCTAATCTGTTATTATGTCGTAAGCTTTAGGATGATTTACATTTACAATTACTTTCTGTTAATGTTCAGTTTTCTTTGATTTAATTGGTGGCCATAATGAAATTACTTGTTCCTCTAAGAAATTAGGCGGTAGACCATTTCATTTTTCTCATAATTCGCTTCTTAACTTTATGAAGAATTGTAAATTAACGGATTTAGGCCTCCAAGGTCTTAAATTTACTTGGACTAATAGACAATTCCCTCCCCATTCAGTTCAAGAGCATCTTGACATGGCGATTGGTAATGACTTATGGTTCCACCATTTTGAGAATTGCTTGGTTACCCATATTCCTCGTTTAACTTCCAATCATAATCATATTTTCCTCCAAACTAATCCAAGTTATAGGATCCTTTAATCACTACTTTAAACTTGAACCTTTCTGGTTGCATTACTCTTCTTTTTATAACTTAATTACTACTTTTTTTTCAGGGTAATGATAATTACAACACAAAATTTATTAATCACAACACAATACATTTTTACATGACATTTATGCCCCTTAGTCTCAATTAACATTTCTTCATAATTACATACCGCTACCACTCATTCAATCTACCAAATCTCTCATTTTGGATTTTTTAACAACCCATAACCCAAAATCCACCATCTGACTCCCAAATCTCTCTCGCGAATCAAAGACACACGTGAAAACACAAATTAAACTTCCACAATATGACCACCAGATTAAACCGACACTAGTTATCTCAAACCAAACCCAAGGTCCGACCAATTGCAAACCAAATCGAATGCGCCGACACCGAAACCACTATGGCACCAGACTCACCACCGAGCATCATTGTCGATCCACCCAATATCACCGCATCTACCATCTCTCTCGTCTCAAACCACCAACGCCGCCGCATACCAAATCGAGAACCGCCTATGCAAATTTTTTACCTCCCAACTTCCCAGTAATTACTCAGTAATCAATACCCAATCGATAAACGCATCGATACTCATATGGCTTCCTCCTTATCCCTCTGAAATTATTTCACTGTATAATAAAAGAGGGGGAATGCTTCACGAAATGGTAGGACAAAGGTGAGGGATTGGGGACCACTCAGGGCATGGTGCTGCGGTCGGTGGATGGTGAGGTCTGCTATAATTGTTGCCGCAATTGCTTGACGATGATTAGCACAGAGTCAAGGGCTCGTGGTCGTGTGGATTTGAAGATGTAGGGTTACTTATGAGTATGTGAAGGATAGAGAGACAAAAGCAACGAGGTAATTATAGCAAAGGACATTTTATCCAAAAAAATTATAGCAAAGGACGAACAAAATTATGTAAAAATGCATTGTGTTGTAAGTAACAATTATTGTGTTGTAATTATCATCACCCTTTTTTCATAACTGTAATGATACTCTTTGTTGCAAACTAGCTCAATTACATTATGTTATCACCTCTTGGCGCAAAAAAGAAGTAGGAAATCTTTTTGCTTGTAAACGAAATCTTGAAATTCAACTTTCTGATATTCAACATTAGATTGAGTTTATTCCCTCTTTGTACAATGTCCGAGCTGAGAAAAGACTTCTCGATTCTTTTCGCCATCTCCAAAATGACGAATTAGAATTTTGGAAGTTGCGAGCTCATTGTAATTGGGTTCTCGATGGTGATCGTAATACTTCCTTTTTCCATCATTCGGTTATTCATCGTTGCCGTTACAATACAATTACTACGTTGAAATACGACTCTGATTCTTGGACTAGTAATTCCAATACCATTGTTCGTCTTATTAAAGATCACTTAGGGCTAGTTTGGGAATGTTGTGGCGATGCTGAAAAGGTGCTATGTGAAAACACTGTGGAAAAGCTGCGGTGAATTCTTGATAAAATGTTGTTTGGTAAATATTACGTAAAAGTTGTTGTGAAATATTAATATATTAATTTTGTGTTTGGTAAAATCAACTGTGAAATTGTTGTGAGAGGGTAAAAATGACAAAAATAACTATTGATATTTTTAAAAATTTAAAGGTTAAAATCGGTTGTAGATAAATTAATCAAAAGCACTTTCTAGAAAAGCATCTCCCCCTTGCTTCCTGAAAATTGTTGTGGGACAACTGAAATTGTCCGGAAAAGCAGTTTTTTTTACCAAGCACACTAAAACTGCTTCTGCTGTCGGAAATCAGTTGTGCTGGCAGCAGAAGCATTCCCAAACTCACCCTTAGTTAACCGGTTCCGAGCTACATCCTCTTGTACCCAACATTTTTTAAATCTCGTAGATCATTAACAATCACTCAGAGCATCCTAATCACCTTAGTAATTTAATTTCTCTTGAAGAACTCAAAGCAACTGTCTTTTCAATTCACCCACATAAGAGCCCGGGTCGTGACGGCTACCATGCGTTCTTTTTCAAAATTTTGGAACCGGACTTACTTGTGCTCATCAATCAAAATTGGTCTACTGGATCTATCACCCCCAATATTAACAAAACTATCTTGGTCCTTATTTCTAAAATTACTCCTCCTCAAGTTTGTAATGATTTTAGACCAATTGGTCTTTGTATTACAACTTACAAAATTCTTGCAAAAATTATTGTCAATCGTCTTCGACCTTTCTTAGATCACTGGATCCTCCCTTTCCAAGCTGGCTTCGTCCCTGGTCGTCGGACTTCTCATCATATTATCATCGCTAACAAATAAATTTACAAATTGATACCAATTGAAAGTTTGTAATGTAAGTATAAAATACATGATCAATTACTCTATTAATTTGATTAATAAACCTAGAGGCAATCAATTGGGATTATTCATATGCATGAATAAATAAGGAGTTATTTGCCCAATTGAACCAAGAGTTGCATAAGGGATGCAATTGGAATTGTTCCTACCTAAAGTAGTCAAATTATGGGTGACTTGCCAAAGCAAGCTCATAAGGAGATGAAAGATGGATCTTGGCCCACTAGAAAATATAAGGATATTTTCTGCATTAATATCTTGAGAGTTATTAATCCGTAGAAAAATAGTGGGAGCAATATTTGATAAACTAGCCATTATTGAATATAGTCAAAAATTCACAAATACTAAAACTTGCGTATTTTCCCTTTTGTAGAATTCCAAATGGCGAACAACTTATCGAGTTCACAACATTCCCTACGATCTGTCCTTGAGAATGACAAGCTCTCTGGAACCAACTTTCTTGATTGGTACAGAAACTTGAGAATTGTTCTCAAGCAAGAGAAGAAACTATACGCAATAGAGGAGCATGTTCCAGAAGGTCCAGAGAACCAAACACCTGCTGCCTTAAAGGCGTATCAAAAGCGTGTTGATGACGCTAATGATGCGGCTTGCCTAATGCTTTGCACCATGACTTCTGAGCTTCAGAAGCAACACGAAAACATGAATGCTGTCGATATGATCGAACATCTAAAGCAGCTCTTCCAAAAGCAGGTGAGGGTAGAGAGGTATGAGGTCTCAAAGGCACTGTTCAAATGTCATCTGGCAGAAGGGAACCCGGTGGGACCCCATGTACTCCGAATGATAGGGTACTTGGAGAATCTCGCCCGACTGGGGTTCCCGGTCGGCCAAGAGTTGGCAAGCGATCTCGTGTTGCAATCGTTGCCCGAGAGTTATGGACAGTTCATTATGAACTATAACATGAACGAGATCGTGAAACCACTGCCAGATTTACTCAACATGTTGAGGACGGCTAAACAGAGCATCAACAAAGGTAAGGGCAAGGCCATAATGATGGTACAGAAAGGAAAGGGCAAAAGGTTTGCCTCTTCCTCCAAGAGCAAAGGCAAGTCAGTTGCCAAGTCCAAGGAACCTGCCCTTAAGCCTGTTGGTGGCATTGCCAAGGCCGTGACTAAAGGTGAGTGTCACTACTGCAGTCAGCCTGGACACTGGAGGAGGAACTGCCCAAAATATCTGGAGGACAAGAGGCTTGGAATAGTGATTCCACCACCACCAGGTATTTTTGTTGTAGATGTCAATTTAACTTTCTCTACATCATGGGTATTAGATACTGGATGTGGATCTCATATTTGTCGAAATATGCAGGATCTAAAGAGAAGTAGGAGATTGGCTAAAGGGGAGGTAGAGCTGCGCGTTGGGAATGGAGCAAAGGTTGCTGCGTTGGCCATAGGCGTTTGCGAGCTATCTCTGCCTTCAGGATTAGTTTTAGAATTAAATAATTGCTATTTTATGCCTGCTATGAGCAGAAACATTATTTCTATTTCTTGTTTGGACAAGGATGGTTTTATTATTTCAATAAAGAACAATTGTTGTTCCTTTTATTTAAATAATATTCACTATTTTAGTGCGCAATTATTTAATGGACTTTATGTCCTTGATCTAAGCAATCATGTCTACAACATTAATACCAAGCGGATTAAAATAAATGATTTGAATCCTGCTTATTTATGGCACTGTCGTTTAGGCCACATAAATGAGAAACGTGTATTTAGACTCCATAAGGATGGATTACTAGACTCGTTTGATTTTGAATCATATGAGACATGTGAGGCTTGTTTATTGGGAAAAATGACAAAATCTCCTTTCAATAAGAAAGGTGAGAGGACTAGTGAGCAATTGGCACTCATACATATCGATGTGTGTGGGCCATTTGCCACGCCTGTCAGGGGTGGTTATGTCTACTTCATTACATTTACTGATGATTACAGTAGATATGGATTTGTGTACCTTATGAGGGCAAAATCCGAATCATTTGAAGTGTTCAAAGAATTCAAGAATGAAGTAGAGAAGCAACTTGGCAAAAGTATAAAAGCTCTACGATCGGATCGTGGAGGAGAATACTTGAGCCAAGAGTTTGACGACTATCTTAGAGAGTGTGGGATCGTGTCCCAACTCACTCCACCCGGAACGCCACAATGGAATGGCGTGTCCGAGAGGAGAAATCGAACTCTATTGGATATGGTTCGATCTGTGATGTGTCAAACCGATCTTCCATTATCATTTTGGGGCTACGCTCTATTAAGTGCAGCTTTCACCATTAACCGTGTTCCATCTAAGTCAGTCATGAAGACGCCATATGAGATGTGGAGTGGGAAGCATCCCACACTGTCATTCATGAGGATTTGGGGCTGCGATGTCTATGTAAAACGTTTACAATCAGACAAGCTAGGGCCTAAATCGGATAAGTGTAAATTTGTGGGGTACCCTAAGGAAACTAAGGGTTACTACTTCTACAATCCAACCGAGAACAAAGTGTTCGTTGCTCGGACCAGCGTGTTTCTAGAAAGAGAGTTTGTCTCTAAAGAAGCAAGTGGGAGGAATGTAGAACTTGAAGAGGTTCAAGAACCACAAATCACTGAACCGATTATGGAACATGAACAGGAACCACAAGCAGTTGTGGAGCAACCTGTTCAGGTAACACAAGAGCTTCGTAGATCTAATAGAGTGCGCCAGGAACCCGAGAGGTATGGACTTCTCGTGACCGATTCCGGTGACACGATGCTCATAGATGATGAGCCTACTACCTATGAGGAGGCCATGAGTGGCCCAGACTCTCAGAAGTGGCTGGAAGCCATGAGATCCGAGATGGAATCCATGTATACCAACAAAGTATGGACTTTGGTGGAACCACCCGATGGGGCGCGACCCATAGGGTGCAAGTGGGTCTTCAAGAAGAAGATCGACATGGATGGTAATGTGATTATCTATAAGGGCCGATTGATGGCTAAAGGATTCAGACAGATTCATGGTATTGACTATGATGAAACCTTTTCACCAGTCGCTATGACCAAATCCATCCGAATCCTACTTGCGATTGCAGCATACCACGACTATGAGATTTGGCAGATGGATGTCAAAACAGCATTCCTTTATGGGAATCTCCTCGAGGACGTGTATATGATACAGCCGGAGGGTTTTGAAGATCCAAAGCAAGCCAACAAAGTCTGTAAACTGCAACGATCCATTTATGGATTGAAGCAAGCTTCTAGGAGTTGAATCGACGTTTTGATGAAGTGGTCAAAGAGTTTGGCTTCATCAGAAACGAAGATGAGTCTTGTGTTTACAAGAAGGTTAGTGGGAGCTCTGTAGCTTTTCTGGTCTTGTATGTGGATGACATAATACTCATTGGAAACGACATTCCCATGCTGCAATCTGTGAAAGATTGGCTAGGAAAGTGTTTCTCAATGAAGGACTTAGGGGAAGCAGCCTATATACTCGGTATAAAGATCTATAGAGATAGATCTAAGAGGATGCTAGGCCTAAGTCAAAGTACATATATTGACAAGGTGTTGAAACGGTTCAACATGCAAGATTCCAAGAAGGGATTCTTGCCCATGTCACATGGAATCACTCTTTCGAAGAGTGGTTGTCCCTCCAATGAGATTGAGAAGGAACACATGAGTAGAATCCCCTATGCCTCGGCCATATGATCTATCATGTACGCCATGTTATGTACTAGACCAGATGTGTCATATGCCTTGAGTATGACAAGCAGATACCAATCCAATCCGGGTGAGAGTCACTGGATTGCAGTCACGAACATCCTAAAGTACTTGAGAAGAACTAAGGATGCCTTCTTGATATTTGGCGGTGAGGAAGAGTTGCGTGTAAGGGGTTACACTGATGCAAGCTTACAAACCGACAGAGATGACTTTAGATCACAATCGGGATATGTGTTTTGCCTGAATGGAGCAGCGGTGAGCTGGAAGAGTTCTAAGCAAGAGACGGTAGCTGATTCTACAACAGAGGCTGAGTACATTGCTGCAAATGGCGCAGCAAAGGAGGTTGTTTGGATCAGAAAGTTTGTTTCTGAACTTGGTGTGGTCCCTAGCATTGCGGATCCAGTTGAGTTGTTCTGTGACAACACTGGGGCGATCGCGCAATAAAAGGAACCCAGATCGCACCAGAAGTCCAAGCACGTGCTCAGGAAGTTTCATCTGATTCGAGATATTATCGATAGAGGAGACGTTCGGATATGCAAGATTCCTACATATGATAATCTGTCAGACCCGCTTACAAAGCCTCTCACGCAGTGGAAGCATGAAGGGCACACTAGGAGTATGGGCATACGAGATGCGCCAGATTGGCTCTAGTGCAAGTAGGAGACTGTTGGAATAGATGCCCTAGAGGCAATCTAGTTTAGTATGAATTATTTGCGGCTAGAAATTCATTTATTATTTATTGGATATTTAATATAATGAAGTCCTTAGATTTACAATTGTGTTGTTTATCTTAAATATCCCTAGTCAAGTATAATGATTAATGGGACAATCATCTATAGACTAGTATGGGGTTGGATTGATATGGAGATATCACGATCCAACACATAGGTGTGCATTAGGGAATGTTCCACTGGATTGACCCATCTCCGAGAAGGCTACATACACGTTATGTTGAGTCACAAGCGCTTCTCGCGGTGCAATGGTATTGTCATCCTTAGACTTGAAGTCACTAGATATTCTAGTTGTGGATTATTGTGATATTGGTAGCGTTAAACGCTACACCGTAACTGGGTAGTTATAAAGGCGTGTACTGGATACAATAAGAAGCAAGCTTAGAGATCGTAGTGGACGTAGATAGAATTTGTCCCTCCCACATAACGGGAGCAAATATCCTAGGCCACTCGAGGGATAGTGCTTATAGAATGTCTGGCCAGACTCAAATAAATCAATATGAGATATTGATGTTATTTGCACGAATAAGGCTATTCCCATGGATCGAGAAACTATGGATTGGATATACGAGTGTGACTTGTATGTCTTGTGTCCAATCCGGATATAGAGACAAAGGGATGAGACAATTACTTGTACAAAGGTTGTCAAGATGACTATTCTATTAGTTGGCTAGAATGGATGTTTTGCTAGAGACCGCTCCATATTAGCAAATAGTTGCTACCAACTAGATAGAACCTATGGGGTCACACGCTACATAGAGTTGAACTAGATTTGGGAATTAATTAATTGGATTAATTAATTAGAAGGATCACTTTGCAAACCCTTGCAAACTTAGTAGGGACTAATTTGCAAGGAAGGGACTAAATTGAATTCTAGTAGGACTAGAATAAGTCCTTTAGGTAGTTGGCAAGGAGTTGTTGGACTATATAAATGACCTTCCTTCCTTCCTTCCACATAACTTATGCTCATTAGTGAACATAACAAAGAGTGGGAGAGAACAAAAGGAGAGAGAGCAAGCAACAAGGAGGCCCGACCGCCCCCTTGCTGCCGCCCCGTCCCCGTCGGCCAAAGGAGGCCGAGACCCTCCTTTTGGGTCTCGTTTTGCGTGATTTCTTCTTCCTCTTCCTCTTCCGGGCTAGCACCAAGGACTTGGGAGATCTAGGATCAACTCTAAGCGTGGATCAACTATAGAGAACGTGACACAATTCGCGTTTGAAGTCATCAAGGAGAACCCAAAGGTGTGTTTATGATTTCTAACCTTTACCATCGTTATGTCTCTTGACTTGTGATCCTTGGAGGGTTTTGCATGGTTTTATGTTTGTTTATGCTTCCGTTGTGCAATCCATGAATCAAAACCCTACATAGTCATGGGGGACTTACATCATTAATCATGTCCCCCATTAAGGCCATTAAGTGAGCCGTTGCGGATATCACGACGGATATTGTGGGAAACCATTACTAGATCTGCACATATATAGGGGTTGGAACAAGTCTCCTTCATGACCCACAAGGTTTGCAGGTGCGACAGAAACCACCAACGACGAGCCTTATTCCATCCTCCAAACCACTTGATCCCCTGATTCTCGTGGAAGCTGCAATATGCGAGGGACTCTGTCTGGAGGCCCCCATGTGCTGACATGGCATGATCTAGTGCGCATGGTAAGGTATCCAACTACGGACAACAGATTTGTCCATGTGGCTGCGAACTTGGGCTATGTTTTGGCCTATCTACATTAGCCCCCTTGCGCATTGGCTGAGCTTGCGAAGCCTCATGCTGATGTGCAGCCCCCTTAGTTAAGATGAGTCAGCAGATGACTTCCCCTATTGATAGCTCATGATAGCCTAGTAGTTATAGCAGTGTTGGGAAGACACATTGGTGCTCGCAACCTTTAGCTTGTCCAATCTTACAGTTGAGAGAAGAAACTCACAAACATCATTATACTAACTAGATATACAAGATCCAATTGCCACGAATGCTTATTGAAATTACAATTAGACATTTCTTGAAAACTAGGGTTATTAGATTCTCCCCTTAAAAGAATATACGCCCCGATAGTCTCATACTATACTTACCTATATGCATGAGATGCAAATGAAATTCAAACACGAAACCATTATACTAACTCAATCAACATGTGGAAAACTGTTTCGGCATCAGGTCTTCTACTTCGCAGGTAGCTTCCTCGACTTCCTAGTTGGCCCATAACACTTTGAATAAGAGCACTCTCTAGATTTTGTATCTCACGGCATGCAATCATGAATTCATACTGGTCTAATCTCGCAAGTTAAGTATATGTTCACATTAATAGGTCTTGGGTCTTGCGCATAAGGTCTGCACTATTTTTTTCAATTAACGAGATGTGAAGCATGTCATGCCCCCATCGAGCTCACTTTCACCCTGAACAAAGCCGTAAAGTTATTCAACAACCATCATATCCCTATCGCCGCATCGTGGTCGCTCACGGTGGTGATCTTCTGTATCAAGACGGAAACCAGATCCGCACGACCGGCTCTTGCCTTAGGCAAGTTAGGCAATTGCCTAAGGCCTCATTTATAGGTGAATTAATTATTATTATATATGATAAATGACTCACTTGATAGAGAAAATATAATAGAGAGGAAAAGTAGGAGAATCAAGCCTCCATTGTGCATGTGAACTAATTATGCGGGAAAACGGTTCAATGATTAACTAAGGAAATGATATTTATGTTTCCAAAATTGTATTATGATGGAAATATGCTTAAAGTGATGGAAATCCCTAACGTTGGTTAGAATAATATGTAAGAGTTTATATAATTAATTTTATTACGTGTATTTTACTACTAGCCCCTCTTTATAAGCTGTTTGAAGCTATGCTTTCTCAGGGAAGTTTGAAGTTTCGTTTTGTTTGGGAGGTTTAAAATTTTCTTCAGCACATTTCAAATTCTAAGTACTCAATTCACTCAAAAATATACTGAGTACTAGATTAAATTTTTGGTATTCTACTATAGTTCAATTTTTTAGCTTACATCTATTCGTTTAGTTTCAAATTCCGTTGTTTTAGACAATTTTGTTGATCGCATTAGCCATTAAATAATTTGAGACAAAATATTAATCAATTTCAATTTGGAAACTTAGTTATTATGTCAATATATAAGAAAATGAGAAAGAAATCTTTTTTTTGCCACCAACAAGAGAACTCATAAAAATAGAGGTCCTCTCAAAAAAATATATATAGAGGCCAAATACTTTTACACACTGAATAGAACTCATAGAAATGGAGGCCACATTTCTAACAGAAAGAAAAAATGTAGGCTACATTTATCAAGCTCGCATAAGGCCTCTAAAAACCTTGAGACGGCCCTGCAGATCCGCCATGGCCGCTTGAAGAGTTCCACCATGGGGGTGAGAGGGTGAGGCGGCCTCTAGTGGTGAAGGAGGAGCTGACAAATTGGACTCGGACACACTGATGGATAAGAGTTTTCCGGTGGATATATATGGGCATTGGCATTGACCCGGGGAGGATCTGTTCGACTCGGCAGCCAGCGTTGTGGAGAGATGTGATGACCTCGCAATTGAAAGGCTTGAAATGGTCGACTCTCCCTCTCTCTAAACGTTGATGAAAGACAAAAGATGTGTAAACCCATCTTTGCATATGAGGTTAACTGTAGATTTTTTTTAATACTTCCTGCGTTCCACCTCTCTTTTCTTCTTTTAACTTTTGGGTCAATTTGACCCGATAATTTGGTTCCTAAAATAATAAAAGAATTTGGTAACCTATTCATTGTGCCGTAGAATAACTTTGTTGTACAACACCATGAACAAATTATCAAATTTTTATATCATTTTGTCCACTAAATCACCGGGTCATTTGACCCGTGAATAGTGACGGGGAAGAGAGTGTTGGAACCTGTTCACGAATCTGACCCGAAAAAATAAATTAACTGAAAGAACAAAACTTACATAGTGTGGAGAATTGCAGCAGTAAAGCAGAGACGATCTCGTGCATAGACACGACAATCTTAAGGCTTTATACTAATCTGTTCAAGAATCAGTCTGTTACTGTTACTGTTATTTTCTTTTCTGTTAAAATTTAACAGTTCTGTTTGTGACCTCCGGAAATTTTTTCTGCAACAGTTCTGTTTCTGTTTCTGCAGTATTTTTTATTTTTCTGTTTCTGTATTATTTTATGGTACTGCTGCCTTCCTATTACTGTAAAATATAGCTGCTGTTTATTTTGTCTGTTACAGTCAAATTCCTTCAGTTTCTGTCGAAATTTTCTGAAACAGTTAAATAGACTGCTCCGTTTATTTTTCTGTAACAGATAATTTTTTCTGTTTCTGTCAAATTTTATTAAACAGTTATATTATCTGTTAGATTACTGTCTATTTTTTTCGGAATAAATTATCGAAAGAATTTGTTGTTTCAGATTTAATTTTTCAGTTTAATTTATTTACTGTTAAATTTCAGAAACTGTATTATTTTGTTGTTTTACATTACAGTAAATCCTTTCTTTTACATCCATTGGTACTGAATTTTTGCGTTGCAAACTTTCAGCAATGGCAGAAGGAACCAGTTCTGGAAATACCACCAGACCTGCGACAGTGATGGCTATCGGCGGACATGGGGAACGTCTAGAAAAGTTCACCGGAAGGATTTCAAGAGATGGCAACAAAAAATGCTATTCTACTTGACAACCCTCAACTTGGCCGGCGTTCTGAATGAAGACGCACCAGCGTTGACCGAAAACTCCGAAAAGGATGTCGTGGCAGCGGTAGACGCGTGGAAGCAGTCGGATTTTTTGGCTAAAAACTACATTCTTAACGGCTTAGACAATTCATTGTATAGTGTGTATTGTGGTGCTAAGTCCGCTAGGGAATTGTGGGAGTCTTTAGACAAAAAGTACAAAACGGAAGATGCCGGGGCTAAAAAGTTTGTAGTGGCTAGATTCTTGAAATTTTGTATGGTAGATTCAAAAACTGTAATAAGTCAGGTTCAGGAGTTGCAAGTGATCCTCCACGAGATCCATGCCGAGGGGATGGTTCTTAGCGAATCATTCCAAGTAGCTTGTATAATTGAGAAGTTGCCTCCATCATGGAAGGACTTCAAAAATTATCTCAAGCACAAGCGCAAGAAAATAAGGTATGTCATTTGGTTAAATCTCTTTACGATCTCAAACAAGCTCCGAAACAATGGCATATCAAATTTGATAAGACCATGTTATCAAATGGATTTCATATTATTGAATGTGACAAGTGGGTTTATACTAAAACCACTCGTGATGGATATGTCATTGTGGACGTTGATGATATGTTAATTATGGGAAGTAATTCAACTATCATTAAAACAACTAAGAAAATATTGACAACAAAGTTCGATATGAAGGATATAGGTATTGCTGACGTTATTTTAGGGATGAAAATCACTAGAACGACGAATGGATACTCATTATCTCAATCGCACTATGTTGGGAAGATTCTTGAGAAATTCGACAAGAACGATGGCAAGATAGTTAAGACTCCCGTGCAGTGGCGGAGCCAGAAATTCATCGAAGGGGGGGCACAATTTGGCTAGTAACAGAGCCGGTATTTATAATTATATTTATACTAAGTATCAAAAAAATTCTAATTGGCCTTCTGCCTTAGTTGGTAGAGCGTCCCCCTTATTAATTTAGCCACGAGGGTTCGAACCACCTCGCGGACGTTTTAATTTTTATCTTATAATTTTTTGAAAAAAAAATTCACAGCGTACCTGCAGAGACTCGAACCGTAGTCAGCATTCTCCTTCGCTCAAGTGTTTTACCAGCTACGCTGGACGTGGTATTTAGAATGGGGGGGGCACATTTTAATTTTTATATAGATACAGTTGATTTTTTTTAAAAAAAATAAAGGTTATCCAGTGTTCTCGGAAAATTTTGGGGGGGGCACGTGCCCCCCCGTGCCCCTACATGGCTCCGCCCCTGCTCCCGTGGATCTTAATTTACATCTCGCCAAGAACCATGGTGCAAGTGTAAGACAAGTTGAATATGCTCAAGTAATTGGTTGTTTAATGTACCTCATGAATCGTACAAGACCCGATATTCCTCAAGATGTTGGAAAGTAAATTCAATTCACCAGTAATCCAAGTGATAAACATTGGAAAGGAGTGACTCGAGTGCTAAAATATTTAAGATATACTTTAGCATATGGACTACACTATACTAGGTATCATGCGCTACTGGAAGGGTATAGTGATGTCAACTAGATATCGGACACTTTGGACTCTAAGTCCACAAGCGGGTATGTCTTTACCCTTGGAGGTGCAGCTGTTTCTTGGAAGTCTTCTAAAATTACTTGCATCGCAAGATCCACAATGGAATCGGAATTCATTGCTTTGGATAAGACAGGAGAAGAAGCCGAATGGCTTCGTCAATTTTCAGAAGAACATCCGATGTGGCCAAGACCGGTGCTAGCTATCTGCATTCATTGCGATAGTCAATCGGCAATCGGAAGGACCCAAAGCACCATCGACAATGGCAAGTCTAGACATATACGTCGTAGACATAACACCATTGGACATTTGCTCTTGAACATAATTATATCGATCGATCGTTTGAAAAGTAAGTAAAAACTAGCTGATCCGTTGCCCATAGGGTTAACAAGAGAGCAATTATTTTCGTTGTCAAGGGGATTGGGATAAAGCCTATCTCTCTGAGTTGCACGTAACGGAAAACCCAACCTAGATGACTGGAGATCCCAAGAACTAGGTTCAAAAGGGACAACCTAATTACTGTGCAAATATAGTCACTGTAGGAAATTTTATTTCCAAACACATTCTTAGGACGACACCGAGTGACGCTTGCACTGGTAAGGATAAGCGATTAGCTTTTAATGAGCTCATACCTTGGGGGATAAAACCAAGTGGGGTATGGCAAGATACTCTTTATGAGACTCACCTATATGAGTGGGAACTGGCGGCCGGTTCTAGGAGAATGACGAGGCTAAATTCTCTAAGACCACTCACGAAACCAGGATTAAGTGCTCCAAGGCCAAAACGGACACGACAATGAGAACTTAATATGGAAGAATGATAACCGTGTGGGTACTATTGTCTAGGTATACACCACGGAAAGAAGTTCAAGGTGTATCACCACTGACAATCCAGTATATCCGATAGTATTCCACTAAGAGAGGTTCAAGGTCCTTGGCCACCTTCTCGATGCGATTATCATTCGTTTGGTATCTCTCTAAATCTCCTCTTTGATTATTCCGGCTCTTATGCCAATTTGTCATTCATGTGGGGGATTGTTGGAAAACTTTGAATTTTGGATAATAAAATATGTAGACTTTAATTCTCACTCTGAGATGTTAAATCTGCAATTGAGATTTGTCCAAAATAAGTTACGGATGAATGAAAATTATTGTAAATTATGGGTGTACAAATAGGTCATTCGATGGACGCAATTTAACTTTGGGTGCGTTATTAATTAAAGTCGCAAATTAATAATTGTTGGAATTGCTAATAAGTTTATTAGTTATCGACCAAAGTTAGTTATTGTTAGTTAATAACGTTCAGAGTTAGTTATTATCATGAATAGACACATCTATTCATTTGCACCCCTTTGAAGGGTCACCTACTCTATTATAAATACAGGGGTTCTCCACTCATTTGTGCATTCCAACATTTCCTTCTACTCTCCTACTTCCCCACAAAGTCCTCCTGGACTTTGTAGAACCTTCAACTTTCAGAATTTGAATTCATATATTCTAATTCAATTTCTTCAAGAGAGGTACCATGCCATTGCGGTTCGTAGGGTGTAAGTGGTTTACTGACTTCTTGCACGGTGAGAGACGATTATCCTCGGAGGCGGTTTGTTCCGGATCAAGCAGTACCAAAGGGAGCAAATAAAGCCTTAAGGACATCGTGCCAATGCTCGAGATCGTTTCTAATTACTATTCATATTCGACGACGTTTGTAAGTATTTCAATTCGTCTTTATTTAGTTACTTTCTATCATACGATTCTGTTTCAGCTTCTTCTCCATCTTCTTCTTTTCGGTCCAGTTTCGATTGTTCTCCAACAGAGAGAAGCGGAACAGAACAGAAACGCCATTGCTATTCGTTTTGTTCACCAAATCACCGGGTCATTTGACCCGTGAATGACGGCGGAACAGAACCGTCATGGCTAGAAAAAGATGACCAAAATTTCATAGTTCGAAAGAAAAGACTAAAATTTGAAAAACGGGTTATGCCAACCTGCCTACGACCCACCCAAGAAGACACATATATTTAAACGGTAGAGTTGGTTCGACTCGTTTACATGCGAACCCATTTATGAACGGTTTGAATCCACTCGACTTGTCCGTATGACGTGTAAGTAAACATAATCACTGATCGTATACTCCAACACGGATAAAATCACCTCTACGGAGTACTAAGAACGTTAAGTTGTACTACTTATTTCCATCGAAACATTCACTTAAGGAGAACAAGCAAAACATTGCAGGGATATTATTAGGTTACTGATGCTTGGAGATTCCACACAGCTTTTACAGCTGAAACCAGAAATATTTACCATTTCGTAACAAAACTTCTAAACGGAAACAAGAACATGCTACATAACAACGTGATCATCCCTGCCTCGGACCGAGCTAGTTTAAAGTTGTGTTGTGTTGCATGATCTTCCATATATTGCCAGGTACTACCCTGCTGTCTGCTGGTTGCGCGCCTTCTCCTTCATGGCTACTTCGCTTCCCTGGGTCTTGTCATAATCTTTACATTTATTATAAAGTCCATGTCAGTAAATTTTACAAATAGGTACGCAATACTACCATGACAATGATAGTGAATTTACCTGGGTGATTCTCATGGATGACATCTTCTTTCTTGGTACTGTCGTGCTCCTCTTTAATGGTCGAATCATTCCCTCCATAGATTCCCCCGAATCCTTCCTCGTCTGACCTTGTGGCGTACCCTTCTCCGAATGAGTGGGACATCACATCTCTGATACATCAGATCACCACCATCAAGAAATAGAGTAAAGAAATGAACATCCAACTCCATAAACCTAGAGTATTACTCACCGCAAAGTAAAGTGGACAACAGATTTGGGATAACACAATAAAATATAAGATCAAAATATTGGGACAGATGGAGAACAAGATCAATAGTTGTTGAATACACGCACAAATAATAGTTGATTGTCAGTGATTATGTAGTTTTCCTCGCAAATAAAATAATTTGTAGCAAGGAATGTTTTTTTTTTCTTTTTTTTTTCTTTTTTTTTTTTTTAACGATATAGGAAAAAGAAACTATAGAACTATTACTATTACTTTTGAAAAAGAAAAGAGGCCAAATATAAGGCAATTGTGTCGTGAATACTAACAAAATACGGCCTTTACACTAACTAAAAAACTTGTTATAGATCGTCAAACTAGAGAACTGTTTTTAGAATATGTTTTAAAACGCGTAATCGTAGAGGCAGGTGGACAGTTATTTTCTATATGGTTTGATCGCTTCTAACTAGAACGCTCAATGGATAAGTCCTACCACTGCTTGTCTGCTTGCAAACTCTTCAATTAATTTTTTAAAATGTAAAAAAAAAAAAAAATGACTAATTAATGGACCAAAACCAATATTAGTCGGATTCTTGTTAGCTCCAGCGAAGACTTTCTGGCTCATAAGAGCAACTCCAACAGCAGGTGTATAACCTGTCCTTGGCACAAATATATGCCAGATTTGCCCAAAAACCTGCTCCAACAGATGGTGTAAAATCTGGTCTATATTAGTATATTTGCACCTGGCCTATATTTGGACCAAATTTGGCCAAAACTGAGGACAATTGAACCATGATGTAAAAAATTAAAAAAATTCAATTTTAATGGTCTCATCCTCCTCGTCTGCTTCTATGCACTTCTCAACAAATCCAACGTTCGGATTATGGGAAAAATGACTCTTGTAAAAAAAGAATAAATAAATAAATAATAAAAAAATTAAGATAAAAAAAAAAATAGTCACCTCAACAAATTAACTAATTCGTTATTTTTATGAAAAAAAAAAGTTTCGTTATTATATATAATGTAACATGATTGTGTAATAATGAAAAAACGATGAATTAGTAAAATAATGTAGGTGGCCTATATTTAGGCCATCTGCTGGAGCAACAACACAAAAAGTGCTGGTGTAAAATTTAGGACATGTACAAATATAGTCCAAGGACTGTTTTGCTGTTGGAGATGCTCTAACACGCATGAATGAGGTTCATTTCTGCTCGCCACGCGCAAACATGGTCGCAGATGCCGTTTCTCTCGTTAATCAAAAAGAAGAAATCCGCTTGATCACCCAAAACATAGATACAAGTCCCTCGTCTAATCACCTACACAGAGAGAGAGAGAGAGAGAGAGATACCCGGTTTTCTCAGTGGGATGCTGTTGTCGCTGATCCATTTCGTCGCCGCTCTGTTCGGGCTCCTTAGCGCCGGCGGAGGCCTGGTGGAATCTTATAGAAGAAGTGTTGCGGCCGATGTGATAAGGCAAGGGTGACGAAAACAGAGCAGGTGAGGGCTGAGTACGTACAGACCTGATTGCGTTAAGCATAATACTTCACTCTTGAAAACCAGATACCTCAGTGTTATTTATAGTTGAACAAGATAAGGTTTAAGGAGACAAAGGTGATATATACGGCAATTTTCTATATATAGAATCAGGCCCAGACAAAAGAAGAAAGAGTTGAGAGAGCAGAGACAAAGGAAAACCACCTCATTCCGGCTGAAGTGCGGTGGATCCTGGTCATTACCGTCCAATGTCTAGCGTGCTGCCGCGTGTGTGACTGCAGGACTGAGTCATAACACCTGTCTATTCCTCCAATTGTTGTTATGGGGATAGACGTTCAGTTATGGGTTTTTTAAGCCTACTTTAGCAGGTCCTGATAGGGCCAGGATGTGTACGGGCTGAACCGGACTGATTTAGACCAAGTGTGGCTCAGGCTATAATAACTAGCAGAGCGGGTGCAGCCATACCTCTGGGTACACTATTGGGTCGAGTCGGGTATATTGAATTCTGACCCACCCCAACAGGTCGGGTCGAGTGTAGTGAATTCGCTCAACCCACGCTATAGACTCTTAATCAAAGCACACATACTCATAAGATTCAAGTCGGAGAACACTTGGCTAAACCGTTCGAGGGAAATAATAGGATATGAAGAAGGTAAGGACAAACTGAAAAAAGAATGCGATAAACCAAAAACAAGGTAACTTCCATTTCATGGCAAATGACTGGTACTTCAATGGTACAATGGTGGAGCGTTTAAAATTCCTGCGTGTATATGGTCCGAACCTTACTAGACTTGGGCTAAATAAATATTTAATTGATGTTCTAAGAAAAAACATACACTGCATGATATGGGAGATCCACTTCGGGAAGATCAAAAGTGTAGAAAACTTTGGCATGAACCAAAACATGAAATGGAGATCCAATTCAGGAAGATCAAAAGTCTGGAAAACCTCAGCATGAACCAAAACAATGTTAAGTCTGGGCGATACAACCAACACATGTCTAGAGCATTTGTAGTCCCTGCATATGATATCAAGTTGGAAATTCGTAGCTGTAGGCCAAATCATAAATTCTTGTAATGATGTTCTATCATCTATGTACTTCGCAAAAAGAAAAACATGTCTATACAATATCTTCAGTTGTACAAGCCATACCACTCTACAAATGTGATCAACGTCAATACACGTCACACACTAAATTTCAAGATTTCATGCACCACTAATCTATAGGTTCAAGTTTGGCTGCAAAACTTCGGGATTCAGAACCATGATTATTGCAAATAAGTTAAAAATCAAATAATCAGCACCATTCCGTTAAAACCATTCAAATGAGCTGAAAACTCAGTACACACGAGCTTTGGGAGGGAACGTCTCGACCTCGTTATCTAATGTGTTCATATGAACCGGCCTGTAATCCAGCCTGACCTTCTCGTTCTCCCAGTATCTGCAGATTTCAGTGTCACGAGATTTGTCAGCTGAAGAATTGACTTGGAACTAACTTGTAATAGTGAAGGTATGATGTCAATCAGTCGAAGCTTTGTCACATTAAACATGATCATGATTTATGACCGCAAATCCTCCAGTGCGGTGCCTTAGGAGTTGCAGCTTGACAAATTATTTGTAACATCTTAAGGCATAACTAGGTGATGTCACCAAGCATCACTGAGTTTAGCTCCGCCATCATTCAAATACCCAAAGCAATTCCACACTTAATTTCTTCACACTTAATTCCGGACATATATACCTCCGTAGAAACTGTCGAAGCACGGGCCAACTAAAGTTTGGTACTCTGCAATATTAGTCAGTTTGATACTCTACAAATGTTCGTGCATTCCAAAGTCTGGTACACACCCGAGCTCTACAAATACGAAGTGGAACCAGCCGGAAATAGTTACAGTTGTGAAGTACTCCAAGTTGACTTGGAAGGCAAAAAAATTATAAGTCAAACATTTACTCTATAGAAAACAACCCTCCAGTTTTTTGTTCTTTTGTTCAGTTTTTCTTGAGATAAAAAAATAGGTTGAAGGGTAGAGAAATTGATGAAATTACGAACACCTATAAGAGCATCAAACTGCAATGTTAGCTCTCAGCTTATTCACCGTGGCCAACTAAAGTTTCAGTGGCTAATATTGTCTACTCTTGACTTAATCCAATCGTTCACACTGACTTGAGAACTAGAGTGCCTATAGAGGACACAAACTGCCCATCTTGTGGAGATATTGGGGAAGATAATGCTCATTGTTTCTTCAAATGAACAATAGCAAGAAATATTTGGTTTAGTCTACTGGGCCTCAGAACTGATACTCATACTGGTGACTCTGTCCAATTCCGGTTTGATATGCTCTTTAAAGAGAAGAAGAAAGAAGTAATAAATGGTTATGAAGCGAGTGTCATAGCTGTTATTATATTAGACCAAATCTGGAAATTCAGAAATGAGAGCTGGACTCATCCACCAAAGATCACTAGCTCCCAAAGAATCAGTGACACAATTCAGAGAATCAAAGAGAGGTATGTTGAGTTACAGAAACTGGATACTCAGTGCCGAAGCACAGACTGGAATGACTGGAATGGAGAAGCTCCACCCCCCCCCCCCCCCCCCCCCACCTTGCTGGAATCTTCCCTCTGAAGGATTCATGAAGATTAACGCTGATGAAAATGTTAAGAAGGAGGAAGTAGGAATTGATTTAGTTTGCAGAGGAAGCAGCTGTGAGGTTATTGCAATGCAATGCAATTTTGAAGCAAAGATGAGCCCTATTGAAGCTGAACTCTTGGCGATTGAATTGGCTATAAAAACAGCTGTCAATTATGGTTGGTCTGAGATTCAGTTCGAATCAGATTACTTGGTAGTGGTTAAGGCATGCAAGAATCCATCACATGCTGGATGGAGCTGGAGAAACAGAGCTGCAGCTATTAAAAAATGGTTTGACAATCATAGTTTTTGCTCCTTAGGCTCCGTTTGGTTGGTGTTAAACATTTTCCTGTAAAATGTTTTCCCTTGTTTTGGTGTTTTGGTGCTGTTTGGTTGGAAGTAAAATGTTTTTCTGTAAAATGTTTTCCCTTAAATGATGTAAAATGATTTACACATTTCAAATCTGTAAGCCATTTTCCAGAGGATGAAGGAGCACAACAACTCATACTAACACCACCACCACTACCACCTACCTCCACCACGACCCATCACCGCCACCCATCACTGCCATTTCCGTCACGGCCCACTATTTTGGCAAGAATCAACCAAACACGAGAAAATAATTGCAGGGAAAGCTTTTTTACACAAAGCATTTTACGCGTAAAATATTTTCCCTTGTAAAACATTTTACTGCGAACCAAACAGAGCCTTAAACTTTTCTTTTAGAACAGCTAACTGTCTGGCTCGTGAAGTACAAATTGGGCCAGAATAGAAAGATATATAGGTGATATTAAACTAGAAGACTTATTTGTATAGCCCAGGAGAAAGATAGGGAGAATGTGGTTGGTGTTTTGGTTTGAATGAAAATATACTTTATAAAAAAATAAATAAAGAAAAAAGAAAAAGAAAACTCAACTTTTGCTGCATACGATTCAGTTAATCACCAAAAGTCCGCTCTAATTACTATCTAAAGACAAGAAGAGTTAGACAAGGCTTACCCCAAAGTATGCTTCATCCAGTTCTCATCATCTCTTGTCTGCACAGCAAAGCACAATTATTCTTTTCAGCATTCAATCAATAATCTGTACATTCATTTTTAACTGGAAAAATAATACAATAATAACAAACTGACCGTGAAATCTTCACGCGCATGAGCTCCTCTGCTTTCTTTTCTTGCTTCAGCAGAATGCATGGTGATGCAGGCATTGATCAAAAGATTTTCTAGCTCAATGGTCTCTATGAGGTCGGAGTTCCTGACCAAAGCTTAGGATTATAAACCACTGAAGATCATAATTTATGCATATACTATAATTGCCATGAAGATGCAAATGGAACTTACCATATCAAACTTCTATCCTTTAACTTAACATCATGAAAACTTTCCCATGTCTTATCAATCAAATTGCAACCTGTAAGAGTGCCAGACAATTAAACCAACAGTAATAGTAGTCTTTTCAAAGCCATGTCTTTCAATGATCGCATTTGCACGATTACAAAATATAACAGAGTGCAATTTTCTTTAGCTTAAGAAACGGCAAACAGAAAGAAAATATCATAACATCTCTTCCAGTCTATTTTTATGTCTATTTCTGCTCATCACTCACCTTCCTCTAATGTTTCCTGAGTCCGGAAAACAGCAGCATTAGTTTGCATAACTCGTTGCATATTCAACCGGATCTTTGAAGTAGGAAGTGAACCATTTGAATTCCTTAGCTTATCCAACCATGCTAAAGTTTTCTCTCCTGCATCCTTTTCCAAAGGTTTTTGTTTCTCCCCTGAAAAAATGCAAACCAGAGATCTTTATGATTTGGAGATGACATTCAGAGGACATTCATCTATAAAACATGGAACATAACTTGCCTGGTTTTTGGATCTCCGCAACCCTGTTAGCACAAGCTCGACCAAAAACAACAATATCAAGTAATGAATTGGCACCCAGCCGATTTGCACCATGAACAGATGCACAGGCAGCCTCTCCAGCAGCCATTAATCCTGGAACTACAGAGTCTGGATTGTCACCTTTAATGGTCACAACCTGTGGCGGAAAAAAAACATTAGTAATTAAGTTTAAGGGAACTCTAATTTCTTTCCATCCCAAAGCTAGATTTTTACCTCCCCATAGTAGTTTGTGGGAATTCCACCCATGTTATAATGTACAGTAGGTAAAACAGGGATTGGCTCCTTCGTAACATCAACACCAGCGAAGATAGCGGCAGTTTCGGAGATACCAGGAAGCCTCTCTTTAAGGACTTCTGGAGGTAAGTGATTCAGATGGAGATAAATGTGGTCCTTCAGGGGTCCTATTGACAATGTTTCCATTGGATTGTGCGAGCAAAAAAACAAATGAATCAGACAAGTTGCAGTAGATTAATCCAAGAGATGAGGTGCAGCAATTAAAATGTGAAAATTCATAAACGCTTAGACAGTGCTTCAGATGATAACCAAACAAAATGGAGTCCAAAATTTCGGTTCACCAAAAACAGCACATGAGCCAAACAAAACCCAACTCAAGAAATGTACAAACTTTGACGATTTCGGTTCAAACAAACACTGCAGCACCACATTTCAGCTGCTCAGTCACAGCTTGGCCATATTAATGAGGGCATTACCTACACCGCGCCCTTCCCGAATTTCCATGGTCATGGATCTTGATACAACATCTCTCGACGCAAGATCTTTGGCAGTAGGGGCATATCGTTCCATAAATCGCTCACCTTCACTGTTCCTTAGAATACCACCTTCACCGCGAGATCCTAAAAGTCACAAAAAGACTTTACTGATCAGGAAAGATGATGCAGAAAATAATTTGCCGAAAGGCAGATTCATAGAACAGTAAAATATCAAAAGAAGAGTCAATGAGAGAATATGTCCAAAATAAGGCACAACGTTTCTCGTACAATACCGATGACAGTACCAACCTTCTGTAATGAGACATCCAGCACCATATATACCTGTGGGGTGGAACTGAACAAACTCAAGATCCTGCATTATGTAGGTGTGAGCACCAGTAAATATCAAATACTCATCAAATCAGAAAACTGTCGAAGGAGCACACAATGGTTCAGCACCAACCAATATACTAAGCAGGGAAGGAGCATGTAAAGGTCCCTCTTGGTTAGAGAGAGGGTTACAGGTTGAAACCTTGCTACTAGAGCCCCATCCGCAATTCTACCCACCCAGCCGCACAAACGGGGAAAACCGAAAACATTATCAAATGAAAAAACAAGAAACAAACCTCGAGAGGAAGTCCAGCACGTGCAACCATGGCATTGCCATCTCCTGTACATGTATGAGCAGAGGTTGCAGAAAAGTAAGCCCTTCCGTAACCCTGAGAGAAATGATAAAAATACACATACATACCAAAGAATGTTAAATATTTTTAGCCATATTAATTTAGTACATTTCAACAGTATAGAAGAATACCCCCGTAGCTAGAATTGTGGAAGCAGAGCGGAAACGGTGCAATGTCCCGTCCTCCATATTTAGCGCAATTACTCCTTGGCAGGTCCCTAATAGTGATACGAGAAATAAAATGTCAACAAAATAGTTACTTGAAACACTATAGAAACAAGTTAGCCACAGAGGCATACTCTGAAAAATATGTAATCCCAGGCATATAAACGCAGTTATGAATTTAGTACAGATGAACATGTCAAGGCTCTACAATCAGTTCATGGATCTTCAATACGACATAAAGCAAACTACAACTGAAGGAGCTAAATTAAACAAAAGCATAAAATCCTAATTACATTGTGATCGAATTGAAGTAAGGCCAAATTTTGAGTTCGTAGATGCATAATCAGGAAACACTGCTGAAAATGTAACATGAACTTCATTAACATCTAGGCTAAATGCTTAGCATGATTACCATTCATGATGAAGAGAGTTCTGTTGTTTAAGTACGAAGCAGAGGAAGCAATTTATATTATCCAGGAAATTGGCCATGCACTAAATACCCTAACACTAAGTAACCCCTTAACTTTTACCCCCTCATATTTCAAATGCCATAAAAAACTAAACTGCATAACATGGAACATACCATCACTTCCCATCAATAGATCCAAAGCAAAATACTCAACAAAAAATTGAGTATTGTGCTTCATAGCTTGGCCATAAAGAGTATGCAACAGAGCATGACCAGTTCGATCAGCAGCACAGGCACAACGATATGCTTGTCCACCTACAAAAATTCATTAAGAAGACAAGATAAATGTTTCTAGCAGACATAATGAAACGAGAGCAAGATTAGAGATTAACATCTTCAAACCTTTTCCAAAATTCAAACTTTGACCACCAAACGCCCTTTGATAAATTTTTCCATCTTCAGTTCGTGAAAACGGTAACCCATAGTTCTCCAGCTCTATAACTGCTTTTGGTGCTTCTCTACACATATATTGAATAGCATCCTGGTCACCTATAGAATAGCAAAAAGCACTTCCATGAAGATGCATCAATAAAATGCATATCATGCAATGGATAACAACAGAGAAATAAACCGCTCTAAATTCATGCGTTTTACCTAGCCAGTCACTGCCCTTCACGGTGTCATACATGTGCCACCTCCAATCATCTTCTGACATATTCCCTAATGCTGCATTTATACCACCCTGTACAGGTTTTACTCCAGGTAATTAAATGTAAGTCTCTAAGGAGAACAACATTACTGTGCTATGTCCCAGATTTAACATGAATTTTCTACAGAAAGAGCAAATTAAAAAACATAATATTCTTGCGTCCCGTTAAGAAGGTACTCAGTCAACCATGATAAGAGTGAACTAGGATAAGCTCAGAGTATTGACTATTTCATAATCGCCCAAACAGAAAAAGGCAAACAAAACAACATTGCACTTTTTATAATAAAACAAAACAAGAAATGCTTTTAGCAAACTTCATTGTTTTCTTAGCAAAGCTCGTTACAAACTGAAGCAAACACTTATATTGCAGTGATACCTGCGCGGCAACAGTGTGAGAACGAGTTGGGAATAGCTTGGTAATGCAAGCAGTACTGAAGCCATGTTCAGAAAGCCCGATGGCTGCTCTAAGGCCGGCACCACCTGCGCCTACAACAACGGCATCATATGTATGATCAACCACTGTGTATCCAGCTCTTCCCCCAGTCTGCTACAACACAATTTGCAAAATTAAACCCAAAAAAAACAGCTATCCAAACACGCCCATAAACAAATCAATATGGTTCAAGTAGTTGTTGGCCACAGTAAATTGTAATTCCAACGAGTATATTTAAAAAAGAAGTTGATCATTATTTTTCAATTCTCGTTTTCTCATTACCAAGCAAATTAATCTCGAAAACGAGTCTGAGAACGAAACAAGAGTCAGAAAAATGAGCAATAAACAGAAGATAAGAATGAAATCCTCATAACTATGAAACAGATGAATGCATCAAACCCTAAGAATGAAGCGATTGGTGTGTGAAACAATAAACTGAAGGCGCGAGAAGGAAAGAGGTCGCACCGATTCAGTGGAGAAAGATCGACGAACGTGCGACGTTAAAGAGTGGTTGCCGCCGGAGATTGATCGACGAAGGCAACGGGAGACGCACCGCCACATCTTCTTCTGAATTTCTGCAAATGGCTGTGTGTTGAGGTCCGGCGAATGCTGTTGCTGCTCAGTCTCTCCGAGATTTGCAGATAGGAGAGAAATTGTTGGAGAAATTCACAGACAAAGAAGCGGACTCGTGATGCAATTGAAGCGGACTGCCGCTAAAATTTCTCCAATTTCCCCAGCTTCTTTCAAATTACCATGCGGAGGCCCTACTGCATATAAATTCCGCTAAAACATCTATCACTCCGTCACAGCTATTCCTCCAAAGTTACTTTTTAACTCGTATCTGAATCACATTGACCGGATGATTTGGATAGAAAATCGATGTGATCTTTTCTTGATAATTTTGTCACCATGTTATAGAGCAATTTTTACTCTACAACACTGTGAAAAAATTATCAAAAATTGTATCATTTTGCTATCCATATTACGAGGTCAAAGTGACCCAGTGAATAATGATAAAAGTCAAACTGGGAGAAAGAGTTGGGATATAGTGGTAATTGGTAAAAATGTGCATTTTTTATACGTGACTTTTTGTCAGAAAATATGTTTTCGATAAAAGTTTAGAATGTTAAAAAGATGGGTAAAAGACAATTTTCATCCCTCCATTATCGATTAAATACAAATACCCACCTGCATTATGGATAAATATGGATACCCCTGTCAGAGTTAGGAGTTGACGGTGCACTAACAGAAGGGGTGAAAAGACAAGTTTCCCCCAAATGTATGTATTTACTCTAATCTATCTCTCTCTCTCTCTCTTCCCCTTCAATAGTCGCCTCCCTCCTTCTCTTCCTCGTCTCCATCTTCTACTCATTATCTTCTTCTCATTCTCTTCCTCCATCTGCACCCCCCAGGAATCCTCTGGAAACACCACCAACCCACCTCTACCTACGTCCCTCTCTCTGCTCCCCCTCTCTCCTCCTATACCCACTTTGCCCAGAAGCCCACCCACGAACTCTCTATAAACACCACCAACCCACCTACATTCTCGTCCCTCTATATGCTCCTCCTACACCCAAAAGCCACAAAATTGATTGAAACCAGCCAATCACCAAAACACAAAAAATGGGCCGATTGAAAGTTCGACGCCAATGTCCTGCGACGAGGCATCCCTGGAGTGCAACAGGAGCTTCATTTCAATTTTGCAGTTTCAATAGAACTCCCTATGTGTCGAAGTCTATACAACCCACCGTAAACTCGGCTGCGCAAAACACAATAATCAATTTCTGGATTTTGTTATTAGATTTCTGAAGTTTTTGTTGATTTCTGGGTTTTCCAATTTAGGGGCTGAAATCTAATTCAGGTTATGAGTTTTGATTTCGAGGTATGAAGTTTGATCCGAGGTTGTAGTAATCATCTCCCCCTACTGTTGGTGCATATTGAACGATTGACTACCGAGCTTTCCTCTGAGAGTTAAGTACACAAGTGCGTAGCTCAACCTTTCTACAGATGCTACTAATGTGAAGGATGCCGACTGTGCTTTCGGGTCCGAAATTGACCTCATTGATGAAATTGAATCTCTTGAGTGGGTTTTGTTTGACTGTTTTGGTCATCGATCAACCTCTTGGAGGGATTGGATCGGTGAAAAGATTGTGAGTGGAGCACTCTATTCTCTCTATTCGGTGTTCTTGGGTGATAGTGTTTTGTTCAACTTTGACAGGCCAAGATTTTAGATCGGTGAAGATTGAAGGTTGCTTTGTGCTCTATTTCTGTATTTTTTGGGAACGGGTACTGTTTGTTTTTCCCTTTTCTTACGCGATGATGAACTTGATATGTTGAATATAGATGTTGAGAAATTTCTACTTTCCCGGTGAGGCAATTAGCAGACTCCAAAACAGATCTCTCAGCAAACTCAGGTAACTCGTCATTGTACTTTGATTCTTGATGATATAATTATATGACGTCTGATGCATCTGTTTTACATTGAAATATGCATCTATTCCTGCTCCTTTCATTCATAGTGTTGATGGTTTAAACATGCATGTTACACATTTTGTATATGTTTCTATTGCCAGCTTGTCGCTTCCTGATACATAGTTGATTCATAATCTTGCTTTGAATCTTATATCAGTGGGGAAGTTATGTGACCTTGGTCTTGATGTTATTTTTTCTACTAATGGTTTTCGTGTGGAGTATCCACAGACGGGGAAGCTTCTTGGGATCTGTTGTAGAGTTAGACGATTGTTTCGAGTCTTCCGCTGCGTCTTTTCAAGTCTCGTCACTCTCTAGCTTCCACAACTCCGTATTCTTTTAGTTTACGGCACTTTAGGTTAGGTCATTGACACGATTTCTTACGTGTATACGCAAGTGCACGGTCGAAGTAATAAAGATTGAGTATTAAAACTCAGGTTGTCGAACCCACAGGGAAATAGACGACTACTAGCTAGTTAAGAATTAATTAGAAGATACTTAAGTAACCGGTAAGAAGTGGTTTGAGTGTTCGTCGCCCACAAACAAGCGACTGAATAAAATGAATGTAGAGACAATATTTCTGTATTTTTCAATTAAAAGAATTTAATCAAAGTATGGAGAAAACTAGGCGATCTATGAATCACCTAGGGTCTTTAGACAGTTCCGGAATTTGTAATGAATCACGTTACGCACTAACTGATTATGCCGGGTAATAGCACTTACAATCTTCTGTCGATCTCATGTAATTTTACGTAACAGTTTACTTTGGGTCCTGTCGGTCCACCTCCATCTACCGTTACGTTCTAGCTGGCTAGTCAACTTCGTTCACCGGGTCCTGTCGGTCCACCGATTCACTCACCTAACTAGTTCAACCGAATCTACCCACACATGACTACTCCTATTCATCTCACCTATCGGTCTCAATGATTCGGGAATAAAAACATGATCTTATTCGTAACCGGGTTAAGTCTCTGTCGAGCACCCACCTAGTTCACTAACAACTCCGGTTCGCGACTCCTTTGTTGCTAAGAATTAAGCCTAGATCATGATTTCTAATCAATTAGTTTGTAACATTAAGCTATGAATTCAACTAGTTCATCATCTTCATCTAACATGGTCATTCCATTCATCACTAACACGTGTCAATAGCCTTAGCTTACGGATTCACAATACAAGATGAAGAATAATAAACACTAATTGGATCAAACGCATGAATCAATCAAAAAAATCCGGAAAATAAGTCTAAGTCATAACCCTAGGCTCTCCATAGAGCCTAACAAAGAAATTAGCTACTCATTGTTATGCCAAAATCACAAGTATTCTCCATAGAATGATAAAGAGAGGGTAAGAGAAGAATCAAACGATGAAATCGCCAAAGCTTTGGCGAATCCGTGCAATCCCCAAGCTCCTAGGTGCTCTCCAATGGCTCCCGTACGTGAATCCTCCCCTATTAGGTCTTCTCTGCCCGTTTTTTACCAGCTGGGCACGATTTTTCATGTTATTTGGTCGAAATTGCACTTCAGCCCCTCTACTTTGTAATTCCCGGACATAATTATTTGCTGATTTTGCGCGAGCTGTATCTCCCTCATACGGACTCGTATTCGGGCCTACCATATATCGTTGGAAAGCTACGGATGTCTACTTTCCAATGCCGCAAGCCTTGCTTCAAAATTCTTTGTAGATTTTCCTGGGCATCGAAAAGAGTGTAGGCTGGTCCTGTGTGACTTTTCCAACTTTTCTTCGTTTGTGCGTCTCCTTTTCTCCTCTTCATCTAGCTCCATTCCAAGCATATACAAGCATCTCATAAGCTCCATTGCACCTCTTTTACCTGAGATACACAACACTAAACAACCCGTGCAATTATCATAGCAAATATGAGAGAAAACATGCACAAATAGGCTAGAAACACAACTTTTCACTCTTAGGCTTAGAAATAGTCAAATTCACATATTTGTGCAAATATAGCATATAAATCATATGAAATAAGCCTATTAAAAGTAATATGGAAGTATAAAGATAACTCCTAAAAGAGAGTTATCAAATACCCCCACACTTACCTTTTGCTCGTCCCGAGTAAAACCACTATTTACTAGCCGACTCAAGACGCAAACGACACAAGACTCGACAATGCAACAATATGATGCAAATGCAAACTACGACTCGATACTACACAAACACATATATACAAAACACACTTTTTATCTTTTTGGTTGAGATCAGGCAATCTCCATTGGCCTAAATCGATATTCATGAAGTGATGAGAATCCTAGGAACAAAGCATGACTTGAAACTAAACTCGACAACGAGACTCTCCCCTAGTTAGTATAGAAAGCCTAACTTTACTAAGTACAAGAGTACACTAACTCTTCGCGTGTGCCACGAAATAAGAGACTACGCTAGGCAAAGCCACATCCAAGGTCCGAGCTCCTAATCCGCTAACGGTTTTCACATGATGAGGCTTAGGGACATATAGATAATCTCGTTGAAATAAAGTCCTAAGCGTCACATTCTCACATCAAATCCCACATCTCACACACCCTCACCACAATGATAGAAACCGAAACCCGAAGCTCACCACCTCCGGCCCTCTAATTCCCTCAAACCCCGGTACACTAGTGATCTCCGTGGCCATCGTCGTTCGTCGCACATGAAACGTGAACCGCCGTCGTCAAAGTAGCTCCACCACTCGTTTCAATTCAATTCCAACTCAAACTTTATTTCATCTCTCCTTTTTCTTTTTTTTCTCTCATTTTGTTTTTTGTTTTTTTTTTTTTGTTTTTTGTTTTTTTTTTACAATTCTCTCAAATTACCATCACAATCCAACAATACTATCCGAGTGCTCTTCAAATACTAATCAAATATGCTAGGAGAAGGAAACACGTAAATCGATGAATGAATATCACATAAAAATATCATCTCCTCCTA
This sequence comes from Linanthus parryae, assembly GCA_023055425.1. Lineage (NCBI taxonomy): Eukaryota > Viridiplantae > Streptophyta > Magnoliopsida > Ericales > Polemoniaceae > Linanthus > Linanthus parryae. Next base: position 43,950,336 of record JALGPY010000007.1, read on the forward strand.
ACTCAATCAAAGTCCATGTCAAGTCCAAGCCGCAAGATCAATGAAATACATGTGTGGGAGTGGAGTCGTCGCAAGCTCGCACTCAATGTCCGGAGTTAAAAGTCGACACCCCCACACTCGAATGTAACCATAACCCCTCTCAAGTAGTCCCGAAGATGAATGTATCGCGTGCCTAATCCAACCGATCCTCCTACACCAAAGTAATCGAAACCGGTACCTAGCACGATCCACCAATTAAGTTCTCCCAACCCAATTCCATGCGTATTAGATTCACGCACTCACGGCTCTCCACAACTGTGTCCATGATGTAATGGCATGGAACACCGCCACACCGAAGTGCGCAAGCCTACTCACTCACCCTCGCATCCCCTCGTAGATAATCAATGAAGTGCAAGCGAGATGTAGAACTCAACGAATTGTATAATCACTCCCTCATCGAACCCCCTCAACTACACAACCCCCTCGTGACGCACTAAAGTGGTGATTCTAATCAATTTGTGATGAATGCCAAGAATCGTCACCCTAGGTCCGAAGGCTAGCAAGAATCCAAGGCTCAAATTGGGGCGTCTAATGGTCCTACAAGGTGAGTTCTAAAAGCAGTGAGTGCTCTAATAAACGACCTCGCACAGCTGTTTCGTGTGCCACTACGAGGCGGGTTGGCGACTACCTAAGACGTACACATGGATGTTCGGCTTGTTTAGCTCACACCTAGCTCAGCTCTTGTGAGAACATAGGCACACACCTTGGCTTTAAAAATCACGTAAGTGTTAAAAATAGGTAGGCACTCCCGTAAAGAAAGTCTCTCTATACCTACTAGGGGGGACTCATGCCGTCACTCTCGGTCGCAAATCATGCTCTACGCCTAAAATCCTCACACTTCGCGATTTATCAAATTTTAGCCTCTTTTGATTGCCCTTTTCTCAAAATTTTCTCTTTTTTTTTTTTTTTTTTGGATTTTTCAATTTTTGATTTTTTCCATATAATTCCTACACTACATGCAAGCCGACACGAACGAAACTACACAAAACAGTCGATAGGGTAGGTAGACTCAAATAAGAAAACGTGCAATTTTAAACATAAACTACACTAAAACTAAGCACAATACAACAATATATTTAAATACGACTCGGACTACATGTACGACATTGACTCACAATACGACAATCTAATCAGCATGTAACTGGCGATGCAGACACGGCTAGCAAATAGCTAAAACTCCCCCCACACTTGAGCGCTTCGTTGTCCTCAACGAATTTAGAGATTAACCAAGAAGACTCAGCATTCAAATGCAAGGGGCGGTGATTCTACTCGGAGTCAACGTCACGGCACAAGAAGGTAGCTACAATAAATTTAGAGATAATTCAAGCTACGTGCACGTGAACGAGTTGTGTGTACCGAAGTTAAGCAAGTACTCAAGTAATTCCCTAGAATTCGAAAAATAAAATCCTAGGAAAAGTACGATGTGCCTGAAAGGTAAGTAAAGAGAGAGAAAAGAATACTCACAACCGACACAAGGTCGGGGACGAAATCCGATAAGTCCTGATTGAGATAGCAAGAACAATCCCCAAGCAAACATTGTGCGGAACAATGCAAGCTCCCTTGCGGTCGAGTGTGCGGAACACACCGGGGTCGATTGATCCATTGCTGCTGACGAAAAGAGAACGAAGAATCCCCGAGCTCACATTGCGTAGATCAATGCCAGCTCCCGTGATGGTCGAGTGTGATCTAACACACCGGGGTCGATGTCTTCGTCCAATTCTCCTCAAGTTCCCAACTCAGACCGATTCATATCAGCTGCTCAACGATATATTTGTACAATGACATAATACCAAGGCGAGCTCCATTAATGTCCTTAATTAAGTTGGAGGACACTCTCAACCAAACCCCAATTTTGCCTTCATACTACCACTGCCTTCTCCTTTAATCAAAACTCCAAATACCAAGAGCCATGACAAACCAGTACACCAACTCATTAATTCACCATCAAACTTGAACCATAAACAACCAAATTAATCTTCACCTCTTCACCATTTCAGCCTTTACAAAATACCCATATCATAACTCAACATCCTTCACCATTACCAATCACCTTCATAATCTGCCAATTCAAAAACTTGACATAGTACCAACCATCCATCAACCAAATACTCACATTCAGTACACCACCACAGCAGCCAACTACACCATCACAACCTACACTACAATACAGAACCACCTCTGCTTTGAACCACAACTCACAATCATCAAACTTCATCCACCAAGTAACCACAAACCACCATCAGACCCTAGCTATGAATCACCATTCACCTCAACACCAGAACTCCATCTCAACTCTTTACCACCACCGCCAATTAAATCACCATGTCCGTATTCAACTTCACCAATTAAACCTACGACCTGCAGGCTTGTGGCGATGGTGGCTTAGAATTCGTCGGGGGGAGAAAGGGTGGTTTCTGCTGCAGGTTCGGGGATTGAGGAAGAGAGACCGCCGGAGTTACAGGCGGCCGGAGGCGCGACGGCCAAACCACAAACCGTGGCGGCTTAAACTCGACGGAGAGAGCGAGATTGGGGCTGCTGCTGCGTCGGGTTCGGGGGTCGCCTGAGTGAGGGGAAGCCGCCGGATTGAGGGCCGGCCTGAAACCCACCTCAACAGCAGGAGAATTGGGGACGGTGGCTGCTTGTGGTGGTGTCGGCTTAAACTCGTCGGGGGGGGGGGCTGCTGCTTTGGGTTCGCTGTGGTCGCCGGAGCGAAGAGAGGTCGCCGGTGTGAAGGGATGGCCGGAGACGCGACGGGAAATCGAGCAAAGCCGCCGGAGATTGGAGGGACTCGCTGTGATTCGATCGGGCTAGCAGACGGACTGTGCGTTGAAGATGAAGAACAACCCCTGTTAGCCCGATATATCTTTGAAGTTTCCCAGAATTCCTCTTTTCACCCTCAAAAACTATTGGATTGACCTTTTTACCCCTGTTCGTGCGAACAAAAAACATGTTCGCACGAACACTGTTCATGTGAACAAATTTTTTTGTTCTTAATTTCGGGCAGAGACATTTTGAGCTTGGCTGTTCCTGCGAACACAAGGGGTGTTCGCACGAACACCCCTAACTCCAGAATTTTTTTTTTTTCGATCCTCTTTTTCTTCTAGTTTTCGCCTCCGGACTCCGATGCACGCATATTTTATATCGTCGGAAAGCTCGTTTCGCGCTCTTTCAGTTTTTTCTTGTGTTATCGGAGTAATCTTCAGAATTATGGCCTCAAATTACGTGATCATTACATCGCTTTCTCGGTTTTTCTGCGTTTCTTTCACGTGCATCAAGAAGGGGAGTCCGGACCGCGTCTCCAACCTGTATGCCTGCACGACTCAATTCAAATATAAGATCCTCACTCTCTCACCCCTCATATAACAAAATGGTATTAAAAACACACACGACAGTATTTAAAAACACACTCTCTACACTAAAGCATAAAAATACGTTGGGTTGCCTCCCAACAAGCGCTTGTAATTTACGGTCGACGGCCCGACCCAGTTACCTCTGCCACCTCACGAGGGTGGTCCGGCACATTGTGCCGCTTCCAGCTTAGCTTTTCTATGCTGAATCTGAAGTACTGCTTCATGTACGTGCACCGCTGATGGCTTGTTCCTATCCCAATAATCAGGTGGATCCCCTTGCGATAACTCTGGGATTTGGCGCTTCACTTGTACAGCAAATGGCACACCTGGTTGATACTCCCATGAACACTGGGGTGACGGTTTGAAGACCCGAAAAGTCTCCATGTCATCATGTACCCTCATAATTAGTTCTCCATTCTCTACGTCAATGAGAGTACGACCAGTTGCCAAGAATGGCCTACCCAGAATCAGCGGAACATCTCCTACTGGCATATCCAATATAACAAAATCAGCCGGAATGATCAGACTTCCGACCCTCACTAGCACATCTTTAACCATCCCACATGCTTTCTTGGATGACTTGTCTGCAAATTGGAGTGTTATCCAGGTTTTCGGGGGCTCCCCCACACCTAACTTTTTGAATACCGACAACGGCATCAAATTCACACTCGCTCCCAGATCACAGAGAGCTCTTCCAGTGTAGGAATCACCCAATGTAGCCTCAATGACAAAGCTACTTGGATCCTTCTTTTTCTTAGGTAACCCATGCAAAACACATGAACTAACCTGTTCATTTAAGTTTACTCTCTGAAATTCATCCACCCCTTTCTTTCCAAGAACTGCATCTTTAATAAATCGAGCATACTTAGGCATCTTTTGAAGTGCCTCAATCAATGGGATATTGATATGCAGTTTAGCGAAGACATTCAAAAAGCGCTTGTATTCCTCAGAATCATCCTTCTTCTTCCTAGTACGTAATGGGTATGGAAGTTCTGAAGAAGAAGGATAAGATGAAAGTGGTACCTGAGTATGCTCCTCCTCGTCTGGTGGAGTCATGCCCTTTGATTGGGGGATCATGACAGGTGTCTTCTCAGAATCGAAGACTTCATGTTCCTTCGCCTTTGAGGCTTCCGCTCTGGCATGACTCGGATATGGAGGATCTGTAAGTGCAATACCACTTCGAGTTGTGATGGCTTGAGCATGTCCCTCTGATGTGTCAACAATGCTACCCAGTGCCCTTTGTTCAAGTTGTTCCTTTAGATCTTTTATTTCTGCTTGAGCAACTTTAAGTGCAATTGCTACAGAGCTGACCTGTGTGGACATGTCTGTCATGTGCTGAGCCATCGTCTTTATTATCCCTGTCATATCGGTCAACTCTAATGGTGGTACTGGCTGCTGCTGATGCATCTCTGAAACATTTGCTTCATGCACTACCTCTACCGCATTCACCTGAACCGTGCTATATGCCACTGAGCTATGCTTCATCGGTTCTTTTTGTTGGTGCTCATAATCCCAGCTCTCCTCTTGCTCAACCACACGTCTCATCAACTCATATGCACCGTCAACATCACATTTGAACAAAAAACTGCCCCCAGCTTCTCTATAAATCTTTTCTTTGTCAAGCATTCCAAGTGCATCATAGAAGACTTGTATGATCTGACTTTTTGCAATGCCATGGTTGGGGCATTTGCGTAGCAATAAGTTGAGATGCTCCCATGCTTTGACCATGGATTCATGTTGCTTTTGCCTGAATGACCAAATCTCGTTCTGCAGCTGAATCATGCGTGAGATGGGAAAGAATTTACTCATGAACTGGGAGGCACAGTCTTCCCATGTCTTGATTGAGTTGGATGGCAATGAATCCAGCCAATCCATAGCAGCTCCCTTGAGGCAATGAGGGAAGAGCATCAGTTTTATTGATTCGGAAGTGACCCCACTATAACGGATTAGCCCACAGTGTCTCTGAAATCTCCCAATGAATGCATGTGGGTCTTCCTCGTCTGTCCCAGCAAAAGTGCACTGGTCCTGAGCAAATTGAATTGTGCCCAGCTTGAGACAGAAGGTTTCTGCCTGAATTGGTGGCACCACAATTACTGGCTCCCTTCCTTTAAGGTCCGCCTCAAATGCGTGGTTTATTGCTTTCCCTGAACGATTATATGGCATGGAGGTCGGGTGCGGTCTTGATGTTGCTGCCAGTGCTTTCTCTACAGCTTCAGCCACCAAAGCTTGTAGCTGCTCTGTGGTGAGGCTAATCTGCCCTTGTCCTTCCGCCATAGCTACCTGAGAAAACAACACTAGCACACCCGTGAGGTAAACAGATAATAACAAAAAGAGAATAAAAGAAGTATCCTAAATTAATTTTTAACTAAACTAATAAACCGTTTAATTCCCCGGCAACGGCGCCAAAAACTTGACACGATTTCTTACGTGTATACGCAAGTGCACGGTCGAAGTAATAAAGATTGAGTATTAAAACTCAGGTTGTCGAACCCACAGGGAAATAGACGACTACTAGCTAGTTAAGAATTAATTAGAAGATACTTAAGTAACCGGTAAGAAGTGGTTTGAGTGTTCGTCGCCCACAAACAAGCGACTGAATAAAATGAATGTAGAGACAATATTTCTGTATTTTTCAATTAAAAGAATTTAATCAAAGTATGGAGAAAACTAGGCGATCTATGAATCACCTAGGGTCTTTAGATAGTTCCGGAATTTGTATTGAATCACGTTACGCACTAACTGATTATGCCGGGTAATAGCACTTACAATCGTCTGTCGATCTCATGTAATTTTACGTAACAGTTTACTTTGGGTCCTGTCGATCCACCTCCATCTACCGTTACGTTCTAGCTGGCTAGTCAACTTCGTTCACCGGGTCCTGTCGGTCCACCGATTCACTCACCTAACTAGTTCAACCGAATCAACCCACACATGACTACTCCTATTCATCTCACCTATCGGTCTTAATGATTCGGGAATAAAAACATGATCTTATTCGTAACCGGGTTAAGTCTCTGTCGAGCACCCACCTAGTTCACTAACAACTCCGGTTCGCGACTCCTTTGTTGCTAAGAATTAAGCCTAGATCATGATTTCTAATCAATTAGTTTGTAACATTAAGCTATGAATTCAACTAGTTCATCATCTTCATCTAACATGGTCATTCCATTCATCACTAACACGTGTCAATAGCCTTAGCTTACGGATTCACAATACAAGATGAAGAATAATAAACACTAATTGGATCAAACGCATGAATCAATCAACAAAATCCGGAAAATAAGTCTAAGTCATAACCCTAGGCTCTCCATAGAGCCTAACAAAGAAATTAGCTACTCATTGTTATGCCAAAATCACAAGTATTCTCCATAGAATGATAAAGAGAGGGTAAGAGAAGAATCAAACGATGAAATCGCCAAAGCTTCGGCGAATCCGTGCAATCCCCAAGCTCCTAGGTGCTCTCCAATGGCTCCCGTACGTGAATCCTCCCCTATTAGGTCTTATCTGCCCGTTTTTTACCAGCTGGGCACGATTTTTTATGTTATTTGGTCGAAATTGCACTTCAGCCCCTCTACTTTGTAATTCCCAGACATAATTATTTGCTGATTTTTCGCGGGCTGTATCTCCCTCATATGGACTCGTATTCGGGCCTACCATATATCGTTGGAAAGCTACGGATGTCTACTTTCCAATGCCGCAAGCCTTGCTTCAAAATTCTTTGTAGATTTTCCTGGGCATCGAAAAGTGTGCAGGGTGGTCCTGTGTGACTTTTCCAACTTTTCTTCGTTTGTGCGTCTCCTTTTCTCCTCTTCATCTAGCTCCATTCCAAGCATATCCAAGCATCTCATAAGCTCCATTGCACATCTTTTACCTGAGATACACAACACTAAACAACCCGTGCAATTATCATAGCAAATATGAGAGAAAACATGCACAAATAGGCTAGAAACACAACTTTTCACTCTTAGGCTTAGAAATAGTCAAATTCACATATTTGTACGTTCTAGCTGGCTAGTCAACTTCGTTCACCGGGTCCTGTCGGTCCACCGATTCACTCACCTAACTAGTTCAACCGAATCTACCCACACATGACTACTCCTATTCATCTCACCTATCGGTCTCAATGATTCGGGAATAAAAACATGATCTTATTCGTAACCGGGTTAAGTCTCTGTCGAGCACCCACCTAGTTCACTAACAACTCCGGTTCGCGACTCCTTTGTTGCTAAGAATTAAGCCTAGATCATGATTTCTAATCAATTAGTTTGTAACATTAAGCTATGAATTCAACTAGTTCATCATCTTCATCTAACATGGTCATTCCATTCATCACTAACACGTGTCAATAGCCTTAGCTTACGGATTCACAATACAAGATGAAGAATAATAAACACTAATTGGATCAAACGCATGAATCAATCAACAAAATCCGGAAAATAAGTCTAAGTCATAACCCTAGGCTCTCCATAGAGCCTAACAAAGAAATTAGCTACTCATTGTTATGCCAAAATCACAAGTATTCTCCATAGAATGATAAAGAGAGGGTAAGAGAAGAATCAAACGATGAAATCGCCAAAGCTTTGGCGAATCCGTGCAATCCCCAAGCTCCTAGGTGCTCTCCAATGGCTCCCGTACGTGAATCCTCCCCTATTAGGTCTTCTCTGCCCGTTTTTTACCAGCTGGGCACGATTTTTCATGTTATTTGGTCGAAATTGCACTTCAGCCCCTCTACTTTGTAATTCCCAGACATAATTATTTGCTGATTTTGCGCGGGCTGTATCTCCCTCATACGGACTCGTATTCGGGCCTACCATATATCGTTGGAAAACTACGGATGTCTACTTTCCAATGCCGCAATACTTGATTCAAAATTCTTTGTAGATTTTCCTGGGAATCGAAAAGAGTGAAGGCTGGTCCTGTGTGACTTTTCCAACTTTTCTTCGTTTGTGCGTCTCCTTTTCTCCTCTTCATCTAGCTCCATTCCAAGCATATCCAAGCATATCATAAGCTCCATTGCACCTCTTTTACCTGAGATACACAACACTAAACAACCCGTGCAATTATCATAGCAAATATGAGAGAAAACATGCACAAATAGGCTAGAAACACAACTTTTCACTCTTAGGCTTAGAAATAGTCAAATTCACATATTTGTGCAAATATAGCATATAAATCATATGAAATAAGCCTATTAAAAGTAATATGGAAGTATAAAGATAACTCCTAAAAGAGAGTTATCAGTCATGTTTCTTGTAGTGTAATAAAGAAACTTGTCTCTAGTGGCAATCTAGGAACAATTGAGGCCGATCATTTGGATTGTCTTCCTTGTCAGCTCGCAAAACAATCTGCATTGTCATTTAATAAAAGTGATTTGGTTTCTTCAGCTCCTTTTGACTTAGTTCATCCTGATGTTTGGGGTCCTTCTCCTCATGCCACTATGGTGGGTATAGATATGTTCTCATCTTTATTGATGATTTTACTTTTGGATATATCTTACAAAAAATCGGTTTGAGCTACCCCAACTCTATCTTGAGTTTTTCGTCATGGTAAAAACTTAATTTTCTCATCCCATTAAAGTCTTAGGGCTGACAATGCTGGAGAATACCCAGGATCAAAATTTCTTGCCACTATCTGATCTCAAGGAACCCTGCCTCAACGTTCGTGCCCTGGCACTTCCCAACAAAATGGTTTTGCCGAGGGCAAATATCGCCACATCCTTGACTCTCTTCGTGCGCTTATTATATTATCCTCTTATCATGGACGTTTTTTTTTTGGGGAGGCCGCTCTTACTAATATTTATATAATAAATCGTGTTTCAACTCATACAATATAAAATCTGACACCACATGAGAAATTAAATGGTGTTCCTCCTGACTACTCCTCTCTTCGTTTTTTTGGGTGTGTTGGTTTTGTTTTTATACGGCCTCATGTACATAACAAGTTGGAACCTCGATCTCGTGTCTATTGTTTATTTGGATATGGTATTGAGCACAAAGGGTATATTGGATCCAGCCTCGAAGCGTCTTCGTATCTCTTGGCATGTTATCTTTTGTGAGCATAAAATGTTCTCAATGTCTCTTCGCTTCCACGTTGGTTGATAATCATGCCTTCACTGATCCGTCATATAATTTTTTCCCTCAGGATCCCTCATCATGTATGTATGAACTCTTACATAACAATCCTACATAACCAGACCCAACTCTCGAGAATGGTGTTCCGCCATCTTCCTAAGATGATGTGCACAGTGAAGAACGTCGGGAGATTTGAAGATTGCATGTGATTGCTTGACGCTCAGAACTAGGGTTTGGAGATCACTCCAGAAATTGCAGACTGAAATTGTAACACCCCCGATTTCCAGAGGAGCCGGATATCGGGCGGTGCCCTCCGTACAGGGGATTTTACCCTTTCGTACAAGGAGTGGTAACCATAAACAAGTGAAAAGAAACATCCACTACTGATGCATATTACAAAAAGTTAACAGTGTTTAACGAAATATAGTTTCAAACAAAAGCTGACCCTCCGGTTAGTTACTAAGCTTTACTAACGCAAGTGAGAACGAGTCGTGATTCCAGCGCGTTACCCCAAGCTACCAGTCATATACCTGCGGGGGAATTAAAAGACACAAGACCTCAGTTTTCGGAGTATCAGTAAAAACTGAGTGAATAAACAACTTAGCATGTAAAACAGAAGGGCTAGAAAGGTTACGGGGTTGTATTTGAAATATTTAGAATAGTAACAGAGTATAAGTATAAACATCAGAGTAAAGACTTGAACTGTTTTCAGAAATATAAGTACGAGTAGAAGTGACGATTATCAGGGTTCTCACAAGTTTCTATTTCCAAGCTTAAAGTTATTACGAGTAGCCAATTCGTTAACCGAGATATTCATAAGTTTCCGAACGTGGAATGAAACAAGTCATTATAAACTCGCAGTGACCAGGAGAGACCAGAGTAAATAGTAACAGATGATACTGGCGTATAGGGGGGTTCATATGACCCAACCTCTCTGCCAAGCGTTATGGACGATTCGTCCCGCTAGTCATCATACAAGCAGCTACTAGACCTTAAGTGTCGACACCCCCTTAAGATTGTAAGTCAGAAGAGTAGTACTAGAATGCTGGACCCCAGCCTACGGCGAAAGGAGTCGGAGCACACGGAGTCCCCATTTTAGGGATCTTAGCCCAAGGAATCTAAACCCAAGAGGCATACGGAGTCCCCATTTTAGGGACCGATCCCAAGGAATCTGAACCTGAGAGGCACACGGAGTCCCCATTTTAGGGACCAGGCCCAAGGAATCTAGACCTGATATAAGTATCATAGCTGGTTCCGGTACATGCGATTCTTTCACTTTACGTTATTAATGAATTCTGACAGTGTGACATTTGAACAATAAGTTTGTCGATTTGAATACAAGTGACGGTTTAAAAGCAGTACGACAGGCTTAGAAATTTCAGAATAAAGTATGACAGTTGTTTTCAAATAAACAAGTGTATCACATGAAAGAGCTAGGCACGGAAGACTAAGAAGGTAAGCTCACATGTATATTTTGAGACGTGAAATAAAAATCACATTTTGACACGGAAGAAGATAAGCACGCAACGCTAAGCATGAATACTCACCGTGAGAGCCAAAAGGTTGCTAGCTAGTCCTCTACGCGTAAACGACGTCCGGGTCAACTAGCTTATCAAAAGCAGGCTCCACGCGATGAACGACGAAAAACGGGGAAGAAACGAGGCGATTCAATGTCGCCGCGGCGGGTTCGGCGGTGGCGATTGACGGCGCTGCTCCGGCTGCCTTCGGGCTTGGTTCAGAGGCTGTTCGTGCTCCTCGGGAGCTCGGGAACGCGTAAAGGCCAAGAAAATAGTCTGGGTGTTGCCCGTTTTGTTGGGCTCGACCTTGTCGCCGGAAACAATGGTGACGGCGGCGGCGTTGGGTGGGCGCGATGCTACTGCTGCTTCGGATGCTACTGTTTCTTGCTTCTTCTAGTTCACAGAGAGCGAGAGAGAGGGCAGAGAGTGTAGGAGGTGATGGGGTTGAAGATGGTGGTGTTTGGCAGTGATGTTGGTGGTACGGTGGTGTGGTAGTCCGGTAATTGTGTGAGTGTTTTTCTGCTGGGTTTTTATCTAGTCCACAAACAGAGACATATAGGGTGAGGCAGAGACTTAGATGAGGCAGTGGTGGTGGTGAGCTCGATGGTGGTGGTTATGGTGATGGAGGTGAAATGGTGGTTGGTGATGGAGGTGAAGTTGTTGTTGGTGTGGTTTGGTTTTGCCGAGAAAAGGAAGGAGGATGGTGGGTTGTGTTCGGGAGTGAAAAAAAACAGAGTGTTTATTGTTGTTAGCTTGTTGTTGTTGTGCCTGAAGAGAAAAGAAGAGGGAGTAGAAGAGAAGGTGAGAGTTGATGGGAGTGGAGAGGAGGTGATGTTGATGTGAGGAGGAGTAGGAGGTACACCGATAGGTGTAGGTAGCAGTAGAGATATGGGTGGTGATGGTAATGGTAATGGTGCAAGGAGTAGGGTGGTGATAGGGGCGGCAAAATCAGAGGAGTGTCGGGGAGAGAAGAAGAAAAAGGACGAAGGTGAATAAGAGAAACTTATACGGTGTGGCACGGGCTCGGATGACGCGGTAGTTCGGGTACGCGACGAGTAATTAAAACGTGACAAAACTAATAAAACACGACTATAAATTAACACGCTTTAAACAAACGATTTTGAATAAAAAAATAATAATTTGACTGATAAATATAAACTTGACAGGTAAAAGTAAATTAGACCGATAAACGATATCTGACTATCTATAACGGAGTTTGACTGATAGAAACTAAATATTTACTGGCAAAATAAATTTTGATTATTAAAAGTAGTTTAACTGATATACAAATGAGTTTGACTAAGAAAATTAAGTTCGACTAATATTTTTAATAGAGGTTCAAATGTTGTTTTTAAGAAAACTCGTCAACGCTTTTCTTTTAGTAAAAATTTACCAAACGATTAATTGAAATTTATAAATTACTTATTATTGAAAATAAGATAAATTTGTTTTAAAAATAATTTATAACAATAATCTAGCTTATCAAAATAATTGTAAACGAACAAGTAGTTAATCACTACGAAATCAAATCACGCATGATATCTATAACGTCTTATTACGACTAACACTAATATAAACAATACGATTGTCACGTTCTCCAGTAATAACTATGTCATATAAAATTACTAAAATAACCCTAGCGCAAAATACGGGTTATTACAGAAATTGGGCTAAGTACTTCTTTCACAAATCTGGGATAACCCACAAAAAATGTACCAACATCCATAAAATAAAAAAGAATGCTACAATTTACCATTGTTGTGACCCTTCTTTCCGATGAAATGTTATAATGATCGGATCCCAAACTCAGACGAAGTGGTATTTTGGAAGTCATTCACGCATCGTTTACCTAAAATGTCCAACCGGTTTACTCTAAAGAAAATGTCCAACGGGTTGGGTAAATTGTGCATGCATATTGACATGTCATCCATGCAGCGCAAGTGATCATTGATCTCTTAATTTTCATACACCGACAAATATAGTTGATCTTTATAAGACTTCTATGAAGGAAAAATTGGAGATAAATCATGTCGAATCTGATAAAGTGCTTAAGGATTTTCATGCCACCTATGGAATATTTTGATGCGGCAGGTGAAGACAAAGAAAATTTATAATAAGCTCATTTAATTTATTAGTTTGATTTTATCTTTTGAATTCGGCTTCTTTTTTTTGTTGATTTCATATTAGGATTTATGATTTCAAACTCTGTTATTTGATATTTAACTATGCTATTTCTTTAAACTTTCAATTAATGATTCAAGTATGAATTTTTAGATTACATCATAAATTTATTTTGTCATACAATTACGAGATATCTTCTTTCAATTTACTCATATATGATTGTATTTTTGAGCTCAAGAAAATGGTAAATGTAAACTATTAAATCACCGTGTTCACATCATGAGCGGGAGGATAAAAGGCATTACATGACGTGATTGTAGATGTGATTTCATGAATACTTTGATGCGTACCAATGAAATTCCAAACATTCAATGGGACTAAGGATGTGTGATGCAAAACTTGTGTAGATGTCAAAATCCTCTAGAAGAGGAATGCGATGGCAGAAACATCCAATTCTTGTTGGGCTAAGGTTCTAAATGCTATTAAATACAAGAATACGAGGAAACTCTTGAAAGGATAAAAATATAACATTGATATGGATCAAAACCAACGTTGGATTACGTATAGCCCTGAAAAAGGCGAATAGCTCATGCAGTAGCTATAGCTCATGGAGTAGCTAAAGGTACCTTAATTTTGAATACAAATGTATCATCCTAAAATCAATTATTACTTTAAGCGCTTTAAATAACATGATTTAAGAAAAAAAATGTTGACTACATATACCGTGGCCAAAATAAAGTCAACATATACATGGACAATGATACATGTGACTTAATTATTTGAATACAAAGAGCATAAACATATAGTACTTAAAGTACTCACAATACCCGAAACATAATTGAAGTCTATGTTACATCCACTATTAATCGTGGGATACATTAAGATTATATGTCCGCTGTTAAGCGTGGATTTCAAAATGAGAAATATAATACGGGGTCAAGACCGAATATCAGCTGATAAAATCTCATAAATACAATCATTTAGTGGAAAGAATGATGATAATCTCTTTGTTAGTATGGGCCTCTGGGGGACTACTAAACAACAGCACATGTTTTAGAAATAACTAGTTACAATACTATTGTACGATTCACAGTTTGTGGAACTCTTGGAAGGAGTCACCCATGAGAAAGTTTTCATTTCCAGAAGCAATATATACTCGCGAGTAGGTATTACGTACATGAAAAATATATGAAACCACTATATTCACATGGTTATATTGTTATATTGTTAGTCTCTTCTTTTGAAATATTTTAGTTTCAGGCAAAATATATGAAGCTAGGTTGATGTGCACTCTTTTTCATTCGCTATTTTTTTTGTCCCACTGATTTTTTCCTAGCAAGGTTTTAACGATGCAACCAAGATCAGTTGGATGAATTCCAAAAGATTATGATATCGAATACTTATCAAAACCGAAACCACTTGATGTACTCTTTTTCTTTAGTCATAATGTTTTCTCATTGAATTTTTCATGACGAGGTTTTAATGAGGTATAGTTGTGGTGAATATTCAAGGAGAGTGTTATGCAATATGGACTTGGGCTATTGGTGAATATCCACCAAAGTAGTAAGCCCAATATTTGTATTGTAATTGACTTGAGAGTCCACTTTAATGTCTATATAATGAGGCTTAGAATTGGAGTAATAACATACATCAATAAGATCTTACTCATTTTCCAATTACTTCTCATTCTCAGCAAAGAATGCTACAATTTACCATTGTTATGATCCTTCTTTCGGATGGAGTGTTATAATGATCGGATCCTAAACTCAGATGAAGTGGTATTTTCAAAATCATTCACGCATCGTTTACCTAAAATTTCCAACCACTTTGCTCTAAAGATAATGTCCAACGGGTTGGGTAAATTGGGCATGCATATTTACAGGTTTTCAATTATTAACATTGTTTTTCCTTACATTTCAATAATCCGTTGTCGTCCAGCGGTTAGGATATCTGGCTTTCACCCAGGAGACCCGGGTTCGATTCCCGGCAACGGAAACCTTTTTTCATTTTAAGCAGTATCTTCTTCCTTTCATTTTGTACCATGCCTATCAAAAGCAGCCACAAACTTCTCCTGGGCCGTTGCTTTTCCTAACAAGGTCATTCCATGGAGGCTAATTTAGTCCGAATCACACTTTCTTGTCAATAGAAGGAACATTGAGGTCCTGAGCCTTCTTTTGCGCTTGTTGAGGTCATCCTTGCAATCGAATTGCACACTAGATTAGTTCGATGGTTAGATTTCCTCATCACCTTTGATCCGAAAGCAGAGATCCAACGCGAGCTGAAGCTTTACTTACATTTCGTGCCATTTCAAGTTTTTATTTCATCCAGGCTTATACAGATTCAGAGGAATCCTTGGCAATATGCTAGTGCTTCCGTTCATCAAGAAAGCTCAATGTTTTACTATGTCTTCCAGTAACATCACGAACTACAGCAACAGAATCCCATCATTATACAACATTAGGCTCAAACATGAAAAAATTACTGTGTCCAAGGATGAAGGAACAAAAAATATGTAGTACCGCCCACAGGATAAATAGTATTCTAACTCTTAAGTCAGCAGCTCAAAGGTTACACGAATAAAATGTTACTCCAAGAAACGCTGCAAACACACAGTTCTGTGTTCAGGCAGTCTCAAAAACCATAAAACACGTCTTGAAAGAAAACGAACACAAAATAGTACACATCCGTTCGAAATCGGTATATCACTACTGTGATCTTAAAAAAAGCGCAGCTCGGGAAAATAAAAGCCACATGTACCACTTGCAAAAAGTATTTTGTGGCGCAGCCTTCATTGATGGGAAATAGACCTCCGACTAATCTCCTAATCACGGTGCTCAGACCTAGCACGGTCGTACTGCACATCCTCCATTTGATCATACCGATCATATCGACCTCCATCATCCTTCACATCAACACTATCATATGCTGCTGATCGACCCCGATGACGTTCATAATCACGGTCCCTTTCTGAATGCCTGTGCCCACCATTCCATTCAGGGTCATCCTCTTGTTCAACAAGGTCATAGTTCCGCTCCCTCTCCTCGTGCTGACCTGGCACGGATTTTGGTTCGACATGATCGTAATCATACTCTCTATCATACGAACGACCTCGATCACGATCACGTTCACGGTCCGGGTCTCGCGGACGGTCCCGGTCGCGGTCACGACCACGGTCTCTGTCTCTTTCACGCTCGTAATCTTTGTCCCGGTCCCGGCCACGGTCACGCCCACGGTCGCGGTCGCGGTCACGGTCACGGTCGCGGCCTTTGTCCCTGTTCCTGTCTCGGTCTCTGTGGTGCCTGTCCTCTCTAAGATCGCGGTCTTTTGGTCTATCATGAGAGCGCTCGACAGACTTCTCTGGCTCTCTATCTCTGTCTCTGTCTCTTCCCCTTTCGCGAGATTTTTCCCTATCTCTGCAATAATTTCAGTCAGTTAACTTTTTCCCCGAAGGCTGTAAATGCAAAAAATTACTGAGACAACAATTACCGTTCTACATGTCGCTCATCCCGTGGCTTTGGCTCCTCTGAACGCGACGCATCTCCAGATGCCCGGACCTCTCTGAGAATTAAAAGAGTGAAAGCAAATTAGAAATGTGATCATCTAATTCAACAACTAGGCTCACCAACCAAGTACTTTTTCTTTTCAAACGTTAATTTATTCTTGGCAAGAATCCAAATGGCCCAAATGACAAAGAAATGCCTGCAATCTATATACTAAGATAGGACAGGGTTTTACTGTACCAAAATATAATTGTGGCATAATATCAACCTTTGGATTAGACAAAGATCAATGGAAGGATTGAATTCATCCAACTCATTCTCAAGACAGTGACAAGACAGTGGCCAAAGGGCTAAGATACTAGTGTAATACAATGAACAAGTGATTCTCCAAGTAGCTTTGCTTACTTTTCAGACATTAGTTTACACTATGAGAGGAATCAATTCTCAGGATAAAAACTTCCAGTTCATTCCAATGCATAAACGTTTCAGAAATTTGGGTTAGTATTTTCCTTATTCCTTTTCTTGAAGAAAATCCATGGTCCCAGACAGACATTAATGAAAATCATAGTACAAAGCTTCAAGAATGCGGAGTGTCTCACAGATTTGACGTATTGCCCACTAAGCTCAACTTACAAGAGTTTTAAAGTTCTGACTTTAATAGACAGGCTAAGTAAAAATAGTTACTTAATCCATGAGAATCATTCAATACTCCTGGAGCAGCTTATTATAACCACTAGTTTTGTAACACACCATCATTTTGTAATGGGGTTTACCAGACCATCTGGCTGTTAAAGTAACTGAAAATCACGTCATATGCTGGAACGATCGCGGAATTAGTAACTAGTGTTTCCACATAGGCCTTCACACGTGAACTCTTGAGCAACCTCAAATGGTATGGATAGTACTATAATCCAGAGAATAACTAAGAGGCCTATGGCCATTATTGTCCAGAGTAGCTACAACCACATGAATGCATAAATATAGATGGAAATTAGCATTCAATTACAAACAAACGTAAAAGAGGGGAACTAATTACCTTCCAGGACCAGTGTGCTTGACTTCATTCCCACCAACCCTAGTTGTACCAAGGCCACCACCAAGTCTACGAGGACGCCAGTTTGGAACAGTTCTACCACGCTCAACGTCCACAAGTACCCTCCTATTATCAATCTTTCTCCCATCAGCCTGTTTATATGCAGCTGGAATGACAAACCAA
Organism: Linanthus parryae; assembly: GCA_023055425.1. Lineage (NCBI taxonomy): Eukaryota > Viridiplantae > Streptophyta > Magnoliopsida > Ericales > Polemoniaceae > Linanthus > Linanthus parryae. The sequence continues at coordinate 43,968,150 of JALGPY010000007.1, forward strand.
AACAATCAGAAACAAGACATGACATCTACAAAAACCAATGAACAGATCAGAGCACACCCAACCTTTCATATCCCGCGTGTGCATATACTCAATGAAGCCATAGCCTCTCGGTTTATTGGTCTCTTTGTCAGTTACAAGTCGAATCTGGAAGTCAAAAGACCTAACAAATCAGACAAAACTAAAAACATGCACGATCATTTGCTCAAACGATTGGATTAAAGTACCAGAATGAAATGCCCATACTATGTCAAGTGATAATTTACCAACTAGATTTTAAATATGGTAAAATCCTAAACGGTACGGCAGACATGCGAAATGCCTCAAGCCGCACCTTAAACAATACAGCTTCCACAGGCAAGATGCGTCACCACTGCTAGAGTTGCAGAAGAACCGACGTATGAAGCATTTACCAGTCATTGAACATATAAACCACCCCTTACCAGGGATTCCATATACAGAGTAATAGGAGTTACTATAAATAACGTAAAGTACCAGGCTATCTCCGGAACTGCTGATAACTTTTCAAAAGCCTTTAGATCCAAAGTGGAATTTTAGTGGGAAGAAAAGCCTGTAGCATTCATCCTCAGCTTGTTAAGGTGAAAAATATTTAATGAAATTATGAAATATGTTCCTGGTACATAATTTCATCTGAAGAAATCTTATGCCAAGCCAAAAGAAGCTTCAAAGAAAGAGAAGAGATGCTAGTACCCCCTACAAGCTTTACCTAGAGCGGGGGGAAAGATTGTAAATCTCCCTTTGTTGCTCCAAAATTAAGGCCAGAGGCATAATACGCTAGCTGCTGAACTCAAAGTTCTTAGCTTCATCATGGAGGAAGAAACATCATCCTGGACTTGAATGGGTTACACTGATAACAACAGACGATCCAGTATCTTGTGCAGAACTATGTCTCCTTACCGAGACATCCAGTATTGGTGTATGGCATTAACATATCAAAAACTATCTCCTTACCGAGGGAATTGCTTGTAAGAATTTCATTGATACCAGAAGAGTACCTAGAAACTAACAAAAGACCCGAGTCCTAAGGGCATTCCATAGGATGAGTGAATCAGCCAAGATCTTGTGAATAATAAATGGGCATTGATACCTGAGCACTCCACAGTTGCTTGACCCTCCACCAAAATATGACTTAGAGCAAATTCATTATTCGTTCCAAAAATGACATCGTCAGCACATGGAGTGAGGACCAGTCGTAACTTCATTTATAGTACTACATTTGTTTAGAGCAGACCCAGAACACGAAAAGGGTTGGCACATTATACACCCGAGCAAATCAGATATTGAAAATTACATTTCGAGGCAAGAGCTCTTATTTTACAGTTTTACACTGAACTGTACAGGCATGACAAATGAGTATATCAGAAACAAAAAGAGTAAAGCAATCTTCATCATAGCGATGTTCTCTTAAAGACACTACAAGCACAGACAACTTTGTAAAATTCTACTTCTAAAAGTAGCAACCAACCTCAATGGATGAAATACGACATATAGAGTACTCCATATAATATGATCATGGGGTGCATTTGGGAAGTTCGATTATTGGATTAAATGCTAAGCCAATACTCCAACTTCCCAAAGACACCCATATAATATACATATATATTAGCGTATAGCAGCAATGCCTTAATAACTGACCAATTTACTAACAAGGAACAAACGTCTGAAGAATTTCTAATTTGAATCCTGAAAATTTAGTAATTCAGGTGTATAACATAATCATAGGGCAAGAGGAGGAATATCAACAGAATATGAACCTCTTACCAAAAGGCAACCACTAAGGATTGCACTTTAAAACCTACCCGTTTGATGGGCCCATAAGCCTCAAACTCCCTTTTGACTTTGCTCTCTGATGTTTCATAACTCTGAAAGTAGAAAAGGCACCATGCGTCACTACATACTCAGGAGTAAGTGAACTTAGAAATACAATAAGCAATATTACACACCAGCCTAGCAACAAAGAGTGACTTGTATGGATCTCCAGAAACATTCGGGTCGCTATTAGGATCGTCTGCAAAAAAAAAAAAATCTCACGTTTTAGAGATTATATGAAAAATGAATTACACACATTGGGTAACTGGCTACTGTAGAGCTTTAGCAGTAAAAAGATGGTGGAATTCTCACATTTCTCAAACTCTTCAGCAGCCTTTCTTGCACCCTCCTCCAATCGCAACTGGTGGATCCTAGCCCTTCTTTCTGACTGAATCCAGCAAATAAAGCATTAAAGGCAATATCCATTTACATTTTAAAAAAAAAACAGACAGCATAACAAAATCCATTCAAAATTGTGTTACAGATGACCTCAATGTGGTCCAAAGCTAGGTCATAAAGACTTTTGCCTATCGCAGGTCGAGGTGGAATAATGACAGATGCAGAACCAAAGGGGAAATAGAAACTCACACCGGATTAACAATGAGAAATCACGGCTCTCAATAATATATACATAAAACACTTAAATAGAGTAAACATAGGGGATTATCTTACAGGAGGTTCTCCCTTTTTGGCAGGTGGTTGATATTCTTCGTCACCTGGCTCGGCAAAGTTGCTCACAAACTGTGCCATTCCTGTGATAAGAAAGCATGAGATAGAAGTATCAGAGTGCAAAAACGTTTCAAGAACAGAAGTTTCAATCTTGAAAGTTTCATAATACCAGTATACTGTGGACACTTCCTCTTTTCTGGGGGTGGTTTGAACTCCAGAGGAGGCCGGGGCTCAAAAAGCTTCAGAAGGTTGGTGGTTAAACCAGTTGGGTGACTCTGACCAATCTGCATTGATAATGGAAAACTTCATAAGTCCCGCCGCACAACAGAAAGAATTGGCAAGCAAAACAAAATGCACTGTCCATGTGGACAGGCGTCAGAAACCTAAACAGTCATCTTGCTAAAATTCCAAGCAACAAAGTATAACAATACACAAAAGATTAAGGAAATTCAATACAGGATAGGCTACAAATCATGGACACTCCAACAGTCCAACTATTTGGCCAAAGCAGTGTCAGACACTAGAAACCTACCATAATCACACCAAGGACATGTTGGAACACACATTCAGAGAGAGAAATCAGAGAGCACGAGTCTCTGGTGTGTTTTAAGGAACAACTAGCATTTGAGTATTCGAGAAGTATAGAGGGGTTGGTGCAGAAATTAGCTCCGGTGGCTTTCTTAAAGACTATTGCCAGCACCTCTACTGTCCAGGGGAATTCGGGCTATAACCGGATGGCAGTGTTTAGAAAAATCCAAGAACATCATCAACTTCACTTTTGAGAGTAGAGACCTCCTTCCGGGAGCTTCCGATTTAATCAAGAATGGTTCCACTGCCATATCATGTAACATTTCTTATGGAATCAGGAACTCCAGCCCCTTACGGATGTTAATAAGGAGTAGCTAAATAAGATATAAACATACTAAGAGTGCATATATGTTTCTGAGAAAGAAGAGGTCGTTGTCAATGTCCGTATGTTAGAGAAGCAATTTCCAATTTCTAGCTAAGATTTCTAGGAATAGTTACAAGTTGCTTCTGTTCTCATACTTAATTCCTATAAGTTTCCTAAATAGCCTTGTGCCCTTGTATAGCAACAGCGGTATCGCTTGTAAGAACTATAAAACCTAAAAAGACAAAAAGAGTGAATGTGGCCAAAATCCATTCACATTCATAGCAAAGCTTCCATGACTACAAATCAGCTGCTTGTCCCAAATCAACATGAGCAAATGCAGGTCAAAATCGAAAAGTGTCTCATTTGGCGTGGTTGAATTTACAGCTTTCTGTTTCAACACAGATCCTGGAAGTTAGTTGTCTGTAGTTCAAAATCCGTACAAGAGCTGGAACCAACAGGTACAATGAATCATTACATAACGAAGCTGAATCCTTTTTTAACTCTCTCTACAATCATATCCTTCATTTTTCTTACAAAGTCTCGGTAGTTATTATTAATACCACTGAAATCTTCAAAAGAAAGTACAAAAAATAAAATGTAAATTCAGATGACTTGAGCTGATCTAGCAAACTGAAGATGTTGAAAACCAATCATAAGTTTCAAAGCTCAACCATTTTAAATACCCTAACCACATAAACAAATCGGCAGATCAATACGCAAACCAAAATAAGCTGAAAACGAATTAGGGTTTAAGGATATAAGAATCTGAGTAAATGACGAGTACCAGTTTGAGCTGAACGACATTTGCGCGGTTCTGTCCCTTGGTACGGGCCTGCACGGCTGCTGCGGCGGCTGCGGCGTTGTTGTTGCGCATGAAAGGATCGTTGAAGTCCGCCATGGTGCTGCCAGAGGTACGGCCAGAGTTGGGTTTTTGGGGATCAGATGAAAGGAAGTGCAGGTAGCGGAGGAATCTGGAGAGATCTCTGAGAAGGTAAGTGACCGACGAAGCTTGCAAGAAGAAGATGGAGATGGCGGCTTCTAACAAGCCCCAGCAGGTAGAGAGCTCGGTTTGGGTCTAAAGACAGGTTAAGACCAGGAGCTACAGAGTAAACTCTCGGGCGTAAATCTGACTCGGTGAGGGTACTGGAGTTTGGGATAATTATTCATTGCCCTTGGGTGTTCTTTTTTTTTAGGATTGCCTTTTTTTTTAATCATATTGCCGGGTTTGAATTCGAAACCTCACGGAGGTGCTTCACATGGTCTACCACTGAGGTAGTATTCATTTCACGCAGGTGCTTCACATGGTCTACCACTGAGGTAGCATTCGTTTGCCCTTAGAGTGGGATTTCAGAAGTAGGGAGTGGGGTGTAATAAGCTAAAAAAAGTTAGAACAAGCTAATCTAAGTGATAATTTTTTTTAGTGTCAATTAAATCTTCACTTGATATAACGGGCTCACAGGCCCAAAACTATACTAGTGGGGGTTACATAATCAGTCTAAGTGGGCATTTGAGAGTAAAGAAACGGTTGCACTACTTCTAGGGATGTTCGAGCGAAATTGTGTGCCGAGCATTTTCCTTTTCGTTTGACATGAGATAGTTGGCATCCATCAAATCCTCTCATGAATTCACAACACGTCATCATAAATCTTTCCAATTCTGAGTTTCTATCTCTCTCTCTCTCTCTCTCTCTCTCTCTCTCTCTCTCTCTCTCTTCATCTTCACTTTTCTTTCTCTGTAGTTGTTGAACTATTAGGAGGGAGTCGCTAGCTATCACTTCATTTCTCATTCCTTCTGCAGATGCAAGAGAGAGGCCCTCCATCATCTATAGGATCTCAATATGCGGAACAAATATGTTGAAACGGATCGGCGATGACTTGCCGATGATGAAATCACCTCGAACATTTCTGATGGCAACCCATACTTCACATTTTCGATATGAGTCCGATTTAGCCCCCAACACAACTTATCTTCACTTTTACTCTTTGCTGGAGCCGACGCGTAGAAGAAAGATAAAGATAAGTATTCTCCACCTTGTTTCCATATCTCTTCACTACTGAAGTCTCTATTGTTGGATCTTTGGTGATTTCTTCCATTCCATATCGGCCACACCTGAACCACCCATCTTTCTTGCCGTTCTTGAGGTTCACTACTGAAAATATATTTCATCCACTCACCAAAATCGATTGTTTGCAGCTTTGGGGTTATATCATCCCTCTACAACTCTTCATTGACTTTGACACAACGAATAAACATGTCGTTAATTGATTCAGCCTCTTTGTCGCACCATTGGCAGTCTTCTAGAAGTGTGAGGCCTCTGCATATCACCTTTTGAGCCACCGGTAATGAATCCCCGCCATCCTCTCCAGGCAAGAAACAATAGTTTATTTGGTAAGTTTAACTTCCAGAACTTTTTTAGCCGCTTTCGACTCTCTCATCTTGACCTCTGACCGGTGCTTTCCTTTTCTGTGCAAAGGAGACGATATCCCAAAGCAACTGAGTACTCTTCAGAATATGTGGAAACCAATAAATTTCATCTAGACTTGGATCTATCAAAATTTCCATCTTTTGGATTTCTTCAACATCATACTATATCAGGTACTGACCAAGCTTTTTCTGTATCCCTTGATATATCTGGCTTAATAAACTCTGTTGTTGTAATTACAACTTCTTGTAGCTTTGGTGAAATAACTTCGAAAGAATTGGATCGTGGCGCCACTAGTCCTTGAAATATCGATTTGTTCACCGTTGTTGAGTTCCTACACATCCCCCTTTTCCTACTAGTATTCCTCTAAAGCCAAAGGACATCGACTATCTTGGCTTCAATTCAAAATAAGTGATTGGAGTTAAACTAAGGTTCTAATATGAACTTTGAAGATCAGTTAATATTTTCTCATCTTTGAGTATTAAGATTCTCTCACACAATTAAAAATTTTGAAGTGTTCTAACCAAATGCGTCTTTAACTATTGAAGTTTCGTTTGGCTGACAGTAAACTTTCCTGTAAAATGATTTCCCTAAATTCCAGTGTTCGCTTCCCTATGTGGGTTTTGTAAAATAATTTTGATTAAACGATATAAAATGACTTACAAGTTTCAATTTGTACGTCATTTTTCAAATTGCGTAGAACATATCTTCCCCATCATCGCCACCTCCTCCATCACACCTGTCACCACCACAATCACATGTTGCAGCATGCACCTGCCGCAGCCTCCTCCACTTCGCCACCTCCACCACCACCTGCTGCAGCCAATACCTGCCGCCACACACCAACTACACCCCTATCTAGACAATGTAAATTAATAAAAATGTATATTATGAGACTAGTGACATATATTTATTTTTCAAATGACAAATGTTAATTCAATTTGCCAACAAATCACTTGGAAAATGTTGTACAATTTTTATATTTATTTCATACACAAGTAAAATAATTTTCAAATGTTAACCAAACATATGAAAATAAGTGAAGCGAAAAAATCACAAAAAATATTTTACGCGTAGAGTATTTTACGTTGTAAAATATTTGACTACCAACCAAACAGAGCCCGAGTGTTCTTAATTTCTTTTGGAAAAAAGTACCCCTACTAATATGAGGTGATCCTCTTTAGTTCCTCCATGCTTCCAATTGGTGGCGATGGGGTAGAGATGACCATGCTTCTGGACTGATGGGGACGGGGGGAAGCAAGAAGGGTAAGAAGAACAAGAGAAAACAATTTTCTGGTTCTAAGTTGGCCAAGAAAAATGAGAACTGGAAGAGAGATTGCACGAAACGAGATCATTAGGGACATAACAGATCTGCAGCCATGGAGGAAAATGGGAACTCGTTCGAGGATGATTTATTCTACTTGCGGATGAGGTCCCACATCGACCCGATGCGTGGTTTCTTGGCTGTGGGGCTCCCTTTCACATTTTTTCTAACATGAAGCTATTTTCAAGCTACAACCGAAATACACCGTTTTGATATTATTGATATTTCGATAATTTATGATACTTTGAGGAGTCATTTGGTAATTTATGATTTTTTTTGGGAATATTATTGATTATAATATTTGTGGGGGGTCTAATTTTTATTTAGAAGAGTTGTTGGTGATTTATAATTATTATTAAGATGGTTGAGTTATTTGTAAGTTTGGTGAAACTTGAAGGATAATTGGATAAATAGTATTTTTCCCATATTTAATTAATTACTATTCATATTATTTCCAATTATTTCAATTACTTCTTTTATTTAATTAGTGAGGGTGTACCAACACATTGATATACCTCACCTCACGGAATTACCCATTATGAATGGACTCTTTCCACCAAGCAACCCATCACTATAAAAACATATCATATTCTTTATTTTTTTTTCCTACACAACAAAATCAGTCTGGAATCTCTCTCTCACACCCGAACTATCTCTCCCTCTTATACTCGTATAATGACCCGCACATTAATTACACTCCGTACCAATATTCTTTTACCATTGAAAATATATATAATATTTATTTACTTTTGTATATGTAGTGGCTCATTGAAAAAAAAAGGTAAATTACAGATGTGATTTGAGCTCGGTTCACTTAACTGACCCAAGTTTTAAAAGTTACACTTAACTGACCTGTGGTTTGCTCCGTTTATCACTTAAGTATTCCGTCCATAAATCCGTTAATAAACAGTACTTTTAATTGCATTTTGACCCCTTTGATTGAAATTTACACTCAACTTAACCCCAAAAAAGTAAAAAAATAAAAAAACAAAAATTATGACCCTTGTAGTTTGATTGAATGACACTTATTCACCCTTTCCAGAATAACCAAACAACCACCGACTGTTTTTTTAAACAAAACTATTACAAAAGAAACTTGATAGACTAAACGAAAATAAGCAAAAATAAAAGAAAAATCTAAAGAGGTCTACTAGAACATGCAAGAACAAAGAGAAATGTAGTGGAAAGAAAACGAAGAACGGAGGGAAAGGAGAAAAAAATAAGAGGAGAAGATGGAAGATGATAAGAAGAAAGGAAGAAGATGGAAAATGAGAATAAGATGTGAACAATCCTCCTCCCCCATCTTCTTCCTTTTTTTCTTCTCATCTTCAATCTTATCCTCTTATTTCTTCCTTATTTCTCTCCGTTCTCCTTCGTTTTCTCTCCAATTCCTTTCTCTTTGTTCTTGCGTGTTCTAGCAGACCATTTTAGATTATTTCTTTTTTTTACTTATTTTCATTTAGACTATGAAGTTTTCCTTTGTAATAGTTTTGTTTATAAAAACATTCGGTGTTTTTTTAATCAAAAAATCGGTGGTTGTTCAGTTATTCTGGAAGGGGTGAATAAGTGTCATTCAATCAAACTACACGAGTTATACTTTTTGTTTTTATATTTTTATACTTTTTTGGGTTAAGTTGAGGGTACATTTCAATAAAAGGGGTCAAAATGCAATTAATAGTTTTGTTTATTAACGGATTTATGGACGGAATACTTAAGTGATAAACGGAGCAAATCACATGTCAGTTATGTGTAACTTTTTAAAACTCGGGTCAGTTAAGTGAACCGAGCCCAAACCACAGGTCACCTATCTGTAATTTATCCAAAAAAAATCAACAGTTATAGAAAAATTGTTTTATTAGGTTGCTCAGATACATTCCATACAAACCTGACTATCAAGATTAAGTTTTAAGTTTTTTATAAATTTAGAAAGAAATTACATAAAATTAACTGTCACTAACTATATATTTGAGAGTATTATATTACAGTGGGTATTAAGTCTTCTATTTCTTCTAGACAAAGGTTTGGCATTTGTAGATAATATAGTTGGGCTTCAACAAAATACCAATTTTGAAACTACTAGTCATTAGAATGAGGCATGCCTAGTCGTACTACTCATCTTAAGAGTCCAAATTTCAATTGGGTCTTGCTTCTTAAGTACTTTGGCTGTCAAAAATCCACAAAGTAAGCTACATGGGCTAATAGTAGGCTTTATGAGTTGTCCTAACTACAAAAAACCCTTAAATATGGGTTTTGACTTTAAATCTAACAAAGTAGTATATGTTTAGCTTATGTCATGGCTTATGTTTTATGTAAATAGTTTGTCTATAAATAGGATCCTCCCACTTCAATTTAGACTCACTCCAAACACACCAAATCAGTGCACTCATAGCTCTTGCTCATAAGGTTTCTTAGAGATTTCCACCTTATTCGCACACCGTTGTCTCAATTACGCTTCGAGTGTGAGTAAATTTAATCTCCCGCTTTTAAATACTTACAATTTTGAGCTTTCAAATAAATTGTCTAAATTGTTAAAACGATAATTAAGAATGATATTTTCATGCTCCTATTTTATTAAATGCCTAAACTTCTTTACGGTTTATTATTTTAACTAACGTTACGATGACAAATTTTATAACTTTTATTTTATAGTCATTTTTACTAAATGTTGCAAACATGATAAATTTGACGGGATGCTTTGGACAACTTTTGATGTTCTATCAACGAGACCTTGTAGCTGGGTAATGATAAGCGACGTTGAAAGTTTGTAATGTAAATATAAAACACAGGATCAAATACTCTAGAAGGGGGGGGGCTGAATAGAGTATGGAAACTTTTGCTAAAACTTAGTCTTTTCAAAAATTGAGATAAGTCACTGAAAGAATCTCAAGGCCTTGGAGGAGTTTTAATAGAACACATAAGCTTTCTGAGAACAAGAGAAAGTTTCACGGCCTTGAGCTGTGAAATGCTTCAAGCCTTTGAGCAACCTGTTTTGTACTAGATGGTTTGCAGTGAAATAGAACAGTACTGTAAAATAAAGAACACAAGGATTTTACAAAGTTCAGTCACAATTGGACCTAGTCTCTGCCTGAGGGATCTAATCCCTCCAGGATTTGGAAAACACTTCTTATTAAACAACCTGATTTAGCCCTCGATCTTAAGCCTAAGTGAGTTGCCTTACACCTATACAGCTTATGGTTCCCAACCTATCTAGTAACAGCTACAATTTGTTGAAACAATAAGAACCTCTTGTTGTTCACATGAACAATTCAACTTCTAAGTTTGTGAGGTTTAAGAAATCAGAATGATAACACAAATTAAGTACAAGTATTGAAGAACACAGAGATGAAATAACCAGTGAAGCTTGGATGTGTTCTTCAGCTTTCTGGATGATTGATCTTCTTGTTCAACAGTGTTGAGACCTTGATTTGATTGAAGAGTTGATTGTATGATCTCCACGCAGTAAACACTCTTCTTTCTGAATGATAAGTTCACTCTATGCCTCTTCATTTCTTGAAATTCAAACTGAAGCTTTATCCAGCTGCGATAACTGAATGAGAGATTTTAGGAACTGCCTCCCTAAAATCATCTCCCAAACATGCTTCATTCAACTACTATGAATGGTTAGCCATTAGAGTTTGTTGCGAGGGGTTTGAACGACAAACAACCGTGCAACAAACTTGATTTCAAAGTCAAACAAAATCCATAAAATAAATCAACATAGAACAGACTGTTTGGCACAACAACAACTGTAAGAAACTAAGCCAACAATTTTGATAACTAAATAAATATCATATCAGCAATATGTAAAAGATAAACGATAAATTATGATCAACACTTATATCAAGTTATTAACCAATCACAATTCCACAGATAACCACCTGCAAGAAAGAATCAGTTAAGCTAAAAAGACTCTCAGCAGTTCAAGGCAAATCTCAAGGCCTTAGAGCTCTGTGACATTCTTTACAGTTTTAAGCTTAAAGCATTCTTAACCTTGATTCAATCAAGCTGTGAATCCTGTGAGTGTTAGAAACACATAAAAATAGTTCATGAATATTTGTAAGACACATTAAATCAACAACTAATCCAATGCGACACCTGCATACACAAGATTCTTAAAGCATACTTAACCAATGCACAAGAAAACATAAACCTTCAAGGCCTTGGAGCCTTGAACATATGTTATTGTAGGTTTTTGATGCATGTTACGCAGCGGAATAACAAAAACTTAATCCTGCTCAAATCCCTCCAAGGATCACATGCAAGCCATCATAACATGATAAAGACATAACAGATGTGTACCTTAGTTTGGGAGATCACACGAAGAATAGTGTCTTCGTCTCTACGAGTATCAACACCTTGGATTCTTGATTGGATTACTTCTCTCCGTGTAGTGCTAGCAAAGGAAGAAAGGAGGAACAGACCACGCAAAACGAGGCACGAGTCGTGCCCTTGTGGCCGACGGCGTGAGAGGGGCGGACGGGATGGGGCTGTCGGCCTCTCCTTGTCTTGTCTCTCTCTCTTGCTTTGTTATGTTTCTCTCAATAATGACACTTACGAGAAAATAACAAGCTAGAGTTCCTTTATATAGTAATAACTCTTTATTAACTACATAAAAGCCCCAATACTAATCATGTCCATACATGGATTAGTCCACTTAAAAATTAGTCCCACTAAATTTGCTTGTGGTTGCGTTATAATCCTTTTATTAATTAGTCCAAATAATTAATACCCGTATCCAATTCAATCCATCCGGTGTGTGACCCCATAGGTTTCTACTTATTTGGTTGTAACTATTTACTAATATGAAGTGGTGTCTAGCAACACATCCATGCCACCCAACTAATATAAATAAGTCAGTGATCCGACAAACCTTGTGCCCAATGTTCATGTATTGTGTTATCCCTTTGTCTCCATATCTGGATTGGACAAGAGATATAATAGTCACACTCGTATATCCAATCCATAGTTTCTTGATTCTAGGAATATGCTTATGTGAGCAGATAACATCAATATCTCCATATTGATTCATCTGAGTCTGGCCAGACATTCTATAAGCACCATCCCTCGAGTGGCCCATGGATATTTTCTCCCGTTATGTGGGAGAGACAAATCATCTCTACGTCACTACGATCTCTAAGCTGGCTTCCTATCATGCCTTATAACTATCTTTATAGTTACCAGGTTAAGGCGCAACGTTTGATAATATCAAAGCACAATGATTCACAACTAGAGTGTCTAGTGACTTCAAGTCTAAGGATTACAATATCATTAGCACTAAGAGAAGCGCTTGTGACTTTGACATAATCTATTGTAGCCTTCTCGTCGTTGGTCAATCCAGTATGTCATTACTCCTAATGCATACCCATGTGTTGGACTTGATATCTCCATATCAATCTACCCACATACTAGTCTATAGTTGATCGTCCTGTTAATCAATATAATGGACTAGGGATATTTAAGAAAAACAACACATTGTATCTAAGGACTTCACTATATTAAATATCACAATAAATAATAAATGAATGTTCTAGCCAAACATTGTTCATACTAAACATAGATTGCCTCTAGGGAACCTATTCAAACAGTCTACCACTTGCACTAGAGCGAGTCTGGTGCATGTCGTATGCCTATGGATCTAGTGTGCCCTTCATGCTTTCGCTGAACGAGCGGCTTTGTGAGCGGATCGGAAAGATTGTCATCCGTTGGAATCTTGCACATCTTCACATCTCCTCTATCGATCATATCACGAATAAGATGGAATCTCCTAAGTACATGCTTTGATTTCTAGTGTGATCTAGGTTCCTTGGCTTGTGCAATCGCCCAGGATTTGTCACAATACAACGTCATGGGATCCACAATGCTAGGGACAACACCGATCTTAGTGATAAACTTATTTATCCAAACAGCCTCTTTTGCTGCGCCTGCAGCAGCAATGTACTCAGCTTCAGTTGCAAAATCAGCAGTTGTCTCTTGCTTGGAACTCTTCCAGCTCACAGCTCCTCCATTCAGGCAAACCACATACCCCCACTGCGATATGTAGTCATCCTTGTCGGTTTGGAAGCTCGCATCAGTGTAACCAATTATATTGAGCTCTTCCTCGCCTCCAAATATCAAGAATGTGTCCTTAGTTCTTCTTAAGTACTTGAGGATGTTCTTGACATCAATCCAGTGACTCTCATGTGGAATAGACTGATATCTGCTTACCATACTCAACGCGTATGATACATCTGATCTAGTACACAACATGGCGTACATGATGGATCCTATGGCCGAAGCACAGGGTATCCTACTCATGCGGTCCTTCTCAATCTCATTGGAAGTACAGTCAGCCTTAGAGAGAGTGAATCCATGCGACATGGGCAAGAATCCCTTCTTGGAATCTTGCATGTTGATCGTTGTAGCTTACAGACTTTATTTGCATGCAGTGGATCCTCAAAACTCTCTAGTTGTGTCATATACACATCCTCAAGGAGGTTTCCATAAAGGAACACCGTTTTGACATCATCTGCCAAATCTCATAGTCATAGTAAGCTGCAACAGCAAGTAGGATTCGAATGGATTTGGTCATAGTGACAGGAGAAAAGTTTCATCATAGTCGATACCATGAATCTGTCTGTACCCTTTTGCCACCAGTCGTCCCTTATAGGCAACTACCTTCCCATCCATGTCAGTCTTCTTCTTGAAGACCCACTTGCACCCTATGGGCCGAGCCCCTTCAAGTGGTTCCACCAAAGTCCATACTTTGTTGGTATACATGGATTCCATTTCGGATCTCATAGCTTCTAGCCACTTCTTAGAGTCGGGCCCTTTCACGGCCTCCCCGTAGGTAGCAGGCTCATCATCCATGAGTGGCATGTCATCGGGCTCAGTCACTAGAAGTCCGCATCTCTCTGGCTCATGACGTACCCTGCCTGACCTACGGAGTTATTGTGTTACCTGAATAGACTCTTCCACAACGGTTTGCGGTTCCCGTTCATGCTCCATCATCGGTTCCGTGGTTTGTGGTCCTTGAATTTCTTCACGTTCTACAGTTCTCCCACTTTCTTCTTTAGAGACAAACTCTCTTTCTAGAAAAACGCCGGTCCGAGCCACGAACACTTTGTTCTCGGTTGGATTGTAGAAATAATATCCTTTCGTTTCCTTAGGATATCCCACAAATTTACACTTATCCACTTTGGGTCCAAGCTTGTCTGTTTGTAAACGCTTTACATAGACATCGCAACCCCAAATCTTCATACACGACACTATGGGACGCTTCCCAGTCCATATCTTATATGGTGTCTTTATGACTGATTTGGATGGAACACGGTTAATAATGGAAGCTGCAGTCAATATAGCATGTCCCCAAAATGATACTGGAAGATCCATTTGACACATCATAGATCGCACCATATCCAATAGTGTGCGATTCCTCCTCTCGGACACGCCATTCCACTGTGGCGTTCCAGGTGGAGTGAGTTGGGATACTATCCCATACTCTCTAATATATTCGTCAAACTCTTGGCTCAAGTATTCTCCTCCACGATCCGATCGCAAAGTCTTAATACTTTTACCAAGTTGCTTCTCTACTTCATTATTGAATTCTTTGAACTATTCAAAGGATTCGGATTTGGCCTTCATAAGGTATACAAATCCATATCTACTAAATTCATCAGTAAACGTAATGAAGTAGGTGTAACCACCTCTGGCAGGCACGGGAAACGGCCCACATACATCAATATGTATGAGTGCGAGTAACTCACTAGTCCTCTCACCTTTCTTATTGAAAGGGGACTTCGTCATTTTTCCCAATAAAAAAGACTCGCATGTCTCATATGATTCCAAATCAAATGAGTTTAGAAATCCATCCTTATGGAGTCTAGATATGCGTTTCTCGATATTTCCTAAACGACAGTGCCATATATAAGTAGGATTTAAATCATTAGTTTTAATCCTTTTGGTATTTATGTTATAGATTGAATTATTTAGATAAAGGATATACAATCCATTAGACAAATGTGCACTACAATAGTGCATACTATTACAATAAATGGAGCAATACTTGTCCTTTATTGAAATAGAAAAATCCTTCTCGTCCAAACAAGAAACGAAAATAATGTTTATGCTCATAGCATGCACATAATAGCAATTGTCTATTATAAAATAAGTCCAGAAGACAAAGACAGCTCATACACGCCTATAGCTAATGCAACAAATCTTGTTCCATTTCCAACGCGCAAGTCTATCTCCCCTTTAGCCAATCTTCTACTTCTTTTCAAATCCTGCAAATTTCGATAAATGTGAGACCCACATCCAGTATCCAATACCCAAGATGAAGAAATAGATAGATTGACGTCTATAACAAAAATACCTGGTAGTGGTGAAATCACTATTCCAAACCTTTTATCCTCCAGATACTTGGGGCAATTCCTCCTCCAGTGACCCGGCTGGCTACAGTAGTGAAAATCACCTTTAGCCACGCCCCCACTAGGCTTCAAGGCTTTCTTGGACGTTGCAACTTTCTTGCGCTTTCCTTTAGAAGTAGAGGCAACTCCCTTGCCCTTATTATTGCTTACCATCATTATGGACTTGCCTTTGCCGTTGTTGATGATATATTCAGCTGTACTCAGCATGTTCAGTAAGTCCGGCAGAGTTTTACTGATCTCATTCATGTTATAATTCATGATGAACTGATTATAACTATCAGGAAACGATTGCAAGACGAGATCAGTTGCCAAATCTTGGCCGAGTGGTAACCCCAGCCTCGTGAGGTTCTCTATGCATCCGATCATTCGGAGTACATGAGGTCCAACTGGGTTCCCTTCTGTGAAATTGCTCTTGAACAACGACTTGGACACTTCATACCGCTCATGCCTTGCCCGTTCTTGAAACAACTGTTTCAAGTGTTCGATCATATCGTAGGCTTCCATGTTATCGTGTTGCTTCTGTAGCTCAGAGGTCATGGTGCAAAGCATCAGACAAGTCACATCATCAGAATCATCTACATGTTTCTGATGTGCTCTCACGGCAGGTAGAACAATGTCATCCTGGGGTGGTGCTAGAACAGGATTGTCTAAGACGTACAATTTCTTTTCTTGCTTAAGAACGATTCTTAAGTTTCTGTGTCAGTCAAAGAAATTTGTTCCAGACAACTTGTCCTTCTCAAGGACAGATCGCAGGGATGAAGTCGATGTATGTTGATTGTTTGCCATTTTGAATTCTACAAAAATGAAAAATATGCAATTTTAGTAAGTTAAACAGTTTAACTATATTCAACAATGGCTAGATCATTAAATATAGCTCCCATCATTTTTTATCGGATTAATAGCCCTCACCATTAATGCGGAAAATATCATATATATTTTCTAGTGAGTCCAAGATCCATATTTCACTTCTTCTTGAGCTTGCTTTGGCAAGTCACCCAAGAATTGGTTATTTAGGTAGGAACCCTTCCAATTGCATCCCACGCAACTCTTGGTCCAATTAGGCGAATAATCCCTTCTTCATTATCCATTAGATAACACCTAATTGTCATGTCTCTAGGCTCATCAATCCAATAGATTCTTCCCAGTTGCGTCCAACCTCTTGCTTCAACAATCACACATTACTTCCTTGTGTCGCCGCAACACACCAAGGTGAATTAAAACGCCTTGCTTTGGCAAACCCGAATTTAATGGACCTTGATCATGAAGGGTGTTTAGGCAAGAGAAGGCAAAACGCAATATTTCCATTGAGGGATTCAATAGTCATTATCTAATTGTTCGGTTGATCTCATCTACGTGATCCACTTATTTGGATTTGGGAAATCCACAATAAAAGATCAAACTTGTTTATTGTTATCTTGTCAACGTTTTGCTTGTATCATCCAAACACACAAAATAAATAACAAGAAATAAATAATAAACATACACAAAAGAAAAATTAACGTGGCATGGATATGGCCCCTAGACTAAGATATTATCAAGACAATGATAATATCTATATGCCTAAAGTGACAAGCTCATCTTCATGTGCTCCACCATAGCCGCGCGCCTAGGATGGGAGTCCTCATCGTCTTTGTGGCTTCTTGGTCCTCCGGTCTTCTTCTCCATGCTCTTGGTTATCATCTAAATATTCTAATTCTAGCCTAGCAACATGAATAAATAAATAAATAAAACCTCACATGTTGAGAAGATGATTAGCTTGCAGGCCGTAAAATTAACTAACTATCAGCTCGCAGGACGTAAACCAAACCACAAAAAGTGAACATCCACAACCTAGGCCATATCCATCCACCATGAAACAAAGCACATAATACAGTTAAAACCAATTTTTAACGCGCTTGTTCAATTTTAGTTGAAATTAGGCAACTAGGGTCAAAATAGTCTAAGGAGTCCACCATCCACCATGGCCGAACCTCCCAAGGACCAAGGCATGGCCTTGGGGAGGTCAGCTGAGCCCCACGCGGGGCCAAGCTGCACGCTAGGCTGGCCCAACCCCTTGGTCGTGCCCTAGATTGGGCGGCAAGGCAAGGGGGCGGTCCCTTAGGGGGCCGATCCTCCCTATGGAATTGTTTCCAAAACAATTCCTTTCCTTGTTGCCCAAGCTTAGTTGTTTCCATGCTTGAAAAAACACATTTTCAAATCTTGTGCCCTAACCCTAATTCCTAGGTCCAAAATTATTCACATCCTATGTGATCAAACTCACTAATATTCACATCCCATGTTAAATTAGGTCTTGTTTGTCTTGAATCAAATTCAATTTGCATCTAATATGCCAATTAATTTCAGTTTTCGCGTAATATCAACAATACGGAGTATAAACTGAATAACTGTAACACATATGATCATGTTATGCGCTACGACCTGTGGCTCTGATACCACTGTAGGGTTTTGATGCGGGTTACACAGCGGAATAACCAAAACTTAATCCTCCAAGGATCACAGACAAGCCATCATAACATGATAAAGGCATAACAGATGTGTACCTTAGTTGAATAGTGTCTTCGTCTCCACGATTATCCACACTTTGGATTCTTGATTGGATTCCTTCTCTCCGTGTAGTGCTAGCAATGGAAAAAAGGAGGAACGGATCACGCAAAACGATGCACGAGTCGTGCCCTTGTGGCCGACGGCGTGAGAGGGGCGGACGGGATGGGGCGGCCGGCCTCTCCTTGTCTTGTGTCTCTCTCTTTCTTTGTTATGGTTCTCTCAATAATAACACTTGTGAGAAAATAAAAAGATAGAGTTCCTTTATATAGTAATAACTCTTTATTAACTATATAAAATCCCCAATACTAATCATGTTCTTACATGGATTAGTCCACTTACAAATTAGTCCCACTAGCTTTGATTGTGGTTGCTTTATGATCCTTTTATTAATTAGTCCAACTAATTAATACCCATATCCAATTCAATCCATCCGGTGTGTGACCCCATATGTTTCTACTTAGTTGGTAGTAACTATTTGATAACATGGAACGGTGTCTAACAACACATCCATGCCACCCATCTAAAGAAATAAGTCAATGATCCGACAAACCTTGTGCCCAATGTTCATGTATTGTGTTATCCCTTTGTCTCCATATCCGGATTGGACAGGCGACATAATAGTCACACTCGTATATCCAATCCATAGCTTTTCGATCCTGGGGATATGCTTATGTGAGCAGATAACATCAATATCGCCCTACTGATTTGTCTGAGTCTAGTCAGACATTCTATAAGCACCATCCCTCGAGTGGCCCATGGATATTTGCTCCCATTATGTGGGAGGGATAAATCCTCTCTACGTCACTACGATCTCTAAGCTTGCTTCCTATCATGCCCGATAAATATCTTTATAGTTACCCGGTTAAGGCGCAACGTGTGATAATATCAAAGCACAATATTTCACAACTAGAGTGTCTAGTGATTTCAGGTCTAAGGATTACAATATCATTAGCACTACGAGAAGAGCTTGTGACTTTGACATAATCTAATGTAGCCTTCTCGTCGTGGGTCAATCCAGTATGTCATTACTCCTAACGCATACCCATGTGTTAGACTTGATATCTCCATATCAATCTACCCACATACTAGTCTATAGTTGATCGTCCCATTAATCAATATAATGGACTAGTGATATTTAAGATAAACAACACATTGTATCTAAGGACTTCATTATATTAAATATCACAATAAATATTAAATGAATGTTTTAGCCGAACATTGTTCATACTAAACATAGATTGCCTCTAGGGCACCTATTCCAACAGTTACCACTGTCTTTCATCATCTTCAATAAACATCCACAATTCATACTTTATACCAAGGCAGAGAAATTGAATTATCAGACATGCACTATGATGGAGATAAGACATGTCAAATTACAGATATATTACTGGCCTACCTACTACTTACACGGGTATGTAAGGGGATATATCACTTATATATCATAGACGGTTACTCACTACATCTCAAATCTCATCCAAATGAAAGTGATTGAAATGAAATGTTGATTATTCTTTGTACTAAAATTTTATTATTGCCAAATGATGATTGAAAATGATGCTTCAGTCAATTTTTACTAAAAAGGAGGAGTAATCCCCTCACTGAGCTTTGCAGCTCACCCCTTTCAAATTAAAGGTTTTCAGGACATGGATACAATGGAGATCAGTAAGAGAATCGGGATACTTTTGGAAGACCTGTAGTAATATAGTTTTGTACTATCATGTTGCGAGCTAGACTTTTACATAGTCAAATTTGGGCGTATATAGCATGCTCACACTTTCCAAATAGATAACATATAGACAGTGTGCCTAGTGTCACTATGTGTAATAGTTTGGAAGATGTATAAAAGAAGTAACGTTTGGTTATTTGAAGTTGTCTCTAATTTAACTTGCGCAGCTATCCATGTGCACTCTGATCAGTACTATCTTGTGTGGATGATTCAAAAGCATTTATTTTCTTAAGTGTTTTATCGAAATATTTCAAATTGATTTCTCAAATGTCTCATTGAGACCCCTGGATTTTCAAATTGCTTCCGCAATCATTTATTGTATTTCTTTTCTCATTTGATAAGTTCAGAATTTTACTATTCATCTCACCTGATACGAAAAGAGGGCTACAATGGCCAGTTATGACCCTTGATCCCGTCACTAATCGGGGTCTGGGAAACGGGGTCGTGACAACATGGTATCATATCCCGGTTACTGAAAACCTGGATGATATTACCTTGTATGACTATAGGACTGAGTTTATTTGAATGATTTAATTGTCTTATGTGATAGCATTAAGATTTACTTGTGACATGACTTAGACAACCATCGAGAAGAGACTAACCTGGCTTTATTTTTATTTTTAGATGAACATCCTTTGAGGAAATGGATCAGAGGACAACCATGTTAATGACACTGCGGGACACTGAAAGTCTCCGAGTCATGAAGTGAATAATAATAGCCATGTGGCTGGGTCAACCGTAGGTAATGGTTCAAGCAGTGCTGATAGGCTTGAGCGAGCACTTGAACGTCTGATAAACATGGCTGACTATAATCGTAGGACCTCCACAATAGATCGCTTCCAAGGTTTGAAACCATCTAACTTTTATGGATTCCCAGCTGAAGCTGCGTCTTGGTTATTAGAGACTGAGAAGATATTTGGAGCCATGCCTTGTACTGAAAGGCAGAAGGTTGATTTTTCCACCTAAAAACTTATAGGAGAAGCTTACCAGTGGTGGATAACTATGTCTAGGAGAGACCCCTATATGGAGTAGGCTCGATTTGTTGAGCTGTTCAACGAGAAGTACATCCCACAACATCTTAGAGACCGAAAAATTGCTGAGTTTTTCACTCTAAAACAGGGAATATTCATGTGTCTTGTAGGGTTTTGATTCATGGATGCGCAAAGGAAACAAAAACAATCATAAACCATGCAAAACCCTCCAAGTATCACAAGTCAAGAGACATAACGATGGTAAAGGAAGAAATCAATAACACACCTTAGGGTTCTCCTTTGATGACTTCAAACGCGAATTGTGTCACGTTCTCTACGGTTGATCCACGCCTAGAGTTGATCCTAGAATCTCCCAAGTCCTTGGTGCTAGCCTGGAAGAGGAAGAGGAAGAAGAATCACGCAAAACGAGACCCAAAAGGAGGGTCTCGGCCTCCTTTGTGGCCGACTGGACGGGCGGCGGCAAGAGGGGCGGTCGGCTCCTCTTGTTGCTTGCTCTCTCTCCTTTTTGTTCTCTCCCACTCTTTGTTATGTTCAATAATGAGCATAAGTTGTGGGAAGGAAGGAAGGAAGGTCCTTTATTTAGTCCAACAAATCCTTGCCAACTACCTAAAGGACTTTTTCTAGTCCTACTAGAATTCAATTTAGTCCCTTCCTTGCAAATTAGTCCCTACTAAGTTTGCAAGGTTTTGCAAAGTGATACTTCTAATTAATTAATCATATTAATTAATTCCCAAATCTAGTTCAACTCTATATAGCGTGTGACCCCATAGGTTCTATCTAGTTGGTAGCAACTATTTGCTAATATGGAGCGGTTTCAAGCAAAACATCCATTCTAGCCAACTAATAGAATAGTCATCTTGTCAACCTTTGTACAAGTAATTGTCTCATCCCTTTGTCTCTATATCCGGATTGGACACGAGACATACAAGTCACACTCGTATATCCAATCCATAGTTTCTCGATCCATGGGAATAGCCTTATTCGTGCAAATAACATCAATATCCCATATTGATTTATTTGAGTCTGGCCAGACATTCTATAAGCACTATCCCTCGAGTGGCCTAGGATATTTTCTCCCGTTATGTGGGAGGGATAAATTCTATCTAAGTCCACTACGATCTCTAAGTTTGCTTCTTATTGTATCCAGTACACGCCTTTATCACTACCCAGTTACGGTGTAGCGTTTAAGGCTACCAAAATCACAATAATCCACAACTAGAATATCTAGTGACTTCAAGTCTAAGGATGACAATACCATTGCACCGCGAGAAGCGCTTGTGACTCAACATAACGTGTATGTAGCCTTCTCGGAGATGGGTCAATCCAGTGCAACATTCCCTAATGCACACCTATGTGTTGGATCGTGATATCTCCATATCAATCCAACCCCATACTAGTCTATAGATGATTGTCCCATTAATAATTATACTGGACTAGGGATATTTAAGATAAACAACACAATTATAAATCTAAGGACTTCATTATATTAAATATCCAATAAATAATAAATGAATTTCTAGCCACAAATAATTCATACTAAACTAGATTGCCTCTAGGGCATCTATTCCAACAGTCTCCCACTTGCACTAGAGCCAATCTGGCGCATCTCGTATGCCCATACTCCTAGTGTGCCCTTCATGCTTCCACTGCGTGAGCGGCTTTGTAAGCGGGTCTGACAGATTCTCATCTGTAGGAATCTTGCATATCCGAACGTCTCCTCTATCGATAATATCTCGAATCAGATGAAACTTCCTGAGCACGTGCTTGGATTTCTGGTGCGATCTTGGTTCCTTTGATTGCGCGATCGCCCCAGTGTTGTCACAGTACAACTCGACTGGATCCGCAATGCTAGGGACCACACCAAGTTCAGAAACAAACTTTCTGATCCAAACAGCTTCCTTTGCTGCGCCATTTGCAGCAATGTACTCAGCCTCTGTTGTAGAATCAGCCACCGTCTCTTGCTTGGAACTCTTCCAGCTCACCGCTACTCCATTCAGGCAAAACACATAACCCGACTGTGATCTAAAGTCATCTCTGTCGGTTTGGAAGCTTGCATCAGTGTAACCCCTTACACGCAACTCTTCCTCACCGCCAAATATCAAGAAAGTATCCTTAGTTCTTCTCAAGTACTTTAGGATGTTCTTGACTGCAATCCAGTGACTCTCACCCGGATTGAATTGGTATCTGCTTGTCATACTCAAGGCATATGACACATCTCGTCTAGTACATAACATGGCGTACATGATAGATCATATGGCCGAGGCATAGGGAATTCTACTCATGTGTTCCTTCTCAATCTCATTGGAAGGACAACCACTCTTCGAAAGAGTGATTCCATGTGACATGGGCAAGAATCCCTTCTTGGAATCTTGCATGTTGAACCGTTTCAACACCTTGTCAATATATCTACTTTGACTTAGGCCTAGCAACCTCTTAGATATATTTCTATAGATCTTTATACCGAGTATATAGGCTGCTTCCCCTAAGTCTTTCATTGAGAAGCACTTACCTAGCCAATCTTTAACAGATTGTAGCATGTGAACGTCGTTTCCAATGAGTAGTATGTCATCCACATACAAAACCAGAAAAGCTACAAAGCTCCCACTAACCTTCTTGTAGACACAAGACTCATCTTCGTTTCTGATGAAGCCAAACTCTTTGACTACTTCATCAAAACGTCGATTCCAACTCCTAGAAGCTTGCTTCAATCCATAAATGGATCATTGCAGTTTACAGACTTTGTTGGCTTGCTTTGGATCCTCAAAACACTCCGGCTGTATCATATACACGTCCTCGAGGAGATTCCCATAAAGGAATGCTGTTTTGACATCCATCTGCCAAATCTCATAGTCGTGGTATGCTGCAATTGCAAGTAGGATTCGGATGGATTTGGTCATAGCGACTGGTGAAAAGGTTTCATCATAGTCAATACCATGAATCTTTCTGAATCCTTTAGCCACCAATCGGCCCTTATAGGTAATCACATTACCATCCATGTCGATCTTCTTCTTGAAGATCCACTTGCACCCTATAGGCCGCGCCCCATCGGGTGGTTCCACCAAAGTCCATACTTTGTTGGTGTACATGGATTCCATCTCGGATCTCATGGCTTCTAGCCACTTCTGAGAGTCTGGGCCATTCATGGCCTCCTCATAGGTAGTAGGCTCATCATCTATGAGCATCGTGTCACCGGAATCGGTCACGAGAAGTCCATACCTCTCGGGTTCCTGGCGCACTCTACCAGATCTACGAAGCTCTTGTGTTACCTGAACAGGTTGCTCCACAACTGCTTGTGGTTCCTGTTCATGTTCCATAATCGGTTCAGTGATTTGTGGTTCTTGAACCTCTTCAAGTTCTACATTCCTCCCACTTGCTTCTTTAGATACAAACTCTCTTTCTAGAAACACGCCAGTCCGAGCAACAAACACTTTGTTCTCGGTTGGATTGTAGAAGTAGTATCCCTTAGTTTCCTTAGGGTACCCCACAAATTTACACTTACCCGATTTCGGCCCTAGCTTGTCTGATTGTAAACGTTTTACATAGACATCGCATCCCCAAATCCTCATGAACGACAGTGTGGGACGCCTCCCACTCCACATCTCATATGGTGTCTTCATGACTGATTTAGATGGAACACGGTTAATGGTGAAAGCTGCACTTAATAGAGCGTAGCCCCAAAATGATAATGGAAGATCGGTTTGACACATCATAGATCGAACCATATCCAATAGGGTTCGATTCCTCCTCTCGGACACGCCATTCCATTGTGGCGTTCCGGGTGGAGTGAGTTGGGACACGATCCCACACTCTCTAAGATAGTCGTCAAACTCTTGGCTTAAGTATTCTCCTCCACGATCCGATCGTAGAGCCTTGATACTTTTGCCAAGTTGCTTCTCTACTTCATTCTTGAATTCTTTGAATACTTCAAAGGATTCGGATTTTGCCCTCATAAGGTACACAAATCCATATCTACTGTAATCATCAGTAAATGTAATGAAGTAGACATAACCACCCCTGGCAGGCGTGGCAAATGGCCCACATACATCAGTATGTATGAGCGCCAATTGCTCACTAGTCCTCTCACCTTTCTTATTGAAATGGGACTTTGTCATTTTTGCCAATAAACAAGCCTCACATGTCTCATATGATTCAAAATCAAATGAGTCTAGTAATCCATCCTTATGGAGTCTAGATACACGTTTCTCATTTATGTGGCCTAAACGACAGTGCCATAAATAAGCAGGATTTAAATCATTTATTTTAATCCACTTGGTATGAATGTTGTAGACTGGATTGCTTAGATCAAGGACATAAAGTCCATTAAATACTTGCGCACTAAAATAGTGAATATTATTTAAATAAAAGGAACAACAATTGTTCTTTATTGAAATAATAAAACCATCTTTGTCCAAACAAGAAATAGAAATAATGTGTCTGCTCATAGCAGGCACAAAATAGCAATAATTTAATTCTAAAACTAATCCTGAAGGCAGAGATAGCTCGCACACGCCTATGGCCAACGCAACAACCTTTGTTCCATTCCCGACGCGCAGATCTACCTCTCCTTTAGCCAATCTTCTACTTCTCTTTAGATCCTGCATATTTCGGCGAATATGAGATCCACATCCAGTATCTAATACCCATGATGTAGAGACAGTTAAATTGACATCTACAACAAAAATACCTGGTGGTGGTGGAATCACTATTCCAAGCCTCTTGTCCTCCAGATATTTTGGGCAGTTCCTCCTCCAGTGTCCAGGCTGACTGCAGTAGTGACACTCACCTTTAGTCACACCTTTGGTAATGCCACCAACAGGCTTAAGGGCAGGTTCCTTGGACTTGGCAACTGACTTGCCCTTGCCCTTGGAGGAAGAGGCAAACCTTTTGCCCTTTCCTTTCTGTACCATCATAATGGCCTTGCCCTTACCCTTGTTGATGCTCTGTTCAGCCGTCCTCAACATATTGAGTAAGTCTGGAAGTGGTTTCACGATCTTGTTCATGTTATAGTTCATGATGAACTGTCCATAACTCTCGGGCAATGATTGCAACACGAGATCGGTTGCCAACTCTTGGCCGACCGGAAACCCTAGTCGGGCGAGATTCTGCAAGTACCCGATCATACGGAGTACATGGGGTCCCACCGGGTTCCCTTCTGCCAGATGACACTTGAACAGTGCCTTAGAGACCTCATACCTCTCTACCCTTGCCTGCTCTTGGAAGAGCTGCTTCAGATGCTCGATCATATCGACATCATTCATGTTTTCGTGTTGCTTCTGAAGCTCAGAAGTCATGGTGCATAGCATAAGGCAAGCCGCATCATTAGCGTCATCAACACGCTTTTGATACGCCTTTAGGGCAGCAGGTGTTTGGTTCTCTGGACCTTCTGGAACATGCTCCTCTATTGCGTACAGTTTCTTCTCTTGCTTGAGAACAATTCTCAAGTTTCTGTACCAATCAAGAAAGTTGGTTCCAGAGAGCTTGTCCTTCTCAAGGACAGATCGTAGGGAATGTTGTGAACTCGATGAGTTGTTTGCCATTTGGAATTCTAGAAAAAGGAAAATACGCAAGTTTTAGTATTTGTGAATTTTTGACTATATTCAATAATGGCTAGTTTATCAAATATAGCTCCCACTATTTTTTTCTACGGATTAATAACCCTTGAAATATTAATGCGGAAAATATCCTTATATTTTCTAGTGGGCCAAGATCCATGTTTCACCTCTTTATGAGCTTGCTTTGGCAAGTCACCCATAATTTGGCTACTTTAGGTGGGAACAATTCCAATTGCATCCCATATGCAACTCTTGGTTCAATTGGGCAAATAACTCCTTATTTATCCATCCATATGGATAATCCCAATTGATTGCCTCTAGGTTTCTTAATAAAATTAATAGCCCAGTTGTGTTCAACCTCTTATCTAAACAATTGCACATTGTTACGTGCCATCGCATTCCATCATTATGAACCAAGTCGCCATGCTTTGGCACGCACGAACTTGATAAATAATGATGATAACGAGTGTTTAAATAACGAGAAGGCAAGAACACAATATTTGAATTTTGAGGGATTTTAAATTCAATTTTAATTGTTTTGTTGATCAATATCAACTAATCTATCTATTTGAGTTTGGGCACAACTCCAAATTATAGATCCGTGTTGTCTAATTATCTTATTATCCTAATTGCATGCATCATCCATACACCAACCACACAATAATAAGACAATAAAATAAACAACCACAAAACAGAATTAAACGTGATGTGGATATGGCCTTTTCTAGACTAAGATAATTCCAAGCCAATTGAATTATCTATGAACCCTAAAACAAACACATCTCCATGCGTCTTGATCTTTTGGTCCATCCTTCATAGTCATGTGGATTGCTCCATGCTCCATGCTCCATCTTTTGTGGCTTCTTTGGCTTTGAGCTTCTTTTCTTCAATCTTGGCTAACAATCTATTTTATCTAGTACTAGCTAACTTCTATACTAAATAAAATAAATCTCACAAGTTGAGAAAAAAATGGCACGCAGGCCATAAAACCCTAATTAATTATTACAATTAATTAATCAGCTCGCAGGCCGTAAAACCAAACCACAAAATTAAACATCCACATCAAACCACATCCTAAGGCCATATCCAATCACCATGCGATTTGCACATAAATAGTTAAAATCCAATTTTAACGCGCTTGGTCAATTTTAATTGATTTTAGGATTTCTAGGGTTAAAACCGTCCATGGGCCCAACAATCAAATTGCCCGGGCCCAAAAAAGATGAACCACAAGGCCCTAGGGCCGGCCCGGCCCAAAACCCACACGCCTAGGCCGCGGGTTAGGGCCGCCCGGCCCCTAGGGCGGCCAATCTTGGGCGGCAAGCAAGAGGGGCGGTCCCCTAGGGGGGCCGAACCTCCTTGAGGGAGTTGTTTCCAAAACAACTCCCTTGCTTGGTGCCCAAGTTTAGTTGTTTCCTTGTTTTGGAAGAACTCCTTCTTCCCCAAGGATGCCCAAACCCTAGATCTAAGATCCTAAAATTTCTCAAACTCACCAATTCATGCACCAAATGCAAAAATTAGATCTTGTTATGATTAATTATTGACAAATTGCATCCCATGCTTGATTTGTCTTGTTTTACGCGATAAACAATCAAATTAAGGTGTAACACAACTAAAACGTAACACATAAACCACGTTTATGCTCTACGACCTGTGGCTCTGATACCACTGTAGGGTTTTGATTCATGGATGCGCAACGGAAACACAAACAATCATAAACCATGCAAACCCTCCAAGGATCACAAGTCAAGAGACATAACGATGGTAAAGGAAGAAATCAATAACACACCTTAGGGTTCTCATTTGATGACTTCAAACGCGAATTGTGTCACGTTCTCTACGGTTGATCCACGCCTAGAGTTGATCCTAGAATCTCCCAATTTCTTGGTGCTAGCCCGGAAGAGGAAGAGGAAGAAGAATCACGCAAAACGAGACCCAAAAGGAGGGTCTCGGCCTCCTTTGTGGCCGACGGGACGGGCGGCGGCAAGAGGGGCGGTCGGCTCCTCTTGTTGCTTGCTCTCTCTCCTTTTTGTTCTCTCCCACTCTTTGTTATGTTCAATAATGAGCATAAGTTGTGGGAAGGAAGGAATGAAGGTCCTTTATTTAGTCCAACAACTCCTTGCCAACTACCTAAAGGACTTTTTCTAGTCCTACTAGAATTCAATTTAGTCCCTTCCTTGCAAATTAGTCCCTACTAAGTTTGCAAGGTTTTGCAAAGTGATCCTTCTAATTAATTAATCCAATTAATTAATTCCCAAATCTGGTTCAACTCTATATAGCGTGTGACCCCATAGGTTCTATCTAGTTGGTAGCAACTATTTGCTAATATGGAGCGGTTTCAAGCAAAACATCCATTCTAGCCAACTAATAGAATAGTCATCTTGACAACCTTTATACAAGTTTTCTCATCCCTTTGTCTCTATATCCAGATTGGACACGAGACATACAAGTCACACTCGTATATCCAATCCATAGTTTCTCGATCCATGGGAATAGCCTTATTCGTGCAAATAACATCAATATCCCATATTGATTTATTTGAGTCTGGCCAGACATTCTATAAGCACTATCCCTCGAGTGGCCTATGATATTTGCTCCCGTTATGTGGGAGGAACAAATTCTATCTACGTCCACTACGATCTCTAAGCTTGCTTCTTATTGTATCCAGTACACGCCTTTATAACTACCCAGTTACGGTGTAGCGTTTAACGCTACCAAAATCACAATAATCCACAACTAGAATATCTAGTGACTTCAAGTCTAAGGATGACAATACCATTGCACCGCGAGAAGCGCTTGTGACTCAACATAACGTGTATGTAGCCTTCTCGGAGATGGGTCAATCCAGTGCAACATTCCCTTATGCACACCTATGTGTTGGATCGTGATATCTCCATATCAATCCAACCCCATACTAGTCTATAGATGATTGTCCCATTAATAATTATACTGGACTAGGGATATTTAAGATAAACAACACAATTGTAAATCTAAGGACTTCATTATATTAAATATCCAATAAATAATAAATGAATTTCTAGCAAAAATAATTCATACTAAACTAGATTGCCTCTAGGGCATCTATTCCAACATGGCTATGTATGAGGCTAAGTTCATTGACCTCTCTTGCTATGCCTCACACGCAGTGACGAATGAGAATCAGAAGGCATGAAGTTTGAAGGTGGTCTTAGATGATATATCAGAAGTAAGGTTGAATTTTTCAGGCTTCCTACCTATAAGAAGTTGTCGATAGGTATTTTATGGAAGAGAAAGGAAAAGAAGAGTATCATTAACATCAGGATCAGAGGAACATGAATGACTGAGAAAGGAATGGAGAAAACAGGAATCACAATAACATGCCAAACCATACTGTCTCTTTCAAAAGGCATGGAAACTCCTACCACCATAATCATTCTTCTCCACGTGCCTTTAGTAATACCAACCCTCATCAGTTCCCCAAGTGTTTCCAACATCATAAGAGCCCAATCTGTTTCCTAGGAACTGATAATTGTTACCGTTGTGGTAAACCAGAGCATTAGGCCATAAATTGTAATTATGTTCCCCCCAGCACCACCAAATCCATTTGTCTAGAAACAAGCAGCTACTCGAAATGAGCCAACTATGAAGGGGAAAGCTTTTGTTCTTATCCACTCCTTCCACATCTTCAGTTGTCTCAGGTACATTGCCTAACGATTCTTCTATTTGTTAATGTATTAATTCTGGTTCCACTCATTCATTCGTATCATATGCGTATGTTCATTATCTTGTTAAAAAACCAGAACCGTTAAGATATTCATTAAATGTATCAACACCTCTTGGAGTTGTGCTAGCCAGTTCCTCTATCTACAAGAAATGTCAAATCAAAATAGGAGAATTATCTATGACATTGGACGTAATCTCCCTGGACATTCATGAATTTGATGTCATTCTTGGCATGTATTGGTTGTCTTCTAACCCATGCAACTATAGATTTCCATAAGAAAAGTGTCAACTTCCATAATCCATTCAAACCTTTTTCTATTTAATCGGAAGTGTAATTGTACCTCCGTCTCATCTAGTTTTATATCGCAAGCTCAAAAGTTACTTAGAAAGGGTTCTCAGGGCTATCTTGCCTATGTAGTTGACCAATCACAAGAGGAAGTGAAACTAGAAGACATACCCATAGTTCGAGAGTTTCCTGATGTCTTTCCTGATGATATTAAGTAATTTCCACAAGATATAGAGATTGAGTTTACCATAGTTGTCTCTCCTAAAACTGATCCTATTTCCAAAGTATCATACCGAATGGCCCCAAGCAGAGTTGAAAGAGTTGAAGTTACAGCTACATGAGTTACATGATAAGGGTTTCACTCGACCTAATACATCACCTAGGGGTGCAACGGTTCTTTTTGTGAAGAAGAAAGATGTAATAATGAGATTGTGTACGGACTATCGAGAGCTTAACAAGGTTATAGTTAAGAACAAGTATCCTCTACCAAGGATCAATGATCTATTTGATCAAAAGGGTGCTTGTGTCTTTTCTAAGATTGATTTTAGTTCAAGGTACAATCAGTTGAAGATTAAATCCGGTGATGTTTCAAAGAGTGCTTTTCGTACCAGATACGGTCATTACAAGTTCATTTTATGCCCTTTGGTTTGACCAAAGCCCCAACTCTTTTTTATGGATTTAATGAATAGGGTGTTTAACCCATTTCTGGATGATTTTAGTTGTCTTTATCGATGATATCCTAATTTATTCTAAGACTAATGAGGATCATGCTGAGCATTTGAAAATTAGTATTCCAAACCTTAAGGAATAGGAGGCTTTATGCAAATATGAAGAAGTGTGAGTTCTGGATCTCGCGAATTTCATTTCTTGGACATGTCGTTTCGAAGGATGGTATTGGAGTAGACCCGCAAAAAATTGAGGCTATTGCTAATTGGCCTAGACCTACCAATGTCAAAGAGATTAGAAGTTTCTTAAAATCGGGCAGTTACTATTAGAAAATTTGTGCGAGACTTCTCAGTATTAGCCTCTTCACTCAAACATTTGACAAGAAAGGAATCACCATTTAGATGGGATGATGATTGTGAGAAGAGTTTTCAAGAGTTGGAGAATAGATTGGTACCTGCTCCTATCTTATCTCTCCCATCTGAGATTGGATCATATACTATATACAGTGATGCATCAAATAAAGGCATTTTTTGTGTTCTTATGTAGGAGGGAAAAGAAATTGCCTATGCCTGTAGGCGGTTGAAACCCTAGGAGGTGAATTATGCCACGCATGATTTAGAATTGTCGGTTGTGATCATTGCCTTAAAGATATGGCGTCATGGAGTTTATTGTGAGATTTACACGGAACATAAGAGCCTTAAGTACATCTTTACTCAAAAGGATTTGAATAATAGACAACGGAGATGGATTGAGACGATGAAAGATTATGATATCACCATTCGTTATCACCCATGTAAAGCTAATACTGTAGTTGATTCCTTGAGCCATAAGTTTAACTTAACCTATCTGATCACAAGTGAAGCTATCATACACAGCGAATTCGAAAGATTGGACTTAGAAGTAATCTCACATAGAGCCTCTGGACATGTTTATGCCCTTGTAGTAAAGCCTACACTTTTAGAAGAAATTCAAATGGCACAATTGAACGATTTGGAGTTGAGTACTATTTTAAATGATGTGATAGGTGGTAAAGTCCTTGACTTCTTTGTTAAAGATAACTTGGTCAAATTTAAAGGACGAAATTGTGTTCCAAGTGCACCTGAAATTAAGAAGCTCATAATGGAACAAACACACGATTCTAAGTTCGCAGATCACCCTGGTTGTTCGAAGATGTATAGAGATTTACGGTAACTGTATTGGTGGAAAGGAATGAAGAGGGACATATTTGAATTCGTATCTAAGTGTCTGTTGTGCCAGCAAGTGAAAGCTGAACACTAACGACCGCCGATTTGGTACAACCTCTCCCTTTACAAGAGTGGAAGTGGGAACATATCACCATGGACTTTGTTATGTGATTACTAAATTCATCAAAGGGGAATTCAGCTGTTTGGATAATTGTTGGTAGACTGAATAAATCCACTCACTTCTTAGCCATGAAACAACCGATTCCTTAGAGAAGTTTGCAGTCTTATACATCCGAGAAGTTGTACGACTTCATGGAACTCCAGTGTACATAATTTCTGATCGAGATCCTAGATTTTTCTCAAGATTTTGTAATAGTCTCCAAATTGCTATGGGAACCAAGTTACATTTTAGTACCGCCTTTCACCCACAAACAGACAGTCAATCAGAGAGAGTTATTCAAATCCTAGAAGACCTACTTCGATTTTTTTTCCTAAAATTCAAAGGGGATTAGGAAGAACATCTACCTCTAGTAGAGTTTACGTACATCAACAATTTCCAGTCTAGTATTGAGATGGCTCCATTCGTGGCATTGTACCGCCGAAAGTGTAGATCTCCTATATGTTTGATAGAAGTAGATGAAAGAAAAATACTTGGACCTAAGATTGTTCTTATCACTACAGAGCAGGTGATAATAATTTGTGATAAACTTCAGGATGCTCAGAGTCGACTTTGTATTTCTTAAAGTTTTGCCGACTAAAGGGGTAGTTCGATTTGGAAAGAAATGGAGATTGAGTCCAGGATATATTGGACCTAATGAGATCTTGGAACGCATTGGACCAGTAGCTTATCGCGTCGCGCAATTACCTGAGTTGAACAATGTTCATAATGTATTCCATGTCTCCATGATTAAGAAATATGTGTATAATCACAGTTATGTGATCAAACATCAACCACTAGAGATAAGAGAAGATATGTCTTATACTGAAGTACCATTAGAAATCCTAAGCCCGCGTGAACAAGTCTTACGGAGCAAGTTCATACCCCAGTGAAAGTCCCATGGCAGAATCACTCGGTAGAAGAAGCTACATGGGAATGAGAAGACGAGATACGCGAGCGTTATCCCCATGGATTCTAAGGTACATTTTAAGTTTGGGGACCAAACTTTTATAGGGAGGGTAAGATATAATAACTCGCACATTAATTACATTCTCATATGTTAAATATTCTTAGCTAATGCGGCTTAGTACCAATATTCTTTCACCATTTGAAATATATAATATTAATTTACTTTTTCATATGTAGTGGGTCATTGAATAAATAAATAAATAAACAGTTACAGAAAACTTGTTATTTTAGTTTTCTCGGATACTTTCCATACAAAAGTCACTATCAAGATGAAGTTTTAAGTTTTTCTAAGAAAGAAATTACATAAAATTAATTTTCACTAACTATATATTTAAGAGTATTACAATTACAGTGGGTATTAAGTCTTTCATTTCTTCTAGACAAAGGTTTGTCATTTGTAGATAATATAGTTGGGCTTCCACAAAATATCAATTTTGAAACAACTAGTCATTAGAAGGGACATATGTCCCGTCGGACTACTCATCTCAAGAGTCCAAATTTCAATTGGGTTTTGCTCCTCAAGTACTAATGACTAGTGGTTTTGCTTCTCAAGTACTAATGACTAGTAATTTTAATTGGGTTTTGAATCAAAAATTAAAGTGAGCAACTAGTCCAAGCTTAAAACCAAAAAATACTAAGTAGTTCAACAAACCTACTGCCACACTCATCCAAACCAAATAAAGACTAAAGTATCCCCCTAAACTTCTTCCCCTTTTTGACTTTCATTATGTGAGAAAATGTTGGATCATATTGATTTTGAAAAACCTAAGTTCTGAAAAAATATGAAAGAGGAAGGATGATTTCAAGGCTTTGAAAGGAATTTCGAGGCTTTGAAAAGAAGAAAGAAAGGCTGGAATCAAGGTTTTGGTTTTCATCTCCCTTAGGCTCTGTAGCTTCATCTTGCTCACTTTCTTATTCATCTTACTCAACATCTTGCTATTCTTCTTCTTGTGCGACTCCTTTACCAGTCTTTTCAGCCACATCATCACCCTCAACAGATCAGCTGAACTGACAATGGTTGGAACATTTGCTTTCTTTTTCTTCTGTTTTAAGTCTTTGAGTAGCCATCCAGAACCCACATTATGTTCTTCATCCCGTTCTTCATCCTCAATAGTCTTTTCCTCTGCATCTTTATCTCCAGCAAACTTTTTCCCAGTACCCTCATTCTCAGCAGCTTCATCCTCAATACTTTGTTCACCAAACAGATCAGCTATAGATCCTGCCTTTTTTGATCCTTCTGGAGCTTATGAAACTTCTTCTTCCACATGGATCAACTTGATACTTTTGAAGACGATTTCAACCATATACTTCATCTGTTCTAACTCAGTACCCAAATCGTACTGACCATGCTTCAATTCATCCAATTCATTCTCAATGAAGTCTAGCCTTTGCAGAACTATGGTTTGGTCTTGAAATTGAGAGAGTAGGGATTTAGGCTTAGGGAACTTCTTAGTCTGCAACTTTCAACAGAAAATTCAGAGCATAGCTTCCATACTCCCTCACTGGTTTTCACAATTCCAATCATTTGAAAAGACTTTTCATCAAGAATTTCAAAACCAGTAGTCATTGTCTCTTCCCTATCAACTGGAATTTCAAGGTGTTGAAAGAAGAGTGTGAGGAGGTTGGCATAGGGCAGAGATGTTTCCTTTGCTTGATGCAAGATTAAAGCATGTGCTCGATCATAATGCTTGGCAAATCAATCTCCTAACCATGCATAATCATATACATCAGATATAGTACCCTATCAGACAACAACTCTTTTGAATTCTCCTAGGTACTACACACCTCATCACAATGGTAAGCAAAAGCTTTGCTTCAACAATTAACACAGTGTGAGTAAACTGTTTTGAGGTAGTAGCTACACTAGGCAAAGAGAATTCTTCTTTAGCCAACTTTAAAGCTTCAATCTTGCCAGGATGATTGTCAGTATTGTACCTCTTTGGACAATTTAAGACATTGGAAAACTCAGCATGCTCTAATTCCATGTTAATCCCAGCCACCTTAGAAGATATAGTCAAAGCCAAGATTTTCTCTTGTTTCAAGTTCAGGTAGAAAAACCTTGTAAGCCTAGGGTATGCAAATTCTGAAGGGTTAATGATTTTCACAGAGAACCATGTTTCAATCTCCTTATGCATTCGAGATTCATACCATTCAACGTGTTAGTACTAATCATACTACGATAAATTATAGGAGTAGAAGCAAAACCATCTAACCAATTTCCTCTTGCAGAATGACTGATAAATTACTTGCTAGAAAGAGTTTTTTTTACCAGAAGAGGACTTCTTCTCAGAGTAGATTTGAAGCTCCTTCCCAGTGTTCTTCTCCAATTACTAAATTTCCTTCCCTGTGACCTTTTTCTTTCCCTTTGTCTAATTTCTGAGGCTTCTTCTTCACCTTCTTTGGGCTACCAATTGAAACGCCTTTCTAATTTTCAAAACCAACTGTTGAATCTGTCTTTTTCTTGTTGGAAGTAGCAGTCTGATCCCCTCTATCTTTCTTTCGTATCTTCGGAGGAGGAGAGGGTGGCCTTGGTGCACTAGGAGTTCCAGAACTGGATCCATAACTAATTTCTTGAACTTCTTCCTATGGAGCTTTTCTCTTCTTCCCTAAAATTTTCTTTGAGCCTCCAGCCATCTTGATTCTCTCAGAGGTTCTTCGTGAATCCATTAAGGTTTGGGGGTTTAGAATAGATAGGCATGAGTGATAGAAATGAGAGACAGAGAGGAGAGAAGATAAGTACGAAAGAGTTTGAGTTTGAAAAGCAAACTAAATACTCACAAATATTTGAAGAAGGAAGGTTTGTGAGAAACTCAAATTCTGTGTGTGACGTGTCGAAGGAAATAATATAATACTGATTTTGAATTATATTTGTTTTAAAAGGTAAAAACAAAGTTGGGAAATTATCTACAGACATAACACCCAGCATTGGCGATCCATTCATTGACTATATAGTATACAAGTTTATTTTCGAAGCTTTTAAAAGAATTTCAAGGCCTTGAAAAACTGCAATAATGAATGCAAATAAAATCAAGGCTTTGAAAAAAAATTCTGAAAGTGTGAGTATGCAGATGTATAAGCAGCTAAGATACTCTATAAGGGGGGGGGGGGTTGAATAGAGTATGCCATCTTTTTGCAAAACTTGCTAGGAGGATGAAAACTTGTGCAAACAATGAAATTCAAGGCCTCGAACACAAGTTCAAGCCTTTGAAGTAGATGCAGAAAGTAGAGAGCAAGTATGCCTTTTTCAAGGCCTTGAAAACAAGTTCAAACCCTTGAAAAATAAACAGTTTTGTATGTTGCAAAAGATATGAAAGTAAATGAACTGAAAATGCACAAGACAAGTGATTTATAGAGTTCAGTCCACTTGGACCTACGTCTCTACCTCAGGGATTAGATCCCTGCAGGATTTTCAACTCAATTCTTATTAATCAAAAGCTAAGCCCTGGAACTCAAGCATAGAGAGTTCCCTTACTCTGTTACAACTTGTGGTTTTCGCTAACCTGTCTAGTACATTCTCTAGCTAACTGATTAACTAAGAATTCTCTATTTTTCACTTTGAACAATCCTTGAGAATGAATGTAGAAATAATACAGAAATGATCTACAAATATTGCTCTATACAGAAGAACACTTAAGAGTAGAAAACTACAGTGAAATGCAGTGAACTTCTGTGAATGGATTGGATGAAATGAAGAACTTATTTGTTGCTTGTCAATCAAGGAATATTTTCTTTGTATTTGCCCGTTGAGTGTTGTGTCTTGTTGCTTCGAATTTGAGCTCTATTTATGCTTCAAACAGCTCTCCAAATCTCCCCAGATTTTCAGCAACAACCTTCCTATTTTGTAGGCAACAGAGTTTGACTACTTTGAAATCTTCTCCAACGGTTGGATGATCACAATCTTCAGAGATATTGTTGTAATCTTTCATTTAACCACCATGAGAAGCTGTCATACACGTCTGATTGATCACACGATCAAAGTGTTCAAATGTTTCCAAATCTGCAGCAATTCAGTTTAGGAAACAATCCCGCAAAACTTAGAAACAAAATTTCCTGCATTATCGAGGTCAAACAGATGATATATTACGATTAAAAATTTGTTATAACAATTTGTCTTTCATCATCTAATAATAGAGAATCAAACATATGAAAGAAGGAGAGTAAATCAAATCAGAGAGTTAGCAGAAAACTCCCCCTGAGAATGTGTATTCAGGTTAAGCAGTTTCAAGGCTTTGAATCCAGTTTCAAGGCCTTGAAAATATCCAAACTATTTTCAAGCCTCTGAAGCTGATTCAAGGCCTTGAAATAGCCAAGATATTTCAAGTTTTGCACAACCTGAGTTTTCAATCTCCCCCTTGATGAAAGATAAAACCAAATTCTGTTTGAACCTTAGTCTCTGCAAAATAAACTGATTAGTCCACAATTTAAAAACAGTATTTCCAAAAAGATCCAACTTATTCATAAAACACCTAAATAGTTCAGCAGATAAAACCAAATAAACAAATAAACCTAAGAACTAGAATCCTAAAACCTGGAATTTTCTCCCCCCTTTTGACTTTCATCAAAAAGATAGAAGATGTTGGATCAAGTGTCTGAAATTTTTTGAAAACTTAAAAGAAAATTTAAAGAAGAATGAATGTGGGAGAAAGAATAGGCAAGGTTAAGGATCTTTCTCATCCTCTTGATCTCCTGCTTCTTCCTCACTTTCTTCACTATTAATTTGAAATTATTAAGAGATCACATCTATTTCCTCAATGAAGGAACTTATATTTCAATAACACTGTTGAATAGGAAGGTGAGTCCTTCCAAGGCTTTCTTCCCATTCTTCAGCTTCTTCTTTACAACTAACTTTTTCTGTTGAGGAGAATCATCTTTATATTCTTCTTTCCTGCTTTTGATGCCTCTTGGGATGGATATTTGACAAGTTTCCCTTCAAGTTTTCCTTTGTTGGGCATGGCATACACACCATAAGATCCTGAAGAAGTGTCTGAGTCTGAATCTTGAATAAGGATTTCCTTTCCTTTTCCCTTAACCTCAGAGACTGTCTTCTTCTTGTCTCTCTTAGGGCTTCTAATAAGGATACCCTTATGCTTATCTTGTGTAGATGACATAGATTATTTATTCTTTGCTGGAGCTTGATCTTTTCTCACTATCTTCTTGGGTGGTGAGGATTCTTCTTCTTCCTCAGTGAAGCTTTTTGACACAGCGTCCTCACTGATCTCTTGAACCTCTTCCACTGCTGCTTTTCTCTTCTTCTCTGAGAAAGGTTTCGAACCTCCAACCATCTTGATTCTGTCTGAGGCTCTTCTTGTGCTCATTAGGGTTTGGGATAAGAATAGAGAGAGGTGGAATGAAGAAGAAGAGAGGATAAATACTGAAAGAATTTGAGTTTCAAAAGGAAACTAGTATCTCTATGATTCTCAAAAAGATTTGCAAAGATCAGAGAAATTTCAAAACTATTATGCTGTTGGAAAATAGAATATACTAATACTATTTTTGGCTAAATCAAATTTTTGAAAATGGTAGGGGCTATTTAGGAAAATATCTACATAGATGTCACCCAGTATAGAATGATCCAAGATTATTGACTATTAGTGTAGGAGAGTTATTTTCAAGGCTTTGAAAAGGTTTTCAAGGTCTTGAAAAGCTGTAACAATGCAAAGAGTAAAATTCAAATCTTTGAACTGAATTTCAAGTCTTTGAAACTCATTTCAAACCTTTGTAAACACATACAGCTTACCTTTCTTACCTGATGCTCCCCCTAAACCAATGCAGTCTTATTTAGCATTCCCAATTCCAATCTTAGAGTTGAGAACCTTTCATCTGCTAATGGTTTGGTGAAGATATCTGCAATTTGCATGTTAGTAGCAACAAATTCAAGAACAATATCACCTTTCTCAGCATGATCCCTGATGAAGTGGTGTCTGACATCAATGTGCTTGGTTCTTGAGTGTTGCACTGGATTCTTTGTAATTGAAATTGCAGTAGTGTTGTCACACTTAATAGGTATGATTCTGAACTGAAATTCAAGGTCTCTAAGCTGTTGAGCAATCCATAGCACTTGTGAGCAACATGCTCCTGCAGCTATATATTCAGCTTCAGCTGTTGATAGAGCAACTGAATTCCGTTTCTTGGAACGCCAACTAGTCAAGATGATCCAATGAATTGACATGTTCCTGAAGTACTTTTCCTATCAACCTTGTAACCTGCAAAGTCAGCATATGAAAAACCACTCAAAGAGAAGTTAGAGTGTCTTGGATACCAAAGCCCTAAGTCTTTGGTACCATTGAGATATCTGAAAATTCTCTTCACAACAGTTAAGTGTGATTCTTTTGGATCATCTTGAAATCTAGCACACATGCATACCCTAAACATAATATTTGGCCTGCTTGATGTCAGATAGAGTAATGATCCAATCATGCCTCTACACTCTTTTACATTGACACTCTCACCAGATTCATCCTTGTCTAAGGATAGTGTAGAGCTCATAGGAGTCTTGGCTTCCTTGCATTGATCCTTGCTATACTTATTTAGTAAGTCTCTTGTGCACTTGCTTTGATGCAGAAAATGCCCTTCTTCAATTGATGTATTTGAAGTCCTAGGAAGAAGTTCAACTCTCCCATCATGCTCATCTCAAATTCCCTGCTCATAAGACTTGAGAAATCTATGCATAATTGATCATTAGTAGCTCCAAACAGTATATAATCAACATATATCTGAACTACAAGTAAATCTTTCTCATGAGTTTTAATGAAAAGATTCTTGTCTACTAAACCTCTTTTGAAATTATTATCAAGTAAAAACTTTGACAATCTTTTATACCAAGCCCTTGGAGCTTGTTTCAAATCATAAAGAGCTTTGTCAAGTTTGTAGACATGATCTGGAAACTTGTCATTTTCAAAACCATGTGGTTGTGCAACATAAACTTCTTCTTGTAAGTAGCCATTCAAGAAAACACACTTCACATCCATTTGAAATAGTTTCATGTTCTTGTAAGATGCAAATGCAAGCAAAATTCTAATTGCTTCTAACCTGGCAACTGGAGCAAAAGTTTCCTCATAATCAATACCTTCTTCTTGATTGTAACCTTGAGCAACTAACCTTGCTTTGTTTCTGATCACATTGCCACTTTCATCCAATTTATTTCTGAATACCCACCTGGTACCAATGACAGACTGGTTTGAAGGTGCAGGAACCAGGTTCCAAACCTTGTTTCTTTCAAACTCATTGAGTTCACTTTGCATAGCAATGATCCAGTCTGCTTCTTGTAAAGCTTCCTTCACAGTTTTTGGTTCTACAAGAGAAATAAAAGCATTAAAAGTACATAAGTTCTTCAACTGGGATCTGGTTTGTGTACCAGTGGTTGGATCTGATATGATATTATCAGCTGGATGGGATGAGAGATATTTGAATCTCTTTCTTGGAGACCATGGTTCATGTTCTCCATAGATCTTTTCTGGTCTTGAAGTAGTGGCTTTGTCACTTGAATCCTTCTGATCATCTTTTTCAAGGCTCTGAGCTGTATTTTCAAGGCCTTGAGCACTATTTTCAAGGTCTTGAAAATGTATTCTATTCTCCTCTGAGCCTTTCTTGAATCCAAGTGGATTCTTAGTCTCTTCCTCTGATTCATGCTTGTTCAAATTCAAATCTGCAAGACTTTCACTCAAAGAACCATCACAAATTTCATAAAAAATAACATGAATGCTCTCTTCAACGAGTTTGGTTCTTTTATTGTAAACTCTATAAGCTTTGCTATTCAGAGATTAACCAAGAAATATACCTTCATCACTTCTTGCATCAAACTTAACAAGATTGTCTTTTCCATTTTTATGGATAAAACAAGTACATCCAAAGGGTCCGAAGTAAGAGATGTTTGGCTTCCTCCCTTTGAATAGTTCACAGGGGGTCTTCTTCAGAATAGGTCTGATCAAGCACAATTTCAAAATATAGTTTGCTGTATTCACAGCTTATGCCCAGTAATGTTTTGGCAACTTGTTTTCAAGAAGCATTGTT
Source organism: Linanthus parryae (assembly GCA_023055425.1). NCBI lineage: Eukaryota > Viridiplantae > Streptophyta > Magnoliopsida > Ericales > Polemoniaceae > Linanthus > Linanthus parryae. Next base: position 44,009,480 of record JALGPY010000007.1, read on the forward strand.
CTTGACATATCTTCAAGAGTCCTATTATTTCTTTCAACAACACCATTCTGTTGAGGAGTTCTTGGAGCAGAAAAGTTGTGAGAAATACCATGTTTATCACAGAATAAATCAAATTCTAATTGATCAAATTCTCTACCATGATCACTTCTGATTGAATCTACAAGTAGGTTTTTCAAGTTTTGAAGTTCTCTGCAAAGCTTTGAAAATTTAGAGAGTGCTTCAGATTTTTCCTTGAGAAACATAATCCAAGTGTATCTAGAAAAATCATCTACAATAACTAGCATATACCTTTTACCTTTTGGAGTAGGAGTCCTCATAGGACCACAAAGATCCATATGAAGTAATTCAATAGGTCTAGTTGTACTTACAAACTTCTTTGGCTTGAAGGAGCTTCTGGTCTGCTCTCCTTGTGCACAGGCTTTGCACATCTCATCTTCTTTGAATTTGGTGGATGGAAATCCTCTTACCAAGTCTTTGGAAATCAACTTGTTCAAAGTATGCAGACTGATATGACCAAGGTTCCTATGCCAAAGCTTTGAATCCTCTTTCAAGGCCTTGAGACACTTCAAACTTTCACCTGCAACTTTGTTAGTCTGAAAAGTATAAACATTGTTTGATCTAGAGGCTGTGAGAATGCAATCTCCTGATTTCTCATTTTGCACCACACACTTCTCTTTATCAAAGACAACTTTGTTGCCATTATCACAAAGCTGAGATACACTAAGCTAATTAAACTTCAAACCTTCAACCAGATATACATCAGAAATAGAGTTTTCAGAATTTGTACCAACTTTTCCAATACCAAGAATATTGCATTTTCCTTTGTCACCAAGTGTTATTGAACCTTCTGATTGCTCCTTCAATTATGAGAATAGAGATCTCTTTCCACTCATGTGTCTTGAGAAACCACTGTCCATGAACCACTTCTGTTATTTGGTGACAACCTGCAAGAACCAATCACTGCCTTACCCAGCTGTTAGACCAAGTGTGGAATTTGGATTCATATTCAGGATCAACCATGTTAGGTGGTCTAACCCCTTTAGGAACCCAAATCTGCTTAACTTGTCCTTTGAGTTGAAAAGGAAAAGTGTTCCTCATTATGTGAGTGTCTCTTCTTCTAAAAGGACAAGTCATTTTAACATGACCAGTTTTGCAGCAGTAATGACAAGTAGGAGAAGTTGTGTTTCCAGCTTTCATAAATCTGGTATTGTTTCTTCTTGGAAAGTTTGGATTGTATCCAATACCAGCTTTGTGAACAGACTGTGAACTTCCTCCAAGAATCAAGTTCAACTTGTGTTCTGATCCAGCAAGCTTGATTTTGACCAATTCAGATTCTTGAAGTTTCTCAGTAAGAGTAATCTTTTGTTTCTCTAAATCATCAACCTGATGTCTTAGATTAACAAGGTTGTCACTCACTGAGGAGTTTTCAGTGACTACTTCCTTGACCTGTGTTTTCAAGGCTTTGAAACTGGTTTTCAAAGCCTTGAAATCACTGTCAGAGATTTCAAGATTCCGATTTAGGCAAACAAGTGGTAAGTTTTCTTTTGCTTGCTCATGAACTTTTTCTTTCAAAAGCCTGATCTCTTTCAGATAATCTTCCTCATTTAAAAGCATTATTCTGAGATATTCTGAAAGAGCTTCTTTTGGTTTTGAAATTAAGCAATTTACCATTACCTCAATGTTCTTTTCAGAACTTTCATCATGCTTGGCCATGAAACATAGATTGGCATGTTCTTCCTCAGATTCAGATTCACTAGAGCTATCTGAATCACTCCATGAAGCTATCATGGCTTTCTTTCTTCTGTCATGATCTTTCTTTTGAAAGTTCTTGCTCTTTTTGTGTGGACAGTCTCTTATCAAGTGTCCTGCATCACCACACTCAAAGCAATTCATAACTTTTGACTTGTTCTGTGAAGAGGACTTACCTTTGTAGTCCTTGCTGCTGGATGATCTATGCCTTTCTCTATTGAAATCTTTATTTCCAAAGTTTTTCTTCATTTTGAGAATCCTTGTCAAGGCTTTGGAAATTAAGGCAATTGGATCTTCATCATCACCATCCTCAGTTTCAAGGTTTTGAGTTCTCTCATTCTCTTTGGCTTTGAGGGCTAAATTCTTGACACCATCCGGGAGTTCTCCATCAACTTCATTCATAGATATTTCATGAGTCAGGATCTTCTTTTGTAGGTCATCAAGTTGTAAAGTTAAGAGATTCTGAGATTCTTCAATAGCTGTGGATTTTGGTTCCCATTTTGCCTTTGGAAGACTGCAGAGTATCTTCCTCACCTTTTCTTCATTGGAAAAATGTTTTACAAGTGAGTCAAGGTTGTTAACAATATCAGTGAATCTCTTGAACATGTCTCTGATGGACTCATCTGCGTTCATCTTGAACAGCTCATATTGTCTGAGATAAATGTTGATCTTGGTTTGCTTGACTTGACTGGTTCCTTCAAAGGTAACCACAAGTTTATCCCAGATTTCTTTAGCAGTTGTGCATCCAGATATCCTGTTGAATTCACCATTACTCAAAGCACAATATAAAATGTTAATAGCCTTGTAGTTCTTAGAAAATTGCTCTAATTCAGAAGAGGAGAGTGAATCTTCTATTTCAGAGTTTTGATCCCATCTTTCTCTGTGTAGAAAGTGTGAGGTCCATTTTGGATAATGGTCCAAAGCTCTAGATCTTGATCAATGATAAACATTTTCATGAGAGCTTTTCAGTGAGCAAAATATTCTCCAATGAATAGAGGAGGTCTGTTAGCAGCTCTTCCCTGTGAGAAACCACCATCACATGCAGTACTCATGATCACCAGATGGTTAAATCTTGTAAAGTGATACAAGCTCTGATACCAATTGAAAGTGTGAGTATGCAGATATATAAGCAGCTAAGATACTCTAGAAGGGGGGGGGGGTTGAATTGAGTATGCCAACTTTTTGCAAAACTTGCTAGGAGGATGAAAACTTGTGCAAACAATGAAATTCAAGGCCTTGAACACAAGTTCAAACCTTTGAAGTAGATGTAGAAAGTAGAGCGCAAGTATGACTTTTTCAAGGCCTTGAAAACAAGTTCAAACCCTTGAAATGTAAACAGTTTTGTATGCCGCAAAAGATATGAAAGTAAATGAACTGAAAATGCACAAGACAAGTGATTTATAGAGTTCAGTCCACTTGGACCTACGTCTCTACCTCAAGGATTAGATCCCTGCAGGATTTTCAACTCAATTATTATTAATCAAAAGCTAAGCCCTAGAACTCAAGCACAGAGAGTTCCCTTAATCTGTTACAGCTTGTGGTTTTCCCTAACCTTTCTAGTTCATGCTCTAGCTAACTGATTAACTAAGAATTCTCTATTGTTCACTTTGAACAATCATTAAGAATGAAAGAAGAAATAATACAGAAATGATCTACAAATATTTCTCTATACAGAAGAACACTTAAGAGTAGAAAACTGCAGTGAAATGCAGTGAACTTCTGTGAATGGATTGGAAGAAGTGAAGAACTTATTTGATGCTTGTCAATCCAGAATATTTTCTCTGTATTTTCCCGTTGAGTGTTGTGTCTTGTTTCTTCGAATTTTAGCTCTATTTATGCTTCAAATAGCTTTGCAAATATCCCCAGATTTTCAGCAACAACCTTCCTATTTTGTAGGCAACAAAGTTTGACTACTTTAAAATCTTCTCCAACGGTTGGATGATCACAATCTTCAGAGATATTGTTGTAATCTTTCATTTAACCACCATGAGAAGCTGTCATACACGTCTGATTGATCACAGGATCAAAGTGTTCAAGTGTTTCCAAATCTGCAGCAATTCAGTTTAGGAAACAATCCTGCAAAACTTAGAAATAAAATTTCCTGCATTATCAAGGTCAAACAGATGATATATTACAATTAAAAACATGTTATAACAATTTGTCTTTCATCATCTAATAACAGAGAATCAAACATACGAAAGAAGGAGAGTAAATCAAATCAGAGAGTTAGCAGAAAACTCCCCCTGAGAATGTGTATTCAGGTTAAGCAGTTTCAAGACTTTGAATCCAGTTTCAAGGCCTTGAAAATATCCAAACTATTTCAAGCCTCTGAAGCTGATTCAAGGCCTTGAAATAGCCAGGATATTTCAAGTTTTGCACAACCTGAGCTTTCAATCTCCCCCTTGATGAAATATCCATTTTCTCATGTATAAATGTAATTAAGTTGTTGATATGAGCTATATTCTGAGACCATAACTATAGGCAGTTGGGTGAAGTTTTCATGTTGATTATTTTAATTTGTGAAATCATTTCACTTCTTATATTTGGTGCGCATGTATTGTAGATATAAATTATATGAATAAAAAAAAGACATTTGTTATTCCATATTCTATCACAGAAATATAGTGATGGGCTGAGTTGCATATTTACAGAAAAGATAAATTGAACATTTATTCAAAAGAAAGAAAGCTTGTACTTATCATCTTGTTAATACAAGATTTCCACGTCCACCTTGTATTTTTGAGTTGATGACTAGCTAGTACTATTATTTTGGGGTGGGGGAGAGAAACGATCTGAAGGGAGAGAGAAAGGACAGAAAGAGATAGGGAGAAGTGGGACGACGGGTCTCTGTGAGGTTCTTAGTTGAGTCCTTAACTATACTTTGTAATCCCACATGGGTAGAGGCCACACATTGATTCCATTTGTTCTTTATACAAAATGGTTCCCTTCAAACAGAGTTATGGTGGCAATTTCTTTGTAGTTTTCTTTTACAAGTTTGGTTGGCTTCGGAACTGGTTGATGTGATGGTGAGTTCTTAGCATGGATGCTTAAGATGATTTCAACTTAAAAAAGTTGTATTTAGCTCTGATCCGTCTAGCCTCACATCAGGTAGGCGACATATCTTTTCTAATGATTTTGTTTTTGGAGTTACAGTCTATGTCTATACAACTTTTTAGCCACTGATAATTGTTTTCGTGATTGATAAATCACGTGGATTGTATGCATGTTGTTGTGTGATAACAGGTTGTTGTGTCAAGTAGATTTTTGATTCCTATGCCCGTGGTTAGGCGGTACCTATTGGGAAGTTTGGCTCACCCCTCTATTTAATGCGTTGAGCCGGAACACGACTAGATCGCGGGTATTTCCTGAAAAATGGATTTTTTAGTTAAAATAGCATGTTTTAGTTGTTTTTAGTCATTTTTTGCAAATTACTATTTTGATCAGATAATTTTTAAAAAACAATATCATTTTGGTGAATTCAGTCATGTACCAGTTTTTAAGAAATTTGATTAAAATTGTTGTTTCAGACTGCGTGTCATGCTGGTTGAGTTTTGAACGTCTGAAACTGTCAAACGGAGTAACTGTAAATTGTTGATTTTATTGAATAATCGATATTTATCATTAAAAGTGTGACCGGGTTGTCACTAATGGTATCATAGCCGAGACTCAATCGGAATTACAGATAGCGTACCTGCGACTGGGCGAGTGTTGTGAGGTACGGATTCAAGTACTGCTTGGGAGTGGTGGAGGAGACGAAGCGTTAGGCTACATGATATTTTGTTAACAAAGTAAATTGTATTTAGAGGTGAATCCTAGTCTTCCGATTGTTCTTCTCAGTTAGTTTTATTTGGTTGTGTCACTAATCCAATGTATGTGGAATGATAATTTTTGTAATATCATGCTTTTGTGTTGGTTTTATATTTAAACTAGAGTACGAGTATGATAGTGTCACTAGTAATTACTGTAAGATATACATGTGCATGCATGTACTTCTCTATTTGGAACTTTGTTCTAAAACTTTTGAGAAGTACGAAAAGATTGCGTAGTGGTAAAGTAAAAGCCTAACTACTATATTAGTACTTGAGCATTTTTTTTGGGAAGAAATATCATTCTTCTTTTTCTCTAGGTTTGTCATAAAATATCATGAAATGTAGAGATTTATTTAAGGAGTGGCATATTTTGTGATACAATTTCTTTTGAAATGGGACTGAATGCGAGTATTCTGAGTATAAAAATTGTAAAGAAACATACTTTTGTTTACGTATGACATGAATATATTTTTTACATGGTGAAATTTTCTAAATTTTAGTTTAGCTCTGTTCGTATGGTTTGTTTGTTTGATTGTTTGTGGCATATTGGTGATCGGAAAAAAATAGGGCGATCACCAATGATTTTTGCGAAAAGTGTAAAAAATAAAAAAATTGAAATTTAAACATGGAGAAAAAGTTTCTTGGACTGGGTATACTTAGCACATCCTGACATTTTACGGTGGTGTTATTTAAAACATAAAGTCTGTTTTTTAGTAGTCTAAATGTGATATTTTGGCTATCTTGATTTGGTATTATCTCCTATGATAAGCGTTATTATATTTTATGACATCCAGTGACAAGGAATGCATGTACTAACATTGATTATATAGTGCAAATGAGTGCTAGTTTAGTAGTAGAGCATTTGAAGTCCATGCGTGCAGTTTTAGGTTCAAACACGACTACATGACGCTTTTTTTACAGAAAAAAAATTTGATCATATAGTTATTATGGGCTATCTACAAGGCAAGCAGGGTACATGACCTGCATATCTTAGTGGAATATATTGGGCAATCGATTTGTTTCTTGACATAAAAAATGCATTTTGATTAATCAATTGTTAATTAATTATTTTTTTTAAAGAAAATTGTTCATTACTGAATGGAGAGTATGTTCTACTATTATTTTATTATATATGTGGAATATGTAGTGTCCGACAAATATTTTAGTAGAGTAGTTGTAATTATTGGAAGTTGAAAAGTGATTTGGCTGATTTTTTTTGAAAATGTCTTAGTTTTCCATGCCATTATGTCTTGACAGTATACTTTCAGCTGTCAAAGTAGCTTAGTCACCCATGTATGCTAGCTTAGTCACCAATCTGTTACATAAGGGCAGTATATTTTCTAGTGTTAGCTTCGAGCAGATGTAAACATTCCAGTGATCTCTATAGGTATCCCTTGTCAATAATAAAAATTTGAATTATAGAATTTTATTTCGGTTTTCAAAAGAAGATAGCGAGAGTCCTACAGTTGGTAGCGAGAGTGATGAGATAGTTGATATAGAGAGGAGATTTTCACTTTTGTTTGTGATTTTTAGACTTTTTTCTGTGATAGTTTCTTGTATAAATTGTTTTATTTTTTGTCAATAGTCAATCATTGGAGAAAGAAAAGGTAATGGGTTTGTGAGGTTCCTAGGCGCAGACACAATGAAGGAGTGATACAATAGTTGGCTAATTCGAAACTATTTTTTTTCTTTTTGGTGCATTATCTGCTGTATTAATCTCAACTTTCTGCTGGAGTAGGAAAAGTTTAATTGCAATTATTTGGTGAATGTTGGAAATAAATTATGCTATTGCAATGATTTGTACAGTGCGTATAGTCATTGTAACTTAACTGGTCTTTAGATTGTGTTTCCTCATTAAGCGATGAGTGTTCCCACTTAAGTGAGGTGGTTGTGAATCCTCTGCAAGCGATGAGTGTTACCGCTTAAGTGTGGTGGTCGTGGATATTCGGTAAGCGATGAGTGTTTCTGCTTAAAATGAGGGGTTGATAGTGGATTAATGTGTAACACGATTTCATTCACGTGATGAATGGTTGAATTCAATTTATGTCTGCAAGTTACTGACTGGTTGACGACATATTTTTCGTTCTCATTATGAACGGTTGACTTCAATCTATTTGTGTCTTGTTGAAAAAGTATTTGACGGACTCGTGTGTCCGGCTTTTGGGAGATAAAGTGTAGTTTTATTTTAAGCAAATATTCTGTATTGTAATGTGTGACCAAATATACACGTTAAATTTTAGTGAAATTTAATTTCGGGACGAAATTTTCTTTAGTGGGGTAGATTGTGAGACCTCAATCTCAAATTTATTAAAATATCAATTTTCTCATGTAAAAATGTAATTGAGTTGTTGAAATGAGCTATATTTTGAGACCATAACTATACGCAGTTGGTTGAAGTTTTCATGTTGATTATTTTAATTTGTGAAATCATTTCACTTATTATATTTGGTGCGCATGTACTTAGTTATTTGTAGATATAAATTATATGAATAAAAAAAAGACATTTGTAATTCCATATTCTATCACAGAAATACAGTGATGGGTTGAGTTGCATATTTACAGAAAAGATAAATTGAACATTTCAAAAGAAATTGTACTTATCATCTTGTTAATACAAGAGTGCCACGTCCATCTTGTATTTTTGAGTTGATGACTAGCTAGTACTATTATTTGGGGTGGGGGAGAGAAACGATCTGAAGGGAGAGAGAGAGAACGGGAAGAGATAGGGAGAAGTGGGATCGGGGGTCTCTGTGAGGTTCTTAGTTGAGTCCTTAACTATATTTTGTAATCCCTCATGGGTAGAGGCCACAAATTGATTTCATTTGTTCTTTATACAAAATGGTTCCCTTCAAACAGATTTATTGGTCGCAATTTCTTTTTAGTTTTCTTTTACAAGTTTGGTTGGCTTGGGAACTGGTTGATGTGATGGTGAGTTCTTAGCATGGATGCTTAAGATGATTTCAACTTAACAAAGTTGTATTTAGCTCTGATTCATCTAGTCTCACATCAGGTAGGGGAAAGATCTTTTCTAATGATTTCTTTTTGGAGTTACAATCTATGTCTATACAACTTTTTAGCTACTGATAATTGTTTTCGTGATTGATAAATCACGTGGATTGTATGCATGTTGTTGTGTGATAACTGGTTGTTGTGTTAAGAAGATTTTTGATTCCTAGTGGTTAGGCGGTACCTATTGGGCTGTTTGGCTCACCCCTCTATTTAATGCGTTGAGCCGGAACACGACTAGATCGCGGAGTATTTACAGAAAAAGTTAAAATAGCATGTTTTAGTTGTGTTTAGTAATTTGTTGTAAATTACTATTTTGGTCAGATAATTATAAAAATATATCATTTTGGTGAATTCAGTCATGCTGGTTGAGTTTTGAACGTATGAAAGTGTCAAACAGAGTAACTGTAAATTGTTGATTTTATTGAATAATCGATATTTATCGTTAAAAGTGTGACCGGGTCGTCACAAATGGTATCAGAGCCGAGAACCAACCGGAAGTACAGATAGCGTGTGGCTGGGCGGGTGTTGTGAGGTACGCATTCAAGTACTGCTTGGGAGTGGTGGAGGAGACGAAGCGTTAGGCTACATGATATTTTGTTAACAAAGTAAAGTGTATTTAGAGGTGAATCCTGATCTTCCGATTTTTATTCACAGTTGGTTTTATTTGGTTGTGTGACTTGTGTCACTAATCCAATATATATGGAATGATAATTTATGTTACTAATAAAGCGTAATATCATGCTTTTGTGTTAGTTTTCTAGTTAAACTCGAGTACGAGTATGATAGTGTCACTAGTAATTACTGTAAGATATACATGTGCATGCATGTACTTCTCTATTTGGAACTTTGTTCTAAAACTTTTGAGAAGTACCAAAAGATTGAGTAATGGTAAAGCAAAAGCCTAACTACTATATTAGTACTTGAGCATTCTTTTTGGGAAGAAATATCATTCTTCTTTCTCAGTAGGTTTGTCATAAAATATCATGAAATGTATATATTTATTTAAGGAGTGACATATTTTGTGATACAATTTCTTTTGAAATGGGACTGAATGCGAGTATTCTGAGTATAAAAATTGTAAAGAAACATACTTTTGTTTACGTATGACATGATAGTTGATTTTTTTTTAAATGGTGCAATTTTCGAAATTTTAGTTTAGGTCTGTTCGTATGGTTTGTTTGTTTGATTGTTGGCATATAGGTGATTAGAGAAAAAATATATAGGGCGATCACCAATGATTTTTGCGAAAAGTGTAAAAAATAAAAAAATTGAAATTTAAACATGGAGAAAAAATTTCTTGGACTGGGTATACTTAGCACATCCTGACATTTTGGGTGAGTTTGGTAGAATGGTTTTTGGTGGAAAAACTAGTTTTTAGATTGTGGTGGAAAGTTTTTAGTTTTTTTCTCAGATTTTGTATAAACCATTGTGTTTGGTGATGGTTTTTAAACCAGATTAAAAACTGAAAAAAATGTGTTTGGTAGTGGTTTTTACACAAAATCCAATATGTTTATTGACAAATCTACCCCCTATATGTATTTATTTTTTAGATTCACAAATGACAAAATAGACTACATTTTAAAAGATAGATGTCATAAGTTGGGTAGTAACTTGACCCTTGAAGGTGTGAGCTGGAGTGAAGATTTAGAGAATGCATAATTGGTAGCTATTGAGAATTGGCAGTGAAGCTCAGCAACAATAACAATTGGAAGCCTATGAGATGTGTGTGAGAACCAAATTTTCGTGAAAGAATGCAGAGGCATTTCTAAGGCTCTCAGTGGAGTAGAAAAGTAAGAATTGAGGCTATCAATAGTGGTTGATACCATCCCCAAGTGCAGTAAGTTTTGTTTGGAGAGAATGCCCCTGCTCATTTTCCTGCTATCTGGATTAGAGAAGATTTTGTCTTAGGTAGTGTAGATTTTAAAATTTTATTGTTTTGATCCAACAAGCTATTTGTAATGGAGGGTTTGTTAATCCTCCAATTATGGTTCCTAATTTATTAATATATAAATTCAGAATATATATAAAAAAAAGGTGGAAGGCAGCGAATACAAATAAGTGACATATCGGTAGCTTTGTAATTATGAAAATTGTGTGAGGGCATTTTAGTCATGACAGAAACTAAAAAATAAACTGGAAAAAAACCTCCAAATCTTGGTTTTTTCTTTCATGGAAAAAGTGGAGAAAAACTGGTTTAAAAACCAACCTAAACAAACACTTTTAAAAAACTATTTGGTTTTTCCACCAAAAACAAAAAAAAACTAGTTTGGTAGAATGGTTTCTGGTGGAAAAACTGGTTTTTAGATTGTGGTGGAAATTTTTTGGTTTTTTTTAGAGATTCTGTTTAAACCAGTGTGTTTGGTGGTAGTTTTTAAACTAGATTAAAAACTGGAGAAATGTGTTTGGTAGTGGTTTTTAAACTAGATGATGTAGATTAAATGACAAATATACCCTCCACTTATTTTTCTTTTACAGATTCAAAACAAACAAATGCAATGTAAAAAAGTTCACGATTTCATGAGATTCAACGATTTCATGAAAGTAACAAACTGAAGAACAAATTAACACTATTATGACATCCAAAAATCAATTTTTTTTTACTTAAATTCAACAAAAAGTTGACAATTTCAAGAAATTTAGTCACACTTGATGCCGCGTTGAGTAACGGACAACAAAAAAGTAATAAACTAAGGAAATAACACCACAAAATGATTGATCCCAGATAATAAGAAGATCGCATATAAAATATATCGTCCGAAATATGCGAGAATTGAGTTTTTTTTTGTAAAAACAAATTATGGCAAAAGTATAGAAAAAAATTCGTGCAATATTTTTCATTATCTCGATGACCAAAAAAGTCAAAGAGCTACCAGATTACATAAACCCATGTATAACTCTTTCAATGCAACATTGTTTAAGAGATAGCACAAATTTAATCAACTAGGAAAATAACACAACAAAAATAATTGACCCTAAATAATAAGAACACAACAAACATAGTTGACCCTAAATAATAAGAACATCACATAAAAGCGTGAAATGAGTTTTGTGGAAAAAACTTATGAAGGAAGTATTAATAAAATTACCAGCGGTAAAATAACAAAGAACTAACAAAATGAGAGACAATTTCCAGTTTAATACGACTACGGTGTGAGGATAATATCGTATTTTAGTGTCATAGAAATAAACCAAAGAAAAAACCACAAAAAGCTGGTTTTTCTCACCAAGGCAAATGTTGAAAAAAACTGGTTTAAAATCTGGTTTTTAAACCAGTCAAAACAAACACTTTAAACAAACCATTTGGTTTAAAAACCAAAAACCAAAAAAAACCACTTTGCCAAACTGACCCTAAATGTGATATTTTTGCTATCTTGATTTGGTATTATCTCCTATGATAAGTGTTATTATACTTTATGACATCCAGTGACAAGGAATGCATGTACTAACATTGATTATATAGTGCAAATGAGTGCTAGTTTAGTAGTAGAGCATTTGAAGTCCATGCGTGCGATTCAAACACGACTATATGGCGTTTTTTTTTTTTTTTTTTTTTTTTTTTTTTTTTTTTTTTTTTTTTAGTGATACAGTACTACTTAAAGCATTTCATGTTGTATAAAAGTTCAAAATATTATTTTTATGTTTAAATTTAAATTATGACTTTTCAGAAAAATTGTGTAGTTCCAAATAGTTGTGACTTTTAGCAAAAGTTGTGTCTTTTTGTAGTGTCTTTTCCGAAGAGGTGCTGCAAGCACCATTTCATTTCTATAAATACAAGTAGTCATTTGGTGTCAAAACAAGTTCCAGATTTGTGTCTCTCTTCTTCAATCACTTGTCCCGTGTCCGGGTTGGGTTCTAATTTAGGAGAGGACAAGAAGTGCAATCTTGCTTCTTCTCCACCGCGGTAGGCATTGTATCGGTGGGTAGAATTTCCGTGTTTCCCATTTTGCACCATATAGTGGGGGAAATTACTATCCTAAAGATAGGTCCTGGACCGCCTTAGCGTACACCATTAATCTCTCTTGTCTTACGAAATCGATAAGTTCTTCTATCTCTTTTTCTCCTTTCTTCTCTATCTATTTTCTGAATTTATCAATCCAAGTTTTGATACTAACCATTTTCTGAAATTGTTTGCTCTTAGTGGATTTTCCACAATAATTTTAGGATAGTAATCTTCTCTTTCTTGAAAGCACAATTTCAGACTTTGATGTTGAGGATTAAAACCGTTAGTGGAGATAGAAGTTGTCAATCCTGTCTCAGAGGGAGATTTTTGTTCTTAGGTAAACGAGGCAGCATATCAAAGGAAAACAGTGGAGGCTACGGATTTACCGAACATCGAAGGCATCCATATTATTGAGAAGGAAGTAAAGGCAATAACTGAGACAGGCATATCATCCGATACTCTTGAACATGGTGAATCTGTTAGAAGAAAATTGGGAAAGAGGAAAAATGGTCTGGCAAAGAAAAGCCACTGCTTTGGTTGGCAACAACGTCATATCAGGGAGTTACAAACTTGGTGGCATTGGAGTATCAATTTCAATTCAAGGAGACTAAATCATCAGTGGGCCAGGAAACTTGATGAAAATGTATGTTCATCCATCATATTGAAGATTCATGGTAGTAAGAAGTGACCAAGTCCAGAGACAAGACTCTCGAACAGAGCAACAACCAATTGGAGTCCTATGGCTTCTATGTTTGAAATTAACTACTAATTTCAATCATTAGTGTGACCATGTGCCATCGAGGGATGATGGTTAGGTCAGGAATTGGACATTTGTGTTGGCACGAAATTCGCAAGCATTTAGGGGATTCATTCGATGCCTGATAGATGAACGAGACGTAAATTCTAATACCTTCAACATCGCACCAATCAGATAAGTCATCACTGAACTAATTTTTATCGGCTTTATTTCTTTCTTACATGAGAGATGCCACATATTGTTATTTCTTTCTGTTTAATCTTGATTGTGCAGGGCACTGGAAAATATTTTTCTGTTTAATCTTGATTGTGCAGGGCACTGAAAAATATGTGGCCATCTCATTCTTGTAGTTCTTTGGTGTTATTCGGGAAACCACTTCCTGAAAGTACTCTCTTAAGAACTGTTATGACATTTGAATTCTCCTTCCTAGAGAACAGGTCGATCATACTTCTTTCAGAAAACTGAATTTCATGTGGGACCATACACCTTCAATGGAAGTTTCTTATAAGAAAGGTTAATAACATCAAGGCAGACATTTTGAATATCAGGATTTTGGCGCCTAAGTTGCATGATTAGTAAAATTTTCCTGAATTAACTCACAAATTTAACAATAACGTACTTATGATATGTGTGTCCGGTGGTGATGAAAATTTACAGAGAAAACGATGGTGAAATAGAGTCAATTTCTCCATGCGGCTTCGCTAAAGACATTTGAAATTTCAGAATTACACAAGTTCAAGATACTATATATTGCGATTATTAATGTGTTACTATACTGTGTTGTTAACTTGTGTTTTGTGATGTTGACAGATATATAAGAGTAATTTGATTGAGAAAATTTCAGCCAGGAAAAGAAACGGGAACGGTGAAGGACTTGAGAAAGTTCGAAGTGTTTGTCTGAAGTTGTTAAATACAACTTCTTGGAAAGTATTTGTGGAACATCAAAAAGAGGAATCTACTTTTTCTCTAATGTGATGGTTGTTTTAGTTGACTAACTTGGTTGTGTGATGTTACAGATATAAGTCATTGTCGAGCTATGTCTAGTTTATCGAGGATGAAAGAATTTACAAATTCATGTGGTACTATGCGACGAAATAAGCTGATATATGAGTGCCTCACAAGTAAAAATGCAATGTTGGCGTAATTATTTTGAGAATGTGTGAAAATTCCCCATAAAATGGGATGTGTCGTCCACGACAAATTGTCATGACAATTAAGATAAAGAGTGAACTACCAACCTAATGCTACTAGGTTGATGAACATAAAGTCATGGGAGATATGGGACTATTACCGATTAATAGAGGTGTCTAAATTGAAACCTACCTCATCATGATGATGTCGGTCATTACCGAAAATCACATGCATGGAGGTTGAAGGGCAATTCAATTAAAAGACTACCCGTGGAATGCAAGTATGAGACTACATTTCCAGTGCATTGCATCATTTAAGGAATAGTGGGGGTACAAGCTTCTTACGAAGAAATGAATGCTATTCCTTCAAAGTCCCGTATCTGACTAATGCACTGTTTATCCACAACAATATTAGTAGGTTGGACGTAATGTCCTTAACAGAACTCGTAGCCTTTATGGTGGAGCGATTTAGCGGTTGTGGACGCTCTCGATGAGTCTGCCTTTGCAAGTAAGGAAGTGAGAGGCCGCTTTCTAGGGGTTAACGGTAAGGCCCCAAGAGTACTTGCTAATACCGATTCAGCGCAAGGCCCATTAACAAAGCGCTGCCTCTTGAAGAATTAGAACCCAGTATCTACGTGAATAGTTTCTTACTATCCTCACGGATATAAGTTTCTATTCAAACCACGGTTCAAGGCCCAGTCCACCATTGGCGATACGTGGTACTATACCCGATTCTTATTTTTTGCGTCTTCATATTTATCGTATTTGCGTCTAATATTTTTAGAACTTTTAGTGGGGGATTGTTGTATAAAAGTTCAAAATATTATTTTTATGTTTAAATTTAAATTGTGACTTTTCAGAAAAATTGTGTAGTTTTAAATAGTTGTGACTTTTAGCAAAAGTTGTGTCTTTTTGTAGTGTCTTTTCCGAAGAGGTGCTGCAAGCACCATTTCATTTCTATAAATACAAGTAGTCATTTGGTGTCAAAACAAGTTCCAGATTTGTGTCTCTCTTCTTCAATCACTTGTCCCGTGTCCGGGTTGGGTTCTAATTTAGGAGAGGACAAGAAGTGCAATCTTGCTTCTTCTCCACCGCGGTAGGCATTGTATCGGTGGGTAGAATTTCCGTGTTTCCCATTTTGCACCATATAGTGGGGGAAATTACTATCCTAAAGATAGGTCCTGGACCGCCTTAGCGTACACCATTAATCTCTCTTGTCTTACGAAATCGATAAGTTCTTCTATCTCTTTTTCTCCTTTCTTCTCTATCTATTTTCTGGATTTATCAATCCAAGTTTTGATACTAACCATTTTCTGAAATTGTTTGCTCTTAGTGGATTTTCCACAACATTTCACTTGATCAACAGCACCAATAAGCAGTAGATCATACCCTTGAAGAATGCTGCTGATGGAAATCTCCATCTTCTTCTACCTCCTCCCTTGTGTTTTTGCTCTCTTGATCTATTTTTCTCTCATCAAACCCCAAACATATTCAACCCGCACAAGGCTCCCACCAGGAACTAGTGGTTGGCCTCTGATTGGTGAAACCGTAGAGTATTTTTCCAAGCTCAAGAATGGACTACCCGAAAGATTTGTCACAGATAGGATCGCCAAATACTCCTCCAAAGTATTCCGGACATCGCTTTTGGGAGAGCATATGGTTATGTTGTGTGGTGCAGAGGGCAACAAATTCTTGTTCTCCAGTGAGGCCAAGCTGGTCCAAGTTTGGTTCCCAAGATCAATCTGCAAAATCTTTCCCAAATCCGGCGACAAATCCGTCCCTGAATCCGCCATCAATGTCCGCAAATTAGTCCAACCTTTCCTCAAGGTGGACGCCCTCCGCGGGTACGTGACTGAAATGGATTCAATAATGAAACAACACCTGGAAGCAGAATGGATTGGGAAATCACAAGTTGTTGTTTCAGATGTTGTTTCAAATTATACAATCACAATGGCGTGTCGGTTGCTCTTAAGCATTGAGGACACGGTGAAAGTCGAAAAGTTAGGCAAGCAAATAAGGGATGTGGTGGATGGGACTATGTCAATGGCTGTTGATTTCCCTGGGACAGCTTTTCGGCGTGCCATTAGAGCGGCTGAGGCTGCCCGTGGGGAGCTGCAAGGGATGATCAAGAAGAGAAAACAGGATCTTCAGCAAGGGACCGTGTTGGGGAAACATGATATGTTGACCCAAATGCTTCTAGTTAATGATGAGAACGGTGAAGAATTGATGTCTGAATTCGACATTGCTAGTGACATAGTCGGGTTGTTGCACGGTGGTACTCATACTCTCAACCCGGTGCTTACCTTTATTATCAAGTACATGGCTGAGCTTCCAGATGTCTACTCTGAGGTTCTAAGAGGTCAGTAACACAATTCTTCATTATGCTTCCACAATGTGCAGTTGCGTCTCTCTTTCGAACATAGATCGTTGGTCAATTAGGAGTTAGCAGGAAACATTAGTTCGATGTTGACTTGGGGAAGCAGCAAAAATTGGTGCTTTGGTTGAAAGTACCAGAATTTGGATGTTTTAAGAACCTCATTTTTTTTTTTGGTATTTTCTGCGAAAATGATAATGTGTAGGAATTTTTGTTGCACAACATATGCATCTTTTTAGCTCCTACATCCTTTTGCCAGTGATAGCATAGACAAGTTTAACATTTGGCGATCCCCAAAATCATAAATAGTTTCACAGTACCTCTACTAAATCAAGGCGTCTCTCAGAATGTAGGCTACAACTATGCGATGAATAAGAAAAAAGTAGTTAAAGCTTCGTCAGATCAATATCATTCCCATAAGCTAAAGTCGAGTTAAAACCATTGACATTCTTAAGCAAGGACTTCACTTGATCATTTTTTTTAATTCAATCAGACAATGTTACAATATCCGACATTTGCTGAGGCAATGATTTGATTTGTGTGGGAGGAGCTCAAATATGGACGTTTAGTCTTTAAAATGCCAAAGACGTTTCAGTAAAGAAAAAGACAACTATATGGATGTTTCGGAGTTCAAGTTGGGGTTTCAGGCCAATGAAACATCCATATTTTTGTATGTTTCTGCCTAAACATCCGATACGTTGTTGTTTTTGCTCGATCCCTCATGATTTAGAAAAGATTACCCCATTTTTTTCCAGTACGGTATAATTACATGCTTCTTATGAACACATGTGCTGGTGAATTACAGAACAGATGGATATAAAAAGATCCAAAGAACCAAAAGAGTTGCTGACTTGGGAGGACATAAGGAAGATGAGGTACTCATGGAACGTGGCAAGTGAAGTGCTGAGACTAAGCCCTCCATCTTTCGGAACGTTTAGGGAAGCTATTACTGACTTCACCTATGCCGGTCACACAATTCCCAAGGGGTGGAAGGTAAAAACAAAAATCCCAAAAAAATTATCTTAAAAATCTGAAAGTTGTTAATACAGATTCCATATAAGTACTTAATTTGTTGTTCCTTTGACAGTTGCACTGGATGTCACATTCCACACACAGGAATCCAGATTACTTTCCGGATCCAGAGAAGTTTGATCCGTCAAGATTTGAAGGAAGTGGGCCGCCTCCGTATACTTTTGTTCCTTTTGGCGGGGGGCCTCGTATGTGCCCAGGTAACGAGTATGCGAGGCTAGTAATACTTGTTTTCATGCATAATGTGGTGACGAAATTCAGATGGGAGAAGGTGATCGCGGATGAAAAGGTTGTGAGTGATCCACTGCCTAGGCCAACTCAAGGACTCCCAATTCTTCTTTATCCCCACGACTCTTGAACCGGGTACCAACATAGGTTCCTAAAAACAGCAATGGCTTTATTTATTTTCTCTTGTTTGTGTGTCTATCATGTACTTGTATTGAATGTTTAATGGGTTATTCACCCGGGTGTTTATGTTGTTGCGGGAGCAAGAACTTTTGTTACTTGGAAAAGGGACGGTTAAAATGTAGTAAGTTATAAGGATTATTTTGAGATATTTGTCATTTGTATGGGCTATTTTGTAAACACGGCGATACTGTAGGGGACAAGTTGCAATTACATGTATTGTAGTGTCATTGTTGACAAGTGGCACTAGCTCATTGGCTCTCTTCCAATTATGTTAAGTTTAATGTTCTTCTAATAGTTAATACCCATAGCTTGCTGTATTCTGCATTCTTCAACTTTTTGGAAAAATGAATTGGTATTCTTCTTTCTCTACTTCTCCTAAAATTAAAGCGAATTACTTTGCGCAACACAATCTTATGAAGGCGGAGCTAGGGTACGCCCCATCCTGTGTGTGGCGTAGCGTTCTTCACGGTCGCGGTATTATTTTGCAGGGGAGTTTGGTGATTGGAACCCGGGACAGAGCTACTTAAGGACAAGGGGTGGCAATTAACACCCCTGACTTCTTGAAAACTCCACCACACCCCTCAAAGTATAACTATTTTACACTAAGACCCTTTAGAAAATACATAAATACCCTGGCTGGAATTAATATTTTTTGTCACATCCTAGTTTTGCCCCGGTTGGTTCGATTTCCTCGCTCCGCCGCTGATGGGACTGTTCCCATCAATGGTTAGTGGATTCCCCATACCCGGTAACCACCCCCACTACTAATGATGGAATTAAAGACTCGACTTTATAAATGAAGATAGGACGTGGAAACTAGAGGCCATTCGAACCTTCTTTGGGAGGTTGATGTTCAAATGATTTAAGAGATTCCAATCCCTCCTAGAGAAGACAGACTTGTGTGGCAATTTAAAAATAATGGTATTTACAGCGTAAGATCTGGATATCAGGTGGCGTTGCCAAGAACCAAGGTGTATCAGTCAGCCTGTGCTACTGGTTCGTCTGATCCAGCTTTCAAAGTTTTATGGAAGATGAAGCTGCAAATAAAAGTTAGTCACTTTGTATGGAGTTGTGTCCATCAAATCCTCCATACTTCTCAGAATTTGATCCAAAGAAATTTGGCAATACCTAATTTATGCTCTCAGTGTGGTTATCATGGTGAATCAGAAGATCATATTTTCAATCGCTGAAAGAGAGCACAAGAGCCGTGCAATAGACTGAATATCCCAAAGTTTAGTTTGGAGCTGAAAAGGTTTTCTCGACGGGTTTCTGAGCAACTGGTAAAACTAGAGGATGGGGCAAAAAAGATATATTGTTTACCACAGCGCCAAAGATACATTGTTTAGCTCCCATAGAGCTAAACATTATATCTTTTTTTGCCACAGCGCCAAAGAGGCAGAAGCGACTGCTCTACGAGCAGGTGTTCGACTTGCGATGGAGATGGGATGTAGAAGAGATAGGGATGCAAAAGTACTTATTGAGGATTTAGCTATGGGTGCCAGAGGAAGACCACCGGAAGATTTGAACATAGAGGCTGAATTAATCCAGGAAACGCTTATGTTTTGGGATTTGAAGCGTTTTAAGTCAAATGGGATGCCAATCAAGTGTACTGGCAAGACGGGCTCGAGATGTGCAAACTGATGAGGATTGGAGAGACACTTGCCCCCTTTGGCTCTCCAATGTTATTCATCTTGACGTAAATTTTCGCCCATCAGCTTAATGCAGTTCAGATGTTTTACCCTAGAAAAAATGTCCGGTAAAGCCTATTTTCATTTCTTAGAAGTACATGAACATCTAGCATCCGTTTAATTTCATTATCGTTTAACAACAAACTTCTTTTAATCAACATTTCAACTGAAACTGAGCCAATGATGATTACCTAAGGGCGACACTTTTTTTTTTTTCCAAAAAGGGCAACACATTTTAGCTCTAAAATACTGTAACACTCGAATACAATCGATCTCCTCATGGATTTCACAAATCAAGAGAGCAGATCAAAATTCAGAATTCTTATAATCTACAGAAAAAAGAAAGCACTCCTCCAATATATACTTACCTACATAAGTTTATCATATACTCCATGTAATAAAGAATAAAAGAATGTATATGATAATTAAAGCGGTTGACCGGGTCCTCTTGCTGCCCAAATCAACCCAAGAAAAAGAAAAAAAAAGATAATTGACTTCTCTTTTAGATGTTATAAGCAAAACTGAGTCAAGAAAGAAAAAAAAGTCGGAAGTTTATACGTTTCATGCTACATCACCACAGCCAGTCTCTGTGCTTGCTTCTTCAGTTAATCGGCCTTTTTTTGTTTGTTTTTTACATTTTGTTGGGGGGTCTCTGGGTGCCTGACAGGCTAAGCTCTCGGGAGTCACCACTTGATGATGATGTGTTGTGACCGTACTCACTGGTTGTTGCTGTGAACTCACTGCTTGCATAATCATCCTGGCTCATAACCATTTTCCTGAACTTCATTATGTCAGCATTGTATGCACACGTGTCGTATATTGAGGTTTCACCCGATGTTGTGCCAGCCGGAGGGGCTCCGGGCTTGGGACCGTCTTTTAAGTCATCCAGCGACGAGTCTCCTTCTAATGCGCGAACAATCTGGTCAGGAAAATAAGATGTCAGTTTGAATTAAACAATGCATCTGAACTGAACTTGCATCAGATTTTTTTGCCCCCTGAAGTACTAACCCTCAGACATAGGGTAAGAGACACTTTCAAGTTTTACCCCCTCCAGTTTGATGATGCGAAGACAACTTTGCCCCTCCTAATTTGGGAAATGATACATTCACCCTTTCAGTGTGTCAAACTTGAGGACAAATTTTCCCTCTTAGAGTATGAATTGACACGATAAGGGGGTGTAAGTGTCTTCATGTTTGGCACACAGAAGCAATAAAAGTGTGCTTTCCTAAACTAGAAAGGTTAAAGTGTCTTTTACCCTAACCAAGAGTGTAAAAATACACCCCTTCAGATTTGATGCAAAGACACTTCACCTATTCTAGTTTAAAAAAGGACACTTTCACCAGTTTAGTGTGTTAGATTTTGGGACTCCCTAATTGGGACGTATTTAGTCCTGGGTGGCGCTCCTTCACCGATAGCAGTTTTTGGGAAAAACTATTCCCTCATAGAGTATGGAAGTGGGGGTAAGTATCCTGATGTTGGCACCGTGAAGGGGTGAAAGTGTCTTTGAGTCAAACGTCAGGGGGTGAAAGTGTCGGTTACCCTAACCAAGAAGGTAAAACCAAATCCAGCTATTTTTTTTTTGCATTAACACCAGCATTAAGATGTTGAGATTCACTAGGATATGCCTTTGTTTTTGGTACTAGGGTTTCCATACCTGGCTCATCCTCGGGCGTCTCCTTGCAGAATGGCGGATGCTAGCAGCAGCACAACCTATCATGCGTGTCATCTCGACGGGAGGGAAGTTATTTTCGAGGCGTGGATCAACCAGGTCATCGTAGATGCCCTCTTCTAGTGCGCGAGTTAGGAGTGGCCTTGCCTGTTTATGCCAGAAATAAACCGATATCATTAACAGTGAAGAATACATAAGAAAAATTTGCCACACAAATGTATCATGTACTAAAGAGATAATTATTTCAAGTCGCAGTTCTTTGTTATACATACCCAGTCCACTAAGCTGTCCTCCATGTACTTATCGGTAGGATCCACTGGTCGTTTTCCAGTTATGAGTTCCAAGAGCATCACACCAAAGGAGAAAACATCAGACTTCTCGCTCAGCTTGCCGCTTGATGCATACTCTGGCGCCAAATACCTGCATTCACAGTTTCCCTATGGTAATTAGCATCCAGAAAAAGAACTGCATTGCAAGTTATCCATAGCTTCTATGGTTCAGAACTGAGACATCAATAGGGAAAATGATGCAAAAACATGTAAAAAGATCACGCGAAGTTGTTCGACTTCAGTTAAAAAATGTTTAAGTAGTTTTCAGAACGGAGCTAGCATGCGACACGATAGGGTATGTGCTGTACCCTTTTGAAAAAACAACACTAATACCCATCTTTGTAACACAAAATTTTGGTAAATGGTAAAATTATGAAAATGTCCCCTTTCTTTAAGACTTAGGATTGTGCCCAAGCACTTTTTAATTCCTGCCTCCGCCCTTGAGTAGCTTTGCCGGTCTACAGAATTATATGTGATCAATTGTACGACACAAGTATAGCTTACCCGAAAGTTCCCATCACACGAGTGGAAACATGCGTGTGATTGTCTGTGGAGAGCTTAGCCAATCCAAAATCAGCCACCTGAAAAGAAAGTACTTCAGTTTGTTTTAGGTATGGAAACATTCTTGTTTATAGCAGGAATGTAAAGCGGAAAAAAATAAACTACCATTGCTTCGAAATTGTTATCGAGGAGAATGTTTGCAGCTTTGATGTCACGGTGGATAATCCGAGGGTGACAATCTTCGTGTAGGTACGCAAGCCCTTTGGCTGATCCCAGCGCGATCCTCATCCTAGTTGTCCAGTCCATGACCGGTTGGCCTTTCCCTGCAATACAAGTTTCATTACATTGACATCTTAGGTAATAATAACAAGAACAAATGACACTTAACTTAAATGCAGATTGACACTTGTAACACTAGCATTTCCATTTTCACAGAGAACTCCCTGCACCTTTCAGTATGAAACAAATAACTTCTAATCGTTTACAGAGTTATATTAAATTAACGGAAACTCATCACGTGACCTCACGAGATGGGTATTACAGTAAATTTTGTTAATTTAATCTAACTATGTTATCGATTGAATGCTATCTGTCTCAAAATAAAAGTGCAAAGAGTTTTACATAAAATTGAAAGTGCTGGAAGTTTAATGTAATAAGTGTCAAACTGCATACAGGTTTATTGTCATTTGCTCTAACAACAACATGTTAAAAACGTTAGTATTAAGGTAACTATATTGGGAAATTAAGGTAGAAACAAACCATGAAGATGATGTTCCATGGTGCCGTTCGGAACGAATTCGTAAACCAACATGCGCTGGGTATCAGCGATGCAGTATCCAACAAGTGACACGAGATGGCGATGATGGACACGACTAATGATTTCAACCTCAGCTTGGAACTCTCTCTCTCCTTGCCCGCTACCGACCTTGAGACTTTTCACCGCAACCTCCTTCCCGTCAGGGAACACGCCCTTGTGAACATACCCGAAACCACCTTGACCTAACAAATTTGCCTGAGAGAAGCCACCAGTCGCGATAGCTAGTTCCTCATAAGTGAAGTTGAATTTGTTGGATCCAAAGTTGACGTTAGGCGAAACGGCGACAGCAGAAGGTGGCATGTGTTGGTGACCTGAGTAGCCCGAGTGATGTTCGCCGCTATTGGGAGCCCAACCACCACTGTTTGGAGGCGGAGTAAGCTTCACTTGCTGGCCTGAATATTGCGCGCCGCTCCAATTTGGCGCCCCACTGTAGTATTCACCTGCTAGGCATAAATCACAAAATGGTCGTAGTTTGGATCAACTGCTAAAACCAAACATTCTAGATTAAATGAGCATTTTAGCTAAATTGTTCACTTAATCTGACTCATCCAAACATTCCCATTATAATACACGTTATAATTAATGACTATCAGTTCTGCCCCTCTCTATCAATTCTTGTCCCGGCTGACTTGATTTCCTAACTCCGCCGCTAATAATAACAATAATAATAATAATAATAATAATAATAATAATAATAATAATAATAATAATAATAATAATAATAATATAGTTTCTTCCATATTGTTTAAGGAATTGTTTAAGTAAGAAGTGTAAATGAAGTGTAAATGAAGATGACCGACCTTGTGCACCATGAGGAGGAGGAGGATCCATGTAGTAGTGATGTTTCCTCTTCTTCTTTCTCAGGCAACAACACAAACAGATGGCCAGCAACAGAAGAACAAAAGCTCCGGCAACCACCGCCCCGACAATAATCGCGGTTGTATCCGACCCGCCCGAGTCAGATGAAGAAGAAGACCGACCAGAGATGGCAGGAGGTGACAGCTGCGACGGAGGAGTTTTACGTGAACTTACAACCGGAGGCCCATCCACCACCCCCGAACCCGAACCCCCATTGGGACTGTTCTTAGAATTCGGGGACGAGGACCCGGAAGATTCCGGCGATCCTGACTCTGCGTTCTTTGAACCTTTCGGAGGCGGTGAGTCCGCCGGAGTTGTCGTCGGTGTTGTCGGAGAAGCTTCTGGAGGAGGGGTGGTCGCCGTCCCCTCCTCCGGGGCGGCGGGGGCAGGCGGCGAAGGCGGAGTCTCTGACGTTGATTGATCAGGGGAAGGCGGAGACGGCGGAGGACTATCTGGCGGGGTTGGCGTTGATTGGTCGGGGGCCGGTGGCGACGGCGGAACAATATCTGCTGGCGGCGTTGTTGCTTGGTCGAGTTGGGGATCTGCAAACGAGAATCCTCCCAGTTCCGGCGAGGTCACGGAGGCCATACCTGAATGCACTCCTCTGCCGTAACGCCTCGCCGGAAAAGAATCAGATCCCTGAAATGATAAAACACCACCACCCTTTGAGATTAATCAATCAAAACAAGAAACAGATAAAAACTGGACTCGAAGAGATAGAGAGAGAGAGGGTATTACGTACCTGGATTGGGGGTGAGTTCTTCAGGGGCTGTCAAAGAAGAGGAGGGAGAGAGAAACAAATTTCTCACAAATTCATATCTTTTCTTCCCAATCCTAGAAAAGTGAAAGCCATTGCTTTCCTCCATTTTTACCTCCTACAAAGGAGGACCTCTCTCCTCTTTCCAGTTTCTGGTCCTCAATCGTTTACTTGCCTTCTGCACCGTCTTTCTCGCTCACTATAAATAGCTAGACACAAACGTCAGTCTCCTTTTCCCAAATTTATGGTAGGTTCAACTCTGTTTTGGCTATTGAGGAGAAGTAATTCCAGCTCTTTGCCCAATCTTTGAAGTCTTTATCCACATTATGAATTTAAAGAAGAAATTGCTGACTTCATACATGCACAGAGGATTCAAAAAGTCGAGAAGAACTCCTTTGAGCACTACGCTATGCATCACTTTCTCACCGGCATGACCCGAGCGCATGTGCCATAGCCAGGTAGCATTTTGCTGCCGAGTCTTTCTCACTGTGAAACGTCTCTTGATTACTTTTTGTTGGCTAACCTTAGAAAAACGATCACCCCATTGTTAGAACAAGAGACAATGGAATTTTCAGCTCCTCTCTTCCTCTTTCCCTCTTCTGTATCACAGCCCAGATTGAAGAAGAGAACAAAACGAGAAAATCCTTGGTAAACAGAAATCTAAAAACTGATATTTACAACTTGTTTAAGAGTACTTATACTACTAGCTCTCAATACTTGTAAGTAGTAACAACCGTATAACTAACTCACCAACTTGCTAACTAACTTCTGAATATATTGCATCCGCAGCCCTCATAGTTTTGTATTCAGAATATTTACACCCTTCTTCTATTAATCAACTCCAGAAGAAGGCCATGAGGTGGATTGAACCAAGCAAAGGGGAGAGAACCTTGCCGGAGAAGATGATCGGACCACCGCGAAGACACCGTTGTTGAGACTATCATACGATATCGAAACAGAAGAAGAAGAAGAAGAAGAAGAAGAAGAAGAAGAAGAAGAAGATCTGAAAAAAGAATCCATCACATTGTATCACACTTTCGGTACAATCACACACACACACACACACACACACACACACACATATATATATATATATATGTGTGTGTGTGTGTGCGCGCGCGCGCGCGCGCGCGCGTGTGTGACACACACACAGAGACTCTCTGGTAGTATCCCTCGCCAAGCGATGCTGCCATTCGCTATTCTAGTGCAGTTTCCGCCAAATGCTAAAATTATCAGACTCCGAGTAACAGAACCTCGGCTTTCCTACAACAAGGAATTTTACAGAACGGCTAAAATGAATAAACTAAAACAGATTGAACATGCTAAGAAGACAAAGCCTAAACATATTCCAAAATCCACAATGGTCATAAGAACAACAAATTAGTCCTGTTGCATGACCAAAAACATTATTATAAAACCATCATGTTCAGAGAACATATCTAAATCCCAAGAACCATAAACAAAAAAACACATTCAAGTTTCAGCAGAAAGATCGATCCTATCGAACAACTATGTTTCTTAGTAACCCTCCGGCCAGATCGATGCGAGGCTGTTCACATACGGCAGGTACCTAGTGTCCGGACTCACCGACCAGCTAAACACTTCACCTTTTTGCGTCTCCAAGTTGCACGAATAAACCACGTCTCCCATCCGAACCAGCATAACTTTCCCTTCAGCACAAGCCAGGACTCGACATTCCCCATCCGATTCGCGGCCCAGACTCAGTTGAATACTGCGCTTCAGAGTCATGTTCATCCCCCCATAAACTTCGATCCCACACGTCCTCCCATCAAGAAAAATTGCCCTAACATAGGATAACTCCCCTTTCATCCGGGTCAGTAGCCCGTCCAGAGGGGCCGAAAGAGGTAGAATCCCGTAACTGTCGGATTTCATATCAAACGCCAGGATGTTACCCGTTGAGACCCGCCAGTACACCATCCCCTTCATGTAAAACCCGTCCCCCAAAAATATATTGTTTTCCTGATCAGCGTCTCCGAGATCAAAGCAATAAGCCTCAGAGCCAGTCCAAGTGCCAGTCTCAGAAGAGTAGACCTCAAACCCAACCGCTGACGTACCGGTCAGAACATAAGCACATATGATATTGAAGTTAGCGTTGAAATTGAGCGCCGACGGCTCAAAGGCAAGCACCATTTCAGGAGACGACCCATGATAGTAGGTCGAAGCCGGGACGTTCTGCCACTCGGTGGTGGCTGGGTTGCAAACGAAGTAGACGGTTTCGTCGGTGTTGCCGCGGCTTTGGCAGAGGAGCAATCCGTTGGAGGAGCCTTTGACTGAGACCGGTTCGGGCAAGTAATTGAGGTGGGCCCACGGGACGCCGTGGATTTCGGGGTCCAGTGGCTGGAAAGTAGGGGATTCGTCATCGCGCTGGCAGAAATAGCCGGAGAAACCTCGGAAGCAGTAGCTTTGCTTGTGCGCTAGAAAAGGGTGGTTGATCCATGAATCCCATTCCTTTGAGACTAGTTTGAACCTGGTGAGGGCTTTGGCTGGAAGGTAAGGAAGGACAGCCTCCTTCACCATCTCTCGGATATCGGCGTTCTCCCTTGGCCTGAAGCTGAATCCTCGCTTGCGGATGTCGTTACAAAAGGAGCGGTCCTCATCGTACTGGTACGACAAAGAAAGACAACAACAAGCATTATCATCATTCATCCATCTGAACTAGAAAGAATAAAAGTCTATTTGAAATGTTTTTTGGCCAAACTGGTTATTGAATTTATGGAAACAATATGAACATGTAATCTAGTACTAGATGAGCAAACACTTGAACAAATGCAGGAAAGAACAAACTGGAACATATCATCTTTATTGACATCTTCTATCATGTAAGAGGAATCAATGGGCCAGGTTCTCTGCCAGGACCGTGTAATTTATTATATATAGTATTTTTTCAAGAGAAGACAAACGGACCGGCACGCCCTAAACCGACCCACCCATAGTGGTTCGGTCCTATGGCCGGGCTAGTTACATATACAGTGGTGGACAGGGACGGACCCAGAAAAATTTCATAAGGGGGGGCGTGTTGAATACGCAAGGTAAAAGCTGAGTTCATTATGCTATTATAAAAATATAGGGGTGGCCGTTACCATTTAATTATGTAAATATCCAAAACTACTAGGGTAAAATATGATATTTTTCAAAGTGTAGGGGGGGGCATGGCCCCTGTTGCAATAGGCACAGGTCCGTCCCTGGTGGTGGAGCCAGGATTTTAGTAAGAGGGGGCACATATTTTAAATCGCTAGGGGTTTAATGAAATGTATGTGTAAGGGGTCCTTCAAATGAAATATATCAGTATTTCGGACATAATTGGATTTTTTAGGGGAACACTTGTACTAAGGCAGAGTTGAATAAGTCTTACAAATGTTAGGGTGCATATGCCGTTTTGTAAGTAATCCCCCTGTTCCCCTCTACATGTTCCTCATTTCTGGCCTGGACCGGGACCGGACCGCATCAGTCCAGACCGGCCCAGCGGCCCTCTCTCAGGCGGTCCCCCCTGGTCCGGTTAGGACCATTTGACAGCTCTAAAATGTAATACTATTAATTTTAACAGATCGGAATCTAGACAATTGAAGCTAACAACAGTGACGGATGAGTTCAAATTCACGCGATTGTCAAGATTTGAGAGTTATACTACTAGTCTATTGAAAGGTAAAGTTACCAACCTCGTCATAGTCCTGATCATCGTATGCGGAATCGCCTTCTTTCTTCTTCTTCTTCTTCTCAGGATCACCTTCTGTTGAACTGTAGCCCGAGTCTGACTCAGTACTCAAGTAGAACTCCTTCCACTCGACGATCTCGTACGAGCTCTCGTCGTCTGGAAACTCTGCGCGGTACTCCTCAGTTGCCATGATCCCTACAACAACAATTGACAGTGTTCAATTAAAGGATGAAACAAGATATTATATAATAACCGAGAAAGCACCGGATTAATTGTTGCATTTAAGGGAAGATATAACAAATATTGAATCTTTGACCGGGTTGAGATAACATTATCTTCGAACTCGTTCTAACACGGCATTTTTATGTATAACCTTTATCGAATCAGCCTCGGAGCTCGATACGCTAGTCAAACCTAGTAAATGCTAAATCTAAATTGCTCGAGGAGATGCGAACTTGGTAAATCTGAATTTACCAATAACAGAGTTACACGTGTTTCGCTAGAGAAGGAAAAAAAAACAAAACAAAACACATTTGGGACTAGATGAACATAATACGATGTTAACGGAACAGATTTAACGTCATTTTTTTCCGTCAATTTATTCCACTGACGGATCCAAATTTGGATTGCTGGCTCAAATTTAAGTTTGTATTAACATGAATGATCAAAAACAACAAAAAAAAAGTCAAGAAAAAATAGTAAAAAATTACATAATTTAGCGCTACAAGTATAGTGAGGGATAGCATTTCAGAGACAAGAGGTCGCTAACGCTAACGGGTTAATCTTGATGTGGCGGGAGCGATAGGCCGTTGGCGGAATTTCTTCTACTTAAGCAAACATATATAAGTAGCACTTGCCTTAAAAAAAGGGTGGTTCTGGCAAGAGAGGTAAGAAACTAACTGAAACACATTTTGTTCATAAAAAATGATAAACATTCACGATAAGTACATTGAAAAGAAAACTTAAGGAAGAGTTATCATAAATCCAATAGACCAAGAATAGCCTATTTCTCAAAAAGATTCTCAATCAAGTCAAATCTGCAAATGATAAGGATTCAAGAAGATCATTTCTGACTGTTTAGCTATTTTAATTTTTTTCGTACTCATAGAAAATCATAACTCAACGAGAAGGTCATTTGCAAATGACATGAATTGGAAATGTCATACCCCTTATACAATTTCAAACTCAAGACTGACCTAGAACCCATTTGCATATACATAGAACATTGTTATACAAAATCCTTATCTGTCGAATACAGGTATCGGGATCCAACTTGAGACTGCCTAGAACCCATTTGCATTTGTGTACATTTAAATATTGACTGATCATACCCACTACCAATCACAAGGTTTTTAGTGTGAAAGACCCAGTCAATTTATGCTGATAAAGACCAAGACTTTGGTCCAGATTGCAATCAGAAACAAGAACACAATCAGAAACAATCACAAGAAACCCAGGAAAAAAATTCTGAAATCCTCCAAGGGTTTCGAAATTTCTGAGCCCATGGTACCCCCCTAATCACCACCCAACGAATAAGTAATCAATCTGAAGAACCAACCCGAGAACAGAGCACACACATTTTTCAATGACAGAGCAACAGTAACATCCACAGAGACAACTTTAATCTTGATGACGTCGACGATCAATCAAACAACGTAGAGATGTTTTGGATTACATGAATAGACATAATAATAAAAACCCACGACGGTCGGAAGAGAATTTAGAAAAGAAGACTCACCGGGGGAAAATGCGAGCAGAGCTGGTCTTGTGTAAGAGCAGAGAGTGTTCAAAACCCTAGAGAGACAGAGAGAAAGAAAATGATCAAGCGAGATACAAATGAAAACATCGGCGGAGGTTATATAGGGAGAATGTTAGTACTTGGTAGTAGAATGAGCTCAACGGCGAGTTTTGGTGGACACGTGGGCGAATCTTATTGGTCGGCTGACGGTGTGGTTTCACAGCGTCTGCACTTGTCCTGATTGACTCACCAATGCTTCCCAAACTCGAAGTTAGATTCTATCGAGACCGTGACTTTGGTAGTAGTATGACCTAGGCTCCATTTTCTTGTTTAATTTTAAGCAATTTTTCGTCTCGTTTTAGAAAAAAAGATAAAGCATTACTAAGCTTGAAAGTTTCAATTTAAAGAAAAACATATTACTTCCATTTTCTTCTACTAGAAAAATGCCCGTGCACGTTCGTTGCACCTGCACGTGCGTTGCACGTGGATATTATTCTAACTGTCGGTTTAGTCTGATACAAACATAAGAGAGTACATAATCTCTTTGTCGGTTTGGTTTACTGGAAATGTAGAAGAGATTAGCTAATATGCTGCCAAAGGATATTGATAACTTGCCAAGCGACACTAAATCAACATACCAAGGAATAAATTTCACAAATACATCCCATCCAGTGAAACATGTAAATCTCGATTAACACAAAATAGAGTTTGTACTTGCGAACTTATATTCAGCAAGTTTTGTATTAATTTACCTTTAGACATGGATAACATTTAAAATATGTATAATGTATAATTACATCAGAATAAACAGAAAATTATGAAAGTCTGCAACGCCAATAACGTTGTCTAAGTTGTTCACCATGTTTGCTGCAAATAACACACATTGTCACATTAAAATAAAAGCAAGCGTGACTTCTTGTTGGGTGAGTCAGATGAAGTTTCATTTGTTTGTGCAAGCAGTATGTGTCGTATGAATTAATGAACTTTGCATTTTATTTAGGGAAATGAAAAACTTTTGACTAAAGATTGGCTGGGCAGCCCAATAAGTCGGCTTCCATTACGTCAGTAGCCCAAGAAGGCATTTCCGCATTTGAGAAATATTATGCTAGCCCAAAGAATTAATGCCCCAACGAACAAAGGTGTGAGCAAGCTTGTTTCTGTTTCTCCTCCCCTACACCAGTTGGATCTGATCATAACATAAATCAGCACATTCTTCAAGGAGCTCTCTCCTCTCGAGCAATTCTTGGGGGGGGGGGGGGGGGGGGCACAAAACTGTCACTTTCCACATTCACAGAATGGGGACCTCCTTCTCCGGCAAGTTGAAGACCCATAAGGATTGCCTCAAGTTCAAACATCATGATCGATCCGTGTTGGTGGATGAACCTGGTTTGAGCCGTCAGGAATCTTTGGGGGTCGTCCCTGATAATTGCACCCAACCCTGCCATATTCGCTCCAGCCTCGGTGTCGGCATCACAATTGACCTTAACGAGTCCCGCCGGCGGAGTTTTCCAGGAATCGAAAGCCAAGGCCGTTGGACCTATGGGTTCTTGACGGAGAGAAGCATATCTCGCCTTTTGAAAAGAAGCTAAGTTTTCCATCTTTCCATCCCATTCGATTTCATTTCTTCCACCATATCCTCTGAATAGACGATTGTTCCTGCAATGCCAAATCCGCCAAAAAGAAAATTTGTATCTTTTGTGGAGAAGACCCGGTGATCCACAATTTGATGCTTGGGATAAAAGTTTGGAGAATTTCACCACTTAAGTTAATTTTCCAAAAAAAAATCAATGGTTTTAAAAACATAAAAATGTGCTCCATAGTTTATGTATCTCCATTGCAAATTCCGCAAAATTGGGTAATGGCAACTCCCTTTTTGACCAAATTTCGATTGTTTGGTAGTGCATCCCTCCATGCTCTCCATACCGGGAATATGATTTTATTCGGGACCTTTAGATTCAAGAGCTTTTGTACCCATTTTTTCCACTGTGACCATCCAGTTCCCGCACTCTGACTGTTAATTTGTCTCTGCAATGCTTATCCCGAACTCACTGCATATCGTCCATCAGCTGTGAAGAACCAAAAGAGAGCTTGTAAATGGATCCAGCGGGATTTGCAGATTGATATCTTCGTCGATTTCAATTGGCATGAGGTATTCTCGTAATCTTTTAATATTCCAACTTCGGTCATCCTGATTGATTAAATCGTTTGCTGTTGGTTCAACTGCAAATGTTCATCTTGTGACAATCTTGCAAGTGGGAGGTTTGTGGATCCAACTGTCTGAGTATATCTTAATTTTGTTACCACCGCTAGCTAAAATACGCATGCAGGTAGACCTGGCAAAATGGACAGGCTGGGTGGATTTGGGTTGGATATATATATATATATTGGTTTTAAATGGGTCATTCTTCATTTAAGTCCAAATGTTTATTGGATTTTATTAGGTAGATTTTTATGGACATGGGTAGTAATGGGCAGTCCCATTGAAGCCCAATTTTAGAAAAAGGAGATTTTGTACTAACCCAATCACACAACTTAACAAACTACAAAGCCCATTTTTTTAATGTAAGCCCCATTTTATAACTTGCTCTTTGTCATTTACCGTAATAGCCTTGAAAAATCTTAAATTACCAACTGTGACATCTTCTAGAAAACTAATCCATTTTTTTTCCTCCTCCCAGAGCCACCGTTCACCGCCTCCCAGCACCGCCGCTGGACGGGAACTCACCCTACAACCACAACAACCACTTCTCCGCCATTGCCACCGTCTTTTCTGCATCTCCATCTCATCTCAGCCACACACACAAAAAAAAAACCCAAACTAGGTCAAAATAAACACATAAACTCCAATCAAATCACAAATTGACCAAATTGAAAGCGAAATCGATTGACTCAAACAACTTGAAACAGATCTGAAACAACTTCCGTCGAAATCGATTGAATCGAGCAACTTGAAACAGATCTGAAACATCTCCATGTTTCTTCGGTCCAGCCGCGTGGGGAAGCCTCCTCCACGCATCCTCCACCACAGCTGTCGTCCTTCTCATCGGCGACGTTTTGTTTTCCGGCCATGTCGAGGTCGTGGTGTTCGGTGTCCTCTTCGGCGCCGTTTACAAACTGTGACTTCCACATTTTCCTCTTCTTCCACATCTCTGCGTTTCCTCATCTTCTTCTATTTCATTTTTATTTTCTTTTACTTTTTTTTTGGAAAGGTCTTTTTATGTGTAGATTTTTTTGGTGCTGTTTTTGTTAAAGGTGAGGGTAAAACAGTCTTCACAGAATGTTATTAACTTTCAGTGAGGTCTTATTGGAGTAATGGATAATACCCATCCGACCATTTAAATTTTAGTCTTAAACAGGTAAGCCCACATAATGTTCAGGTCTACATGTAGGCATATGATATATGCTGCTTCTTTTCAGCATCTAGTATGGAGAAATCATTAAATACTTCTCCTTGAACACCCAATAAATGAGACTATTAGGGTTTTGTATGAAGTTCCACTCTGTTTTGCAAAGAGAGAAATTTTAATTCCTGGGAACCCTTAAAGCCCAGGACACACGAGCATTTACTATATTTAATGTATTCACAGTTAATTCAATGTAGGATTTTTGTTTTTATCAAGATCATTACCCAACCAAAACCCCTTGATCAATTTATCAAATTTTAACTTATTCCAGTTGAAAAAAGAAAACAATCCATAGCGTAGTTTGGGTTATATTAAGCAACAACCTTTATTAAGATTTCTTTAGCTACCGCCGATAATTTTTTTTTACTTCATGTCTTTAATTGGATGCTTACTCTCTCAGTTAACTGATGAAAAGTTACTAATTTTTTCCTTCCCATGGTTGTTGGCAGGCCGAAGTAGGAGTCATGTTGTTCGGAAATTGGAATGCCACACAAATCATAGCGCAACTTTATTTACTTCATTCACATTCCCTCGTAAAACTGCTTCCGATTTCTAAGTACTCAGCACATGTCCCGAGGCAGCTTCATATTTGTTTATTACATGTAATAAATGTGTAACGTCATCTGTATTAGCCTTTAGGAAAGTAAGTTGTCACTAGCAAAAAAAAGAGGCGGGTGCCTCTAGGTCCCCCTCGGGATGCACAGACTCCTGTAATAATATTATTTTGAGATTCCCAAGTAACCCTCCAGGACAGGGTTTCACTTACCAGTAAGAAGATGTAGGGGTTAGGGGATAGCAGTGCCTCAAACCTTTCTCTGGTATGACTTTTTCCCATAACTTTTTCCATTTACCACAATAATTCTATCCAACGTAACGCGAAGCACATCCGCTCCATGATGGCTCGATGAAAATCTATTCGACTATGTCATAAGCCATGCTCATATCAAGCTTTAGGGTGAATGACCTTCTTTCCCTTCATTCTGCATTTCATTGTATGAATGCGCTCAAAAGCTGTTAAAATTTTATCTGTAATTTGATGCCCGAGGACAAAATCAGAATGATTTTTAGATATGATATCAGGAAGATTCTTCATACGATTATCTAAACACTTTGTAACCAACTTGTAAATAGTAGTGCAAAGGTTAGTAGGTCTAAAATAAGAGGCCTTACGAACTTTCTTTTTCTTAGGAATAAGAGAACAAAACGTATGATTAAATTTCGTTATCTCAACTGTTTCGTTAAGAATTTGAATGCATATACTTTCAAGCTGCGGCCCCACGATGCTCCATAACTTCTGATAAAAAATAGCCGAGTATGCGTCCTCCCTTGGTGCCGTAAGAGGCGTCATTTGATTAAGATCTTGCTCACCTCTTCACCCAACAAAGGGGACATCTAACATAATTATGTTCTCTGAAGAAAGGAAGTCTTCCACTCCTCCAAGTAAATCCTCCATTTGTACCCGAGAGGGATTAGTAGAGGAAAATGTTCCTGAAAAGAATTCCTCACGTAACCTGGTTATTTCTATGGCTTCAGTGCGCCATACACCAGTGTTATCATCTAATCCTCGGATCGCATTTATGGATCTCCTGATACTAGAAAAAAAACTTGTATTTTGATCCACTTTGGCGAGCCATAATGTGCGCGATCGTTGGCACCACATATCGTCCTCCATAGATAGGAGTTTATTTATACTTTGCCTAATGGTTCTCGTCCCCTCCATGTTTTCTTGTGTTTGCGGCAGGGCACCCTGATGTGCCAGCATAGCTCGGTATCTATGAAACTGATTTCATACCTAGCCAAATTCATTTCTTTACTAGTTTTTTGGACTTACTGCAACAGCACTTAACTTTTCTACAACGTCTCATTGGGAGGTATCCCAATTTGATCGCATAATGTTGCTACAACTTTTGTGTTGTAGCCACATTTCTTCGAATTGGAACCTCATTTCTCCCCTCACTGGACAATAATGTAGGAATGACAACATGATCAATGCTCTAGAAGGGGGGGGGGGTTGAAAAAAGTATGACAACTTTTGCAAATTTTGCTAAAAGAGTGGTTTCAAAGATATTTGTGAAATGCAGCAAATATTTCAAGGCCTTGAAATGTGTTTCAAGTCCTTGGAATAAAAACAGAAAGTAAAGAGAAAGTTAATAGTTTTCAAGGCCTTGAAATGAGTTTCAAGCCCTTGAAAAAAAACCAGTTTTGAGCAGTATATGAGCTAAGTAAAGTGCAGCAAAGTAAATGCAAGAGACACAGTGATTTATAGAGTCCAGTCCACTTGGACCTACGTCTCTACCTCATGGACATAATCCCTCCAGGATTTTCAACACAATTCTTATTAATCAATAGATAAGCCCTAGATCTCAAGCACAGAGAGATGCCTTACTCTGTTACAGCTTGTGATTCTCACTAACCTATCTAGTAACCTGCTCTAGCTAACTGATTAATGACACGATCCAACCGCAAGTGTACGATTGTCGCGTGTAGTAATATCCGGTAATCCGGGTTGTCGAACCCAAGAGACTTCGTTCTGAATTATTTAATAATTCTAAACCTTGTGTGGGCAAAAGGCGTTGTCTGTTTTATAATTCTACTAAAATAAAGAAACAACTACTCCATTGATCAACTTAATAACTTCACGTTTAATGGAGAATGAATATAAGAGTTACTCAATAAAGTGACAAGTATCGGGAATTCTCTCGTGGATCACTAGGGATAATATGAACTAATCTATGATTAATGAAACATTAACACGCCTTCTCTTATTAATCAATCAAAATATAACTCGCCGAGTTACCAAACAAGTTATATGTACCTAAAATCAATTCAAACCGAGTTACCAAGCTTAATTCAATTGTTGGCATGCATTAATGTTCATTATTCTACTTAAACGATCCTAGTTAACACTAATGAGTTACCAAGTAATGGTTCGACTAGGTGAGATGTTCACTTTACCGACTAGTTCTCACGGAGTTACCACGTGAGTACTAATTAAAATCAATCCTACGTTAGCTGAGCGCAAGAAAGATAAAGATCAACACATAAACGATTCATAATAATATAAAAACGCATTGATTAAGTAAAGAGAAGAAGAAGAGAGAAATCAAGCGAAGAATCCAAAGCTCCCAAGCACGCTCAAAAGCTCCAAGAACACTCCTTGCTATCCAACGTAGGTAGAATAGTGCCAAAACACGGACTACTAGGTCTAAACAAGTCCCTCAAGCATCTAGCTTTCGAAATATAAAAAACAGCCCCGAAATGCTGATTTTTTGCGCTCTGTTCGCATGAACACAAAAGTGTTCATACGAACACCTGTTCGTACAAACAGTCGAGTGCTCGTACGAGCACTTGTTCCTACAAGAAAAATTGGCTTGTTCCCACAAACTTTCAGAGAGTTTCCAACGTTTCTGTTTGCATGAACACACTAAGTGTTCGCACGAACACCTCTGTAGATGAGCTCAAATTTTCAGCCTCTTCGACGAACCATAACTTTCTCATCCGATCTCCGTTTGAGCTCAGCGACCTTTCGTTGGAAAGCTCTTTGACTCTACTTTCATTTTCCACTGGTATCACTCCAAAATTCATAGTAGCACTCAAGCTAATCTAATAGTGAATATTGGTCACTTTTGGTCCTCCCACTTCGCTTCTATTGCTTCCTCTTGACTTCCGAAGATCGTTTCTCTGTGCT
The DNA here is from genome assembly GCA_023055425.1 of Linanthus parryae. Taxonomy (NCBI): domain Eukaryota; kingdom Viridiplantae; phylum Streptophyta; class Magnoliopsida; order Ericales; family Polemoniaceae; genus Linanthus; species Linanthus parryae. The sequence goes on from JALGPY010000007.1 coordinate 44,046,807, forward strand.
CCAAACGGGTGTTTCTCCGTGCTCCAAACGCAGCTCCAAGCTCCAAGAATAGCTCCTGTCCCTATCCTTCGTCAATCCCCTCATAAATCACGTCCTTAGGGCCTTTTATGTGTTTCTAATCTCTTAGAATAAGTTAGGAGTAATTACAATTTGACCCCAAGACGTTTCCAAAATCTGCTGGGAAGAATATTTTGCTGAGCTCGCCAAGCTAGGTAGATAATCTTTTTCTGAATTTTCAGTTTCTAGATGTCCTTTAGCCACTTTTGAACTCTCTATGAAGATAATCCTTCTGCTTTTTCGGTATTGGTGTGAGAGAGGAAAGAATATTCTGATTTTACTATATATAATCCATTGTCTGAATATACCCAGCTCCATTCATTCTCTCTGCTTTGAGGTGGAATAGGGAGGTTGGCTATTTCGATAACTTCAACTGGTAAGAGCAATTGATTAAATTTTTCCACATTCCAGCAGTTGTTTTGGGTGTTGATGTAGTCACTCACCATTGAATCAACTACATTTGGTTTCTGCGTGAACACTTTGAAGTACCCTACTCTGTTTATTACAGATTATTACAAGATGTGAAATTGCTTCGGGACAAAATATTAATATCGACAAATCTTCGGCTATGTTCTCTTCGAATAGGGCGACGGAGGTCAAAGCTTCTATTAGTGCAGCGTGTGGAGTTCAAGAAGTTGACAAGCATGAGAAGTACCTGGGCCTGCCAACCACAATTGGAAGGAATAAGAAAAGTACTATCAACGGTGTTCTTGACAGAGTTAATGGAAAAGTGAAGGGTTGGAAGGAGAAACACCTTTCAGTTGCAGGGAAGGAAATCTTATTAAAATCTGTTGTCGAGATATTCCAAGCTACGCCATATCGTGCTTTTATGCTCGCAATTGGTACCTGTGAGAAAATTGAGCAACAAATGAGGCAATTTTGGTGGAGTAATGGAAACAGTAGAGGTATTAACTGGTTACCATTGATCCAATGAAGAAACCCAAAAGCAGAGGGGGAGTAGGTTTCCGAGATATGTGAAGTTCTAACAAATCACTCCTAGCCAAACAAGACTGGAGGATTTTAACAAATCCAAACAGCCTAATTGCCCGAATAATGAAGAACAACTACTATCACATCAAGAGTCTAGCCGAAGCTGAGAAAGGTGATAGCACCTTTTAGGGGCTATAATTCTTTAGCATTTACCACATGTTAATAGGTATTTGAGAGTGATTTGAGCCTAAAAGTAGAGAATAAAGGTCGTTTTATGACTTGTTGCTCACCATGTGCTATATTGTTAGTCCGGGCGTTTTCTATGCATATTTCATTGTTATTTGTAAAATATAATCGTTTGGTATGTTTGTTCATGTTGTCTTGGTAGGAACGGATGCGAATCGGTTGATAGGAGGCATGGAACGAACTTCAGAAACAACGGGAGCTCAAGTGGAGTAAAGAGAAGCCGAATTAGACGAGCTTGGATGACCAGTTTGCACTATTTTGATACTATCTAGAGTTGTACAATTAATTTGGGAGTGATTACGGTGCCAAATGAAAGTTTACTCATAGAGATTTCCAACGATAGGTCACGGAGCTAAATCCGATTCGGACGAAGAAGTTATGGCCCGGCGATGTAAGGAGCAGATTTCAGGGGGCTATTGTGCAATTACTGAAGACTTGTGCGGGTTATGATTGAAGAACGACCTAGGGACGGAAATATACATCATTCAAGCCTAGAGAGAGCCACGATCAAGGAGGAGAGCAAGGAGACTTCATTGAGAGCAACCTCAAGCAAGGAGAAGAGCCCGGATCGCAGGAATCATCACGATTTCTAGCGTTTGATCTATTTTCTCTCTACTTTCTTGTATGAAATATCTAGTCACCATGTTATCTTTTTCTATGAGTAACTAAACTCATACCTAGGCATCTATGGAGAGCCTAGGGTTTATGTTTCGATGATGTTTTCCGGATTTTGGATGAATTTTCACGTTGGGTTTATGATTCTAAGGAGATTGCTATGTTCTATTTCATATTGAGTTCTTTCATTGACAAGTTAGAACTAGGATGTGTGATGTTGATTATTTTTTTCTCCATGTAATCATGAACTAGGCTTAAAGATAATTCTAGTAGTTAATTACTTGTTTATTGTGCTAAATCCTTAGTAATGTAGGAGTCATGACCCGAAATTACTACATAACTAGTGAGTGTGTGAAAGCAACTGTACCCTAGTTGGGATGAATAAACAAGTACATTCTTAATCAATTAGAGTGAGAAGTGAGTTGAATACGAATGGCTAGATGAGGGTAAATTCAGTAGAATGTAGTGAATTGTTCGTGAATAGTGGTCTGATAGGACATTATCCCTTACAATATGGTTAACCTACTAGAACACATATGTAGTATACTTGGCCTGAGAGGGACAAATCATTACTATTGTGTAGAACGACATGAGATCGATAGGTAATTGTCAACGCCATTACCCAGGTTAACTAATTATGAATTGTCGTGTTAGAACATGAAATCCGGAATCGTTAAAACAACCCTAGGTGATCTATAGATTGCCTGTCTTTCTCTCCTATGATTTACATCAAATCATTTTATTTGCATTATTTCACTACCATTTCTAGTCACTTGTTCGAGGGTGACAACACTTTAAACTAAAAACCTTTTTACGGTTACTTGTGTGAATTGAATTTAGTTGTTAAACTAGATACATAGTAGACACCTTCCATTGGGTTCGTGATAACTCTCTTTTAGGAGTTATTTTTAAACTTACATATTACTTTTAATAGGCTTATTTCACATGACTTATATGTTATATGTGCGTTAATATGTGGAATTGAGGACTTACAAGCCTAAGAGTGAAAAGTTGTGTTTCTAGCCTATTTCTGCATGTTTTCTCTCATATTTGCAATGATATTTACACGGGTTGTTTAGTGTTGCGTATCTCAGGTAAAATAGGTGCATTGGAGCTTATGAGATGCTTGAATATGCTTGGAATGGAGCTACATGAAGAGGAGAAAAGGAGACGCAAAAACGAACCAAAGTTGGAAAAGTCACACCGGACCAGCATGCCCTCTTTTCGATGCTCAGGAAAATCTACAAATAGTTTTGGAGCAAGGCCTGCGGCATTGGAAAGTAGACATCTGTAGCTCATAAAAAATAGTTAACGTAGTTGTTATTTAGTTTAAGTCACTTGTTTGTGGGTGACGAACCTTCAAATCAAACACTTTTTACCGGTTACTTAGGTATCATATTATTAATTCTTAATTGACCATTAATCGTCTAATTCCCTTGGGTTCGATAATTCGGAGTCTAAAATACTCCACATACTACTTGACCGTATACTTGCGTTTAAGTGCGTTAAGAATTCGCGTCAGTTCGATAACTCGGAGTCCAAAATAATCCACTTTATTGCTTGGCCGTACACTTGCGCAGCAACTCGTAGTTTACACGCGTCAAGCTTTTGGCACCGTTGTCGGGGAAGGCATTGGTTACTATTATAGTTTATCGATTAGTTTAATTTACCATTTTATTTTTGTTTATTATTTTTGTGATTTCTGATTTGTTTTCTGAATTTTTTTTCAGGTTCTCAGTGTATGCACTGGATCTCCAGAGACCTTGTGTCCCCACTTGAAGACCCAGAGCAGTTATTCAGAACTCCGAAAAGATGTCCAAGATAGATCGCAATGGGTGAGCAATTGACTAACTCTCAACTGAACCATAAGTTGACTGAACTTCAGGAGAAGCTCGATGAGTAAAAGAGCCAGATGCCCATCAACAAATCGGGCCAAGCTTTGGTGGAGAAGTTTCAGTCAACTCAGATAGGACACAAACCAGCTATTGTAGTGCCAACCATTCAGGCTGAGCACTTTGATTTGAAGCATGCCACCATCACGACAGTGCAGAATCAGTTCCAGTACTATGGAAACAGGGATGAAGACCCAAATGACTTCATTTGGAAGTTTGATGCCTACATCAACACAGTGAAGTACAAGAACGTCACTGATGAGACCCTGAAGCTGATTCTTTTTCCTTATTGTTTGAAGGGTGCAGCAGAGAAGTGGCTAGAGTCCAGGGAGCCTGAATCGATCACCACCTGGTAGCAGTGTGTTAATGACCTTATGAGCAAGTTCTACCCCGCTCAACGTGTCATAGGTTTACAGGAAGAGATCCTTGGTTTTCAGCAACATGCTGATGAGACGGTTATTGATGCATGGGACCGGTTTATGAGGACGGTACGCAAGTGTCCTAATCATAGCTTTGGCGATTATAAGATTCTTCAGGTTTTCTATCATGGCCTGGATCGCCCCAACCAGGATTTGCTGAACAGGGAAGCAAGAGGTAACTTTCTTTACAGGGTTGAAAAGGATGGAGCACATGCTTTGATGAAGCAAATATAGAAACAGGATGCTCAATTATAAGACTCTAGGAGGTTGTCCAAGCTGCCTGAACTGAAGAACGATGGGTGGAAATATGGGATTACAAATATGGTTTCTGACATGGCAAAGCATGTGTACCACGATAAGAAGACAGTGTCTGCCGTTGAGGAGCAGGAGTTTGATGCAGCTTTGACTCAAGCTACTATTGAGGATATCAGCTATGTGGGGGCACAGGGACAGCGCAACTGGAATCAGGGGAACTATAGACCAGGGACTAGAGATTATCCAGGATTCAGGTATGGAGATCAGTCCGGAGCTTCATATGTACCCGGTTTTCCGCACAGGCCACCTGCGCCAACTGCTCAGGCGCCACCACCATTAGCTACAGGACAGAATGCTGAGATTCTAGATCTCAAGAATATGATGTATCAGATGGGAAAGAATGTGAATACCTTTACTTCTCAGGTGGAGACATTCACAGCTGATTTGCACCTAACGAAGACCTCGCTTCGTAACTTGGAGGTGCAGGTAGGACAGATTGCCACTCAGCTCTCAGCTAGAGTACCAGGGTCTTTTCCATCCGATACTAAGAATGTGCGCCAAGTGAATGCCATCACTACCCGCAGTGGGATTGTTCTTGATGATCCACCGTATCCGAGCCACGCTAGAGCTGAAGCTTTGAAGGCTAGGGAGCATGAGGTCTTTGACAAGACCCCTGTCATGATCCCCCAATCAAAGGGAGTGACTCCACATGATGATGATGAGGTAACACCACCACCTGCTATGTCTAAGAATCTTCCGTATCCTCTTAAAGCAAGAAAGAAGAAATATGATTCTGAGGAGTACAAGAGGTTCTTGTCCATTTTCTCAAAATTGCATATCAATGTTCCATTGATTGAGGCAGTCAAGATGATGCCTAAGTATGCCAAGTATATGAGAGATGCAATTTTAGGAAAGTGGGCGGTGCCAGACTTTGAGACAGTTGATTTGACTGAGCAGGTGAGATCATGTGTTTTGCATGGATTTCCGGAAAAACAGAAGGATCCGGGAAGCTTTGTGATAGAAGCTAACGTGGGAGGGGATTACACAGGACAAGCCCTATGGGATTTGGGTGCTAGTGTCAACTTAATGCCACTTTCAGTCTTTTAAAAGCTGGGAGTAGAAGCTCGTTCCACGTGGATCAACTTGCAGTTTGCTGAAAAATCTTGCAAGAAGGCATATGGTGTGGTGGAGGACGTGCTGGTTAAGGTAGGGAATTCGATTATCCCTGCTGATTTTGTGATACTAGAGATGCTTATGGGAGATGTTCCGATCATCCTAGGTATGCCTTTCTTGGCTACCGGTCGGACTCTCATTGATGTTGAGAACAGGGAATTTATCATGAGGATCAATGATGCGCAGGAGACCTTTCAGATTTCTAAGGAGGCTCCACAGCAGTCTCAAGAGAAGAAACAGATGCAAGTGGCCGTGCAGTCAGTGCACAAGAGTTCTGAGGTGGTTCATGTTGAGCCACCGGATTAAAAGCTAAAGTCCATATAGTTTTGTTGAGGATCCAGCAGAGGAAGCTGGATGAGATGGCGCGAGGTGTCAAGCCACCTGTTTAGGGGCATCGAGGTAACTGGGTCGGACCGTCGACCTTAAATTACAAGCGCTGATTCGGAGGCAACCCAATTTAGGTAGTCGTATTTGTTGTTCGTATTCTGTTTTTGGTATTTACACTTGATTGAGAGATGTGTGAGAGAGAGCGATTTAATATTTTCCATGAGTGTGCAGGACACAGGTACCGTAGACCCTTCAGATTCCCCTTCTTGATGCACGTGCACTACATTGCACGCAAAACGAGGCACATCGAGCGATTTGGATAGGAGCTTGGAAGAGAGGCTACTCGAGTTCGAGGAGTGGATATTCATTTATTGAGTATATTGGCAGCTATTTGTGGCCCGAAGTTGCACGCATCGGAATCCAAAGAGGGATGAAAGAAAACACAAGTTTAAAGGGGCACGATTCTTGCGCTAGAGCATTTTCGGAGAGGAGATGAAAAATTCCCCGAAATTTGGGATTTTTTCAGTCAACATTGGAGTCTACATTCAATGACGAGTCCGTGAGCGTGAGAATCGTAGGAATCGGACATCGGATGAAGAAACTAGAGAAAAAACAAAAACCGGTAAGTCCCAGAGCATTTCGGGCCGAAATGCCCTTGATTTCGGGCCGAATCAAAAAGAGGGTTCTGTTTTGAAATTTTCAAAACATTTCGGGCCGAAATGATTTTCATTTCGGGCGAAATGAAAATCATTTCGGGCCGAAATGCTCTGATAGCCTCTTTTATTGAGGGCATTTTTGGTATCTTGGGGCTATTCTTTAAAATAAAAACCGGGTTTTAACCATCCTAGACCCCAATTTCGGATCAAATACACCCTCCTTAATCTTCTTCCTCACAAACTCTCAAGAACACTCACACAAAAAAATCCAAAACCTTTCCAAATCCAAAAGGGTTTGGTGGGTTTTGCTCCTTGCAAGCTCGTCATCAATATTAAGTCTTGGAGTTTTGAGAGATAGTGCACGGTTTGAGTGTGGGGAAAACAAATAGGAAGATATCCAACAAGAAAATTTTCCGATTCTCATACTTGGAGTAGGATTTGGCCTTAGCTCAAGAAGAGACTTGTGACGGGACACCGAGGAGCTTAAGGAGGTACTCTTGCCTTCACTTGCTCGTGTTTCCGAAAAAATTGGTACAATTTTCTCTCTCTCGGCTTTAATTCTTGCTTAGGTACTCCTAGGGCTTAATTTTATCGCAAATTATACGTGTTCATTGCTTGTACCCAGGGTTACTTGGTGTAGTTCACGGCTAAAACTCACGAGCACTCGTTTTTCTTTTTCATATCACTATGTCTACATCTAGGAATGTTAATAAGAGGAGACGGGGTCTTGTTCTTGATGACCAATCGGTCTTCAACCCTGAGGAAGATGTAGTTATGAGTGAGGAGGAGGAACAAGTGAATGAGGGAGACGGGTTGGGAAACCGCCGTCAGGTTCTGCCGTCTCCAATTCGTTATGAGTTGAACTAGGTTATGCCTCCACTCCCTAAGATATGAACTCGAGGCGCAGCACCTAAGGATGTAGAACTTAATACTATCTATAGTACCAAATTCTGCAGCTTCAGTTTTGTTAGTGCAAACGCCCACAAGGTGTATTGCACCGAAAAGTTTATGAAGAGGGAAGAAACTTCTAAAAAACCCTTCCCGCTACACCCTAAGATGCCCCAACAAATTAAGGACCTCTTTAAGAATGAGAAGTTAGAAAAATGGTTTAAATTCTGTCAGAAGTCTAGCTCTGCTCTTGCAAGAGAGTTTTTAGTGAATGCGCGTTTCTATAACGAGGGAGAGGGTGAGGATAGGAGGCACATATTTTTCCGGCGTGCTTATATAGTTATCACGCCCGAGACAATAGTGGCTGCCTTGAACTTCAAGCCCCTAAAAGAAGGGACTTGTGCCTACCATGAGACCATCCGGAGAGCTGATGCTGTTGAGGTCGTGAGCGCCTTTTGCTTTGAGCGGGTGCCTGGGACGGGATGGAATGAGAGACCCACGTTACCGGAGTGGAACGTTTCTAGGAGGGTCGTGCTTCCACATGCAAGGTGGTTGTGCGAACATCTTGAGAACTGGGTTATGGGCGTCACTGCTCAACCCACTTACTCCTTCCAGGTTTGCACCATGGCCTACTATTTTTGGACCGGGAAGAGGATTAAGATCCCGTACTTCATTTATTGCTCTATTATGGAGAAGACCCGTCCTAATAACAGTAGATCTTCCGGCCACACTTGCCTTCTCCTAAAGCTAGCAAAAGCTGCTAGCTCAGATTTGAAGGGTCTAGTTTATGACCTATCTAAAAAGAAAAATGGAGAGCGTAAGTGGGAGAAAGTACCCAACCCCCTGAGAGCCCTGAGCCTGTTGATCCCACACACCCTAGTGAGGCGAGTACCTCTAGTTCTAGCTCTAGGATTGAGTGTCAGCTGACCCATATCACCCACTTGCTAGAGCAGCAGAAACTGCAAGCAGATGCTGACAGAGCTAGGGAGATGAGACATTTTGAGCACATCCGTAGTAGTCAGCGCCAGCTGGGCCGTATGGAGTCACTTAGCTATGACTGCGCCCATCAGGGTGCGTGGATTCAAGACTTGGATGTGGCGGCCAATGTCCAGTTGCAGCACCCGCCTACCTACGATGGCTTGTTCCATTACCAGTCTGATGTGTACCCAGAGTCGAGTCCAGACCCCCGAGTCGCTAAGGACGAGGGGCCTCACTTCGACTAGACCCACCGACCCTGCATTTGAGCAGCAGAGTCCTCTAGATTTTATTCTATTTTTTGTTGAGGAAAACAAAGTGCTTAAGTGTGGGGGAGTTTTTAGCTATCCGCTAGTTAGCCATTCCATAGCCTTGTTACATGTAGTTCAGTGAGTCGAGTTTGCATGTAGGTGTCGAGTCGGTTAGTTTTGCATGTGCACGTTTATTTTATGAATTGTATTATTGTTGCACTTTTATTTATTGAGTCCACATACCCTTATTTTGTTGGTTAGTCGAGTTGTCCAGTTACATATAGTGTCGAAAAAAATTTAAAAATTAAAAAAACGAAAAGTCCTAAAAATTGATTTTTTTTAGAAAGGGCAATTGAAGAGAGTAAGCGTGGAGAGGGCTTAATGATAGTATTTCCTAGGTAGTATGAAAATCTGAGGTGAGGTAGACGCGAGAATCTGGAGTAGAAAGGCTATAGAGCTAAGCACTCGAGAATTGTGAGTAGCTGTCTCTCAGCTTAGTTATCCTACTAGAGCTACACCACCGTCACTTAGGTAGTCGTCAATCCTCATCGTAGTGGCAACGAAAGAGCTGTGCAAGTGATTTTTAATGGGACCTCACGTCCCGTATCCATCGCCTAGGTCCACTAGTTACCCCAATTTGATTCATTTACCCCTTTTATTCACAGCCTCAAGCCTAGGAAGCCATTCCTTGTGAATTTCATCACTAGTTAGAATGGTCCCTTCCTATGCGTCATGACAGAGGGAGTTGAGTTAGGGAGGTTCGTTGAGGGGTGAGCTGATATTATATATCTTGAGTGGATACTCTTACATGTCATCTTTTGAGGGGATGTGAGGGTGAGTTAGAGACGGTAGCACACTTCGGTGTGGCGGTGAGTCGTGTCTATACACCACGATCACAGGTGGAGGGTCGTAGTGCGTGACATTCTTTCCGCACGATATGGGGTGGGGTTGGTTGATCTTACAGGAGGACGTGCTTGTGCTTCATTTGTATTTTCTACATCTTAGGTGATGAGGAGGATTGGTTGGAATTAGCACGTGTTACATTGACTACCGGGTTCGATATATGGTTTACATTGAGTGTGGGGGTGTCGACATATATTGATTACATCATTTGATTTGACACATTTCGTCCCCACGTTATCTATTGTTATATTTGATCTCCTTGGATATTGCTATCATCATTGGTGGCTCCATGTGCATATTTATATGGAATTGAAAAAAGAAAAGAAATTGAAAGTGAAATGGAATAGGGAGCCAGAAATTAAACTTCATGAAGACCAAGGAGATGAGCTATGAGTTTTGATCACTTCTTCACGTTTGTGGCCGCGAGAACGGCGGTACACCAAGATTGAGGGAATGAGGGCCGGAGTAGTGAGATTCGATGGGGTTCCTTGGATTTTGGTGAGGGAGTGTGAGAATCGGGTTGTGTGAGTTGTATCATGACGTCTAGGAATGCGCTTCTAAATATCATATCATACCCGTCCTAAGCCGTCAACAATTGAAACCCATGGATAAATAGCTCAGATGGTAAGTGCTAGGGATACGTTTGATGAGTGTGCGGAAGCAACTTATTTTGTGTTCGTGCCCATTATGTCTGACGAAATTGGCCGCAAGTTCTACTGATCACCAAATGTATATAATCTTCTAGGGGATGTGAGAGCCTTATGACATGCCGGTTTGTTCTTCGAGATTGCCCAATCTCTAACTAAAAAGAAAAAAATATGTTCTTTAATTCCTTGCATTGTACATACTTGAGTTGCATTGTACATATCATGTAGTTTGCATAGTCGTGTTGGCTAGCGCAAAGTGAAGTATGCAAAGTGGTGGAGTATGCATTGGTTTGGTTGTGATATGTATGCAATGTCTCAAGTGTGGGGGTTTTGTGCTTCATTGTTGCTCGAGACGAGCAAGAGAGTAAGTGTGTGGGAGTTTGATAGCACCTTTTAGGGGCTATAATTCTTTAGCATTTACCACATGTTAACAGGTATTTGAGAATGATTTGAGCCTAAAAGTAGAGAATAAAGGTCGTTTTAACACTTGTTGCTCACCATGTGCTATATTGTTAGTCCGGACGTTTTCTATGCATATTTCATTGTTATTTGTCAAATATAATCGCTTGGTATATTTGTTCATGTTTTCTTGGCAGGAATGTATGCTAACCGGTTGATAGGAGGCATGGAACGAACTTTGGAAACAACGGGAGCTCAAGTGGAGTAAAGAGAAGCCGAATTGGAGGAGCTTGGATGACTAGTTTGTACTATTTTCATCCTATCTGGAGTTCTAAAATTAATTTGGGAGTGATACCAGTGCCAAATGAAAGTAGACTCAGAGAGATTTCCAACTATAGGTCACGGAGCTAAATCCGAGTTCGGACGAAGAAGTTATTACCCGCCGAAGTCAGGAGCAGATTTCAGGGGGCTATTGTGCAATTACGGAAGACTTCTATTTTCTAGCGTTTGATCTATTTTCTCTCTACTTTATTGTATGAAATATCTAGACACCGTATTATCTTTTGCTATGAGTAGCTAAACTCATACCTAGGCATCTAGGGAGAGCCTAGGGTTTATGTTTTGAGGATGTTTTCCGAATTTTGGATGAACTTTCACGTTGGGTTTATGATTCTATGGAGATTCCTATATTCTATTTCATATTGAGTTCTTTTATTTACAAGTTAGAACTAGGATGTGTGATGTTGATTATTTATTTCTCCATGTAATCATGAACTAGGCTTAAAGATAATTCGTAATAGTTAATTAATTTTGATTGTACTTAATCCTTAGTAACGTAGGAGTCATGACCCGATATTACTACATAAGTAGTGAGTGTGTGAACGCAAATCTACCCTAGTTGGGATGAATAAGCAAGTACATTCTTAATCAATTAGACTGAGAAGTGAGTTGAATAGGAATGGCTAGATGAGGGTAAATCCAGTAGGATGTAGTGAATTGTTCGTGATAGTGGCCTGATAGGACATTATCCCTTACAATATCGTTAACCTACTTGAACACATAGGTAGTATACTTGCCCTGAGAGCGACAAATCATTACTATTGTGTAGAACGACATGAGACCGATAGGTAATTGTCAACGCCATTACTCAGCTTAACTAATTATGAATTGTCGTGTTAGAACATGAAATCCGGAATCGTCAAAACTACCCTAGGTGATATGTAGATTGCCTAGCTTCTCTCCTCTGATTTACATCAAATCATTTTATTTGCGTTATTTCCTTACCATTTCTAGTCACTTGTTTGAGGTTGACAACACTTCAAACTACAAACCTTTTTACCGGTTACTTGTGTGAATTGAATTTAATTTTTAAACTAGATACATAGTAGACACCTTCCCTTGGGTGCGATAACTCGGAGTCCAAGATACTCCACTTTATTACTTGATAGTACACTTGGGTAGCAACGCGTAGTTTACACGCGTTAAAAGGCAGCCAGCCATCTTATGCATGGGGATCCATTTATGAAGGTATCAAAGTATTGAAAATAGGCTTAAAGAAAAATCTGGGTAATGGACAGTCTATTGATTTATTTGCTGAACACCACATATTTAATATAAACTAGTTCGATTTGGCAGAAGCATATTTATTGGACAAAAAAAACACCACCTATTTAATATACACAATTACCCCTTTAATTATTCATAAATACACAAAAGTACCATAGTATTTATTAAACTAGCATAATTTTTTATCCATTAAAAATCTATATTCTCTCCTTGAGAAAAAAATGTGCATCTCTTCACCAATATTCTGGCTCCGCCACTCCTTGTAGCAACCGTACAACAAACTCACCCACTTTCTAACTAACTTCTGAATATATTGCATCGATAGCCCTCATTGTTTTGTATTCAAAAAATTTACATCCTTCTTCTAATAATCAACTCCAGAAGAAGCCATGAGCTGAATTGAACAAAACAAAGGTGGCAAAAAGCTTGCCGGAGAAAATGATTGGACCACCGCGAAGACACAGTCGTTGAGACTCTCACACCACATCAAAACTGAAGAAGAAGAAGGAGAAGATGATTTTGAGAACAATTGAAAAATGTATCCATCACATTGTATCACACTTTCAGTATAAGCATATATGTTCAGAGAGATTGAGCTGAGCTTAGCTTATTTCAGCTCAATGAGCTACACCGGCAATTATAAAGTTTTCCTTGTTCCAATCTAACCCCACCAGTTCATTATCTGAGCTTCTCCATATTGCGGGACCTCTAGGAGTTGAGGAATGGAGTCCGGAGATTGAGGTCTGCCGCCACCTTTTGCGCGAGAGAAGATTCTCTATTTTCATTTTCTTGAGAAAGTAGGTTCTCCATTTGACTATCATAGATAGCGACAACTAGAGAACTTACTATTAAGGGAAGAGGCACTTTGCGTTGCTATCACACATAGCGACATGCATTGGCGTATGAAAATGCACCTCTTCCTGAAGGTAAGGTCATAATTCATTCATCATTTACTTAGTTCTCTAATATGCTAGTTTTACAATATGCTACATGAGATTGTTATAACTCTCGCCATTTTCCTCATCTCTAATGGCTCAGAGAACATATCTAAATCCCAAGAACCAGAAAAAGAAAAAAAACTCATTCAAGTTTCAGCAGAAAGATAGAGATCCTATTGAACAACTATGTTTCTTAGTAACCTTCCAGCCAGATCGACGCGAGGCTGTTCACATACGGCAAGTACCTAGTATCTGGACTCACCGACCAGCTAAACACTTTGCCTTCACGCGTCTCCAAGTCGCAAGAATAAACCACGTATCCCATCCGTACGAGCATAACTTTCCCTTCATCAGCACAAGCCATCACTCGACATTCCCCATCAGATTCGCGACCCAGAGTCAGTTGAATACTGCGCTTCAGAGTCATGTTCATCCCCCCATAAATCTCGATCCCACATGTCTTCTCGTCAGGAAAAAGTTCCCTAACATAAGACAACTCCCCTTTCATCTTGGTCAGTAGCCCATCCAGGGGGGCCGAAAGAGGCAGAATCCCGTAACTGTCTGACTTCATATCAAACGCCAGGGTATTACCCGTTGAGACTCGCCAGTACACCATCCCCTTCATGTAAAACCCGTCCCCCAAAAATATATTGTTTTCCTGATCAGTGTCTCCGAGATCAAAGCAATAAGCCTCAGAGCAAGTCCAAGTACCAGTCTCAGAAGAGTAAACCTCAAATCCGACCGCGGACGTACCGGTCAGAAGCACATATGATATTGAAGTTGGCATTGAAATTGAGCACCGACGGCTCAAAGCAAGAACCAATTCAGGAGACGACCCGTGATAGTAGGTCGAAGCGGGGACGTTCTGCCATTCGGTAGTGGCTGGGTTGTAAACGAAGTAGACGGTTTCGTCGATGTCGCGTCTTTGGCAGAGGAGCAATCCGTTAGAGGTGTTGTATAAAAATTGCAAAATGCTATTTTGTGTTTAAATTTAAATTGTGTCTTTTCAGAAAAATTGTGTTGTTCCAAATAGTTGTGACTTTTAACAAAAGTTGTGTCTTTTTGTAGTGTCTTTTCCGAAGAGGTGCTTCAAGCACCATTTCATTTCTATAAAGTTTTCAGTTTGGTGTCTCTCTTCTTCAATCACTTGTCCCATGTTTGGGTTGGGTTGTAATATAGGAGAAGACAAGAAGTGCAATTTTGCTTCTTCTCCACCGTGGTAGGCATTGTATCGGTGGGTAGAACTTCCGTGTATCCCATTTTGCACCGTATAGTGGGGGAAATTACTATCCTAAAGATAGGTCCTAGACCGCCTTAGCCTACACCGTTAATCTCCTCATCTCGTACAAATTCGATAAGTTCTTCTATCTTTTTTACCTTTCTTCTCTACAGTAAAACCTCTATAAATTAATACTCGATAAATTAATAACTTCAATAAAATTAATAATTTGTCCGGTCCCAACTTGGGACCAGTGTAAAATTGGACCCCAATCGATAAAATAATAAGATAATAAACTTTTCGAAATCCCAATGTACTTATATTGGTCCTGACCAAATTATAAATTAGTAATTACTAAAAATAAGTTTAAATTCTAATATTGTCTAGTAAAAATGAATCTATACTCTATAGTCACTTGTTTTTTCCTGAACTTCAAATCTATACCGATTTCATCTTCAAATATCTTCATTTCACTTTCTCCATGTCCGAGTACTTGGCTGGTTTATGACTCTCGGAAGATCCACCTTTATCAAAGTCAGATGATAGGAACTCTGTTGATCGCTTGAGAGTGTTTGATATTGTTCCATGACTAACTTTCAAATTGAAAGTTTTTTCAACCCACTTCACCAAATCTTGTTGAGTGCATCCTTGGTGATCTCTCTTATACTCGCATAACAATTTTCTTTGTTGATTGGTCATGGTTGATTTTTTAGCAGCTTGTAGTTTAGGCGCCATAGTTGATAGTTGGTGTGATTTTAAAGTTTTTCAATGAACATTTTTATAGTGATAAATTTGTAACAATGTTTAATGTATTGAGTTGGTACCGCATACCAATTTTTTGGTATCATGAACTAACTTTTTTACTTATTAAAAAGCAGTGGATTGGACATATTCAATTAATTTGTAAAATTTATATTAAAAAAATGTGCCTTGGAACTTGTTTTTGTAATTTATTTATCATCTCTAACTAATACACATTGCAACTAGTACATTGGACTTGAAAATTTAAAGGTCATACAAAAAAACCTCTTTAAATTAATAAATTATTAATTTATCGATATAATAATATATCGCTAAATTAATAAAATATCCCAGTCCCAACATTATTAATTTATAGAGGTTTTACTGTATTTTGTTTTTAACTTTTTCCGATTCACATATTTTACTAACGTAATTCTGAAATTGTTCTTATTTAGTGGATTTTTCATAAAAATTTTAGGATAGTAACATTTTTGCTTTGGTGTAGGTCTCAATTTAGGATATGGTGATGGTGATGAATGAAAACAATGTTCTCGGCAATTCGAATACGCCATGTTCTCTGTTTGAATTGTGGCTTATGTGTGAGTCTGAGATCAAGGGACTACTCCATCACAGACTCTTACAAGCAAGTGGGAATCTATTACGGGGGGCATATGAAAGAGGGAGAAACTGTAATTTATTCGGCAATATCGAGATAAGTTCTTTTTGTTTTTACTGACCAACTTCTATCTGTTGAATACATGCTTAAAAAATATAGTTTTGAGTACGTTAATTTGTTATAATACGATCATTTTGTTGCGTCTAATATGTTCGAGGGAACACCTATAGAGATACCAATATCGGGTCGATTTCTGTCGAAACTCATTTTGTGGAGATGGAGTATTCAGAGTTTCATACAGAATATATGTTGGGCTATATACAGATAAGTCTTTCTTTATCCCTTATGTCATCTAATAACTGTTCTCCAGTTATTGTTTTGAATCTTGATTATGTGCATATGTTATATACCTTGCTTCCATTGGAGATAATATTTATTTTCATGCGACTATTATAAAGGAGAGTTTGTAAGGAAATCAAACTTCACAACTCTCGTGTGTGTATATTTATTATTTTCTGAGACATATACACACCCATGTATTTATTCTTATGTTACTTCTCTCCTTATCTCAATGGTTTTATCAACGGCCATCTGACCTTTTGGTTCATCTGATCTTTTGGTGATATGAGTACCAAAAAATGTGTTAATTGTGGGGGATTTGAATTTGTTTTGTTCCTAAAAAGTTGCGTCCTTTACTTACTTTCTCCTCCTGTAAGATTCGATGGATACATGTTCTCCTCGAATGGTAAAAATTGGCAATTGGTAGGTTCCATATGTTTTAAGTTATCAATTCGCGAGTTACAATTTTGTAATAAACAGATTTTTTGTGCCCATGAGGGATAAGGATTCTTGAGTAAGGAGATCTTATAACCCCATCTATACATGTTAAAAAAAAAGTCGTAACTTCTCCTAACTGCATATATACTTACAAGACTTTTTTAAAATTTTCAATGTGTTATTATTAATATTGTTAATGTGTGTTTCTACTGAAAATGCAGTCGGTGATTGATTTGTTTAAGCAAATGACCCTGCATAGCATGATATGGTGGCGAAGACAATAGACCCGAGCACTCTCTCATCAACAGGGAGACATATTAATTCATTGTGAAGTGGAACAAATATAGCATAAAATATTTTTTTTTTAATTTTTGTGGCAATGATATATTTTTTGCAGCAGATCTATTAGAGGATGTATGGAGTTAGCAGAATCATTTTCTATCATGAATAGAAAAAAAATGACAATGTGGCAGTGCCTTGCAATAATGGAGATGTTAGAATATTTGTGAGATGATGCCAACCTCAAAAAAGCGATGGTGGGTAAGGCGCACTGAGAAATTCCTATTAAATAGGAAGTGTCGTTCGCGATAAATTTTCATGACAATTGAGATAATGAGAGATTACCAACCTAATATTATTAGGTTGAAGATATCTAAGTCACGGGAGGTATGAGACTATTACCGATTTATAGAGGTGTCTAAATTGAAACCTACCTCATCATGATGATGTCGGTCATTACCGAAAATCACATGCATGGAGGTTCAACGGCAATTCAATTAAAAGACTACCCGCGGAATGCTAGTGTGAGACTACATTTCCAGTGCATTACATTATTTAAGGAATAGTGGGGGTAGAAGCTTCTTTCTAAGAAATGAATACCATTCCTTCAAAGTCCCGTATCTGACTAATGCACTGTTTATCCACAAAAATTTTAGTAGGTTGGACGTAATGTCCTTAACAGAACTCATAGCCTTTATGGTGGAGCGATTAAGCGGTTGTGGACGCTCTCGATGAGTCTGCCTTTGCAAGTAAGAAAGTGAGGGCCGCTTTCTAGGGGTTACTCGGTATGACCCTGAGAGTACTTGCTAAGACCGATTCAGCGCAAGGCTCATTAATAAAGCGCTGCCTCTTGAAGAATTAGAAACCGGTACCTACGTGAATAGTTTCTTACTATCCTCACGGATATAAGTCTCTATTCAAACCACGGTTCAAGGCCCAGTCCACCATTGGCGATACGTGGTACTATACCCAACCTTATTTAGTTTCGTGTCGATTTATTTTCGAGTCTAATATTTTGCAAATTTTTAGTGGGGGATTTTTGTATAAAAATTGCAAAATGCTATTTTTGTGTTTAAATTTAAATTGTGTCTTTTCAGAAAAATTGTGTTGTTCCAAATAGTTGTGACTTTTAATAAAAGTTGTGTCTTTTTGCAGTGTCTTTTTCGAAGAGGTGCTTCAAGCACCATTTCATTTCTATAAATACAAGTAGTCAGTTGGTGTCATTATAAGTTTTCAATTTTATGTCTCTCTTCTCAATTCTATTATTTTTTGTCCGGGTTGGGTTCTAATTTAGGAGAAGACAAGAAGTGCAATCTTGCTTCTTCTCCACCGCGGTAGGCATTGTATCGGTGGGTAGAATTTCCGTGTATCCCATTTTGCACCGTATAGTGGGGGTAATTACTATCCTAAAGATAGGTCCTGGACCGCCTCAGCCTACACAATTCATCTCTCATCTTCTACAAATCGATAAGTTTTTCTATCTCCTTCTTCATGTTCTTCTCTGTTATATCTTTGAGTTTTTTTATTAATCTTTTGATACTAACCATAATTCTAAAATTTTTCGTGTTTGGTGGATTTTCCACAAAAATTTTAGGATAATAAGCTTCTCTCGTTTAAGGGAATTGAACGAACAATTTCACAGTATGTTTCAAAAATAAAGTCGTGGGGTATAGAGGAGATTTAAGAGATTTTGGCATGGACAAGATCACGGGCACTGATTGTTGAAGAAGCCGTTAGTTCTCTCTTGCATGCTTGCGGAGTACGGACAAAATAAGAACGTTCAATACTCCAACTAATTATTTGAAATTCCTATGCCGCGATGGAAGGGAAGGGAAGAAGAAGAAACTTCAGGAAAAAGAACTTGAGAGGTAACTGTTCATATGGACTGTCATCACGGTGAGTTTGTCTTGTTCCGCTTTTCTATATGTTTGTTATGTCTTTAAGCGGGTGAACCAGTTAATCGGAAATGAGAATGGCAATTCACCAACTACGCTCTGGTATGTTCTCTATGAGTCTCTTGATGCATAACCACTTTCATATGGAGCGAATCTGTTCCTTCCTGTGGAAATTGGTTTAGAGCAACCATATGTACTACTTTGATAACTGTCATTAAACTGTTTGTTTTCTTTCCCATAACTATTCATTTCCTTATGGGGGGCTTTGGGTTATCTAATCGAAAAGTCATGTTTTTGTTGGAGCCCCTCTGTTTCAAAAAGGAAATGTTGTGGTGATGTTTAGTTTATCATTTTATAATCTGATCATCTATGAATATGTAAAATTTTGTTATTTTTTATTATTTTTTTTCCAACCTCAAAAAAGCGATGGTGGGTAAGGCGCACTGAGAAATTCCTATTAAATAGGAAGTGTCGTTCGCGATAAGTTGTCATGACAATTGAGATAATGAGAGATTACCAACCTAATATTATTAGGTTGAAGATATCTAAGTCACGGGAGATATGGGACTATTACCTATTTATAGAGGTGTCTAAATTGAAACCTACCTCATCATGATGATGTCGGTCATTACCGAAAATCACATGCATGGAGGTTCAAGGGCAATTCAATTAAAAGACTACCCGTGGAATGCTAGTGTGAGACTACATTTCCAGTGCATTACATTATTTAAGGAATAGTGGGGGTAGAAGCTTCTTAATTACTAAGAAATGAATACTATTCCTTCAAAGTCCCGTATCTGACTAATGCACTGTTTATCCACAAAAATTTTTGTAGGTTGGACGTAATGTTCTTAACAAAACTCATAGCCTTTATGGTGGAGCGATTAAGCGGTGGACTCTCTCGATGAGTCTGCCATTGCAAGTAAGAAAGTGAGGGCCGCTTTCTAGGGGTTACTCGGTAAGACCCTGAGAGTATTTGCTAAGACCGATTCAGCGCAAGGCTCATTAATAAAGCGCTACCTCTTGAAGAATTAGAACTCGGTACCTACGTGAATAGTTTCTTACTATCCTCACGGATATAAGTCTCTATTCAAAACACGGTTCAAGGCCCAGTGCACCGTTGGCGATACGTGGTACTATACCCAACCTTATTTAGTTTCGTGTCGATTTATTTTTGAGTCTAATATTTTGCAAATTTTTAGTGGGGGATTGTTGTATAAAAATTGCAAAATGCTATTTTTGTATTTAAATTTAAATTGTGTCTTTTCAGAAAAATTGTGATGTTCCAAATAGTTGTGACTTTTAACACAAGTTGTGTCTTTTTGTAGTGTCTTTTCCGAAGAGGTGCTTCAAGCACCATTTCATTTCTATAAATACAAGTAGTCAGTTGGTGTCATTATTAGTTTTCAGTTTGGTGTCTCTCTTCTTCAATCACTTGTCCCATGTTCGGGTTGGGTTCTAATGTAGGAGAAGACAAGAAGTGCAATCTTGCTTCTTCTCCACCGTGGTAGGCATTGTATCGGTGGGTAGAACTTCCGTGTATCCCATTTTGCACCGTATAGTGGGGGAAATTACTATCCTAAAGATAGGTCCTAACCGCCTTAGCCTACACCGTTAATCTCCTCATCTCATACAAATTCGATAAGTTCTTCTATCTCTTTTACCTTTCTTCTCTATTTTGTTTTTGAGTTTTTCCGATTCACATATTTTACTAACGTAATTCTGAAATTGTTCTT
Organism: Linanthus parryae; assembly: GCA_023055425.1. Taxonomy (NCBI): domain Eukaryota; kingdom Viridiplantae; phylum Streptophyta; class Magnoliopsida; order Ericales; family Polemoniaceae; genus Linanthus; species Linanthus parryae. The sequence continues at coordinate 44,067,207 of JALGPY010000007.1, forward strand.
ATTTAGTGGATTTTCCATAACAAGAGAATCCGTTGACTTTGACCGGTTCAGGCAAGTAATTGAGGTGGGACCATGGAACACCGTGGATTTCAGGGTCCAGTGGCTGGAAAGTAGGGGATTCGTCGTCGCGCTTGCAGAAATAGCCGGAGAAACCTCGGAAGCAGTAGCTTTGCCTGTGCGCTGGAAAAGGGTGGTTGATCCATGAATCCCATTCCTTTGAGACTAGTTTGAACCTGGTGAGGGCTTTGGCTGGAAGGTAAGGAAGGACAACCTCCTTCACCATCTCTCGCAAGTCAGCGGTCTCCCTTGGCCTGCAGCTGATTCCTCGCTGGCGGATGTTGTTGGAGAAGGAGCGATCCTCATCATACTGGTACGACAAAGAAAGGCAACAACAAGCATTATCATCATTCATCCATCTGAACTAGAAAAAATAAAAGTCTAATCTGAAATGTTTTAGGCCAAATTGGTAATAGATTAATGTAGGCAATATGAAAATGTAATCTAGCACTACATGAGCAAACACTTGAACATATGCAGGAAAGAACAAACTGGAACATACTATCTCTATTGTCATCTTCAATCACCTAAGAGGAATCAAAGGGCCAGGTTGTCTGCCAGGACCGTGTAACACACACACATATGTGACAAACAGTTTTCTATATATGTGACAAACAGTTTAGGACCGGCCCCCTAATCAGATGCACCCATAGTGGTCCGGTCCTCTGGGCTGGGCCAGTTACATGTACACTGGTTGAGTCAGGATTTGATTTTAGTAAGCCGGGGGGGGGGGGGGGGCATATTCTTTCGAATGGCTAGGTAACTTATGAAATGTATGCGTAAGGGTCCTTTAAAAGAAATATTTCAGTATTTCGAACATAATTGGGGTTTTTTGGGGGCACAATTGTAATAAAGGGGGCAGAGTTGAATAAGTCTTACAAATGTTAGGGTGCACATGTCGTTTCGTAAGCAACCCCCTGTGCCCCGCCATGCTTCCACCCCTCTACATGTATCCTCATTTCTGGCCCGGCCCGGGACCGGACCGCATCAGTCCAGACCGGCCTGGTCCCGGCAGTCCTCTCACAGGGGGTCCGCCCCCAGCCTTGTTAGGATCGTTTGACAGCTGTAAAATGTAAAACTATTCATTTTCACAGTTTGGAATCTAGACAATTGAAGCTAACAACAGTGAGGGATGAGTTCAAATTCACACGATCATCTAGATCGGAGATTCGTACTACTAGTCTATTGAAACGTAAAGTTACCAAACCTCGTCATAGTCCTGATCATCGTACGCAGAATCTTCTTCTTCTTTCTTCTTCTTCTTCTTAGGATCACGTTCTGATGAACTGTAGCCCGATTTTGACTCACTACTTAAGTAGAACTCTTTCCACTCAATGATCTCGTATGAGCTCTCGTCGTCTGGGAACTCTGTGCGGTTCTCCTCAGATGCCATGATCCCTACAACAAAAACTGACAATGTTTTATCAAAGGATGCAACCAGAGCTTATAAAATAACTGAGAAAGTACCGGATTAATTGTTGCATTTAAGGTAAGAAACAAGATATATTAAATCCTTGACCGGTAGAGATAATATTATCTTCCGAACTCGTTCTAACAAGGCATTTCTATGTACAACCTTTACTTAATCAGCCTCGAAGCTCGGCACCCTAGTCAAACCTAGTAAATTAGTCGAGGAGATGCGAAATTGTTGCATTTAAGGGAAGACATAAGATATATTGAATCGTTGACCGGGTAGAGACAACATTATATTCCGAACTCGTACTAACAAGGAATTTCTATGTACAACCTTTACCGAATCAGTCTCGGAGCTCGACACCCTAGTCAAACCTAGTAAATTGCTCGAGGAGATGCAAAAACACGTGTAACTTTATTATTGGTAAATTTAGATTTACCATTTTCGCATCTCCTCGAGCAATTTAGATTTAGTATTTACTAGGTTTGACTAGGGTTATTCAGCGCCGAGGCCGATTCAGTAGAAATGCCTTGTTGCCTTGTTAGAACGAGTTCGGAAGATAATGTTATCTCTACCCGGTCAACGATTCAATATATGTTATTTCTTCCCTTAAATGCAACACTTTCGCATCTCCTCGAGCAATTTACGAGGTTTGACTAAGGTGTTGAGCTCCGAGGCTGATTCGTTAAAGGTTGTACATAGAAATGTCTTGTTAGAACGAGTTCGGAAGATAATGTTACCTCTACCAGGTCAACGATTCAATATATGTTATTGGTAAATGCATTTGGGACTAGATGAACATAATACGATCTTAACAGAACAGATTCAACGTCAATTTCTTCGTCGTTTATTCCACTAACAGCTCCAAATATGGAATGATGGCTCAAATTTAAGTTTGTATGAACATGAATGATCAAATACAATTAAAAAATCACGAAAAAAGAGTAAAATATTACATAATTTAGTGCTATAAGTATAGTGAGGGGTAGCATTTCAGAGACAAGAGGCTAACGGGTTAATTTTGACGTGGCGGGAGCGATAGGCCGTTGGTAGTATTTCTTCTACTTGAGCAGACATATATAAGTAGCTCTTTTGCCTTAAAAAAAAAAAAGAAAAAAAAAGTGGTTCATTGTCTTTTGAAACACATTTGTTCATAAAAAATGATAAACATTCACGAGAAGTACATTGAAAAACAAACACAAGGAAGAGTGATATATAAATCAATAGTCGAGAAATGGCCTATTTCTTGAAAACTTCTCAATCGACTCAAATTTGCAAATGATAACGATTATAGAAGATTATTTCTGACTGTTTAGTTATTTTAACATTTTTCATGCTCATAGAAAATCATAACTTATCTTAAAGATCATTTACAAATAAGGGCCCTGTTTGAATAACATGGTTGAGTTTGTTTGGTTAACCAAACGAGGTGGATGTTTGGATTTAATGGTTTTAGTTTTGAGGTTTTGACTTTTATGTGAGTAGAAAAATGAGTGGAATATGTGTCTTACAAATTTTGGGTTAAAGTTTGGTTAACCTTTTGTGGAGGCTAACCAAACCATAATATCCAAACAGGACCAAGATCATTTACAAATGATATGAATTGGAGATGACATAACTCATACAATTATCGAGTTCGAACTCAAGACTGACCTAGAACTCATCTACATATACATAGAACATCGTTATAAAAAATCATTATCTATTCAATACAATAACGGGATCCAACTCGAGACTAACTAAAACCCACTTGCATTTGTGACCATTCCAATATTGACTAGTCATTAAACATGGCATTTAGTGTACTACAAGGGGAGAGAGATCAACGTAAGTAAGTAATCATCCATGATTCATCATACCCACGCTACCAAATTACGAATCACAAAGCTTTTAGTGTGAAAGACCAAGACTTGTCAAGATTGCAATCAGCAACAAGAACACAATCAGAAACAGTCGCAAGAAACCCAGGAAAAAGATTCTGAAATCCTCCAAGGGTTTCGAAATCTCTGAGCCCATGGTCCCCCAAATCAACACCCGACGAATACGAAACCAATCAGATGAACCAACCCGAGAACAGAGCACACACATTTTTCAATGACAGAGCAACAGTAACATCCACAGAAACAGCCTTAATTTTGATGACGTCGACGATCAATCAAACAACGTAGAGATGTTTCGGATTACATGAATATAAATAATAATAAAACCCACGACGGGTCGGAAGAGAGTTTCTAGAAAAGAAGACTCACCGGCGGAAAATGCGAGCAGAGCTGGTCTTTTGTAAGAGCAGAGAGTGTTCAAAACCCTAGAGAGTGAGAGGAACAAAATGATCAAGAGAGAGATAAATAAGAACATCGGCGGAGATTATATAGGGAGAATGTACTTGGGACGTAGAATGAGCTCAACGGCGAGTGTTGGAAGACACGTGGAGGAGTCTTATTGGTCCGCTGACTTCGTGTGGTTGCACAGCGTCTGTACTTGTCTTGACTGACTCACTAATGCTTCCCAAACCTTGAAGTCAGATTCTATCCGAAACAGTGAGTTTCATAGTAGTATGACCTAGGCTCCATTTTCTTGTTTAAATTGTCCCAATTTAGAAAAGATAAAGCATTATTAAGCTTCAAAGTTTACATTTAAAGAAACAAATATTACAATTAAAATGCATGTGCACGTGAGTTGTACCTGCACGTGCATTGCACGTGAATATTATTCTAATTGTCGGTTTGGTCTGATGTAAACATAGGAGAGTATATACTCTCTTTGTCGGTTTGGTTTACTAGAAATGTAAAAGAGATTAGCTAATATGTTGCGAAAGAATATTGATAACTTGCCAAGCGACACTAAAATCACCATACAAAGGAATCAATTTCACAAATACATCGCATCCAGTGAAACATGTAAATCTCGATTAACACAAAATGGAGTTTGTACTTGCGAACTTATATTCAGCAAGTTTTGTATTAATTTACCTTTAGACATGAATAAGCCCATCGGACCCACACAAAAATGTTGTTAACTCTCCGTTAACAATCTCCTCATTTTTCTCTCACGCGCCGCCATTGCTTTCTTTCTCCTCTCTCACGTTACCATCAACCCATCTCTCTCTCTCTCTCTCTCTTCTGTTAACAGCTCCCTCACCCACCCGTCTCGCTCTCTCTCCTCCAACGTACACTAAAAGTTTCTCATCCCATGAACCCATCTTCCTCCAGTAAGTCCATTAATATTAAATTTTTAATTATTTATATCTTATAACTTGTATCATTGTTTTTTTATAATTTTAAATTATTTTTTCTAGGCACATGAATAGAGATGATAGTATTTTAAGAACATGGTGGATATTTTTTCACCTAAGATGTACTACTGTTGAATAAAATGATAAATCTGACACCCCTCCTTTAATATGTCAAGAACTCTTTTACTCTTCTTCAACTAATTCACTAAAAAAGACTTGATGCATAAATTAGTATGAATACTATAGTAACTTGTTGTGAATAAACTCAGTCATATTTTGATGATAAATAAAACACGTTAGTATTTTGCATCATCAATCAATTGAATTATTACATTGTTGTTAAAGTGAATAAGAAAAATGATACTTTACCAAGCGCATGAAAAATGAATCCAAATGAAGCATAAAAATTTATACTGAAATACTAGAAATCAAATCTTTTCAAAAAAAAATTACAAGTACTCAAAATCCTATTCAATTGAAGTATCCTTCCTAACAAACATTATTAGACGCCTACAAATTTCGAAATCAAATTGAAACAATATGAAAAAAAAGAACGATGGGCTGCTTCATCCTCTCTTCGAATTTGGATTGCCAACATCAGAAGCAGGCTGCAAGAGAAAGAAATGTTATCGAAGTTACAATACAGTCAAGTTTGAAATTAGCTTAAGTGAAACATATGAGTTCTTAACTATTACCTTAGTCCAATTTGATGACAAGGGAGTATTAGGATCTACAGTATTTGTGAATTCAAAGCTGGGGTAGTAGAGTGACTGTAGAAAAATATGAAAATTTGCCGTATATAACAGAACATCATAAATAAAAAAATATGAAAGGTTGTTGTATGTAATGGAACATAAAAATATACAATAAAAATGATTACCTCTTCAATTTGTTGAAGCATAGATGTAAATGAAGAGTCAGCTTGTCGTATAGTTGCAGTGTCATACGAAAGTCCACTTCCACTGGCAAGAGTACAATCTACGCAATAAAAATTTCTTATTTTATGCTATAAAATAAATATGCAAATGTCAAAATAATAAAATAAACTTACCGGGTATGCAAATGTCAAAATAATAAAATAAACTTACGGCGTGCAGAGTTTGATGTTTGATTTGTTGGAGGTTGTGTAGTTGGTTGAGACACACTTGTAGATGTTGAATCGCGCTTTCTCCTTTTCTCTAATGCCTCTTTTTGTCTAGTCCTAGAAACTCCTTTTGGCCACTTACGAATAGGATCCAAAACATTCTCATCATCCAAGCAATTTCTATCTTCTCCCAAATCTACAGTAGTATCAACAATATTTTTTTCTCCATATGTGACTTCATGTCCATTTCCTGAACTTCTTCCTCAATGCGACCTAAGAGTCTAAAACCAATTCCGGCCTTATCATTGCTTTCGGCGCACAAATTCATGACAATGAATGCCCTACGCATTAAATTGTTTAAGAGTATAACTTTTGAATCCTTCTCGGAAGTTCCAATTTCTGGATTTTGTGCAACTGATTTTTCTTGTTTCTTAGCGTCTTTTGTCCACCTTTTCACTATGTACTGACTTGGGATTGTGTTTATGCCAGCTACATAGTTTAAGATGCATAAAAATGATGACATAATAACCCCATTAATTCAAACTTTTGACAGCCACAAGTGATACTTAAATCGGAGGGGCTAAAATAAACAATGTTCTCAAGAGCACTTCCTCGAACCCGAACCATATATACCTTATCCAACGCCCGAGTACCGATATCTTCAAATTTACATGACATACATTGTAAGAATTCATCTTCAAACATTTTGAAAACTTTTAGTGTGTAAACACTGGCCGCATGCTTTAATATACCATTTCCACGTACACAAAGCTTAGGAGTTCCACGTGCATTTTTGTAATTACTTTCTTTCTCAATTTCCCGCATGCGAAACACACTATCTTCATAATGCTGAACAAAGAGCGTAATGGTCTGAGTCTTACCTGAAAATTGATGAAAAACATTGTTGGTACTTTCACTTCTTTGAGTAGACCGAATATTGGCCGAGAAAGTCCCACGATTGAATGCCACTGACCACTTATACCTCAAATCATATAAATTACTCAACCAATTATTATCTGCAACTTCCCATTCGTGCACCATTGTAGACCACTTGGATTCAAATTCCTTCTCACATTCACAAGTCTTTAAGAGATAATTGAATTTCTATTTAAATCTAGGTCTGGAATAGAGATGACTAATGTGTTGAGCTGCATTTTTACCAATATGCCATGTACATAAACGATGGCATGAAATTAGGGAATACCTGTCGAATAGCGTTTGCCATTGCTTGATCTTTATCAGTAAAAATAGTCTTTGGAGCTTTACTTCCCATGGCTTCCATAAAAGTCTCAAACAGCCAAACAAATGATTTGCTTGTCTCATCTTGCAAAAATGAGCAGCCAAAATATATATTCTTCCAGTGATTGTTAACACCTACAAAGGGAGCACACACCATATTATATTTATTGGTGCGAAAAGTAGTATCAAATATAATCACGTCCCCATAAAGCTCATAATCATTTCCTGCACCATCAGTATTAAAAACATTACGCAATCGACCTTGCTCATCAAGTTGCACATGATAGAAGAATAATGGACTTTCAACCATCTTTCTTTTTAAAGTAATTGACCAAGCTTTGCGCATCCCCTGGACCGATCATATTTTCCCTTTCAGCTTGCACAAAATTATGGCAGTCCGTCTCAGTCAATCCCATATTTTGAACACCGCCAACTTCTTTTGCCAAGTAATTATATGCTTTAGTTGGTCCAATACCTGACGTTGTCATCGACTTAATGATACTCTTGCTTGTCTCCGTCATCTTTCGGGAGGATCGCATAAAACGACGTTGTTCAGGATGAACGAAAGGATGATTATGCTCTGGATTAAATTTTGTAATTACCCATTCGTCATTCACAACCTCGAATGTGACACTAGCGGGGCTGTAAGTCTTTGTGTTCGCTTTTGTAAATGTTTTCTCAACTACGTCTGAATCACCATTCTGGCTTTTTCCAGCTTTGCTACACACTAATATACGACCACGAAGTACGTCTGAATTTCCTTTCCAGAGTGGATTATGTTTCCTTATGCTAAACCCAATATTCATAGCATATGCATTATACATGTCATACGCGGCTTTATCGCTTGCAGCAGCCATGCCAATTTTAACTCGGTCACATCATTTTGAGATTGTGAAACGTTGAAATCCCTCTGTGCATTACTAGTATTTGTGCTCATGTCTACTTCTACAAATTAAACAATAAAAAATAAAAATCCAATTAAATATACAAACTAAGTTCTCATTATAAAGAATCGTAAGAAGTTTAAAACATACCTGTGGGGAATTCCATGTTTTCATCTACAAATTTCTTTTGAGACTCTTTATCTACAAATTAAAAAAAAAACTAATTAAAAATCCAATTAAATATACGAATTAAGTTCTCATATAAAGAATTGGAAGAAGTTAAAAAACATACCTCTAAGAAATTCCATGACTTGCAGTGAAATTTACGAGGCCGAATTGTGTTGCATATGAAGATTTCAAAAAATTCTTAGTGGAAGAGAAGGTTAATTATATTTTAATGTTGAATGAAGAAGAGAACTTACAGGAGCAAGGAAGGTGTGGTTCATGAGAGGTGTTTTTTTTATACGTTGGAGGAGAGAGTGACAGAGATGAGAGTAAGTTTGCACGTGAGGAAAGAAAGTGAGTGGAGAAAAAAATGGAGAAGTAGTTTGGGTTTGGTATACTTTGGTGGAGACAGAGAAAGAGATGAGAGAGAGATATGCACGTTAGGAACGCAAGAAAAGGACGGGCGCGTGAGAGAAAAATGAGGAGATTGTTAACGGAGAGTTAACATCATTTTTGTGTGGGTCCGAGTGGACTTATTCATGCCACTTTGCGCTGAATTGTCAATCGCCGAGTGGAGTGGAGCACCACACGGCGCTGCCCACGTGGTGCTCTTGGAGCACCTAAAAATTTCTCCTGTACTTGTCCTTACTGACTCACTAATGCTTCCCATACCTTGAAGTTAGATTCTATCGGAAACCGTGAGTTTCATAGTAGTATGACCTAGGCTCCATTTTCTTGTTTAATTTGTCCCAATTTAGAAAAAGATAAAGCATTATTAAGCTTCAAAGTTTACATTTAAATAAAAAAAAAAATCTTCCATTTTCTTCTACTTGTAAAATGCATGTGCACGTGCGTTGTACCTGCACGTGCATTGCACGTGGATATTATTCTAATTGTCGTTTTGGTTTGATGCAAACATAGGAGAGTATATAATCTCTTCGTCGGTTTGGTTTACTGGAAATGTAAAAGAGATTAGCTAATATGTTGCGAAAGAATATTTATAACTTTCCAAGCGGCACTAAATCACTATACCAAGGAATAAATTTCACAAATACATCGCATCCAGCGAAACATGTAAATCTCGATTAACACAAAATGGAGTTTGTACTTGCGAACTTACATTCAGCAAGTTTTGTATTAATTTAACTTTATACATGGATAACATTTAAAATGTATATGATATATAATTACATCAGAATAAACAGAAAACTATTAAAGTCTGCAACGCCAATAACGTTGTCTAAGTTGTTCACCATGTTTGCAGCAAGTAACGTTGTTTATGTGTAGATTTTTTTGGTACTGTTTTTGTTAAAGTTGAGGGTAAAATTGTCTTTACAGAATGTTATTAACTTTCAATGAAGTCTTATTGGAGTACTGGTGGGGATGGCAACGGGTCGGATCCGGATCGGATCAGGCCCTTCCCGATCCAGATCCAACTAGGAGAAATGGGATCCAGATCCGATCCTGATCCGTTCGGATCATCACCGGATTCGGATCAGATCGGATTGGGTCTCATTCAGCTGATCCAAATTCGATCTGTAGATCCATATAGTACGTGATCGGATCGAATTTGGATCGGATCCGACTCGAGTTTGCAATAAAATTGAAAAAATAACATAAAAATATAAACACTATTTCATATGCTAGAGCGTGTTCGTAAGTTTTGAAGGCTAAAAAACAAAGGAAATAGTTTTGTATGTTGGAGTTACTATAGTGTTCTTCTTTCAAGTTTAAGTGGGGATGTAATAGGGGTATATTCTTAAATAACACAAATACGTCGGATCATATCGGGTCGGAACCCGGTGGATCAGCCCTCAGATGCAGATCCAGATCCAAATCCGTTCGGTTCTGGCTTACCAGATCCAAATCCTATCCATTTACAATTGGATCGGATTCGGATCCGATCCATTCGGCTCGAATCGCTCGGATCTCATACCGGATCGGACCATATTGCCATCCCTAAGTACTGGATAATACCCATCCGACCATTTAAATTTTAGTCTTAAACAGGTAAGTCCACATAATGTTCTGGTCTACATGTAGGCATATGACATATGCTGCTTATTTTCAGCATCGAGTATGGAGAAATCATTAAAATACTTTTCCTTGAACACCCGATGAATGAGCCTATTTGGGTTCTGTTTGAAGTTCCACCCTGTTTTGCTAAGAGAGAAATGTTAAATCCTGGGAACCCTTAAAGCCCAGAACACATGAGCATTTACTATATTTAAGAGATTCACAACCAATTCAATGTAGATTTTTTTTTATCAATATCATTACCCAACCAAAACCCCTTATCAATTTCTCAAATTTTAACTTATCCAAGTTGGAAAAAGAAAACAATCCATAGCGTAATTCGGGATATATTAAGCAACAACCTTTATTAATATTTCCTTAGATACTGCCGATAATATTTTTTTACTTCATGTCTTTAATTGGATGCTTACTCTCTCAGTTAACTGATGAAAAGTTACTATTTTTTTCCTTCCCATGGTTGTTAATAGGACGAAGTAGGAGTCATGTTGTTCGGAAATTGGAATGCCACACAAATCATGGCGCAACTTTATTTACTTCATTCACATTCCCTCATAAAACCGCTTCCTATTTCTAAGTATTCAGCACATGTCCCGAGGCGACTTCATATTTGTTTAATACATGTAATAAATGTGTAACTTCATCTGTGCGAGCCTTTAGGAAAGTAAGTTGTCATTAGCAAAAAAAAAGAGGTGGGTGCCTCTAGGTCCCCTCGGGATGCACAGACTCCTATAATAATATTATTTTGAGATTCGCAAGTAACCCTCCGGGACAGGGTTTCGCTTACCAGTAAGAAGATGTAGGGGATAGGGGACAACAGTGCCTCAAACCTTTCTCTGGTATGACTTTTCCCATAACTTTTTTCCATTTACCACAATACTTCTATCCAACGTAACTCGAAGCCCATCCGCTCCATGATGGCTCGCTGCAAATCTATTCGACTATGTCATAAGCCATGCTCATATCAAGCTTTAGGGAGAATAACCTTCTTTCGATTCATTCTGCATTTCATTGTATGAATGAGCTCATAAGCTGTTAAAATTTTATCTGTAATCAGATGCCTGAGAACAAAATCAGAATGATTTTTAGAGATTGAAATCAGGAAGAATCTTCTTCATACGATTATCTAAACACTCTATAACCAACTTGTAAATACTAGTGCAAAGGCTAGTAGGTCTAAAATAAGAGACCTTACGAACTTTCTTTGTCTTAGGAATAAGAGAACAAAATGTATGATTAAATTTAGTTATCTCAACTGTTTCGTTAAGGATTCGAATGCATATACTTTCAAGCTGCGGCCCCACGATGCTCCATAACTTCTGATAAAAAATAGCCTAGTATGCGTCCTCCCTTGGTGCCGTAAGAGGCGTCATTTGCTTAAGATCTTGCTCACCTCTTCACCCAACAAAGGGGACATATAACATAACGATGTTCTCTGAAGAAAGGAAGTCTTCCACTCCTCCAAGTAAATCCTCCATTTGTACCCGGGAGGGATTGGTAGAGGAAAATGTTCCTGAAAAGAATTCCTCACGTAACCTGATTATTTCTATGGTTTCAGTGCGCCATACACCAGTGTTATCATCTAATCCCCGGATCGCATTTTTGGATATTCTGATACTTGCAAAAAAAGTCTGTATTTTGATCCACTTTGGCGAGCCATAATGTGCGCGAGCGTTGGCACCACATATCGTCCTCCATTTATAGGAGTTTATTTATACTTTTCCTAATGGTTCTCGTCTCATCCATTGTTTCTTGTGTTTGCGGCAGGGCACCCTGATGTGCCAGCATAGCTCGGTATCTATGAAACTGATTTCTTACCGAGCCAAATTCATTTCTTTACCAATTTTTCGGACTTTCTGCAACCGCACTTAACTTTTCTACAACGTCTCATTGGGAAGTATCCTAATTTGATCGCATAATGTTGCTACAAATTTTGTGTTGTAGCTAAATTGCTTTGTATTGGAACCTCCATTCCCCCCTCACTGGACAGTAATGTAGGAATGGCAATAGGATCAATACTCTAGAGGAGGGGGGGGGGTTGAATAGAGTATGACAACTTTTGCAAATTTTGCTAAAAGAGTGGTTTCAAAGATATTTGTGAAGTGCAGCAAATATTTCAAGGCCTTGAAATGTGTTTCAAGTCCTTAGAATCAATACAGAAAGTAAAGAGAAAGTTGATAGTTTTCAAGACCTTGAAATGAGTTTCAAGCCCTTGAACAAAAACCTGTTTTGAGCAGTATATGAGCTAAGTAAAGTACAGCAAAGTAAATGCAAGAGACACAGTGATTTATAGAGTTCAGTCCACTTGGACCTACGTCTCTACATCAGGGACATAATCCCTGCAGGATTTTCAACTCAATTCTTATTAATCAATCGCTAAACCCTAGATCTCAAGCACAGATAGATGCCTTACTCTGTTACAGCTTGTGGTTCTCACTAACCTATCTAGTACCTGCTCTAGCTAACTGATTAATGACACGATCCAACCGCAAGTGTACGACTGTCGCGTGTAGTAATATCCGGTAATCCGAGTTGTCGAACCCAAGAGACTTCGTTCTGAATTAATTATTAATTCTAAACCTTGTGTGGGCAAATCGCGTTGTTTGTTGTCTGATTCTACTAAAATAAAGAAACAACTACTCAATTAATCGAATGAATAACTTCACGATTAATGGAGAATGAATATAAGAGTTACTCAATAAAGTGACAAGTACCGGGAATTCTCTCATGGATCACTAGGGATAATATGAACAACGCTATGATTAATGAAACACTAACACATCTTCTCTTATTAATAAAGCAAAATATAACTCGCCGAGTTACCAAAAATGTTATCTATACCTAAAATCAAATCAAACTGAGTTACCAAGCTTAATTCAATTGTAGGCATGCATTAATGTTCATTATTCTACTTTAACGATCCAAGTTACCACTATTGAGTTACCAAGTAATGGTTCGACTAGGTGAGACGTTCACTTTACCGACTAGTTCTCACGGAGTTACCACGTGAGTACTAATTAAAATCATTCCTATATTAGCTGAGCGCAAGAAAGATAAAGATGAACACATAAACGATTCATAATAATAGAAGAACGCACTGATTAAGCTAAAACGGGAATCACAACCTCGAAGCGAGTTGTTCATATAAAACTCTAGCTACCTAATGATAATTCCCAGCAATAAGAGACGTAGCTACGATTACACATGATCAAAGTACCAAGTTCTATCATCATAAATCAAAAACTAAAGAGAAGAAGAAAGAGAAATCAAGCGAAGAATCCAAAGCTCCCAAGCACTCCCAAAGCTCCAAGAACACTCCTTGCTATCCAACGTAGGTAGAATAGTGCAAAAACACGGACTACTAGGTCTAAAAAAGTCCCTCAAGCATCTAGCTTTCGAACTATTACAAAACAGCCCCGAAATGCTGAGTTTTGCGCTCTGTTCGCACGTACACAAACGTGTTCATACGAACACCTTGTTCCTACGAGCAAAATTGGCTTGTTCCCACAAATTTTCTGAGAGTTTCCAGTGTTTCTGTTTTCATGAACACACTAAGTGTTCGCACGAACACCCCTGGAGATGAGTTCTAATTTTCAGCCTCTTCGTCGGACCATAACTTTCTCGTCCGATCTCTGCTTGAGCTCCACGACCTATCGTTGGAAAGCTCTTTGACTCTACTTTCATTTGCCACTAGTCTCACTCCAAAATTCATAGTAGAACTCAAGATAATCTTGAAATAGTGAAGATTGGTCACTTTTGCTCCTCCCACTTTGCTTCTCTTGCTTCCTCTTGACTTCCGAAGCTCGTTTCTTCTCTCCACCTTCTCTCCTCATGCAATGTTCCTGTAACTCACAACACGGACACTACCGCAAAGATCAAATGTGACAAAATCATGCAAAGAATACGTACAACTATTCAAGAAACGTCCGGATTTTACGTTTAAGCTCAAAAACATACAAATTCTCATTTTCTTCCCAATTAAGCCAGAATCTCATCACTTTGCACAGGATTGCACGCAAATAGCAATGTTTCACATATGAAAGATGAATCCAACTAAAGAGTTATCAAATACCCCACAATTTCAATTTGCGCATCCCGAGCAAAGTCTCATCTACTGCATCTAACTGTCTAGTAGCCAACACGACTCAAACTACTCTAACATTACTCATGACACTACAATGCAACAAGATGATGCAAATGCAATTCTAGACTCGATCTTAAAACATAAAACACAAACATATATATAAGAAAACACAAAGTTTTTATCTTTTTGGGTGAGATAGGGCAATCTCAAACCGGTTCTTATGGATTGATAAAGAATCTAGGGACAATGCATGAATTGCAACTAAACTCGACAACAAGAATTTCCCCTAGTTAGTATAGAAAGCCTAGCTTTACTAAATATAAGAATAACCTGCCTCTTCGCGTGTGCCGACAAAATAAGAGGCTACGCTAGGCCAAGCCACATTCACGGTCCGACCTCCTATTCCACTAATGGTTTAGAATGTTGAGGCTTAAGGACACAAGGATGATCATGAAGTAACAAGTCCTAAAGCGTCACATCCTCACACTTAAATCCACATCTCACACACCCTCACCACGATTATAGAAACCGCAACCCGAAACTCACCGTCTCCGGCCCTCGGTCCCCTCAAACCCCGGTACAATAATGTTCTCGGTGGCCACCGTTGCGGCACGAAATGAAAACTTTCATCAATGAACTAGTACCTTCCACCACTTGATTTCCATTAAGCTCCATTCATTCCTTTATTCAACCTCTCCTTTTTTCTCTCTTTTCTTTTTTCATTTTCTATTTGTTGATATTTCTTTTCTTTCAATCTCTCAATATCAACATAATACTCCAAATTATACAAGTTGTCTCCCAACAGTTCAGCCAAGCAGGTACGTTAAGGGGAGGAAATAAACAATCCAGTGAATATGTATCACACGTATAATTCATCTCCCCCTAACTCGATGAAGTATACGGTGCCACCAAACAAATCCACAAACAAGTCCAAGTACATGTAGGAGGATGGAGTCGTTAAAAGCTCAATGTCCATAGGCTAAAGTCTACACCCCCACACTAGAAGATAGCCATGTCCACTCTCAAATAGTCAAACAAATATGTCACGTTCCTAATCCAACCGAACCTCCTACACCAAGATGAAAGAAATCCAATACCTAGCATGATCCACCAATTAAGATCAACCAACCTCATTTCGTGCGGATTATACGTCACGCACTCACGGCTCTCCACAACTGTGTCCATGGTATAATGACATGGAACACCGCCACACCTAAGTGCGCAAGCCTACACACTCACCCTCGCATCCTCTCGAAGATATCAATTAACGCGCATGCGATCATGTAGAACTCACAAGTATGTGAAAATAAGTTCTTGTAGGGTTTTGATCATGGATGCGCAGCGGGAGAAATAATTATCCATTCAAGACCCTCCAAGGATCACATGAAGAGAATCATAACGATTGTAAAGGAAGAAACAAGTAACACACCTTAGAGGTCTCCTGTGATGACTTGTAACGTGAAAAGCATCACGTCTCTACGGTTGATCCACACCTAGAGGTGAGATCTAGATCATCCAACTCCTTGTTCTTGCTAGGAAGAATGGAAGAGGAAGAAGAAATCACGCAACATATCACCAAGGAAGAGAGTTCGGACCCTATTGGTGGCCGACGGGTAGAGGGGCGGCAATGAGAGGGCTTCGGCCTCCTTTGTTGCTCTCTCTCTCTCATATCTTTTATTCCATCCTACTCTAAGTAAGTAGATGTGTGTAGAGAAAATAAGATAGGAGTGTTCTTTATATATTCCAACAACTCCTTGTCCTACTACATGAAGAACCCCTCTCCTAATCCTACTCAAATAAGGATTAGTCCCTTTTGCAAACTAGTCCTAATCATGTCCATGTATGGATTAGTTCTCTTTGCAAATTAATCCTAATCATGTCTCTACATGAACTAGTCCACCTTGGCAAATCCCAATCATGTCTATACATGGATTAGTCCAACTTGCATATTAGTCATACTAAGTTAGCAAGTTGTTGCGATTTGATCCTTTAATTAATCATATTAATTAATTAATTCCCAATTCTAGTTCACCCCGATATGGCGTGTGAACCCATAGGTTTTATTTAGTTGGTAGTAACAAATTACTAATATGGAGCGGCCTTTAGCAAGACATCCATTCTACCCAACAAATAGAATAGTCATCATGACAAACCTTGTGCAAGTATTGTCTCATCCCTTTGTCTCAATATCCGGATTGGAAACGAGACATATAAGTCACACTCGTATATCCAATCCATAGTTCCTCGATCCCGGGAATAGCCTTATTCGTGCAAATAACATCGATATCCCATATTGATTTATTTGAGTCTGGCCAGACATTCTATAAGCACTAACCCTCGAGTGGCCTAGGATATTCTCTCCCGTTATGAGGGAGGTACAAATTCTATCTACATCACTACGCTATCTAATCTTGGTTCCTATTGTGTCCAATACGCTCCTTTATGGCATTTGACGCTACCAAAACACAATATTCCACAACTATATGAGCTAGTGACTTCAAGTCTAAGGATGACAATACTGTTGTCACCGTGAGAAACACTTGTGACTTTACATAACTTGTACGTAGCCTTATCGAAGATGGGTCAATCCAGTATGCCATTACTCCTACTGCATACCCATGTGTTGGAGCATGATATCTCCATATGAATCCAACGCCATACTAGTCTATAGATGATTGTCCTATTAATCATTATAATCGACTAGGGATATTTAAGAATATAACATTTATATTCTAAGGACTTCACTCATGTTAACATATCTCTATACCGATAACATAATGGTTCGTAAATCCACATATTTTTCACAATAATTTGATTGCCTCTAGGGCACAATTCCAACAACTCTCCCTCATTGAACCACCTCAACTACTTCTCCCTCGTGACGCAGTAAAGTGGTGATTATAAACGATTTGTGATGAAGGCCAAGAATTGTCACCCTATGTCAAGAAGTTACCAAATAAACAAAGGTTCAAAGCGGGATTACTAGTGGTCCTACAAGGTGAGATCTAACAAGCACTGAGTGCTCTAATACGCATCCTTGCACAACTTTTCTGTGTGCCACTACGAGGCGGGCTGGCGACTACCTAAAACGCACACATGAATGTTCGGCTTGTTTAGCTCACACCTAGCTCAACTCTTGTAAGAAACCGACACACACTTTAGATTTGAAAATCAAGTCAATGTATTAAAATAGGCAGGCATTCCCGTAAAGAAAGATCTCTATACGTACTAGGGGGAACTCACATTGTCATTCTCGGTCGCAAGTCATGCCCTTTGCCTAAAGTTCTCACACTCCTCGATTTTACCAAATTTTACGCTTTTTTTGATAGCCCTTTCCGAATTTTCAATTTTATCATGTTTTTGTATTTTTTTATAATATCCTAACGCTATATGCAATGCTTCGACACGAAAAAATTGACTCTACACAATTTACTTTGTTGGTGGGTATAATCAATTATGTAAAAGTGCAAACCAGATATAAATCTACACTACACAATACGACAGTATAAGTAAAAACTTAACAAAAACCACAATACTGACTCACAATACAATCTAAGCACATCCTACATGTAACTGGCTATGCAAGACACTTGGCTAGCAACAGATAAACCACCCCACACTGAATGCTTCATTTTCCTCAATGAATTTAGAGATCAAGGAGAACACTCAACATTCAATGCAACAAGCTAGTAGATGAGTTGGAGAATGACATATACATTACAAATGACACAAAATCCAGCAAAATAAAAAGATACTCACAACCACCTCAAGGGTGGGGAAGAAATCGCGCCAAGCAGTCCCCAAGCACAGTAGTGGCGCCACCATGCTCCCAACGGTCAGTGTGTACTCGCACACCAGGGTCGACTGCCTCCTCTGTTAAAATTCATGGCTGAAGAATCGCCAACTCGCCAATGCAAGCCCCTATGAAGGTCGCGTGTTCCATGGCACACCGGGGTAGACTATCCCATAACCTGCTCATATATGTCACTAGGAAGCATCATTAGTCCCTCTCTCATATCTACAAGATAAGTATATAAGAACACAACACAACTGTATTTAAATACGCACTCCCTACACTAGAGCAATATATTGGTTGGGTTGCCTCCCAACAAGCGCCTTGTAATTTAAGGTCGACGACCCGACCCAGTTACCTCAAATATGTTAAGGAGGCATAGCACGACGTGCCTCCTCCTTCAATATCTTGCTCTTGATCTTTTAAAGCACATCATGTGCACTCACAACATTTGGCTGATTTTCTGATGCGGGTGGATCGGGTTGCAAAACTGTAAACAACCCAAGAGTAGGATCCACTGCTTCCTCTCTAAACTTAATCATTGATTCTTCCCCTTGCCCGGATTGAATGCCTTGCTTACAAGTGATGAATCTAGAGCTTTTATAGTCAATTCCTCTGTCTCCAGATCCACCTTTGCGCGCATTGTCTTCAAAAGCGGTCTTCCAAAGATGAGTGGAACATCGCGATCCTCCTTGATTTCCACTATCACAAAGTCAGCTGGAAAGACAAATGCACCCACTTTAACAAGCAAGTTCTCAATCACCCCATTTGCAGTAACAATAGAATTGTCTGCCAGTTGTAGACCCATCTTCACTGGGGTTGGCGCACCAATGCTGAAATAGGGACAATGGCATGAGATTATACTCGCGTCTAAATCACAGAGCCCATGCCCGTGGTATCCACCCCCAAGAGTGCAGCTTAAGATGACACTGCCTGGATCTCTCATCTTGGCAATGTCTCTCTGAATCACTGTACTACACGTCTCTGTCAGCTTCACCGTGGCATAAGGGTCTATGCTCTTCTTGCCCCATAGGATCTCATTCCAGAACTTCTTGTACTTGGGCATTTGAGCAAGTGCTTACACAAGAGTAATGTTTATTTGCAGTTGTTTGAATATGTCATAAATCTCCCAAAGTGTTCCTCATGATTCCTCTTTATTTCCGTCAAATATGGCACATCGGGCACATACTTAGCCGGATTTAGAGTGTTCTTGGGCTCTTCTTTCTTTTCAACCGTGTCCTTTGACTGGGGAATCACGACCTTGAGCACTTCTTTACCCAATTCTCTTTCTGTAGCTTTAGTAGCTTCAACTCTCGCATGGCTAGGATATGGAGGACTCTGAGTAGTCACTCCACTGCAAGTAGTAATAGCTTTGAGCTATTCAGTAGGGAGAATGGTATTAGAAGGAAGCATACCTGGTGGCAATTTAACATTTTGATTCGCTATTTTCCCAATCCGCGTCTCATGAATTTTCATTGTGGCTTCCATGGAGAAAATTTTGCCCCCCCATTCTATCTTGATTAGCAAGCAATTTTCTGAATAAAGCGTTTGCCTTTGTTCCTCTTGTTGGTGAACCGGTTGCTTTGGAGCCTGTCTTTGCACTTGGTATGGGATAATAGGCTTTCGGCCGGGCGCATATAATCCACTGTTTGGATTGGCATAGCTGAAGTTGGTGTGATTTCGTTTATTGGGTTGATAATTGTTCGGCCACTATTGCTGTTGTGGCGGACCCATGTAGTTCACGTCTTCAATCCCATATCCTTGACTCTCATCCGCGATCATCTCTCTCACAGACTTCACTCATGTTGATGGATTCTTGACGTTAAAAGTTGAGGTCATGATTGTCATTTGTTGTTCAAGTTTCTGCTCCACCATTGACTCAATTTTGCTGACTAATGCCCCATCATATTTTCCTATGAGTCTCAATCCTCGTAGACTCATTCTTTGCCACATTGTTAAGCAAGTCTTGGCATTTCTGCACTTCTAAGCCCATAAATTTCTCTGGGCCATCATATCCAGTTCATTTGCTGTCTCCCTATCTAGGGTATTATAAAAGTAGTTGAGTAGTTTGTACCATGGTTCTCCATGAGTAGGACATCTGTGAAGGAGCTGAGTTAATTTCCGCCATGTGTATCTCAAGGAATCATCCTTCTGCTGAGTAAATTTTGTGATATCAGCCATTCGCTGTGAAACCTTGGACGGTGGAAGATATTTCCTGATAAATTCTTGGCAACACTCTACCATGTAGTAACACAACCCGCTGAAAGCTCCATGAGCCATGTCTTCGCTTTCCCCCATAAAGAAAAGGGAAAGAGCATCCACTTTACAGTTTTATCTGGCACTTGCTGATCATGAATTGTGGATGTAATCTGGTTGAAGTTAAGCAAGTGGGAATTTGGATCATCCCCTGCAGCTCCAGTGAACAAGCACTCATCTCGAACCATATTGATGAGCTACTGGCGCAATTCAAAATGAGATGCGTTGAAAGGTGGCCTATCGATAGTGGGCTGATATCCATCTGGCGTGGTTCTGAAGAAATCCACCAAAGGACGTTCATCATGCTAGACATTGTTTACTTGTGCCTCGATAGTTTGACCATTGTTGTCCGGATTATTGCCACCTTTGTTTCTGTTTCAACCATTGTTGCTGCCATACGCTCCTCAATTGTTCCCATCTTGTACCCCCACACCAGGAAGTGGTTGTGGATTTCGGGGGTTCAAGCGAGCCATAAGTGCTTCCATATCAACCATCCGAGCCCTGAGCTACTCGGTTTCTTGTGCTCTAGTGGTTGCTTCTTGCACAACTGCTATTCTGGCTGCCTCTGCATCTTGCACAGCCTTACGAAACCTTTCTAACTCAGATCTAGTCTGGTCATCCATAGGAACTAGGTCTGTCTTCCTCGAGTCTCTACGTCCTGTGCGCAATAAGGATTTCGGGTTTACTGGGTACAAAAACTCGTCTTTAGAACGGGTCATGCACCGTGCTATTCAACCGGACACACACCACACAAAGAAAGTAGGTGAGCAACAGATATAAACAAATAAAAGTAAAAATCCCTAAGTCTAGGAATTATAACTAATTTAGCCAAAGTCCTCGGCAGCAGCGCAAAAAACTTGACACAATCCAACAACAAGTGTACGCTGTCGCGTGTAGTAATATCTGGTAATCCGGGTTGTCGAACCCAAGAAACTTCGTTCTGAATTAATTATTAATTATACACCTTGTGTGGGCAAATCGCGTTGTTTGTTTTCCAATTATACTAAAATAAAGAAACAACTAGTCAGTTAATCGAATGAATAACTTAACGATTAATGGAGAATGAATATAAGAGTTACTCAATAAACTGACAAGTACCGGGAATTCTCTCGTGATCACTAGGGATAATATGAACTACGCTTTGATTTGTGAAACACTAACACGTCTTCTCTTATTAATCAAGAAAAATATAACTCCCCGAGTTACCAAACAAGTTATCTATACCTCAAATCAATTCAAACCGAGTAACCAAGCATAATTCAATTCTAGGCATGCATTAATGTTCATTATTCTATTTTAGTGATCCTAGTTAAAACTACCGAGTTACCAAGTCATGATTCGAATTTGTGAAACGTTCACTTTACCGAATAGTTCTCATGGAGTTACCACGTGAGTACTAATTAAAATCAATCCTACATTAGCTAAGCGCAAGAAAGATAAATATCAACACATAAACGATTCATAATAATAGCAGAACGCATTGATTAAGCCAAAACGTGAATCACAACCTCAAAGCGAGTTGTTCATATCAAACCCTAGCTACCTAATGAGAATTCCCTGCAATAAGAGACTTAGATACGACTACAGATTATAAAAGTACCAAGTTTCATCATCATAAATCAAAAACTAAAGAGAAGAAGAAGAAAGAAATCAAACGAAGAATCCAAAGCTCCCAAACACGCTCCCAAAGCTCCAAGAACACTCCTTGCTATCCAATGTAGGTAGAATAATGCCAAAACACGGAATACTAGGTCTTAACGAGTCCCCCAAGAATCTAGCTTTCGAAATATTACAAAACAACCCCGAAATTTTGAGTTTTGCGCTCTGTTCGCACGAACACAAAAGTGTTCATACGAACACCTGTTTGTACAAACAGTCGAATGCTCGTACGAGCACTTGTTCCTACGAGAAAAATTGGATTGTTCCCACAAACTTTCAGAGAGTTTCCAATGTTTCTGTTTGCACGACACACCAAGTGTTTTCACGAACGCCCCTGGAGACGAGCTCAAATTTTCAGCCTCTTCGACGGACCATAAATTTCTTGTCCGATCTCCGTTTGAGCTCCGCGACCTATCGTTGGAAAGCTCTTTGACTCTACTTTCATTTTCCACTGGTATCACTCCAAAATTCATCATACAAATAAAAATAATCTCGAAATAGTGAAGATTGGTCACTTTCCTTCTCCCACTTCGTTTCTCTTGCTTTCTCTTGACTTCCGAAGCTCGTTTCTTCTCTCCACTTGCTATCCTCATGCAATGTTCCTATAAATCACAAACACGAACGCTACCGAAAAGATCAAATGTGACAAAATCATGCAAATCATACGTAAAACTATTCAAGAAACGCCCGGATTGTACATTTATGCACAAAAACATACAAATTCTTATTTTCTTCCCAATTAAGCCCGAATCTCATCACTTTGCACCGGAACACACACAAATAGAAATGTTTCACATACGAAAGATGATTCAAACTAAGGAGTTATCAATTAACTAGGACTTATCAATTGTTCACCTTGAACAATTCACGAGAATCAGAACCGGAAGTATTGTCTAAAAGATTTACAAATGATGATCAGAAGAGAAGAACCCTGAGAACTAAGTCTTCAGTGAGAATGCAGTGTTCTTCAGACGATTGGATTGAGTGATGTAGATCTTCTTCTTGGTTGCTTGTCAATCCTCTGTAGTGTTTGAATGTCTCTGTGTTTTTATCTGTACTGTCTCTCAAAATTCTTCAGCAATTCCCTCTTTTAAGCAGCCAGTTTGAATTGAAGATCTTCAGAATCTTCTCAACAAACTTTCCTAACATGTAGCTTCAAATCTTGACTCTTCTAACAGCTTCTTCCAATGGCTAGTTGCTCAGTATCTTCAAGGATAATGTCTTGAATTTGTTTAGGAGTAAGTTACGAAGGTCCAGATCAGATTTGAGCCACCACATAATAAATTAACTTGCTCAGTTTCCTTTTCTGCAACATCCAGTTTAGAATCTAATTCCTGCAAAATAGGCAACTGTGTATCCTTGCAAAACTTGGTCAAACAGATAGATTAATCATAGTTTAGAGCAGTATAATAATTTTTCTTTCATCATCAAGTAACATATAATCAATCATGGGAGCTCAGGAGCTGGAATAAAATAAAAAGCTCCCCCTAAGTTCATGCTGTATTATGCAGTACTTGTTTCAAACCCTTGAAAGCAGTTTCAAGGCCTTGAATCAGACAAGCTGTTTCAAGCCATTGAAACAGGCTGAACTTACAACCTCCCCCTTGGTGAAAGACAAAACCAAAACACTTTGAGGACTGAATCTCTGCAAAAAATATTCATTAGAGCATAGCAGAATCCATGACAATAAACTGTAACACAAAATATCTAAGTAATCCAACTTATTTCAGCAATGCAAAGCATTAGCAATGTCTAGAAAATCCTATTGATCTAAACCACATCTCTAATTCAGATAAAAAGTACTAAAAGTAAACAAATAAACAACCTAAATTTCTCCCCATTTTTGACTTCCATCAAAAAATAATGAGAAAATGTTGTATCAATGTTTGGAAAACTGAGAAAAATGAGTAAAATGTTTTGAAAAGATAGAAATTTTTTCAAGACTTTGAAGAGAAATTCAAGGCCTTGAAAAATAAAGAAAGAAGAGGCAATAATTAAAGGGCTGGGTCTCCATCTCACTTGGGATTTGCATCTTCTTCTCCATTGTCTTTTTCATCATCCTCATCATCTTGTTGTTTTTCTTCTTGATTTACATTACCTCCAGCACCACCAGCTTCTTCATACATTTGTTCATCAGTCACTATCTCTGGAATGAAAACTTTATTTTTCTTCTTATTGAGGTCCTTGATAAACATCCCAGAGTCTGGACCGTCAGCATCAGCTTGTTCCTGTTCTTCATCACCATGTTCCTGCACTACTTGTTTTTCTTTGTCCACTACCCCTGTAGCCTCATCCTGAGTTTTATGCTCACTGAAAAGATATTTGGTTGAACCTTCATCATCCCTCTTTGATCCTTCTGCAACCTAAGACACCTCTTCTTCCACATGAGGTACATTAATTATCTTGAAGATGCTTTCAACCATATACTTTACTTGCTTAAATCAGTGCCAACTCAGGCTGATTTTCCTTCAGCTCATCTATATCCTTCTCAATAATTTCAAGTATTTGAACCACAATGGAGAGGTCCTGAGGTTGAGAGGGTAGGTTTGAAGGAGGGGTCAAGGCCTTGGGTTTAGGAAACTTCTTGGATTGCAAATCCTTCTCAGACAGATCAGAGTATAACTTCCATATTCCGTCACTGGTTTTCACAAAACTATTTCTCTCAAATTCTTTCTCATCAAGCATGAAAAAACTAGTGGTAATGGTTTCCTCTCTGCTAGAAGTAAGGTCAAGGTGAAGAAAGAATGCACAAAGCAAATTAGCATAAGTCAAAGGGTGCTTTCTTTCTTTGGTCTGGGAGTAGAGAACGTGTTCCATCACAACTGTTGGAAGATCAATCTCATATCCATGAATGATATACATCAAATATAATACCCTTTCAGTCAACAGCTCTTTTGGATTCTCCCAAGGTACTACACACCTCATCAAGATTGTGAACAAAAATTTGGCTTCACCAGTTAGCACAGAGTGTGTTAACTGTTTAGAGGAGGTAAAGACATTTGGTAGAAAGAATTCTTCCCTAGCCAGTTTGAAAGCTTCAACTTTGTTGGGATAGTTTCTTTGTTATATCTCTTGGGACAGCCTAGAACATTGACAAACTCTGAGTGATCTAACTCCATTGTAGTCCCATAAACTTTAGTTTGAATCACTAGGTTGACAGATTTTTGAGTTGATTCATGTTCAGATAGAAAAGCCTGGTAAGCCTAGGGTAGGAAACTTCAGGAGGGTTTAAAACTTTCCAAAGAGAGCTTTTCTTCAGCCTCTTTACACACCCCAGATTCATGGTTTTCAACATGTTAACACTAACCATGCTAAACCATCTAACCATTGACCTCTAGCAGTTTGAGAAATAAACCACTTTTCTTACCATGGGACTGAGGCTTTTCTGAATAGATCTGCAGTTCTTTGCCAGTGCTTTTCTCTTGTTCAACCTCCACAGCTTTTTATTTTCCCTTGTCAGCAACTGTAGGCTTCTTCTTCTTCAACTTTTTTTGATTAGCCACTTGTTTCTCTGGTTGTTTCGCAGGAGCAGACTGATCTGCCTTCTACTTCTTGCTAGAAGTTGGTGTCAGATCTTTATTTCTTTTCTTCTTTCGAGGAGAAGGAGCCTTTTCTTCAGTTGGAGTTCTAGAACTAGAATCACCACTGATAGTTTGAATCACATCTTCTGCAATCTTCTTCTTCTTTTTTGAAACTACCGTTGAAACTCCAGCCATCCTATTCTTTGGGATTCTCTTCTTGTGCTCATTAGGGTTTGAGGGTAGAGAATAGATAGGCACGAGTGATACGGAGAAGAGAGAGAGACAGAAGAAGATAAATACTAGAGAGTTTGAGTCAGATAAGGAAACTGAAATATTTCCAATTCTCTTAAAGATCTTTACAGTTCAAATGAAATTCAAATTGGTGTGTGTTTGTGTGTGTGTGCGTGTGTGTGTGTGTGTGTGTGACGTGGGAAAGGAAATAAAATAATACTGATTTATTCGGAAATTGTTTTTAAAAATTAAATACAATATTGAGCAATTATCTACTGAGATATCACCCAATATTGAAAGATCCAATTTTTGACTAAATAGCACAAAGACTTATTTTCAAGGCTTTGGAAAGAATTTCAAGGCCTTGAAATGCTATACTACTGAAACAAGTAACATCAAGGATTTGAAACGATTTCAAGGCTTTGAAAACCAGTTCAAAGCTTTGAAACACATAAAAAGTTTACCTTAAACTTACCTGATACCCCCCTAAACCAATGCTTCCTGATTAAGCATACCCAACTCTAATCTGAGGGTTGTGAATATTTCTTCTGAATATGGTTTTGGTGAAGATATCTTCCAGTTGCTTGTTAGTAGAAACAAATCCAAGAATAATATCATCTTTCTCAGCATGATCTCTGATGAAATGACGTCTAACATCTACGTGTTTGGTTCTGGAATGCTGAACTGGATTCTTTGTTAATGGAATAACACTGGTGTTGTCACATTTGACAGGTATTTCTTTGAAATCAAATCCAAGATCCCTCATTTGCTGAGCAATCCACATCACTTGTGAGCAGCAGGCTCCAGCTGCTATATATTCAGCTTCAGCTGTTGATAATGCCACATAGTTCTGTTTCTTTGAATGCCAACTGATTAGGGATGAACCAAGGAATTGGAAACACCCTGATGTACTTTTTCTTTCAACTTTATATCCTTCAAAGTCAGCATCTGAATATCCACAAAGAGAGAAACTGCTTTGGATACCAAAGCCCTAAGTATTTGGTACCATTGAGATATGTGAATATTCTATTAACAGCAGTTAAATGTGACTCTTTGGGATCATATTGGACTCTTGTACACATACAGACACTAAACATAATGTCTGGTCTACTAGCAGTGAGATATAGCAAAGAACCAATCATACCTCTATACTCTTTTCTGATTTACACTCTTGCTAGCTTGATCGTTATTTAAGGATAGTGTAGAACTCATAGGAGTCTTTGTTACTTTGGACTGAGACATATTTTACTTTTTGATCAAGTCCTTAGTATACTTATTTTGATGCATAAAGATTCCTTTCTTCATCTGTTGTACATGGAGTCCAAGTAAGAAGTTCAATTCTCCCATTAAGCTCATCTCAAATTCCCTGCTCATAAGACTTGAGAAGTCCTTGCAAAGAGAATCATTAGTAGCTCCAAACAGAATATCATCAACATAGATTTGAACTACTAAAATGTCTTTCTCACGAGTCTTTATGAAAAGAGTTTTATCAACCAATCCTCTCTTGAAATCATTTTCAAGTAGAAACTTTGACAGCCTTTCATACCAAACCCTTGGAGCTTGTTTTAAACCATAGAGAGCTTTGTCAAGTTTATAAACATGATTTGGAAACTCATCACCTTCAAATCCAGGAGGTTGAGCCACATAAACTTCTTCTTGCAAGTAACCATTTAGAAATGCACACTTGACATCCATTTGAACAAGTTTAATATTCATGTAAGATGAAGATGCAAGTAACATTCTAATTGCTTCTAACCTGGCAACATGAGAAAAATTCTCCTCATAATCAGTACCTTATTTTTGGTTGTAGCCTTGAGCTACTAGTCTGGCTTTGTTTCTAATTACCTTGCCATTTTCATCTAACTTGTTTCTGATCACCCACCTTGTGCCAATAACAGATTGATCTTTAGGTGGAGGAAATAGATTCCACACCTTGTTTCTCTCAAATTCATTGAGTTCACTTGCATTGCACTGATCCATTCTTCTTATTCTAATGCTTCTTTCACATTCTTTGGGTTCTACAAGAGAAACAAAAGCGTTAAAAGCACATAAATTTTTCAATTGAGATCTTGTCTGTGTACCAGTAGATGGATCAGATAAAATGTTGTCAACTGGATGAGATGACAGATATTTGAATCTTTTTCTTGGAGTCCATGGCTTAGGTTCTCCAAGTAACTTTTCATTCCTTTGAGGTCTTGAGGAAGTGGGTTGATCATTTTGACTCTTCTGTTGCTCATTTTCAAGGCTTTGATAACCATTTTCATGGTCTTGAAAATTCTTCCTATTTTACTGCAAGCTTTCTTTGAAACCATGTGAAGTCTCTACTTCATCTTCTAACTCATGCTTGTTCAAGTTCAAGTCTGCAAAACTTTCATTCAAAGAACCATCATAGCTTTTATAAAAAATGACATGAATACTTTCTTCAACAAACTTAACTACCTTCATCACGTCTTGCATCAAACTTACCAATATCGTCCTTACTATTGTTGTGAACAAAACAAGTGCAGCCAAAAGGTTTGAAATATATAATATATGGTTTTATTCCTTTGAAAAGTTCATAGGGGGTCTTCTTCAAAATTGCCCTAATCAGGCACATGTTAAGTATGTAGTTGGCTGTGTTCACAGATTCTGCCCAGAATGACTTTGGTAACTTGTTCTCTAGAAGCATTGTCCTTGAAATATCTTCAAGAGTCCTGTTCTTTCTTTCAATAACACCATTCTGTTGAGGAGTTCTTGGAGCAGAAAATTTGTGAGAGATACCATACTTAGCACAAAATAAATCAAACTCAAGCTGATCAAATTCTCTACCATGATCACTTATGATTGAAGCAATTGGTAGGTTTTAAAAGTTTGAAGCTCCTTACAAAGCTTTGAAAATTCAGTTAGAGCTTCAGATTTTTCTCTAAGAAACATAACTCACGTGAATCTAGAATAATCATCAACAATAACTAACATATACTTCTTACCCTTTGGAGCTGGAGTCCTCATAGGACCACAAATATCCATGTGAAGTAGTTCAATGGGTCTAGTAGACTTACAAATTTCTTTGGTTTGAATGAGCTCCTTGTCTGCTTACCTTGCGCACAGGCTTTGCATACTTCATCATCTCTGAATTTGGTAGAAGGAAATCCTCTTACCAGGTCTTTAGAGATTAACTTGTTCAAGGTATGCAAGCTAATGTGTCCAAGCTTTCTATGAAAAAGCTTTGAATCCTCTTTCAAGGCCTTAAGACACTGTAAGCTTTCACCTACAACTTTGTTAGTGTGTAAGGTATAGACATTGTTTGAACTTGAGGAAGTGAGAACACAAACTCCAGATTTCTCATTTTTCACCAAACATACCTGTTTGTCAAAGATTTCCTTGTTAGCATTATCACAAAGCTGAGATACACTAAGCAGATTAAAGTTTAAACCATCAACTAAATAGACATCATAAATAGAATTTTTAGAGTCTGTACCAACTTTACCAATACCCAAAATGTTGCATTTCCCTTTTTCACCAAGTCTGATTGATCCTTCAGATTGCTCTTTTAGTTCTGCGAATAAAGATCTCTTTCCACTCATATGTCTGGAGCAACCACTGTCCATAAACCATCTTTGATCTTTACTCTTGGTGACAATCTGCAATCACCATTCAATGCCTTAACCAGCTGTTTGACGAAGTTTGGAATTTACATTCATATTCAGGTTCAACCATGTTAGGTGGTCTAACCCGCTTTGGAACCCAAATCTGTCTAACTTGTCCTTTAAGTTGAAATGGAAAAGTGTTTCTCATTATTTGAGGGTCTCTTCTTCGAAAAGGACAAGTCATTTTCACATGAACAATTCTGTTAAAGTAATGGTACTTAGGAGAAGTTTTGTTACTAACCTTAATAAATCCGGTGTTGCCTTTTTTGGGAAGTTTGGATTGTAGCCAATATCAGTTTTGTGAACACACTATAAGCTTCCTCCAAGAATCAAGTTTAGATTGTGTTCTGAGCCATCAAACTTTTTCATAGCCTTCTTAGCATCTTGAAGTTTCTCAGTTAGAGTATTCTTATGTTCCTCCAATTCATCACAATGATATCTTAGAGCAACAATGTTGTCACTAAAAAGAGAGTTCTCAGTTACTACTTCCTTGACTAGAGTTTTCAAGGCCTTGAAACTGGTTTCCAAGGCTTTGAAATCTTTGTCAGAATTTTTCTGAGAAATTTCAAGGCTTTGATTTTGACAAACAAGTTCCAAGTTTTATTTTGCTTTCTCATGAACCTTTTCTTTCAAAGTTCTAATTTCTTTCACATAGTCCTCCTCATTTAAAAGCATTGTTCTAAGATAATCGGTGAGGACATCCGTTGGTTTGGAAATCTAACAGTTTACCATTACCTCAATGTTCTTTTTAGAACTTTCATCACGCTTGCCCATAAGGCAGAATTTGGCTTGTTCTTCTTCAGATTCATAATCACTAGAAGAGTCAGAATCACTCCAGGAAGCTACCATAGTTTTCTTTCATCTGTCATGGTCTTTCTTCTGAAAATGTTTGCTCTTCTTGTGTGGTGATAACTCTTTAGTAGATTTATATTTATTTCATATTTAATATCGTTTTGCGTGATTCCGGGGTTAAAATATGAGTTTTACACTATGAATGTTGAGAAAACGTAGAGAGTTGAGTTTTTAGCACTTTATTGTTAATTCGGGCGTTTCGATGCATATTTCGATGTTATTTATAAAATATAATTGCTTGGTATGGCTGTCATGTTTTCTTGATAGGACCGGTTGCTAAACGATGGCTAGGAGGCATGAAACAAACTTCGGAATCAAAGCAAATTCAAGAGGAAACAAGAGAAGCAAAGTCGGAGGAGCAAAAGTGACCAATATCCAATGTTTTGATAGTCTCTCGAGTTCTACAATACATTTTGGAGTGAGACCAGTGTAAAATGAAAGTATACTCAAAGTGCTTTCCAACGATAGGTCACGGAGCTAAAACGGAGATCGGACGAGATAGTTATTGTCCGTCGAAGAGGATGAAAATCTGAGTTCATCTCCAGGGGTGTTCGTGCGAAAAAAAACACTTAGAAAAATTTTCAGCTGGCCAAAAAGGGTGGAAAAAGGAACTGCAAAATTGAACAAAATGTTCGTGCGAACAGAGAAAAAAATGTTGTTCGTGCGAACAAAGGGTCTGATCGCAATTTTTGGGGTTGTTTCGCAAATTTTTGAAAGTTGGAGCATTGAAGAATTATTCCAACCTAGGAGCCCGTGCAAAAGGGGATTGTTATTCATCTTTTGGAGCAGAAAACAAGGGGAGACGATGATTTAAGGCGGAGATCATCAATTCTTGAAGACTGCTCGTTTGATTTCTCTTATTTCCCCCTTATTGATTGATTATGGAGATTTATGTACTGATAAACAATTATATGTCTAGATAAACACTTTAAGCTAGGCAATTGATGAAGAACTAGGGTTTGATTAGCTTTTTCCGGATTGATGACTTGATTCATTATTTGAAAACTTAATTCTAGTTGATGTTCTTGTTAGCTTTCTTGTTCTTGTGCTTTAATCTTTATTATGCTTGGCTTGATCACCCGTAGTATGCTAGTTGTTGCTATAGTTGCACGATAATGAGATATTAGAGACGTGCTGAAGAACATAGGAAGTATTCTTGTAGTTCTCTGAGACCGATAGGAGAAGAGAGCTTGAATAACCGTGTGTGGGTTGTTTCGGTTTGTATCGGTAGGACTTATTGAAAACTTTGGACCGACAGGACCCGGTGAGTGAGCCTAACGAACCAACTAGAACTTAAGGGTAGACGACGATGGACCGAGAGGACCCGAAGTCAATCGATTAGGAAAATTCATGTGAGATCGACAGAAGAACATGATGAGTGTAGCCCGGTATAACTAAACATTACTAGAGTGTTTTAAGCGTAATCCGGAAACTGCTAAGTGCCCTAGGGATCATCAATTGCTTAGTTCTCTCCATAATCATATCA
Source organism: Linanthus parryae (assembly GCA_023055425.1). NCBI lineage: Eukaryota > Viridiplantae > Streptophyta > Magnoliopsida > Ericales > Polemoniaceae > Linanthus > Linanthus parryae. The sequence goes on from JALGPY010000007.1 coordinate 44,098,824, forward strand.
ATCAAACCTTTCTTCCTTTACCTTGAAAATCATATAAAAAGAGTTGCGTAGTTTGTCATTTACTTTAAGTCACTTGTTTGTGGGTGACAAACCTTCAAATCAAACACTTCTTACCGGTTATTTTGACTTTAAATTAATCGTCTACCTAAATAATCTCAAGACTGTCCCTATGGGTTCGACAACCTGAGCTTAATACTCATCTTTATTACTTCGACCGTGCACTTGCATATACACGTAAGAAATCGTGTCAAGTTTTTGGCGCCGTTGCCGAGGATAGCGGTAGATTGTTTAGTTAGAAATTAGTTTAGAGTTTTATTTTATTTTTATTTTTGTTACTATCAATTACCTCACGGGTGTGCCAGTGCTGTGATCTCAGGTAACGATGGTAGAGGGCGAAGAGCCGAGTAGCCCTACTCCAGAACAGATAGAAGCAATGTTAGCTGAGGCTAAAAAGGTACTGCGGAGGCAATGGCTAGGCAACAATCAAAACCATATAACAATTCTGGGAAGACCATAATCCAGGCATTTGAGGCGGATCTCAAGGGAACTGAACCAGCAATTGTGGTGCCACCAATTCAAGGAGAAAGCTTCTGCCTCAAGCTGTCCACAATTCAATTCATACAAGATCAGTGCACATTTACTGGGGCAGAAGAAGAAGATCCTCATGCATTCATTGGAAAATTTCAGAACACGTGCCAGGTAATACGCTACAAGGGGGTCACTGTTGAATCACTTAAATTGTTGTTATTACCTCATTGCCTCACAGGATCTGCTAAAGATTGGCTGGATTATTTTCCTTCCAACTCAATCACAACGTGGGAAGATTGTGTCTCTTTGTTTATGTGCGAATTCTTTCCAATATCACGTATGATTCAGCTGCAGAACGAGATATGAAATTTTAGGCAAAGCAGAATGAATCACTCGTCACAGCATGGGAGCGCCTCACTTTCTTGCTGCGTAAATGCCCCAATCATGGCATTGACAGAGCTCATATCATTCAGGTATTCCATAATGGGCTTGACAAGGCTGATAAAAATAAGATTGATTTGGAAGCTAGAGGTAGCTTCTTGTTCAAATGGGATGTGGAGGGTCCATATGAGTTGATGAGACGTGTGTTTGAGCAAGAGGAGAGCTTGGATTATGAGTTCCAGCATCAAGAACCAATGAAGCATAGCTCACTGGTACATAGCATGGTTCAGGTGAATGCGGTGGAGGCAGGGCATGAAGTAGCTAGTCCAGAGATGCATCATCAGCAGCCAGTACCACCTTCAGATTTGACCGAGATGACAGGGATAATAAAGGTAATGGCTCAGCACATGACGGACATGTCCACACATGTCAGCTCTTTCGCAATTGCACTTCAGGTGGCTCAAGCAGAAATAAAAGATCTGAAAGAGAAAATCGAACAAAGAGCACCAAGCAACATTGTTCATACTTCTGAGGAGCAATCTCAAACCATCACAACTCGAAGTGGTATTGCACTTGAGGATCCACCATATCCGAGTCATGCCAGAGCTACAGCATCAAAGGCCAAGGAACATGAAGTCTTCGATTCTGAGAAGTCACCTGTCATGATCCCCCAATCAAAGGCCATGATTCACCAGGATGCATAGAAATCTACTGAGGTACCACTTTCATCTCCTCCTTCTTCTCCAGAACTACCATTTCCATTACGTACTAGGAAGAAGAAGGACGATTCTGAGGAATACAGGCGCTTTCTAAACGTGTTTTCAAAACTGCACATTAATATTGCGTTGATTGAGGCACTTCAAAAGATACCAAAATATGCAAGGTTTATTAAAGATGCAGTCCTTGGTAAGAAAGCGGTGGATGAATTTCAGAGAGTGAACTTAAATGAACATGTTAGTTCATGTGTTTTGCATGGACTACCTAAGAAAAATAAGGATCCGGGTAGTTTTGTCATTGAAGCTAACTTGGGTGACGCCTACATGGGAAGGGTTCTCTGTGATCTGGGAGCGAGCGTGAATTTGATGCCGTAGTCGGTATTCAAAAAGCTAAGTGTGGGGAGCCTCCAAGAACCTGTATCACTCTCCAATTTGCAGACAAATCATCCAAGAGAGCCCGTGGGATGATACAGGATGTCCTTGTAGGGGTCGGCAGCTTGATAATTCCGGCTGATTTTGTCATACTAGACATGCCAGCAGGTGATGTGCCCATAATTCTGGGTAGGCCGTTCTTGGCGACAGGTCGTACTCTCATTGACGTAGAGAATAGGGAGCTGATTATGAGGGTCAGTGATGACATGGAGACTTTTCGGGTCTTCAAACCGACGCCCAAATACTCGTGGGAGTATCATCCAGGGGTTCCATTTTCTGTGCCAATGAAGCGCCAAATCCCAGAGTTTTCGCAAGGGGATCCACCTGATTATTGGGAAAGGAACAAGCCATATGTTGTGCAAGCACAAGAAGCAATTCTTCAAATTCAGCACAGGAAAGCTAAGCTGGAAGCGAAAAACCTGCCAAGCCACTTTTCTCAGGCTCTTGAGGTAACATGGTCGGGTCGTCGACCTTTAATTACAAAGCGCTCCTTGGGAGGCAACCCAATGTAGAGTAGGATACTTTTTGTTTTTATTTGTTTATGAGTTCTCTATATTTGACTATGAGGGGTGAGAGAGAGCGGACTAATTTTTCCAATAAGTGTGCAGGGACACAGGTACAGAAGACACACCAGATTCCCTTCTTGATGTACGTGCTAGAGATTGCACGAAGTTGTGGAAAGAAAAAGATCCACAGTAGTATGCATTAAAGATAAAGAGAATTGCTTGAGGTCGAGGAGCAATTCCAATATGTTGAGTGCCACACGCATGAGAGGGCTACAGTTCATGTCCTAGACGCACATCGGAATCCGGGCGCGTAGAGACTTCTCTGGAAATTTTCGACGGTCCACAAGACCCCTTCTTGTTGCAATTTTGCGGCAACGGTGCCCATGAAGGTCCGGGCACCCACGTACCTCTTGCTCTTTCTTTTGTTTCTACATTTGGAGCGCTTATTGTTGAAATCCACCGCCTGTACATTTAAGCGATGATTCCTCCTTCATTATCTCTAAATTAGTTGAGGACAACGAAACGCTTAACTGTGGGGGGGGGGGGGGGTTGTATCTAATTTCACTAGCCATGTCTTTGTTTGCATCGCCTTGTTACATACAGTTTTGTGTTCGTGTTGTGTTAGTTTGTTGGTTTGTGGTAGGATTGAGTATTTTATGCATTTTGTTAGCACTTTTACTTTATTGAGTTCCCTACCCAAAACATGTGCTTAATCGAGTTGGCCAAAAGCATATAGAGTCTAGGAAAATATGAAAATACGATAAAAATTAAAAATTAAAAAAAAGAAAAAAATCATAAAAAAATTGAAAACTTTTGAGAAAGGGAAATCAAATAGAGTGAATGTGGAGAGGGCTTAATGATAGAATTCCTTAGGAGTATGAAAATCTGAGGTGAGGTAGACGCGAGAATCTGGAGTAGGAAGACTTAGAGGGATAATACACATTAGGAATGCGAGTAGCTACCTCTCAGACTAGTTATCCTACTAGCGCTACACCACCGTCACTTAGGTAGTCGTCAACCCTCCTCGTAGTGGCAACGGAACAGCTCTGCGATTGATATTTTTGGGGAACTCACATCCCGTATCCATATCCTAGATCCACTAGTTACCCCTATTGATCCGTTTACCCCTGTTATTTACAGCCTCTAGCCTAGGAAGCCTTTTATTGTGACTTTCATCACTAGTTAGAATGGTCCTTTCCTATGCGTCATGATAGAGGGAGTCGAGTTAGGGAGGTTCGATGAGGGTGTGCGGAATCGATACATCTTACGTGGATTCTCTTACATGTCGTATTTTGAGGGGATGTGAGGGTGAGTTAGAGACGGTAGCACACTTCGGTGTGGCGGTGAGTCGTGTCCTTACACCGCAATCACAGGTGGAGTACCGTAGTGCGCGATATTTTTTTCGCACGTGGGGTTGATTGAGCTTATAGGATGTCGTGCTTTGATTTTTATTTATATTCTCTATATCTTAGGTGATGAGGAGGATCGGTTGGAAAAGCGTGTTACACATTGACTTCCGGGTATTGATATGCGTTACATTGAGTGTGGGGGTGTCAACACATATTTGATTATATCACTGATTTGACACATTCCACCCCTCACTATCTTCTTTGACATTGGATCTCCTCGGATATTACTATGCTATTGTTGGCTCCATGTGTTAATGTTATTGTTGAGGAAATGAAAAAAAAAGAGAAAAATAGAAATTGAAAGTGAAAGGGACTAAAGGAGCAAGCTTGAAATTGAAGACCGGGGAGATGAGCTATTGTTCGAGATTGAGGGAATGAGGGCCGGAGTAGTGAGATTCGGTGTGGTTCCTTGGATTTTGGTGAGGGAGTGTGAGAATGGGGTTTCGTGAGTTATATCATGTCTAGGACTACGCTTCTAAATATCTTATCCTACCCGTCCTAAGCCGTCAGCTGAACGCATGGATAAATAGCTCGGATGGTAAGTGCTAGGGACATGTTTGACGAGTGTGCAGAAGCAATGTCTTTTGTGTTCGTGCATGTTCTGTCTAACGAAACTGGCCGCAAGTTCTACCGATCACCAAAGTTATAGAATTTACGAGGGAATATGAGAGCCTTATGACTTGCAAATTGATTTTTTAAGATTGCCCGATCTCTAACAAAACAGAAAAATATTTGTGTTGTTTCAATTTTTGCATTGTTTGATAATCGAGTTGCATTTTTTATAGTCATGTAGATTGCATTGGGTATGTGTGTTGTGTGTGTCACATGGCTAGTGTACTTGTATGCAATTTGGTGGATTGAAAATCATAGTCTGGGAGATGTTTTTTATTTTGCTCGGGACGCCCAAAAGGGTAGTGTGGGGGAATTTGATAACTCTTTATAGAGTTATATTTATTGCATATTTAATATCGTTTTGCGTGATTCTGGGGTTGAAATATGAGATTTACACTATGAATTGAGAAAACGTAGAAAGTTGAGTTTTTAGCACTTTATTGTTAATCCGGGCGTTTCGATGCATATTTCGATGTTATTTATCAAATATAATCGCTTTTTATGGTTGTTCATGTTGTCTTGACAGAAACGGATGCTAAACGATGGCTAGGAGTCATGAAACGAACTTCGAAAACAAAGCAAATTCAAGAGGAAGCAAGAGAAGCAAAGTCGGAAGAGCAAAAGTGACCAATCTCCACTGTTTTGATAGTATCTCGAGTTCGACAATACATTTTGGAGAGAGACCAGTTGCAAATAAAATTAGACTCAAAGAGCTTTCCAACGATAGGTCACGGAGCTAAAACGGAGATCGGACGAGAAAGTTATTGTCCGTCGAAGAGGATGAAAATATGTGTTCATCTCCAGGGGTGTTCATGCGAACACTTTTGTGTTCGTGCGAACAAAAACACTTAGAAAAGTTTTCAACTGGCCGAAAAGGGTGGAAAAAGGGACTGCAAAATTGTGGGAACAAAAAAGGTGTTCGTGCGAACAGAGAACGAAATGTTGTTCTTGCGAACACACGGGTGTTCGTGCGAACAAAGGGTCTGATCGCAATTTTTGGGGCTGTTTCCCGAATTTTTGGAAGTTGGAGCATTGAAGACTTATTCCAACCTAGGAGGCCGTGCAAAAGGGGATTTTTATGCATCTTTTGGAGCAGAAAACTATGGGAGACGACGATTGAAGGCAGAGATCATCTATTCTTAAGATTACTCGTTTGATTTCTCTTCTTTCCCCCTTATTGATTGATTATGGAGATTTATGTATTGATAAACAATTATATGTCTACCTAAACATTTTAAGCCAAGAAATTGATGAAGAACTAGGGTTTGATTAGCTTTTTCCGGATTGATGAATTGATTCATGTTTTGAAAACTTACTTCTAGTTGATGTTCTTGTTAGCTTTCTTGTTCTTGTGCTTTAATCTTTAGTATGCTTGGCTTTATCACCCGTAGTATGCTATTTGTTGATATATTTTCACGATAGTGAGCTATTAGAGACGTGTTGAAGAACATAGGAAGTATTCTTGTAGTTATCTGAGACCGAGAGGAGAAGAGAGCTTGAATAACCGTGTGTGGGTTGTTTCGGTTTGTATCGGTAGGACTTAGTGAAAACGGTGGACCTACATGACCCAGTGAGCGAGCCTAACAAACCAACTAGAACGTAACGGTAGACGACGGTGGACCGATAGGACTTGAAGTCAATCGATTACGCAAATTCATGTGAGATCGACAGAAGAACATGATGAGTGTATCCCGGTACAACTAAACATTACTAGAGTGTTTTAAGCGTAATCTGGAAACTACTAAGTTCCCTAGGGATCATCAATTGCTTAGTTCTCTCCATAATCTTATCAGTCAAACCTTTCTTCCTTTACCTTGAAAATCATATAAACATAGTAGCGTACTTTGTCATTTACTTTAAGTCACTTGTTTGTGGGTGACGAACCTTCAAATCAAACACTTCTTACCGGTTAATTTGTCTTTAAATTAATCGTCTACCTAAATAATCTCAAGACTGTCCCTGTGGGTTCGACAACCTGAGCTTAATACTCATCTTTATTACTTCGACCGTGCACTTGCGTATACACGTAAGAAATCGTGTCATGTGGGCAGTCACTGATTAAGTGTCATGCATCACCACACTCAAAGAAATTAATTACTTTATCTTTATTACCATGAGAGATAGCTTTACCTTTGTAGTCTCTGCTGCTGGAGGATCTGTGTTTGTCCTTGCTGAAGTTTTTGTTTCCAAAGTTCTTCTTCATTTTAGAATTCTGGTCAAGGCTTTGAAAATGAGAGCAAAGAGATCTTCATCATCATCTTCTTCTGGTTAAAGGATTTGTGATGATTCACTCTCTCTGGCCTTGAGAGCTAAGTTCTTAACATTGTCTGGTAAATCTCCATCAGCTTCATTCATAGAGATTTCATGTGTGAGCGGCTTTCCTTGCAGATCATCAAGTTGAAGAGATGATAGATCTTGAGCTTCTTCAATGGAAGTAGTCTTTGGTTCCCATTTTAGTAAGACTTCTCAGAATCTTTCTAACATTTTCTTCATTGGATATGTGTTTTCCTAATGAATCAAGGTTGTTGAGAATATCAGTGAACCTTCTGAACATGTCTCTAATTGATTCATCTCCATTCATCTTGAACAACTCATATTGCCTAAGGAATATGTTGATATTGGTCTGCTTGACTTGGATAGTTCCTTCAAAGGTCACCACAATCTTATGCCATATCATCTTGGCAGTCTTGCATCCTGAAACCCTGTTAAATTCATATGCACTCAAATCACAATATAAGAGATTCATACCTCTGTAATTTTTTAAAAAAAATCTCTAATTCATAAGCAAAAAGTGAATCCTCAGCTTTGGGAGTTATGATCCCATCTTTCTCAGTGTAGAATATATGAGGACCCTTCTGAATGATAGTGCACAGCTCCATATCTTGATGAATGATGAACATTTTCATCAGGGCTTCCAGTGCACAAAAATGCCACCACAGAACAAGGGAGGTCTATTAGCAGCTCTTTCCTATGAGAAACCACCATCTCCTACAGTACTCATAATCACAAGATTATTAGATCTATGCAGTGATACAAGCTCTGATACCAATTGAAGGACAGTAATGTAGGAATGACAACAGGATCAATACTCTATCGGGGGGGGGGTTGAATAGAGTATGACAATTTTGCAACTTTTGCTAAAAGAGTGGTTTCAAAGATATTTGTGAAGTGCATCAAGTATTTCAAGGCCTTGAAATGAGTTTCAAGTCCTTGGAAACAAAACAGAAAATAAAGAGAAAGTTGATAGTTTTCAAGGCCTTGGAATGAGTTTCAAGACCTTAAACAAAAACCTGTTTTAGCAGTATATGAGCTAAGTAAAGTGCAGCAAAGTAAAAGTTTCTAATGTAAGTATAAAGAAGGATCTAAATACACTAGAAGGGGGGGTTGAATAGAGTATGCTAACTTTTGCTAAAACACAGGATTTTAAGAACTTGAGTTGAGTGTCCAGTTGATATCTCAAAGCTTTGAAACAGTTTAGAGAAACTTAAAGAAATAACTGCACAATACAGAGGATTTAAAGCTTTGAGATTTGTAAAGCTCCAAAGCTTTGAAACTTCCTGTTTGGAATGGAATGAAAGAATAAAAAGTAAGCAACAAGAACACAAGGATTTTACGGAGTTCTGTCACAATTGGACCTAGTCTCTGCCTGAGGGATCTTATCTCTCCAAGATTCAAACACAACTTCTTATTAATCACCCAGATTTAGCCCTAGATCTCAAGCCTAAGTGACCTACCTTTCACCTATTACAGCTTGTGGTTCCCAACCTATCTAGTTCCAGCTACAACCTGTTGAAACAATAAGAACCTCTTTGTTGTTCACTTGAAGAACTAAACTTCTAAGTTTGTGAGGTTTCAGAACAAAAAATGATAATACAAGTTTAGTACAATTGAGAAGAGCACAAAATAGAAATAAGAAATAAAGCTTGGAAATGTTCTTCAATCTGTGATGAATGATCTTGCTTCTGCAATGTCAATGTCCTGATGAATCTAAAGATTTGATTGATCTGAAATCTCCTGTTTCTAGCACTCTTAATATCTCAAGAAGATCATTCACAGTCTCTGTGTCTATCCTCAAATTCAAAGAACTGATCTCTTTAAATAACAGCCTGCAACAACTTGATAGATTTTAGGAACTGAAAGACTAAAAATCTTCTTCTCTGATATGCCTCTTTCAACAGCTATGTTTGGATAGCTAATTGATTTGTTTATGGACGTTGGAATGCCCAACAAACCTGCATACACTCAACAAACAAGATCAAACAATATCCAGACAAACTAGCATCACGATCTTATCAGCAAAATGCCAACAGTTCATGAGAAAAACTGGACTAGGTTTTGTCTGAAAATAAACTCAGCTAATACATCCAATATGATGAATAAATCATCAAAACATTATGGAATAAGTAATAATACATAATAACAAATTCGTAACAAGTTCTCAATCCCAAATAAATAACATGCATACGCAGATTTAATCAGATGAACTTAGCAATGAAGAGTATTCAGTAAATCTCAAAGCTTTGAAGATATGTCTGCTAGTTCATCAGAATAAACTTTGATTTTCAATCCAACTCAATCCTGCATATTATGTTAATCCATCCAAAACAAGAATTACTAATGCTTCCATAGTGTTATATGTAGAGTTGTATAACTCAGTTCATATCAAAATCCAAGACCTGCATAGTCACATGTATATGTATAAGCATAGCTACAGTGCATTAAAGCTTTGAAGCTTTGGCACTTAGAAATATTTTCAATATGTCTAGCCTGTGTTTTTGGCTTTCATCATCAAGGGATCTAAGCTCCTTCTGCATAATTATCCAGATGTCAATATCAAAGAGCTTCAGATCTATCAATATCCCCCTTGATGAAAGACAAAACACATTACTGAAATCCAGATAATGAACAATTTCCTGCAACTCAAAAACAGAAGTGATTCACCAGTTCTGGTAACAATTTTAAACTAAAGATCACATATAAACATAATATAGAACTTCAACAAAAATCTTCATAGCATAGCAATAACCAACCAGCATCCTACAAAAATATTCAACATCCTACTCAAAATTATTACACATACTTAACACATGAACACATATAATCTTCTCCCACTTTTTGACTTTCATCAAAAGAGTAGAAGAAATGTAGGATCTAGTTCAGAGTGTTTTGAAAATGAAAACACACTTAATCAAACTTTAGGACTTGAAATAAAATGAGAGACAAAAAGAATAAGAAGGGTGGGCTTCAAGGATTTGAAGATTCAGCTTCAGGACCCTTCTTCGCAGATTTCTTTCTAGGCTTAGCTTTTCCTTTTCCTTTGTCGTGATCTTCTTCCTGTTCCTCTTCAACTGTGCCATCCTCTGAATCTCCTTCTGCTTGTTCTTCTCTGTGTTCTCATTTTTCTTCAGCAACCTTACCCTCTGCTTCCTCAAATTCAGCTTGCATTTTCACAACTACTTCATCAACATGTTTGTCCAAATCAGCAGCTTCCTTTTCAACAGTCTCTACAACTGTTTCTTCATCACCAGCCTCATCCTTAGATTGATCAAAAAGATCCTTAGAAGTAAGAACAATAGGAACTGGTTTCTTCTTCTTGTGCTGCTTCTTAAGAGCTTCTCCAAGTACTTCATCTGAATCAATACTAGTGTCTCTGCTCTTTGAAGACGGCATTTTCTCTAGGTTCAATCCCTAGATAATGGTGTCCAGCTTATTTTTCACCAAACCTTTGAACATGGTGAAATCAATAGACAGGTAAAATAACCCTTGTCTCATATTCTCCACTCCATCTTCCAAAACTAAAACCCTGTCTAGTATTTGTGAGAAATACAAATTACCAGACACTTTGGGTGTTCTAGCAGCTCTATGTTTGATAAACTCATTCTCTTTCAGCTCTTTAGCACTCAACTCAGAATAAAATTTCCATTTCCCTTTGGCAGTGTGAACTATCCCAATACCTTGAAGATATGCCTCATCAACCATCCCAAAACCAGTAGTAATATTCTCCTCATACTTCAAAGAGACTCCAAAGTGTTTGAAAAACAAAGGTAATAAATTGGCATAAGGCAGGGAATGGTTCCTAGTCCTAGTGCCACAATATACCATATGCTCCATCACAACAGTAGGTAGATCAACATCAAACCCTTGACATATTAGATACATCAGAATCAACACCTTATCATTCACCAACTCTTTGGAATACTCCATGAGAACTACACATCTCATGATGATATAAAACAAGATTTTAGCTTCACAAGTAAACACATAATGTGTTAACTGTTTTTGTTCAGTAGTGGTTCCCTCCAAGAAAAATAAGGCTCTGGCCTTCTCCAAAATCTCCTTCCTATCAGGGTGATCACTAACCTTATACCAAATATCCCGTGATCCAGCTTAATATCAACACCAGCCACTTTTGATGTGATAATATACTTATCACTATCATCCAATTCTTGAACTAAGTTCAGATAGAAAAGTTTGGTCAGCCTAGGGTAAGCCTCAGATGGTGGATTTAACATACTCACAACAGATGATCTTAAATTCTTAATGTAGTCTAAGTCCAATAAATCCAACAATTCAGTACTAAATAGACTACAAAAAGATACTTTGGATGATGCATACCCATCTATCCATACAGTCTTAACTCTGAATTGACAAACCATGAATTAGGTAAAAGGTTCTTACCAAAATTTGTAGTCTTTTTGGCCTTTATTGCACTGTGTTTCACTCTTTTCTTCTCTGGAGTTGCTTCACCGTTCTTCTCATAAACTTTCTTCTCCTTTGAAGATGGCACACTCTTCTTTTCACCTTTCTCAACAACCACTTCCTTCTTCTTCTTGCTCGATTCTTCTCCCTGATCCTTACTCCCCTGTTCTTTTTTCTTCGCCACTTCTTCTGTAGCAGACTCAGATTCTGACTCAGCCACTGGTTCTTCTTGAACTTCCTTTCCATTATTCACCTTCTTTGAGGGAGGTGAAATCTCATGGACACTTGTTGTGCCTTCTGAATCTGATCCATGAATGGTGATCTTCCTGTTAGCCTTCCTCTTTATCCTCTTGTTGGAAGTCTGACCTTGCTGCTTGATACTTTCAGAATTGCGCTCCATTTTGTTTAGGGTGTGATAGGTGATAAATATTTATTAGATTTATATTTCTAGCATATTTTATATCGTTTTGCGTGATTTCGGGGTTGAAATATGAGTTTTACACTATGAATGTTGAGAAAACGTAGAAAGTTGAGTTTTTAGCACTTTATTGTTAATCTGGGCGTTTCGATGCATATTTCGATGTTATTTGTCAAATATAATCGCTTGGTATGGTTTTTCATGATGTCTTGACAGGAACGGATGCTAAGGGATGGCTAGGAGGCATGAAACGAACTTCGGAAACAAAGCAAATTCAAGAGGAAGCAAGAGAAGCAAAGTCGGAGGAGCAAAAGTGACCAATATCCACTATTTTGATATTATCTTGAGTTCTACAATACATTTTGGAGTGAGACCAGTGGCAAGTGAAAGTAGACTCAAAGAGATTTCCAAAGATAGGTCACGGAGCTAAAACGGAGATCGGACGAGAAAGTTATTGTCCGTCGAAGAGGATGAAAATCTGAGTTCATCTCCAGGGGTGTTCGTGCGAACACTTTTGTGTTCGTGCGAACAAGTGCCTTAGAATTTTTCTAAATTGGCCAAAAAGGATGAAAAAGGGACTGCAAAATTGTACGAACAAGATTTCTGTTCGTGCGAACAGAGAGTAAAGCTGTGTTGTGTTCAGTTCGTGCGAACAGAGGGCTAAATCGCAATTTTTTGGGCTGTTTTGTAATTTTTAAAGAGTTTGAGCTTTGGGGACTTCTTCTAACCTAGGATTCCGTGTTTGAGGGAGTATTCACGCATATTTGGATCAGGAAACAAAGGTAGGACGACAAGGAAGAAGACGAGGATGAAGAGAACACAAAAGCCACCATCGGAGAGCTAGGTTTTTTATTTCTTCTTCTTCTTCTTTCTCAATATTTGTATGGAGAAACTATTGCACCGTGTTTGGTTGATTATTATTATCTAGACGTTTTGATAGGCATCTCTTTGAGAGCCTAGGGTTCATGTAAACGATGATATTTTTCCGGATTTGATCTTTGCTTCATGATTTCTTGATTTCTTCTTTTGAATCAATTCTACTTTCTTGTTTATGTTAATAATCCTAATTAAGTGACACGATTAGGAGATAAAACTAGGGTTCAAGAAGTAGGGTTTGTTCAATAGTTGATTCATGCTTAAAGTTAGCAATATTTTAATTCAATTGTTCATGTACTGTTGTTAATACTCAGTGTTAATGGAGTAGCTAACCGGAAACACTGCTTAGTTAGCGAATGCACGATAGTGATTCTAACTAACTAGGATGAGACTTGAACATCAATCCCGTATCACTGAGACTGAGAAGAGACGTGTTAAGATTGGCTAGTGTGGGTAGATTCGGTAGGTGAGATTCGACTGTTTCGTGCAACGGTGGACCGACAAGACCTGTTGTCGTGCATGCCGTTAGCCTACTAGAACGGACCGGTAGACACAAGAGACCGATAGGAGATTGTAGTCTACCGTGAAGTAGAATGACTTGAGACCGATAGGAGATTGTCAGCGCTATTACCCGCCTTATTTAGAATATAGTTAACGTGTTGCTCAGATAATCTGGAAATCGTCTACAACCCTAGGTGATCTAGAGATTGCCTAGTTTCTCCAAACTTGTTTCTTAAATATAAAAAAAATACAAAAATATTAGATTAGTTGTAATTTCAATTCTTAAATCAATCAAATCTTTTCTCCTGTACCGTACTCTAAATTAAGTAACTAATTAAATAGTCTCAAGTATGTCCTCGTGGGATCGATAACTCGGGGTTGAAATACCACCCCTATATTACTTGACCGTGTGCTTTGCGTTGAAACGCGTTAGTAAATCGCGTCAAGTTTTTGGCGCCGTTACCGGGGACAACGATAGATTATTTAGTTAGGAGTTAGTTTAGAGTACTTTTATTTTAGGTTGGTTTTAATATTTTTATTCTATTTCTCCGTGCTTCACGGTGTCTTGTGAGTTTGTTTCTCAGGAACGCAGGAAGCAAGAGACATTATAAGCATGTGGAGCGAAGACTGTTATTCGGGTCCGCCCTACTGTTTCCACTGCAGGGGTAACTATGAAGACGAGTACGCATGCATAACTTGGTGCTACGTATGCGGCATTTCGCACGATCGTAGAGACTCATATCGTGTACATGCCCCCAACTTCATCAGCACCAGGAAGACTCATCAGCGATTATGGCAGGACGGCGTAGTATTATGAATGACATCAAAGTGTGCGCCAAATTTTTGTCCATAGCTGCACAAGTGCCACAAGAGGATTCAGCCATAGGTATGGAATACGTGAGGGAGATGATGGAGAGGATAAAGGAACGACTTGAGAAACTGTCAACAGCAGGAGAATCAAGCATTCAAGATCCACAAGAAGAGACCGTGCCATATGACAGTGAGCCAAAAATTGAACCTTCATCATCCCCACCACAAGTTGAAGAAGAGATACCTGAGCCGAACGAAGACTGCAGTGTCCAGGAACCATTGGTGGACTCTGCCATTAGTGAGGACTCAGACTCTGATTCAGACTGGGGTGGACCTGTGTGCCGAAGATGGGAAGATATTCCGTATTGCGAGCCAAGACCGCAGGCGACCTCACATCCTTGGAACGAATGGGAAGACACCAGCATTGGAAGCCTATGGTGTGCTGATGATGAAGCTGATGAAGCACTCGCCCATATCGGTTGAGGTAAAAGCCCTTACTCATACTTTTTGAAGAATTCTCCATATCTCATATTAATCAAGTTTGTGATGAGTTGGAAAGACTTGTGTAAGGAGATTCTTATGGGGAAGATCATCATGAGAAATTTTCAATTTCGTGTCATATTGGCTATTGTATTGTTGATCCAAACGCCATAGTCAAGGAGTTGAAAACAAAAAAGTGTGGGGGTGTGGATGAATTGCATGGGTCGGGTGAAGAGCATCTAGCACAGATGAGGTACTATTGGGATGATTTTATGGACAGAGATTCATTTGAGCCCAGTGGTACTTGGTGGAAGTTTCTCCAGAAGATCAATTGCAAAATGAAAGGAGTCAGCTTCCACAACTGTCCACCGTCTTTGCAGCACAAGGGTGCACGTGAGGTTTTGGAAAAGAGATGGTGGAAGAAGAAGAAGTGCAGGGATAAAGCATCCTCCACCATCCTTTTCGGTTGAGGTAACCAGGTCAGACCGTCGACCTTAAATTACAAGCGCTGCTTGGGAGGCAACCCAATGTGGAGTAGGATGCTATTTATTTCTGTTTTTGCTTTTAGTTCTCCTTACATGATTTTGAGGGGTGAGAGTGAGTAGTGTTAATTCTTTCAATCAGTGTGAAGGTACATGGATACAAAAGACGCTTCGGGTTCCCCTTCTTGATGCGTGTGATCGAATGTTGAGTAGGCGCAGCGGAATCCGGACGCGAGATGAGACTTTTTCGGAAACTGTCAACTGTCCACAAGACCCCTTCTTGTTGCAGTTTTGCGGACACGGTGCCCATGTAGGTCCGGGCACCCCAGGTACCTCTTACTCTCTCTGTTCTACGTTTTCAGCGATAATTGAGTAGATCCACCGCCAACACATTTAAGCGACGAGTCCTCTAATTATATCTCTAAATTCGTTGAGGACAACGAAACGATTAAGTGTGGGGGGGGGGGGGATCTGTGTACAGTTTTGCTAGCCATGTCGGTCCTTGCATAGCCTTGTTACACGTAGTTGTGTAGTATTGTGAGTATTGTGTGGTTAGTGTAATGTTTTTAATATATTGTTGTATTGTGATAGGTTCAAATTTTTTCTGCATTGTTCTGCACTTTTATATTATTGAGTCCCCTACCCAATAGTTGGGGTTAATCGAGTTGGCCAGTTACATGTAGAGTCTGAGAAAATTAAAAAAAAAAATAGAGAAGTGAAAATCCATAAAAATTGAAAATTTTGAGTTATGGGCAATTGATGAAGCTTGAAACCGGAGATAGTTCAATGAAAGAGTCTTTGAGAATAGGAAGCACCGTAGTGGGGAAAATCTTAACTTTTAGTATCCTGCGCACCGGTTTCACGAAAGGATGTCCCGGGTATTCAGGGAAAATTGGAATGTAGACGAGGGCATACCTTTAGTTCCTATATTGTGCTAGGAGGATTTAGTCCTAAGAAGTCGAATGCTCTGTTTTCGAGTGGAAACTTGTGGACTCATAGAATCTGGGGTGGCCTTCGTGTAGAGTCGGTTCTATGTGGTACGATTCTTCGGCCTAAGTGAAGTCGGGGAGCGTACACCACCATCCCTTAAGGTGGTTTCAAGAGTTAACCGAAAAATCCCACACTTAGTAGCTCTAAATGCACGGTTGAGAAAACTAGAAGAGAATTAAAAACAAAAGAATCAAAAATCTTCTCTTGGATTAGATACGGTGAACAACCTAATGTGCCTCCATTTGCGTGGAGAATTTGGATTCAACCCAATTAGAGCGTCTAACGAAAATTAAAGTCAAGCCGTATTACACGGATTTATGTCTCCCATCACTGGGACAACTTGCATCCAATGCAATAACGGCTAAGAGGGTCTGTAAACCTCAAATGACTTGGCGACGAAAGACTATATTAGTACTTAAGATGCCGAGACCCTCTGAGCTAAAGGACGTGCCCGAATCTTGGATTGAGTTTGGTGGATGTTTGGGGACTCCTTAGTGAGCTTGTGCATAGGATCATTGTATTTTAAATTCCTTATTGCGGTTGTGTGAATCGCAAAAGAGACTTGTGAGAACTTGATTATTTTGGTTAGTGATAGCGAGATTGCCCGATCTCTAACGAAAAAGGAAAAATAATATTTGTGTATTTTCAATTTTTGCATTTTTTGATAATAGAGTTGCATTGGTTATAGTCATGTAGATTGCATTGGGTGTGTGTGTTGTGTATGTCACATGGCTAGTGTAATTGTATGCAATCCGGTGGATTAAAACGTAGTGTGAGGATTGATTTTGCTCGGGACGCGCAAAAGGGTAGTAAGGGGGAATTTGATAACTCTTTATTATAGTTATATTTCTTGCATATTTTATATCTTTTTGCGTGATTCCGGGGTTGAAATATAAGTTTTACACTATGAATGTTGAGAAAACGTAGAAAGTTGAGTTTTTAGCACTTTATTGTTAATCCGGGCATTTCGATGCATATTTCGATGTTATTTGTCAAATATAATCGCTTGGTATGGTTTTTCATGTTGTCTTGACAGGAACGGATGCTTAACGATGGCTAGGAGGTATGAAACGAACTTCGGAAACAAAGCAATTCAAGAGGAAGCAAGAGAAGCAAAGTCGGAGGAGCAAAAGTGACCAATCTCCACTATTTTGATTGTATCTCGAGTTCTACAATACATTTTTGGGTGAGACCAGTGGCAAGTGAAAGTAGACTCAAAGAGCTTTCCAGATAGGTCACGGAGCTAAAACGGAGATCGGACAAGAAAGTTATTGTCCGTCGAAGAGGATGAAAATCTGAGTTCATCTCCAGGGGTGTTCGTGCGAACACTTTTGTGTTCGTGCGAACAAAATGCCTTAGAATTTTTGTCAATTGGCCAAAAAGGATGTAAAAGGGACTGCAAAATTGTACGAACAAGATTTTTGTTCGTGCGAACAGAGAGTAAAGCTATGTTGTGTTCTGTTCGTGCGAACAGATGGCTAAATCGCAATTTTTTGGGCTGTTTTGTAATTTTTAAAGAGTTTGAGCTTTGGGGACTTCTTCTAACCTAGGATTCCGTGCTTGAGGGAGAATTCACGCATATTTGGATCATGAAACAAAGGTATGACGACAAGGAAGAAGACGAGGACGAAGAGAACACAAAAGCTACCATTGGAGAGCTAGGTTTTTGATTTCTTCTTCTTCTTTCTCAATATTTGTATGGAGAAACTATTGCACCGTGTTTGGTTGATTATTATTAGCTAGACGTTTTTCTAGGCATCTCTTTGAGAGCCTAGGGTTCATGTAAACGATGATATTTTTCTGGATTTGATCTTTGCTTCATGATTTCTTGATTTCTTCTTTTGAATCAATTCTACTTTCTTGTTTATGTTAGTAATCCTAATTGAGTGACACGATTAGGAGATAAAACTAGGGTTCAAGAAGTAGGGTTTGTTCAATAGATGATTCATGCTTAAAGTTAGAAATATTTTAATTCAATTGTTCATGTACTGTGCTCAATACTCAGTGTTAATGGAGTCGCTAACCGGAAACACTGCTTAGTTAGCGAATGCACGATAGTGATTCTAACTAACTAGGATGAGAGTTTAACATCAATCCCGTATCACTGAGACTGAGAAGAGATGTTTTAGGATTGGCTAGTGTGGGTAGATTCGGTAGGTGAGATTCGACTGTTTCGTGCAACGGTGGACCGACAGGACCCGTTGTCGTGCATGTCGTTAGCCTACTAGAACGGACCAGTAGACACAAGAGACCGATAGGAGATTGTAGTCTACCGTGAAGTAGAATGACTTAAGACCGATAGGAGATAGTCAGCGCTGTTACCCGCCTTATTTAGAATATAGTTAACGTGTTGCTCAGATAATCCGAAAATCGTCTACAGCCCTAGGTGATCTAGAGATTGCCTAGTTTCTCCAAACTTGTTTCTTAAATATAAAAAAAATACAAAAATATTAGATTAGTTGTTATTTCAATTCTTAAATCAATCTAATCTTTCCTCCTGTACCGTACTCTAAATTAAGTAACTAATTAAATAGTCTCAAGTCTGTCCTCGTGGGATCGATAACTCGGGGTTGAAATACCACCCCAATATTACTTGACCGTGCGCTTGCGTTTAAACGTGTTCATAAATCGCGTCAAGAGGGTTTGAGAGAAAAGAGAGAATGAGAAAGAGATACGAAGAGATAGAAGTTGAGAATGAGAGAAATAAACCCTGAAGTTAGCTTAAGTAGGTAGAAGAGTTTGATTTGAAAATGGATTTATGCAAAAGAGATTGGAGAAGATTTCCTAAGATATTTTTTGATATTTTGTCAAAATCTATGATCTTTTAAGATATTCTGTAATTATCTAAAAATATATTACAAAATAATCCACGATCCAATTTTTAAAATAATGCATATCCACTTAATCAAAGCAGTGTAACAGTGGTTCAAAGCTTTGAGAAGTTTCATACCAACACATAAACCTTGAAAGCTTTGAGCCATACTTTTAAGGCTTATGAAAGTATGATCTCAAGGCTTTGAGATTTACAAATATAATACACATAGAAACTAATACTCCCTCTAAACCAATTCATCCTTGTTTAACATACCCAATTCAAGCCTTAGGAATGCAAACCTCTCATCTAGCAATGGTTTACTCGAAATATCAGCTATTTGCTTAGAAGTAGAAATAAAAGATAGAACAATATCACCTTTTTCAGCACGATCTGTAAGAAAATTATGTATCACATCTATGTGCTTTGTACTTGAATACCGAACTGGATTCGTTTATATAGAAATGGCACTTGTATTGTCAGAGTTGATAGGCACATTTCTGAATTCATATCCAAGATCTCTTAGGTGTTGAGCAATCCATAAAACCTGAGAGCAACAAGCTCCAGCTGCAATATATTCAACTTCTGCAGTTGATAGAGATACTGAATTTTGCTTCTTTGAATGTCAACTAATCAGTGATGAACCAAGAAATTGGCAGCATCCTGAAGTCTCTTTCTGTCTACTTTTTATCCTGCAAAGTCTGCATCTGAATAAACACTCAACATAAAATTAGATCTTCTTGAATACCAAAGCCCCAAGTTTCTGATTCCATTTAAATATCTGAAAATCCTTTTACAACAATCAAATGACTTTCTTTAGGATCTGCTTGAAATCTAGCACACATACATACACTAAACATAATATCTGGTCTACTAGCAGTTAGATATAGAAGTGAACCAATCATACCTCTATAATCCTTGATTCACACTCTTACCACTTTTACCCTTGTCTAAAGACAATGATGAAATCGTAGGAGTCTTAACTACCTTGGACTGTGACATGTTATTAATTTAACAAGTCCTTGGTGTATTTTCCTTGATGCACAAAAATTCCTTTATTCATTTGATGCACATTAAGTCCAAGAAAGAAATTCAGTTCTCCCATCAAGCTCGTCTCAAATTCTCTGCACATTAGACTTGAAAACTCTTTTGAAAGTGCATCATTAGTAGCACCAATTAGAATATCATCAACGTATATCTGTACAACTAACCGATCCTTTTCATGATTCTTGATAAAAAGAGTTTTGTCAACAAGTCCTCTCATGAAACCATTTTCCAGTAAAAATTTAGAGAGTCTGTCATACCAAGCCCTTGCAGCTTGCTTAAGTCCATACAAGGCTTTGTCTAATTTGTAAACATGATCAGGAAATGTGTCATTTTCTAAACCTGGTGGTTGAGCAACATATATTTCTTTCTGTAAATATCTATTCAGAAAAACACATTTGACATCACTTTGAAAAAGTTTTATATGATTATGTGATGCAAATGCAAGAAATATTCTGATAGCCTCTAACCTTGCAACAGGGGCAAATGTTTCCTCATAGTCAATGCCTTCTTCTTGATTTTATTCCTGTGCAACCAGTCTTGCTTTATTTCTCACAACCTTACCTTTTTGATCAAGTTTGTTTTTGAATACCCATCTTGTTCCAATCACTGATTGATTCTTTGGTCTAGAAACCAAGTTCCAGACTTTGTTCCTTTCAAACTCATTCAACTCATTCTGCATTTCCATGATCAAATTTGCATCTTCCAGTGCTTCTTTTGCATTCTTAGGCTCAATAAGTGATCCAAAAGCACTGAAAGCACACAGATTTCTCAGTTGGCCTCTTGTCTGATATCAAGTGGTTGGGTCTGATATAATGTTTGTTGCAGGATTATCTGATAGGTATTGGAACTTCTTTCTGGGTGTCCAAGTGTGCGGTTCTTCAAGGCTTTGAGTTCTTGACACAGTAGAAGGAGCATCATATTTCCTGTCAGTCTCAGTCTCAAGCCTGTGAGATTTTGGCTCAGCAGGGGGTTCAAGGCCTTGAGATTCTTCTGAATGTTTCAACTACTTAGTTTTTCTTCTTTTGAATTTCTCATAGTCATCATCATCCTCATACCTGTTCAAATTGAGATCTGCAAAACTTTCACTCGGAGAATCATCAGTACTTTCATCAAAAATTACATGAATATTCTCCTCTACAATCTTAGTTCTCTTATTGTAAACCCCGTAAGCTTTGCTAGTTAGAGAATAACCATGAAAAACACCTTCATCACTTCTGGCATCAAACGTACCAATATTATCTTTGCCATTATTATGAACAAAACAAGTATAGCCAAAAGGCTTAAAATAAGCAACACTAGGCTTTCTGCCTTTTAATAATTCATAAGGAGTTTTCTTAAAAATAGGCCTGATCAAACATCTATTGAGCACATAGTTGACAGTATTAACAGCTTCTGCCCACAGATACCTTGGCAAATTGCTTTCAAGTAGCATGGTTCTAGACATGTCTTAAAGAGTCCTATTTTTCCTCTCAACTACACCATTCTGCTGAGGAGTTCTAGGTGCAGAAAAGTTGTGTGAGATGCCATGCTTTGCACAAAATAAATCAAAATCAAGTTGATCAAATTCCCTACCATGATCACTCTAATAGATTCAACAAGTAGATTTTTCAAAATTTGAAGCTCCTTACAAAGCTTTGAAAATTCAGATAATGCTTTAGACTTATCTCTAATAAACATAACCCAAGTAAATCTGGAATAATGATCAACCACAACAAGCATATATCTCTTACCTTTGGGTGTTTGAACCCTCATAGGACCACACAAGTCCAAGTGCATCAATTCTAAAGGTCTAGAAGTACTTACAAAGTTCTTTGGCTTGAATGAACTCCTCGTCTGTTTACCTTCAGTACATGCCTTGCAAATCTCATCATCTTTGAATTTCAGGATTGGTAATCCCCTTACTAGATCTTTTGAGATAATTTTGTTCATAGTGTGCATGCTTATATGACCAAGCTTTCTATGGAAAAGCTTTAAGTCATCCTTCAAAGCTTTGAGACATTTCAGACTATCACCTGCAACTTTGTCAGCACATAGTGCATAAACATTATGTGACCTGGGAGCGGTGAGTATGCAATTGTCTAATTTTTCATATTGCACCACACATTTCTCTTTGTCAAAAACTACCTTATTACCTTTATCACAAAGCTGAGAAATACTCAATAAATTATACTTATGACCATCAACTAGATAAACATCTGAAAATGAAAATGCAGAATTATTACCAATACTTCCTATACCAATTATGTTGCACTTTGTTTTGTCACCAAGTGTGATTGTTCCCTTTGGTTTCCCTTTAAGCTCAGTGAATAAAGATTTCTTTCCACTCATGTGCCTAGAACATCCCATATCCAAAATCCATTTTTCGATCTTTCAAAGCTTTGGTGACATCCTGTAAAATTCAATCAATGCCCTAATAGGCTATTAGACCAAGTGTAGAATTTGGATCCATACTCCGAATCAACCATGTTAGGTGGTCTAACTCCTTTTGGAACCCAAATCTGCTTCACTTGTCCGTTAAGCTGATAAGGATAGGTGTTTCTGATAAGATAAGGTTCTGTCCTTCTGAAGAGGCAAGTTAATTTCACATGTCCAATTTTACCACAATAGTGACATTCTGGAGAATGTCTGCTTCCGGATTTTACAAATGTGGTTTGGTTTCTTCTTGGAAAATTTGGATTATAACCAATTCCACTTTTGTATACAGAATGCATACTTTCTCCAAGCATAAGATTTAGCTTATGTTCTGAGCCAGCAAAAGTTGAAAGAATTTTCTTGGATTCTTGAAGCTCACTAGTCAATGAAGTGTTCTTTGATCAACAACTTCTTTGACCTGTGATTTCAAAGCTTTGAATCTACTGTCCAAGGCTTTGAAGTCACTATCAATTTTCAACTTGGTAGCTTCAAGACATTTTTTCTGAAAAACCAAATCTAAATTTTCTTTTTCTTGCTCATGAACCTTTACTTTCAAGGAATCAATCTCATTCATGTAAGTTTCCTCATTCAAAAACATAATTTTGAGGATATCAGGTTAAACATCAGAAGGACTAGATAAAAGATTATTTAACATATCTTCAATTGGCTTTTCAGTAGAGTGATCTTCTTGATGTCCAACCATCAAACAGAGATTGGTTTGCTCTTCATCAGAATTTGAGTCTGAAGAGTCTGAATCACTCCATGAGGCTACCATTGCATTCTTTCTTCTGTTTTCATTTTCCTTCTTAGGAAATTTTCTGCTTTTCTTCTTTTGAGGGCAATCTCTTACCAGATGATCTGCATCTCCACATTCATAGCAACTCATAACTTTAGATTTATATGAATATGAAGTAGACTTACCTTTCTGATCCTTGCTAGTTGAGGATCTGCATTTTTCTTTGATGTAGTCCTTGTTTCCAAAGTTTATCTTCTTCTTCTTCTTCTTCTTCTTCTTCTTCATAATTCTGGCCAAGGATTTGGAAATCAAGGCTAAGGCTTCATCATCATCATCATCATCATCATCATCATCATCATCATCATCCTTTTGTTCAAGGCTTTGAGATTTTTCATTGTCTTTTGCCTTGAGTGTCAGGTTCTTGAGGTTGTCACTCAGTTCACCATCAACCTCCTTCATGTAGATCTCATTGGTGAGCAATTTTCCTTGCATATCATCAAGTTTCAAGATGCTTAAGTCTCGAGCCTCTTCAATTTAAGCTGTTTTAGGCTCCCATTTGGCCTTTGGCAAACTTCTGAGAATCTTCATGACTTTTTTTCATTTGATAAAACTTTTCCCAAGGATTCCAAGTTATTCACAATATATGTAAACCTTTTGAAAATATATTTTATGGATTTATTAGAATTCATCTTAAAGAGTTCATAATGTCTCAAAAGGATATTGATCTTTGTCTGCTTGACTTGGCTAGTTCCTTCATAAGTAAGAGTTAGCTTATCCCATATCTCTTTTGTGATTTTGCAGTTGGATATCCTGTTAAACTCATCTTCACTAAGAGCATAATATAATAAGTTCAAAGCTTAATAATTCTTTGATACCTTTTCCAACTCAGTGACTCAGAGATCTTCATCAGGTTTGACAGTTCTGACTCCATTGGTGGTAGTATAGAACAAGTTTGGGAAATTCACAACAATGGACCATAACTCCATGTCTTGGTCAATTATGAACATTTTCATTAATGCCTTCCAATGCACAAAGTTATCACCACAGAAGAGTGGAGGTCTATTAGCTTCCCTTCCCTGTGAGAATCCTCCATCACCTACATTAGTCATTGTCACAAGATTGTTGATCCTTAAATAGTGACCCAAAAATCTGATACCAATTAAAAGTTTGTAATGTATGTATAAAGCAGGATCTAAATACTCTAGAAGGGGGGGGGGGTTGAATAGAGTATGCTAACTTTTGATAAAACACAGTCTCTTGAAAACTTGAGTAGAGTATGCAGTTGAAATCTCAAAGCTTTGAAACAGTTTAGAGAAACTTAAAGAAATGACTACATAATACATAGGCTTCAAAGCTTTGATACTTGGAAAGCTCCAAAGCTTTGAAAATTCCTGTTTGGAATGGAATGAAATATTAAAAATAAGCAACAAGAACACAAGGATTTTACAGAGTTCAGTCAAAATTGGACATAGTCTCTGCCTGAGGGATCTTATCCCTCCAGGATTCAAACACAACTTCTTATTAATCACCCAGATTTAGCCTTAGATCTCAATATTAAGTGAGCGACCTTTCACCTATTAAAGCTTATGGTTCCCAACCTATCTAGTTCCAGCTACAACCTGTTGAAACTGTAAGAACTCTTTGTTTTTCACATGAACAACTAAACTTCTAAGTTTTTGAGGTTTAAGAACACATAATGATGATACAAGTTTAGTATAAGTGAGAAGAACAAAGAATAGAGATAAGCAATAAATCTTGGAAGTGTTCTTCAATCTGTGATGAATGATCTTGCCTCCGTAATGTCAATGTCCTGATGAATCTGAAGATTTGAATGATCTGGACTCTCCTGACTGTATCACTCTTCAAATCTCACGAAGATCAATCTCAGTCTCTTTGTCTATCCTCAAATTCAAAGCACTGATCTCTTTAGCCTACAACAACCTCAGAGATTTTAGGAAATGAAAGCCTAAAAATTCTCTTCTATGATATGCCTCGTTCAATAGCTATGTTTGGATAGCTATTTGATTTGTTTATGGATGTTGGAACGCCCAACAAACCTGCATACACTCAACAAACAAGATCAAACAATATCCAGACAAACTAGCATCAATATCTGATCAGCAAAATGCCAACAGTTCATGAGAAAAACTGGGCTAGGTTTTTTCTGAAAATAAACTCATCTAATACATCCAAAACGATGAATAAATCATCAAAACATTATGGAATAAGCATTAATAGACAATAACAGATTCATAACAAGTTCTGAATCCCAAAGAGATAACCTACATACACAGATTTAATTAGACGAACTTAGGAATGAAGAGTATTCAGTAAATCTCAAAGCTTTGATGCTTTGTCTGCTAGTTCATCAGAATGAACTTTGATTTTCAAACCAACTCAATCCTGCATATGATGTTAATATATCCAAAACAAGAATTACTAATTTCTGCATAGTGTTATATGTAGAGTTGTATAACTCAGTTCATATCAAAATCCAAGACCTACACAGAACAGTTAGTCACATGTATATGTATAAGCATAGCTATAGTGCCTCAAAGCTTTGAAGCTTTGGCACTTAGAAATATTTTCAATATGTCTAGCCTCTGTTTCTGTCTTTCATCATCAAGGGATCTAAGCTCCTTCTGCATAATTATCCAGATGTCAATATCAAAGATCTTCATATCTATCACAAAGTAAATGCAAGAGAAACAATGATTTATAGAGTTTGGTCTACTTGGACCTAGGTCTCTACCTCAGGGACTTAATCCCTGCAGGATTTTCAACTCAATTATTATTAATCAAAATCTAAGCCCTAGATCTCAAGCAAAAAGAGATGCCTTACTCTGTTACAGCTTGTGGTTCTCACTAACCTATCTAGTACCTGCTCTAGATAACTAATTAACTAAGAATTCTCAATTGTTCACCTTGAACAATCCACGAGAATAAGAACTGGAAGTATTATCTAAAAGATATACAAGTGACGATCAGAAGAGAAGAACACTGCGAACTAAGTCTTCAGTGAGAATGCAGTGTTCTTCAAATGATTGGATTTAGTGATGTAGATCTGCTTCATGGTTGCTTGTCAATCCTTTGTAGTGTTTGAGTGTCTTTGTGTATTGATCTATATTGTCTCTTGAAATTATTCAGCAATTCCCTCTTCTAAGAAGCCATTAGAATTGAAGATGTTCAGAATCTTCTCAACAAACTTTCCAAAAATGTAGCTTCAATTCTTGAATCTTATAACAGCTCCTCCAACGACTAATTGCTCAGTATCTTTAAGGATACTGTCTTTACTTTGTTTAGGAGTAAGTTAGGAAGGTCCATATCAGATTTGAGCCACCACAGAATCAAATCAACCATCTCAGTTTCCTTTTGTGCAACATCCAGTTTAGAAACTAATTTCTGCAGAATAGGCAACTGTATATCCCTTCAAAACTTAGTCAAATAGATAGATTAATCATAGTTTATAGAAGTACAATAATTTTTCTTTCATCATCAAGTAACATATAATCAATAATAGGATATCAGGAGTTGGAATGAAATCAAAAGCTCCCCCTAAGTTCATACTGTATTCTGCAGTACTCTTTTCAAACCCTTGAAAGCAGTATCAAGGACTTGAAACAGAGAAGCTGTTTCAAGCCTTTAGGGTGAACATACGATTCCGATGTGGGATCAAGGAGTAATTGGATTGAAGCATGGTACGAGATCTCATACACTAGGGGGTTGACCCTAGCCCTTCCGAATCTGTAGGTCCATGGATTCGTAGCCAGAAAATGATCAGATGGCTGCTGAGTCAACCAGATTGTTTTACTAGATTAATTGATTTATAGAGAACCCCATGTCTCTTAGCCCAATTATTTGGAGAGAATCCCTAAATTTCTCAATATGACTGTAAAGGGTGAACCTACCCACTCCTTTCTACAGAATGAAGTAATGGAATTGATATCTCCAAAAATCACCAAGCTTCGTTACCAAGTTTAAGTCTTTCCGAAGTTGTTGAGAATTGTGATGTTCCCCGCGGACAGTGGTCTCCATAAAAAAAGTATGAACCCACATGAGAGGGTCATCCTCAAGGTGAATTCTACCGTGGATGTGAAATATTGAGTATGACAAGAGAACTTACTGAATCTCACCAATCCAAATAAAATCCATTCCAACCCTTCTATCGTCGCAGTCAACAAAAAAAGACATTTATGAAGCCTAGCCTTTAGTTAACTGCCTCCATCTCTCTTGAAAAAAGTATGTTTACAATGAGGAAAACCAGATTGGACTTCTCTCTCCTCAAAAAATTGTGAAGAGAAAGAACGTTACGGGGGGTTCCCAAGCCCCCTTACGTTCCAACTTAAGCAATTCATTGTGCCTGGTGGTGCTGCGTAGAAGTCACCACTATTGTTGCACTGGGGTTCTAACATGCTTCCCTTGCCCGTGTTGGAATCTGAGCGTCACAAACCGAAATACCATGTCTGTCATTGTTTATTCGTTATTTAAGAAGATTCGTGTAGGTATACCTCTTCCTTCGCTATCTTCCCTTTTTTAGAGAATGCTAGCTTCACCTTTTGTTGAACTGTCATTCTCCAATGCCATCCATGTGCCTCATCCCTTGAAGCCAACCTAGGGTTGGGAGTTGATATTCTTGTTGTCTTCTCTTCAGAGTTTCCATTTGGTTTGGGGCTCAGACAGACCTCATTGACCTTTCTCATTGGTCCATTGACCCCTTGAGAGTTAGTCATTGAATCATCTTTCCCTTTTCTCCCGAAGTGTGTCATCTTCATCAACTGCATGTTCTCTTAGATGGACTCCTTTGACTGGGAGTGATGGTTGGCTTTTCAATAATTACCGGTAAACCCACTGGATTATTAAAAAATTTAATTACATCTTTGTTTCCTTCATGCTAGGCTTCTCGCATCTATAAATTGCACTGCCTTCTATTCTTCATCACTAAACCCCAGTCGTTACCCACCTCAGACTTGTTCAGTTCCTTCGTCTTCTTGTCTTTCCTCTTGGACTAATTTGATTTTTTGGATGGTGGTTTTTTCTTTATTGGTGATCTGTAGGTAAGCCATTCTCCAAAGCTTCGATCTTCTTTCTCCTTAACTTCTTCACATACATTCATGCATGACTCGTTTAGGTGAGTAATACATCCGCACCAAGCACAAACAGTCAAAAACCGTTCATAATTGAAATCAAGCCAAATATTTTACTTAAAGGCTTTGTTGAAGATACCCTTTTAAGTGGTTTCTTCGGGTGGACGAAGAACCAATGTACAGTACACAGCTAACAAGACCAGGGATAGAAAATTTAGTTGGAGAGAGTTTGATGGAAAGCAGAAATTTTAGAATGAATTTTCAGAGAAGATAATTAACATTTTATAGGCACTGAAAATGTGTTATTTAAAGGGACACAACTGTTCGAATTCGAACTGAGCGGTTGCAACTTCCTGTTTGAACTGAACGTTTTAACTCTCTCTTTGAACTGAACGATGCAACTTTCTGTTTGATTGATCTGGATGGTTGCAACTCTATGGAGAAGTCACTACTGTTCGGATCCGGTTGTTGGACCTTACTTACTAGTAAAAGTAATAACTGGGTTGGATTTGAAGTTAGTCTCCGGCCCCAAAAAAATACTACCCAACCAACCACCGCCCACCTCTCACGGTCCAGCCCTATCCGATCCAATCCGGATGGTCGACGGCCGTGCGCGGTGAGTTTTGGTTCGGACCATTGCTACGTCATCCATCCTTAACAAAAAAAAATGCTTCTTCCAAAGGGCATACCCTTAGAATCCAATCTTGGAGTAGTTAAACACACCAATTCCTTCCTTTCCATCAATGTGGAACTTTCACCTCCCGGAAATGCAGAACCCCCAAATTCAACGAATTATTTCTCATTCACCGCTTGACTTTTTTATTACGAGGCAAGTCGTGAATGGATCCTCAACTATCCTTGTTTAAGAATCCACGTTTGTTAGGTGGAGCTAACAAGCAGAATCTTGTTAAACCGGGTTCAAAGTCATCATTCAATAACCTATTTTCCTAACAAATAGCAATTGCACGTATGCTTATAGGGTTCCGATGTGTGCATAAAATTTTTTTGGTGACCACCTCTCCTATGTGAGTTGCAAGCTCCTGACGAAAATAAAGAGAGAGCAGAATAGCAGGTGAAAATCCCATTTATGGAACACATGAATCTGCGATTGTGAAAAAACTTAATAAAATACTATTATAGCCTGAGGATAGACAAAGTCTTCCACAGCTTTTGTTGTCCTCAAATGTTGTTTTATAGCCCTAGCATATTGATAGGTAGAACCCAACATCTTTCCCATAATTCCCGCTTCAATGACAACTGGTGATGTTATCATGTATTAGTTAGTTTCAATGAAGTCATATGTCCGATCACTGTATGAGTTATTATTTACATCATAGATGTGGCCCCAAGGTGAGGCTGAGAACAGTGAAGGGAGGAGAGCATATTACACTTGATTGTTTGTATGGAATGTTTGATATGCAGGCTTTGCGAAATGAAAAGTGGGGTTGATTCCGTAAAAGATAATATCAGCCGCCCTGATACTACCACTTGGATCTGGAACCTACATGCTGATGAATGAGATAGGATTTGAAGACAAAGTTGATTTATTCGTGGTTGACGAAGTTTAGAGCATTTATGGAGGAAGACGATGAAGAAAGATGAACACTAGTATAGTTAGTTTTTCATTAAAAATTCAAAAGTGAATTTCATCTCGGAATTGACAAAGGGTGAAATTGAAACATGATGTTTCTGAATATGTTCAATCTAGGACCTCAAATTGTTTTCTCAATGTTTGTCAATTCCGAAACAGTATACGTCAAATTATGTAGTGCATTGAATATGATTATTATAAATGATATGAGTCTCTTCATTAGATACTGTGTGATGAGAACTCATGTTCTTGCAGGCAATTCAGGATCGTTGAATCTATTCTAGCAAGAATTCGTCAGATATCATCTGTTAGGTGATTCTTGAGTTTCTGGTATTTTCTTAGAAGTTTCTAAGTCACTCTTAGATCGAGCATTATTCATGTAGCGTCATTTCATGTGTCTTATGTTGGAATAGGTGCCCTAGAGGCAAAATATATTTTGTATTAACGATATTTTGGCTAGAATATTCATTTATTAATTATTTTTATACTTAATATAATGAAGTCCGTATGTGTTGTTTGTCTTAAATATCCCTAGTCCATTATATTGGTTAATAGGACAATCAGATATAGACTAGTATGTGTGTAGATTGATATGGAAATATAAATTCTAACACATGGGTATGCACTAGGAGTAGGCATACTGGATTGACCCACGACGAGAAGGATACATTAGATTATGTCAAAGTCATAATCGCTTCTCGTAGTGCCAATAATACTGTAATCCTTAGACTTGAAGTTAGATACTCTAGTTGTGGAATATCATGCTTTGATGTTATCCAACGTTGCGCCTTAACTGGGCAACTATAAAGATAAATATCGGGCATGATAGGAAGCAAGCTTAGATATCGTAGTGACGTAGAGAGGATTTGTCCCTCCCACATAACGGGAGTAAATATCCATGGCCACTCGAAGGGATGGTGCTTATTGAATGTCTGGCCACACTCAGATAAATCAATATGGAGATATTGATGTTATCTGCTTGCATAAGCATATTCCCAGGATCGAGAAAACTATGGATTGGATATACGAGTGTGACTATTATGTCTCGTGTCCAATCCGGATATGGAGACAAAGGGATAATGCAATATATGATATTAGGCACAAGGTTTGTCGGGATCACTAACTTATTTCTATTAGTTGAGTGGCATTGATGTGTTTCTAGACACCGCTCCATGTTAGTAATTAGTTACTACCAACTAAGTAGAAACCTATGGAGTCACACACCGGATGATTAAATTGGATATATGTATTAATTAGTTGGACTAATTAATAAAAGGATCATAACGCAACCACAAGAAAACTTAGTAGGACTAATTTTCAAGTGGGATAATCCATGTAAGGACATGATTAGTATTGGGGCCTTTATGTAGTTAATAAAGAGTTATGAATATATAAAGGAACTCTAGCTTGTTAATTCTCAACAAAAGTCATTATTGAGAGAACTTAAAAAAGAAAGAGAAATAGACAAGACAAGGAGGTTTAGTTACTACCAACTAAGTAGAAACCTATGGAGTCACACACCGGATGATTAAATTGGATATATGTATTAATTATTTGGACTAATTAATAAAAGGATCATAACGCAACCACAAGAAAACTTAGTAGGACTAATTTTCAAGTGGGCTAATCCATGTAAGGACATGATTAGTATTGGGGCCTTTATGTAGTTAATAAAGAGTTATGAATATATAAAGGAACTCTAGCTTGTTAATTCTCAACAAAAGTCATTATTGAGAGAACTTAAAAAAGAAAGAGAAATAGACAAGACAAGGAGGTTCGCCCCCCACCCCACTCCCCTTGCCCGCCCGTCCCCTTGGAGCCGTCGGCCTCCCCTTGGCCACGCCTCCTCCTCGATTCGTGTGATCTTCTTCCTCCTTCTTCCGTTGCTAGCACATCGCGGTGAGAAGGATTCCAATCTAGATCCAACGTGTGGATAATCATAGAGACGAAGACACTGTTCTTCGTGTGATCTCCCAAACCAATGTACACATCTTCTATGCTCTCACCATGTTATGACGGACTCTTCCTGTGATCCTTGGTGGGCTTTGAGTAGGAAATTTTTGTTTTTCCGCTGCGTTACCTACGTACCCAACAATGGTATCAGACCACAGGTCGTAGTTCATAACATGATTTTATGTGTTACGATTTCAGTTTATACACCGTTTTTATTCATAATACGCGAAACTGAAATTAATTGGCATAGTAGATGCAAACTGAATTTGATTCAAGACAAACAAGATCTAATTTAATATTAGATGTGTAAATTGGTGAGTTTAATCACATAGGATGTGAATAATTGGGTTCTTGAGAAATTAGGGTTCTTGGGCACATAATTGGGAAAAGTGTTTTCTCAATTATGGAAACAATTTTATGGAAACAACTAAGCTTGGGAAACAAGGAAATGAATTGTTTTGGAAATAATTCCATAAGGAGGTTCGGCCCCTATGGGGACAGTCCCTCTTGCCTTGCCGCCTAAGCAAGGCTCGGCCAAGGGGTTGGACCGGCCTAGCGTGCGGCCTAGCCGCGCGTGAGGCTCGGGCGACCACCCCAAGGCCTAGTCTTGGTCCTTGGGTGGTTTGGCTATGGCGGATGGTGGATTCCTTGGAACGTTGTGACCCTAATTACCCAATTTCAACTAAAATTGAACAAGCGCGTTAAAAGTTGGTTTTAACTGTATTATGTGATTTGTTGCATGGTGGATGGACATGGCCTAGGTTGTGGATGTTTATTTTGTGGTTTGGTTTACAACCTGCAAGCCGATCAAAATTATGTAATAATTAATTTATGGCCTGCGAGCCGATCATCTTCTCGACATGTGAGGTTTTATTTATTTTATTCTAGATGCTAGGCTAGAATTAGAATATTTAGATTATAGCCAAGAGCATGGAAAGAAGACCGGAGGACCAAGAAGCCACAAACACGAAGGAGACACTCATCCTAGGCGCATAACTATGATGGAGCACATGGAGATGAGCTTGTCACTTTAGGGCATTTAGATATTATCATTGGCTTGGTAATATCTTAGTCTAGGGGCGATATCCATGCCACGTTAATTTTACTTTTGTGGATGTTTATTATTTATGTCTTGTTATTTATTTTTTTGTATGACGATACTAGCAAAACGTTAACAAGATAAGAATAAACAAGTTTGATCTTTTATTGAGGATTGCCCAATGTAAATAAGTACATCATGTTGATGGGATCAACCAAACGAATAATGACTTTTAAAATCCCTCAATGGAAATATTGCGTTTTTCCTTCTCTTGCCTAAGCACCCTTCATGATCAAGGTCTATTAAATTCGGGCTTGCCAAAGCAAGGCGTTTTAATTTACCTTGGTGCGTTGAGGACGAAACAAGCAAGTAACGTCACTACTAAAAATAATAGCTTTTGCGGCGGGTAAAACCGCCACAAATACATCCAAATCCGCCACAAAAGCTTTTTGCGGCGGTACTTGTGGCGGTTCTTCACCTGCCTCATCTGCCTCCGTCGTAAAAAGTCAGTGGCGGTTTCTTTCCGCCACAAAATTTTTTTGTGGCGGTTGATGTGGCTGTTTTGACCCGCCACAAAAGGTTATGTTTGGCGCCAAATAATCTCTTTGGAAAAAGTAACCTCCCGCTAATAAAAGGATTTGCTGCCATAAAAGAGAATGTGCAGTATCTTTTTGCTAGAACTACCTGCTTAGATTTTAGATCGTAAATCTACAACTATTCCAGATCTAAATTCCATTGGAAAGTGTGAAAATATTATGTACTAATATTCAATAACAATGATTACATTAACTTTGAAAGGTACAAGTTCTTGAGCCTACCACACAAATAAGTACTGTGAAGCTGTTGGTCTATTACATAACTTAGAAGATATATACAAGAGTCTTCATCACACTCAGATGCAAATTAAATGGATATAAAGATGGACATTTATTTTCCGGAACTACTGCACTTGCAGAAACTGCTTTCTTCAGTTTCAAGTGTGTCACAAGAGAAAGATGAACCCGAACCTGCGAGAAAACGACACGGAAAACAAAAGTTAACCCCAATATTTTGATTCAATCTCTGTATTATGTGAACCATAGATAGGAGAGTTGTAAAATTTACTTGATGGACATAGTTGAATAAGTACCCAAAAAAATAGCCAAAAGTTGGTATTAAGAAAGAAAAGCATATTTGGATTGAGAAAATGAAGAAAAGGACAATAAGCACAAATAAAGAACCGTAGATATATTAAATTGAAGAACCTGACAAAAGTAATTCTAATGAAACCAGTAACTGATCGAAACTAAAAAAGACATGTACTTTCAAAGTTAAACTACTATGTCTATGTGAATTAGTCTCACATGATAGGCACTGCCAATTTTCATAGTTGGTATCACCATGACATTTTTAAGCTCGAATTGCCGTGACACATGATCACAAGTTGGTATTGCAAGCTGAAGCGAAAGCGTACTACTAAATGTGAACAAGAAAACATTATTTTGAATAAGTAACTGAAAATATGTGACTAAATGCTTGCAATCATCCACAATTGGCCTAACAATAGAAGCACATAATCCCCTTTTTGATGACATAAATTTCATCATTTGCTTAGAGTCAGAAATGACACATATATGAATGAATCTATTCTTTTGGCACCAAATCAGAAGAAACAGGCTCGGGGTCTACAACGCAAGTCAAGGCAAGGAAAACTGCATTTGCTTACTGTGTCTACCAGAATTCGAACACAGCAAGCCAAGGCAAGGAAAATTGCATTCACTTGCTGTGTCTACTAAATTTGGAACATGGCAAGCTAGGGGAAGGAAAATGTCCTTGGTTGCTGTGTCTACCTCAAGTGCAATTTGTAAATGAAAATAACAAAATAAATCCTAGAAGATCAAATTTGGGCAAAAGTGGTATGAATCATGCAAAGAATACGTAAAACTATTCAAGAAACGTCCGGATTTTACGTTTAAGCTCAAAAACATACAAATTCTCATTTTCTTCCCAATTAAGCCAGAATCTCATCACTTTGCACAGGATTGCACGCAAATAGCAATGTTTCACATATGAAAGATGACTCCAACTAAAGAGTTATCAAATACCCCACACTTTCGATTTGCGCATCCCGAGCAAAGTCTCATCTACTGCATCTAACTGTCTAGTAGCCAACACGACTCAAACTACTCTAACATGACTCATGACACTACAATGCAACAAGATGATGCAAATGCAATTCTAGACTCGATCTTAAAACATAAAACACAAAAACATATATAAGAAAACACAAAGTTTTTATCTTTTTTGGTGAGATAGGGCAATCTCAAACCGGTTCTTATGGATTGATAAAGAATCTAGGGACAATGCATTAATTGCAACTAAACTCGACAACAAGAATTTCCCCTAGTTAGTATAGAAAGCCTAGCTTTACTAAATATAAGAATAACCTGCCTCTTCGCGTGTGCCGACAAAATAAGAGGCTACGCTAGGCCAAGCCACATTCACGGTCCGACCTCCTATTCCACTAATGGTTTAGAATGTTGAGGCTTAAGGACACAAGGATGATCATGAAGTAACAAGTCCTAAAGCGTCACATCCTCACACTTAAATCCACATCTCACACACCCTCACCACGATTATAGAAACCGCAACCCGAAACTCACCGTCTCCGGCCCTCGGTCCCCTCAAACCCCGGTACAATAATGTTCTCGGTGGCAACCTTTGCGGCACGAAATGAAAACTTTCATCAATGAACTAGTACCTTCCACCACTTGATTTCCATTAAGCTCCATTCATTCCTTTATTCAACCTCTCCTTTTTTCTCTCTTTTCTTTTTTCATTTTCTATTTGTTGATATTTCTTTTATTTCAATCTCTCAATATCAACATAATACTCCAAATTATACAAGTTGTCTCCCAACAGTTCAGCCAAGCAAGTACGTTAAGGGGAGGAAATAAACAATCCAGTGAATATGTATCACACGTATAATTCATCTCCCCCTAACTCGATGAAGTATACGGTGCCACCAAACAAAGCCACAAACAAGTCCAAGTACATGTAGGAGGATGGAGTCGTTAAAAGCTCAATGTCCATAGGCTAAAGTCTACACCCCCACACTAGAAGATAGCCATGTCCCCTCTCAAATAGTCAAACAAATATGTCACGTTCCTAATCCAACCGAACCTCCTACACCAAGATGAAAGAAATCCAATACCTAGCATGATCCACCAATTAAGATCAACCAACCTCATTTCGTGCGGATTATACGTCACGCACTCACGGCTCTCCACAACTGTGTCCATGGTATAATGACATGGAACACCGCCACACCTAAGTGCGCAAGCCTACACACTCACCCTCGCATCCCCTCGAAGATATCAATTAACGCGCATGCGATCATGTAGAACTCACAAGTATGTGAAAATAAGTTCTTGTAGGGTTTTGACCATGGATGCGCAGCGGGAGAAATAATTATCCATTCAAGACCCTCCAAGGATCACATGAAGAGAATCATAACGATTGTAAAGGAAGAAACAAGTAACACACCTTAGAGGTCTCCTGTGATGACTTGTAACGTGAAAAGCATCACGTCTCTACGTTTGATCCACACCTAGAGGTGAGATCTAGATCATCCAACTCCTTGTTCTTGCTAGGAAGAATGGAAGAGGAAGAAGAAATCACGCAACATATCACCAAGGAAGAGGGTTCGGACCCTATTGGTGGCCGACGGGTAGAGGGGCGGCAATGAGAGGGCTTCGGCCTCCTTTGTTGCTCTCTCTCTCTCATATCTTTTATTCCATCCTACTCTAAGTAAGTAGATGTGTGTAGAGAAAATAATATAGGAGTGTTCTTTATATATTCCAACAACTCCTTGTCCTACTACATGAAGAACCCGTCTCCTAATCCTACTCAAATAAGGATTAGTCCCTTTTGCAAACTAGTCCTAATCATGTCCATGTATGGATTAGTTCTCTTTGCAAATTAATCCTAATCATGTCTCTACATGAACTAGTCCACCTTGGCAAATCCCAATCATGTCTATACATGGATTAGTCAAACTTGCATATTAGTCATACTAAGTTAGCAAGTTGTTGCGATTTGATCCTTTAATTAATCATATTAATTAATTAATTCCCAATTCTAGTTCACCCCGATATGGCGTGTGAACCCATAGGTTCTATTTAGTTGGTAGTAACAACTTACTAATATGGAGCGGCCTTTAGCAAGACATCCATTCTACCCAACAAATAGAATAGTCATCATGACAAACCTTGTGCAAGTATTGTCTCATCCCTTTGTCTCAATATTCGGATTGGAAACGAGACATATAAGTCACACTCGTATATCCAATCCATAGTTCCTCGATCCCGGGAATAGCCTTATTCGTGCAAATAACATCGATATCCCATATTGATTTATTTGAGTCTGGCCAGACATTCTATAAGCACTAACCCTCGAGTGGCCTAGAATATTCTCTCCCGTTATGAGGGAGGTACAAATTCTATCTACATCACGACGCTATCTAATCTTGGTTCCTATTGTGTCCAATACGCTCCTTTATGGCATTTGACGCTACCAAAACACAATATTCCACAACTACATGAGCTAGTGACTTCAAGTCTAAGGATGACAATACTGTTGTCACCGTGAGAAACACTTGTGACTTTACATAACTTGTACGTAGCCTTATCGAAGATGGGTCAATCCAGTATGCCATTACTCCTACTGCATACCCATGTGTTGGAGCATGATATCTCCATATGAATCCAACGCCATACTAGTCTATAGATGATTGTCCTATTAATCATTATAATCGACTAGGGATATTTAAGAATATAACATTTATATTCTAAGGACTTCACTCATGTTAACATATCTCTATACCGATAACATAATGATTCGTAAATCCACATATTTTTCACAATAAATTGATTGCCTCTAGGGCACAATTCCAACAACTCTCCCTCATCGAACCCCCTCAACTACTTCTCCCTCGTGACGCAGTAAAGTGGTGATTATAAACGATTTGTGATGAAGGCCAAGAATTGTCACCCTATGTCAAGAAGTTACCAAATAAACAAAGGTTCAAAGCGGGATTACTAGTGGTCCTACAAGGTGAGATCTAACAAGCACTGAGTGCTCTAATACGCATCCTTGCACAACTTTTCTGTGTGCCACTACGAGGCGGGCTGGCGACTACCTAAAACGCACACATGAATGTTCGGCTTGTTTAGCTCACACCTAGCTCAACTCTTGTAAGAAACCGACACACACTTTAGATTTGAAAATCAAGTCAATGTATTAAAATAGGCAGGCATTCCCGTAAAGAAAGATCTCTATACGTACTAGGGGGAACTCACATTGTCATTCTCGGTCGCAAGTCATGCCCTTTGCCTAAAGTTCTCACACTCCTCGATTTTACCAAATTTTACGCTTTTTTTGATAGCCCTTTCCGAATTTTCAATTTTATCATGTTTTTGTATTTTTTTATAATATCCTAACGCTATATGCAATGCTTCGACACGAAAAAATTGACTCTACACAATTTACTTTGTTGGTGGGTATAATCAATTATGTAAAAGTGCAAACCAGATATAAATCTACACTACACAATACGACAGTATAAGTAAAAACTTAACAAAAACCACAATACTGACTCACAATACAATCTAAGCACATCCTACATGTAACTGGCTATGCAAGACACTTGGCTAGCAACAGATAAACCACCCCACACTGAATGCTTCATTTTCCTCAATGAATTTAGAGATCAAGGAGAACACTCAACATTCAATGCAACAAGCTAGTAGATGAGTAGGAGCATGACATATACATTACAAATGACACAAAATCCAGCAAAATAAAAAGATACTCACAACCACCTCAAGGGTGGGGAAGAAATCGCGCCAAGCAGTCCCCAAGCACAGTAGTGGCGCCACCATGCTCCCAACGGTCAGTGTGTACTCGCACACCAGGGTCGACTGCCTCCTCTGTTAAAATTCATGGCTGAAGAATCGCCAACTCGCCAATGCAAGCCCCTATGAAGGTCGCGTGTTCCATGGCACACCGGGGTAGACTATCCCATAACCTGCTCATATATGTCACTAGGAAGCATCATTAGTCCCTCTCTCATATCTACAAGATAAGTATATAAGAACACAACACAACTGTATTTAAATACGCACTCCCTACACTAGAGCAATATATTGGTTGGGTTGCCTCCCAACAAGCGCCTTGTAATTTAAGGTCGACGACCCGACCCAGTTACCTCAAATATGTTAAGGAGGCATAGCACGACGTTCCTCCTCCTTCAATATCTTGCTCTTGATCTTTTAAAGCACATCATGTGCACTCACAACATTTGGCTTATTTTATGATGCGGGTGGATCGGGTTGCAAAACTGTAAACAACCCAAGAGTAGGATCCACTGCTTCCTCTCTAAACTTAATCATTGATTCTTCCCCTTGCCCGGATTGAATGCCTTGCTTACAAGTGATGAATATAGAGCTTTTATAGTCAATTCCTCTGTCTCCAGATCCACCTTTGCGCGCATTGTCTTCAAAAGCGGTCTTCCAAAGATGAGTGGAACATCGCGATCCTCCTTGATTTCCACTATCACAAAGTCAGCTGAAAAGACAAATGCACCCACTTTAACAAGCAAGTTCTCAATCACCCCATTTGCAGTAACAATAGAATTTTCTGCCAGTTGTAGACCCATCTTCACTGGGGTTGGCGCACCAATGCTGAAATAGGGACAATGGCATGAGATTATACTCGCGTCTAAATCACAGAGCCCATGCGCGTGGTATCCACCCCCAAGAGTGCAGCTTAAGATGACACTGCCTGGATCTCTCATCTTGGCAATGTCTCTCTGAATCACTGTACTTCACGTCTCTGTCAGCTTCACCGTGGCATAAGGGTCTATGCTCTTCTTGCCCCATAGGATCTCATTCAAGAACTTCTTGTACTTGGGCATTTGAGCAAGTGCTTACACAAGAGTAATGTTTATTTGCAGTTGTTTGAATATGTCATAAATCTCCCAAAGTGTTCCTCATGATTCCTCTTTATTTCCGTCAAATATGGCACATCGGGCACATACTTAGCCGGATTTAGAGTGTTCTTGGGCTCTTCTTTCTTTTCAACCGTGTCCTTTGACTGGGGAATCACGACCTTGAGCACTTTTTTACCCAATTCTCTTTCTGTAGCTTTAGTAGCTTCAACTCTCGCATGGCTAGGATATGGAGGACTCTGAGTAGTCACTCCACTGCAAGTAGTAATAGCTTTGAGCTATTCAGTAGGGAGAATGGTATTAGAAGGAAGCATACCTGGTGGCAATTTAACATTTTGATTCGCTATTTGCCCAATCCGCGTCTCATGAATTTTCATTGTGGCTTCCATGGAGAAAATTTTGCCCCCCCATTCTATCTTGACTAGCAAGCAATTTTCTGAATAAAGAGTTTGCCTTTGTTCCTCTTGTTGGTGAACCGGTTGCTTTGGAGCCTGTCTTTGCACTTGGTATGGGATAATAGGCTTTCGGCCGGGTGCATATAATCCACTGTTTGGATTGGCATAGCTGAAGTTGGTGTGATTTCGTCTATTGGGATGATAATTGTTCGGCCACTATTGCTGTTGTGGCGGACCCATGTAGTTCACGTCTTCAATCCCATATCCTTGACTCTCATCCGCGATCATCTCTCTCACAGACTTCACTCATGTTGATGGATTCTTGACGTTAAAAGTTGAGGTCATGATTGCCATTTGTTGTTCAAATTTCTGCTCCACCATTGACTCAATTTTGCTGACTAATGCCCCATCATATTTTCCTATGAGTCTCAATCCTCGTAGACTCATTCTTTGCCACACTGTTAAGCAAGTCTTGGCATTTCTGCACTCCTAAGCCCATAAATTTCCCTGGGCCATCATATCCAGTTCATTTGCTGTCTCCCTCTCTAGGGTATTATAAAAGTAGTTGAGTAGTTTGTACCATGGTTCTCCATGAGTAGGACATCTGTGAAGGAGCTGAGTTAATTTCCGCCATGTGTATCTCAAGGAATCATCCTTCTGCTGAGTGAATTTTGTGATATCAGCCATTCGCTGTGAAACCTTGGACGGTGGAAGATATTTCCTGAGAAATTCTTGGCAACACTCTACCATGTAGTAACACAACCCGCTGGAAGCTCCATGAGCCATGTCTTCGCTTTCCCCCATAAAGAAAAGGGAAAGGGCATCCGCTTTACAGTTTTATCTGGCACTTGCTGATCATGAATTGTGGATGTAATCTGGTTGAAGTTAAGCAAGTGGGAATTTGGATCATCCCCTGCAGCTCCAGTGAACAAGCACTCATCTCGAACCATATTGATGAGCTACTGGCGCAATTCAAAATGAGATGCGTTGAAAGGTGGCCTTATGATAGTGGGCTGATATCCATCTGGCGTGGTTCTGAAGAAATCCACCAAAGGACGTTCATCATGCTAGACATTGTTTACTTGTGCCTCGATAGTTTGACCATTGTTGTCCGGATTATTGCCACCTTTGTTTCTGTTTCAACCATTGTTGCTGCCATACGCTCCTCAATTGTTCCCATCTTGTACCCCCACACCAGGA
This sequence comes from Linanthus parryae, assembly GCA_023055425.1. Classification (NCBI taxonomy): domain Eukaryota; kingdom Viridiplantae; phylum Streptophyta; class Magnoliopsida; order Ericales; family Polemoniaceae; genus Linanthus; species Linanthus parryae. The sequence goes on from JALGPY010000007.1 coordinate 44,139,921, forward strand.
CGTGGTTGTGGATTTCGGGGGTTCAAGCGAGCCATAAGTGCTTCCATATCAACCATCCGAGCCCTGAGCTACTCGGTTTCTTGTGCTCTAGTGGTTGCTTCTTGCACAGCTGCTATTCTGGCTGCCTCTGCATCTTGCACAGCCTTACGAAACCTTTCTAACTCAGCTCTAGTCTGGTCATCCATAGGAACTAGGTCTGTCTTCCTCGAGTCTCTACGTCCTGTGCGCAATAAGGATTTCGGGTTTACTGGGTACAAAAACTCGTCTTTAGAACAGGTCATGCACCGTGCTATTCAACCGGACACACACCACACAAAGAAAGTAGGTGAGCAACAGATATAAACAAATAAAAGTAAAAATCCCTAAGTCTAGGAATTATAACTAATTTAGCCAAAGTCCTCGGCAGCAGCGCAAAAAACTTGACACAATCCAACAGCAAGTGTACGCTGTCGCGTGTAGTAATATCTGGTAATCCGGGTTGTCGAACCCAAGAAACTTCGTTCTGAATTAATTATTAATTATACACCTTGTGTGGGCAAATCGCGTTGTTTGTTTTCCAATTATACTAAAATAAAGAAACAACTACTCAGTTAATCGAATGAATAACTGCACGATTAATGGAGAATGAATATAAGAGTTACTCAATAAACTGACAAGTACCGGGAATTCTCTCGTGATCACTAGGGATAATATGAACTACGCTTTGATTTGTGAAACACTAACACGTCTTCTCTTATTAATCAAGAAAAATATAACTCCCCGAGTTACCAAACAAGTTATCTATACCTCAAATCAATTCAAACCGAGTAACCAAGCATAATTCAATTCTAGGCATGCATTAATGTTCATTATTCTATTTTAGTGATCCTAGTTAAAACTATCGAGTTACCAAGTCATGATTCGAATTTGTGAAACGTTCACTTTACCGAATAGTTCTCATGGAGTTACCACGTGAGTACTAATTAAAATCAATCCTACATTAGCTAAGCGCAAGAAAGATAAATATCAACACATAAACGATTCATAATAATAGCAGAACGCAAAAACGTGAATCACAACCTCAAAGCGAGTTGTTCATATCAAACCCTAGCTACCTAATGAGAATTCCCTGCAATAAGAGACTTAGATACGACTACAGATGATAAAAGTACCATGTTTCATCATCATAAATCAAAAACTAAAGAGAAGAAGAAGAAAGAAATTAAACGAAGAATCCAAAGCTCCCAAAAACGCTCCCAAAGCTCCAAGATTACTCCTTGCTATCCAATGTAGGTAGAATAATGCCAAAACACGGAATACTAGGTCTTAACGAGTCCCCCAAGAATCTAGCTTTCGAAATATTACAAAACAACCCCAAAATTTTGAGTTTTGCGCTCTGTTCGCACGAACACAAAAGTGTTCATACGAACACCTGTTTGTACAAACAGTCGAATGCTCGTACGAGCACTTGTTCCTACGAGAAAAATTGGATTGTTCCCACAAACTTTCAGAGAGTTTCCAATGTTTCTGTTTGCACGACACACCAAGTGTTTTCACGAACGCCCCTGGAGACGAGCTCAAATTTTCAGCCTCTTCGACGGACCATAAATTTCTTGTCCGATCTCCGTTTGAGCTCCGCGACCTATCGTTGGAAAGCTCTTTGACTCTACTTTCATTTTCCACTGGTATCACTCCAAAATTCATCATACAAATAAAAATAATCTCGAAATAGTGAAGATTGGTCACTTTCCTCCTCCCACTTCGCTTCTCTTGCTTTCTCTTGACTTCCGAAGCTCGTTTCTTCTCTCCACTTGCTCTCCTCATGCAATGTTCCTATAAATCATAAACACGAACGCTACCGAAAAGATCAAATGTGACAAAATCATGCAATCATACGTAAAACTATTCAAGAAACGCCCGGATTGTACATTTATGCACAAAAACATACAAATTCTTATTTTCTTCCCAATTAAGCCCGAATCTCATCACTTTGCACCGGAACACACACAAATAGAAATGTTTCACATACGAAAGATGATTCAAACTAAGGAGTTATCAATTAACTAGGACTTATCAATTGTTCACCTTGAACAATCCACGAGAATCAGAACTGGAAGTATTGTCTAAAAGATTTACAAATGATGATCAGAAGAGAAGAACCCTGAGAACTAAGTCTTCAGTGAGAATGCAGTGTTCTTCAGACGATTGGATTGAGTGATGTAGATCTGCTTCTTGGTTGCTTTTCAATCCTCTGTAGTGTTTGAATGTCTCTGCGTTTTTATCTGTACTGTCTCTCAAAATTCTTCAGCAATTCCCTCTTTTAAGCAGCCAGTTTGAATTGAAGATCTTCAGAATCTTCTCAACAAACTTTCCTAACATGTAGCTTCAAATCTTGACTCTTCTAAAAGCTTCGTCCAATGGCTAGTTGCTCAGTATCTTCAAGGATAATGTCTTGAATTTGCTTAGGAGTAAGTTACGAAGGTCCAGATCAGATTTCAGCCACCACATAATAAATTAACTAGCTCAGTTTCCTTTTCTGCAACATCCAGTTTAGAATCTAATTCCTGCAAAATAGGCAACTGTGTATCCTTGCAAAACTTGGTCAAACAGAAAGATTAATCATAGTTTAGAGCAGTATAATAATTTTTCTTTCATCATCAAGTAACATATAATCAATCATGGGAGCTCAGGAGCTGGAATAAAATAAAAAGCTCCCCCTAAGTTCATGCTGTATTATGCAGTACTTGTTTCAAACCCTTGAAAGCAGTTTCAAGGCCTTGAATCAGACAAGCTGTTTCAAGCCATTGAAACAGGCTGAACTTACAATCTCCCCCTTGGTGAAAGACAAAACCAAAACACTTTGAGGACTGAATCTCTGCAAAAAATATTCATTAGAGCATAGCAGAATCCATGACAATAAACTGCAACACAAAATATCTAAGTAATCCAACTTATTTCAGTAATGTAAAGCATTAGCAATGTCTAGAAAATCCTATTGATCTAAACCACATCTCTAATTCAGATAAAAAGTACTAAAAGTAAACAAATAAACAACCTAATTTTCTCCCCATTTTTGACTTCCATCAAAAAATAATGAGAAAATGTTGTATCAATGTTTGGAAAACTGAGAAAAATGAGTAAAATGTTTTTGAAAAGATAGAAATTTTTTCAAGACTTTGAAGAGAAATTCAAGGCCTTGAAAAATAAAGAAAGAAGAGGCAATAATTAAAGGGCTGGGTCTCCATCTCACTTGGGCTTTGCATCTTCTTCTCCATTGTCTTTTTCATCATCCTCATCATCTTGTTGTTCTTCTTCTTGATTTACATTACCTCCAGCACCACCAGCTTCTTCATACATTTGTTCATCAGTCACTATCTCTGGAATGACAACTTTATTTTTCTTCTTATTGAGGTCCTTGATAAACATCCCAGAGTCTGGACCGTCAGCATCAGCTTGTTCCTGTTCTTCATCACCATGTTCCTGCACTACTTGTTTTTCTTTGTCCACTACCCCTGTAGCCTCATCCTGAGTTTTATGCTCACTGAAAAGATATTTGGTTGAACCTTCATCATCCCTCTTTGATCCTTCTGCAACCTAAGACACCTCTTCTTCCACATGAGGTACATTAATTATCTTGAAGATGCTTTCAACCATATACTTTACTTGCTTAAATCAGTGCCAACTCAGGCTGATTTTCCTTCAGCTCATCTATATCCTTCTCAATAATTTCAAGTATTTGAACCACAATGGAGAGGTCCTGAGGTTGAGAGGGTAGGTTTGAAGGAGGGGTCAAGGCCTTGGGTTTAGGAAACTTCTTGGATTGCAAATCCTTCTCAGACAGATCAGAGTATAACTTCCATATTCCGTCACTGGTTTTCACAAAACTATTTCTCTCAAATTCTTTCTCATCAAGCATGAAAAAACTAGTGGTAATGGTTTCCTCTCTGCTAGAAGTAAGGTCAAGGTGAAGAAAGAATGCACAAAGCAGATTAGCATAAGTCAAAGGGTGCTTTCTTTCTTTGGTCTGGGAGTAGAGCACGTGTTCCATCACAATTGTTGGAAGATCAATCTCATATCCATGAATGATATACATCAAATATAATACCCTTTCAGTCAACAGCTCTTTTGGATTCTCCCAAGGTACTACACACCTCATCAAGATTGTGAACAAAAATTTGGCTTCACCAGTTAGCACAGAGTGTGTTAACTGTTTAGAGGAGGTAAAGACATTTGGTAGAAAGAATTCTTCCCTAGCCAGTTTGAAAGCTTCAACTTTGTTGGGATAGTTTCTTTGTTATATCTCTTGGGACAGCCTAGAACATTGACAAACTCTGAGTGATCTAACTCCATTGTAGTCCCATAAACTTTAGTTTGAATCACTAGGTTGACAGATTTTTGAGTTGATTCATGTTCAGATAGAAAAGCCTGGTAAGCCTAGGGTAGGAAACTTCAGGAGGGTTTAAAACTTTCCAAAGAGAGCTTTTCTTCAGCCTCTTTACACACCCCAGATTCATGGTTTTCAACATGTTAACACTAACCATGCTAAACCATCTAACCATTGACCTCTAGCAGTTTGAGAAATAAACCACTTTTCTTACCAGGGGACTGAGGCTTTTCTGAATAGATCTGCAGTTCTTTGCCAGTGCTTTTCTCTTGTTCAACCTCCACAGCTTTTTATTTTCCCTTGTCAGCAACTGTAGGCTTCTTCTTCTTCAACTTTTTTTTATTAGCCACTTGTTTCTCTGGTTGTTTCGCAGGAGCAGACTAATCTGCCTTCTACTTCTTGCTAGAAGTTGGTGTCAGATCTTTATTTCTTTTCTTCTTTCGAGGAGAAGGAGCCTTTTCTTCAGTTGGAGTTCTAGAACTAGAATCACCACTGATAGTTTGAATCACATCTTCTGCAATCTTCTTCTTCTTTTTTGAAACTACCGTTGAAACTCCAGCCATCCTATTCTTTGGGATTCTCTTCTTGTGCTCATTAGGGTTTGAGGGTAGAGAATAGATAGGCACGAGTGATACGGAGAAGAGAGAGAGACAGAAGAAGATAAATACTAGAGAGTTTGAGTCAGATAAGGAAACTGAAATATTTCCAATTCTCTTAAAGATCTTTACAGTTCAAATGAAATTCAAATTTGTGTGTGTTTGTGTGTGTGTGTGTGTGTGTGCGTGTCTGTGTGTGTGTGTGACGTGGGAAAGGAAATAAAATAATACTGATTTATTCGGAAATAGTTTTTAAAAATTAAATACAATATTGAGCAATTATCTACTGAGATATCACCCAATATTAAAAGATCCAATTTTTGACTAAATAGCACAAAGACTTATTTTCAAGGCTTTGGAAAGAATTTCAAGGCCTTGAAATGCTATACTACTGAAACAAGTAACATCAAGGCTTTGAAACGATTTCAAGGCTTTGAAAACCAGTTCAAAGCTTTGAAACACATAAAAAGTTTACCTTAAACTTACCTGATACCCCCCTAAACCAATGCTTCCTGATTAAGCATACCCAACTCTAATCTGAGGGTTGTGAATATTTCTTCTGAATATGGTTTTGGTGAAGATATCTTCCAGTTGCTTGTTAGTAGAAACAAATCCAAGAATAATATCATCTTTCTCAGCATGATCTCTGATGAAATGACGTCTAACATCTACGTGTTTGGTTCTGGAATGCTGAACTGGATTCTTTTTTAATGGAATAACACCGGTGTTGTCACATTTGACAGGTATTTCTTTGAAATCAAATCCAAGATCCCTCATTTGCTGAGAAATCCACATCACTTGTGAGCAGCAGGCTTCAGCTGCTATATATTCAGCTTCAGCTGTTGATAATGCCACATAGTTCTGTTTCTTTGAATGCCAACTGATTAGGGATGAACCAAGGAATTGGAAACACCCTGATGTACTTTTTCTTTCAACTTTATATCCTTCAAAGTCAGCATCTGAATATCCACAAAGAGAGAAACTGCTTTGGATACCAAAGCCCTAAGTATTTGGTACCATTGAGATATGTGAATATTCTATTAACAGCAGTTAAATGTGACTCTTTGGGATCATATTGGACTCTTGTACACATACAGACACTAAACATAATGTCTGGTCTACTAGCAGTGAGATATAGCAAAGAACCAATCATACCTGTATACTCTTTTCTGATTTACACTCTTGCTAGCTTGATCGTTATTTAAGGATAGTGTAGAACTCATAGGAGTCTTTGTTACTTTGGACTGAGACATATTTTACTTGTTGATCAAGTCCTTAGTATACTTATTTTGATGCATAAAGATTCCTTTCTTCATCTGTTGTACATGGAGTCCAAGTAAGAAGTTCAATTCTCCCATTAAGCTCATCTCAAATTCCCTGCTCATAAGACTTGAGAAGTCCTTGCAAAGAGAATCATTAGTAGCTCCAAACAGAATATCATCAACATAGATTTGAACTACTAAAATGTCTTTCTCACGAGTCTTTATGAAAAGAGTTTTATCAACCAATCCTCTCTTGAAATCATTTTCAAGTAGAAACTTTGACAGTCTTTCATACCAAACCCTTGGAGCTTGTTTTAAACCATAGAGAGCTTTGTCAAGTTTATAAACATGATTTGGAAACTCATCACCTTCAAATCCAGGAGGTTGAGCCACATAAACTTCTTCTTGCAAGTAACCATTTAGAAATGCACACTTGACATCCATTTGAACAAGTTTAATATTCATGTAAGATGCAGATGCAAGTAACATTCTAATTGCTTCTAACCTGGCAACATGAGAAAAAGTCTCCTCATAATCAGTACCTTATTTTTGGTTGTAGCCTTGAGCTACTAGTCTGGCTTTGTTTCTAATTACCTTGCCATTTTCATCTAACTTGTTTCTGATCACCCACCTTGTGCCAATAACAGATTGATCTTTAGGTGGAGGAAATAGATTCCACACCTTGTTTCTCTCAAATTCATTGAGTTCACTTGCATTGCATTGATCCATTCTTCTTATTCTAATGCTTCTTTCACATTCTTTGGGTTCTACAAGAGAAACAAAAGCGTTAAAAGCACATAAATTTTTCAATTGAGATCTTGTCTGTGTACCAGTAGATGGATCAGATAAAATGTTGTCAACTGGATGAGATGACAGATATTTGAATCTTTTTCTTGGAGTCCATGGCTTAGGTTCTCCAAGTAACTTTTCATTCCTTTGAGGTCTTGAGGAAGTGGGTTGATCATTTTGACTCTTCTGTTGCTCATTTTCAAGGCTTTGATAACCATTTTCATGGTCTTGAAAATTCTTCCTATTTTACTGCAAGCTTTCTTTGAAACCATGTGAAGTCTCTGCTTCATCTTCTAACTCATGCTTGTTCAAGTTCAAGTCTGCAAAACTTTCATTCAAAGAACCATCATAGCTTTTATAAAAAATGACATGAATACTTTCTTCAACAAACTTAGATACCTTCATCACGTCTTGCATCAAACTTACCAATATCGTCCTTACTATTGTTGTGAACAAAACAAGTGCAGCCAAAAGGTTTGAAATATATAATATATGGTTTTATTCCTTTGAAAAGTTCATAGGGGGTCTTCTTCAAAATTGCCCTAATCAGGCACATGTTAAGTATGTAGTTGGCTGTGTTCACAGATTTTGCCCAGAATGACATTGGTAACTTGTTCTCTAGAAGCATTGTCCTTGAAATATCTTCAAGAGTCCTGTTCTTTCTTTCAATAACACCATTCTGTTGAGGAGTTCTTGGAGCAGAAAATTTGTGAGAGATACCATACTTAGCACAAAATAAATCAAACTCAAGCTGATCAAATTCTCTACCATGATCACTTATGATTGAAGCAATTGGTAGGTTTTAAAAGTTTGAAGCTCCTTACAAAGCTTTGAAAATTCAGTTAGAGCTTCAGATTTTTCTCTAAGAAACATAACTCACGTAAATCTAGAATAATAATCAACAATAACTAACATATACTTCTTACCCTTTGGAGCTGGAGTCCTCATAGGACCACAAATATCCATGTGAAGTAGTTCAATGGGTCTAGTAGACTTACAAATTTCTTTGGTTTGAATGAGCTCCTTGTCTGCTTACCTTGCGCACAGGCTTTGCATACTTCATCATCTCTGAATTTGGTAGAAGGAAATCCTCTTACCAGGTCTGTAGAGATTAACTTGTTCAAGGTATGCAAGCTAATGTGTCCAAGCTTTCTATGAAAAAGCTTTGAATCCTCTTTCAAGGCCTTAAGACACTGTAAGCTTTCACCTACAACTTTGTTAGTGTGTAAGGTATAGACATTGTTTGACCTTGAGGAAGTGAGAACACAAACTCCAGATTTCTCATTTTTCACCAAACATTTCTGTTTGTCAAAGATTTCCTTGTTAGCATTATCACAAAGCTGAGATACACTAAGAAGATTAAAGTTTAAACCATCAACTAAATAGACATCATAAATAGAATTTTTAGAGTCTGTACCAACTTTACCAATACCCAAAATGTTGCATTTCCCTTTTTCACCAAGTCTGATTGATCCTTCAGATTGCTCTTTTAGTTCTGCGAATAAAGATCTCTTTCCACTCATATGCCTGGAGCAACCACTGTCCATAAACCATCTTTGATCTTTACTCTTGGTGACAATCTGCAATCACCATTCAATGCCTTAACCAGCTGTTTGACGAAGTTTGGAATTTACATTCATATTCAGGTTCAACCATGTTAGGTGGTCTAACCCGCTTTGGAACCCAAATCTGTCTAACTTGTCCTTTAAGTTGAAATGGAAAAGTGTTTCTCATTATTTGAGGGTCTCTTCTTAGAAAAGGACAAGTCATTTTCACATGAACAATTCTGTTAAAGTAATGGTACTTAGGAGAAGTTTTGTTACTAACCTTAATAAATCCGGTGTTGCCTTTTTTGGGAAGTTTGGATTGTAGCCAATATCAGTTTTGTAAACACACTATAAGCTTCCTCCAAGAATCAAGTTTAGATTGTGTTCTGACCATCAAACTTTTTCATAGCCTTCTTAGCATCTTGAAGTTTCTCAGTTAGAGTATTCTTATGTTCCTCCAATTCATCACAATGATATCTTAGAGCAACAATGTTGTCACTAGAAAGAGAGTTCTCAGTTACTACTTCCTTGACTAGAGTTTTCAAGGCCTTGAAACTGGTTTCCAAGGCTTTGAAATCTTTGTCAGAATTTTTCTGAGAAATTTCAAGGCTTTGATTTTGACAAACAAGTTCCAAGTTTTATTTTGCTTTCTCATGAACCTTTTCTTTCAAAGTTCTAATTTCTTTCAGATAGTCCTCCTCATTTAAAAGCATTGTTCTAAGATAATCAGTGAGGACATCCGTTGGTTTGGAAATCTAACAGTTTACCATTACCTCAATGTTCTTTTTAGAACTTTCATCACGCTTGCCCATAAGGCAGAATTTGGCTTGTTCTTCTTCAGATTCATAATCACTAGAAGAGTCAGAATCACTCCAGGAAGCTACCATAGTTTTCTTTCATCTGTCATGGTCTTTCTTCTGAAAATGTTTGCTCTTCTTGTGTGGTGATAACTCTTTAGTAGATTTATATTTATTGCATATTTAATATCGTTTTGCGTGATTCCGGGGTTAAAATATGAGTTTTACACTATGAATGTTGAGAAAACGTAGAGAGTTGAGTTTTTAGCACTTTATTGTTAATTCGGGCGTTTCGATGCATATTTCGATGTTATTTATCAAATATAATTGCTTGGTATGGCTGTCATGTGTTCTTGATAGGACCGGTTGCTAAACGATGGCTAGGAGGCATGAAACGAACTTCGGAATCAAAGCAAAATCAAGAGGAAACAAGAGAAGCAAAGTCGGAGGAGCAAAAGTGACCAATATCCAATGTTTTGATAGTCTCTCGAGTTCTACAATACATTTTGGAGTGAGACCAGTGTAAAATGAAAGTATACTCAAAGAGCTTTCCAACGATAGGTCACGGAGCTAAAACGGAGATCGGACGAGATAGTTATTGTCCGTCGAAGAGGATGAAAATCTGAGTTCATCTCCAGGGGTGTTCGTGCGAACAAAAACACTTAGAAAAATTTTCAGCTGGCCAAAAAGGGTGGAAAAAGGAACTGCAATTTTGAACAAAATGTTCGTGCGAACAGAGAACAAAATGTTGTTCGTGCGAACAAAGGGTCTGATCGCAATTTTTGGGGTTGTTTCGCGAATTTTTGAAAGTTGGAGCATTGAAGAATTATTCCAACCTAGGAGGCCGTGCAAAAGGGGATTGTTATTCATCGTTTGGAGCAGAAAACAAGGGGAGACGATGATTTAAGGCGGAGATCATCAATTCTTGAAGACTACTCGTTTGATTTCTCTTATTTCCCCCTTATTGATTGATTATGGAGATTTATGTATTGATAAACAATTATATGTCTAGATAAACACTTTAAGCTAGGCAATTGATGAAGAACTAGGGTTTGATTAGCTTTTTCCGGATTGATGACTTGATTCATTATTTGAAAACTTAATTCTAGTTGATGTTCTTGTTAGCTTTCTTGTTCTTGTGCTTTAATCTTTATTATGCTTGGCTTGATCACCCGTAGTATGCTAGTTGTTGCTATAGTTGCACGATAATGAGATATTAGAGACGTGTTGAAGAACATAGGAAGTATTCTTGTAGTTCTCTGAGACCGATAGGAGAAGAGAGCTTGAATAACCGTGTGTGGGTTGTTTCGGTTTGTATCGGTAGGACTTATTGAAAACTTTGGACCGACAGGACCCGGTGAGTGAGCCTAACGAACCAACTAGAACGTAAGGGTAGACGACGATGGACCGAGAGGACCCGAAGTCAATCGATTAGGAAAATTCATGTGAGATCGACAGAAGAACATGATGAGTGTAGCCCGGTATAACTAAACATTACTAGAGTGTTTTAAGCGTAATCCGGAAACTGCTAAGTGCCCTAGGGATCATCAATTGCTTAGTTCTCTCCATAATCATATCAATCAAACCTTTCTTCCTTTACCTTGAAAATCATATAAAAAGAGTTGCGTAGTTTGTCATTTACTTTAAGTCACTTGTTTGTGGGTGAAAAACCGTCAAATCAAACACTTCTTACCGGTTATTTTGACTTTAAATTAATCGTCTACCTAAATAATCTCAAGACTGTCCCTATGGGTTCGACAACCTGAGCTTAATACTCATCTTTATTACTTCGACCGTGCACTTGCATATACACGTAAGAAATCGTGTCAAGTTTTTGGCGCCGTTGCCGAGGATAGCGGTAGATTGTTTAGTTAGAAATTAGTTTAGAGTTTTATTTTATTTTTATTTTTGTTACTATCAATTACCTCACGGGTGTGCCAGTGCTGTGATCTCAGGTAACGATGGTAGAGGGCGAAGAGCCGAGTAGCCCTACTCCAGAACAGATAGAAGCAATGTTAGCTGAGGCTAAAAAGGTACTGCGGAGGCAATGGCTAGGCAACAATCAAAACCATATAACAAGTCTGGGAAGACCATAATCCAGGCATTTGAGGCGGATCTCAAGGGAACTGAACCAGCAATTGTGGTGCCACCAATTCAAGAAGAAAGCTTCTGCCTCAAGCTGTCCACAATTCAATTCATACAAGATCAGTGCACATTTACTGGGGCAGAAGAAGAAGATCCTCATGCATTCATTGGAAAATTTCAGAACACGTGCCAGGTAATACGCTACAAGGGGGTCACTGTTGAATCACTTAAATTGTTGTTATTACCTCATTGCCTCACAGGATCTGCTAAAGATTGGCTGGATTATTTTCCTTCCAACTCAATCACAACGTGGGAAGATTGTGTCTCTTTGTTTATGTGCGAATTCTTTCCAATATCACGTATGATTCAGCTGCAGAACGAGATATGAAATTTTAGGAAAAGCAGAATGAATCACTCGTCACAGCATGGGAGCGCCTCACTTTCTTGCTGCGTAAATGCCCCAATCATGGCATTGACAGAGCTCATATCGTTCAGGTATTCCATAATGGGCTTGACAAGGCTGATAAAAATAAGATTGATTTGGAAGCTAGAGGTAGCTTCTTGTTCAAATGGGATGTGGAGGGTCCATATGAGTTGATGAGACGTGTGTTTGAGCAAGAGGAGAGCTTGGATTATGAGTTCCAGCATCACGAACCAATGAAGCATAGCTCACTGGTACATAGCATGGTTCAGGTGAATGCGGTGGAGGCAGGGCATGAAGTAGCTAGTCCAGAGATGCATCAGCAGCAGCCAGTACCACCTTCAGATTTGACCGAGATGACAGGGATAATAAAGGTAATGGCTCAGCACATGACGGACATGTCCACACATGTCAGCTCTTTGGCAATTGCACTTCAGGTGGCTCAATCAGAAATAAAAGATCTGAAAGAGAAAATCGAACAAAGAGCACCAAGCAACATTGTTCATACTTCTGAGGAGCAATCTCAAACCATCACAACTCGAAGTGGTATTTCACTTGAGGATCCACCATATCCGAGTCATGCCAGAGCTACAGCATCAAAGGCCAAGGAACATGAAGTCTTCGATTCTGAGAAGTCACCTGTCATGATCCCCCAATCAAAGGCCATGATTCACCAGGATGCATAGAAATCTACTGAGGTACCACTTTCATCTCCTCCTTCTTCTCCAGAACTACCATTTCCATTACGTACTAGGAAGAAGAAGGACGATTCTGAGGAATACAGGCGCTTTCTAAACGTGTTTTCAAAACTGCACATTAATATTGCGTTGATTGAGGCACTTCAAAAGATACCAAAATATGCAAGGTTTATTAAAGATGCAGTCCTTGGTAAGAAAGCGGTGGATGAATTTCAGAGAGTGAACTTAAATGAACATGTTAGTTCATGTGTTTTGCATGGACTACCTAAGAAAAAGAAGGATCCGGGTAGTTTTGTCATTGAAGCTAACTTGGGTGACGCCTACATGGGAAGGGTTCTCTGTGATCTGGGAGCGAGCGTGAATTTGATGCCGTTGTCGGTATTCAAAAAGCTAAGTGTGGGGAGCCTCCAAGAACCTGTATCACTCTCCAATTTGCAGACAAACCATCCAAGAGAGCCTGTGGGATGATACAGGATGTCCTTGTAGGGGTCGGCAGCTTGATAATTCCGGCTGATTTTGTCATACTAGACATGCCAGCAGGTGATGTGCCCATAATTGTGGTAGGCCGTTCTTGGCGACAGGTCGTACTCTCATTGACGTAGAGAATAGGGAGCTGATTATGAGGTTCAGTGATGACATGGAGACTTTTCGGGTCTTCAAAACGACGCCCAAATACTCGTGGGAGTATCATCCAGGGGTTCCATTTTCTGTGCCAATGAAGCGCCAAATCCCAGAGTTTTCGCGAGGGGATCCACCTGATTATTGGGAAAGGAACAAGCCATATGTTGTGCAAGCACAAGAAGCAATTCTTCAAATTCAGCACAGGAAAGCTAAGCTGGAAGCGAAAAACCTGCCAAGCCACCTTTCTCAGGCTCTTGAGGTAACATGGTCGGGTCGTGGACCTTTAATTACAAAGCGCTGCTTGGGAGGCAACCCAATGTAGAGTAGGATACTTTTTGTTTTTATTTGTTTATGAGTTCTCTATATTTGACTATGAGGGGTGAGAGAGAGCGGACTAATTTTTCCAATAAGTGTGCAGGGACACAGGTACATAAGACACACCAGATTCCCTTCTTGATGTACGTGCTAGAGATTGCACGAAGTTGTGGATAGAAAAAGACCCACAGTAGTATGCATTAAAGATATAGAGAATTGCTTGAGGTCGAGGAGCAATTCCAATATGTTGAGTGCCACACGCATGAGAGGGCTACAGTTCATGTCCTAGACGCACATCGGAATCCGGGCGCGTAGAGACTTCTCTGGAAATTTTCGACGGTCCACAAGACCCCTTCTTGTTGCAATTTTGAGGCAACGGTGCCCATGTAGGTCCGGGCACCCACGTACCTCTAGCTCTTTCTTTTGTTTCTACATTTGGAGCGCTTATTGTTGAAATCCACCGCCTGTACATTTAAGCGATGAGTCCTCCTTCATTATCTCTAAATTAGTTGAGGACAACGAAACGCTTAACTGTGGGGGGGGTTTGTATCTAATTTCACTAGCCATGTCTTTGTTTGCATCGCCTTGTTACATACAGTTTTGTGTTGTGTTAGTTTGTTGGTTTGTGGTAGGATTGAGTATTTTATGCATTTTGTTAGCACTTTTACTTTATTGAGTTCCCTACCCAAAACATGTGCTTAATCGAGTTGGCCAAAAGCATATAGAGTCTAGGAAAATATGAAAATACGATAAAAATTAAAAATTAAAAAAAAAAGAAAAAAATCATAAAAAAATTGAAAACTTTTGAGAAAGGGAAATCAAATAGAGTGAATGTGGAGAGGGCTTAATGATAGAATTCCTTAGGAGTATGAAAATCTGAGGTGAGGTAGACGCGAGAATCTGGAGTAGGAAGACTTAGAGGGATAATACACTTTAGGAATGCGAGTAGCTGCCTCTCAGACTAGTTATCCTACTAGCGCTACACCACCGTCACTTAGGTAGTCGTCAACCCTCCTCGTAGTGGCAACGGAACAGCTCTGCGATTGATATTTATGGGGAACTCACATCCCGTATCCATATCCTAGATCCACTAGTTACCCCTATTGATCCGTTTACCCCTGTTATTTACAGCCTCTAGCCTAGGAAGCCTTTTATTGTGACTTTCATCACTAGTTAGAATGGTCCTTTCCTATGCGTCATGATAGAGGGAGTCGAGTTAGGGAGGTTCGATGAGGGTGTGCGGAATTGATACATCTTACGTGGATTCTCTTACATGTCGTATTTTGAGGGGATGTGAGGGTGAGTTAGAGACGGTAGCACACTTCGGTGTGGCGGTGAGTCGTGTCCTTACACCACAATCACAGGTGGAGTACCGTAGTGCGCGATATTTTTTTCGCACGTCATGGAGTGGGGGTTGATTGAGCTTATAGGATGTCGTGCTTTGATTTTTATTTATATTCTCTATATCTTAGGTGATGAGGAGGATCGGTTGGAAAAGCGTGTTACACATTGACTTCCGGGTTTTGATATGCGTTACATTGAGTGTGGGGGTGTCAACACATATTTGATTATATCACTGATTTGACACATTCCACCCCTCACTATCTTCTTTGACATTGGATCTCCTCGGATATTACTATGCTATTGTTGGCTCCATGTGTTAATGTTATTGTTGAGGAAATGAAAAAAAAAAAGAGAAAAATAGAAATTGAAAGTGAAAGGGACTAAAGGAGTAAGCTTGAAATTGAAGACCGGGGAGATGAGCTATTGTTCGAGATCACTTCTTCAAGTTCGTGGCCGGGAGAAGGGCATTGCACCAAGATTGAGGGAATGAGGGCCGAAGTAGTGAGATTCGGTGTGGTTCCTTGGATTTTGGTGAGGGAGTGTGAGAATGGGGTTTCGTGAGTTATATCATGTCTAGGACTACTGACAGCTTGAAAATGTATTAGTTTGGGACATCTTTTTACCATTGGTTTTAACCCTGTGAGAGTTGAGTTTGGCCATTTTCAGCTTATTTTCCACCTGATACGAGGCAGAGATTTATAGACCATGATTGCAAAATTTGAGTAATTTTATGCATACTTTTGTTTGTTGGATATGATCGCGGGTGCGTGTTATGTGCAGGTAACAGGTGCCGGAAAAATGCATGAGATTTACTTGGATGGGAGGCAGCGTGTCAGGAAAGTTGAGCAGAAAAATAGGAAAAAAAATGCTAAGTGGTGCGTTCAAACGCAGGAGCTGCGTTCAAACGCACAAGACCGGAGCAGCAGGAAAAATGGCAGAATTTGGCTAAGTCCTGCGTTCAAACGCAGGCAGGCTGCGTTCAAACGCAGGAGTCAGAGACCAAGTGCAGAAAAGCTAAGTCCTGCGTTCAAACGCAGGCGTTGTGCGTTCATACGCAGGGCTCAACACTCAAGAGAAGAAACGGCCAAGGGGTGCGTTCAAACGCAGAGGAGCTGCGTTCAAACGCATGGGTTCAGGAGCCAGAAGAGAAAAATGGAAAAACGGCTAAGTCTTGCGTTCAAACGCAGAAGGGTGTGCGTTCATACGCACTGCGTTTGAACGCAGGAAGTGTGCGTTTGAACGCACAGACGGGTTCCAGAAGCTTCCAGGACGGGTCTTTTCGTGGGTAAAACAGGAATTTCGTGCATCAGTTTTGGAGACTGTGGCAATATAAAAGGAGGTGTCCCAGCACTGTTTTAGGGTTACGAACACATACTCACAGCTATCATCATCATCAGCAGCCAGTTTCACAGCAGCCAGGAGTTGGAGCAGAGCAGGATTGGAGCAGTTTTCCAGTATCTTCAGAAAAATAACTAGTTTGATCTTTTCTCTTTTTATGAAACATTGTTTTTGAATAATGCAAGCTAGCTAGACCTTTTGCCTAGGTTCTCGGTGAACCTAGGGTTTATGAATTTAGCAGACTTGGTTGTTTTGATTTTCAGATGCATGGCTAGCTAAGTCTTAATACAGGATGGTTTGTTTATTATTCTGTCTTTGATTTTATTTACATACATGAATGGCTTGATCACCCAGGAGTGTTACAGACAGGATCTGGTGCGCGAGAGTGACCAGTGAACGTTAGGAAGAAAAGACAGGATTTAGTACTCTGCCTTGATGGACCGAGAGGTGAAGAGAATCAGGGGACTAGCCCAGAAGCATTAGACCAACTGTTAGACGTTTAGGGGGAGACCGAGAGGAGAACCTGTAACCCTAGCAGACTTAGAACGAACCTGCAGATTTAGATGGACCGAGAGGACCCGAAAATCTGCAGTCGAGTGATAAGTGCATGAGACCGAGAGGAGATTGTACTATTGGTATGCTGGCATAAACAAAACCACTGTGTGTTTCTGAAATCAAATATACCATGAAAGCTGGAGAGTAACCCTAGGGGATCCTGGAATCTAGATTTTTAGACTTATCGACTTTTTACAACTACAACAATTTCTGCAAAAAATTCAACAGAAAAATAAAATAAGCTTTTTACTGTTTTTATTTATTACAATTTAGTATAATCAAATCTCAAACCTTCCTCCTTTTTACAAACTTCGTGTCTTATTCTAATTCTGATTAGCAAAAACTTAAACTGTTCTCGTGGGTTCGACAACCAGAGTCACAATTACATACTCTATACTACTTGATCGTACACTTGCGAAAAAGCAGATAGGTTTACGCTGTCAAGTTTTTGGCGCCGTTGCCGGGGAACGGTTACAGTTTTTTGTTAACGAGACATTAGAATAAGTCTCAGAGTTTTTCTTTTATTTTTACAGTTACTTTCTTTCGACTTACTGCTCGTGAAATTTGATTTTCAGGCTATTCTAGTTTATGCCCAGATTGCCCCGCAAACTAGTATTACCACTTGAAGATCCCGAAAAACTTTTCAGAGAGCAAAGTCGCAGACACCGAGCCGCGATGTCTGAGCACGGAGAAGACACCACGACCGAAACAGGAACACCCACAGGACAGCCGCAACGTACTCCAGCACAGATGGCTCTTTACATTGAAGAGCTGATAGCAGCAGGTTTTGCTGCCAGGAACAATCAGAGGACTTATAACAGGTCTGGAAGGGCACTGGTCGAAAACTTTGAAGTCCCAACCGGAGGACATCAACCAGCTATTGTAGTGCCTCCCATTACAGCAGAGCACTTCGACCTGAAATCATCCACCATTCAGACCGCCCAGACCCATTGTCCTTTTAATGGGAAGGCAGATGAAGATCCAAACGACTTCCTTGGAAAATTTGAGGATTACTGCAACAAGATTAAATATAGAGGAGTCGAAGCGGACACGCTAAAGCTGATTTTATTCCCATACTGTTTGTTCGGAACAGCAAAAGACTGGCTGGAGGCAAGACCACCGAGGTCTATCACTACCTGGGAAGGGTGTGTTGCTGATTTCTTGGCAAAATTCTACCCTGCATCCCGCGTTATCAAGCTGCAGAGCGAGATATTATCTTTCAAACAGCAGATGGGGGAGACAGTGGTAGATGCATGGGACAGGTTGATGAGACTTGTGAAAAAATGCCCCAATCACGGCTTCGGGGACGCAAAGATTCTGCAGGTATTCTACCACGCACTTGACAGGGAGAATGCAGACAGGATTGATAGGGAAGCTGGGGGTAACTTTCTATACCATGTGGATAAAGATGGAGCATACGAACTGATGAAACAATTAGCCAAACAGGACACTCGCCTGTTTGATGACCGCAGGCTCACAGCAGTAGCAGAACCAGTGGTTGATGACAGGATTGACAATCTCACGAAAGTGGTACAGGACCTAGTCAAGAAGGTGTACACAGAAAAGAAGCCGGTGGCATCAGTGGACGAACCTGACTTTGACGCAGCAATTCTGGAGCTTCAGACCGAAGATGCCAACTATGTTCAGCAGCAGTGGGATCCTAGTCGCTACAGACCAGGCACACGTGATCATCCAGGGTTTCGCTACGGAAATCCCAATGCAGCAGTGTATGCACCAGGATTCCAGCACAGGCCACAGGCACCACAGACAGCTCCAGCTCAGCCTGTACAAGCAGCACCACAACTAATCCTGTCTCAGCAACATTTTGAGTCCTATATGGAGAAATTCAATAAGCAGTTGGAAACTAGATTCGCACAGATGGACTCATTAACTGCTGATGTAAGCCAGATGAAGATTGCTATCCGCAACTTGGAAGTACAGAATGGACAGCTTGCACAGAACCAGGCAGAACGAGCCCCAGGGAATTTACCATCTAACACAGTGAACAATCCACGCGCTCAAATCAATGCCATCACAACTCGGAGTGGAATTGCACTGCAGGATCCACCGTATCCCAGTCATGCACGCGCAGAAAAGTCCAAGATTATTGAGCAGAAAGTGATTGACCGGGAAGACAGTTCAACCGCTAACCCTCAAAAAAGGGGTTCGGTCGAGCAGGAAGCAGAGAAGACGAATGAGGGTAATCCAGAGACAGTGCCAACTTCTAAGGAGGTTCCTTACCCTCTGAAGACACGCAAGAGAGATGACAGCAAAGACTACGCCAGATTTCTGGAGGTATTCAAGCAATTACAGATAAATATACCTTTTGCTGAAGCACTTGCCAAAATGCCTACTTATGCGAAATTTCTCAAAGATATTTTGTATGGTAGAAGGCGAATGAGTGACTTCGAAACAGTGAATCTGACGGCAGAAGCGAGCAGTTGTGTAAAAAATGGTCTACCACTGAAAAAGAAAGACCCTGGCAGCTTTGTTATTCCAGTGACCCTGGGCAGTGCATACACAGGAAAAGCCTTATGCGATTTAGGTGCCAGCATCAACTTGATGCCACTGACCATCTTCAAAAGTCTGGGAGTCGGAGAGCCACGCCCAACAAGAATTATGCTTCAGATGGCGAACAGATCTGTGAAACCTGCCTATGGGGTAATTGAAGATATCCTGGTAAAAGTGGGAGAGCTTATTTTTCCAGCAGATTTTGTGATACTGGATATGGAGGCAGGAGAGGTTCCGCTGATCCTGGGCAGACCTTTCCTGGCGACTGGTGAAGCCATTATTAACTGCAAAAGTGGAGAGCTGTCCATGCAAATCAATGAAGAAAAAGTAAAATTCAATGTTTTCAAATCTCTCCAGCTTCCCGATCATTATGGGCATGAAAACTGTTTTGCAGTAGAAGTAATTGATGATCTGGAAAGCGATGAGATACAAGATTTATGGGAGGAATTTGAAGACAAATTTCCAGAGGAAACAGAAGAGCAACAGGATGAGCAGATCATGGGAACAGAAAGCTGGGTCAGGCTATACAGGGGTGAAGGAGGCGAGCAGAAAATGACACTGGTCCCGTCACTGCAGGAACCACCAGCCCTGGAATTAAAACAGTTGCCAGAACACCTCAGGTACGCTTTTATTGGTGAAAATAATACCCTGCCGGTAATTGTTTCTTCTCTTTTATCTCAGGAACAGGAACAAAAGCTACTGGAGGTACTCCGAGAGCATAAAGAAGCCATAGGATGGACAATTGCAGACTTAAAGGGAATCAGTCCTGATTATTGCATGCACAAAATAAGAATCGAAGACGGAAAGAAGCCAGTCATCCAGCCTCAAAGAAGATTGAACCCAATCATGAAAGACGTGGTACGTAAGGAGGTCATGAAGTGGCTAGAAGCAGGAATTATATACCCCATATCAGACAGCACATGGGTGAGTCCTGTCCAGTGTGTACCGAAGAAAGGGGGCATTACAGTAGTGCAGAATGCTGATCAGGAACAGATCGCCCAGCGAACTGTCACTGGCTGGCGAATCTGTATGGACTATCGGAAGCTGAACGATGCTACACTGAAAGATCACTTTCCGCTGCCATTCATGGACCAAATGTTGGACAGACTAGCACACCATGCTTATTACTGCTTTCTGGACGGGTACTCGGGCTACAACCAGATCTACATAAATCCAGAAGACCAAGAAAAGACGACGTTCACTTGCCCGTATGGAACATTCGCCTTTAGAAGAATGCCGTTTGGACTGTGCAATGCTCCAGCAACATTCCAGAGGTGTATGATGGCTATTTTCTCTGATATGATAGAGAAAAATCTGGAAGTTTTCATGGACGATTTTTCGTTATTTGGAGACAGCTTCGAAGATTGCTTATACCATCTGGCCAGAGTTCTGATTCGCTGTAGAAAAACAAACCTGGTGCTCAACTGGGAAAAATGCCACTTCATGGTTACTGAAGGAATAGTGCTGGGACACAGGATTTCCAGTAAAGGGCTGGAAGTAGACAGGGCAAAAATAGAGGTGATCAAGCAACTGCCGTATCCAACCACAGTGAAGGCAATCAAGAGCTTTTTGGGCCACGCAGGATTTTACAGAAGGTTTATTAAAGATTTCTCAAAAATTACAAAGCCACTATGTAATTTGTTGGGAAAAGATGTGCCCTTCGTATTTGACGAAGCCTGCAAAGAAGCTTTTGACGTGCTTAAAGAAAGGCTGACGACTGCACCCATTATCACAACACCAGACTGGACGCTCCCGTTCGAGCTGATGTGCGACGCCAGTGATTACGCTGTGGGCGCGGTACTGGGACAGAGGAAGGACAAGGTGTGCAGTGTCATCTACTATGCCAGCAGGGTCCTGAATGAGGCGCAGATTAATTATGGGACTACAGAGAAGGAGCTGCTGGCAGTTGTTTTTGCTCTGGATAAATTCAGATCGTACCTGGTAGGCTCTAAATCATTATTTTTACAGATCATAGTGCACTGAAATACTTGCTGGAAAAGAAGGATGCAAAGCCAAGGCTGTTGCGTTGGATTCTGCTGATGCAGGAATTTGACGTCGAAATCAGGGATAAAAAGGGAGTTGAAAATGTAGTAGCTGATCATCTATCTCGTCTGGAAAAACCTACAGAAGAAGTGGTGCCCATTCAAGAAAATTTTCCAGATGAACATATTATGAAGATCAAGACCAACAGACGGCCCTGGTACTATGCCATAGCCAATTATTTGGTCAATGGTGCACTCCCTGAAGATATCACCCCTTGGCAGAAAAAGAAATTTATTTCAGATTGCAGGCAATATTTCTGGGACGATCCTTATCTGTTCAAGCAAGGGGCAGATAATATTCTCCGACGGTGCATTCCATGTCACGAAATTTTGGAGGTAATTCAGCACTGCCACTCAGCACAGTGTGGAGGACACTTCAGCGGACCGAGAACAGCTCACAAGGTGCTGCAGTCAGGATTTTTCTGGCCAACAGTTTTCAAAGACTGCCATGATTACGCGCAGAGCTGTGATCGTTGCCAACGGACAGGAAATATCTCCCAGCGGAATGAAATGCCCATGACACTTTGGCAGGAAGTCGAGCCTTTCGACGTATGGGGTATTGATTTTATGGGTCCTTTTCCTTCGTCGCTGGGAAATCTCTACATCTTATTGGCAGTGGATTACGTGTCGAAGTGGGTGGAAGCAATAGCCTGTCAGAAGAATGATGCGTCAGTCGTGGAAAGGTTCCTCAAACGAAACATCTTTACCAGATTTGGAACACCGAGGGCCATGGTCAGTGATGAAGGCTCTCATTTTATCAATAAAGTCTTTGCCAAGGTTCTAAATCAGTACGGGGTGTCTATCCATAAGGTATCACTGCCTTATCACCCTCAGGCAAACGGGCAAGCAGAGGTGTCCAACAGGGAGATAAAGGGCATACTGGAAAAACTGTGAATCCAGGACGCAAGGACTGGTCGTTAAAGCTGGATGATGCACTTTGGGCATACAGAACTGCTTACAAAACCCCACTGGGAATGTCCCCGTACCAGTTGGTGTTTGGAAAAGCATGTCACTTACCAGTGGAATTGGAACATAAAGCTTACTGGGCAATCAAACAGCTGAATATGGATCACAGTTTATCAGGAAATAAACGGAAAATGGCACTCCTTGAACTGGAGGAATTCCGTAAAACTGCATATGAGAATGCCAAAATTTATAAAGAGAAAAAAAAGAAGTGGCATGACAACCGCATTCTACCAAAGAAGATAGAAATCGGGCAGAAAATTCTCCTCTACAATTCAAGGATGAAATTCTATCCAGGGAAGCTGCGCTCAAGATGGTCTGGACCATTTATTGTGAAGGACATTACATCATGAGGAGTGGTGGAGCTGTAGAACCCGAGGGATAATACAGTTTTTAAGGTGAATGGGAACAGAGTCAAGCCATACAGGGATCCTCAGGAAATCATGGAGGTAGAGGCACTCTACCTCGACGTTCCGTGATTACAGCAGAGGTAACAAAGTCGGGCTGTCGACTGTAAATCACAAGCGCTGGTTGGGAGGCAACCCAACATAGATTAGTTGTTTTTATATAATTTTTACAATGTTCATAATTTGAGAGAAAAGTGAGAAAGAGGGATTTAATGTTGAACTCAGTGTTTCAGGAAGCAGAGGCGTGCGTTCAAACGCAGAAGACATGCGTTCAAACGCAGTGCGTTCAAACGCAGAAACCTTGCGTTCAAACGCAGCCCCACCAAAGGAGAAAAGCACTGGAAACGGTTAACACTTATGCGTTCAAACGCAGAAGGCCTGCGTTCAAACGCAGATCAGAAAGAAAAATTTTTTCAGCCACCAAGTGGTGCGTTTAAACGCAGCTTATGTGCGTTCAAACGCAAGAAGTTAAAGAAGAGGTGAAAAATCCAAAGGCATGCGTTTAAACGCAGATCCTGCGTTCAAACGCAGACCCAATCAGCAGAGAATTTCTAGAGAGACAAAGGCATGCGTTCAAACGCAACTCATGTGCGTTCAAACGCAGCTCATCCGAGATGCAGAAGCTAAGCGTTGCGTTCAAACGCAACTCATGTGCGTTCAAACGCAACCCATCAGACCCAGAAAATTCAAAGAACGTTCAAGCACTGCGTTCAAACGCACATCCTGCGTTCAAACGCAGATCATCAGATCTTCAAATTTTCCAGAAAAATTAAGCAGTGCGTTCAAACGCAGGACCTGCGTTCAAACGCACATTTGAGCGGGATCAAAAATTTCGGAAAATTTTGAAAATTTTTGAAATTTTGGGGCCATTCTGCAATTTCTGAAAGTTTGCCTATATATACTGTACGGATGACAGTGACTCATTTTCACACAAGTCTTCCAGTTTTCAACTCTCTCTCTAGAAAATTCTCTCTGCCCTAGCAGCCGCCAGAGCAGTCTGCCGCCAGCAGCCTCCGACGACCACCGCAGGACCGCCAGAAGGTCAGGAACAGTGTGGGGGTGATCCAACTCAGTCGATCCAAACACCAACAGATCCACTTCAGAGAGATATTTCCAGATCTGTACCCGTAAGATTCACTCCGGGTACCCAGGTTCTATCTTTTCATTCTCTTTGAGTATTTTCAATTTTTACTGTTTGCATCTTGAAATGGAGGTGGATCAACCTTACATGAGGCCGGATAGGGCAATTGCACCTTTGAACATCATAGACTGCCGTCTGCTTAGGCCTAACCATTTCTGCGACCATAGGTTTGTTAACATGGAGGCTCACCGTTTCTTTCTGCAAGACAAAAAGATTCGGTATGACATACCCGCTGAGAGGACCTTTCCCCGTGATAGGGTAGCCATGGGAGATGAACTGTTCGAATTTACTGGGCAGGAGCAGTTTGGGGATTTGTTTACTGGGTTTACAAATCTGCAGGTCAGTTCTGTGCTGGCTAAGGAGATTTACAGCAATCTCCAGCAGTGCATGAACAGTGAAGTTCAGTCAATTGACTGGATTTACTGCAGAAAGAGATGGATTCGAATCACCCCAGAGAGTATCCGAGAGAGTCTGGGTCTGGAGTTGGTGTTGGATGACTGTCAGTTCCAGGAACTGAGACGTCATCCATCTGAGCAGTTGAGTGAGCAGATCCTGACCACCCTGTGTGCTGGTGTACCCGGCGCTGCTTGGTACCACCCTGAGAGGAGTCCTTCCTACCGGAAACTGCCATCGACCTACCTGATTCGAGAGGCAAAATGGTGGACAGAGTGGGTGAACAACAGAATTGTGGGTATAAAACACTTTACCCACATTGATTATAATATTGCCCTGCTTGTGTACTGTTTGATGGCCCGTGAGCCTGTGAGCCTCCCGGAGATTATTTGTGAGTTTTTCCGGGAACGGAGGGAGACTCATAGCAAGAAGGGTTTGGGTCTTCTGGGGATGTTAACAAAGATGGCGCAGGATTATCTTGTGGTCATTCCTGGCGAGCTGAGAGATATTCGACCTGTTCAAGTACGCAAGTACAAGAACATGAGATGTGCGCTGCAGGAGGCCATTCACGGCCCTCCTGAATATGTCCAAGTGGACGATGATGATGATGTTGTTCCACCTCAGGGTGGGGGTGGTGGCATGCCACCACCGCCTCCTCCCGGTGATGGGGGTTTTCCAGCCTTACCAGGACCCTTCCCACTGCCCCGTTCTGCCAGTTCCAGCGAACACAGGCAGGCCGACCCTGACTTGGGGCAGTCTAGCAGAGGGGCCAGGCGCAGCTCTTTTGGGCGCCTGGAGAGGACTGAGCATGAGGAGTGGGTCAGAAAGAAAATTAAGGCCCAAGAAAAAGTACAGAATTACCTGGTAAGGACTGTCAAGAAAATGGCCAGGGGTCTTGGCAAATTGTTCAAGACCCAGAAGCATATCTACCACGCTCACACAGCCGCCATGAGAGCTCATGAGTCGGCACTTGCTGAAATTCAGAGTAATATGCGTGGTAAGCGGTTTAATTTTCCGGACCGCTATTCTAGTGATAATTGTCCAAGCTGGACAATGGAGGATAGCCGGCCATATGATAGCTTCTCTGGCCATGACCCCACACCGAGCCCGGAACATGCAGACAGTGTAGGTGACCCCGGCAGACCCGGTACCCAGTACCCACCTAGGAGAGATCATGCAGACCCAGGGGCCAGTAGTGCCCATCCCGGTGCCAGCCACGCTGGTACCGCTGCCGCAGCACGCCATGCTGCGAGGAAACGCGCCAGAGGGCGAACCCCTTCACCATCTCCCGAGCCGACTGACCAGTCTACTCCGGAGAACACAGATTCGAGTTACCGACCAGATCAGTAGAGTCGCGAGGACGCGCCACCTCTAGTGTGGGGGTGGGGAATCGTGTCCTCCTGCATAGCCATGTCAGCATATTTTGGTCAATTTTATTTTTCATTTTATTTTCATTTTTTGAGTCAGCACGTTTTTTTTATGTTGAGTCTACCCACCAACCCTTCTGACCTTGCATGAAAAAAAAAAATAAAAATAAAAAAAAAAATAAAAAAAAAATATAATAAAAATAAATAGGGAAAATTAATAAATATTTTTTCTGAGAAAGGGCAACTTAGGACCTAGAAACTGAAGAGAGTCCAATGAAAGAGCTTATGAGAGTAGGAAGCACCGTAGCAGGGATACTTCAAATTTTAGTATTTTGTGCACAATTTTCACGACAGGCTATCCCGGGTATTCAGGATTGTGGAAAGTAGATACAGGCATACTTTTGACTTCTCTAGTGTGCTAGGCAGATTTAGTCCTGAGATAGTTGAATATTCTGTTTCCCGTGGAAACTGGTGGACTCTTGGAATCTGGGGTGGACCTTCGTGTAGAGTCGGTTTTATGTGGTACAAATCTGTAGCCTAAGCGAAGTTGTAGAATGTACACCACCATCCCTTAAGGTGGTTCCAAGAGAAAATCCTAAAAAGCCCACACTCTTAACGCTCTACTGCACAGTTGTAAAAAACAGAGGGGATTATAATAATAAAAAAAAAATAAAAAAAAAATAATTATAAAAAAATAATAAATAAATAATATTTTGTGCTTAAAGGAGAAACAACATAATGTGCTTCCATTCACATGGAAAATTTGGATTCAATCCAATTTAGAGCTTAAGAGGGAAATTAAAGTCAAGCCGTATTACACAGGAGTTGTGTCTCCCAGCAATGGGACAATTTGCAAATCAAAAGCAATAACGGCTAAGAGGGTCTGAAAACCTCAGATGACTTGGCGAAGAAAGATTATCTGTTGACTATAGATGCCTGGACCCTCAAAGTCAAAAGACGTGCCTTATCTTGGTTGGTTTGGTGGATGTTTGGGGATACCTTAGTGAGTTTGTGCATAGGATCAGTTTATATCATTTCCTGCTGCGTGTTGTGGAATTTCGAAATGAGCTTGTGAGGATTTGATGATTTCAGTTTAGGATAGAGAGGTTGCCCAATTTCAGAAAAAATTAAAAAAAATAAAAATATATATATAAAAAAAAAAAAAAAATTAGTTGTGTCTTGAGTCAGTTTGTGTATTCTGTATCTGAGTCAGTTGTCTATTGAGTGTTTTGGTCTGTGTCTTGAATCTGTGACAGAGGGGAAGTATGCAATTAAAGTATGCAAAAATGGGTCTGCAAGGCAGTATGCAAGGGTCTGCTCGGGACGAGCAGAGATAAGTGTGGGGGTATTTTGACAGCTTGAAAATGTATTAGTTTGGGACATCTTTTTACCATTGGTTTTAACCCTGTGAGAGTTGAGTTTGGCCATTTTCAGCTTATTTTCCACCTGATACGAGGCAGAGATTTATAGATCATGATTGCAAAATTTGAGTAATTTTATGCATACTTTTGTTTGTTGGATATGATCGCGGGTGCGTGTTATGTGCAGGTAACAGGTGCCGGAAAAATGCATGAGATTTACTTGGATGGGAGGCAGCGTGTCAGGAAAGTTGAGCAGAAAAAGAGGAAAAAAAATGCTAAGTGGTGCGTTCAAACGCAGGAGCTGCGTTCAAACGCACAAGACAGGAGCAGCAGGAAAAATGGCAGAATTTGGCTAAGTCCTGCGTTCAAACGCAGGCAGGCTGCGTTCAAACGCAGGAGTCAGAGACCAAGTGCAGAAAAGCTAAGTCCTGCGTTCAAACGCAGGCGTTGTGCGTTCATACGCAGGGCTCAACACTCAAGAGAAGAAACGGCCAAGGGGTGCGTTCAAACGCAGAGGAGCTGCGTTCAAACGCATGGGTTCAGGAGCCAGAAGAGAAAAATGGAAAAACGGCTAAGTCTTGCGTTCAAACGCAGAAGGGTGTGCGTTCATACGCACTGCGTTTGAACGCAGGAAGTGTGCGTTTGAACGCACAGACGGGTTCCAGAAGCTTCCAGGACGGGTCTTTTCGAGGGTAAAACAGGAATTTCGTGCATCAGTTTTGGAGACTGTGGCAATATAAAAGGAGGTGTCCCAGCACTGTTTTAGGGTTACGAACACATACTCACAGCTATCATCATCATCAGCAGCCAGTTTCACAGCATCCAGGAGTTGGAGCAGAGCAGGATTGGAGCAGTTTTCCAGTATCTTCAGAAAAATAACTAGTTTGATCTTTTCTCTTTTTATGAAACATTGTTTTTGAATAATGCAAGCTAGCTAGACCTTTTGCCTAGGTTCTCGGTGAACCTAGGGTTTATGAATTCAGCAGACTTGGTTGTTTTGATTTTCAGATGCATGGCTAGCTAAGTCTTAATACAGGATGGTTTGTTTATTATTCTGTCTTTGATTTTATTTACATACATGAATGGCTTGATCACCCAGGAGTGTTACAGACAGGATCTGGTGCGCGAGAGTGACCAGTGAACGTTAGGAAGAAAAGACAGGATTTAGTACTCTGCCTTGATGGACCGAGAGGTGAAGAGAATCAGGGGACTAGCCCAGAAGCATTAGACCAACTGTTAGACGTTTAGGGGGAGACCGAGAGGAGAACCTGTAACCCTAGCAGACTTAGAACGAACCTGCAGATTTAGATGGACCGAGAGGACCCGAAAATCTGCAGTCGAGTGATAAGTGCATGAGACCGAGAGGAGATTGTACTATTGGTATGCTGGCATAAACAAAACCACTCTGTGTTTCTGAAATCAAATATACCATGAAAGCTGGAGAGTAACCCTAGGGGATCCTGGAATCTAGATTTTTAGACTTATCGACTTTTTACAACTACAACAATTTCTGCAAAATATTCAACAGAAAAATAAAATAAGCTTTTTACTGTTTTTATTTATTACAATTTAGTATAATCAAATCTCAAACCTTCCTCCTTTTTACAAACTTCGTGTCTTATTCTAATTCTGATTAGCAAAAACTTAAACTGTTCTCGTGGGTTCGACAACCAGAGTCACAATTACATACTCTATACTACTTGATCGTACACTTGCGAAAAAGCAGATAGGTTTACGCTGTCAACTACGCTTCTAAATATCTTATCCTACCCGTCCTAAGCCGTCAGCTGAACGCATGGATAAATAGCTCGGATGGTAAGTGCTAGGGACATGTTTGACGAGTGTGCGGAAGCAATGTCTTTTGTGTTCGTGCATGTTCTGTCTAACTAAACTGGCCGCAAGTTCTACCGATCACCAAAGTTATAGAATTTACGAGGGAATATGAGAGCCTTATGACTTGCAAATTGATTTTTTAAGATTGCCCGATCTCTAACAAAACAGAAAAATATTTGTGTTGTTTCAATTTTTGCATTGTTTGATAATCGAGTTGCATTTTTTATAGTCATGTAGATTGCATTGGGTGTGTGTGTTGTGTGTGTCACATGGCTAGTGTACTTGTATGCAATTTAGTGGATTGAAAATCTTAGTGTGGGAGATGTTTTTTATTTTGCTCGGGACGCGCAAAAGGGTAGTGTGGGGGAATTTGATAACTCTTTATAGAGTTATATTTATTGCATATTTAATATCGTTTTGCGTGATTCTGGGGTTGAAATATGAGATTTACACTATGAATTGAGAAAACGTAGAAAGTTGAGTTTTTAGCACTTTATTGTTAATCCGGGCGTTTCGATGCATATTTCGATGTTATTTATCAAATATTATCGCTTTTTATGGTTGTTCATGTTGTCTTGACAGAAACGGATGCTAAACGATGGCTAGGAGTCATGAAACGAACTTCGAAAACAAAGCAAATTCAAGAGGAAGCAAGAGAAGCAAAGTCGGAAGAGCAAAAGTGACCAATCTCCACTGTTTTGATAGTATCTCGAGTTCGACAATACATTTTGGAGAGAGACCAGTTGCAAATAAAATTAGACTCAAAGAGCTTTCCAACGATATGTCACGGAGCTAAAACGGATATCGGACGAGAAAGTTATTGTCCGTCGAAGAGGATGAAAATATGTGTTCATCTCCAGGGGTGTTCATGCGAACACTTTTGTGTTCGTGCGAACAAAAACACTTAGAAAAGTTTTCAACTGGCCGAAAAGGGTGGAAAAAGGGACTGCAAAATTGTGGGAACAAAAAAGGTGTTCGTGCGAACAGAGAACGAAATGTTGTTCTTGCGAACACACGGGTGTTCGTGCGAACAAAGGGTCTGATCGCAATTTTTGGGGCTGTTTCCCGAATTTTTGGAAGTTGGAGCATTGAAGACTTATTCCAACCTAGGAGGCCGTGCAAAAGGGGATTTTTATGCATCTTTTGGAGCAGAAAACTATGGGAGACGACGATTGAAGGCAGAGATCATCTATTCTTAAGATTACTCGTTTGATTTCTCTTCTTTCCCCCTTATTGATTGATTATGGAGATTTATGTATTGATAAACAATTATATGTCTACCTAAACATTTTAAGCCAAGAAATTGATGAAGAACTAGGGTTTGATTAGCTTTTTCCGGATTGATGAATTGATTCATGTTTTGAAAACTTACTTCTAGTTGATGTTCTTGTTAGCTTTCTTGTTCTTGTGCTTTAATCTTTAGTATGCTTGGCTTTATCACCCGTAGTATGCTATTTGTTGATATATTTTCACGATAGTGAGCTATTAGAGACGTGTTGAAGAACATAGGAAGTATTCTTGTAGTTATCTGAGACCGAGAGGAGAAGAGAGCTTGAATAACCGTGTGTGGGTTGTTTCGGTTTGTATCGGTAGGACTTAGTGAAAACGGTGGACCTACATGACCCAGTGAGCGAGCCTAACAAACCAACTAGAACGTAACGGTAGACGACGGTGGACCGATAGGACTTGAAGTCAATCGATTACGCAAATTCATGTGAGATCGACAGAAGAACATGATGAGTGTATCCCGGTACAACTAAACATTACTAGAGTGTTTTAAGCGTAATCTGGAAACTGCTAAGTTCCCTAGGGATCATCAATTGCTTAGTTCTCTCCATAATCTTATCAATCAAACCTTTCTTCCTTTACCTTGAAAATCATATAAACATAGTAGCGTACTTTGTCATTTACTTTAAGTCACTTGTTTGTGGGTGACGAACCTTCAAATCAAACACTTCTTACCGGTTAATTTGTCTTTAAATTAATCGTCTACCTAAATAATCTCAAGACTATCCCTGTGGGTTCGACAACCTGAGCTTAATACTCATCTTTATTACTTCGACCGTGCACTTGCGTATACACGTAAGAAATCGTGTCATGTGGACAGTCTCTGATTAAGTGTCATGCATCACCACACTCAAAGCAATTAATTACTTTATCTTTATTACCATGAGAGATAGCTTTACCTTTGTAGTCTCTGCTGCTGGAGGATCTGTGTTTGTCCTTGCTGAAGTTTTTGTTTCCAAAGTTCTTCTTCATTTTAGAATTCTGGTCAAGGCTTTGAAAATGAGAGCAAAGAGATCTTCATCATCATCTTCTTCTGGTTAAAGGCTTTGTGATGATTCACTCTCCTTGGCCTTGAGAGCTAAGTTCTTAACATTGTCTGGTAAATCTCCATCAGCTTCATTCATAGAGATTTCATGCGTGAGCGGCTTTCCTTGCAGATCATCAAGTTGAAGAGATGATGGATCTTGAGCTTCTTCAATGGAAGTAGTCTTTGGTTCCCATTTTAGTAAGACTTCTCAGAATCTTTCTAACATTTTCTTCATTGGATATGTGTTTTCCTAATGAATCAAGGTTGTTGAGAATATCAATGAACCTTCTGAACATGTCTCTAATTGATTCATCTCCATTCATCTTGAACAACTCATATTGGCTAAGGAATATGTTGATATTGGTCTGCTTGACTTGGATAGTTCCTTCAAAGGTCACCACAATCTTATGCCATATCATCTTGGCAGTCTTGCATCCTGAAACCCTGTTAAATTCATATGCACTCAAATCACAATATAAGAGATTCATACCTCTGTAATTTTTTAAAAAAAATCTCTAATTCATAAGCAAAAAGTGAATCCTCAGCTTTGGGAGTTATGATCCCATCTTTCTCAGTGTAGAATATATGAGGACCCTTCTGAATGATAGTGCACAGCTCCATATCTTGATGAATGATGAACATTTTCATCAGGGCTTCCAGTGCACAAAAATGCCACCACAGAACAAGGGAGGTCTATTAGCAGCTATTTCCTATGAGAAACCACCATCTCCTACATTACTCATAATCACAAGATTATTAGATCTATGCAGTGATACAAGCTCTGATACCAATTGAAGGACAGTAATGTAGGAATGACAGCAGGATCAATACTCTATCGGGGGGTTGAATAGAGTATGACAATTTTGCAACTTTTGCTAAAATAGTGGTTTCAAAGATATTTGTGAAGTGCATCAAGTATTTCAAGGCCTTGAAATGAGTTTCAAGTCCTTGGAAACAAAACAGAAAATAAAGAGAAAGTTGATAGTTTTCAAGGCCTTGGAATGAGTTTCAAGACCTTAAACAAAAACCTGTTTTAGCAGTATATGAGCTAAGTAAAGTGCAGCAAAGTAAAAGTTTCTAATGTAAGTATAAAGAAGGATCTAAATACTCTAGAAGGGGGGGTTGAATAGAGTATGCTAACTTTTGCTAAAACACAGGATTTTAAGAACTTGAGTTGAGTGTCCAGTTGATATCTCAAAGCTTTGAAACAGTTTAGAGAAACTTAAAGAAATAACTGCACAATACAGAGGATTTAAAGCTTTGAGATTTTTAAAGCTCCAAAGCTTTGAAACTTCCTGTTTGGAATGGAATGAAAGAATAAAAAGTAAGCAACAAGAACACAAGGATTTTACGGAGTTCTGTCACAATTGGACCTAGTCTCTTCCTGAGGGATCTTATCTCTCCAAGATTCAAACACAACTTCTTATGAATCACCCAGATTTAGCCCTAGATCTCAAGCCTAAGTGACCTACCTTTCACCTATTACAGCTTGTGGTTCCCAACCTATCTAGTTCCAGCTACAACCTGTTGAAACAATAAGAACCTCTTTGTTGTTCACTTGAAGAACTAAACTTCTAAGTTTGTGAGGTTTCAGAACAAAAAATGATAATATAAGTTTAGTACAATTGAGAAGAGCACAAAATAGAGATAAACAATAAAGCTTGGAAATGTTCTTCAATCTGTGATGAATGATCTTGCTTCTGCAATGTCAATGTCCTGATGAATCTAAATATTTGATTGATCTGAAATCTCCTGTTTCTAGCACTCTTAAGATCTCAAGAAGATCATTCACAGTCTCTGTGTCTATCCTCAAATTCAAAGAACTGATCTCTTTAAATAACAGCCTGCAACAACTTGAGAGATTTTAGGAACTGAAAGACTAAAAATCTTCTTCTCTGATATGCCTCTTTCAACAGCTATGTTTGGATAGCTAATTGATTTGTTTATGGACGTTGGAATGCCCAAAAAACCTGCATACACTCAACAAACAAGATCAAACAATATCCAGACAAACTAGCATCACGATCTTATCAGCAAAATGCCAACAGTTCATGAGAAAAACTGGCCTAGGTTTTGTCTGAAAATAAACTCAGCTAATACATCCAATATGATGAATAAATCATCAAAACATTATGGAATAAGTAATAATACATAATAACAAATTCGTAACAAGTTATCAATCCCAAATAAATAAGATGCATACGCAGATTTAATCAGATGAACTTAGCAATGAAGAGTATTCAGTAAATCTCAAAGCTTTGAAGATATGTCTGCTAGTTCATCAGAATAAACTTTGATTTTCAATCCAACTCAATCCTGCATATTATGTTAATCCATCCAAAACAAGAATTACTAATGCTTCCATAGTGTTATATGTAGAGTTGTATAACTCAGTTCATATCAAAATCCAAGACCTGCATAGTCACATGTATATGTATAAGCATAGCTACAGTGCATTAAAGCTTTGAAGCTTTGGCACTTAGAAATATTTTCAATATGTCTAGCCTGTGTTTTTGGCTTTCATCATCAAGGGATCTAAGCTCCTTCTGCATAATTATCCAGATTTCAATATCAAAGAGCTTCAGATCTATCAATATCCCCCTTGATGAAAGACAAAACACATTACTGAAATCCAGATAATGAACAATTTCCTGCAACTCAAAAACAGAAGTGATTCACCAGTTCTGGTAACAATTTTAAACTAAAGATCACATATAAACATAATATAGAACTTCAACAAAAATCTTCATAGCATAGCAATAACCAACCAGCATCCTACAAAAATATTCAACATCCTACTCAAAATTATTACACATACTTAACACATGAACACATATAATCTTCTCCCACTTTTTGACTTTCATCAAAAGAGTAGAAGAAATGTAGGATCTAGTTCAGAGTGTTTTGAAAATGAAAACACACTTAATCAAACTTCAGGACTTGAAATAAAATGAGAGACAAAAAGAATAAGAAGGGTGGGCTTCAAGGATTTGAAGATTCAGCTTCAGGACCCTTCTTCGCAGATTTCTTTCTAGGCTTAGCTTTTCGTTTTCCTTTGTCGTGATCTTCTTCCTGTTCCTCTTCAACTGTGCCATCCTCTGAATCTCCTTCTGCTTGTTCTTCTCTGTGTTCTCATTTTTCTTCAGCAACCTTACCCTCTGCTTCCTCAAATTCAGCTTGCATTTTCACAACTACTTCATCAACAAGTTTGTCCAAATCAGCAACTTCCTTTTCAACAGTCTCTACAACTGTTTCTTCATCACCAGCCTCATCCTTAGATTGATCAAAAAGATCCTCAGAAGTAAGAACAATAGGAACTGGTTTCTTCTTCTTGTGCTGCTTCTTAAGAGCTTCTCCAAGTACTTCATCTGAATCAATACTAGTGTCTCTGCTCTTTGAAGACGACATTTTCTCTAGGTTCAATCCCTAGATAATGGTGTCCAGCTTATTTTTCACCAAACCTTTGAACATGGTGAAATCAATAGACAGGTAAAATAACCCTTGTCTCATATTCTCCACTCCATCTTCCAAAACTAAAACCCTGTCTAGTATTTGTGAGAAATCCAAATTACCAGACACTTTGGGTGTTCTAGCAGCTCTATGTTTGATAAACTCATTCTCTTTCAGCTCTTTAGCACTCAACTCAGAATAAAATTTCCATTTCCCTTTGGCAGTGTGAACTATCCCAATCCCTTGAAGATATGCCTCATCAACCATCCCAAAACCAGTAGTAATATTCTCCTCATACTTCAAAGAGACTCCAAAGTGTTTGAAAAACAAAGGTAATAAATTGGCATAAGGCAGGGAATGGTTCCTAGTCCTAGTGCCACAATATACCATATGCTCCATCACAACAGTAGGTAGATCAACATCAAACCCTTGACATATTAGATACATCAGAATCAACACCTTATCATTCACCAACTCTTTGGAATACTCCATGAGAACTACACATCTCATGATGATATAAAACAAGATTTTAGCTTCACAAGTAAACACATAATGTGTTAACTGTTTTTGTTCAGTAGTGGTTCCCTCCAAGAAAAATAAGGCTCTGGCCTTCTCCAAAATCTCCTTCCTATCAGGGTGATCACTAACCTTATACCAAATATCCCGTGATCCAGCTTAATATCAACACCAGCCACTTTTGATGTGATAATATACTTATCACTATCATCCAATTCTTGAACTAAGTTCAGATAGAAAAGTTTGGTCAGCCTAGGGTAAGCCTCAGATGGTGGATTTAACATACTCACAACAGATGATCTTAAATTCTTAATGTAGTCTAAGTCCAATAAATCCAACAAATCAGTACTAAATAGACTACAAAAAGATACTTTGGATGATGCATACCCATCTATCCATACAGTCTTAACTCTGAATTGACAAACCATGAATCAGGTAAAAGGTTCTTACCAAAATTTGTAGTCTTTTTGGCCTTTATTGCACTGTGTTTCACTCTTTTCTTCTCTGGAGTTGCTTCACCGTTCTTCTCATAAACTTTCTTCTCCTTTGAAGATGGCACACTCTTCTTTTCACCTTTCTCAACAGCCACTTCCTTCTTCTTCTTGCTCGATTCTTCTCCCTGATCCTTACTCCCCTGTTCTTTTTTCTTCGCCACTTCTTCTGTAGCAGACTCAGATTCTGACTCAGCCACTGGTTCTTCTTGAACTTCCTTTCCATTATTCACCTTCTTTGAGGGAGGTGAAATCTCATGGACACTTGTTGTGCCTTCTGAATCTGATCCATGAATGGTGATCTTCCTGTTAGCCTTCCTCTTTATCCTCTTGTTGGAAGTCTGACCTTGCTGCTTGATCCTTTCAGAATTGCGCTCCATTTTGATTAGGGTGTGATAGGTGATAAATCTTTATTAGATTTATATTTCTAGCATATTTTATATCGTTTTGCGTGATTTCGGGGTTGAAATATGAGTTTTACACTATGAATGTTGAGAAAACGTAGAAAGTTGAGTTTTTAGCACTTTATTGTTAATCCGGGCGTTTCGATGCATATTTCGATGTTATTTGTCAAATATAATCGCTTGGTATGGTTTTTCATGATGTCTTGACAGGAACGGATGCTAAGGGATGGCTAGGAGGCATGAAACGAACTTCGGAAACAAAGCAAATTCAAGTGGAAGCAAGAGAAGCAAAGTCGGAGGAGCAAAAGTGACCAATATCCACTATTTTGATATTATCTCGAGTTCTACAATACATTTTGGAGTGAGACCAGTGTCAAGTGAAAGTAGACTCAAAGAGATTTCCAAAGATAGGTCACGGAGCTAAAACGGAGATCGGACGAGAAAGTTATTGTCCGTCGAAGAGGATGAAAATCTGAGTTCATCTCCAGGGGTGTTCGTGCGAACACTTTTGTGTTCGTGCGAACAAAGTGCCTTAGAATTTTTGTCAATTGGCCAAAAAGGATGAAAAAGGGACTGCAAAATTGTACGAACAAGATTTATGTTCGTGCGAACAGAGAGTAAAGCTGTGTTGTGTTCTGTTCGTGCGAACAGAGGGCTAAATCGCAATTTTTTGGGCTGTTTTGTAATTTTTAAAGAGTTTGAGCTTTGGGGACTTCTTCTAACCTAGGATTCCGTGTTTGAGGGAGTATTCACGCATATTTGGATCAGGAAACAAAGGTAGGACGACAAGGAAGAAGACGAGGACGAAGAGAACATAAAAGCCACCATCGGAGAGCTAGGTTTTTTATTTCTTCTCCTTCTTTCTCAATATTTGTATGGAGAAACTATTGCACCGTGTTTGGTGGATTATTATTATCTAGACGTTTTGATAGGCATCTCTTTGAGAGCCTAGGGTTCATGTAAACGATGATATTTTTCCGGATTTGATCTTTGCTTCATGATTTCTTGATTTCTTCTTTTGAATCAATTCTACTTTCTTGTTTATGTTAGTAATCCTAATTGAGTGACACGATTAGGAGATAAAAATAGGGTTCAAGAAGTAGGGTTTGTTCAATAGTTGATTCATGCTTAAAGTTAGCAATATTTTAATTCAATTGTTCATGTACTGTTGTTAATACTCAGTGTTAATGGAGTAGCTAACCGGAAACACTGCTTAGTTAGCGAATGCACGATAGTGATTCTAACTAACTAGGATGAGACTTGAACATCAATCCCGTATCACTGAGACTGAGAAGAGACGTGTTAAGATTGGCTAGTGTGGGTAGATTCGGTAGGTGAGATTCGACTGTTTCGTGCAACGGTGGACCGACAGGACCTGTTGTCGTGCATGCCGTTAGCCTACTAGAACGGACCGGTAGACACAAGAGACCGATAGGAGATTGTAGTCTACCGTGAAGTAGAATGACTTGAGACCGATAGGAGATTGTCAGCGCTATTACCCGCCTTAGTTAGAATATAGTTAACGTGTTGCTCAGATAATCTGGAAATCGTCTACAACCCTAGGTGATCTAGAGATTGCCTAGTTTCTCCAAACTTGTTTCTTAAATATAAAAAAAATACCAAAATATTAGATTAGTTGTAATTTCAATTCTTAAATCAATCAAATCTTTTATCCTGTACCGTACTCTAAATTAAGTAACTAATTAAATAGTCTCAAGTATGTCCTAGTGGGATCGATAACTCGGGGTTGAAATACCACCCCTATATTACTTGACCGTGTGCTTTGCGTTGAAACGCGTTAGTAAATCGCGTCAAGTTTTTGGCGCCGTTACCGGGGACAACGATAGATTATTTAGTTAGGAGTTAGTTTAGAGTACTTTTATTTTAGGTTGGTTTTAATATTTTTATTCTATTTCTCTGTGCTTCACGGTGTCTTGTGAGTTTGTTTCTCAGGAACGCAGGAAGCAAGAGACAATATAAGCATGTGGAGAGAAGACTGTTATTCGGGTCCGCCCTACTGTTTCCACTGCAGGGGTAACCATGAAGACGAGTACGCATGCATAACTTGGTGCTACGTATGCGGCATTTCGCACGATCGTAGAGACTCATATCGTGTACATGCCCCCAACTTCATCAGCACCAGGAAGACCCATCAGCGATTATGGCAGAACGGCGTAGTATTATGAATGACATCAAAGTGTGCGCCAAATTTTTGTCCATAGCTGCACAAGTGTCACAAGAGGATTCAGCCATAGGTATGGAATACGTGAGGGAGATGATGGAGAGGATAAAGGAACGACTTGAGAAACTGTCAACAGCAGGAGAATCAAGCATTCAAGATCCACAAGAAGAGACCGTGCCATATGACAGTGAGCCAAAAATTGAACCTTCATCATCCCCACCACAAGTTGAAGAAGAGATACCTGAGCCGAACGAAGACTGCAGTGTCCAGGAACCATTGGTGGACTCTGCCATTAGTGTGGACTCAGACTCTGA
This sequence comes from Linanthus parryae, assembly GCA_023055425.1. Taxonomy (NCBI): domain Eukaryota; kingdom Viridiplantae; phylum Streptophyta; class Magnoliopsida; order Ericales; family Polemoniaceae; genus Linanthus; species Linanthus parryae. Next base: position 44,178,341 of record JALGPY010000007.1, read on the forward strand.
TTCAGACTGGGGTGGACCTGTGTGCCGAAGATGGGAAGATATGCCGTATTGCGAGCCAAGACCGCAGGCGCCCTCACATCCTTGGAACGAATGGGAAGACACCAGCATTGGAAGCCTATGGTGTGCTGATGATGAAGCTGATGAAGCACTCGCCCATATCGGTTGAGGTAAAAGCCCTTACTCATACTTTTTGAAGAATTCTCCATATCTCATATTAATCAAGTTTGTGATGAGTTGGAAAGACTTGTGTAAGGAGATTCTTATGGGGAAGATCATCATGGGAAATTTTCAATTTCGTGTCATATTGGCTATTGTATTGTTGATCCAAACGCCATAGTCAAGGAGTTGAAAACAAAAAAGTGTGGGGATGTGGATGAATTGCATGGGTCGGGTGAAGAGCATCTAGCACAGATGAGGTACTATTGGGATGATTTTATGGACAGAGATTCATTTGAGCCCAGTGGTACTTGGTGGAAGTTTCTCCAGAAGATCAATTGCAAAATGAAAGGAGTCAGCTTCCACAACTGTCCACCGTCTTTGCAGCACAAGGGTGCACGTGAGGTTTTGGAAAAGAGATGGTGGAAGAAGAAGAAGTGCAGGGATAAAGCATCCTCCACCATCCTTTTCGTTTGAGGTAACCAGGTCAGACCGTCGACCTTAAATTACAAGCGCTGCTTGGGAGGCAACCCAATGTGGAGTAGGATGCTATTTATTTCTGTTTTTTGCTTTTAGTTCTCCATACATGATTTTGAGGGGTGAGAGTGAGTAGTATTAATTCGTTCAATCAGTGTGAAGGTACACGGATACAAAAGACGCTTCGGGTTCCCCTTCTTGATGCGTGTGATCGAATGTTGAGTAGGCGCAGCGGAATCCGGACGCGAGATGAGACTTTTTCGGAAACTGTCAACGGTCCACAAGACCCCTTCTTGTTGCAGTTTTGCGGACACGGTGCCCATGTAGGTCCGGGCACCCCAGGTACCTCTTACTCTCTCTGTTCTACGTTTTCAGCGATAATTGAGTAGATCCACCGCCAACACATTTAAGCGACGAGTCCTCTAATTATATCTCTAAATTCGTTGAGGACAACGAAACGATTAAGTGTGGGGGGGATCTGTGTACAGTTTTGCTAGCCATGTCGGTCCTTGCATAGCCTTGTTACACGTAGTTGTGTAGTATTGTGAGTATTGTGTGGTTAGTGTAATGTTTTTAATATATTGTTGTATTGTGATAGGTTCAAATTTTTTCTGCATTGTTCTGCACTTTTATATTATTGAGTCCCCTACCCAATCGTTGGGGTTAATCGAGTTGGCCAGTTACATGTAGAGTCTAAGAAAATTAAAAAAAAAATAGAGAAGTGAAAATCCATAAAAATTGAAAATTTTCAGTTATGGGCAATTGATTAAGCTTGAAACCGGAGATAGTTCAATGAAAGAGTCTTTGAGAATAGGAAGCACCGTAGTGGGGAAAATCTTAACTTTTAGTATCCTGCGCACCGGTTTCACGAAAGGATGTCCCGGATATTCAGGGAAAATTGAAATGTAGACGAGGGCATACCTTTAGTTCCTATATTGTGCTAGGAGGATTTAGTCCTAAGAAGTCGAATGCTCTGTTTTCGAGTGGAAACTTGTGGACTCATAGAATCTGGGGTGGCCTTCGTGTAGAGTCGGTTCTATGTGGTACGATTCTTCGGCCTAAGTGAAGTCGGGGAGCGTACACCACCATCCCTTAAGGTGGTTTCAAGAGTTAACCGAAAAAGCCCACACTTAGTAGCTCTAAATGCACGGTTGAGAAAACTAGAAGAGAATGAAAAACAAAAGAATCAAAAATCTTCTCTTGGATTAGATACGGTGAACAACCTAATGTGCCTCCATTTGCGTGGAGAATTTGGATTCAACCCAATTAGAGCGTCTAAGGAAAATTAAAGTCAAGCCGTATTACACGGATTTATGTCTCCCATCACTGGGACAACTTGCATTCAATGCAATAACGGCTAAGAGGGTCTGTAAACCTCAAATGACTTGGCGAAGAAAGACTATATTAGTACTTAAGATGCCGAGACCCTCTGAGCTAAAGGACGTGCCCGAATCTTGGATTGAGTTTGGTGGATGTTTGGGGACTCCTTAGTGAGCTTGTGAATAGGATCACTGTATTTTAAATTCCTTATTGCGGTTGTGTGAATCGCAAAAGAGACTTGTGAGAACTTGATTATTTTGGTTAGTGATAGCGAGATTGCCCGATCTCTAACGAAAAAGGAAAAATAATATTTGTGTATTTTCAATTTTTGCATTTTTTGATAATAGAGTTGCATTGGTTATAGTCATGTAGATTGCATTGGGTGTGTGTGTTGTGTATGTCACATGGCTAGTGTAATTGTATGCAATTCGGTGGATTAAAACGTAGTGTGAGGATTGATTTTGCTCAGGACGCGCAAAAGGGTAGTAAGGGGGAATTTGATAACTCTTTATTATAGTCATATTTCTTGCATATTAATCTTTTTGCGTGATTCCGGGGTTGAAATATAAGTTTTACACTATGAATGTTGAGAAAATGTAGAAAGTTGAGTTTTTAGCACTTTATTGTTAATCCGGGCGTTTCGATGCATATTTCGATGTTATTTGTCAAATATAATCGCTTGGTATGGTTTTTCATGTTGTCTTGACAGGAACGGATGCTAAACGATGGCTAGGAGGTATGAAACGAACTTCGGAAACAAAGCAAATTCAAGAGGAAGCAAGAGAAGCAAAGTCGGAGGAGCAAAAGTGACCAATCTCCACTATTTTGATTGTATCTCGAGTTCTACAATACATTTTTGGGTGAGACCAGTGGCAAGTGAAAGTAGACTCAAAGAGCTTTCCAGATAGGTCACGGAGCTAAAACGGAGATCGGACGAGAAAGTTATTGTCGGTCGAAGCGGATGAAAATCTGAGTTCATCTCCAGGGGTGTTCGTGCGAACACTTTTGTGTTCGTGCGAACAAAATGCCTTAGAATTTTTGTCAATTGGCCAAAAAGGATGTAAAAGGGACTGCAAAATTGTACGAACAAGATTTTTGTTCGTGCGAACAGAGAGTAAAGCTATGTTGTGTTCTGTTCGTGCGAACAGATGGCTAAATCGCAATTTTTTGGGCTGTTTTGTAATTTTTAAAGAGTTTGAGCTTTGGGGACTTCTTCTAACCTAGGATTCCATGCTTGAGGGAGTATTCACGCATATTTGGATCAGGAAACAAGGTAGGACGACAAGGAAGAAGACGAGGACGAAGAGAACACAAAAGCCACCATTGGAGAGCTAGGTTTTTGATTTCTTCTTCTTCTTTCTCAATATTTGTATGGAGAAACTATTGCACCGTGTTTGGTTGATTATTATTAGCTAGACGTTTTTCTAGGCATCCCTTTGAGAGCCTAGGGTTCATGTAAACGATGATATTTTTCTGGATTTGATCTTTGCTTCATGATTTCTTGATTTCTTCTTTTGAATCAATTCTACTTTCTTGTTTATGTTAGTAATCCTAATTGAGTGACACAATTAGGAGATAAAACTAGGGTTCAAGAAGTAGGGTCTGTTCAATAGATGATTCATGCTTAAATTTAGAAATATTTTAATTCAATTGTTCATGTACTGTGCTTAATACTCAGTGTTAATGGAGTCGCTAACCGGAAACACTGCTTAGTTAGCGAATGCACGATAGTGATTCTAACTAACTAGGATGAGACTTGAACATCAATCCCGTATCACTGAGACTGAGAAGAGATGTGTTAGGATTGGCTAGTGTGGGTAGATTCGGTAGGTGAGATTCGACTGTTTCGTGCAACGGTGGACCGACAGGACCCGTTGTCGTGCATGTCGTTAGCCTACTAGAACGGACCGGTAGACACAAGAGACCGATAGGAGATTGTAGTCTACCGTGAAGTAGGATGACTTGAGACCGATAGGAGATAGTCAGCGATGTTACCCGCCTTATTTAGAATATAGTTAACGTGTTGCTCAGATAATCCGAAAATCGTCTACAGCCCTAGGTGATCTAGAGATTGCCTAGTTTCTCCAAACTTGTTTCTTAAATATAAAAAAAATACAAAAATATTAGATTAGTTGTTATTTCAATTCTTAAATCAATCTAATCTTTCCTCCTGTACCGTACTCTAAATTAAGTAACTAATTAAATAGTCTCAAGTCTGTCCTCGTGGGATCGATAACTTGGGGTTGAAATACCACCCCTATTTTACTTGACCGTGCGCTTGCGTTTAAACGTGTTCATAAATCGCGTCAAGAGGGTTTGAGAGAAAAGAGAGAATGAGAAAGAGATACGAAGAGATAGAAGTTGAGAATGAGAGAAATAAACCCTGAAGTTAGCTTAAGTAGGTAGAAGAGTTTGATTTGAAAATGGATTTATGTAAAAGAGATTGGAGAAGATTTCCTAAGATATTTTTTGATATTTTGTCAAAATCTCTGAACTTTTAAGATATTCTGTAATTATCTAAAAATATATTACAAAATAATCCACGATCCAATTTTTAAAATAATGCATATCCACTTAATCAAAGCAGTGTAACAGTGGTTCAAAGCTTTGAGAAGTTTCATACCAACACATAAACCTTGAAAGCTTTGAGCCATACTTTTAAGGCTTATGAAAGTATGATCTCAAGGCTTTGAGATTTACAAATATAATACACATAGAAACTAATACTCCCTCTAAACCAATTCATCCTTGTTTAACATACCCAATTCAAGCCTTAGGAATGCAAACCTCTCATCTAGCAATGGTTTACTAGAAATATCAGCTATTTGCTTAGAAGTAGAAATAAAAGATAGAACAATATCACCTTTTTCAGCACGATCTCTAAGAAAATTATGTATCACATCTATGTGCTTTGTACTTGAATACCGAACTGGATTCGTTTATATAGAAATGGAACTTGTATTGTCAGAGTTGATAGGCACATTTCTGAATTCATATCCAAGATCTCTTAGGTGTTGAGCAATCCATAAAACCTGAGAGCAACAAGCTCCAGCTGCAATATATTCAACTTCTGCAGTTGATAGAGATACTGAATTTTGCTTCTTTGAATGTCAACTAATCAGTGATGAACCAAGAAATTGGCAGCATCCTGAAGTACTCTTTCTGTCTACTTTTTATCCTGCAAAGTCTGCATCTGAATAAACACTCAACATCAAATTAGATCTTCTTGAATACCAAAGCCCCAAGTTTCTGATTCCATTTAAATATCTGAAAATCCTTTTTACAGCAATCAAATGACTTTCTTTAGGATCTGCTTGAAATCTAGCACACATACATACATTAAACATAATATCTGGTCTACTAGCAGTTAGATATAGAAGTGAACCAATCATACCTCTATAATCCTTGATTCACACTCTTACCACTTTTACCCTTGTCTAAAGACAATGATGAAATCATAGGAGTCTTAACTACCTTGGACTGTGACATGTTATATTTATTTAACAAGTCCTTGGTGTATTTTCCTTGATGCACAAAAATTCCTTTATTCATTTGATGCACATTAAGTCCAAGAAAGAAATTCAGTTCTCCCATCAAGCTCGTCTCAAATTCTCTGCACATTAGACTTGAAAACTCTTTTGAAAGTGCATCATTAGTAGCACCAATTAGAATATCATCAACGTATATCTGTACAACTAACCGATCATTTTCATGATTCTTGATAAAAAGAGTTTTGTCAACAAGTCCTCTCATGAAACCATTTTCCAGTAAAAATTTAGAGAGTCAGTCATACCAAGCCCTTGCAGCTTGCTTAAGTCCATACAAGGCTTTGTCTAATTTGTAAACATGATCAGGAAATGTGTCATTTTCTAAACCTGGTGGTTGAGCAACATATATTTCTTTCTGTAAATATCTATTCAGAAAAACACATTTGACATCCCTTTGAAAAAGTTTTATATGATTATGTGATGCAAATGCAAGAAATATTCTGATAGCCTCTAACCTTGCAACAGGGGCAAATGTTTCCTCATAGTCAATGCCTTCTTCTTGATTATATTCCTGTGCAACCAGTCTTGCTTTATTTCTCACAACCTTACCTTTTTGATCAAGTTTGTTTTTGAATACCCATCTTGTTCCAATCACAGATTGATTCTTTGGTCTAGAAACCAAGTTCCAGACTTTGTTCCTTTCAAACTCATTCAACTCATTCTGCATTGCCATGATCAAATTTGCATCTTCCAGTGCTTCTTTTGCATTCTTAGGCTCAATAAGTGATCCAAAAGCACTGAAAGCACACAGATTTCTCAGTTGGCCTCTTGTCTGATATCAAGTGGTTGGGTCTGATATAATGTTTGTTGCAGGATTATCTGATAGGTATTGGAACTTCTTTCTGGGTGTCCAAGTGTGCGGTTCTTCAAGGCTTTGAGTTCTTGACACAGTAGAAGGAGCATCATATTTCCTGTCAGTCTCAGTCTCAAGCCTGTGAGATTTTGGCTCAGCAGGGGGTTCAAGGCCTTGAGATTCTTCTGAATGTTTCAACTACTTAGTTTTTCTTCTTTTGAATTTCTCATAGTCATCATCATCCTCATACCTGTTCAAATTGAGATCTGCAAAACTTTCACTCGGAGAATCATCAGTACTTTCATCAAAAATTACATGAATATTCTCCTCTACAATCTTAGTTCTCTTATTGTAAACCCCGTAAGCTTTGCTAGTTAGAGAATAACCAAGAAAAACACCTTCATCACTTCTGGCATCAAACGTACCAATATTATCTTTGCCATTATTATGAACAAAACAAGTATAGCCAAAAGGCTTAAAATAAGCAACACTAGGCTTTCTGCCTTTTAATAATTCATAAGGAGTTTTCTTAAAAATAGGCCTGATCAAACATCTATTGAGCACATAGTTGACAGTATTAACAGCTTCTGCCCACAGATACCTTGGCAAATTGCTTTCAAGTAGCATGGTTCTAGACATGTCTTAAAGAGTCCTATTTTTCCTCTCAACTACACCATTCTGCTGAGGAGTTCTAGGTGCAGAAAAGTTGTGTGAGATGCCATGCTTTGCACAAAATAAATCAAAATCAAGTTGATCAAATTCCCTACCATGATCACTCTAATAGATTCAACAAGTAGATTTTTCAAAATTTGAAGCTCCTTACAAAGCTTTGAAAATTCAGATAATGCTTTAGACTTATCTCTAATAAACATAACCCAAGTAAATCTGGAATAATGATCAACCACAACAAGCATATATCTCTTACCTTTGGGTGTTTGAACCCTCATAGGACCACACAAGTCCAAGTGCATCAATTCTAAAGGTCTAGAAGTACTTACAAAGTTCTTTGGCTTGAATGAACTCCTTGTCTGTTTACCTTCAGTACATGCCTTGCAAATCTCATCATCTTTGAATTTCAGGATTGGTAATCCCCTTACTAGATCTTTTGAGATAATTTTGTTCATAGTGTGCATGCTTATATGACCAAGCTTTCTATGGCAAAGCTTTAAGTCATCCTTCAAAGCTTTGAGACATTTCAGACTATCACCTGCAACTTTGTCAGCACATAGTGCATAAACATTATGTGACCTGGGAGCGGTGAGTATGCAATTGTCTAATTTTTCATATTGCACCACACATTTCTCTTTGTCAAAAACTACCTTATTACCTTTATCACAAAGCTGAGAAATACTCAATAAATTATACTTATGACCATCAACTAGATAAACATCTAAAAATGAAAATGCAGAATTATTACCAATACTTCCTATACCAATTATGTTGCACTTTGTTTTGTCACCAAGTGTGATTGTTCCCTTTGGTTTCCCTTTAAGCTCAGTGAATAAAGATTTCTTTCCACTCATGTGCCTAGAACATCCCATATCCAAAATCCATTTTTCGATCTTTCAAAGCTTTGGTGACATCCTGCAAAATTCAATCCATGCCCTAACAGGCTATTAGACGAAGTGTAGAATTTGGATCCATACTCCGAATCAACCATGTTAGGTGGTCTAACTCCTTTTGGAACCCAAATCTGCTTCACTTGTCCTTTAAGCTGATAAGAATAGGTGTTTCTGATAAGATAAGGTTCTGTCCTTCTGAAGAGGCAAGTTAATTTCACATGTCCAGTTTTACCACAATAGTGACATTCTGGAGAATGTCTGCTTCCGGATTTTACAAATGTGGTTTGGTTTCTTCTTGGAAAATTTGGATTATAACCAATTCCACTTTTGTATACAAAATGCATACTTTCTCCACGCATAAGATTTAGCTTATGTTCTGAGCCAGCAAAAGTTGAAAGAATTTTCTTGGATTCTTGAAGCTCACTAGTCAATGAAGTGTTCTTTGATCAACAACTTCTTTGACCTGTGATTTCAAAGCTTTGAATCTACTGTCCAAGGCTTTGAAGTCACTATCAATTTTCAACTTGGTAGCTTCAAGACATTTTTTCTGAAAAACCAAATCTAAATTTTCTTTTTCTTGCTCATGAACCTTTACTTTCAAGGAATCAATCTCATTCATGTAAGTTTCCTCATTCAAAAACATAATTTTGAGGATATCAGGTTAAACATCAGAAGGACTAGATAAAAGATTATTTAACATATCTTCAATTGGCTTTTCAGTAGAGTGATCTTCTTGATGTCCAACCATCAAACAGAGATTGGTTTGCTCTTCATCAGAATTTGAGTCTGAAGAGTCTGAATCACTCCATGAGGCTACCATTGCATTCTTTCTTCTGTTTTCATTTTCCTTCTTAGGAAATTTTCTGCTTTTCTTCTTTTGAGGGCAATCTCTTACCAGATGATCTGCATCTCCACATTCATAGCAACTCATAACTTTAGATTTATATGAATATGAAGTAGACTTACCTTTCTGATCCTTGCTAGTTGAGGATCTGCATTTTTCTTTGATGTAGTCCTTGTTTCCAAAGTTTATCTTCTTCTTCTTCTTCTTCTTCTTCTTCTTCTTCTTCTTCTTCATAATTCTGGCCAAGGATTTGGAAATCAAGGCTAAGGCTTCATCATCATCATCATCATCCTTTTGTTCAAGGCTTTGAGATTTTTCATTGTCTTTTGCCTTGAGTGTCAGGTTCTTGAGGTTGTCACTCAGTTCACCATCAACCTCCTTCATGTAGATCTCATTGGTGAGCAATTTTCCTTGCATATCATCAAGTTTCAAGATGCTTAAGTCTCGAGCCTCTTCAATTTAAGCTGTTTTAGGCTCCCATTTGGCCTTTGGCAAACTTCTGAGAATCTTCATGACTTTTTTTCATTTGATAAAACTTTTCCCAAGGATTCCAAGTTATTCACAATATATGTAAACCTTTTGAAAATATATTTTATGGATTTATTAGAATTCATCTTAAAGAGTTCATAATGTCTCAAAAGGATATTGATCTTTGTCTGCTTGACTTGGCTAGTTCCTTCATAAGTAACAGTTAGCTTATCCCATATCTCTTTTGCGATTTTGCAGTTGGATATCCTGTTAAACTCATCTTCACTAAGAGCATAATATAATAAGTTCAAAGCTTAATAATTCTTTGATACCTTTTCCAACTGAGTGACTCAGAGATCTTCATCAGGTTTGACAGTTCTGACTCCATTGGTGGTAGTATAGAACAAGTTTGGGAAATTCACAACAATGGACCATAACTCCATGTCTTGGTCAATTATGAACGTTTTCATCAATGCCTTCCAATGCACAAAGTTATCACCACAGAACAGTGGAGGTCTATTAGCTTCCCTTCCCTGTGAGAATCCTCCATCACCTACATTACTCATTGTCACAAGATTGTTGATCCTTAAATAGTGACCCAAAGATCTGATACCAATTAAAAGTTTGTAATGTATGTATAAAGCAGGATCTAAATACTCTAGAAGGGGGGGGTTGAATAGAGTATGCTAACTTTTGATAAAACACAGTCTCTTGAAAACTTGAGTAGAGTATGCAGTTGAAATCTCAAAGCTTTGAAACAGTTTAGAGAAACTTAAAGAAATGACTAAATAATACATAGGCTTCAAAGCTTTGATACTTGGAAAGCTCCAAAGCTTTGAAAATTCCTGTTTGGAATGGAATGAAATATTAAAAATAAGCAACAAGATCACAAGGATTTTACAGAGTTCAGTCAAAATTGGACATAGTCTCTGCCTGAGGGATCTTATCCCTCCGGGATTCAAACACAACTTCTTATTAATCACCCAGATTTAGCCTTAGATCTCAATATTAAGTGAGCGACCTTTCACCTATTAAAGCTTATGGTTCCCAACCTATCTAGTTCCAGCTACAACCTGTTGAAACTGTAAGAACTCTTTGTTTTTCACATGAACAACTAAACTTCTAAGTTTTTGAGGTTTAAGAACACATAATGATGATACAAGTTTAGTAAAAGTGAGAAGAACAAAGAATAGAGATAAGCAATAAATCTTGGAAGTGTTCTTCAATCTGTGATGAATGATCTTGCCTCCGTAATGTCAATGTCCTGATGAATCTGAAGATTTGAATGATCTGGACTCTCCTGACTGTATCACTCTTCAAATCTCACGAAGATCAATCTCAGTCTCTTTGTCTATCCTCAAATTCAAAGCACTGATCTCTTTAGCCTACAACAACCTCAGAGATTTTAGGAAATGAAAGCCTAAAAATTCTCTTCTATGATATGCCTCGTTCAATAGCTATGTTTGGATAGCTATTTGATTTGTTTATGGATGTTGGAACGCCCAACAAACCTGCATACACTCAACAAACAAGATCAAACAATATCCAGACAAACTAGCATCAAGATCTGATCAGCAAAATGCCAACAGTTCATGAGAAAAACTGGGCTAGGTTTTTTCTGAAAATAAACTCATCTAATACATCCAAAATGATGAATAAATCATCAAAAAATTATGGAATAAGCATTAATAGACAATAACAGATTCATAACAAGTTCTGAATCCCAAAGAGATAACCTACATACACAGATTTAATTAGACGAACTTAGGAATGAAGAGTATTCAGTAAATCTCAAAGCTTTGATGCTTTGTCTGCTAGTTCATCAGAATGAACTTTGATTTTCAATCCAACTCAATCCTGCATATGATGTTAATATATCCAAAACAAGAATTACTAATTTCTGCATAGTGTTATATGTAGAGTTGTATAACTCAGTTCATATCAAAATCCAAGACCTACACAGAACAGTTAGTCACATGTATATGTATAAGCATAGCTATAGTGCCTCAAAGCTTTGAAGCTTTGGCACTTAGAAATATTTTCAATATGTCTAGCCTCTGTTTCTGTCTTTCATCATCAAGGGATCTAAGCTCCTTCTTCATAATTATCCAGATGTCAATATCAAAGATCTTCATATCTATCACAAAGTAAATGCAAGAGAAACAATGATTTATAGAGTTTGGTATACTTGGACCTAGGTCTCTACCTCAGGGACTTAATCCCTGCAGGATTTTCAACTCAATTATTATTAATCAAAATCTAAGCCCTAGATCTCAAGCAAAAAGAGATGCCTTACTCTGTTACAGCTTGTGGTTCTCACTAACCTATCTAGTACCTGCTCTAGATAACTAATTAACTAAGAATTCTCAATTGTTCACCTTGAACAATCCACGAGAATAAGAACTGGAAGTATTATCTAAAAGATATACAAGTGACGATCAGAAGAGAAGAACACTGCGAACTAAGTCTTCAGTGAGAATGCAGTGTTCTTCAAATGATTGGATTTAGTGATGTAGATCTGCTTCATGGTTGCTTGTCAATCCTTTGTAGTGTTTGAGTGTCTTTGTGTATTGATCTATATTGTCTCTTGAAATTATTCAGCAATTCCCTCTTCTAAGAAGCCATTAGAATTGAAGATCTTCAGAATCTTCTCAACAAACTTTCCAAAAATGTAGCTTCAATTCTTGACTCTTATAACAGCTCCTCCAACGACTAATTGCTCAGTATCTTTAAGGATACTGTCTTTACTTTGTTTAGGAGTAAGTTAGGAAGGTCCATATCAGATTTGAGCCACCACAGAATCAAATCAACCATCTCAGTTTCCTTTTGTGCAACATCCAGTTTAGAAACTAATTTCCGCAGAATAGGCAACTGTATATCCCTTCAAAACTTAGTCAAATAGATAGATTAATCATATTTTATAGAAGTACAATAATTTTTCTTTCATCATCAAGTAACATATAATCAATAATAGGATATCAGGAGTTGGAATGAAATCAAAAGCTCCCCCTAAGTTCATACTGTATTCTGCAGTACTCTTTTCAAACCCTTGAAAGCAGTATCAAGGACTTGAAACAGAGAAGCTGTTTCAAGCCTTTAGGGTGAACATACGATTCCGATGTGGGATCAAGGAGTAATTGGATTGAAGCATGGTACGAGATCTCATCCACTAGGGGGTTGACCCTAGCCCTTCCGAATCTGTAGGTCCATGGATTCATAGCCAGAAAATGATCAAGCCTCTCTCTGATGGCTGCTGAGTCAACCTGATTGTTTTACTAGATAAATTGATTTATAGAGAAACCCATGTCTCTTAGCCCAATTATTTGGAGAGAATCCCTAAATTTCTCAATATGACTGTAAAGGGTGAACCTACCCACTCCTTTCTACAGAATGAAGTAATGGAATTGATATCTCCAAAAATCACCAAGCTTCGTTACCAAGTTTAAGTCTTTCCGAGAATTGTGATGTTCCCCGCGGACAGTGGTCTCCATAAAAAAAGTATGAACCCACATGAGAGGGTCATCCTCAAGGTGAATTCTACCGTGGATGTGAAATATTGAGTATGAAAAGAGAACATACTGAATCTCACCAATCCAAATAAAATCCATTCCAACCCTTCTATCGTCGCAGTCAACAAAAAAAGACATTTATGAAGCCTAGCCTTTAGTTAACTGCCTCCATCTCTCTTGAAAATATGTTTACAATGAGGAAAACCAGATTGGACTTCTCTCTCCTCAAAAAATTGTGAAGAGAAAGAACGTTACGGGGGGTTCCCAAGCCCCCTTACGTTCCAACTTAAGCAATTCATTGTGCCTGGTGGTGCTGCGTAGAAGTCACCACTATTGTTGCACTGGGGTTCTAACATGCTTCCCTTGCCCGTGTTGGAATCTGAGCGTCACAAACCGAAATACCATGTCTGTCATTGTTTATTCGTTATTTAAGAAGATTCGTGTAGGTATACCTCTTCCTTTGCTATCTTCCCTTTTTTAGAGAATGCTAGCTTCACCTTTTGTTGAACTGTCATTCTCCAATGCCATCCATGTGCCTCATCCCTTGAAGCCAACCTAGGGTTGGGAGTTGATATTCTTGTTGTCTTCTCTTCAGAGTTTCCATTTGGTTTGGGGCTCAGACAGACCTCATTGACCTTTCTCATTGGTCCATTGACCCCTTGAGAGTTAGTCATTGAATCATCTTGCCCTTTTCTCCCGAAGTGTGTCATCTTCATCAACTGCATGTTCGCTTAGATGGACTCCTTTGACCGGGAGTGATGGTTGGCTTTTCAATAATTACCAGTAAACCCACTGGATTATTAAAAACTTTAATTACATCTTTGTTTCCTTCATGCTAGGCTTCTCGCATCTATAAATTGCACTGCCTTCTATTCTTCATCACTAAACCCCAGTCGTTACCCACCTCAGACTTGTTCAGTTCCTTCGTCTTCTTGTCTTTCCTCTTGGACTAATTTGATTTTTTGGATGGTGGTTTTTTCTTTATTGGTGATCTGTAGGTAAGCCATTCTCCAAAGCTTCGATCTTCTTTCTCCTTAACTTCTTCACATACATTCATGCATGACTCGTTTAGGTGAGTAATACATCCGCACCAAGCACAAACAGTCAAAAACCGTTCATAATTGAAATCAAGCCAAATATTTTACTTAAAGGCTTTGTTGAAGATACCCTTCTAAGTGGTTTCTTCGGGTTGACGAATAACCAATGTACAGTACACAGCTAACAAGACCAGGGATAGAAAATTTAGTTGGAGAGAGTTTGATGGAAAGCAGAAATTTTAGAATGAATTTTCAGAGAAGATAATTAACATTTTATAGGCACTGAAAATGTGTTATTTAAAGGGACACAACTGTTCGAATTCGAACTGAGCGGTTGCAACTTCCTGTTTGAACTGAACGTTTTAACTCTCTCTTTGAACTGAACGATGCAACTTTCTGTTTGATTGATCTGGATGGTTGCAACTCTATGGAGAAGTCACTACTGTTCGGATCCGGTTGTTGGACCTTACTTACTAGTAAAAGTAATAACTGGGTTGGATTTGAAGTTAGTCTCCGGCCCCAAAAAAATACAACCCAACCAACCACCGCCCACCTCTCACGGTCCAGCCTATCCGATCCAATCCGGATGGTCGACGGCCGTGCGCGGTGAGTTTTGGTTCGGACCATTGCTACGTCATCCCTCCTTAACAAAAAAAAATGCTTCTTCCAAAGGGCATACCCTTAGAATCCAATCTTGGAGTAGTTAAACACACCAATTCCTTCCTTTCCATCAATGTGGGACTTTCACCTCCCGGAAATGCGGAACCCCCAAATTCAACGAATTATTTCTCATTCACCGCTTGACTTTTTTATTACGAGGCAAGTCGTGAATGGATCCTCAACTATCCTTGTTTAAGAATCCACGTTTGTTAGGTGGAGCTAACAAGCAGAATCTTGTTAAACCGGGTTCAAAGTCATCATTCAATAACCTATTTTCCTAACAAATAGCAATTCCACGTATGCTTATAGGGTTCCGATGTGTGCATAAACATTTTTTGGTGACCACCTCTCCTATGTGAGTTGCAAGCTCCTGACGAAAATAAAGAGAGAGCAGAATAGCAGGTGAAAATCCCATTTATGGAACACATGAATCTGCGGTTGTGAAAAAACTTAATAAAATACTATTATAGCCTGAGGATAGACAAAGTCTTCCACAGCTTTTGTTGTCCTCAAATGTTGTTTTATAGCCCTAGCATATTGACAGGTAGAACCCAACATCTTTCCCATAATTCCCGCTTCAATGACAACTGGTGATGTTATCATGTATTAGTTAGTTTCAATGAAGTCATATGTCCGATCACTGTATGAGTTATTATTTACATCATAGATGTGGCCCCAAGGTGAGGCTGAGAACAGTGAAGGGAGGAGAGCATATTACACTTGATTGTTTGTATGGAATGTTTGATATGCAGGCTTTGCGAAATGAAAAGTGGGGTTGATTCCGTAAAAGATAATATCAGCCGCCCTGATACTACCACTTGGATCTGGAACCTACATGCTAATGAATGAGATAGGATTTGAAGACAAAGTTGATTTATTCGTGGTTGACGAAGTTTAGAGCATTTATGGAGGAAGACGATGAAGAAAGATGAACACTAGTATAGTTAGTTTTTCATTAAAAATTCAAAAGTGAATTTCATCTCGGAATTGACAAAGGGTGAAATTGAAACATGATGTTTCTGAATATGTTCAATCTAGGACCTCAAATTGTTTTCTCAATGTTTGTCAATTCCGAAACAGTATACGTCAAATTATGTAGTGCATTGAATATGATTATTATAAATGATATGAGTCTCTTCATTAGATACTGTGTGATGAGAACTCATGTTCTTGCAGGCAATTCAGGATCGTTGAATCTATTCTAGCAAGAATTCGTCAGATATCATCTGTTAGGTGATTCTTGAGTTTCTGGTATTTTCTTAGAAGTTTTTAAGTCACTCTTAGATCGAGCATTATTCATGTAGCGTCATTTCATGTGTCTTATGTTGGAATAGGTGCCCTAGAGGCAAAATATATTTTGTATTAACGATATTTTGGCTAGAATATTCATTTATTAATTATTTTGATATTTAATATAATGAAGTCCGTATGTGTTGTTTGTCTTAAATATCCCTAGTCCATTATATTGGTTAATAGGACAATCAGATATAGACTAGTATGTGTGTAGATTGATATGGAAATATCAATTCTAACACATGGGTATGCACTAGGAGTAGGCATACTGGATTGACCCACGACGAGAAGGATACATTAGATTATGTCAAAGTCATAATCGCTTCTCGTAGTGCCAATAATACTGTAATCCTTAGACTTGAAGTCACTAGATACTCTAGTTGTGGAATATCATGCTTTGATGTTATCCAACGTTGCGCCTTAACTGGGCAACTATAAAGATAAATATCGGGCATGATAGGAAGCAAGCTTAGATATCGTAGTGACGTAGAGAGGATTTGTCCCTCCCACATAACGGGAGTAAATATCCATGGCCACTCGAAGGGATGGTGCTTATTGAATGTCTGGCCACACTCAGATAAATCAATATGGAGATATTGATGTTATCTGCTTGCATAAGCATATTCCCAGGATCGAGAAAACTATAAATTGGATATACGAGTGTGACTATTATGTCTCGTGTCCAATCCGGATATGGAGACAAAGGGATAATGAAATATATGATATTAGGAACAAGGTTTGTCGGGATCACTAACTTATTTCTATTAGTTGAGTGGCATTGATGTGTTTATAGACACCGCTCCATGTTAGTAATTAGTTACTACCAACTAAG
This sequence comes from Linanthus parryae, assembly GCA_023055425.1. Lineage (NCBI taxonomy): Eukaryota > Viridiplantae > Streptophyta > Magnoliopsida > Ericales > Polemoniaceae > Linanthus > Linanthus parryae. The sequence goes on from JALGPY010000007.1 coordinate 44,194,840, forward strand.
TAGAAACCTATGGAGTCACACACCGGATGATTAAATTGGATATATGTATTAATTAGTTGGACTAATTAATAAAAGGATCATAACGCAACCACAAGAAAACTTAGTAGGACTAATTTTCAAGTGGGCTAATCCATGTAAGGACATGATTAGTATTGGGGCCTTTATGTAGTTAATAAAGAGTTATGAATATATAAAGGAACTCTAGCTTGTTAATTCTCAACAAAAGTCATTATTGAGAGAACTTAAAAAAGAAAGAGAAATAGACAAGACAAGGAGGTTTAGTTACTACCAACTAAGTAGAAACCTATGGAGTCACACACCGGATGATTAAATTGGATATATGTATTAATTAGTTGGACTAATTAATAAAAGGATCATAACGCAACCACAAGAAAACTTAGTAGGACTAATTTTCAAGTGGGCTAATCCATGTAAGGACATGATTAGTATTGGGGCCTTTATGTAGTTAATAAAGAGTTATGAATATATAAAGGAACTCTAGCTTGTTAATTCTCAACAAAAGTCATTATTGAGAGAACTTAAAAAAGAAAGAGAAGTAGACAAGACAAGGAGGTTCGCCCCCCCCCCCCCCTCCCCTTGCCCGCCCGTCCCCTTGGAGCCGTCGGCCTCCCCTTGGCCACGCCTCCTCCTCGATTCGTGTGATCTTCTTCCTCCTTCTTCCGTTGCTAGCACATCGCGGTGAGAAGGATTCCAATCTAGATCCAACGTGTGGATAATCATAGAGACGAAGACACTGTTCTTCGTGTGATCTCCCAAACCAATGTACACATCTTCTATGCTCTCACCATGTTATGACGGACTCTTCCTGTGATCCTTGGTGGGCTTTGAGTAGGAAATTTTTGTTTTTCCGCTGCGTTACCTACGTACCCAACAATGGTATCAGAGCCACAGGTCGTAGTTCATAACATGATTTTATGTGTTACGATTTCAGTTTATACACCGTTTTTATTCATAATACGCGAAACTGAAATTAATTGGCATAGTAGATGCAAACTGAATTTGATTCAAGACAAACAAGATCTAATTTAATATTAGATGTGTAAATTGGTGAGTTTAATCACATAGGATGTGAATAATTGGGTTCTTGAGAAATTAGGGTTCTTGGGCACATAATTGGGAAAAGTGTTTTCTCAATTATGGAAACAATTTTATGGAAACAACTAAGCTTGGGAAACAAGGCAATGAATTGTTTTGGAAATAATTCCATAAGGAGGTTCGGCCCCTATGGGGACAGTCCCTCTTGCCTTGCCGCCTAAGCAAGGCTCGGCCAAGGGGTTGGACCGGCCTAGCATGCGGCCTAGCCGCGCGTGAGGCTCGGGCGACCACCCCAAGGCCTAGTCTTGGTCCTTGGGTGGTTTGGCTATGGCGGATGGTGGATTCCTTGGACTGTTGTGACCCTAATTACCCAATTTCAACTAAAATTGAACAAGCGCGTTAAAAGTTGGTTTTAACTGTATTATGTGATTTGTTGCATGGTGAATGGATATGGCCTAGGTTGTGGATGTTTATTTTGTGGTTTGGTTTACGACCTGCAAGCCGATCAAAATTATGTAATAATTAATTTATGGCCTGCGAGCCGATCATCTTCTCGACATGTGAGGTTTTATTTATTTTATTCTAGATGCTAGGCTAGAATTAGAATATTTAGATGATAGCCAAGAGCATGGAAAGAAGACCGGAGGACCAAGAAGCCACAAACACGAAGGAGACACTCATCCTAGGCGCATAACTATGATGGAGCACATGGAGATGAGCTTGTCACTTTAGGGCATTTAGATATTATCATTGGCTTGGTAATATCTTAGTCTAGGGGCGATATCCATGCCACGTTAATTTTACTTTTGTGGATGTTTATTATTTATGTCTTGTTATTTATTTTTTTGTATGACGATACTAGCAAAACGTTAACAAGATAAGAATAAACAAGTTTGATCTTTTATTGAGGATTGCCCAATCTAAATAAGTACATCATGTTGATGGGATCAACCAAACGAATAATGACTTTTAAAATCCCTCAATGGAAATATTGCGTTTTTCCTTCTCTTGCCTAAGCACCCTTCATGATCAAGGTCTATTAAATTCGGGCTTGCCAAAGCAAGGCGTTTTAATTTACCTTGGTGTGTTGAGGACGAAACAAGCAAGTAATGTCACTACTAAAAATTATAGCTTTTGCGGCGGGTAAAACCGCCACAAATACATCCAAATCCGCCACAAAAGCTTTTTGCGGCGGTACTTGTGGCGGTTCTTCACCTGCCTCATCTGCCTCCGTCGTAAAAAGTCAGTGGCGGTTTCTTTCCGCCACAAAATTTTTTTGTGGCGGTTGATGTGGCTGTTTTGACCCGCCACAAAAGGTTATGTTTGGCGCCAAATAATCTCTTTGGCAAAAGTAACCTCCCGCTAATAAAAGGATTTGCTGCCATAAAAGAGAATGTGCAGTATCTTTTTGCTAGAACTACCTGCTTAGATTTTAGATCGTAAATCTACAACTATTCCAGATCTAAATTCCATTGGAAAGTGTGAAAATATTATGTACTAATATTCAATAACAATGATTACATTAACTTTGAAAGGTACAAGTTCTTGAGCCTACCACACAAATAAGTACTGTGAAGCTGTTGGTCTATTACATAACTTAGAAGATATATACAAGAGTCTTCATCACACTCAGATGCAAAATAAATGGATATAAAGATGGACATTTATTTTCCGTAACTACTGCACTTGTAGAAACTGCTTTCTTCAGTTTCAAGTGTGTCACAAGAGAAAGATGAACCCGAACCTGCGAGAAAACGACACGAAAAACAAAAGTTAACCCCAATATTTTGATTCAATCTCTGTATTATGTGAACCATAGATAGGAGAGTTGTAAAATTTACTTGATGGACATAGTTGAATAAGTACCCAAAACAATAGCCAAAAGTTGGTATTAAGAAAGAAAAGCAGATTTGGATTGAGAAAATGAAGAAAAGGACAATAAGCACAAATAAAGAACCGTAGATATATTAAATTGAAGAACCTGACAAAAGTAATTCTAATGAAACCAGTAACTGATCGAAACTAAAAAAGACATGTACTTAGTTAAACTACTATGTCTATGTGAATTAGTCTCACATGATAGGCACTGCCAATTTTCATAGTTGGTATCACCATGACATTTTTAAGCTCGAATTGCCGTGACACATGATCACAAGTTGGTATTGCAAGCTGAAGCGAAAGCGTACTACTAAATGTGAACAAGAAAACATTATTTTGAATAAGTAACTGAAAATATGTGACTAAATGCTTGCAATCATCCACAATTGGCCTAACAATAGAAGCACATAATCCCCTTTTTGATGACATAAATTTCATCATTTGCTTAGAGTCAGAAATGACACATATATGAATGAATCTATTCTTTTGGCACCAAATCAGAAGAAACAGGCTCGGGGTCTACAACGCAAGTCAAGGCAAGGAAAACTGCATTTGCTTACTGTGTCTACCAGAATTCGAACACAGCAAGCCAAGGCAAGGAAAATTGCATTCACTTGCTGTGTCTACTAAATTTGGAACATGGCAAGCTAGGGCAAGGAAAATGGCCTTGGTTGCTGTGTCTACCTCAAGTGCAATTTGTAAATGAAAATAACAAAATAAATCCTAGAAGATCAAATTTGGGCAAAAGTGGTATGAATCAAAATCAAACATGTAAGTATTTCAAGTGAAACAAACAAAGCATACCTCGATGGAAATAGCATATTAGTTATTACCCATGTGTATGTCGCCCGCGCAGTGTTCTCTTCTCAGAAAATATCTGTAAGCAAATAAACATAGATATCCAATTAATAAAAAAAATCAAGAGTAGTGAAGATAACCTCATATGGTAGCCCTGGCTTTGCAAATCAGAGGTTTTTAAATCAACCTTTTACATAGTTTACACTTAAAAATCTTACAGGTTTGATTCTGATTCAATTTTTGGGCCTAAGATCAAACATGTAAGTATTTCAAGTGAAACAAACAAAGCATAGTGAAACAAACAAAGCATACCTCGATGGAAATAGCATATTACCCATGTGTATGTCGCCCGCACTGTGTTCTCTTCTCAGAAAATATCTGTATGCAATAAACATAGATATCCAATCAATAAAAAAAAAAATCAAGAGTAGTGAAGATAACCTCATATGCTAGCACTGGCTTTGCAAATCAGAGGTTTTTAAATCAACCTTTTACATAATTCACACTTGAAAATCTTACAGGTTTGATTCTGATTCAATTTTTGGGCCTATCTTTGCAAGTCAGAGGTCAAAAAAGTTAGGATTTAGAATAAAAGGACCTCGTCCATCGAGGTTCCAGAGTTGGGAAAGCCAGTTTGCTAGGTTTTGTTCCTAAATTTTGGGGGAAGGATAGAGTGGCATACCTTTCTTGCAGTTCACTGAAAGAACCCCCACCAAACTCTTCTACTGCAGAAGAAACACAATAAAAAGACTTCAAGATCCAGCAATTCACACTCACTTATTTTCTAATATACCAAAGATCAACAATTTGTGACTACAAGTTCAAGGTTCTGATACCTGACCTGGGATAGGTTTTCCATGTACAATTTCATGTTTCAAGAACAGTGCTGTGTAAAGAAAGCTCCGGCAACTATTCTCCATATTTTCAATCATAGTGCTCTCTTCCACAAACAAGGTTCTCAGATTCTTGAGGAGACAGAGCATGACAACTAGTTAGAAAGGGAAAAAAGGAACGTCAGCAAAGAGAACTTACAAATAGTAATCGATATCTCAACATCAATCATGGTAGCACTGTTTAAGACTTGAGAAATTATGAAGCCTTGGTCTGACTCAATTTTCAGTTAGTAGAACTACTCCAAATCAAACTGAATCAAGAATGTATCCTCACTTCTCAAAACCTTTTTGATGTCCATATAAAATCGACGTATGAGTTAATATTTTGTGATAACCAAGAAATTTGACCTGCAAAAATATCAATTGCCAATTCCCAATTGACAAAGTTCATTTAAAAACTACCACATAATTTGATTGAAGACTCAAAATCATTTAAAATGAGTGAAACTAATTCTGAACTGGAAGGCTGTGAATTGTGAAGTTTTGAAGGTATGTTTGGGATTAAATTCTATGCAAACCTCTACAATAGGGTGAACAATGAAAATTGACGATCTGTGAGTAAAAATTTCGAAGAACCAACTATTAAAAACAGTTGTCAAGTCTCTTTATCCCAAGAAACCAACAATCAAAGCTTAGCTTTGACCATGAATTTCTAAATAATTGTATCAGATCAAACTTTAATTACAATAGTTGTATCATAAAAGAATAAAAGTGGAGATAAAATTAAACCACACCTCGCCAGTGTCTTCTAAGTTCGACCGATGAACAACCATCCACTACCAAAGTAGCAATCTGTGAATCGAAATAAGAAAATAGAGAAAAATAAAGAAGGGGGGCTAAATTGAAACATGTCTCATGAATCACAATCTCAATCTCAATCCATCAGAGTTGGTCATTCATAGTTCGATCTACAAAAACCATGCCGTTACTAGATTAACAATCTAGGGATTGGAATACGAAGATAGAGGAGAATAAAGAAGGGCGAATTAACTAAAACGTACCTCTTCGATCTCTGAACACCGGCAATAGTGCTTCTCTGATCGGACGAAGAAGCAGTCGCGACCCAGGTTCGCGAGATTTGATTTGGGATGAAGAGGGAGAATGTCAGGGTTGCAGAGGAAGGACCAAAGTGCAAAGTTGTATAAACGGTGGTTGTCTAATTAGGACTGAAATGCAAAGTGACCAAAACTGTGGTCGTGTAATGAGCAGTAGCAGTAGCCGTTAGATCAGGCGGTAGAGTTGATCTGAACCGTAGAATAGATTAGAACGTTGTATTTGAAAGGGATAAGTGGTACGGTGCCGTTTAGGCTGAGTGGGCAGGTCACTTGCCAAGTCAGCAGTTTCTCTCTCGCTGATTGGTGCGTTTGAGTTGGAGAATGCTGACTCGGCAGACCGTTGCTAGTTTGGGAAAACTACAACTACCTACCCCCTAGTATAAATAGCCAAGTTGTAATAGTTTTCATTTACGTTTTATAAAAATTCTCATTTCTTCCCCAAATCTTCTTCCCTCTCAAACCCTAGTTCTTCTCTTCTCTCTCGGAGATCAATTCTCCGATCAATCTCTCATCTCCGGTACAATTACCGGTCGTCGGAGCTTCTGTGAGGTCGGAGACCTCACAAGTTGGTATCAGAGCCAGGTTTCCTTCACGGAGAGGTCTGAAAATGCCCAACACTCGCAGCCAAAACCTCATGTCTATGGAGGCTGATTCGAAGGTGATAGTGCTCGAAGAGCGTCTCAACGACTTTGAGGAGATGGTGAATGGAGTCAGAGTACAATTTGTTCAGCTGGATGAAGGTATGCGTACTCAATTTCACAGTATTAGGCAGAAATTGAAAACTGATTTGCATGAAGGCCTTAATTCTATGGAGAAGAAGTTTGATGATCAATTCAAAAAGATCACAAACTGTTATAATTTGTTAGCTAACCAAAGAGACAAGGAAAAATTGGCAAGCTATTCAGAGGTGTTGAATGGTGAAAGTAGAACCCCAAATTCACTTGGAAAAAGAGCTGAGAACAGCAGCAATGTCACTAGAGAGATACACACAGAAGAAAGTGCTAGTATTATAAGGAATTTTTCTGGTAGTGTTATTCCTTTGCCTAAAATTGAATTTCCTAGATTTGGAGGCACAGATCCACTGGGATGGCTGAAAAAATTAGATAGATACTTCCAAATATACAAAATGAGTGACTGCCAAAAGCTGGTTATGGCATCACTGCATTTGGATGGAGAAGCTGATTTCTGGTTCAGATCAGAATTTGATCAGTTAGAAGACATCACATGGAGTTATTTCAGTGAGAAGTTATGTGCTGAGTTTGCTGAACCAGGTCATGAGAACATTTTGGGAGTGTTTAACAAGCTAATGCAGCATTCCACAGTGGCAGACTACCAAACTAGATTTGAGGCACTCAGACCTAGGATTAAAGCACTACAACCATGGGCTGATGAAATGTATTTTGTGAGGAGCTTTCTAAGTGGATTGAGAGAAGATTTACAGAGAGCAGTGCAGCTGCATTTCCCTAAAACTCTGTCTCAAGCTAAAGCTATTGCAAGATTAGAAGAAGGACATGTGGAGTCCTTAGAGAAACACATTAACAGAAAAGGTGGCAACAAGACTGGTTATGCTTCCTATCATGGTGCAGAAAAGAGTAAAGTGGGACAGATGAACATGGTGAAGGAAGAAGGAGTTACTAAAACTGGAAATTCAGTGTTTAAGAGACTATCTGCTGCTGAGATGAAAGAAAAGAGAGATAAGAAGCTGTGCTTCTACTGTGATGAAAGCTATACCCCAGGGCATAAATGTGCTAAGAAGACACTCTACTTGCTAATTGGTTCAGAGGAGGAAGAAGAAAGTCAAGTGGCAGTGAAGGAAAGTGAAGAACAGACAGAGGGAACACCTGTAACAGAGACATTACTGGAAGAGGAGGTGCCATTGGGAGTGTCCTTACATGCCATGTCTGGTTGTGCTAGTGCAGAAACTATCAGATTAATTGGAAGGATCAATGGGAAAGAAGTGCACATGTTGATTGATACTGGCAGTACTCACAATTTCATAGATAAAAGCACAGCACAATGTGGGAGTCAGCACACCAAGGAGATGATGGTAGCAGTTGCAGATGGAAGTAGATTGTGCAGTAATGCTGTGTGCAAGGAAGCAAAAATTGAGTTGCAAAAATGCACAATTATCACTGATTTGAGAGTGTTACCACTTGGGGGTTGTGATGTGGTGTTGGGAGCTCAATGGCTGAGGAAGGTTAGCCCCATTTACATGGATTTTAACAAGAGAACTTTTGGATTTCAGTGGGAGGGACAAGAAGTGTTACTTACAGCCCACCAAAGTGAATCAAAACCCAGGGAAGAACAACTTCACACCATACATTCCTATTGCCAAAATAATGAGTTCTGCATTGCAGCTCAGCTTTATTCTATTGGAGTGGTGGAGACAAACAATACTACCCCTGAAGTGTTAAAGCCACTTATTGAACAATTCCAAGACTTATTTGCTGAGCCAAATCAACTACCACCTCCCAGGAGCCAAGATCACAAGATACCACTAATTGAAGGAGCTCAACCAGTAAGCTTGAGGCCTTACAGATACCCATTCTTACAGAAGAATGAGATTGAGAAAATGGTCAAGGAGATGCTGGATAATGGCATTATACAGCCAAGCACTAGCCCTTTCTCAGCTCCAGTTTTACTAGTGAAAAAGAAAGATGGGACGTGGAGATTCTGTGTAGATTACAGAGGATTGAATGATATCACAATCAAGAATAAATTTCAAATCCCAGTCATTGATGAGCTTATGGATGAGTTAAGGGGAGCTACTATCTTCTCTAAGCTTGATCTCAGATCAGGTTATCACCAAGTGAGAATGGCAGAGAATGATGTCTACAAAACTGCATTTAGAACACATGAGGGGTTATATGAATTCAGAGTAATGCCATTTGGCCTTACCAATGCTCCAGCAACTTTTCAATGTCTTATGAATGATGTGTTCAGAAACTATCTGAGAAAAATGGTGCTAGTATTTTTTGATGACATATTAATTTACAGTGGTAACATGGAGGAGCATCTACTGCATTTGAATTTGGTGTTTGAGACCATGAGGAAACATCAGTTGTATGCAAAGCTGAGTAAGTGTTCCTTTGGCTTAGAAGCAGTAGAATATTTAGGACACATTATCAGCAGAGAAGGGGTACAAACTGATCCCAGAAAATTGAGTGCTATGGAAGAATGGCCCTTGCCTAAAACCATCAAAGAGCTCAGAGGATTTCTAGGGCTCACTGGTTATTACAGGAGATTTGTTAGGGGTTATGGGAATCTGGCTAGACCACTCAATTGCTAAAAAAGGGACAGTTCAAATGGAGTTCAGAAGCTACATCAGCTTTCAATACTCTCAAGAAAGCCATGATTCAAGCTCCAGTATTAGCTCTTCCTGACTTCAAAGAAATGTTTGTGGTGGAAGCTGATGCATGTCATGATGGTATTGGAGCAGTGCTAATGCAACAAAATAGGCCTTTGGCTTTCTTTAGCAAAGCTCTATCTCCAAGACACTTGGGATTATCAACTTATGAGAAGGAACTGTTGGCATTGGTTCATGCCATATCAAAATGGAGATCTTATTTAGAGGGAGGCAAATTCATCATTAAGACTGATCACCATAGTCTTAAATTCCTGTTAGAACAGAAGCTCACAACAGTTCTTCAACAAAAATGGATTTCCAAATTATTGGGGCTGCACTATGAGATTCAGTATAAGAAGGGACAGGAAAACAAGGTAGCTGATGCTTTGTCAAGAAGGAGTAGTGCTGGGGAGGACACAGAAGGCCAGTGCAGTGCTGTATCATCAGTGGTTCCTAAATGGTTACAAGAAGTCAAAGACATATACAAGAAAGACAGTTTTGCTACTGACAAAATGTCTAAGTTAGCTGTGGATAGTCAGGCTTGTCCTCTCTTTGAACTGCAAGATGGGGTTTTGAAACATAAAGGGCTGATCTATGTGGGAAATCATTCAGAACTCAGACAACATATCATTCAGGAATTGCATAATACAGGAGTAGGAGGGCATTCTGGCATTTTAGGGACCTATAAGAGAATTAAAATGTTATTCTTTTGGCCAGGGTTGAAGGATCAAGTGAAGAAATGGGTCAAGAGCTGTGACATTTGTCAGAGAATGAAATCTGAACATCTTCCATATCCAGGTCTACTACAACCTCTGCCCATTCCTGACAAGCCTTGGACTCACATTGCTATGGATTTTGTGGAAGGGCTACCTAAGAATGATAATAAATCAGCTATAATGGTGGTCATTGACAGGTTTTCAAAATATGGTCATTTTATGGCTATTGCACATCCCTACACTGCTGAAGAAATAGCTGAAGTCTTCTTTCAAAATGTGAGTAAATTACATGGCCTTCCTTGTTCAATTGTTAGTGACAGAGATCCTATCTTCCTCAGTCAATTTTGGAATACACTCTTCAAATTAATGGGGACCCAGCTCAAGTACACAACTGCATATCATCCTCAGACAGATGGACAAAGTGAAAGACTAAACCAATGTTTGGAGATCTATCTGAGATGCTTGACTGGAGATAGGCCAAAGAGGTGGGCTAAGTGGCTGAGTATGGCTGAATGGTGGTACAATACAAATTACCACACTGCTCTTCAATTAACTCCTTTTGAAGCTGTTTATGGGTTCAAACCACAGCACTACAATTTCCATCAGCTAAATAAGACTGGGGTGGCAGCAGTGGATGCATTCATTCAAGACAGAGCTAAACTGATTCAGCTTCTCAAAGACAACTTATCTAAGGCTCAAGAGAGAATGGTTCACTATGCTAATAAGCACAGGACAGAGAGGACATTTCAGGTGGGTGATTGGGTCTTTCTGAAGTTACAGCCCTACAGACAGCAATCTGTGCAGCTGAGGATCAACCACAAGCTATCTGCTAGGTTCTTTGGACCATTTCAAATTATTCAGCAAATTGGCAAGGTAGCATACAAATTAAAATTGCCTGATCACTCCAAGGTTCACCCAGTGTTTCATGTATCTCAGCTAAAGAAGGCAATTGGCAACTACACTGCTTCTCCTCAGTTACCTAAGGTGGGATTAGAAGGCCAATTCTTGGTGGAGCCAGTGCCAATCTTGGACAGACAATTGGCTAAACTAGGTAACTCATCTACTGTGAAAGTCTTAGTGCAGTGGTTGAATTTATCTCCTGAAGAGGCCACCTGGGAAGACTACTACCAGTTGAAGAAGCAATTTCCTAATTTTCAAGCTTGAGGGCAAGCTTTCTTAAGGGGAAGGCACTTGTCAGGGTTGCAGAGGAAGGACCAAAGTGCAAAGTGGTATAAACGGTGGTTGTCTAATTAGGACTGAAATGCAAAGTGACCAAAACTGTGGTCGTGTAATGAGCAGTAGCAGTAGCCGTTAGATCAGGCGGTAGAGTTGATCTGAACCGTAGAATAGATTAGAACGTTGTATTTGAAAGGGATAAGTGGTACGGTGCCGTTTAGGCTGAGTGGGCAGGTCACTTGCCAAGTCAGCAGTTTCTCTCTCGCTGATTGGTGCGTTTGAGTTGGAGAATGCTGACTCGGCAGACCGTTGCTAGTTTGGGAAAACTACAACTACCTACCCCCTAGTATAAATAGCCAAGTTGTAATAGTTTTCATTTACGTTTTATAAAAATTCTCATTTCTTCCCCAAATCTTCTTCCCTCTCAAACCCTAGTTCTTCTCTTCTCTCTCGGAGATCAATTCTCCGATCAATCTCTCATCTCCGGTACAATTACCGGTCGTCGGAGCTTCTGTGAAGTCGGAGACCTCACAGAGAAGCGAGATGGAGTAGAAGGGAAGTAGGGCTGGATAGAGCATACACCCACGGAGCTTAAACTAATATTTTAGGGTAAAAGACAAAATCCACCCTCCTTAGATGGGTATATACAAAAACAACCTCGTTGTTTGGGCATATACAAAAACCACCCCTGTCTCCGTTAGTATCTAACGGTGGACTAACGGAGTGGTTAAAGGACAAAAATACCCCTGAAATTTTCGGGAATTACCCACTATATATACAATTTCCTTCCTATCTCCTCCCCATTTCCTAACCAACCAAACCGCATCTCTTCAAATCCCTCTCTTCTCTCAATTCTTCTCCATCTTCTGTAACTTCTCACCCACCTCCGTCCCTCTCACTCTTTCTCCCCATCGACTACCAGACCAAGCCGAGGGCGATCTCGGCGACCCGGATCCGAGCGTCGTCCTCGGAGCTGATCGAACTGGATGGAGGCAAGCTCGTGGAGCTCTTCGTCGGCAAATCCTAGAGGGCTCGGATCGGCGACTCGTCCTAGGTTACCCTCGTCGACTCCGCCGAAAACCCCGTGGGTTGTGGTCTGGTTCGTCGGCGATACCCCCGTGAGATTTACAAGACCCCTCTTTCTCTCTCTATACCCAGTTCAATTCTTCTTCGATTGAGAAAGAGGTGTGTGTAGTTATGGGGAATTGGGGCGAGAAGAGAGAGTGGGTGAAGGTTTTGTTTTTCTGTGGTCTGGTTTGTGGCCTGAATTAATGGAGGCGGTGGCTGAGTTGGTGGCTGTTGGATTAATCGGTGGTGGGTTTCAGGTGGAGGCAGGGGCAGCTGTGGGTGGTGGGTTGTGATGGTGAATTGGTTTGGTTCTGATTTTGGCGGTGGAACAGGGTCTGAATTAAGTCGAGAACTGAGGTGCTTAGCATGTTGTTTGGTCTAATGTGATTTGTGGTTGTTTGTTCTGGTTTGTTTCTGGGTTTAGGTGGTACCAATGGTGTAGGAGGTCTGGTAAGAAAGGAACTGTATTCGGTTTGGTTTTGTTGGTAATGGCTTGTGGTGGTTGCAGGGGTTGTTATGGTGGTTTAATTTAGGTGAAGTGATGACTGTGGTGATGGTGAAGGGCTAGTTTGTTGGGTCTGTAGTGGTGAAATCTGGTTAAGTTTGAGTTGTGTAGGTTGATTAATACTACATCTCTTTCGCTTGTTTCAGCCTACTTCACTTTTTGTCACTATTCACTGGGTTACTTTCATCCGGTGATTTGATTAGCAAAAAGATACAAGAATTTGGCAATCTTTGCATGGTGTTATAGAGGAAAGTTTATTCTAAAATACCATGAAAAAATTGTTAAAAAATTACATCGTTTTGGTACCCAAATCACCAAGTCAAAGTTACTCAATTACGGGTTAAAAAGTCAAAAGCAGACGAAACAGACGAAACGGAGGTAGTAGTGTTTAATGGTAAAGGTTTTAGCAGCAGTGTATTGGGAGTTAAAGTTGGTGTGGATTTGATTGGTGTTGTAGGTTGTTTGTGTTGGTGGTGAATCCGTGGTGGTGGTGGTGGTGGCGGTGATGTAGTGGTGGTGGCCAAGAACATCAAGAACATGAACAAAATAAACACAAAAACACATACAAGGGCAAAATGGTCATAAAAAGGTCATATTGCACCCCCCTCTCAACTGACATTAACAGAAGGGTGGTATTTGTCCAACGTCTGTCACTGACAGGGGTTTTTTTTTGTCTCTAACAAGGGTGTTTTTGTATATCCCCAAACAATGAGGTTGTTTTTGTATATACCCCATCTAAGGAGGGTGGATTTTGTCTTTTACCCATATTTTTATTTAGCTAAAAATCATAAATGTGGCTATATTTTAGCCCGCCTCAAAAAAGGGCCACAATTACCACATACTACCTTTGTTTCGCCTGTTTCAGCCTACTTCACTTTTTGTCACTATTCACTGGGTTACTTTCATTCGGTGATTTGATTAGCAAAACGATAAAATAATTTGGTAATCTTTGCATGGTGTTATAGAGGAAAGTTTATTCTAAAATACCATGAAAAAATTGTTAAAAAATTACATCATTTTGGTACTCAAATCAGCAAGTCAAAGTGACTCAGTTACGGGTTAAAAAGTCAAACGCAGACGAAACAGACGAAACGGAGGTAGTATTCTAGTAGTGTGTGTGATTCTTGAAGCAAGAGGTTGGACGCAACTGGGTGAAATCAATTGGATTGATGAGCCTGAGGCATGAAAATTACGTGTTATCTAAAGGATAAAGAATAATGGATTATTCGCTTAATTGACCAAGAGTTGCATGGGATGCAATTTGAATGGTTCCTACCTAAATAACCAATTCTTGGGTGACTTGCCAAAGCAAGTTCAAGAAGAAGTGAAATATGGATCCTGGACTCACTATAAAATATATATGATATTTTCTGCATTAATGGTGAGGGCTATTAATCCGAAAAAAATAGTGAGAGCTATATTTAATAACGTAGCCATTGTTTAATATAGTTAAAACGTTCAAAATACTAAAATTGCATATTTCTCGTTTTGTAGAATTCCAAATGGCAAACAATCACGCATCGACTTCATCCCTGCGATATGTCCTTGAGAAGGACAAACTGTCTGGAACAAATTTCCTTGACTGGTACAGAAACTTGAGGATTGTCCTTAAGCAAGAAAAGAAGTTGTATGTCTTGGACAATCATATTCCAGACCCACCCAGGATGAGTCTGTTCTAGATGACGTAAGAGCACGTCAGAAACATATAGATGATTCTAATGATGTGACTTACCTCATGCTCTGCACCATGACCTCTTAGCTTCAGAAGCAACACGAGAACATGGAAGCCTATGATATGATCATACACTTGAAACAGTTGTTTCGGGAACAGGCAAGGCATGAGCGGTATGAGGTGTTCAAAGCACTGTTCAAGAGCAGTCTCGCAGAAGGGAACCCATTTGGGCCTCATGTACTCCGAATGATCGGGTACATTGAGAACCTCACGAGGCTGGGGTTCCCACTCGGACAAAAGTTGGCTACTGATCTCGTCTTGCAATCGTTTCCTGACAGTTATAACAAGTTCATCATGAACTATAACATGTAGGAGATCAGTAAGACTCTGCCAGACTTGCTGAACATGCTGAAGACAGGTGAACAGAGTATCAACAAAGGCAAGGGCAATGCCATAATGATGGTGAATAAGAGGAAGGGTAAGGTACTTGCCTCTACTTCAAAAGGAAAGCGCAAGAAAGTTGCAAAGTCCAAGGAATCCCTAAAGCCTAGTGGGGGCGTGGCTGAAGGTGATTGTCACTACTGTAGCCAGCCGGGTCACTAGAGGAGTAATTGCCCCAAGTATCTGGAGGATAAGAAGCTTGGAATAGTGATTCCACCACCACCAGGTATTTTTGTTATAGACATCAATCTATCTATATCTTCATCTTGACTATTGGATACTTGATGTGGATCTCACATTTGTCGAAATGTGCAGGATTCGAAAAGAAGTAGAAGATTGGCTAAAGGGGATATAAATATGCGCGTCGGGAATGGAGCAAAAGTTGCTGCATTAGCTATAGGCGTTTATGAACTATCTTTGTCATCTGGACTTAGTTTAGAATTAGACAATTTCTATTATGTGCCTGCTATGAGCAGAAACATTATTTCCGTTTCTTCTTTGAACGAGAAGGGTTTTTCTATTTCAATAAAGGACAAGTGTTGCTCCATTTATTTTGATAGTATGCACTATTGTAGTTCGCATTTGTCTAATGGATTGTATATCATTGATCTAAATAATTCCATCTATAACATAAATACTAAAATTATTAAAACTAATGATTTAAATCCTACATATCTATGGCACTGTCGTTTAGGCCATATAAACGAGAAACGTATATCTAGACTCCATAAGGATGGACTTCTAGACTCATTTGATTTGAAATCATTTGAGACATGCGAGTCTTGTTTATTAGGAAAAATGACAAAGTCACCTTTCAATAAGAAAGGTGAGAGGACTAGTGAGTTACTAGCACTCATACATACCGATGTATGTGGGCCGTTTCCCACACTTGCCAGAGGTGGTTACACCTATATTATTACTTTTACTCATGATTTCAGTAGATATGGATTTGTTTGCCTTATGAAGGCCAAATCTGAATCCTTTGAATTATTCAAGGAATTCAAGAATGAAGTAGAGAAGTAACTTGGTAAAAGTATTAAGGCTTTGCGATCGGATCGTGGAGGAGAATACTTGAGCTAAGAGTTTGACGAATATCTTAGAGAGTGTCAGATAGTATCCCAACTCACTCCACCCTGAATGCCACAATGGAATGGCATGTCTGAGAGTAGGAATCACACACTATTAGATATGGTGCGATCTATGATGTGTCAAACGGATCTTCCAATATCATTTTGGGGACATGTTCTAATGACTGCAGCTTTTACTATTAACTGTGTTCCATCCAAATGATTCATGAAGACACCATATGAGATATGGACAGGGAAGCGTCCCATAGTGTCGTTTATGAAGATTTTGGGGTGTAATGTCTACGTAAAGCGTTTACAAACAGACAAGCTCGGGCCCAAAGCGGATAAGTGTAAGTTTGTGGGATATCCTCACAAAACGAAAGGATATTATTTCTACAATCCAACCGAGAGCAAAGTGTTTGTATCTCTGATGCGCAAACTAACGTGCTGTCGCAAGTGTACGAATCTTGTAATACCGGGTGTAATTAAACTCGGGTGATCGTTCCCACGAGGACTATTTCGGGTTTACTCACGTTGTCAGTTTCGGTTAACCGAGTGTAGTAACAAGGAGGAGTAGGTTGTGATTGCAGTTACTAAACTAAAAACATAAATTAAAAACGTAAACGCAAATATTTTTTGTGACGTTTTCTGAAATAAGTTGAATCGGTTGTTACGATAATAGATGAGAACTAGGCTCCAGGATCCCCTAGGGTTTCTAAAGATTTCAGTTTTACGTTCGTTTGTGAAAACACTCAGCAGTTTCGATATCTGTGCAACGTACCAGTTGTGCAGTGACTTTTCAGATTCCACACGTAATCCCGATCCTGCAGACTTTCGGATTCTTGTTAAGCTGCCTAAATCTGCAGTCTCGGTCTAAGCCTGTTAGGGTTTCTAACCTGTCCGAATGGCCCGGGTCAAATTCTCTAACAGTTGGTCTCACGTTTTTCAATGCTAGCCCTATCTCCCTTTCTCTGGTCGGTCTACCAGGGTAAGGTACTAAATCCTGGCTTTTCTTCCTAACCCTAACTTGACGTTTTCACCTACAAGCTCGGGTCTATAGCAATCCTAGGTGATCAATCCTATCATGCATATACGATAATAATCAAGGCCAGATTAACAGATACAACTTGCTGAATTAAGATAACAATCATGAATCCATAAACGAAGTAGTCATAAAATCTGGATACGAAACCCTAGGTTCACCGAGAACCTAGGTGAGAAGTTTAGCTACGACTAGACATAATACAAAACGCAGTTTCTGAAATATAAAGAGAGAGAACAAAATCAAACTAAGTCTTCGAATCTCGAATTGCGCTTTCGTGCTCTCCGTGAATGCTTTGACTTGCCCTTCGGTTGTGCTGAGAATTGTGTTGTGTCTTCAAAACGAGCCTGGACGAGTCTTTAAAAAGTGTTGTTTTCCCCGAAACGCGTGCGCCTGAAATTACGGAATCTGCCATCGGTCCACCGTCTTTGACAAAAAAGTCAAACTGGCTGCGTATATACGCAGGGTTGCGTATATACGCAACCAGGGCCAAAATTCCTCCTCTCCATCTCCCTCCCTGCCTGCGTATATACGCAAGGCTGCGTATATACGCAGCCTTGCGTATATACGCAGGCAGGGGGTGGAGATGGGGGCCCTGCTTGGTCCTTTGGTGGGCCTGGTTGGGTCCCCTGGGTCCCACTCTTCTGCCTGACGCTCCCGGTTTGCCTCCCTGGGTGTTCTCCTGCTTTTCCGTGTTCCCGTCTTGACCCGGTCCTGTGCACGTTTCCCGAGACGGTCCCGGCTTGGTCCCGGCACGCTTCCCGATGCACCTCCCGAACTTGTTCCTGAAAAGGCAACACGAACGAAAACCTGCGATCATATCCAAATATAGCAATAAATAAGCAGAAATCCAGGAAGTACAAATAAAAGTCTCGTTCTAGATTCCCGAGGCATTCTAAGGCATTTTTCGGCAAAAACCGCTATTTTCGACACAAACACCCGTGAAATTAGGCTAAAAGATAACCCCTAATTGGGCGTCATCAAATACCCCCGCACTAAACATTGCTCGTCCCGAGCAATCCTGCCAACTCCATCCTGCATTTCTGTCCTCGTAAGACTGGCTCTGTGCATACACTACCGTTGCATACTCTTTCGACCCGAACCTTTCAACCGGACGATTCGATAGAAAAACTGACTCAGATAGAATATACACAGACTCAAACGACTCAAAACAGACTAACGACAAAAATATTTTTTTTGGTGAGATTGGGCAACCTCAAAAACATAACCAGTGTGTCCTCGTGATCTCATCCTTTTCAGAATGTACTTCCCTGCAAGCGATCGGTCAGCCTGAACAGATTTATATGGTGGAATTAAGCACTGGACCAAAGTACTATTACTTTAGTTATCAAACTGAGCAAATCCCTAGCTAACTTACCATCCGAGCTATTTCTGAAAGGATCTATGTCTAATCAGGTAGGATATATATATAGGTGTCAAGGTACGGCCTAATCCTACTTGTTATGACATTCTCACAATTTACCAAACTCACACCCCTCACCGAGATCCCGAAAAACTGCCCGAAACACCTAAGTTCCTGCCTTCCCAATTCTTCTGTCCCCCGGTGTGTCTTCGCCGTGCTCGCGGCCACAAATGTGAAGTGGTGTAGACGTCTCGAAAATTGTGCCACTCACTCAGCTTTTTATTTAAATAACAAAAACGTAAAATAAATTAAAAACTAGATCAAGATTTTTCTTTTTTTTTCTTTTCTTTTTTCTCTTTTTTTCTTTTCTATTTCTTTTTTTTTTCATAAAACGACTATATACAAACATACACGAATACTGAAACTACTAAACTGACTAAAGCTGAGTGAGTGAAAATAAATCTCTGTCGTGGGGTACGTAAAATGTCCTCATGTGAAGTACCCCCACACTAATCCTGAAGCGCTGATCTTGTAGTCAAAATGATACTGTGCAGTCCCACCGAACCTCCTCATCACCAAAGATGTAAAAAAACGGCACAACCACCAATTGACCCTACAACCCCCCGGAACCCCGTTTTGTGTGAAAAGATGTTCGCACGCGACTAACTCCTCCTGTGGTTACTATGTAATGAAGTGATCCATCTCCGCAAATTAATGCACTGTCGCCACTAACTCACCCTGTCCTTCCCTCGAAAAACGTGTCGATATCAAAACTGTCCAAAACAGATAAATCATGAAGCTCTCCCATCTAAAAACCCACCCTACTCACTCCCTCCGTCATAACACGTAGAATAGCCAACTATCGACTGATGAGGTCTCAAAAAAGGCTGCCTAGGCTAAAGTGGCTACGAAGAAAGAGGGTAAATGGCTTCAAACGGGTTGACTAATTGGACCTAGGGGTAAGAAACAGGACGTGAGGTCCCTTGATAGCCAGTCACTCCACCGAAAAATGCAATGACCGTGACGGCGCCCGTGGGCGGGTTGTCGACTACCTATGTGACGGTGGTGTAGCAACTAGTTGGATTTTTAGCTCAGGTGATAATTACTTGCGAATTCCAAAGGTCACTGGCTCTCACCTATCTACTATACCTCGGTGCAAGTTTTCTTTTCTTTCAAAGGATTCAAACTCAATTTCTTCACTGTTTCTGTTATCTCAATTGCCCTTTCTCAAAATTTTCTGATTTTAAAATTTTTTCTTTTTTTTTGAAAAAATAATTTATACTTGCTGTTTGCGTATATACGTAGGTCTGCGTATATACCCAACCAGCAGCATAAAAAAAATTTAATCTTTTCAATTTTTTTTTTCTTTAAATATATACAATGCACGGCCAGAATGTTTGTGGTGGGTTGACTCAAATAAAGAAAATATGCTGACTCAAAAATATAAAATAAAAACTGCAAATAATATGAAAAAACGTGCAGACCGGGTTAATGCAGACACGACTACCACCCCCACACTAAGAGGTGGCATGCCCTCATGGCACTCACTCGTCCAGAAAAAATTTCGGGTCTGACCCGGTCTCGGAAGTACCGGATATGCTGCCCGGAGAGCTGCTGCCCGAATCAGTCCGGTAGACGACCGACTGACGCGCACGTGCACGGGGCCGGTAATCAGAGGACTGCGACTCTGACCCAGTCCAACTGCTAGGTGGCTGGGATCGCAATGTCGTCCTGCCACTCGAAGTCTGCTAGGTACGGGACCCAGTCTGACGGCCTGTGGGCTGCCGGGATCGTGTCCCAGGCTGCCATCACTCCTGTCTCGCAGGTGGCGGTGATGGCTGAGTCGGGGGAGGTGGCTGGGTCGGGGGAGGTGGCTGGGTCGGGGGAGGTGGAGCCGAGGTAAACTCGCTAGAGTCCCCGTCATCCGACCAACTCGTGGTGAAGCTGCTAGAGTAGGTAGGTGGAAAATACAACGGAAGTGGCGGTTCTCGGCCTGCGTGCCGAGCTGCCTCCCGCGGCTCCTCTTGAATGCTAGCTAGGGCAGCGTGGGTGTCCTTCGTGACCTTCCGCTGAGTCCGGCGGATATGTGTGAGAGCTCTCCAAAGCTTGCCCACGCTCTCGAGCACTTTCTCCCCTACGGACTTGTGTCCGCCACGACACCCCTCAAATCTCTCGTCAACTCGGGGCAACCTACGTGGCGGGGCTGGTCTAGCCCGCGGTGTCGGGTCGGCTCGTGGGGCCGGCTCTCCTCGCTCTCGGGATGGCTGGGTACGGGCATTCCTCTCAGTCCCCTGTCGACTCGACTCGGGACGCTCACTCTCTCGACTAGTACGGCATCGCCGAAGTCCGGCCGATGCCTGGCGACTGGCTGGTCGCTCCTGAGTCGAACGCCTCCTAGGGGCAGGGGCAGGGGCAGGAGCCGGATCCTCCTCCATAATATCGTCATCCTCATCGAGGTCAACGACCGGCTCTGATGGGCCCGGGTTACGGGCCATGATCTTCCTATAAGGCCGTGGCCGAGGAGGAAGTAAATCACCCTCAAGATCGTGCATAGGAACCTCAAACTCCCGCGCCAGTTAGGCGATGAGGTTGGCGTACCCCAACCCCTTGTGGCTCGCGGAGTTGTTCCGCTCCTGCACGTAAACCCATATGCGACGAGGAATATCAACCTCTCGTCGGAGAACAAGGCAGTAGACTAAGAGTACGTACTCATAGTCAAGGTGGGTAAAATGCTTGATACCCACTACCCTGTTCACTACCCACTCGGCCCACCATCGTGGCGGCCCGGTAATAAATCGAGAATGCAATTTCTTGCCTATCTCACCAGCACCCTCTCTCTCGAAATGGGCTCCCGGGTACCCACTAGTCACTACCCGCAAAAGCTCAGAATCGCTCGGCGGGTAATCCGCACACTCAGCATATGCGCACGAGAAGTGTCTCAACGGGATCCCATACGCTTGGCGGATACTGTCCACCGTGATCAATAAAAACTGTCGCCGGCAGTACACCCATCGTACGTCCCTGTTGGCCTCACCCGCCCCCTTATGCATGAGGTTTGCATAAAACTCACGCACCAAGGAGGAGCTAGACACCTCCGGAAATCCGGCTAAGGACTGCCCGAAAATTTCCGGACGACTCGCAAAATCTGCCATCTCTGGCGGCATGTGCATGTGGTCGACCTCAAAATGGTAGTCTAGGGGAAGTCTATGACCCATTTTCGTCGCGGTCAGAAAATAAAAATGAGCATGATGGTTCACGAACCGAAAACTGTCTAACTTCCTAGAGGTGATTTGCCCCGCGGCATAGTCAGTAGGGATCTCGTCCCGGTCTTGGTCAAGGACTGGCACTTCGAACTCCATAACAGTCAAAACCTCGAAAAACGTGCCAACTCGGGAATTTAAAGCAAAAACGTGAAACGTGCACGTAACAAGTGTGTCTTAATAGATAGTCCACCTAAGAGCTACTAGAGGTCCACACGGCAAGTGTCGCTCCAAAATCAAAAATACCGAAAATAACGGGCCCGGCTACGGGCCGTGCAAAACGGAAAATAAAGAGAGAGATGAGATTTTTGACCTTCCCTAAACAGGGGTGAAGATTGGAGATTCTGCCTGAAAAGTCGCCGGAAAAGTCGCCGGCGGTTGCCGGAAAAATCGCCGGAAAACGTAACTTCCCGGAATTTAACTCCGACCCCACCAAATCGAAGCCCTCGACCTCCTCTTTCACGTTCCCTTGTACGGTTTTTGCTAGTTCTTGCTCTAACACCTTCGAATCGGCACTTTTCCTCAAGAACACGCCACTTTTAGATGGAAATTTCCCGCTCGATTTTTGGTTGTTTCTGGATTTTGATGGATGAAACTTGCTCCTTGCGACGAGGGGATTCCAGAAATGTGCCCGGATTTTGATTCGAGGTCCGAGGCGAAATTCGTGTTCTTCAAGTCGGAGAAAATGGAGGAAGAGAGAGAGAGAGGAATGTGCCAACAATGGAGGTGGCCGGCCTCCTTCCCCTTCTTATACCCTAAAAGTGTAAAAAGACCGAAATTCCCTTTGGGTTTTGAAAAAATTACATTTTTTTCTTTCTGTTTGAGTATATACGCAATACTGCGTATATACCCAATCAGAAATCAAAAAAGAAAACGAAAAAAATAAAAAAAATTGCCCCTGGTTGCGTATATACGCAGGGCTGCGTATATACGCACCCAGCAGCCTTTTTTTTTCAAATTGTCTCTCTTCCTCTGTTTTCACGGTTCTGGCTGTTTTGAATTTTGCTGTATCTGCACATTCTCAAATTCAAAGTCAAAAACCCGCTAATCTCGCCTCTCTCGAAAATTCAGAACTGATTATAATAACGTAATAAAATAATAAAAATAAATTAATTAACGATTAATTTGGGTTGCCTCCCAAACAGCGCCTTGTGATTTACGGTCGACGGGCCGACCTTGTTACCTCTTACGGGTCATCAAAATAGACCGGGTCTATTTTGACGACTTCGGCGGCCTCGAGATACGGCTTGATCCGATTCCCGTTCACCCTGAAACTGGACTTGTCTTTTTGATTCTCCAGCTCGAATGCTCCCCATGCAAAAATCTGCTTGATGATGAACGGGCCCGACCAACGAGACCTCAGATTTCCCGGAAAAAAACCGCATCCGGGTATTGTATAGAAGCACTTTATTGCCTTCTTTAAACTGCTTTGGCGTGATACGGTGATCATGCCACTTCTTCGTCTTCTCTTTGTAAATTTTGGCGCTCTCGAAAGCCGTTCTGCGGAACTCCTCTAATTCCAGCAGTGCCATCTTCCTCTTATCTCCTGCTAAATTCTGGTCCAAGTTGAGCAGTTTGATGGCCCAATACGCCTTGTGCTCCAATTCTACCGGTAAGTGGCACGCTTTCCCAAATACAAGCTTGTATGGTGACATACCCAGCGGTGTTTTGAAAGCAGTCCTGTAGCCCCAAAGTGCATCGTCCAGTCTGACGGACCAATCTTTTTGGCCGAGGTTCACTGTTTTCTCGAGTATGTTCTTGATCTCTCGATTCGAAACCTCAGCTTGCCCGTTTGTCTGCGAATGGTAGGGTAACGAGACTTTATGGACTGACACGCCGTATTGTTTCAAAATTTTCGCAAAAACTCGATTGATGAAGTGAGAGCCCTCGTCACTAATCATTGCCCTGGGAGTCCCAAAACGAGTGAAAATGTTACGTTTCAGAAAACGCTCAACGGTAGCTGCATCGTTTTTCTGACACGCAATCGCTTCGATCCACTTCGTCACATAATCTACTGCCAGCAGAATGTAGAGGTTACCCATGGATGACGGGAATGGTCCCATAAAGTCAATTCCCCATACATCAAAAGGCTCTACTTCCTGCCACACGGTCATCGGCATCTCGTCCCGATGTGACATGTTTCCTGTTCTCTGGCATCTATCACATCCCTGCACATAGTCATGACAATCCTTGAAGATTGTCGGCCAGAAAAACCCGGACTGCAGTATTTTATGAGCTGTTCGCGTTCCCCCAAAATGACCCCCACACTGTGATGAGTGGCAGTGTCGGGTCACGTTCCAGGCCTCGTGAGTCGGGATACACCTTCTCAGGATGTTATCGGCCCCTTGTTTGAATAGGTACGGGTCATCCTAGAAATACTGTCGACTTTCGGAAACGAACTTTTTCCGCTGAGACGGGGTGAGATCCTTGGGAAGCGTGCCAGTTACCAAGTAATTGGATATGGTATATTACCACGGTCTCCCGATTTTCACTGCCATGATGTGTTCGTCCGGGAAGTTTTCCTTGATCGGTACCGGGTCCACCTTCACATTCTCAAGTCTGGATAGGTGATCCGCCACCACGTTCTCAACTCCCTTCTTGTCCCGGATTTCCACGTCGAATTCCTGCATCAGTAGTACCCACCTCAACAGTCTCGGTTTCGCGTCCTTCTTGTCCAACAGGTATTTCAAGGCACTATGGTCGGTAAAAACGATAACTTTCGACCCGACCAAATAGGGCCTGAATTTGTCCAGGGCATACACCACGGCCAGCAGTTCCTTTTCTGTCGTGCCATAGTTGAGCTGGGCATCGTTGAGTACCCGGCTTGCATAATAAATGACGTGGCAGACTTTATCCTTTCGCTGCCCCAAAACTGCCCCGACTGCGTAGTCGCTGGCGTCACACATCAGCTCAAACGGGAGTGACCAATCCGGCGTAGTTATAACCGGGGCTGTGGTCAACTTCTCTTTCAAATGGTCAAAAGCCTCCCGACATGCTGCATCGAAATCAAAGGGTACGTCTTTTCCGAGTAAAGCGCAGAGTGGCTTTGTGATCTTGGAAAAGTCTTTGATGAACCTTCGGTAAAATCCTTCATGTCCCAGAAAACTTTTGATCGCCCTTACATTCGTCGGGTATGGAAGCTGCTTTATCACCTCGATCTTAGCCCTGTCCACCTCGAGTCCCTGCTGGAAATTCTGTGACCCAGCACGATCCCCTCGGTGACCATAAAGTGACACTTTTCCAATTGAGCACCAAATTCGCCTTCTTGCATCGGATCAGAACCTGACCCAAATGGAACAGGCAGTCATCGAAACTGTCCCCGAACAGTGAAAAGTCGTCCATGAAGACCTCCAGATTTTTCTCGATCATGTCGGAAAAAATCGCCATCATACATCTCTGCAACGTGGCAGGAGCGTTACACAACCCGAACGGCATGCGCCGAAACGCGAACGTCCCGTATGGGCAGGTAAACGTCGTCTTTTCCTGATCTTCCGGGGCTATGCAAATCTAGTTGTACCCGGAATACCTGTCCAGAAAACAGTAATAGGCGTGGTGGGCGAGCCGGTCCAGCATCTGGTCCATGAATGATAGCGGGAAGTGGTCTTTAAGTGTTGCGTCGTTTAGCCTCCGATAGTCCATGCAGATCCGCCAGCCTGTAACGGTGCGCTGCGCAATCTGCTCCTGGTCATTATTCTGCACCACCGTAATACCCCCCTTTTTGGGAACGCACTGGACCGGGCTGATCCATGTGCTGTCCGATATGGGGTATATGATTCCCGCTTCGAGCCACTTCATGACCTCTTTTCGCACAACGTCCTTCATGTTCGGATTCAGTCTCCGCTGGGGCTGAATCACCGGTTTCTTGCCGTATTCAATTCGGATCTTGTGCATGCAATAGGAGGGGCTGATCCCCCTGATATCTGCAATCGTCCAGGCGATTGCTTCCTTATGCTCTCGCAATACTTCCAGCAGTTTCTGCTCCTGTTCCTGAGATAAACGAGACGAAACAATTACGGGAAGAGTACTATTTTCACCAATGTACGCATACCTGAGATGCTCGGGAGCGGTTTCAGCTCCAGTGCGGGTGGCTCTTTGAGTGACGGGACCAGAATCATCTTTTGCCCACCGTCTTCGTCCCGGTGCAAAGTGGTCCAGTCCTCGGCTCTCATGGCGTGTTCGCACCGAGTCTTCTCCTTTTCTTCCCCGTACATGCTGTCGATCTCTTCCCACAATTGGTCCATCTCCTCATTTTCCCAACCTTCGTCAACCACGTCTATGGAAAAGATATCCTCGTGGTCGTAGTAATTTGGCAGTTGCAGATTTTTGAAAACGTTGAATTTCACCTATTCCTCATTAATCTGCATGGTCAGCTTCCCGCTTTTGAAGTTTATCATTGCTTCGCCAGTGGCCAAAAATGGCCTGCCAAGTATGAGCGGTACCTCCCCTGCTTCCATGTCCAGGATGACGAAATCTGCCGGAAAAATAAGCTCGCCGACTTTGACCAGAATATCCTCGATAACCACATAGGCCTGTTTAACGGACCTGTCTGCCATCTGCAACATGATTCTGGTGGGTCGGGGTTCACCAACTTTCAAACTTTTGAAAATCGTCAACGGCATCAGGTTGATGCTGGCCCCTAGGTCACACAGAGCCTTTCTTGTGTAAGCATTACCTAGGGTAACCGGTATAACAAAACTGCCAGGATCCTTTCTCTTCCTCGGTAGCCCATTCTTCACACAATTGCTCACTTCTGCCGTCAGGTTTATGGTCTCGAAATCGCTCATCCGCCTCCTCCCATACAAGATGTCCTTGATGAATTTGGCGTGAGTGGGCATCTTAGCCAAAGCCTCGGCAAAGGGTATGTTAATCTGCAGCTGCTTGAACATCTCGAGAAACCTGGGGTAGTCCTTGCTGTCGTCCCTCTTTCGTGTTCGCAAGGGGTATGGCACCTCCTTGGAGACAGGTACCGTTTCTGCATCTGTCTCGTTCTGCACTGCATCCTGCTCAACCGAGCCCTTCGGCTGGGGGCGGTCGACTGTGCTGTTATCCAGGCCCGACAAGTTGCGTTCTACTTCTTTCGAATTTTCTGCACGTGCGTGGCTGGGATACGGTGGATCCTGCAGTGCCAATCCACTCCGAGTGGAGATAGCATTGATCTGAGCCCGTGGATTGTTTATTGTATTCGAGGGTAGGTTTCCTGGCTGTCTCTCTGTTAGCTGCTGTGCTAGCTGCCCCACTTGTACTTCTAAAGCGCGTAACGACGTTTTGGTTGTCTGCATGTCTGCTGTCAGGGCGTCCATGTGCTTGAACCGGGACTCCATAGTCTGGAACATGGACTTGATCTCTTTCATCTGAGCGTCGTACTGCAGTGCAGATGGGACTGACTGAGCCTGCTGGGCCGGGGCAGCCTGCTGGGCTGGTGGCCTGTGCTGGAATCCCGGTGCATAAATTGTTGCGTTCGGGTTTCCGTACCGATACCCGGGATGGTCTCTCGTGCCCGGTCGGTACCGGCTCGGGTCCCACTGTTGCTGTACATAATTGGTATCTTCGGTCCTCAGTTCCTCAATGGCCGTGTCCAGATCAGGTTCTTCGACTGCTGCAACAGTCTTCTTATCCGAGTAGACTTTCTTGACCAAGTCATGAACGATCTTGGCCAGGTTGTCTATCCGCTCATCCTCTGCTGGTTCGGCTCTAACCGTCATCCTGCGATTGTCAAACAGTCGGGTGTCCTGCTTGGCCAACTGCTTCATCAGGTCATACGCACCTTCTTTGTCCACGTGATACAAGAAGTTTCCCCCGGCCTCTCTGTCAATCCTGTCGGCGTTCTCCCTGTCTAAGGCATGGTAGAAAACTTGCAGGATTTTCGCGTCTCCAAAACCGTGGTTCGGGCAGCGTTTTACCAATATCATGAGCCTGTCCCATGCGTCCACCACTGTCTCCCCCATCTTCTGCCTGAATGACAGAATCTCGCTCTGTAACTGTATGACTCGGGAGGCGGGATAGAACTTTGCCAGAAAATCTGCGACACACTCCTCCCATGTGGTGATGGATCGGGGTGGTCGGGATTCGAGCCAGTCTTTGGCCACTCCGTATAGGCAGTATGGGAATAAGATAAGCATGAGTGCCTCTGCTTCTACCCCCTTGTATCTGACCTTGTTGCAGTAATCTTCGAATTTCCCGATAAAATCGTTCGGGTCTTCGTCGGCCCTGCCATGAAACGGGCAGAGAGTTTGTACCGTCTGGATGGTGGATGGTTTGATGTCGAAGTGCTCGGCGGTGATCTCGGGCACCACAATAGCTCGCTCATGCCCCCCGTTGGGGACTTCGAAATTTTCCACCAACGCTCTCCCAGATCGGTTATATGTTCTCTGGTTGCTTCGGGCAGCAAGTCCCGCTGTGACAAGCTCCTCAATGTACCGAGCCATCTGGGCTGGGGTACCTGTCTCTCGTCCCGTCCACCGGCTTCGGTGTTCTCGGGCGTATCTCTCTGGTTGGTTGCCATCCTGCTTTCTCGGTTTGTGCGGTTCTGTTCGGTGTACAGTTTTTCTGGATTGTCGAGTGCTGGTACCAAATCGCGAGGCAATCTGGGCATCAACTGAACAGTCCTGAAAACGCAAATTCAAAAACGCAGTGAGATAAAAAAGAAAAATAACAAAACTAAAAAATAAATGTAAACTCAGAAAACTAATTCTAACAACTAAATAAACCCTAAAAAGTCCCCGGCAACGGCGCCAAAAACTTGATGCGCAAACTAACGTGTTGTCGCAAGTGTACGAATCTTGTAATACCGGGTGTAATTAAACTCGGGTGATCGTTCCCACGAGGACTATTTCGGGTTTACTCACGTTGTCAGTTTCGGTTAACCGAGTGTAGTAACAAGGAGGAGTAGGTTGTGATTGCAGTTACTAAACTAAAAACATAAATTAAAAACGTAAACGCAAATATTTTTTGTGACGTTTTCTGAAATAAGTTGAATCGGTTGTTACGATAATAGATGAGAACTAGGCTCCAGGATCCCCTAGGGTTTCTACAGATTTCAGTTTTACGTTCGTTTGTGAAAACACTCAGCAGTTTCGATATCTGTGCAACGTACCAGTTGTGCAGTGACTTTTCAGATTCCACACGTAATCCCGATCCTGCAGACTTTCGGATTCTGGTTAAGCTGCCTAAATCTGCAGTCTCGGTCTAAGGCTGTTAGGGTTTCTAACCTGTCCGAATGGCCCGGGTCAAATTCTCTAACAGTTGGTCTCACGTTTTTCAATGCTAGCCCTATCTCCCTTTCTCTGGTCGGTCTATCAGGGTAAGGTACTAAATCCTGGCTTTTCTTCCTAACCCTAACTTGACGTTTTCACCTACAAGATCGGGTCTATAGCAATCCTGGGTGATCAATCCTATCATGCATATACGATAATAATCAAGGCCAGAATAACAGATACAACTTGCTGAATTAAGATAACAATCATGAATCTGTAGGGTTTTGATTCATGGATTGCACAACGGAAGCATAAACAAACATAAAACCATGCAAAACCCTCCAAGGATCACAAGTCAAGAGACATAACGATGGTAAGGGTTAGAAATCATAAACACACCTTTGGGTTCTCCTTGATGACTTCAAACGCGAATTGTGTCACGTTCTCTATAGTTGATCCACGCCTAGAGTTGATCCTAGATCTCCCAAGTCCTTGGTGCAAGCCCGGAAGAGGAAGAGGAAGAAGAAATCACGCAAAACGAGACCCAAAAGGAGGGTCTCGGCCTCCTTTGGCCGACGGGGACGGGGCAGCGGCAAGGGGGCGGTCGGGCCTCCTTGTTGCTTGCTCTCTCTCCTTTTGTTCTCTCCCACTCTTTGTTATGTTCAATTATGAGCATAAGTTATGTGGGAAGGAAGGAAGGAAGGTCCTTTATATAGTCCACAACTCCTTGTTAACTACCTAAAGGACTTATTCTAGTCCTACTAGAATTCAATTTAGTCCCTTCCTTGCAAATTAGTCCCTACTAAGTTTGCAAGGGTTTGCAAATTGATCCTTCTAATTAATTAATCCAATTAATTAATTCCCAAATCTAGTTCAAATCTATATAGCGTGTGACCCCATAGGTTCTATCTAGTTGGTAGCAACTATTTGCTAATATGGAGCGGTCTCTAGCAAAACAATCATTCTAGCCAACTAATAGAATAGTCATCTTGACAACCTTTGTAAAAGTAATTGTCTCATCCCTTTGTCTCTATATCCGGATTGGACACGATACATACAAGTCACACTCGTATATCCAATCCATAGTTTCTCGATCCATGGGAATAGCCTTATTCGTGCAAATAACATCAATATCCCATATTGATTTATTTGAGTATGGCCAGACATTCTATAAGCACTATCCCTCGAGTGGCCTAGGATATTTGCTCCCGTTATGTGGGAGGGACAAATCCTATATACGTCCACTACGATCTCTAAGCTTGCTTCTTATTGTATCCAGTACACGCCTTTATAACTACCCAGTTACGGTGTAGCGTTTAACGCTACCAAGATCACAATAATCCACAACTAGAATATCTAGTGACTTCAAGTCTAAGGATGACAATACCATTGCACCGCGAGAAGCGCTTGTGACTCAACATAACGTGTATGTAGCCTTCTCGGAGATGGGTCAATCCAGTGCAACATTCCCTAATGCACACGTATGTGTTGGATCGTGATATCTCCATATCAATCCAACCCCATACTAGTCTATAGATGATTGTCTCATTAATCATTATACTTGACTAGGGATATTTAAGATAAACAACACAATTGTAAATCTAAGGACTTCATTATATTAAATATCCAATAAATAAGAAATGAATTTCTAGCCACAAATAATTCATACTAAACTAGATTGCCTCTAGGGCATCTATTCCAACAGTCTCCCACTTGCACTAGAGCCAATCTGGCGCATCTCGTATGCCCATACTCCTAGTGTGCCCTTCATGCTTCCACTGCGTGAGAGGCTTTGTAAGCGGGTCTGACAGATTATCATCTGTAGGAATCTTGCATATCCGAACGTCTCCTCTATCGATAATATCTCGAATAAGATGAAACTTCCTGAGCACGTGCTTGGACTTCTAGTGCAAACTGGGTTCCTTTGATTGCGCGATCGCCCCAGTGTTGTCACAGAACAACTCAACTGGATCTGCAATGCTAGGGACCACACCAAGTTCAGAAACAAACTTTCTGATCCAAACAGCCTCCTTTGCTGCGCCATTTGCAGCAATGTACTCAGCCTCTGTTGTAGAATCAGCTACCGTCTCTTGCTTGGAACTCTTCCAGCTCACCGCTGCTCCATTCAGGCAAAACACATATCCCGATTGTGATCTAAAGTCATCTCTGTCGGTTTGGAAGCTTGCATCAGTGTAACCCCTTACACGCAACTCTTCCTCACCGCCAAATATCAAGAAAGCATCTTTAGTTCTTCTCAAGTACTTTAGGATGTTCTTGACTACAATCCAGTGACTCTCACCCGGATTGGATTGGTATCTGCTTGTCATACTCAAGGCATATGACACATCTGGTCTAGTACATAACATGGCGTACATGATAGATCCTATGGCCGAGGAATAGGGGATTCTACTCATGCGTTCCTTCTCAATCTCATTGGAGGGACAACCACTCTTCGAAAGAGTGATTCCATGTGACATGGGCAAGAATCCCTTCTTGGAATCTTGCATGTTGAACCTTTTCAACACCTTGTCAATATATGTACTTTGACTTAGGCCTAGCAACCTCTTAGATCTATCTCTATAGATCTTTATACCGAGTATATAGGCTGCTTCCCCTAAGCCCTTCATTGAGAAACACTTTCCTAGCCAATCTTTAACAGATTGCAGCATGGGAACGTCGTTTCCAATGAGTAGTATGTCATCCACATACAAGACCAGAAAAGCTTCAGAGCTCCCACTAACCTTCTTGTAGACACAAGACTCATCTTCATTTCTGATGAAACCAAACTCTTTGACCACTTCATCAAAACGTCGATTCCAACTCCTAGAAGCTTGCTTCAATCCATAAATTGATCGTTGCAGCTTACAGACTTTGTTGGCTTGCTTTGGATCTTCAAAACCCTCCGGCTGTATCATATACACGTCCTCGAGGAGATTCCCATAAAGGAATGCCGTTTTGACATCCATCTGCCAAATCTCATAGTCGTGGTATGCTGCAATCGCAAGTAGGATTCAGATGGATTTGGTCATAGCGACTGGTGAAAAGGTTTCATCATAGTCAATACCATGAATCTGTCTGAATCCTTTAGCCACCAATCGGCCTTTAAAGGTAATCACATTACCATCCATGTCGATCTTCTTCTTGAAGACCCACTTGCACCCTATGGGCCGCGCCCCATCGGGTGGTTCCACCAAAATCCATACTTTGTTGGTATACATGGATTCCATCTCGGATCTCATGGCTTCCAGCCACTTCTAAGAGTCTGGGCCATTCATGGCCTCCTCATAGGTAGTAGGCTCATCATCTATGAGCATCGTGTCACCGGAATCGGTTACGAGAAGTCCATACCTCTCGGGTTCCTGGCGCACTCTACTAGATCTACGAAGCTCTTGTGTTACCTGAACAGGTTGCTCCACAACTGCTTGTGGTTCCTGTTCATGTTCCATAAATCGGTTCAGTGATTTGTGGTTCTTGAACCTCTTCAAGATCTACATTCCTCCCACTTGCTTCTTTAGAGACAAACTCTCTTTCTAGAAACACGCCGGTCCGAGCAACAAACACTTTGTTCTCGGTTGGATTGTAGAAGTAGTATCCCTTAGTTTCCTTAGGGTACCCCACAAATTTACACTTATCCGATTTCGGCCCCAGCTTGTCTGATTGTAAACGTTTTACATAGACATCGCAGCCCCAAATCCTCATGAACGACAGTGTGGGACGCCTCCCACTCTACATCTCATATGGTGTCTTCATGACTGATTTAGATGGAACACGATTAATGGTGAAAGCTGCACTTAATAGAGCGTAGCCCCAAAATGATAATGGAAGATCGGTTTGACACATCATAGATCGAACCATATCCAATAGGGTTCGATTCCTCCTCTCGGACACGCCATTTCATTGTGGCGTGCCGGGTGGAGTGAGTTGGGACACGATCCCACACTCTCTAAGATAGTCGTCAAACTCTTGGCTCAGATATTCTCCTCCACGATCCGATCGTAGAGCCTTTATACTTTTGCCAAGTTGCTTCTCTACTTCATTCTTGAATTCTTTGAACACTTCAAAGGATTCGGATTTTGCCCTCATGAGGTACACAAATCCATATCTACTGTAATCATCAGTAAATGTAATGAAGTAGACAAAACCACCCCTGGCAGGCGTGGCAAATGGCCCACACACATCGGTATGTATGAGTGCCAATTGCTCACTAGTCCTCTCACCTTTCTTATTGAAAGGGAAATTTGTCATTTTTCCCAATAAACAAGCCTCACATGTCTCATATGATTCAAAATCAAATGAGTCTAGTAATCCATCCTTATGGAGTCTAGATACATGCTTCTCATTTATGTGGCCTAAACGACAGTGCCATAAATAAGCAGGATTTAAATCACTTATTTTAATCCGCTTGGTATTAATGTTGTAGACAAGATTGCTTAGATCAAGGACATAAAGT
This sequence comes from Linanthus parryae, assembly GCA_023055425.1. Lineage (NCBI taxonomy): Eukaryota > Viridiplantae > Streptophyta > Magnoliopsida > Ericales > Polemoniaceae > Linanthus > Linanthus parryae. The sequence goes on from JALGPY010000007.1 coordinate 44,227,819, forward strand.
CCATTAAATAATTGCGCACTAAAATAGTGAATATTATTTAAATAAAAGGAACAACAATTGTTCTTTATTGAAATAATAAAACCATCCTTGTCCAAACAAGAAATAGAAATAATGTTTCTGCTCATAGCAGGCACAAAATAGCAATTATTTAATTCTAAAACTAATCCTGAAGGCAGAGATAGCTCGCACACGCCTATGGCCAACGCAGCAACTTTTGCTCCATTCCCAACGCGCAGCTCTACCTCCCCTTTAGCCAATCTCCTACTTCTCTTTAGATCCTGCATATTTCGACAAATATGAGATCCACATCCAGTATCCAATACCCATGATGTAGAGAAAGTTAAATTGACATCTACAACAAAAATACCTGGTGGTGGTGGAATCACTATTCCAAGCCTCTTGTCCTCCAGATATTTTGGGCAGTTCCTCCTCTAGTGTCCAGGCTGACTGCAGTAGTGACACTCACCTTTAGTCACGGCCTTGGCAATGCCACCAACAGGCTTAAGGGCAGGTTCCTTGGCCTTGGCAACTGACTTGCCTTTGCCCTTGGAGGAAGAGGCAAACCTTTTTCCCTTTCCTTTCTGTACCATCATTATGGCCTTGCCCTTACCCTTGTTGATGCTCTGTTCAGCCGTCCTCAACATGTTGAGTAAATATGGCAGTGGTTTCACGATCTCGTTCATGTTATAGTTCATAATGAACTGTCCATAACTCTCGGGCAACGATTGCAACACGAGATCGGTTGCCAACTCTTGGCCGACCGAGAACCCCAGTCGGGCGAGATTCTCCAAGTACCCGATCATTCGGAGTACATGGGGTCCCACCGGGTTCCCTTCTGCCAGATGACATTTGAACAGTGCCTTTGAGACCTCATACCTCTCTACCCTCGCCTGCTCTTGGAAGAGCTGCTTTAGATGTTCGATCATATCGACAGCATTCATGTTTTCGTGTTGCTTCTGAAGCTCAGAAGTCATGGTGCAAAGCATTAGGCAGGCCGCATCATTAGCGTCATCAACACGCTTTTGATACGCCTTTAAGGCAGCAGGTGTTTGGTTCTCTGGACTTTCTGGAACATGCTCCTCTATTGCGTACAGTTTCTTCTCTTGCTTGAGAACAATTCTCAAGTTTCTGTACCAATCAAGAAAGTTGGTTCCAGAGAGCTTGTCCTTCTCAAGGACAGATCGTAGGGAATGTTGTGAACTCGATGAGTTGTTTGCCATTTGGAATTCTACAAAAAGGAAAATACGCAAGTTTTAGTATTTGTGAATTTTTGACTATATTTAATAATGGCTAGTTTATCAAATATAGCTCCCACTATTTTTCTACGGATTAATAACCCTCAAGATATTAATGCGGAAAATATCCATATATTTTCTAGTGGGCCAAGATCCATCTTTCATCTCCTTATGAGCTTGCTTTGGCAAGTCACCCATAATTTGACTACTTTAGGTAGGAACAATTCCAATTGCATCCCATATGCAACTCTTGGTTCAATTGGGCAAATAACTCCTTATTTATACATCCATATGGATAATCCCAATTGATTGCCTCTAGGTTTCTTAAGCAAATTAATAGCCTAATTGTGTTCAACCTCTTATCTAAACAATTGCACATTGTTACGTGCCATCGCATTCCATCATGATGAACCAAGTCGCCATGCTTTGGCACGCACGAGCTTGGTAAATAATGATGATAATGAGTGTTTAAATAACAAGAAGGCAAGAACACAATATTTGAATTTTGAGGGATTTTAAAATTCAATTTTAATTGTTTTGTTGATCATTATCAACTAATCTATCTATTTGAGTTTGGGCACAACTTCAAATAATAGATCCGGGTTGTCTAATTATCTTATTATCCTAATTGCATGCATCATCCATACACCAACCACACAATAATAAGACAATAAAATAAACAACCACAAAACAGAAATTAAACGTGATGTGGATATGGCCTTTTCTAGACTAAGATAATTCCAAGCCAATGGAATTATCTATGAACCCTAAACAAACACATCTCCATGCGTCATGATCTTTTGGTCCATCCTTCATAGTCATGTGGAAGGGCTCCATGCTCCATGCTCCATCTTTTGTGACTTCTTTGGCTCTGGGCTTCTTTTCTTCAATCTTGGCTAACAATCTACTTTATCTAGCACTAGCTAACTTCTATACTAAATAAAATAAATCTCACAAGTTGAGAAAAAAAATGGCACGCAGGCCATAAAACCCTAATTAATTATTACAATTAATTGATCAGCTCGCAGGCCGTAAAACCAAACCACAAAATTAAACATCCACATCAAACCACATCCTAAGGCCATATCCAATCACCATGCGATTTGCACATAAACAGTTGAAATCCAATTTTAACGCGCTTGGTCAATTTTAATTGATTTTAGGATTTCTAGGGTTAAAACGGTCCATGGGCCCAACAATCGAATTGCCCGGGCCCAATAAGGTGAACCACAAGGCCCTAGGGCCGGGCCGGCCCAAAACCCACAAGCCTAGGCCCGCGGGTTAGGGCCGCCCGGCCCCTAGGGCGGCCAATCTTGGGCGGCAAGCAAGGGGGGCGGTCCCTAGGGGGGCCGAACCTCCTTGAGGGAGTTGTTTCCAAAACAACTCCCTTGCTTGGTGCCCAAGTTTGGTTGTTTCCTTGTTTTGGGAGAACTCCTTCTTCCCCAAGGATGCCCAAACCCTAGATCTAAGATCCTAAAATTTCTCAAACTCACCAATTCATGCATCCAATGCAAAAATTGGATCTTGTTATGATTAATTATTGACAAATTGCATCCCATGCTTGATTTGTCTTGTTTTACGCGATGAACAATCAAATTAAGGTGTAAAACAACTAAAACGTAACACATAAACCACGTTTATGCTCTACGACCTGTGGCTCTGATACCACTGTAGGGTTTTGATTCATGGATTGCACAACGGAAGCATAAACAAACATAAAACCATGCAAAACCCTCCAAGGATCACAAGTCAAGAGACATAACGATGGTAAGGGTTAGAAATCATAAACACACCTTTGGGTTCTCCTTGATGACTTCAAACGCGAATTGTGTCACGTTCTCTATAGTTGATCCACGCCTAGAGTTGATCCTAGATCTCCCAAGTCCTTGGTGCTAGCCCGGAAGAGGAAGAGGAAGAAGAAATCACGCAAAACGAGACCCAAAAGGAGGGTCTCGGCCTCCTTTGGCCGACGGGGACGGGGCGGCGGCAAGGGGGCGGTCGGGCCTCCTTGTTGCTTGCTCTCGCTCCTTATGTTCTCTCCCACTCTTTGTTATATTCAATTATGAGCATAAGTTATGTGGGAAGGAAGGAAGGAATGTCCTTTATATAGTCCAACAACTCCTTGTTAACTACCTAAAGGACTTATTCTAGTCCTACTAGAATTCAATTTAGTCCCTTCCTTGCAAATTAGTCCCTACTAAGTTTGCAAGGGTTTGCAAAGTGATCCTTCTAATTATTTATTCCAATTAATTAATTCCCAAATCTAGTTCAACTCTATATAGCGTGTGACCCCATAGGTTCTATCAAGTTGGTAGCAACTATTTGCTAATATGGAGCGGTCTCTAGCAAAACATCCATTCTAGCCAACTAATAGAATAGTCATCTTGACAACCTTTGTACAAGTAATTGTCTCATCCCTTTGTCTCTATATTCGGATTGGACACGAGACATACAAGTCACACTCGTATATCCAATCCATAGTTTCTCGATCCATGGGAATAGCCTTATTCGTGCAAATAACATCAATATCCCATATTGATTTATTTGAGTCTGGCCAGACATTCTATAAGCACTATCCCTCGAATGCCCTAGGATATTTGCTCCCGTTATGTGGGAGGGACAAATCATATCTACGTCCACTACGATCTCTAAGCTTGCTTCTTATTGTATCCAGTACACGCCTTTATAACTACCCAGTTACGGTGTAGCGTTTAACGCTACCAAGATCACAATAATCCACAACTATAATATCTAGTGACTTCAAGTCTAAGGATGAAAATACCATTGCACCGCGAGAAGCGCTTGTGACTCAACATAACGTGTATGTAGCCTTCTCGGAGATGGGTCAATCCAGTGCAACATTCCCTAATGCACACCTATGTGTTGGATCGTGATATCTCCATATCAATCCAACCCCATACTAGTCTATAGATGATTGTTCCATTAATCATTATACTTGAGTTGGGATATTTAAGATAAACAACACAACCGTAAATCTAAGGACTTCATTATATTAAATATCCAATAAATAATAAATGAATTTCTAGCCACAAATAATTCATACTAAACAAGATTGTCTCTAGGGCATCTATTCCAACAGAATCCATAAACGATGTAGTCATAAAATCTGGATACGAAACCCTAGGTTCACCGAGAACCTAGGTGAGAATTTTAGCTACGACTAGACATAATACAAAACGAAGTTTCTGAATATAAAGAGAGAGAACGAATTCAAACTAAGTCTTCGAATCTCGAATCGCGCTTTCGTGCTCTCCGTGAATGCTTTGACTTGCCCTTCGGTTGTGCTGAGAATTGTGTTGTGTCTTCAAAACGAGCCTGGACGAGTCTTTAAATAGTGCTGTTTTCCCCGAAACGCGTGCGCCCGAAATTACGGAATCTGCCATCGGTCCACTGTCTTTGACCAAAAAGTCAAACTGGCTGCGTATATACGAATTCAAACTAAACCAAAATTCCTCCTCCCCATTTCTGTCCCTGCCTGCGTATATACGCAAGGCTGCGTATATACGCAGGCCTGCGTATATACGCAGGCATGGGGTGGAGATGGGGGGCCCTGCTTGGTCCTTTGGTGGGCCTGGTTGGGTCCCCTGGGTCCCACTCTTCTGCCTGACGCTCCCGGTTTGCCTCCCTGGGTGTTCTCCTGCTTTTCCGTGTTCCCGTCTTGACCCGGTCCTGTGCACGTTTCCCGAGACGGTCCCGGCTTGGTCCCGGCACGCTTCTCGATGCACCTCCCGAACCTGTTCCTGAAAAGGCAACACGAACGAAAACCCACGATCATATCCAAATATAGCAATAAATAAGTAGAAATCCAGGAAGTACAAATAAACGTCTCGTTCTAGATTCCCGAGGCATTCTAAGGCATTTTCCGGCAAAAACCGCTATTTCCGACACAAACACCCGTGAAATTACGCTAAAAGATAACCCCTAATTGGGCGTTATCAGTCTCTAAAGAAGCAAGTGGGAAGACTGTAGAACTTGAAGAAATTCATGAACCACAAACCATTGAACCGATTATGGAACATGAACATGAACCGCAAGTTGTTGTGGAAGAACCTGTTCAGGTGAGACAGGAAATCCGTAGGTCAGGAAGGGTACGTCATGAGCAAGAGAGGTACGGACTTCTCGTGACTAAGCTCGATGACATACCACTCATGGATGATGAGCCTGCAACCTACGGGGAGGCTTTGAAAGGCCCAGAATCCAAGAAGTGGCTAGAGGCCATGAGATCCGAAATGGATTCCAAGTATACCAACAAAGTGTGGACTTTGGTGGAACCACCTGAAGGGGCTCGGCCCATTAGGTGAAAGTGGGTCTTCATGAAGAAGACCGACATGGATGGCAAGGTTGTTGCCTACAAGGGGCGATTGGTGGCTGAAGGTTATAGACAGATTCATGGTATTGACTATGATGAGACCTTTTCACCAGTCGTCATGACTAAATCCATTCGAATCCTACTTGCTATTGTCGCTTACTATAACTACGATATTTGGAAAATGGATGTCAAAAAAGAGTTCATTTATGGGAACGTCCTCGAGGATGTGTATATGACACAACCGGAGGGTTTTGAGGATCCATAGAATACCAGTAAATTATGTAAGCTACAAAGATCCATTTATGGATTAAAGCAAGATTCTAGGAGTTGGATCGACGTTTTGATGACGCGGTCAAAGAGTTGGGCTTCATCAAGAACGAAGATGAGCCCTGTGTACAAGAGAATCCCGCAGAGAGAACTCTGTGTACACCAAGGACAGAGAATAGAAATGGCACAGGAAGTGTTGGGTTGTGTGTAGGGAGAGAGTAAGTCAATAGTACTGTGTGAGAGAGAGACAGGATTTTGGCAGAGCTTTCGCGTATCTCGGGTCGTTCTTCTTTTTTTTTGTATGGAAGGGTTAACGATCCTATATATAACGGAGAATGTGACCGTTGTAGTGTGGTTAATGCGCCCATTAATGGCGGCTTAATTAGCTTAACCACAACGGCACGTTCGTCCGCGTATATAGGGACCGTTACAGCACGTTATCCGCGTATACCAGAACCGTTACAAGGTTGACCGGGTTTGACCGGTTTGACCGGGTTTATGAAGCTCGTGCCATAAATCTCTCAAAAGCTGTTACTAGGGGTAGCGCGCGGGCTTGGTTTTCGCTCGCGCGCGACAGGACTTACTCTAGCCTCCAAACCACTAAGTCCCTACAAGTCCCGTGCGGTGGTATGCGAGGGCCCTGTCTCGCAGCCCCCACGTGGATCAGCGCGACTAGTGATCCAGTGTGTGTGGAGCACATTATGGTGTGTTGGATGATCGCCACGTGGCTAAGATCTTCTTGTCCAGAAAGCACTATCTACATTAGCCCCCTTTCTGCGCGTGAAGACTCAAAACCGGATAGGCTTCCATGCGCAGGAACCAACGTACGCGTCGCCGCCACGCACCAATTCAAATACACGCAAATTCAGACCCCGTGCGTGCCATTATGACCTAAACCCCTAGAGTCGTGCCGTCTGGTCCTTTAGGGTTTTAGGCGTGACGTCATCTTGTCCTGTGATTGCGCGATTCGACGGTGACGGTTGCGATTCGACTACTGAAAGGACGCAACCTTTCATTGTTTTTGGATAAATACTCTGTGCTCTCCATTGTTGCAAAGTATCACTTCTTTCTCTTAAAGTGAATGATACCCGGAAGCCTTCAAGAGCAGATTCAGATAATCAATCATCAATTCTCTCTTGTCAATCGTCTTCTTCAACTGTGCGCATCCAAGCAAGCTTTACCAAAACAAGGTTGGCCTTGTTCAATTTTGTTTAATGTACCGATATATGCTTTGAACTGTGTTGGATCTGCAAACCCATGACTCTCCGAAACATATTATCCACTGAAAACTATGAGGAGACCTTGCTCTTTAAATCCAACCTTGATTTAATCCCCAGATTGTAAGGGTTTTGAATGTAGGGTTTCTGAAATCCCCAATAATGCAAACGATTCTGAACTTCAAACCCCAAAATTGACACTGGACTGTTCATCTTTCTTCCAATAAATCTTCGTATGCCTTGAACTGAATCTTGAAATTCAAACTAAAGTGTGTGTATTTCTCCCCCCTTTTTTCTTGCTTTTCCGCAGGAATGGCTAAGACAAAAGGAACCAAACCTGTTAAGGAGGTCGAAGAAATACCTGATCTCCCCCAGACCTTATGGCGAAAAGCCCCCTATCTGGGTGGCAAAGACTTTTACCATGCTAGGGTTAAGGTGAAGAACCTGCCAATCCCTGTTTCTGCTGACAAATTGAAAATGTTGACCCCTCATGTTAACGCGGCCATGCTCGAATTGATCGATTCCAAGGACGTAGTTCGATTGGGGTAGAAAATGGGTTTTTCCCTTATACTGCGATTTCTACTCAAGCGTTTGTTCAGAAATTGGACTTTATGGATGAGTGGATTGACCATGTACTGACCAATCATGCCATTGCTTTAAACGATGCTGGCATATATTTCGCAGTCCGTGCTATGAAGGGTGCTGCAGTGAAGCTGGACCAGTCCATGCTTCTAAACCTTCTCTCGCGTTACTCGCCTGCGACTCACACATTCCACTTTGCTGAGCTCGAGGCTATCCCCACTCTTGAAGATGTACACATGCTGTATGATCTGTCTCCTGTGGGTGAGGTGGATCCTTTGAGTCCCTTGAGAAATGATGCAGAGGTTGCTTTGCACAAGCAGATGGAGGAGTGCTTGTCAGAGGTTAAGAAATTTCCACCCGGTGGACACCTACAGAACTTCTTCCCGATTGGCAGTTGGTTGACACATCTGCGAAGAAAACTTGGAACAAGTGGGTGCAATACTTCTTTCGCAATTATGAGAATAGTAGTATCACCAAGAAGCTTCTGAGCCGGAACCCGAAAGCTAAAAACTATGTGAATGGCAAAGGTTATCACTTAACCATATGCGCTTTTCTCTGTGCCTGGTTGTCGAGGTATTTGATCGATGGCCATCCGCATGATGGGGTCTTCTATCATGTTCTTCCTCTTGCTGTGAAATTGACCCTTGGTCAGAAGGTCGCACTTGGGCACCCTGTACCACAGATTAGATCAACTGGTCGTAGCAATAAAGGACTCGCGCAGTCGCCTCGATGTGTTGACCTATGTCAACATTGCCTTCTTGACTATGTGGTTCTTCGAGCGATGGCCCTCTTATGCTCCTATTCCTTCTAGGCCCAGTAAATGGTGTGCCCCAGGTGCGGAGGAAGAGCGTAATAGCGGCAGGGCTGCGAGGTGGTTTGGAACTCACTTTCCTAAGTGAGTTTGGAGCCTGATATGCGACAATCGGGAAGAGTTTATAGCCAGGCCTTATGCCACGCGCATTGAGAATGTGCGATGGTTCCCAAAACTATATCCTTCCAAGGCTGTTGCTTTCTCGGAAGAGCTCCTTTTCGAGGGCGGGGAGCATTTCCACGAGCGCTATCGCGAATTCTTCTGCTGGTTTCTGAGAGGTTCTCTTCCTGCTCTTGCGGAGCATGTTCGCGAGCTCACCCCTAGGTACGAGAGAATCACTGTGGATGTTAATCCTACTCGCGTTTCTCCGCAGTTTGGATTCGATGCGGTGGCACCATCAATCCGGCTGCAGTCTATCATAAGAGGCTGCTACAAGCGATTACTGTATGGGGAATGTAAAACAATCTTAAGGAGCAACCTCCCCTTCGAGCAACCCCCAGGTAACCGCGAAGGTGGCTATTCCAGGAACTAGGTCACTTATTGGAATACCCAGCAGACAAGGTTTGAGACGCAGTCAACCCCTCGGCCAAGCAAAGCTCATGTGATAAAGAGAAATTCTTTCCCTTTCCGTCCCAACTGTAGCCTGGACGACTCCGAATATGGCTGCTATTCGCTGCTGGATCATGAGAATCACTTGTGTCCCTCCACCATCCTTGACGAGAAGATGGCCGCAGTTAAGAAAGGTGATTCGCATGTCATCAGATACAGCGAAACTTTCGCCAAGGTAAACAATCTCTCTTGCACGTGTTAAGTTTCCTTATTCCAATACGTTGAAACTTATGCTTCATTTTCTGTCGCAGTGCTATGTAAGGAGGTTCGCATCTGGTGAGCGTTCCAAATCGCTGATCACCACCATTGTCACTGCGAGAAGACAAGGTGAACCAGTTCGGCTAGCAATGAAAATGGCTCCCGCAGTTGAAACCCGAATTCGCCAAGTCATGGATATTTTGCTGATTCGTTGATAGACAATGCTCCATCTTTGCCTCCATCCAGGGATGATCCGTCTCCCCCAGCGACTGTTGCACCACGGGCAAAGAGACCAAGGCAAAGGAGAATCACCATCTCTTCCCCTAGGAGTGCTCCAACCTCTCCTCCTGCAAGGTCCCATACTTCTAGGGACAAAGGTAAAGGTCGCATGCCAAGCAGGGCACGGAAAGAGCTCGCAGTGGAGACTTTTGTTCCGTTTGATCAGGAAGAAGAGGAGGAGGAGAGAAGGGAGGCGAGAGAACAGGATGATGATGAAGAAGAAGAAAGAATCGAAGATGTTAGAGAAGGAGAGAGAGACGAGATACAAAATGAAGAATCGGGAGGTATCCCATCGTACTTCTCTTCTCATTACCTCAACTTTCGCAGTCTTGATTGACCAATTCGTTCCTTTGCAGATGATGATGATGAGACCATCGGCGGCCTTTTGGCCAAGAGGCAGAAGAGGGGTTCTCACTCTGGCGTTTCCAACGAAACCATAGACGAGGACATCCTTGACGAGTCCAGGAGGACAGCCGCGGAGGCTGCTGAAAGAAGAAGGAAGCAAGAAGAAGATGAGCTTGAACGCGTAAAGCAAAGGAGCCTAGAATAGCAACACGTCGACGACTTAGTGCGTCCAACCGATAAGGGAAATGCAGTTCCAGAATATGCGGCTCCTCAAGTTGACGAGGAGGATGCGACTCCAGAAGAAGATGCGGCTGCTCTAGAGCAAGTCCAAGCGGACTTCGAAGAGATCGCAGGCGGTAACGAAGGTGAGATTTTTAATCTTGCAGTAACTTACCGAGATGTGATTGTTGGTGCATTAAAGCATGGCTTATCAAAATCTGACATTCGCCGCTGGCTAGTAAGCAAGTGCGGCGAACCTTCAGGTAATCATTTGAACAACATTTGTGAATTAGGATTAATAACCCAAACATTACCATGACTGGTTCCTTCGCGCCCCAGGTCATGCTCAGCTTAAATATATACTTAACGAAGATACATTAATAGGCCATGGTTCCGCGTCCTTAGCCTACGACGCAGATGCCGCAATCCCACCCTCGCGTGGAGGTGCTAACTCTTGGCTTATCAAAATAACAATAAAATATCATTTAACACAAGTTACCTCACATCATCCTGTCTGGTGTCGTAGGTAATGCTGATGAAGCCATGCTGGGACAGAGGAATCATCCTTCTGCATCTTATGTCCCTGTGCGAAGTTCTCACACTGAGAAGCCCGTTGCAGCTGCTGAGTATGCGGGAGAGCCCTTCGAGGACATCATTGAAGTTTCTGATGATGCCGAAGCTGACACCGTGTTGATGGAGGAAGATGCCAATGCTGCTGCTGAGGAAACAGAAGCAGATGCTGCTGATGCTCTCGCATCTGAAGGCATCCCTAATCAAGCTGCAAATTCTACCGCTGCCATGCCTCCGGCGAGGACTGATCCTGCGGTGATTCTTCTTGCGTGGAACTTTTTGAGTTTGCAGGTCGGAGCTGCAATCGTGCCTGGTGCGGCTTATAACCTTCCTGCCAACTATGAGGAGTTAGAGCTCGCAGCTGACAGGAGGGCAATGGAGCGAGGACAGTCTTCAGCTGCCCCGACAATGCGCATTCCTTCTTTGCGCGAGATCCTTGAAGGAACTGGTATGTTGTGATTGTTGTTCGAATCTCGCATTCTTCATTTACAAGTTCGATATTCTAACTTGGCTAAACATTGCTTAGTGTTGAAGCAAGCTGACGTGGACTGGCTGGTTCGAATGCGTCTCTCCTATCCTCGATCATTTGTGAGGTCTCTGGAGATAAGGTCTTTCGACAGAAGGCTGTTTTTGACCGAAGCCATCTGGATTTTGGAGCAGCTATCTGCAGCCACACCTGCGACCATCTCTCCTCAGAGCGCGGAGTTGCTTTTCGGCATGTGTCAAAACCTTCACGCCAAAGTTCAAGGCAAGCTGGTTTTTGGGTATCTTGTCAAAAGAGTCACCCAGATTCACGCGACCGTGAATTTGAAGCGCGGCTTCCATAACCTCGCAGCTGAGGAGCACAAGGTGGAGCAGCAAAAACAGAAAGCTCAAGAGGCTGTGAAGCTCTTCCATGAAATGAGCGCCAACTACGAGCGATTGAAGCAAGAAGTGGAGCAAGTGGCAAATTTGTCACGTCAGTTTACTCCTGATGACTCCCTGGTCAAAGGCTTATTTTGAATAATAACAAATTTGTGTCGAATAAAATGCTAAAACATTACTGTAATGTTGCTAGGGTTTCTCCCCCCTTTTTTTCAAAAAAGAATTTGAATGCCTGGTTTGCCCTTCCCGGGATTTGCTCGAATATCTCTGTGCATATCAATTATGACGTCAGCTATTGATATTCTGCCTTGATTTTCGCACTAATTACTTATTAGATAAGCACGCTTTCCTTGGGAAGTCCATCCGTATCATGACCTTCCGTCATTAATTAGGATACGCAACTGAATCGTCGTAGCCTTTAGTAGGGTAATTGAATGTTACCTCTTTTCAAGGCGTAAGTGATTGATGCTTACCCCTTTTTCCAAGCTTTGCTGACTCAGCTAGAGATTTGAAGGGTCTCCGTCGGGTCTATATAAACCCTGCCTTCACTGCTTGGGTGTTTCATCCCAAAATGTGGCTTGCCATGAGTCCCTACGACTGCTGGCTTCAATGCTTATCTTTCTTTGATTCATGGCAACTTCAAGTTGTGAAACCTGAGTTTGTGCTTTGTGCCATAGAAATAGCTTCCAAGATCTTCTTTACGAGGCTTATTGATCTTAATAATCATCATAAAGAAGATACACATAATGTGTCATGCTTGCTCGAAGAATTTTCTTCGTCTATTATGCTTGCAGGTCATGTTTCCGGCCGCCTCCCGACGGGTGCAGCGCCGTACTGACCTTGCTACCGATTCGTGATGAACGGCGGATTTCTCCTCTAGCTTTCCCGAAGGAGGATCATTCACCACCACGTTCTTGAACTCGGGGTGGCGAGCCATTGTGCTCGTCTCCGTGGACAAGGAGCCTCCTTCCCTAGGAGTTGCTGCTTGCCTGTTCTTCACCGCCGCATACGCCGGAACATGTCGTTCCTCAGGCACGTCTCTTGGGGTGTTGATCAGACAGAGGCCTTGTCAGATCCTGGGATCTTGAACGTAGCGTCGCATAGGTCTTGTAGACATGGTAGGCCGTTCGTTTTATAGGAACACCCTACTTGCTACAGATCTTTGGTCACGTGTGGGATCGATAGGCCGATCCTTTTACAGTAAGGATTTCCCTTCTTTGTAACTTTCGCGTGTAAGCTGCTATCTTAGATGAATTGTAAGCCATGTCGGCTGTGTAATTAGCTCAGTCTGAGCTTTTCCGCTTGTAAGCTGCTATCTAGACAGATAATTTGTAAGTCATTTTGACTCATAATAATAAATCTCTTTGTTTGATTTGCTGTTCTTATTACAGCAAGTTGCAATTTTCGCATGCACGTTGGCAAGCTTCACTTTTTTGTAGTGTCATATTCGCATTGTGTTATCGCTACAATTTGCTATCCAGCAAATAGATTCGCAGATTGAGAATCATTTATGAGAACTGCTGCCTTAACAGCTGACTTTTTAGATCGTTTGAGATCGTATTTGCATAGCTTTGCTATCTTGGCAGATAGGCTTGAGAATCGCTTAAGATAGGACTCTAGTACGGCTGCTATCTTGGCTGATAGGCTTTGGAGATCACTTAAGATCATACTTGCATAGTGCTGCTATCATGGCAGATAGGCTTAAAAGATCACTTAAGATCATAGTGCTGCTATCATGGCAGATAGGCTTAGAGATCACTTAAGATCATAATGCTGCTATCATGGCAGATAGGCTTAAAGATCACTTAAGATCATAATGTTGCTATCATGGCAGATAGGCTTAGAAGATCACTTAAGATCATACTTTCATAATGCTGCTATCATGGCAGATAGGCTTAGAAGATCACTTAAGATCATACTTTCATAATGCTGCCATCGCGGTTGATGGGCTTTCGCTATTGAGAAATGATGAAATGAATAAAGCGATAAAGACAGGTGAAATCATAAAGTTCTTCCCATTTGGGAGAAGTCTTTTTATTATAGAATACTCTCATATGGGAGAGGTGAAATTACAATTCCCTCATATAGGAGAGAAGATGCACGAGTTTTAGCAATACAGATCATAAAGTAGACGTTGTAATCCAACGCATATAATGAGAGGAGTTAAGGATAATACTTCTTAATCAAGCGCATGTTGACTGAGCTTGGGGTTGAGGTCGTCCCATGTAGCCTTTGTATGTTGCAGTAGCCACTATCAAAGACTTCTGTGACTTCGAAGGGTCCTTCCCAGTTGGCTGCGAATTTTGGATGAGCCGCCTCTCGCATGCAGTGGTCCGATGCGCGCAAGACCAAATCTCCAACTGCGAAATCTCGACGTTAGTCTGTTTTGTTGTACGCGCGAGCGATCCTTTCTTGGTATCGTTTGTTAGTCCTTTTAGCTTGCTCCCGCTTCTCTTCTAACAGGACCAAGTCATGATCGCGTTTATTGTCGTATAATGCATGGAAAGCCAACCTTGCAGAGTTGATCTTCACCTCCGCAGGTACCACAGCTTCAGCTCCATAGCATAAAAGAAATGGCGAGACTCCTGTGGGGGTCCTTGGAGAAGTTCGATACGCCCACAAGGCTATGTTCAAGGAATCAGCCCATTTCTTGTGGTCATCTGCAACCATCTTACTCAAGATTCTCAATAGCGTCTTGTTAGTTTCTTCCGCTTGACCATTCCCTTTCGGATAGTAGGGAGTGGAGCATATCTTCCTTATGTTGTACTCTGCTAGCTTCGCAGCTACCTGGCGATTAACGAAGGGGGTACCATTATCCGAGAGAATCGTGTTAGGAATGCCAAACCTGCATATGATGTTTTCTTGGATGAAATGGACTACGGCGAGCGCATTTGCTGTTTTTAGCGGTATCGCTTCTACCCACTTGGTGAACAACTCGGTTGCGGTGAGAATGAACTGATTCCCGTGCGAGGTTGGTCGGATGGGGCCAACAAAATCCAAAGCCCAAGTATGGAACGGACATGGTGTTCCCAACGCATGTAGATCTACAGTAGGAGCATGCACTAGGTTGCCTTTGAATTGGCACTCCTGACACCGTCTTACTTTAGTGCGACAATCTGCTTCCATGGTGGGCCAGAAGTAACCGACCGAGAGGAGCTGTCTGCATAATTTCGCACCTCCCTGATGTTCCACTTGATGAGAAAGGTCCATCACCTCTTGTGCTTCCTTGCTGTATAGACATCGCAGCAGGTTACCCTCGTGGCCCCTTCACTAAAGCATATTTTCTTGCACCACATACCGTGCTGCTTTTCTCTTTAGTTTCTCGGCTTCTTTTCTCGACTCAGGCACAATACCTTGCGTGAGAAAGTCAAAGAGTGGCTTCCTCCAATCCACATCATCGTCGGTCAGAGCAATTGATAAAGAGTCTTTGATCAGTGCGCAACTCTCGCAATTTCCTTGAATCAATGCTGCGGCCGTTGACATGTCCGGCCAGTGAATCCCATACCTCTGGGCTTTCCGATAGATTGACACCTCAGTTTCCCCACAAGTATGTTGGTGGATCTTTTCTAACAGCGCTTGTCCCTTCTGCTGTGAGACGCATCGCATGAGTATTCCTCCAGGGCCTCTGTAGTAGAGGGTATTGTCATGTACGCAATACCCCTTTGTGGATGCCCAGTTTTCGTTGCTCGTTCCTTCTGCGATGGAACGCAGTACTGATTTTCTCCAATCCGCATCATCCATGCATTCGTCGTCGCACGCGTCCTCTGTCAACGCCGAGGATGTTCGCACTTCAATCGAGATTCTCGCGGGACATTTATCCGCACTAACCTTGGATCCCAAGGTAGCTAAAGCATCAGCATGCCTGTTTTCCGCTCTGGGTTTGTGCTCGTACCTGACATCGCAGAACTGCTGCACCAGTTTCTGTACCAAGGTCCGGTAGGGCAATAAGTTTATCTCCTTCAAACCATACTCGCCCGAGGCTTGTTTGAAGATTAGCTTGGAGTCTCCCATAACCGTCAAGTTGCTTACTTCTAGTGCCCTCGCTGCGCGAAGACCTGCGATGAGAGCTTCATACTCTGCTTCGTTGTTGGGACTGCGAAATCAAGCTTTGCTGACATCTGTATGACCTCTCCATCGGGTTTGGTCAAGACTATCCCAATGCCTCCACCTTTCCTTGTAGACGATCCGTCGAAATGGAGCGTCCAATAGGGCAACTCAACTGCGTAGATTTCAGGTCCCTCTAATTCTTCCTCAATCACAGGCTCATGACTGTTATCAGGGAACTGTGCTAGCAAATCCGCCACCGCTTGCGACTTGATTGCCCAGGGTCGAGCACATGTGATGTCATATTGAGAAATGGTCATATACCATTTTGCCAATCTTCCCCCAGGAGTAGTGTGAGTCAGAAGATACCATATAGGATCACTCTTTGTGACCACTACCACTTTATGCGAAGCAAAATAGTGCTTTAACTTTTCTATTACAAAGAATAGGGCAAGGCAATGACGTTCGATGTCCGTGTACCTTGATTTTGCTGGCTGCACTATGCGAGAAATGTAGTAGATCGGCCTTTCTTTCCCCTCATACTCCTGAGCCAGGAGTGCCCCTATAGACCTCTTCGTTGACGTCAGGTACAACAAGAGTGGTGATCCGAGTTGAGGTGCGATCATTACCTTTGACGACGTCAACATGTCCTTTAGCCTTCCAAACGCAGCTTCGTGCTCCGTAGTCCAGTTATATAGAGCTTCCTTCTTGAGAAGATCACTAAAACAGAAGGTGATTTCAGCGATCTCTGGGATGAACCTTCGCAGGTAGGATATCTTTCCCAAGAAGGTCTTCAAGGTACTTTGGTTGTGCGGCGCCGTCATGCTAGTGATGGCCGATACTTTCGCAGGATCAGGCTCTGTTCCTTGACGATGTACCACACACCCCAAGAATTTCCCCGATGTTACTCCGAATGCGCACTTCATGGGGTTCATCTTTAATTGAAAGCTTCTGCATCTGTTGAACACTTTCCGCAAATCCCCCAAGTGGTCTGCCTCTTCCTTGGATTTGACAACTAAGTCGTCCACGTAGAATTCTACTTCCTTGTGCATCATGTCGTGAAACAGGGCCATCATGGCTCGCTGGTAAGTTGCGCCTGCGTTCTTGAGACCAAAAGGCATAACTGTGTAATTGAAGACTCCCACCGGAGTGATGAACGCGGTTTTCCGTGCATATTCGGGGTCCATCTTGATCTGATTGTACCCACAAAAGCCGTCCATGAAGCTGAACATGCGATGACCCGCGGTTGAATCGATAAGTAAGTCGATGTTGGGAAGCGGAAAATCATCTTTGGGACAGAAACGATTAAGGTCTCGGAAGTCTACACAAATGTGAAGTTGTCCATTCTTCTTTACTACCGGCACGATGTTGGCCAACCGTGTAGGATGGTGATTTGGCTCAATAAATTTGGCATCCAGGAGTTTGACAATTTCCTGCTTAATCTTCACGTTGAGCTCCGGCCTAAAGCTTCTTGTGCTCTGCTTTACCGGTTTGGATCCTGGAATTACATCCAACCGGTGCATGGTGATGCTCGTGTCCAGACCGGGCATCTCATCGTATTCCCATGCGAACACGTCCTTGTACTCGGTCAAGAGTTGCAGCAATCTTTCCTCCTCCTCGCCTGTGAGGTCCGCACTCAGAAAGACTGGCCTCCTCTTTTCTTCGCTTGGGCTTAATAATACCTCCTTCAACTCCTGCTTTTGCGGCCTGGGTTTTTCCTCCATGCATTCGGGTGCTTCTTTTAGCTTCGCCTCTAAAACACTTGGCGTAGGTTTGTCTGGTTCCGTAACATGCTTAATTTTATTGATTTGCTCAGGGATATCCCCATGCTCGCGTGAGGACACCCCCGCGCACCTTCATATGCGATAGCATTTCTTCCCGTTGGCGTAGAAACTCTCTATCTCCTTGCCTTTAGGATCATGTTTTGCTATCCTTTTCAGAGTATACACGTTCTTTCGCTGGTAGGCAATCCGCGGCGCCTCTTCTCGCGTAGACGGCTTTTCCTTGGCCTCCTCTCTTGTCACCATTACTCCTGCGGGTGACTGATCTTTGATGTCCTCCCATCAGGGCAAAGGAGTGGGGCTGAACGGTCCCGGCGTTTGCTCATCTGCCATCTCAGTGAACCATACCACCTCACTGAGATGCGCCTCATCCATGTTGAAAGGATTTATCGAAGCTGTTATCTCAACTATTCTGTCATTCCAGATAGCTTTCATCACTTGGTGAGCTGTTGAAGGGACAACATCAAAGCGATGAATCCAGGCCCGGCTTATAATCATGTGATACGTAGTTTTCGCATCTATGACATAGAACTTTGCTGAAAATTTGATTTTACCGATCTAGAGACCCAGGCAGATCCATCCGATCGTCATCCTGGAGTCGCTTCCAAATCCCATCAGCGGGGATGGACGCCTGACAATCTTCTGTTCTGGGATTCCTGCTAGCTTCAGAGTGTTGAGCGAGACAACGTTAACCGCTGCTCCTCCGTCGACAAACGCTCTTTTGAACTCCACACCATTGATGACTGCCGTTACATACAGAGGCTTCTGGTGGCTCGCATCTGTCTTCTTTTCGCTTGCGGAGAAGGTTATGACCTTTTCTGTGGAGCGAGATGCCCTAACGACCTTCCCGTTGTAGATCACGATATCTTCCTCGTAATCTTCCGCTATCTTCAGGATTGCTCTCGTAATTTCCTTCCGGAACTTCTCCGAGAAGTTCATTTCATCGAAGAACCTGCTGAACCCGTGCGACCCCTTCATCCGATCAGCACGTTCGTCCTCCGTATCTATGCGGTAGTCCTCGTCGTTGTGGATCTCGGCAATGATGGGTAGACCATCCTCCGCAACCTCTTCAAGGTCCATAATCGAGATCATGGCAACCTCTTTGCCCTTCGGCTCTTGCTCCGCGTGAGCAGGCAGTGGATTGTTTCGCACATCCTTCCTCTGGTCGCTGACAATCAGCTCGCCATTTTTCATCTTTTGGCTTACCATGATTCTGAGCTTCTTGCAATCAGCCGTGGGATGCATGACCTTTCCATGACATTCACACCACTTTGGGTCCCTCACCATCTCCTTGGAGGGTGTCCTATCAAGCGGCGGCAAGATTCCGTCTTTACGCCATTGTCTGCACAAGTCACTCGCTTCTTCTACCGAACATGGTAGAGGTGGTGCATCAAAGTTTGTGATCTTCGACTGCTTTTGTGGTGAACCTTCCAATTTTAAAGGTAGTCCCGCTCGGGGACCTCTCAGAGGCGTGCCTCTTCTTCTGTCTCTCCACTATAGGCTCTATATTCTTTGTGCATTCGATCAGTTTCGAAAATGTAGGAGTTTGCAGGTTGACAAGCATATCTTTCTACTCGTCTCGCATGCATTGCAGGCATATTTCCACGAGTCTGCTCTCGAGTATCACATCTTTGCATTCCAAGGACTTGGCCCTGAACTTCTTGATAAATGTTACTCCATCCTCCTCGCGCTTCTGGTACATCCGCGAAAGATGAATCATTGTCACCTTTTCTTCCATCTGAAAGAATTTAGTATAAAATTTCTGGACCATATCGTCCCTGGTCTTCACGGATCCAGCCTCTAGTGTCCTATACCACTTGTAGGCCACGTTTCCCAGAGATTTGGGGAACTCGCGCATCAGCAACTTAGGATCAGCCCCGTATGGCCCCATCACATCGATGAAACGCATAACATGCTCGTGGGCGTTTCCATTGACATCTTCGAACTTATCCCATTTAGGAGCCTTGTACCCAGCGGGATTAGTCATGAGGTAGATATCGCGTGGGATAGGTGGGTCATTGTCGAGCTTCGGGATGATGGTGTCCGCGAACGATTGATTGGCTAGGATGGTTTCTATGCGCCGCTGCAGCGACGTCATACACTCCGGCGCTTTTCCCCCAGCACCAGGAGGAGGAGTTGTTGCAAGCGGAGGCGACACATATGCCGCGGGAGGGCTAGGAGCATATTGTGCATTCACGTTGCCCCACGTTGCCGATGTAGGAGGCAAGGGGTATTGTGAGGCCGGATTAGGTACCAAAGTTGGAGGTTGAGGAGTGTGAGTGGCAAGAGGCAACATTTGGGCTGTTGGCCCCTGAATTGAGGGTAATTGTGTAGCTGTTGGTGGGGTTTGAAGGTTAGGATTGGGTGGTGTGGTTGACTCTCCCAATCCTTGAGTGGTGGAGGTTCCTCCTCCCTGAGAGACGGTGGTGGCCGATGCGGGATTTGGGGCGAGAGTCCCCAGAATAACCATTATCCGTTCCAGCTGCGCAGATTGAGCTTTCAGAGCCTTTGCCTGGTTCTGGATGGTGGCGTCCAAGTCCTCTATTTTCGGAGCTTCAACGGTGGCTGTAGGAGTACGGCGGGCCTCCTCTCCCGAGGTGGTCTCCGTGGAAGGCGATCTGTTGCTGACATCATCTTCATGAGACATGGTTGCTTGCAATGGTAAGTTCACGTCGGGTTCACCAAAATGTGTACAAGAGAATCCCGCAGAGAGAACTCTGTGTACACCAAGGAGAGAGAAGAGAAATGGCACAGGAAGTGTTGGGTTGTGTGTAGGGAGAGAGTAAGGAAATAGTACTGTGTGAGAGAGAGACAGGATTTTGGCAGAGCTTTCGCGTATCTCGGGTCGTTCTTCTTTTTTTTTGTATGGAAGGGTTAACGATCCTTTATATAACGGAGAATTTGACCGTTGTAGTTTGGTTAATGCGCCCATTAATGGCGGTTTAATTAGCTTAACCACAACGGCACGTTCGTCCGCGTATATAGGGACCGTTACAACACGTTATCCGCGTATACCGGAACCGTTACAAGGTTGAGCGGGTTTGACCGGTTTGACCGGGTCTATGAAGCTCGTGCCATAAATCTCTCAAAATCAGTTACTAGGGGTCGCGCGCGGGCTTGGTTGTCGCTCGCGCGCGACGGGACTTACTCTAGCCTCCAAAGCACTAAGTCCCTACAAGTCCCGTGCGGTGGTATGCGAGGGCCCTGTCTCGCAGCCCCCACGTGGATCAGCGCGGCTGGTGATCCAGTGTGTGTGGAGCACATTATGGTGTGCTGGATGATCGCCACGTGGCTAAGATCTTCTTGTCCAGAAAGCACTATCTACAAGCCCTATGTTTACACGAAGGTTAGTGGGAGCTCTGTAGTGTTTATGGTCTTGTATGTGGATGACATACTACTCATTGGATATTGACATTCCTACTTTGCAATGTGTTAAAGATTGGCTAGGAAAGTGTTTCGGAATGAAGGACTTAGGAGATGCAGCTTATATACTTGGTATCAAGATCTATAGGGATAGATCTAGAAAGCTGCTACGACTAAGTCAAAGTACATATATAGACTAGGTGTTGAAAAGGTCAACATGCAAGATTCCAAGAAGGGATTCTTGCCCATGTCGCATGGAGTCGCTCTCTCTAAGACTGAATGTCCTTCCAATGAGATTGAGAAGGACTGCATGAGTAGGATACCCTATGCTTCGGCCATAGGATCCATCATGTACGCCATGTTGTGTACTAGACCAGACGTATCATACGCGTTGAGTATGGTAAGCAGATATCAATCCAATCCGGGTGAAAGTCACGGGATTGCTGTCAAGATTATCCTAAAGTAGTTAAGAAGAACTAAGGATGCGTTCTTAATATTTTGAGGTAAGGAAGATTTGAGTGTAATTGGTTACACTGATGCAAGCTTCCAAACCGAGAAAGATGACTACAGAGCGCAGTCGGGATACGTGTTTTGCCTGAATGAAGGAGTTGTGAGCTGGAAGAGTTCCAAGCAAGGGACATTTGTTGATTCTACAATTGAAGCTGAGTACATTGATGTTGCGGAAGCAGCAAAAGAGGCAGTTTGGATAAAGAAGTTTATCACTGAGCTCAGTGTGGTCCCCAGCATCGTGGATCCCATGGAGTTGTACTGTGACAACTCTGGGGCGATCGCACAAGCCAAGGAACCAAGATCACACCAGAAGTCGAAGCATGTACTTAGGAGATTCCATCTTATTCGTGATATGATCGATAGAGGATATGTGATGATGTGCAAGATTCTAACGGATGACAATCTTTTAGATCCGCTCACAAAGCCACTTGCGCAGCGAAAGCATGAAGGGCACACTAGATCTATAGGCATACGAGATGCACCAGATTGGCTCTAGTGCAAGTGGGAGACTGTTGGAATAGGTGCCCTAGAGGCAATCTATATTTAGTATGAACGATATTTTGGCTAGAATATTCATTTATTAATTATTGTGATATTTAATATAATGAAGTCCTTAGATACAATGTGTTGTTTGTCTTAAATATCGCTAGTCCATTATAATTGTTAATAGGACTATCAAATATAGACTAGTATGTGTGTAGATTGATATAGAGATATCAAGTCTAACACATGGGTATGCATTAGGAGTAATTACATACTCGATTGACGCACGACGAGAAGGATACATTAGATTATGTTAAAGTCACAATCGCTTCTCGTAGTGCCAATAATATTATAATCCTTAGACTTGAAGTCACTAGACACTCTAGTTGTGGAATATCATACTTTAATGTTATCCAACGTTGCGCCTTAACGTGTCAACTATAAAGATAGATATCGGACGTGATAGGAAGCAAGCTTAGAGATCGTAGTGACGTAGAGAGGATTTGTCCCTCCCACATAATAGGAGTAAATATCCATGGCCACTCGAGGGACGGTACTTCTTGAATGTCTGGCCAGACTCAGATAAATCAATATGGAGATATTGATGTTATCTGCTTGCATAAGCATAATCCAAGGATCGAGAAACTATGGATTGTATATACGAGTGTGACTATTATGTCTCGTGTCCAGTCCGGATATGGAGACAAAGGGATAATGCAATATATGCTATTGGGCACAAGGTTTGTCGGGATCACTGACTTAACTCTATTAGTTGGGTGGCATGGATGTGTTTGCTTGACACCACTCCATGTTAGTAATAATTTACTACCAACTAAGTAGAAATCTATGGGGTCACACACCGGATGGATTAAATTGGATATAGTTATTAATTAGTTTGACTAATTAATAAAAGTATCATAACGCAACCACAATCAAACATATTAGGACTAATTTGCAAGTGGGCTAATCCATGTAAAGACATGATTAGTATTGGGTTCTTGATGAAGTTAATAAAGAGTTATGACTATATAAAGAACTCTAGCTTGTTAATTCTCAACACAATTCATTATTGAGAGAACGTAACAAAGCAATAGAGAGACAAGACAAGGAGGTTCGCCCCCCCCTTGCCCGTCCGTCCCCTTGCATCCGTCGACCTCCCCTTGGCTGCGCCTCCTCCTCGGTTCGCGTGATATTCTTCCTCCTTCTTCCATTGCTAGCACATCGCGGTGAGAAGGATTCCAATCTAGATCGAAGGTGTGGATTTTCATAGAGACGAAGACACTATTCTTCGTGTGATCTCCAAACCAATGTACACATCTTCTATGCTCTCATCATGTTATGATGGACTCTTCATGTGATCCTTGGTGGGCTTTGAGTAGGAAATTTTTGTTATTCCGTTGCTTTACCTACGTCAAAACCCAACATCTTTGGACTAGACTACCAACCTTGTAAAAGAGAAAAAGACCAAAGAGCAGCAGTAACTCCCTGGCGTGGCTACCAGTTGTGCATGAAACCCTAGGAGGTCGTGCACAGTCCACTGGTCGGCCATGTTGATATCCGCAGGCTCTTTGTTCTTATATATCTTATTTCAGTCAATCACTAATTATTCTTAGAGATTCTTTGAATTTCCTTATCTTCCAAGTAAGAGAGTTTAATTAGGAATAAAATATATCTTTATGAAAATAATATATTTTGTGGTAATAATCACACACGATATATTTTCCTATTAGAACTCTTTTATGAACTATATCAATTTTCTATTTAAAATTAATTGGAAGATTTTCCGTATAACTAAAAAAGATATAGCAGGATTATCTCCTATTGAATTTCGTTCATAAATTATTCCTTATTTAATTTCAGCCAAATTTATTATATTGCTATTATTCTTATATAATTTCTTTATCATAAATATTTTTTTTAAATTAATGATAATATTTTCATGAATGCTATAAAGAATTATAGGCATTTTAATTTCTATTCCACGTAAATTAAATTTGTTTTTTCTATAAAATATTTTTTTTATTACTTTCTTTATTTGGAGTTAGAAATTAAGAATTCATATTTCGTTATAGAAATTAAATTTCCTTTATGAGTAACTTTTTTTAATTTATTATTATATAGAAAAGAGTTGAACTCTAAATTAATTACTATAAGTCCAGATTCATGATTGATTTTCTCTAGAACTTCTTGCTTGGGAATCAAATAGCCTCTCCTATAAATATAGAGCCAGACTTCAGAGAAAATCAAGTTGAGAGCTTAAGCAAAAGCATACTAGGTTAGCCACCCATAAACGTTGGAGAGAGAAGGAGTTCGGCTATCAGCTCTTGAGGAATTCAAGCCGATGGTTCAGCTTCCCTCTGGCCGACGGTTCAGCTTCCAACTCCCGTAGCAGCGCTTTAGCTACAATCAGCTTCGATTCTTTAATCAGAAGGTTTTGAATACTTTTCAATGATCAATCCAAACATATCTTATCCAGTTTTTCATTGAGTCTCTAGATCAAACTTCGTCTATTGACGTAAAATAATCTTCTGCCAGTTTGCCTGAATCTAGAATCGAGTTCTTGTTTGTTAGACTAAACCAACGTGCTTGAAACTTTATTTTTAGTTTGGTTTTGCGTCAAATATGTGTTTTTGATGGTCTCTTCTCTATATGTCTCATAAAATCTGAAAACTATGATTGCTCTCTCAAATCTATCCTAGAGTCTGTTTTATTTCCAGATCTGTTATACTGAACTGTTATACTTGCTGCTGTGAGATCCGAGGTTTTGTTTCCTCTATTTGGGACGTGTATAGTCAATATTAGTACTTGTCCATGTGAATCTCCTAGGTCTAGATTTTGCTTAGCGTAGTCTAGAGTCTCCTATCCTACAGGTGCATATTGGTCCATTACGATTCCTCTTCTAAGAAGGAAGAAATAATTTCACAATAGTTTGTAATTTTTCTACAAACAAAACATATATGCTCATAATCCATATTAACTTGGTAACTATCCTGAAAAAATGGCCCTTCTATGTTCCGGTATGTGGCATTTAGATATTTTTGCTGCAAAGGTAAGAATTTGGACATGCTCATTACAAATTAATAACTACTTGGGTATTATATCATTCACTTTCTAGTTTATAGTGTTTTATTTTTAATAAAAATGTGTTGACGCCCTCTCAATTTTTCTATCCCCCTAATTAGATTTGAAATGAATAGCTTATTGGTACATTTAGAAGATAACACCATTCAATGTAGTTCTAGTAATGGATTAACTCAACAATAAAAATATTTTTTCTGACACACATGGATTCTCGAAATAAATTTGTAAAATAATTTCGTTAGAACTTATATTTTTTTATCTCCAACGTTCATTGTTGTGTAAAACTATCAAAGAATGAATATATGTAAATTCAAGTTACATATTCGGTATCTTTAGTATTTCTCTATCATGTTAATGTAAAAAGTCTTAAAACCTATTGATATTATTCAGAGATTTGCATTGACTATTAATTTGTAGATATTACAGGTAGTATTATTGATCCAAATACTCATGAACCCACGACATGTTCTCTTCCAGCTCACTTTTGCTTCAACCCAAAAAAGAATGTTAATAACATTTTGTCTCTGTGCCCTCCAAAAATAAGACTTGAAAAAATTGATTCAATAGCTACAGATAAGAATTATAGACAATCGTCACTTATAACATTTAGAAAAGGTGCATCAACGAAAAAGAATGATCCTTTTGTTTACATGAGAAGTCATTATCTTTGATGATATTTCACTCTAATTACTTCTCTTCCTATTAACACATGCATCAGAAAAAAAACGTGTATGCGTGTGATGAGATAAATTACTCTCGTGATATTATATGAAACAATTATATTGTAAGTGGAAAACTAAATCAACAAATAAATCAATTATATAAATTACTCAAATGAAAAGAAGCGAGAACATTAAATAAATTTGACAACAAAGTGTTATATAAGTCTTTCTCTCCATCATCGATTAATCTCATCTTCCTCAATCAGCTTGACTGTATTTGTAAGAGCTGTAGATGTACATATATATGTTAGTGACAGAATTTCACAAAAACAAATACACGCATCAGAAGAATAAACAAGAAATCTATAATTAGTACATGTTAAATAACAATATCGATAAAAAATCGTATTATCATCCCAACATTTTCAGTGCCTCTGAAACTCAACAATAATTTTCATGCTTATAAAATGTTAACAATAAAATCGTCAAATGATACATTTTACTAGGATTTTAACATTGTGTATTAAAAACCTACAAAACCCAACAAAGTATCACTATTTTCACGCATTTTCAACCGTAAATTAAATAGGAAGAATCGTGAAGTTGTATAAGCCTTTTCCTTACTCAACCGGAGTCGTTGCAATATAGTACCACTCCGTCTCTGCTCTTTCTACCCAAATTGACTTTTTGACTCGTATTTGGGTCACTTTGACCGGGTGATTTGGATTGCAAAATAGTACGATTTTTTGATAAATTTTTAACCGTATTATAGAGAAACCTTTACTCTACAACACTATGAAAAATTATCGAAAATTTGCATCGGTGTGGTACTCAAATCAACGGGTCAAAGTGACCAAGTGAATAGTGGAAAAAGTCAAATTGGGTAGAAAGAGCAGAGACAGAGTGGTATGTTGTATGTACCTGCAAACAACCATACCCAAACATCTTGTACATATTTTGGCAAGTAAATACGGATATAGTTCTACACATTTCGATAGAGTCAAGTAAAAGAAAACAACCATACCTATCAAATCGTACAAAAACATTCTTACGTTGTATGTATCTGCAAAATCCAACAAAATACAACAAAAATTTGATATGTGTTACAGTTGATATTCCTTGTTGAGTGATGAATGAACAACATAAAGAGTAGTTAGAAAAGAAAGAACGAATAGAATGGATGAATAGAATGAGATGTGGACGGACAAAGATCCTAATATACTTTGTAAGCAACAAAACCAACTTTCGGAGTACAAATTATGAAAGCGGCTGAAACGGTCAAATAGTAACTGAATTAAATGCTAAATGATTACTCCATTGAAATAACTAAAATGTTAAAATAATAACTAAATTAAATTCTAACAATTACTTCTTATAACTTGGAATATGGTCATTATTAGCGAAGGGTATTTTTGGGAAAACCAAAAATGTAGGAAACAGAGAAAACATTTTAGGTGTTAAACACTTTGACCCTCTTCACCTTTTTATAGTAGTAGAGATAAAGTGTCTAGCACTTGTTGGTGCTAGCAGGTGGAGTTTTATTCCTAATTGTCCTTTTCAGGCGGAGAACGAAGAGGATGTTTCCCACGATAAAAATCTTGTGCTTCGGGTCTGTTACTTGTTACAAACTATTAGATTAGTTCTGCGTTTAAATTTTATACTGCTCCATCTACAATATCTTTATGCAGTTCCTAAATTTATAATAGATTTTTTCCTTTAGTGTTCCTATCACTCGATCGATCAAATTGTACTAAAGAACTGTTCACATTGGCTGTACGATTGTTGTCTTTAATTGTGTAGCGTAGTGTCGCGAATTGGGGGTGTATAGGAGCAGACACACTCATACTCTCGTGGTACACATTCTACGCATGTGCTCTACCCTCTTCCAACCTTATATGCCCCCAAATATTATAGTGAACCAAACCAATCGCTTCCTGTTCTATTTTGTCAATACTCAGAAAGTGGAGTTTCTTTTGCTTGGATTTAGAAAAAGCTTCATATTAATAATTGTCTACAGTGCTTACAACTGGCAACACTTGGCTCAAGCACCTCAACTTAACATCATATAAGTTAGTCAACCTTTGATGCCATTTTCATGCGCATATGGGTGCAAACTTGAGAGTGCTTCATATTACAAGACTATTCATAGGCCGCAATAGATAAAGTCCATTCACTTTGGACCCTTCTCCCAAGATATTTTTAGAATGAGAAGCTTAAATTTGAAATTTCTCTGCATCACGCTCAAAATAGCATTGTTCCAAATGTGGCAATTGTCATTGATATAAAATAAAACTTGAACTCAATAATGCACAAAACTATTTGAAACTTGAGTGTAGGAGTTAACTGTAGATCTCCTGTATGAGTGAATCTTATCATTTTTCCATTTAGAAAACACACACAAGTATCAGTTGTGGAGTGCAGATTATGTAAAAGATTCAAGTCATGACACATGTGAATTGGGGGGGGGGGGGACAATCAACGTTCCAACTTCGATGAGCTAAATTATAATCTTCAGAAGAGGTATGGAGACTATAAGAACTCACAACTCCACCGAAAAAATGCTATCCATGGACCGAATCACCTTTGGTGTGTTGGTGAATAGGACTCTGAGGCTGAGAAGACACTGGACTTGAATTTGTGTCACTAGACACGACACCCCCCCAGAGAGACTGAGAAGGGAGTTTTATCCAAACCTGAACCAATGTTTGAGGCATCATCAACAACCACATAATGTGCCTGTATTTATTTTTGCTCGCTTTTAAGTTTTATGGCTACTCATGCATCTTCCAAAACTTCGATTTTATATGACCATCACCTTTACAATGGTGACATGTAAGGTTATACCTAAAATTGCCCTGAACTTAACCCATTCGACCTCCATCTTTTTGTTGATAACCTGAATTATTCCCACCTAAATTATGTCATGCATTTCCATCAGGTACACTGTAAGACTACCCATAAGAGTACATTGTCATCGTGGGCACAATAGGTCCACTAACACTAATGGTACCCTGCATTTAATGTTGCACAACTTTGACAAAGACCAGGTTAAGGCTAGGTAACGAATCCACAAGCAACATCTTATCTCTTACAGATGTTTATCCAACTTGTAAACCCATCAAAAACTGCATATTTTGCTCTTGTTGATGCTTATTGTGCTGCATTCCGAGAACATTACAAGTACAACTATGTATCGTACCACACGAACATACATGTTTATCTGTGTAGTTCTTCAATTCATCCTATTATGTATTGATCCTTGTAAATTAAATAAGCACACTCGTAGCTCCTTACTAATTTACCTATAGCAATACTAAACTGAAAAACCTTTTGTAAATTTTTATGAGAAAATGTTCTACTGAATCAGCCCTATTTCCCTAGCTGTGTTATAATAGACTATGCTAGAAACAATTTATTTGCAAATAGAATTCAACAATCAGGATATAACCATCATGTCACAACGTTTCCACATTGGATACAAATTCGAGACTTGATCATGCTCACCAATAGCACCTGTCACAAAATCTAGCTTATTTTTAGCTTCAAGAGCCACAATCCTGCCTGGATCGACAACACATATTAAAAATTCATCAATTAAGACTTGAGAAACCAAAGCCATACCTAGAGATTTAGAATTAGGAAGAAAATTCGGAGAGGATCCATCCACCCCACTTCTCGATCCAAAATCTCTAGCAACTCATGTTGGGAATTAATGCATCACCATCTTCCAGCGCCATATATTGACATCAAAACAGAGGTGATGATATAGATGGGTCTGCAAAAGCAACCCTAATCTAGCAACGAGATAGCTACGCGAAGAGAAGTTCCCGACGAACACGAAATCGGGCTTTGATACCATATTGAAGAAAATGAAGAAGATCGAAAAGTTGTTGAAGTCGATAATGAAAACCGTTACAGCCAAAAGTGCTTATCTCAACAATTGGAAAGATGACAGTTGGAAATGAAATAATTGAGACACATAACTAGTTTCACCTTTAACAAGCGAATCAACTCATGTCACATAAGCTAATGCGTTGTCAATGTCAGCTAACTGATACTTGAGTGAAACGGTGTTGTCATAGGATAAAACGACACCGATCTACTTAATTTAGCCACTTATTTTCAAATAAACATAGACTAAATAGAAATTGCAGGCTAGGGATTCAAGTATCAACATTTCCAATAATCAGGTACAAGAGTAGTTCTTCGCCATGAGACAAAGATCATTCTTCTTGTGCATAGTAAGGCCAGGCAACACATCTGTGTCAATATTTTCTCTAGTCATCCCATTTGGTAGTCCCCAATCGAATAAGTATAGAAGATTGGATAGCACCAGCTCATATGTTGGAATGGCCAAATTCAACCCAGGACACATTCTCCTCCCAGATCCAAAAGGAATTAAACCGTAATCATTTCCTCTTATGTCGATTGTGCTATCCAAAAATCTTTCTGGATTGAAATCTTCAGGATTTTCCCAAACTTCAGAGTCCCTTTGAATGGCCCAAATGTTCAACAAGACAAGTGTTTTGGGAGAAACTTCATAACCATTAAAGACACACTTATCTGTTGTTTCTCGATGCACGACCCCAGCAGGAGGATACAGTCTAAAAACTTCCTTTATAACAACTTTGAGATAAACAAATTGATGCAGATCATCTTCATCCACAACACCCTTCGTTCCTATTGCCATTCTAACTTCTTGTTGAACTTTGACCATTACTCTAGGATGTTTTACTAGCATGGTCATGACCCAAATGGAGATGTTTGCACTTGTCCCTGTTCCACCAATAAAAATATCCTGCTACCATTCAGAATGTTAGCTTGCGAAAGTGCAATGTTTGAGATATGTGTTGTGTAATTAATGAGCTAGCAAGCATTTACATGATCACTATATTTCCATTTATGTATCCGATCTCGTCAAATATTATGTCACGACTTTTTTTTTTTTTTTGCAAACATGTTCCCACTTGTGTTTTGTACAAAAGAAAATCCATTCGGTTTAGTTTTTCTTTCTCCCCCGTGTGTTCCGAATTTCCTTTGGATTTGCTAAAAAGGTAAATAACAAAATCTTATCAAATTTTAAAAATCTACAAAATCTTTTGGACAACCCACACATTTCACTTGAAATAGGATTAGGCTAGAGGTTTTAATGTATTTTAACGATAGTTGTATAATCGCTTTAGTCATTTCACGCTAGATGGTTGATATACAATTGTGTCAGTATTATCCGCCCCCAGATTGCAGGATCCTCTCATTTTACCACCCCCTTTCCCAATATGAATGCAGTCAACACTTCTTTTGTCTTACACTTCCGGTAAAATATTCTCATCAATAAAAGTAAGAAGACCACCATCCCAGCCATAACCATCATGGTATCCCAGATTCCGGTGAAACCAAAAACAAAATGCGCACGTAACACCTAAAATGAGGGAGCAAAAACCCAATACCCTAAACCCATAAGCACAAACATAAATAAATATTTCCCTTCGTTTCCTCTATCTTTTTTTCTTTTACGGTCCAGTGTAGGTGCAATTCTAAGCTGCTCATAGAGCAAAATCACACGTTGTGCTCCTCAGGTTTTGACATGTATAACGAAAGTGGTATGAGTGGAAGAGAGAAAATATCCAAATATGATTATGTTTTTTTACTTTAATAAGAGTGGTGAACCTTACTGGACATAGGTGTAAGCTAATGAATGGTGTAGAGCACCACATGCCATGCCGACATGGTGCTCTTGGAGAAACTAAATATTTCTTGCAGTGCAGTTAGTGTTTGGTTATATTGTTTTTACTGAAGGTGATTGCAACTTGGCGAGGCAGTAGGACAATTTTAGAAGAAATTAGGGCATCATGAATGTTTTGGAAAGCAGGGGGGTGGGTTATAAAGAATTCGGTAATGATATTGCTATACTTTTTAAAACACTAAGTACTTACCGACAAGAAAACCTCACTTATGTACGGAGACATGTTATCAAGATTGTTATCAAGCAAGATTTAGTCTTCTAAAAAAAAATCAAGATTTATTTTATTTATTAATGACGAAAGTCGTCAAGATAAATTGAAGACATGTAACATAAATTGAGGAAATTGTTTTCTCACATAAATGCAAAACAATTACATAAAAAAGTTAGTACTTTACTCTCTGTATGGTCCTTTTGAAAAAGAAAAAAACAATAGGGAGACATTGAGACACGTACCATTAAAACTGCTTTGATATGGTCCAAGGTGATATCAATGGGAGCTGAAGGGTCGTTCCTCAACTGAAGCAACGCATCTACAAAATCGTGTTCCCTCGGTTCAGGCCTCCGTGAAGTACTCAAGTGTTCCTCTATGACTTGATCATAAAACAACTCCAGTTCCTCAAATATCTTTTCAAGCTTTGAAAACTTTCCGGTGAGTATGTCGACCCAACTCAACACTGGAAAATAATCCGAGAAAAAGAAGCTTCCCACCATATTCTCGGTGTCAAGTAAAACTTTTCTAACCTTCTGTCTCTGGTCTCCCTCTCCATCGCCGCCATACCTGGTACCAAAAGCTGTCCTACACGTTAAAGTGTTTGTAAAAGAAATCAAGTATTGACTTACGTTAACTGGTTCCGATGAATCAGCCAGTAATGCTATATTCTTCATCGTACTCGAAACCTCAGCTTCTCTCACACCCCGGAAGGACTGGATAATTTTGTTGCTCAAGAAACCGTTTAGGTAAATCTTCTTCATCTCTCTCCAGTAATCATTGTAGGGTGAGAAAGTAAGGTTTAGGCCCTTGTGCGATAGCTTTTGCTGACCGATAAAGGTTGGCCTGCCAGAAAATGTCTGGTCATGCATTGTTACAATATCTTTCAGAATTTTGGAGGAAGAAACAACGACTGTTTGACGAGTGCCCAGCTGAAGAGACATGAAAGCGCCATGTGTTTTGGCGAGTTGAGATAGTTTGATGTGTGGTGCTGAGTTACAAATCTGGTGCAAGTTTCCAATAAACGGAAGACCTGCTGGACCAGGTGGACGAAGAATCATTCGTTGACGTAGAAGAAACATGAGGAGAATCGGAAGAGCTAGAAGAGAAATGAAAATGAACATGGTATGTTTGTGGAACAGTTGGTAAACAAGTGATCTCTAGGCTTTGGATGAATTATCGTTTGCAATGCGATCATAATATAGACACATCAATCATTTTACTGATTTCTTTTAAGGGCATAAGACATATTCCACCCTCAGATTATCGATTAAATACATCTTGCCCTCTGATTTATTGATAAATACTTTTTTGCACCCTTGTCAGTGGATGTACGGTGGACAAATACCACACTTTTGTTACAATTCGTTAGTGGATGGGTGCAAACTGACTTTTCGTGACCATTTTACCCTTACAAATTGCGGACAACTAACAGTATTTTTTTATTTATTATTGAATTCATCATGTTCTTGATTTTCTTGGTGTTCTTGAGCACCACATCCACTGCCATCACACCACCAGCACTACCAACACAACCACCAAATTCCCACACCAACACCACCAAATGCTTTCAAAGATTTACAATCAATAAAATTTCAAAGATTTACGGACATAGAAATCGTTGAACTTCTGGAGCTCCACCCTGAGAATCCTGACGAACAATTCCTGGAGGTCGAGCACCGGAGGGAGGGTTGGATCGTCGGCGGCGGGGGCGGTAGCGAAGTGTTTGAGGAGCTTCTTTAAGGGCTTGTAACGGAGGAACTTGTCTCTCCACTCAGGTAGGGTTTCCTCGAGGTGGATCCGAAACTCCTTGCCCAATTTCATAACCAGAGAGTCCTCGTCTTCATCGTCGACTGATTCTGATGATGATTACAGCGAGCACAACAAAGTAAATAAACGCTCCATTTCCCAGAGAATTCACTCAGGTAGCTAGGATGCAATCAGATTAATTTTTTGTTGGTGTTGGTATTGGCGAGGATCTGTTGAGGCCGCTGGGAGGCTCTAGAGGCGGAGCCTCTACGGCGACGGATATGAAGGTGAAGAAGAGAGGGAAGGAGAGATCGAGTGAGATTTTGGAGAGACAGAGAGAGAGATGGATACCCGATGGTGGAGAGAGAGAGGGGGCTGCTAGGTTAGAAATGGGAGGAGAAGGAGAAGAAATGGTATAGTGGTGTAATTTCCTTAAATCTTGAGAATAATTTTATCCTTTTACCCCTCCGTTAGTGTGGTGTTAGTTTTTAATTCGGACGAGGGTACAAAAATATATTTATCGATAAATTATGGGGCAAAATTTATTTAATCGATAGTTCAAGGGTGGAAAATCTGTTTTACCCTTCGTTTAAACATAGTAACGTTCCATCACTGTCATGCCAACATAATGCCAAAACAACATTATTGTTTCGTTTAATTTTCCATTGTTAGTTAGGTGTGGATGATTTAAAGAACATCAATATGTACCGTCAGTTAGAGCAACTCCAAGAGATGGAGGATTAAAATTTATCCTTGGACTAAATTTGATCCGGAAGCAAAATTTGTTCCTCCACTTTGTTGCTTGAGCTCCAACAGTGAGAAGCAAAAATTATCCTTAAACCAAATTATTGTATTTTATTACTTTTTGTTATTATTATTAATTAATTATATTTCTATATTAATTAGTCTTAAGTAACTAAGTAATGTTTATTTAAAAAAATTGTATGTAATTAATATAATATTATAATCATTTACTTAAAATACTTAATTTTTTTTAAAAAAAAATATTTAGTTTTTTATCACTACTTCCTTCTGCTATTTTTCAACGGTCATATTTCAATACATATATTCTAACACCATTTTCATGTTTTTTATGTTTGAAATTGAGGGTGGAATTAATTTTTGATTAAAAATCAGTTTTTTATGTTATGCTCCTATGAAAAGTAAGTCCCAGATTTTGTCCTACATTTCATTGTCCTTGGTTTTGCTCCAGCAGATGCTCCTTCTGCTGGAGCTGTGTTTTCCCTGATGTGGAGCAGTTTTTGGTTCAAATGGTGGTTTGCTCCTTCTGTTGGAGTTGCTCTTAGGGTGGGTTTGAATTCAACTTCATATATTTGAAGTTGTCTAAAAAGATTGTGTGAAAAATGTACGTGACACAAAAGTTAATGACAAAAGATGTATAGATCTGATAAAAATAATTACTGTTGTAAAAAAGTCAGTGATGTGACAATTTAATTGTTTAGTGATAGTTATAAAAATGCTCTTTTGTAAAAAAAAAATAAGTGATGTTACAATTGATTGTTAAGGACATTATTATCATTTGCATGTTTGTGGAAAAAAAAAAAAAAAAACTAATCAAACTCAACTTTTTTATTTCCCTCATTTTGCATTAGAAGCCAAAAGCTAAAAATTTATCAAGAAATGTCGATACCAAACCTTTGCTTCAAGTTCAAAAAGCAAAAACTTTTGCTTTTGGATTAAAAAATAAAAAATAAACAGATACCAAACCCACCCTTAGGTACCCACGGCAAAAGGAACATGTGTTTATTTCATATTCCACTGTTACTTAGGTGTGGACGATAAAAGAAGATATATAAAAGTATGGTCGCTATACACACTGCAATTTCTTATTGGTTCGAACTCTAGTAATAATCTCTTGCTAAATCCAGTAACAAGTTGTTGGTCTTACGTTAATAATAACAATATTCGTCGAAGTCTAGTCAGCTGTCCGTGGAGTCGGTATTATCACCAGCCACAGATTTGTTTCTATAGGATTGTTTTAAGCAATTGGGGATGTTTATTGTAACGATCTAGTCAGCTGTCCATTGGAGTCAGTATTATCACGTGCCACAGATTTGTTTCTATAGAGTTGTTTTCAGCAACTTGGGATGTGTATTTTAACGAATTCCTCAACAATATCATAAACGTATGTTTCATTTTTTGTCTATTCATTGGGCAATATAAGACAGATAATTATATTTTTGTTTTTTTAAGCAATTATTTTTTCGTCAACCGGGTTTGACCTTATGCAGGGGCTTTTAGGGTTAGTTTGGAAATTCTGTGCGGTGCTAGAAAGCTGCTGTGTGAAAACACTGTTGAAAAGCTACTATGATTTTTTGATAAAATGTTGTTTGGTGAATATTAAGTAAAAGCTGCTGTGAATATTGATTTAGTAATTTTGTGTTTGGTAAAATTAACTGTAAACTTGTTGTGAGAGGGTAAAAAAAATGACACTTATCAATTTCATAAAAATAACTATTGTTATTTTTAAAAATTGTAAGGTTAAAATCGGATGTAGATAAATTAGTCAAAATCACTTTCTGGAAAAGCATCTCTCCCCTTGCTTTCTGAAAACTGTTGTGGGACAGCAAAACTGTCCAAAAAAACAAAAAAAAATATTTTTACCAAACACAATAAAACTGCTTCTGTTGTCGGAAAGCAGCTGTGCTGGCAGCAGAAGCATTCCTAAATTGGCCCTTAATGATCTACCACTTGAGCTACCTAGCTCCATATTTTTGTTTTATTTGAGAGCTGAAATATTTATGGCTGGTTTTGGTGATAAATTTTTAGATATTATCTGTAGAAAAAGTTAGCTTCTACTCATGCAAAAAGGATGAGTTTTGAACCCCTAGTTTTGTAGAAAAGTGATGGCCCATACTGGGTTACTATCTAGCCACACCCCTTTGTTTGGAATTGACAATCCAAACTTTTCAAACTCGTGACCTACTTTGTTCGATGAACAATAGCTATAGGTAAAAAATAATTACTTCTAATCGATCAGAAAAGGATATTATATCGCAGAGCACATCTCCGTTTTCTGACACGTCTCGTTGGATCCCTTTCCTGTTGTTGAGGGCATCGATAATTGTTTGACGTTTGACTCGATAATGAGTTTATGCATCCCGCAATCCCAAGCTAGCTTAATTCCATCCTTAATAGCTAGAGTTTTGGCTTCAAGAGCGGACGAGGCTGTTGGAAATGAGGACGCGACAGTAAGGAGGAGATGGCCCTGACTGTTTCGCAGAACGAGCCCCCTGCAGCCATTTCTTCGAACGCAATCCAAGCTGCACCAGTGTGTTCTTTGACAAATTTTGGATCTGGCGGTCGATATGTCTCCGGTGGCACTGGGACAATACTAGCAGAGTCTGCATGAGTCACCTGATTCTTCGGTTGAGTGATGATATAATTAATGGCTTGCACCATTTCTCTGCTCCTTGAGCACTATTTTGAAAACCGCCAAATTTCTGCTTCTCCATAGACTCCACATGATGACGCATAAAATTTTGCGATCGGAAACTGTCAGCTTTGAGAAAATCTTTGGAATCCAAATAGAAAATATTACCGGCTCTCATGTGCATGAAATAAGCGCCCAAGAAGTGATTTCAAATGGAGATGGCGAGTGCGTAATTCATAAAGTGATGGGTATCAGCTTCACACTGACTTTTACAAATCGGGCAACCCACATAAATATCACCTTTGAATTTACAAATTTTGTTCCTTGTGACTAGAGAATCTTTTGTTGCCCTCCATACAGTGTTTTCACTCTAGGACGAACTTTAGTCTTTAAAATGATATTGAAAGCTCATAGTCGTGCCAGAAAAAGAGCAACCATTCCTCGCTTGATCTTATGTATTCTGATCAAAGAATAACCGAGGTAGCGCAATAATCTCCATTGGCGGTGCAATGCCATATTCGGGAATTAGCAGCTGGAACCTGCGATATAGCCACCTTGAGTATCTCTGAGATTTTCGAGGCCACACCCTTCTTGGTAAGCAATTCAGTGTTCTACGTCTGGTCATGTAATATGAAATTAGATTCCTGCATATTCACCACAGCGCAAGGGGCACAATTGGATGGAACAAGGGTGCTCTCTTGATTCATGGATCCCGCTTGATTTGTATGTTACTTCCGTCGCCGACCTTCCACCTCAGCCCACTAAGGACGAGGCTTTGCAGCTCAGAATTGATCTTCATTCATAAGATCAATTATTTTGTGAAGCTGCACTCAAAATGTTTGTGTTAGGGTAATATTTATGCTTAAACACTCTGTTTACCAACGTGTTGGTTGTAAGAAGCCTCCAAAATTGTTTTGGAAGGAGAAAACTGTTGAATACTTCGAGGTTCCCAAAGAAAATGCCGCATTCGTCATTCGGGTTTTTGAGTGAATCGCATGCAATCCAATTACCTCCTTTCTGGGAATCATGTTTCCCAAAAAGAACTTCCAGACGGGAGTTTGAAGCAGCTCATACTATAGACCGAAACCGATTGAACGACCGCTTTGAACAGAATTATCTACCGGCAAAAGACAGCTGGTTCTCTTACCATCCTCTCAGCTTGTTTTCAAATTTTTCAACAAGGTTTCCAAACCTAACAATTTTCCTTCTTCTTATGGACGTGGATAACCCGAAGTATCTCTCGTGACTTGCAGCCTCTTGGACTTCGAGAAGGTTACAAAACCCACTCTTGTCATGAGCTTAAACATTGGAGGAGAAAACAATAACAAATTTGGCTAAGCCTACCTTTTGGCAAGACGCTACCTAGTAACGATGTAGGAGGGTGTTAAATAAAGCAATCTCTTCGGGCGAGGCCTTAAAAAAAACCTTACTGTCATCTGCGAAGAAATTGTGAGAGATAATTTCCCCATGCGAAGCACTACTACCTGAAAGCTTCATTTCCTGAACCGCTCTTGAAAGTTCTTGTGAAAGGGTCTCGCAAACGAATAGAAATAAATAAGGGGACAACGGGCAACCTTGCCACAGACCCCGCTCAGGCACTACCCCATTTTGGCAGTAGAGATGCACTCGTGGATGTGACTGATCCACCGATGACTGAACCCCATTGTTGCCAAAGTTGAATCTAGAAAGCGCCATTCAACTCTATCATAAGGTTTTGTCATATCAAGTTTAACGGCCATGTACCATGTCTTCCCTTTCTTTCTTGTCATCGTGGGCACAATAGGTCCACTAACACTAATGGTACCCCGCATTTA
Source organism: Linanthus parryae (assembly GCA_023055425.1). Lineage (NCBI taxonomy): Eukaryota > Viridiplantae > Streptophyta > Magnoliopsida > Ericales > Polemoniaceae > Linanthus > Linanthus parryae. The sequence goes on from JALGPY010000007.1 coordinate 44,266,177, forward strand.
ATGTTGCACAACTTTGACAAAGACCAAGTTAAGGGTAGGTAACGAATCCACAAGCAACATCTTATCTCTTACAGATGTTTATCCAACTTGTAAACCCATCAAAAACTGCATATTTTGCTCTTGTTGATGCTTATTGTGCTGCATTCCGAGAACATTACAAGTACAACTATGTATCGTACCACACGAACATACATGTTTATCTGTGTAGTTCTTCAATTCATCCTATTATGTATTGATCCTTGTAAATTAAATAAGCACACTCGTAGCTCCTTACTAATTTACCTATAGCAATACTAAACTGAAAAACCTTTTGTAAATTTTTATGAGAAAATGTTCTACTGAATCAGCCCTATTTCCCTAGCTGTGTTATAATAGACTATGCTAGAAACAATTTATTTGCAAATAGAATTCAACAATCAGGATATAACCATCATGTCACAATGTTTCCACATTGGATACAAATTCGAGACTTGATCATGCTCACCAATAGCACCTGTCACAAAATCTAGCTTATTTTTAGCTTCAAGAGCCACAATCCTGCCTGGATCGACAACACATATTAAAAATTCATCAATTAAGACTTGAGAAATCAAAGCCATACCTAGAGATTTAGAATTAGGAAGAAAATTCGGAGAGGATCCATCCACCCCACTTCTCGATCCAAAATCTCTAGCAACTCATGTTGGGAATTAATGCATCACCATCTTCCAGCGCCATATATTGACATCAAAACAGAGGTGATGATATAGATGGGTCTGCAAAAGCAACCCTAATCTAGCAACGAGATAGCTACGCGAAGAGAAGTTCCCGACGAACACGAAATCGGGCTTTGATACCATATTGAAGAAAATGAAGAAGATCGAAAAGTTGTTGAAGTCGATAATGAAAACCGTTACAGCCAAAAGTGCTTATCTCAACAATTGGAAAGATGACAGTTGGAAATGAAATAATTGAGACACATAACTAGTTTCAGCTTTAACAAGCGAATCAACTCATGTCACATCAGCTAATGCGTTGTCAATGTCAGCTAACTGATACTTGAGTGAAACGGTGTTGTCATGGGATAAAACGACACCGATCTACTTAATTTAGCCACTTATTTTCAAATAAACATAGACTAAATAGAAATTGCAGGCTAGGGCTTCAAGTATCAACATTTCCAATAATCAGGTACAAGAGTAGTTCTTCGCCATGAGACAAAGATCATTCTTCTTGTGCATAGTAAGGCCAGGCAACACATCTGTGTCAATATTTTCTCTAGTCATCCCATTTGGTAGTCCCCAATCGAATAAGTATAGAAGATTGGATAGCACCAGCTCATATGTTGGAATGGCCAAATTCAACCCAGGACACATTCTCCTCCCAGATCCAAAAGGAATTAAACCGTAATCATTTCCTCTTATGTCGATTGTGCTATCCAAAAATCTTTCTGGATTGAAATCTTCAGGATTTTCCCAAACTTCAGAGTCCCTTTGAATGGCCCAAATGTTCAACAAGACAAGTGTTTTGGGAGAAACTTGGTAACCATTAAAGACACACTTATCTGTTGTTTCTCGATGCACGACCCCAGCAGGAGGATACAGTCTAAAAACTTCTTTTATAACAGCTTTGAGATAAACAAATTGATGCAGATCATCTTCATCCACAACACCCTTCGTTCCTATTGCCATTCTAACTTCTTGTTGAACTTTGACCATTACTCTAGGATGTTTTACTAGCATGGTCATGACCCAAATGGAGATGTTTGCACTTGTCCCTGTTCCACCAATAAAAATATCCTGCTACCATTCAGAATGTTAGCTTGCGAAAGTGCAATGTTTGAGATATGTGTTGTGTAATTAATGAGCTAGCAAGCATTTACATGATCACTATATTTCCATTTATGTATCCGATCTCGTCAAATATTATGTCACGACTTTTTTTTTTGCAAACATGTTCCGACTTGTGTTTTGTACAAAAGAAAATCCATTCGGTTTAGTTTTTCTTTCTCCCCCGTGTGTTCTGAATTTCCTTTGGATTTGCTAAAAAGGTAAATAACAAAATCTTATCAAATTTTAAAAATCTACAAAATCTTTTGGACAACCCACACATTTCACTTGAAAGAGGATTAGGCTAGAGGTTTTAATGTATTTTAACGATACTTGTATAATCGCTTTAGTCATTTCACGCTAGATGGTTGATATACAATTGTGTCAGTATTATCCGCCCCCGATTGCAGGATCCTCTCATTTTACCACCCCCTTTCCCAATATGAATGCAATCAACACTTCTTTTGTCTTACACTTCCGGTAAAATATTCTCATCAATAAAAGTAAGAAGACCACCATCCCAGCCATAACCATCATGGTATCCCAGATTCCGGTGAAACCAAAAACAAAATGCGCACGTAACACCTAAAATGAGGGAGCAAAAACCCAATACCTTAAACCCATAAGCACAAACATAAATAAATATTTCCCTTCGTTTCCTCTATCTTTTTTTCTTTTACGGTCCAGTGCAGGTGCAATTCTAAGCTGCTCATAGAGCAATATCACACGTGGTGCTCCTCAGGTTTTGACATGTATAACGAAAGTGGTATGAGTGGAAGAGAGAAAATGTCCAAATATGATTATGTTTTTTTACTTTAATAAGAGTGGTGAACCTTACTGGACATAGGTGTAAGCTAATGAATGGTGTACAGCACCACATGCCATGCCGACATGGTGCTCTTGGAGAAACTAAATATTTCTTGCAGTGCAGTTAGTGTTTGGATATGTTGTTTTTACTGAAGGTGATTGCAACTTGGCGAGGCAGTAGGACAATTTTAGAAGAAATTAGGGCATCATGAATGTTTTGGAAAGCAGGGGGTGGGTTATAAAGAATTCGGTAATGATATTGCTATACTTTTTAAAACACTAAGTACTTACCGACAAGAAAACTCACTTATGTACTGAGACATGTTATCAAGATTGTTATCAAGCAAGATTTAGTCTTCTAAAAAAAAAATCAAGATTTATTTTATTTATTAATGACGAAAGTCGTCAAGATAAAATGAAGACATGTAACATAAATTGAGGAAATTGTTTTCTCACATAAATGCAAAACAATTACATAAAAAAGTTAGTACTTTACTCTCTGTATGGTCCTTTTGAAAAAGAAAAAAACAATAGGGAGACATTGAGACACGTACCATTAAAACTGCTTTGATATGGTCCAAGGTGATATCAATGGGAGCTGAAGGGTCGTTCCTCAACTGAAGCAACGCATCTACAAAATCGTGTTCCCTCGGTTCAGGCCTCCGTGAAGTACTCAAGTGTTCCTCTATGACTTGATCATAAAACAACTCCAGTTCCTCAAATATCTTTTCAAGCTTTGAAAACTTTCCGGTGAGTATGTCGACCCAACTCAACATTGGAAAATAATCCGAGAAAAAGAAGCTTCCCACCATATTCTCGGTGTCAAGTAAAACTTTTCTAACCTTCTGTCTCTGGTCTCCCTCTCCATCGCCGCCATACCTGGTACCAAAAGCTGTCCTACACGTTAAAGTGTTTGTAAAAGAAATCAAGTATTGACTTACGTTAACTGGTTCCGATGAATCAGCCAGTAATGCTATATTCTTCATCGTACTCGAAACCTCAGCTTCTCTCACACCCCGGAAGGACTGGATAATTTTGTTGCTCAAGAAACCGTTTAGGTAAATCTTCTTCATCTCTCTCCAGTAATCATTGTAGGGTGTTGATTCAAGCTCAAAACTCAGAAATGGAGAAAGAAGAAGAAGAAGAAGAGAAGGGAAAGTTTCAGCTGAAGAAGCTTTTCAATCCATTTCTTACTGCAAAAGAAAACCACACCGAGGCTTTATATGACCTCACTAACGGCAGGACACCACCAGCCAATTAGAGAAGGACACCTGGCCAATTACAACTTAATGATAGATACTAAATACTACTAAATACTGGGGTAGAAATGAAAATACATAAAACCTAACAATAACATAAAATACGGTATGGGACTCATAGTTTAACACCCCCCCTCAAGTTGGACAGGGCTTAACTAGAACTGCCAACTTGCTGATCAAATTTTGAAACACAGGAGCTGAAAGAGCCTTGGTGAGAAAGTCTGCAAGCTGGAGAGGTCCTGGAACATGGCTGAGCTGAATTGTCTTGGCTTGAACAAGGTCTCTGACAGAGTGACAATCCATCTCTATGTGCTTAGTGCGTTCATGAAAGATAGGATTGCTAGCTATATGAATAGCTGAGCTGCTATCACAAAATAAGCTGGGAGGATCAGAAAGATGGATATGCAGTTCTTGAAGTAAAGAGAGTACCCACTGAAGTTCACAAGCAGTTGAACAGATCCCTCTATACTCAGCTTCAGCAGAACTATGAGACACAACTTTCTGTTTCTTTGATTTCCATGAGATGAGAGATTTCCCCAGAAAAATCAGGTATCCAGTGGTGGATCTTCTGGTGTCAAGACAACCTCCCCAATCAGAATCAGAGTAGGCTGTGATATGAAGGTCTTTAGTGCTTGAAAAACAAAGACCAAGATCAATTGTCCCTCTCAAATATCTGAGCACATAATGGAGAGCAAGCTGGTGTTCAATAGTTGGTGCAGATATGTATTGAGAGAGCTTGTGCACTGAATATGTTAGATCAGGCCTGGAGTTGCATAAATAGAGGAGTTTACCAACTAATTTCCTGTATTTTGTGGCACCTTCTTCTGTCAATGCTTCACCTGAGACTGCACTGAGATGGCAACTAGGTAGCATTGGTGAAGAAGTGGGCTTACAATCCAGAAAACCAAATTCTTGTAGAATACCATGAGCAAAATTTTGCTGACTCATGAACAACCCAGAAACAGTTCTGCAAAATTCAAAACCCAGAAAATAATGCAGATCTCCAAGATCTTTGAGTTTAAACCTCTCATCCAGCAAAACTTTGAAAGAATTTATCTCAGCTTTGTGATTACCAACCAGTAGTATATCATCAACATATAACAATAGTAGAAGAAAACTACTACTATTGTTCTTCAAAAACAAAGTATAATCACTCCTGCATTGTAAGAAACCAAGCTGCAGAAGAGTACCAGAAAACTTTGAAAACCATTGTCTTGAAGCTTGTTTCAATCCATACAGAGCCTTCTTGAGTAGGCAAACTGGATTTCTGATGTTTTTAGGAGCTGAGTAGCCTTCTGGGAGCTTCATATAAACCTGTTCAGAGAGTTCTCCATGAAGAAAGGCATTATTAACATCCATTTGAACTATATACCACCCATGCATTATAGCAAGTGCCAAAACACATTTCAATGTAGGCAACTTTGCCACTGGAGAAAATGTCTCAGAGTAGTCAATTCCTTCAGTTTGAGTGTACCCTTTTGCCACTAGTCTTGCCTTGTGTCTTTCTAAAGTGCCATCTGCCTTGTATTTGGTTTTGAAAACCCATTTGCATCCCACTATTTTCTGATTGTTTGGAGCTGAGACTATATCCCAGGTACCATTAAGCTCAAGAGCTTGAAGTTCATTGCTAACAGCAATTTTCCATTCATCAAATTGAGAAGCTTCATCATATGTAAGTGGCTCTATAGGACAGATGGTGTTTGTATTTGAGGAAGAGAGTAAAATTTTCTTTGATCTGGGTTTGGTGAGAACAAAATCTTTCAAATGTGAAGGTGGCTTTGACACTCTATTTGATGTCCTAGTAGGATTCAATACTGGTGAAGGGACATTAGTAGGTGGTAACATTTGTGGTGGAGAAGCTATTGGTTGTGGTGAGTGAATGGGGGTAGCAGACATAGGAGATGTAGGTGAAACAAGAAAATCATCAACAGAATGAGGGATGCAATGAGGAGTGTGAGTATGAATGTATGTAGGAGCATCCATATAAGGGAATATATTTTCATGAAATGTAATATCTCTAGATATCAAAATTTTTTGATTAAGAAGATCAAAAACTTTGTATCCTTTGATTCCAAAAACATATCCCAAGAAAACACACTTGACAGCTCTATGATCAAATTTCACTCTACCATGACTCAGGGTAGATGTGTAACATAAGCAGCCAAAGGTTTTAAGAAGTGAATAATCAGGTATCTTACCATAAACTTTCTGATAAGGGGATTGATTTTTCAATCTGGGAGAAGGTAGTCTGTTGATGAGGTGTGCAGCAGTGAGAACACATTCTCCCCAGAATCTAACAGGTAAGTTTGATTGAATCCTCAAAGCCCTAGCAACTGCTAGAAGGTGCTGATGCTTTCTTTCAACTATAGAGTTTTGTTCTGGGGTAGCAATGCAGCTAAACTCATGCATTATGCCTTTGAGACTACAGAAATCTTTGAGTGCCAACTCAGGAGCTTGATCACTCCTTATTCTCTTCACTTTAGCACTGAATTGTGTTTCCACAAAGTGACAGAAATTGGGGATGGCTGACTGCACTTCTGACTTGCATTTTAGGAGATAAATCCAAGTTGATCTTGAGGCATCATCAACAATAGTAAGGAAGAATTTGAATCCATCATGAGTAGGAGTGTTGTAGGGACCCCAAGTGTCACAATGAATCAGCTCAAAATTAATAGAAGAAATTCCATTCTTCTTTGGAAACTTAAGTCTTTTCTGCTTGGCCAAAGGACAAACAGTACAACATGTATCACCCTGAATAGTACCACACCTTAGAATGGAAGAAAGCTGATTCATCTTCCTATAAGAAGGATGACCTAGCCTCATGTGCCATAAGTCACTTGCAGATGTGGGACTTGGTGTGTGTAATAAATTTGCTGAAATTTGAGAAGAATTACTGAGTATATATAAGCCATCTCTCTTAGATCCAGTAGCAAGCACTGTATTAGATAGACTGTCATAAATAGAACACTTATCCTTTTCACAAATAAAACTGCATTGTCCAGTAGCAGTGAGTTGTGAGATGGAAATCAAATTGAACTTGAAGTCAGGGACACAAAGGACTTTCTCAAGTTTGAGAGAATCATTGACAATAACTGAGCCAATATGAGAAACACTCACAGTCTTTCCATTAGGCAAATGAACTGACACATTTTTGACAGCTGTAACTCCTTGTAGCAGGTGAAGCTGTGAACATATGTGATCAGTGGCACCTGTGTCAATAATCCAAGGATTTGCAGCCAGAGAAGAACTAGAAAGTGCTGTGTGTATAGACATTGTGCTAAAAACTCCACCCAGAAAATGTGTGCTGCTGCTGTTTGATGATTCATGCTTTCCAACTAGTGGATTATCATAATGATGCATAGAAGTTCCTTCATAAGGACTTACTGATCCCACTTCACTCACATTGGAAGGCTTGATTCCTTGGAGTTGAAGTTGAGAACTGATTAAAGAGGCAATTTGCTGACACTGAGCAGGTGTGAATTCCACAGAATTGTACATAGAAACCCCTTTTTCTGGTGAAATAGCAACTGCAGCAGTGACATTATTTCTCACCTTAGGTTTATAATTGGCTGGATAGCCATGAAGCTTCCAGCACTTCTCTCTTGTATGCCCAGTTCCATTACAGTAAGTACAACTCAGCTTACTCTTAGAACTGTGCTTGAAATTACTTCCTTGTTGAGCATAATTGATCTTATGAGTCTCAGAACTAGAGACAGCCATTCCCATATTAGGATTAGGCAAAATTCCATGATAACCAGCACTAAGTGCCATTTGATTTTCATGTTGAATAACTTTAGAAAAAACATGATTCAAAGAAGGTGTAGGTTCCATAAGAAGTATTTGCTCTCTCACTGCTGAGTATTGGTCATTTAGACCCATCAAGAACTTCATGGTTCTTTCTTCTTCTTGTAACTCTGCAAATGCAGTAAGATGACCACAAGTACAGCTGGGAAGACATTTGTAATTCATCAATTCCTCCCATAAGGTTCTGAGTTTAGTGTAATACACAGTAACACTCATATCACCTTGTTTCAAATCAGAAATCATAGTTGATAATTGATAAATTCTGGGCTTATTGCCTTGAGAAAATCGTTCTAAAAGATCAACCCAGATTTCCCTAGAAGTAGTTCTGTAAACCACACTTGCAGCAATATCTGGAGAGATAGAATTCAATAGCCAGGAAATAACCATACTATCGCATCTTCTCCAGATTTGTGCATATTCTGAATTAGGGTCTGGTTTCGGTATAGAACCATCAACAATTCCCAATTTATTCTTCGCATCTAAGGCGACATTCATGGATCTTTGCCATGGATAATAATTGGGTCCAGTAAGTGTCTGAGAGACAAGTAAATTACCTGGATTATCAGAAGGCGACAGAAAATAAGGAGAAGAAGGGTTTATACCTCCATTAACACCGAAAACAGCATCAGCTGTGTTCATCGGTGGCGTGGTCGCCATTTGAAGCAATTAGAAGAAGAAGCAGATCTGTGACCTAGAAATAAACTAGGTCACGCAGAAATTGGAGGAGAGCTTGAAGAAGATCGATCTCTAAGAGCAACCTGGCTCTGATACCATGTTGATTCAAGCTCAAAACTCAGAAATGGAGAAAGAAGAAGAAGAAGAAGAGAAGGGAAAGTTTCAGCTGAAGAAGCTTTTCAATCCATTTCTTACTGCAAAAGAAAACCACACCGAGGCTTTATATGACCTCACTAACGGCAGGACACCACCAGCCAATTAGAGAAGGACACCTGGCCAATTACAACTTAATGATAGATACTAAATACTACTAAATACTGGGGTAGAAATGAAAATACATAAAACCTAACAATAACATAAAATACGGTATGGGACTCATAGTTTAACATAGGGCGAGAATGTAAGGTTTAGGCCCTTGTGCGATAGCTTTTGCTGACCGATAAAGGTTGGCCTGCCAGAAAATGTCTGGTCATGCATTGTTACAATCTCTTTCAGAATTTTGGAGGAAGAAACAACGACTGTTTGACGAGTGCCAAGCTGAAGAGACATGAAAGCGCCATGTGTTTTGGCTAGTTGAGATAGTTTGATGTGTGGTGCTGAGTTACAAATCTGGTGCAAGTTTCCGATAAACGGAAGACCTGCTGGACCAGGTGGACGAAGAGCCATTCGTCCACGTAGAAGAAACATGAGGAGAATCGGAAGAGCTAGAAGCGAAATGAAAATGAACATGGTATGTTTGTGGAACAGTTGGTAAGCAAGTGATCTCTAGGCTTGGGATGAATTATCATTTGCAATGCGATCATAATATAGACACATCTATCATTTTACTGATTTCTTTTAAGGGTAAAAGATTTTTCACCCTCAGACTATTGATTAAATTATTTTTTCCCCTTAATTATCGATAAATACTTTTTGCACCCCTATCAGTGAACGGAGGGTGGACAGATACCACACTTCTGTTACAATCCGTTAATGGAGGGGTGCAAACCGACTTTTTTTTTGACCATTTTACCCTTACAAATTGTGGACAACTAACACCTTTTTTTTGTTTATTATTGAATTCATCATGTTTCTGATGTTCTTGGTGTTCTTGAGCACCACCTCCACCACCACCACCACTACCAACACCACCACCACCATCACCACCAAATGCTTTCAAAGATTTACAATCAATAAAATTTTAAAGATTTATCGACATAGAAATCATTGAACTTCTGGAGCTCCTCATTGAGAGTCCCGGCGAACTAATCGTGGAGGTCGGGCACCGGAGGAATGGTTGGATCATCGGCGGTGGGGGCGGTAGGGAAGTGTCTGAGGAGCTTCTTTAAGGGCTTGTAACAGAGGAACTTGTCTATCCACTCAGGTTGGGTTTCCTAGAGGTGGATTCGAAACTCCTTGCCGAATTTCATAACCGGAGAGTCCTCATCGTCATCGCCGATTGGTTATGACGACGATGATGATGATGATGATGATGATTACGGCGCGCACGGTGAAGTAATAAATTAAACACCCCCTTTCCCTGAGAATCCACTCAGGTAGGATGCAATGTTTTTGAGATCCAATTTGTTGGTGGTGGTGGTGGGGATCTGTTGAGGCCGCTAGGAGGCTTCTAAAGGCGGAGCCTCTACGGTGACCAAGGTTTTAAATAACGGTATCGTCCGACATATCGGTAACGGTCGCAGAAACTGGGTTTGACCTGTAACGGACAAACCGTAACGGGAATCGGGAACAGAACACGTGATGTTGAAAAAAGGTCAAAAGATGCAAAAAACAAGTATTTTTAAGCATTATTTTTTATATCAAATATCTTTTACTAGTTATTTTTTATACACTGAAGGGGTGAAAGTGTCCTTTCCCAAATTACAAGGGTGAAAGTGTCTTTCAATAAACTAGAGGGGGTGAAAGTATCTTTTACCCAAAACTTGATAGTCAGATTGTAGTAGATAAGGAGAAGTATTAGATAAGGTTTGAGTGGACCAGAAGAATCGTGACTTTGTGAGAGATAGAAGAGAGAGAGAAAGAACAGAGGGAGACGAGAGCGGTCGTCGGACGTTGGTGCGAAGAATGGAAGAAAGGCCTGTGACGGGATCGCAACTTCGATGGGAAGCAAAGGGTCTCTCTGTCTCTCTCTTTCTCTCTCTGTTTACTCTTAGATTCCTTGGTTTTCATCTTCTTCTCAGTTCTTCCAAGTCGCGTAACGGACTGTAACGAACCGTATCGCCCGGTATTCAACCGTACCGCTCCGTACCGGACGTTACCGACGTGAATCCGGTCCACCCATCCTGTATCGCCCGTATCGTATTCGGTGACCTCCGATACCATACGAACCGGGCAATACGGTAGCGTTACGGCAGATATTTGAATCCCTGACGGCGACGGAGAAGAAAGTGAAGAGGAGAGGGAAGGAGAGATCGGGAGTGATTTTGGGGAGAGAGATGCCCGATATAGTGGAGAGAGAGGGGCTGCTAGTTAGTAATGGGAGGAGAAGAAGAATAAGAAGAATTTGTATTTATAAATTAGTGGTGTACGTTTCTTAAATCTTGAGGGTAATTTTGCCTTTTACCCTTTCATCAGTGTGTTGTTAGTTTTTAACTTTGACAGGTGAGTAAAAAATATTTATCGATTAATCATGGGGCAAAATGTATTTAATCGATGGTGTCAGGGTGAAAAATGTCTTTTACCATTCGTTTAAACATACCAACGTTCCATAACTCTCATGCCAACATAATGCCAAAACAACATTACTGTTTTGTTTAATTTTCCGTTGTTAGTTAGGTGTGGATGAGTAAAAGAACATTAATATGTAACGTCACTTCTAAAAAAAAAATGTAACGTTAGTTTGGGTGGGTTTGGTATCAACTTTTTGGATTTTAAATTGTCTACAAAGATGGTGTGAGAAAGTCAACGACACAAAAGTTAATGACAAAGATGTATGAGTCTTGTAAAAAAATTGATGTTGTAAAAAAATTAGTGATGTGACAATTTTTTGTTGTTTAATGTTAGTTACAAATGCCTATTTATAGAAAATATAAGTAATATTAGAATTGATTGTTGAGGACATTATTGTCAATGACATGTTTTGTACATAAGAAAAAAGGACAAAAAAAAGTTATTCAAATAGATAGATATTATAAATTATAGGCTAATTGTGTGATAGACGCTAATCAAAAATTGATACGTAGTCATGTGATTATAATTGATATTTAGTCATGTGATTTTATTGACTCAACTTTTTTCTTTCAATCATTTTGCACTAGAACTCAAAAGTTATTCTCCCACTTGTTCGATACCAAACCTTTGCTTCAAGTTCAAAAAGCAAAAAAGAAAAGAAAATGCTTTTTTATTAAAAGATAAAAGAACATATACCAAACCCACCCTTAAGTGCCGCGGCTAAAGGAACGTGTGTTTATTTCATATTCCACTGTTAGTTTGGTGTGGACGATAAAAGAACATAAAAGTACGGTCGCTATACGCACTGCAATTTCTTATTGGTTCGAACTTCAGTAATAATCTCTTGCTAAATCCAGTAACAAGTTGTTGGTCTTACGTTAAAAAAAAAAAAAAAAAAAAAAAAAAAAAAAAAAAAAAAACACGTTTTCCTCAAAAAAAAATACAAAAAAAACAAAACAATATTCGCTGAAGTCTAGTCAGCTGTCCGCGGAGTCGGTATTATCACCTGCCACAGATTTGTTTCTATACGGTTGTTTTCAGCAATTTGGGATGTTTATTTTAACAATCTAGTCAGCTGTCCGTGGAGTCGGTATTATCTATCACGTGCCACAGATTTGCTTCTATAGGGTTGTTTTCAGCAATTCAGAAACATAGACAAATAATTATATTTTGTTTTTGAGAAATTGTTTTGTCGTTAATCGGGTTTGAACCCGGGACCTCATGCAGGGACTTCCAATGATCTACCACTTGAACTACCAACCTGGTTGTATATTTTTGTTTAATTTTAGTGCTGAAACATTTATGGCTGGGTTTAGTGATGACTTTTTAGATATTTTTTCTAGAAACTTTTCATGCAAAAAGGATGAGTTTACTTGATTCTAAAATAAAAATCAAATAAATACAAAAAAAAGGATGAGTTTGAACCCCTAGTACATCTTGTAGAAAAGTGATGGCCCATACTCGGTTACTACCTAATCATATATTTCTTTTGGAATAGAAAGTCCAAACTTTTCAAACTCATGAGCTACTTTGTTCGATGAACAATGGTTATAGGTAAAAAAAATTACTTCAAATCGAGCTGAAAATGATATAATATCACGGAGCACATTTCCGTTTTCTGAGTTGTCCCGTTGGATCCCTTTCCTGGTGTTGATGGCGTCGATAACTCTTTTAGCGTCTGACTCGTTAATGAGCTTCCGCTTCCCACAAGCCAAAGCTAGATGAATTCCTTCCTTAATAGCTAGAGTTCCGGCTTCAAGAACGGACGAGGCTGTTGGAAATGAGGATGCAACAACGGCGAGGAGCTGGACCTTACTATTTCGCGGAACGAGCCCCCCACAGCCATTTCTTCGAACGCAATTCAAGTTGCATCAGTGTTTTCTTTTACAAATTTCGCATCCGGCGGTCGCTTTGTCTGTGTTGGCGTTGGGAAAGTACCACCAAAGTGTGCATGAGCCACCTGATTCTTCAGTTGAGTGATGATACAAATAATGGTTTGCACCATTTCCTCAGATCAATGAGCAGTATTTTAAAAAATCGCTGAATTTTTGTTTAACCAGAGACTCCTCATGATGACACATAAAATTTCGTGATCGAAAACCGTTAGTGATGAGAAAATCTTTGGAATCCAATAGCAAATATTGTCGGTTCTCATGTGCATGAAATCAGCACCCGAGAAGTGATTCCAAATGGAGATGGCGAGTGGGCAATCCATAAAGAGATGGGTAGCAGCTTCAGACTGACTTTTACAAATCGGACAAGCCACATAATATCACCTTTGAATTTAAAAATTTTGTTCCTTGTGACTAGAGAATCTTTCGATACCCTCCATACAATGTATATCACTCTAGGATGAACTTTAGCCTTCCAAAGAAGATCTAAAGCTCATAGCCGGGCCAGAAGAAGAGCAACAGTGCCCCGCTTGATCTTATGTGTTCTGACAGACACTAACTCGAGGTAGCGCAATAATCTCCATTGGCGGAGTAATGCCATCTTCGGGAATCGGCAACTGGAACCTGCGATATAGCCACCTTGAGTATCTCCGAGATTTCCGAGCCCAACCTCTTCTTGGTAAGCAATTTAGTGTTCTACGTTCGGTCATGCGATATAAAATCAGATGCCCGCATATTCACCACGGCGCAAGGGGGCACGATTGGATGGGACAAGGGTGCTCTCTTTATTCATGAATTTTGTGTGATTCATATGTTACGTCCGTCGCCGACCTTCCACCTTAACCCACTAAGGATGAAGCTTTTGAGCTCAGAATTGATCTATACGCATACGATCAATTGTTTTGCGAAGCTGCACTCAAAATATTTGTGTTCGAGTAATATTTATGCTTAAACACTCAGCTTACCAACATGTTGGTTGTAAGAAGCCTCCAAAATTATTTTGAAAGGATAGAACTGTTGAATACTTTGAGGTTCTTAAAGGAAATGCCTTCATTTTTTGGGTTTTGAGTGAATCCCATGCAATCCAATGACCTCCTTTGTGAGAATCATGTTTCCCCAAAAGAACTTGCAGGCCATCATCTCCATTTTATGAAAATGCGCAGACGGAGTCTGAAGCAGCTCATAGTATAGACCGGAACCGATTGAATTACCGGTTTGATCGAAACTTATCTACCTGCAAAAGACAACTGGTTTTGTTATCATCCTCTCAGCTTGTTTGCAATTTTTTCAACAAGTTTTCCCAAGCTAACAATTTTAATTCGTCTTATGGACGTGGGTAGCCCGAGGTATCTCTCATGACTTGTAGCCTCTTGGACTCCGAAAAGGTTACAAAATCCACTCATGTCATGAGCTTAAACATTGGAGGAGAAAACAACAACAAATTTGGCTAAGCCTACCTTTTGGCATGACGCTACCTCGTAAGGATGTAGGACAGAGTGAGAGAAAGCAATCTCTTCGGACGAGGCCTTAAGAAAAACCATACCTTCATCTGCGAAGAAAATGTAAGAGAGAATCGTCTCCCCCATGAGAATCACTAATCCCTGAAAGCTTCCTTTCCTGAACCGCTTTTGAAATTTCGTGTGAAAGGGTCTTGAAAACGAAGAGAAATAAATAAGGGGAGAGCCGGCAACCCTGCCACAGACCCCGCTCAGGAACTACCCTTCCTTTCGTTTCGTCACTCAGAGAGAAAGTGAAAGAAGCCGTAGAGATGATATGTGGATGAGATTGATCAACCGGTGACTGAACCCCATTGTAGCCAAAGTTGCATCCAGGAACCACCATTCAACTCTATCACAAGATTTTTCATATCAAGTTTAACGGCCTTGTACCCTGTCTTCCCTTTCTTTCTTGCCCTCATCGAGTGAAGGATATTCAAAAGCAGGAAGGATGTTGCACTCATCCAAAAAGAAGTTTCATTCAATTGGCTATAACCTTTGTAACAAGCTTATGGATCACTAGACACAAGCTAGTAGGTTGCAAATCGCTCGGGACTCGTACCTGTTTGACTTTCGGTATAAGAGAAACAATTGTATTGTTGAAGATCACCAAACTCCCATTTTCATTCATAACATGCAGGCAAATATTCCTGACATCAATACCCACAAGATCCCAATTTTCCTAAAAAAGCACAGTAGGAAATCCATCCAAGCCTGATGTTTTTTAGGTCCCATTTTGCTGACGGCCACTTCAATTTCTTGGCGAGTAAATATCATATCAAGATCAGCCCTTTGTAAAGCCGAGATAGTCGGCTGAACTAATTCCAACATCTCGTCCATAACAATCTCCAAGGGGTTCTGCGACTTAAAAAATGACCGAAAGTGGTCTTCAGGAATACTAGCTATCTCGTCTAGAGAAGAACGCCAAACACTGCTCGAGTCCTCAAGACACCCAAGGTGATTTTGAGCTTTACAGATTGAAGGTCTTCTATGAAAAAGGATCATGTGTTTCAGTCACCCACTTTGAGCCACTAAATCCGCGAACGTTGTAATAACATAACCTCTTCGTTAGAAAGGAGAGCATTAAGATATTTCTTACACTAGCTGATTTCATTGGCTACTTCGTCCACATTGTTTATGTGTTGGAGCTCCTGTATTATGTTCCGAATGAAAGAAACCTTTCTCTTCACATTCCCAAACACAGTTCGATCCCACTGCTTCAGTCGTTTTCCCGTAGTTTCCAGTTTACGGTCAAGGTTCAATCCCCTGCAACTCAGAATAATTTTGTTGAATAAAAGTCGGATTACACTCTTCATGGCAAAACCACATAGCCTCAAACTGGAAATGGGGAGATTTCTTCTTCATAGGAGTCCAACAAATCTTGATAGGGAGACGATCTGAGACTGTAGTTCTAAGATGAGTTTTCATAGCTCCCCCAAACAAGTCAAGCCAAGTTGGATTGGCCACAACTCTGTCTAATCATTCTTGAATACAACATCCGCTACGCGGATAGCTAATCGACATAAATATGTTGTCACTACAGCCCAAGTCAAGGAGTTCATTATAAGATAAATTAGACTTGAAGTCTTCCATAAGCTGCTCATCTGCTGGATGTCTCTCTTGCTTTTCAAAAAAAATCTGAAACATAGGCATTGAAATCGCCGATAACACATAAATGGATTTTGTCCGGGCTACGAATCTTTCCCAAAAATTCCCAACAATTCTTCATTCGCTGCTCTCTGGATCCTTGTAAAACCTCGCGAGCTGCCACTGAACCTAGAAGATGGGATCAGTGACCAAAAAATGAATAAAAATATAGAACATTTAAGAATTCTAACATCCATTCCATAATTCCATAGAAGAGCAAAGCACCACTACGCCCTACACAATCCACGCAAGGACGGCATAAAAACCTAACCGAGATTTAATCTGCTCCATCTCAACATATCTCAGACGGGTCTCAAGCCCTGTGAAGATCAAGAACGTTACGAAGGTTCCCAAGACCCCGTGCATTCTAGTTGATCGCATTCATTGCGCTTGGCAGGACTGCGCTTGCCATTAGTGCACTCGAGTTCTTTTCGGCGTATGTGTTCCTGTTTTTTCCTTTGCCTTCCTTGATTGCAACCCTTAGACCATAGAGAAATTACCAAATTATCAAAATCAAACGTCAATCGCCACCTTCTCCTTCGGATTCAGACTCAGCACAATCTGACGTATTTCCTCTTCGCGGCAGAATCAACACCGATCCTCTCAACATCCGGTGGATTAGAAACCTTGATGCCAGGAGCTTTGTGAATCAATGGCTTCTTTCCTTTGTCAGATTGTGGCTTAGAAACATCGTCGACCGTGTTCTCCGCCAACGGATTGGAATAAACAATCCTTTCCCCAAGTAAATAGTCGTGATCAGATGGCCGTTGGAAGTCCGTAAATCCATGTCAGAATATGAGCGTGGAATGCCTTTATTCCGTTGTTAATCATCGTCCATAACATCCTCATAGTTGGACTGGTTTGTTTTGTTAGAAACAGCTGTGTTTCGGTTGGTGTAATCATCCTTATCGGAACCCACAAGGGCCAAGCGGTCAGTCAATTTCTTCTTCACATGCTTCCTTGGTGGAGGCTTGAAGACTAACCAATCACCTAAACAAGGGTTCTCTTTCTCCTTTTCTAATGGAATCTTATGATCGCAGTTCTACGAAAATTGAGTGTATCTCCAATAAATTCATAACCATAATCTAACCAAATCTTTTCATTGAGAACTTGGATGAAGCCTCCCCTCCGTAGAGATCCGGCGATATCCAATCTAACTCTCGCCCTCATATAATCACCACCCGAGCCTTAAAATACTCATTTATCCAATATTAGGGTTTCGCCCAAGCCACTATTGGCTTTATTTAGATCGATTTCAGTGTAAAGGAAGATCAAAAGTTTTTTAACTTGCACGCAAACATCAATGCTACAGAAAACAACCCGGTATGTTCTAGCGCATGCAACCCATGGCTTAAGCACAAGAATACCTCCGTAAAAAATCCAAGGACCACCTTCAAGCACCTTGTCCATGAAGGTTTAGAAGGAAACTTGAAGATAAAGAGATTAGGAGAAGACTCATGAATACGAATTCCTTCACCTTCAAACTAATTTTTTTTTTTTAAAATAATTTTCATTGCGTAGATATTAACCCTAGACGGAAGGACAAAAAAAACCCCGATTAAGCAAGGCCTCAAGTCTTGAATGGCCTCCAAAAACCGCTCATGGTCGAAGACGATGACCTGTTCCTCCTTCAGATTTAGTAGCAGTGCCTTCCTCGAGGTCAAGACAGCCATTGTAGTCGTGTAAAAATATCGTCGTCGGTTACTTTTATTTAGGGTTTCATGAAATATGGAACACTCTCAAAACTCTAAACAATTAAAATTGAATTTTAGTTGTTGTAGATAGTGCAATTCAGATACATCAACCGCTATCCACGTGGAAGTCATTGATGTTGGAATAGATGCCCTAGAGGCAATCTAGTTTAGTATGAATTTATTTTGGCTAGAACATTCATTGTATTATTTATTGGATATTTAATATAATGAAGTCCTTATGTTTACAAATGTGTTGATTATCTTAAATATCCCTAGTCCAGTATAATGATTAATAGGACAACCATCTATAGACTAGTATGGGGTTGGATTGATATAGAGATATCATGATCCAACAAATGGGTGTGCATTAAGGGTAATGGCGCACTGGATTGACCTATCTACGAGAAGGCTACATACATGTTATGATAAGTCACAAGAACTTCTCGCGGTGCAATGGTATTGTCATCCTTAGACTTGAAGTCACTAGATATTCTAGTTGTGGATTATTGTGATTTTGGTAGCGTCAAACGCTACACCGTAACTGGGTTGCTATAAAGGCGTGTACCGGATACAATAAGAAGCAAGCTTAGAGATCGTAGTGGACGTAGATAGAATCTGTCCCTCCCACATAAAGGGAGCAAATATCCTAGGCCACTCGAGGTATAGTGCTTATAGAATGTCTGGCCAGACTCAAATAAATCAATATGGGATATTGATGTTATTTGCACGAATAAGGCTATTCCCATATTCGAGAAACTGTGGATTGGATATACGAGTGTGACTTGTATTTCTCGTGTCCAATCCAGATATAGAGACAAAGGGATGTGACAATTACTTGTACAAGGTTTGTCGGATGACTATTCTATTAGTTGGCTAGAATGGATGTTTTGCTAGAAACCGCTCCATATTAGCAAATTGTTGCTACCAACTAGATAGAACCTATGGGGTCACACGCTAAATAGAGTTTAACTAGATTTAAAAATTAACTAATATGATTAATTAATTAGAAGGATCACTTTGCAACACCTTGCAAACTTAGTAGGACTAATTTGCAAGGAAGGGACTAGAATAGGTCATTTAGATAGTTGACAAGGATTTGTTGGACTATATAAAGGATGCTCCTTCCTTCCTTCCCACACTTATGAGCCTTTTGATCATAACTTGAGTGGGAGAGAACAAAAAGGAGAGAGAGCAAGCAACGAAGGGCCGAACCCGACCCTTTGCCGCCGCCCCCTACCCCGTCGGCCACCAAGGAGGCCGATTCCTCCTTGTTGCCTCGTGTTGCGTGATTTCTTCTTCCTCTTCCTCCGTTCCTAGATAGCACAAAGGAGAAAGAAGATCTATATCTCAACTCCAGGCGTGAATCAACCGTAGAGACGTGACACAATTCGCGTTACAAGTCATCACGGGAGAAACCCTAAGGTGTGTAACATGATTCTTCCTTTACCATCGTTATATCTCTTGTCCTGTGATCCTTGGAGGGTATTGAATGGATAAATTATATTTTTCCGCTGCGTATCCATGATCAGAACCCTACAGTGGTATCAGAACCTAGTGTTGTAGAGCATAAACGTGGTTTATGTGTTACGTTTTGATAGTTTTACACTTTAAATTTGTTGTTTATCTCGTAAAACAAGACAAATCAAGCATATGATTCAATTTGTCAATAATCAAACAAAACAAGATCTAGTTTTTGTATTGGATGCATGAACTAGTGAGTTTGAGAAATTTTAGGATCTTGGGCATCCTATTGAAAGAAGGAGATCTTTTCAAACAAGGAAACAACCAAACTTGGGAAACAAGCAAGGGAGTTGTTTTGAAAACAACTCCCTAAGAGGTTCGCCCCCCCCCCCCTAAGGGGACCGCCCCTCCTTGCTTGCCGCCCAAGTAAGGGACGGCCTAGGGGCCGGGGGCTGCCCTAGCACACGGCCTAGCCGTGTGGGATAGGGGTCGGCCGGCCCAAGGCCTTGGCGGTCCTCTTTGGGGTTCGGGAAATTAGATTGATGGGCCCCTTGGACCGTTTTAACCCTATAAAATTCCTAAAATCAATTAAAACTAACCATGCGCGTTAAAATTGGATTTTAACTGTTTATGTGCAAATCGCATGGTGGTTGGATATGGCCTTAGGATGTGGTTTGGTGTGATTGTTTAATTTTGTGGTTTGGTTTACGGCCTACGAGCTGATCAATTTGTTGTAATAATTAATTAGGGTTTTATAGCCTGCGAGCCATTTTTTGCTCAACTTGTGAGATTTATTTTATTTAGTATAGTAGATTAACTAGTGCTAGATAGAATAAATTGTTAGCCAAGACTGAAGGAAAGAAGCCCAAAGCCAAAGGAAGCCACAAAAGATGGAGCATGGAGCATTCCACATGACTATGAATGATGGACCAAAAGATGAAGACGCATGGAGATGTGTTTGCTTTTAGGGTTCATAGATAATTCATTTGGCTTGGAATTATCTTAGTCTAGAAAAGGTCATATCCACATCACGTTTTATCTTATTTTTTGTTGTTTATTTTATTGTCTTATTATTTTGTGGTTGGTGTATAGATGATGCATGCATTAGAATAATAAGATAATTAGGCAACCCGGATCTATTATTTGGAGTTGTGCCCAAACTAAAATAGATAGATCAGTTGATATGGATCAACAAAACAATTAAAAATTGAATTTGAAAAATCCCTCAAAATTCAAATATTGTGTTTTGCCTTCTCGTTATTTAAACACTCATTATCATCATGATTTATCAAGTTCGTGCATGCCAAAACAAGGCGACTTGGTTCATAATGATGGAATGCGATGGCACAAACAAGTTATGTGAAATTTTTTAAATAAGAGGTTGGACACAACTAGCTATTAATATGATTAAAAACCTAGAGGAAATCAATTGGAATTATCCATACGGGTGGATAAATAAGGAGTTATTTGCCCAATTGAACCAAGAGTTGCATAGGGATGCAATAGGAATTGTTCCTACCTAAAGTAGTCAGATTATGGGTGACTTGCCAAAGCAAGCTCAAAAGGAGATGAAACATGGATCTTGGCCCACTAAAAAATATAAGGATATTTTCCACATTAATATCTTTAGGGTTATTAATCTGTAGAAAAATAGTGGAAGCTATATTTGATAAACTAGCCATTATTGAATATAGTCAAAAATTCACAAATACTAAAACTTGCGTATTTTTTCTTTTGTAGAATTCCAAATGGCAAACAACTCATCGAGTTCACAACATGACCTACGATTTGTCCTTGAGAAGGATAAGCTCTCTGGAACCAACTTCCTTGATTGGTACAGAAACTTGAGAATCGTTCTCAAGCAAGAGAAGAAACTGTACGCAATAGAGGAGCAAGTTCCAGCAGGTCCAGAGAACAATACCCCTGCAGCCCTAAAGGCGATCGAAAGCGTGTTGATGACACTAATGATACGGCCTGCCTTATGCTATGCACCATGACTTCTGAGCTTCAGAAGCAAATGTTGTCGATATGATCGAGCATATTAAGCTGCTTTTCCAAGAGCAGGCAAGGGTTGAGAGGTGTGAGGTCTCTAACGCATTGTTCAAGTGTCATGTGGCTGAAGGAAACCCGGTGGGACCCCATGTACTCCGTATGATCGGATACTTGGAGAATCTCGCGCGACAAGGGTTTTCGGTCGGCCAAGAGTTGGCAACCGATCTCGTTGAAATCGTTGCCTGAGAGTTATGGACAGTTCATCATTAACTATAATATGAACGAGATTGTGAAACCACTGCCAGATTTACTCAATATGTTGAGGAAAGCTGAACAAATCATCAACAAGGGTAAGGGCAAAGCCATTATGATGGTACAGAAAGGAAAGGGCAAAAGGTTTGCCTCATCCTCCAAGGGCAAAGGCAAGTCAGTAGCCAAGCCAAAGGAACCTGCCCTTAAGCCTGTTGGTGGCATTGCCAAAGGTGTGTTTAAAGGTGAGTGTCACTACTGCAGTCAGCCTGGACACTGGAGGAGGAACTGCCCAAAATATATGGAGGACAAGAGGCTTGGAATAGTGATTCCACCACCATCAGGTATTTTTGTTGTAGATGTCAATTTAACTGTCTCTACATCATGGGTATTAGATACTTGATGTGGATCTCGCATTTTTCGAAATGTGCTGGATCTAAAGAGAAGTAGAAGATTGGCTAAAGGGGAGATAGACCTGCGCGTTGGGAATGGAGAAAAAGATGGTGCGTTGGCCGTGGGCGTGTGCGAGCTATCTCTACCTTAAAGATTAGTTTTAGAATTTAATAATTGCTATTTTGTGCCTGCTATGAGCAGAAACATTATTCCTAATTCTTGTTTGGACAAGGAAGTTTTTATTATTTCAATAAAGAACAATTTTTGTTCCTTTTATTTTAATAATATTCACTATTGTAGTGCGTAATTATTTAATGGACTATATGTCCTCGATCTAAGCAATCATGTCTACAACATTAATACCAAGAGGATTAAAATACATGATTTAAATTCTGCTTACTTATGGCACTATCGTTTAGGCCATATAAACGAGAAGCGTGTATCTAGACTCCATAAGGATGGATTCCTAGACTCATTTGATTTTGAATCATATGAGACATGTGAGGCTTGTTTATTGGGAAAAATGACAAAGTCCCCTTTCAATAAGAAAGGTGAGAGGACTAGTGAGCAATTGGCGCTCATACATACTGATGTGTGTGGGACATTTTCCACGCCTGCCAGGGATGGTTACATCTAATTCATTATATTTACTGATGGTTACAGTAGATATGGATTTGTGTACCTCATGAGGGCCAAATCTGAATCCTTTGAAAGGTTCAAAGAATTCAAGAGTGAAGTAGAGAAGCAACTTGGCAAAAGTATCAAGGCTCTACGATCGGATCGTGGAGGAGAATACTTGAGCCAAGATTTTGACGACTATCTTAGAGAGTGTGGGATTGTGTCAAAACTCACTCCACCCGAAACGCCACAATGTAATGACGTGTCCGAGAGGAGGAATCGAACCCTATTGGATATGGTTCGATCTATGATGTGTCAAAACGATCTTCCATTATCATTTTGGGGCTATGCTCTATTAAGTGCAGCTTTCACCATTAACCGTGTTCCATCTAAATCAGTCATGAAGACACCACATGAGATGTGGAGTGGGAGGCGTCCCACACTGTCGTTCATGAAGATTTGGGGATGCGATGTCTATGTAAAGCGTTTACAGTCAGACAAGCTAGGGCCAAAGTCGGATAAGTGTAAATTTGTGGGGTACCCTAAGGAAACTAAGGGTTACTATTTCTACAATCCAACCAAGAACAAAGTGTTTGTGGCTCGGTGCGGCGTGTTTCTAGAAAGAGAATTTGTCTCTAAAGAAGCAAGTGGGAGGAATGTAGAACTTGAAGAGATTCAAGAACCACAAATCACTGAACCGATTATGGAACATGAACAGGAACCACAAGAAGTTGTGGAACAGCCTGTTAAGGTAACACAAGAGCTTCGTAGATCTAGTAGAGTGCGCCAGGAATCCGAGAGGTATGGACTTCTCGTGACTGATTCCGGTGACACGATGCTCATAGATGATGAGCCTACTACCTATGAAGAGGCCATGAAAGGGCCAGACTCTCAGAAGTGGCTAGAAGCCATGAGATCCCAGATGGAATCCATGTATACCAACAAAGTATGGACTTTGGTGGAACCACCCGAAGGGGCCCGACCCATAGGGTGCAAGTGGGTCTTCAAGAAGAAGATCGACATGGATGGTAATGTAGTTACCTATAAGGGCCGATTGGTGGCTAAAGGACTCAGACAGGTTCATGGTATTGACTATGATGAAACCTTTTCACCAGTCGCAATGACCAAATCCATCCGAATCCTACTTGCCATTGCAGCATACTACGACTATGAAATTTGGCAGATGGATGTCAAAACAGCATTCCTTTATGGGAATCTCCACGAGGACGTGTATATGATACAGCCGGAGGGTTTGAAAGTCCAAAGCAAGGCAACAAAGTCTGTAAGCTGCAACGATCCATTTATGGATTGAAGCAAGCTTCTAGGAGTTGGAATCGACGTTTTGATGAAGTAGTCAAATATTTTGGCTTCATCAGAAACGAAGATGATTCTTGTGTCTACAAGAAGGTTAGTGGGAGCTCTGTAGCTTTTCTGGTCCTGTATGTGGACGACATACTACCCATTGGAAACGACGTTCCCATGCTGCAACCTGTTAAAGATGGGATAGGAAAGTGTTTATCAATGAAGGACTTAGGGGAAGCAGCCTATATACTTGGTATAAAGATCTATATAGATAGATGTAAGAGACTGCTAGGCCTAAGTCAAAGTACATATATTGACAAGGTGTTGAAGCGGTTCAACATGCAAGATTCCAAGAAGGGATTCTTGCCCATGTCACATGGAATCACTCTTTCGAAGAGTGGTTGTCCTTCCAATGAGATTGAGAAGGAACGCATGAGTAGAATTCCCTATGCCTCGGCCATAGGATCTATCATGTACGCCATGTTATGTACTAGACCAGATGTGTCATATGCCTTGAGTATGACAAGCAGATACCAATCCAATCCAAGTGAGAGTCACTGGATTGCAGTCAAGAACATCCTAAAGTACTTGAGAAGAACTAAGGATGCTTTCTTAATATTTGGCGGTGAGGAAGAGTTACGTGTAAGGGGTTACACGGATGCAAGCTTCAACACCGACAGAAATGACTTTAGATCACAATCGGGATATGTGTCTTGCCTGAATGGAGAAGCGGTGAGATTGAAGAGTTCCAAGCAAGAGACGGTATCTGATTCTACAACAGAGGCTGAGTACATCGCTGCAAATGGCGCATCAAAGGAAGTTGTTTGGATAAGAAAGTTTGTTTCTGAACTTGGTGTGGTTAGCATTGCGGATCCAGTAGAGTTGTACTGTGACAACACTGGGGCGATCGCGCAATCAAAGGAGCCCAGGTTGAACCATAAATCCAAGCATGTGCTCAGGAAGTTCCATCTTATTTCAGATATTATCGATAGAGGAGACGTTCGGATATGCAAGATTCCTACAGATGAGAATCTGTCAGATCCACTTACAAAGCCGCTTGTGAAGTGGAAGCAGGAAGGGCACACTAGGAGCATGGGCATACGAGATGCGTCAGATTGGCTCTAGTGCAAGTGGGAGACTGTTGGAATAGATGCCCTAGAGGAAATCTAGTTTAGTATGAAATTATTTTCGCTAGAACATTCATTGTTTTACTTATTGGATATTTAATATAATGAAGTCCTTAGATTTAAAAATGTGTTGTTTATCTTAAATATCCCTAGTCCAGTATAATGATTAATAGGACAATCATCTATAGACTAGTATGGGGTTGGATTGATATACATATATCATGATCCAACACATGGGTGTGCATTAAGAGTAATGGCACACTGGATTGACCCATCTCCGAGAAGGATACATACATGTTATGTTAAGTCACAAGCGCTTCTCACGGTGAAATGGTATTGTCATCCTTAGACTTGAAGTCACTAGATATTCTAGTTGTGGATTATTGTGATTTTGGTAGCGTCAAACGCTACACCGTAACTGGGTAGCTATAAAGGCGTGTACCGAATACAATAAGAAGCAAGCTTAGAGATCGTAGTGGACGTAGATAGAATTTTTCCCTCCCACATAACGGGAGCAAATATCCTAGGCCACTCGAGGGATAGTGCTTATAGAATGTCTGGCCAGGATGTGACAATTACTTGTACGAGGTTTGTCGGATGACTATTCTATTAGTTGGCTAGAATGGATGTTTTGCTAGAAACTACTCCATATTAGCAAATTGTTGCTACCAACTAGATATAACCTATGGGGTCACACGCTATATAGAGTTGAACAAGATTTGGGAATTAATTAATATGATTAATTAATTAAAAGGATCACTTTGCAACACCTTAAAAACTTAGTAGGACTAATTTGCAAGGATGGGACTAAATTGAATTCTAGTAGGACTAGAATAGGTCCTTTAGATAGTTGACAAGGATTTGTTGGACTATATAAAGGATGCTTCTTCCTTCCTTCCCACACTTATGAGCCTTTTGATCATAACTTGATTCGGAGAGAACAAAAAGGACAGAGAGCAAGCAACAAAGGGCCGAACCCGACCCTTTTCCGCCGCCCCCTACCCCATCGGCCACCAAGGAGGTCGATTCCTCATTTTTGCCTCGTGTTGCGTGATTTATTCTTCCCCTTCCTCCGTTCCTTGCTAGCACAAAGGAGGAGGAAGATCTAGATCTGAACTCTAGGCGTGGATCAACCGTAGAGACGTGACACAATTTGCGTTACAAGTCATCACGGGCGAAACCCTAAGGTGTGTAACATGATTCTTCCTTTACCATCGTTATGTCTCTTGTCATGTGATCCTTGGAGGGTATTGAATGGATAAATTATATTTTTCTGCTGCGTATCCATGATCAAATTCCTACAATTGACTCATTGGTAACACTCATTGGTACCCCATCACTACTATAAACTTATCATTATATTCTATCTTATCCATATGGGGGCTGTGAGACAGGGTCTCCTCGCATATAGAACATACGGAAGTCAAGGGGTCTAAGTTTCTTGGAGGATAGAGTAAGGTCGTCGCGCGCGAGCTACAATTATACTCGCGTACGACCCATGTCAGTTATGTGAGAGATTTGCTAACTACCTGCCTATATATGGGGTCGACCGTACACGTGCGAGGCAGTTATATAACTGTCACATGCGGTTATATAAATCCTAATAATGGTTGTCTAAGACTAGAATATATAGGAGGGTTGTCCTCTGACAGTGGTTCGGATCTCTTGGCTTACCACCCTTCATACTGTCTCTCTCTCAGGCATCTGAATTGTCTTACTCTTACACTTTCCCACTTAATCTTTTACTCTTGATCTTTGTATTGTGTTAGATATTCTTGTGTATTGCAGGTACACGTTCAGAAGCATGTCGTCTGGAAACGGCGAAGGCTATTTTGACAATCTTAGAGGATTTCAAGGAAGATTTGATGGTCTCTAATGGAGAAGTTATCAAGGCTGTGCGATCAACTAGCACAATAATTTCATTCTCAGAAGTCGATAAGAAGACAGACACGAATCACCACAGACCTTTGTATGTGACAGTTGTTTTCAATGGGATCGAATTCAAAATAGCCTTGCTTGATGGAGGTGCAGCATTAAATGTGATACTAGTTAGTACTTTGGAGGTGGCTAGCATTCCAAAGAAGAAAATAGTGAAGCAACCGTCTCCCTTGCTTGGATTTGGGAGCGGGTCAAATATGAAAATAGGATGGATTTTTTTGGGGGTTCAGATTGGAAAAATCAAGTGCTCCACAAAATTTCATGTGATAAATGTGAATACCATAAATCACATGATTATTGGACGAGCGTGGATACACCGGTTTGACGCAGTACCTTCCACGGCACATCATATTATGAAAGCTATCTGAAAGAATAGAGTTGTGGATATTCTAGCCTCGATAAATCCTTTCAATTTGAATGAGGCTCATTTAACATAGTGTTTTTAGTTCACATAGATGGGAGATGAGGAAATTCCAGTTCCTTTAAACCCACGCCGTTGCCCAAACCGAAGGAAATCAAGGACCAATCACCCGCAGGAGTCATGTTGATTAGAGAAACCCCCCAAAGAAGACCAATCTACAAAGGAAGAAGTGCCAAAGGTGACATATCACAAGAAGGACATGTACTCTTTAAAAAGAGTTGTCGAACATGATATTGAGGGAAATGAGGTTAGTAGTTTTTATCAAAATGGGAAGAAATGTTATCGCATCTGAAGGTGCGCGGTGTCATCTTCAGGAAGTTCTACTGAAGATGTCCTGAGAAAGTCGAATCTCGAGAAGACGAAGAAATGGATGATTGTTTGGTTGAAATTTCGATGGATAAATTAAAAGAAGCTCCATAATGCATGGAAGACTCTCCCAAACCACAGAAGCAAGAGCTAAAAGATGTGTTTTTTAGTCCAACGAAGGAAAAGAAGAGGCATGTGTTTTTTTCTGCATATCATAGTCAAGAGGAGGAAAACGTTTGCTACCTCTGTGAAAATAGTACAAATATATGTTCGCGTGGGAGTACAGTGAAATGCATGGATTGGATTCAGAGGTCATAATGCACAGATTAGATATCACTCTGGACGAGAAGCAAATCAAACAAAGCACACGAAAATTTCGAACAGAAGTAGAGATGAAAACTAAAGAAGAAATAGAGAAGCAACTCAAAGCGAAATTCATTAAGCCTGTGCATCATCCTACTTGGCTCGCCAACATTGTACCTGTGGTGAAGAAGAGCCGACAGCTGCAAGTTTGGGTTGACTTCGGAGATCTGAATTGATTTGTCCAAAGGATAATTTCCTTTGCCAAACATAGATCTTTTGATTGACTCAACTGCAGGCCACCAAATGTTTCGTTTCATGGATGGATTTAGTTTATACAATCAAATCAAAATCGATCCTAAAGATGCAAAGAAGACCTCCTTTATCACGCCTGTAAGAATATTACTATACTGTCATGCCTTTCGGCTTGAAAATGCAGGTGCGACATACCTACGGACGATGATGGAATTATTCCACTATATGATGCATCAAGAGTGGAATGTTATGTGGATGATTCGGTTATAAAGTCTCCCCAGAAAGAAGATCATTTAAAGGATCTAAGGAAAGTGTTTGAAAGACACAGAAACTATCAGCTGAAAATGAATCAAATGAAGTGCGCATTTGGAGTGACTATAGGAAATTTCTTGGGATGCGTGAATCATCAGAAAGGAATCGAACCAGACCCTGCAAAATTCTCATAAGTTACTAGCCTACCAGCACCACCAACTCAAAGTGAGTTAAAGACTTTCTTGGGCAAGCTATCATACATGCGGCGTTTCATACCTACAATTGCAGAATCGACCTTTTGCTTCAACATTTTGCTCAGGAAGAATGCAGTATACAATTGGATAGAGGATCATTAAGATGCATTTGAGAAATTGAATAGAATATTTGTATCGCAACAGGTCATGATCACGCCTCAAATGGGATGTCCTTTACTCCTCTACTTGACTTCGACAAAGAAATCAATTGGTGCTTTACTGGCTCAAGAGTTTGAAGGGCATGAGAGATCCATCTACTACATTTCTCTAGTGGTACAAGCAGCTAAATCAAGGTATACAGACATTGAGAGAAACTGTCTCACACTCTTCTTTTTTATTAACAAGCTGAAAAATTAGTTCGCATCCCATAAGGTTGTAGTGATGACTAAACACGATCCCATACGATATCTTTTGGCACTTCCTTCTCCTTGTGGGAGATTGGCAAAATGGTTTATGATGGTATCTGCGTACGATATAACATGCGCATGACCAAAGGCAATCAAGTCTCAAGTTGTTGCCGATTTAGTAGCACATTTCCCATATTTAAATTACAGGGCTATGATAGAAGAAACGATTGAAGGGCCTAAAATTTATGCGATAGAATCACTCTACTGGAAGCTAAATTTTTATGGTTCATGTATGAGAACAGGTGGTGGCACGGTAATTGTATTGACAAAGCCAAATGGTGAAGTAAGTCAGATGTCTTGAAAACTGGATTTTTTAGTTACCAACAATGAAGCCAAATATGAAGCATTAATCACAGGTCTCCTCGCAGCAAAGGCCTAAGAAGTTCAAAATATGATAGTAATGGGAGACTCCAAACTAATTGTGAAACAAGCGAGAATATGACTTAAAATAAATCGATACAGATCAATGGTACAAAAGCTGGTTGAGAAATTTTGTTCAGTTAAATAAAATGAACACACTCCAAGGTCTGATAATCGTCATGCATATGCTCTTGCTACTCTTGGATCAAAGGTAAGTACTTACCAATTCCCGGCAAGGATAATCGTTATGCATATGCTCCTTATTTATTAAAGGATCTGTACGAGAAGGACAACATGGAACAAGAAGATTGGAGAAAACCTATCTTAAATGCGACAACTGAAGGAACAAGCAAAGAAACTTGGGTTTTAACAAAAGAGTACTGTATTCATGACAATCTGATGCACTTCAAAGGACCCGAAGGTATTCTCATGCGATGTGTTTATGAAGTAGAAGGCAAAAATCCGCTAGAGAAAATCCATGAAAATTATTGTGGGGATAATGAAGTTTCAATCTACACAAAAGCACAACGCTATGGAATTTACTGGCCTCAGATGAGTGGTTATGCTGCGATTTTACAGGGAAGCTGCGGTAAATGTTCGTTGATCAAAGATTCCCTCGATATTTGTGCAATAGATGACAATGCAGATTGGCGAAAACCTAACATGAGGTATCTAAAAGATGAGATCCTCCCAAGCGACTAGAAATAAGCTGAAGAAGTAAACAGAAAAGCTCGCATATACATATTTAAAGAAGATTTGTTATGGCGATAAGGTATTGATGGAAACCTACTCCGAGGTCTCAATTGACAAGAAATTCAAGAAGTGATGGAACTTTCTCACCAAATTGATCATCAAGGAGGAGCCAAACTCTGCAGACAACTATTGACTTTGGGTTATTTTGGCCAACTATGGAAATTGATTGTCAAATGAAGGTTAAGAGATGCCAACAATGTCAGCTCCACGATAATTTATTGCATGCGCTAGCTGTTGACCTACATGCATTGGGAACACCTTGGCCTTTTCATACATGGGCTCTTGATTTATCGGTTCCATACGCCCTGCTTCCAACGGTTATCAATATATGCCCACTGGAACTGAGCTTTTTACCAAATGGGTAGAAGCAGTGCATGTGAAAACTAATAATGAGATGATAGTGGTGAAGTTCATGACAAAGAATATAATTTATCGATTTGGTATCCCTAATACCATTATTTCATATAATGTAACACACTTTATTAATCGCCAAGTAGCTTCAAAATTGGCTGAATATGGCATCAGACAGGTTTGTTCTACTCCTTACTATTCGAAAGGCAATGGACAAGCTGAAGCTAAGAACATGAGTCTCATCAGAATCCTTGTCAAAACAGTTGCATATGATCATAAGAAATGGGCATACACATTAATATTTCACTTTGGGCATATCTCACATCACGAAGGACTCCAACATGAGCTTTTCCTTTTCACTTTCCTATGGAGCTGAGTCTGTAGTTCCCGCCAAACTTAATATTAATTCAGCACGATTAGCCTTTAGTGCGTTGTATGAAAATCAGCGAGATCATAATCTAATTTTGCTGGAAGAAAAACGTGAACAAGCAAAAGTGACGACCATTTGGTACGAAAAGAGAATTGGAAGAGCATACACTAAATCTTTTCAACATCGAGATTGTTGTTGGAGATTTAGTCTTGAGAGCTTCTGATCATTTTATGCGCGAAGCTACTCATCCCAAATTTGCTGAAAAATGGGAAGGCCCATTTGAAGTCAAAGAAGTATTTTACAGTGGTTGTAAGGTCACAGGTTTCATGGACTTGAAATACTTACTTATTTCAAGGCCTTGAACCAGTTTTCAAAGCCTTGAATCAGGTTTCACAAGCTTGAAGCTATTTCAAGGCTTTGAACCAGGACTCAAAGCCTTGAAAGTGTCTGACCTGCATGCATGTTATGAGGGGGAGTTTCTCTAAACTCTTTTGATTTAATTATAACCCCTCACCCCTGTAGATGATGTTTTATTATTTGATGATGAAAGACAAACTGTTTTGATATATCTAACATGATTTAATCCATCAATTTGACACTGTTTTGCATAAAATTTTATTTCCTAAATGTGCAGGATTTGTTTCCTTATCTGGCTTTTGCAGGAAGGGAAATACTTAGTGAAGATGATTCTGTGATCAATCAAGACTCATGACAGCTTCTCATATTGTTTAAAGACAAGATCACAACAATATCTCTGAAGATTGTGATCAACTATCCGCTGGAGAAGGCTGTTAAGAGAGTCAAAGTTTGTTGCCTACAAAATAGGAAGTTGTTGTTGAAAATCTGGAAAGATTTTCAAAGCTTCAAACAGTATAAATTGAGCTCATTTTGAAGCAACAATACACAACACTCAACGGGAAAAAAGAGAGACAGAATTCTGGATTGACAAGCAACAAAGAAGTTCATCACTCTCACAATCCAACTCACAGAAGTTCACTGCATCCTTCACTGCAGTTCTACACTCTAGTGTTCTTCTGTATTGTGCTTTATTTGTAGATCATTTCTGTAATACTTCTATATTTCATTCTCTAGGAATTTTCAAGGTGAACAGTAGAGAATTTTTAGTTAATCAGTTAGCTAGAGAAGGTACTAGATAGGTTAGGGAGAACCACAAGATGTAACAGAGTAAGGGAACTCTCTGTTCTTGAGATCTAGGGCTTAACTTTTGATTAATAAGAATTGAGTTGAAAATCCTGCAGGGAGAAGATCACTGAGGTAGAGACGTAGGTCCAAGTGGACCGAACTCTATAAATCATGTGTCAAACTTGTCTGTTTTCTATTGTTTAAAACTCTTTTCAAGGCCTTGAAATAGACTTGTCTTTTTCATTTCAAACTGTATCTCATCTCAAAGGCTTGAATTTGTGTTCAAGGCTTTGAACTCCTTTACTCTTGAACTAAAACTCTTTTCCTCCACATTTTTTGCAAAAATTTAGCATACTCTATTCAACCCCCCCCCCCTCTAAAGTATTTGTGTTGCATATCCATCTGCATACTCCCCTTTCAATTGGTATCAGAGCTTGTATCACTGTATAAGATTTAACCATCTGGTGATCATGAGTACTGCAGGTTATTGTGGTTTCTCACAGGGCGAGCTTCCAACAGACCTCCTCTTTTTTGTGGAGACAACATTGCTCACCCCTGATGAAGATGTTCATCATTGATCCGGACATAGAGCTTTGGACCATTATTCAAAATGGACCTCACACTTTCTATAAAGAGAAAGATGGGATCAAAACTCCCAAATCTGAAGACTTACTCTCCTCTTCTAAATTAGAACAATTTTCTAAGAATTACAAAGCTATTAATATCTTGTATTGTGCTTTGAGTACAGATGAATTCAACATAATTTCAAGCTGCAAGACTGCCAAATAAATCTGGGATAAGCTGTTGGTGACATTTGAAGGAACAAGTCAAATCAAGCAAACTAAAATCAACATCTATCTCAGGCAATATGAGTTGTTCAAAATGAATGCAGATGAGTCAATCAGAGAGATGTTCAAAAGGTTCTGAGACATTGTCAACAACCTTGATTCATTGGGAAAACATATCTCCAATGAAGAAAAGGTGAGGAAGATACTGAGAATTCTTCCAAAGGACAAATGGGAACCAAAGAAAATAGCCATTGAAGAAGATCAAGGTCTCTCATCACTACAACTTGATGAACTACAAGGGAAGCTCCTGACACATGAAATTTCCACGAATGAAGATGATGGAGAGCTACCTGAAGGTGTTAAGAACTTAGCACTCAAGGCCAAAGAGAATGAGAAAATTCAAAGCCTTGAAACTGAAGATGATGATGATGAATATCCATTTACATTGATTTCCAAAGCCTTGACCATAATTCTCAAGATGAAAAAAAACTTTGGAAACAAAGACTTCAACAGAGAAAGAAAGAGATCTTCCAGTAGCAAGGACTACAAAGGTAAGTCTTCTTCACAAAATAAATCCAAAGTCATGAACTGCTTTGAGTGTGGTGATGCAGGAAATTTGATAAGAGATTGTCCACACAAGAAAAGCAAGAAATTTCAAAAGAAAGACCATGACCGAAGAAAAAACTATGATAGCTTCATGGAGTGATTCAGACAGCTCAAGTGAATCTGAATCTAAAGAAGAACATGCCAACCTATGCTTCATGGCCAAGCATGACGAAAGTTCTGAGAAGAACATTGAGGTAATGGTAAAATGTCTGATTTCAAAACCAAAAGATGCTCTTTCTGATTATCTTAGAACAATGCTTGTAAATGAAGAAGATTATCTGAAAGAGATTAGACTTTTGAAAGAAAAGTTTCATGAGCAAGCAAAAGAGAATTTACAAATTGTGTGTCTGAATCAGAATCTTGAAATCTCTCAGAACAAAACTGACATTGATTTCAAGGCCTTGAAAACCAATTTCAAAGCCTTGAAAACTCAAGTCAAGGAAGTAGTCACTGAGAACTCTTTACTGAGTAACAACCTTGTTAATCTGAGACACCAGGTTGATGAATTAGATTAAAAGACTACTCTTGCTGAGAAACTTCAAGAATCTGAATTAGTCAAAGTCAAGCTTGGAGGATCAGAACACAAGTTAAACTTGATTCTTGGAGGAAGTTCAAAGTCTGTTCATAAAACTGGCATTGGATACAATCCAAGTTTTCCAGGAAATAACAATACTAGATTTGTGAAAGATAGAATCAAAACTTCTCCAAAGTGTCATTTTTGTAACAAGATTGGTCATATGAAGATGACTTGTCCTTTCAGAAGAAGAGACCCTCATATAATGAGGAACACATTCCCATTTCAATTTCAAGGACAAGTCAGACAGATTTAGGTTCCTAAAGGGGTCAGACCACCTAACATGGTTGATCCTGAGTATGAGTCCAAATTCCACACTTGGTCTAACAGCTGGGTAAGGCAGTGATTGGTGTTTACAGATTGTCACCAATGTCGAAGAACAGAAGTGGTTTATGGGCAGTGGTTGCTCAAGACACATGAGTGGAAAGAGATCTCTATTCTCAGAATTGAAAGAGCAATCTGAAGGTTAAATTACTCTTGGTGACAAAGGCAAATGCAACATTCTTGGTATTGGTAAAGTTGGTACAGACTCTGAAAATTCTACTTCTGATGTATATCTAGTTGATGGTTTGAAATTTAACTTGCTTAGTGTATCTCATCTTTGTGATAATGGTAATAATGTTATCTTTGATAAATAGAAGTGTGTGGTGCAAAATGAGAAATCAGGAAATTGCATTCTCACATCCTCTAGGTCAAACAATGTGTATACCTTTTAGACTAACAAAGTTGCAGGTAAGAGCTTAAAGTGTCTCAAGGCCTTGAAAGAGGATTCAAGGGTTTGGCACAGAAAGCTTTGTCATATTAGCTTGCACACCTTGAACCAACTGATCTCCAAATATCTGGTAAGAGGATTACCATCTATCAAGTTCACAGATGATGAATTATGCAAAGATTGTGCTCAGGGTAAGCAGACCAGAAGATCATTCAAACCAAATAATTTTGTAAGTACTTCTAGACCTATTGAACTACTTCACATGGATTTGTGTGGTCCTATGAGGACACCAACTCCAAAAGGTAAGAGGTATATGCTAGTTATTGTAGATGATTACTCTAGATATACTTGGGTTATGTTTCTGAAAGAAAAATGTGATGCCCTCTCAGAATTTTCAAAGTTTTGCAGAGAACTTCAAAACTTAAAAAGCCTACCCGTTGCTTCAATTAGAAGTGACCATGGTAGATAATTTGATCAATTAGAATTTGATTTGTTCTGTGCTAAGCATGGTATCTCTCACAATTTCTCTGCTCCTAGAACTCCTCAATAGAATGGAGTTGTTGAAAGAAAGAACAGGACTCTTGAAGATATGTCAAGAAAAATGCTTCTAGAAAACAAGCTGCCAAAACATTATTGGGAAGAAGCTGTGAATACAACAAATTACATTTTGAACAGGTGCTTGATCAGACCTATCTTGAAGAAAACCCCCTATGAAATCTTCAAAGGGAGAAAGCTAAACATCTCATATTTTAGACCCTTTGGTTGCACATGCTATGTCCACAACAATGGTAAGGACAACTTGGGTAAGTTTGATGCAAGAAGTGATGAAGGTATATTTCTTGGTTACTCTCATACTAGCAAGACTTATATAATTTATAATAAAAGAACCAAACTTTTTGAAGAGAGTATTCATGTTATTTTTGGTGAAAGCTATGATGGTTCTTTGAGTGAAAGTTTTGGCACACTTGACTCCGAACAAGCATGAATCAGAAGAAGAAGCTGAGAAATCTCTTGGGTTCAAGAATGGTTCAGAAGGAAACAGAAGCCATTTTCAAGACCTTGAAAACAACTCTCAAGGCCTTGAAAATAGAGATCAAAGCCTTGACAAAGATGATCAGGAAGAGATGAATGATCAGGCTACTACTTCAAGACCAGAGAAGATATATGGAGAGCCTGAACCATGGTCTCCAAGAAAGAGATTCAAATATCTTTCATCTCATACAGCTGACAACATCATCTCTGATCCC
The DNA here is from genome assembly GCA_023055425.1 of Linanthus parryae. Lineage (NCBI taxonomy): Eukaryota > Viridiplantae > Streptophyta > Magnoliopsida > Ericales > Polemoniaceae > Linanthus > Linanthus parryae. Next base: position 44,302,108 of record JALGPY010000007.1, read on the forward strand.
ACCACTGGTACACAAACAAGATCACAATTGAAGAATCTTTGTACTTTCAATGCATTCATTTTTCTTGTAGAACCCAAAATTGTGAAGGAAGCATTACATGAAGCAGACTGGATTATAGCTATGCAAAGTGAACTCAATGAGTCTGAAAGAAACAAGGTGTGGAACCCAGTTCCTCCACCAACAAACCAGTCTGTCATTGGTACCATATGGGTGTTCAGAAACAAATTGGATGAGAATGGCAAAGTGATCTGAAAAAAAGCAAGGTTAGTTAAGGTTACAATCAAGAAGAAGGTATCGATTATGAGGAAACGTTTGCTCCTGTTTCCAGGTTAGAAGAAATTAGAATTCTACTTTCATTTGCATCTTTCAAAAACATGAAACTATTTCATATGGATGTGAAATGTGCATTTCTGAATGGCTACATGCAAGAAGAAGTTTTTGTTGCAAAACCTCCTAGTTTTGAAAGTGATAAGTTTCCATATCATGTTTATAAACTTGAAAAAGCTCTTTATGGTTTGAAACAAGCTCCAAGGGCTTGGTATGAAAGATTGTCAAAGTTTCTGCTTGAAAATGATTTGAAAATAGGATTGGTAGACAAGACCCTTTTCATAAAGACTCATGAGAAATATTTACTTGTAGTTTAGATTTATGTTAATGATATTCTATTTGGAGCTAATAATGATCTTCTATACAAAGAATTCTGAAGTCTTATGAGCAGGGAATTTGAAATGAGCATGATGGGAGAGTTGAAATTCTTCCTTCGACTTCAGATACATCAATTAAAGAAGGACATATTTATGCATCAAAGCAAGTACACTAGGGACTTGCTGAACAAGTACAACATGTCTCAATCCAAAGAGATTAGGACTCCAATGAGTTCTACACTGTCCTTAGATAAGGATGAATCTGGTAAGAGTGTCAATGTAAAAGAGTATAGAGGTATGATTGGATCATTGCTATACCTTACTTCTAGTAGACTAGATATCATGTTCAGTGTATGTATGTTTGCAAGATTTCAAGCTGATCCAAAAGGAATCACACTTGACTGATGTAAAGATAATATCAAGATATCTCAATGCTACCAAAGACTTAGGGCTTTGGTATCCAAGACACTCTAACTTCTCTTTGCACGGATTTTCAGATGCTGACTTTGCAGGTTAAAAATTTGATAGGAAAAGCACTTCTGGAACTTGCCTTGGATCATCTCTGATCAGTTGGCACTCCAAGAAACAAAACTCAGTGGCTCTATCAACAGCTGAAGCTGAATATATATCTGCTAGAGCATGTTGTTCACAAGTATTATGGATTGCTCAACAATTGAGGGATATTGGATTTGATTTCAGAAGTATTCCCATCAAATGTGACAACACCAGTGCAATATCTATCACAAAGAGTCCAGTACAACATTCAAGAACCAAGCATATTGATGTTAGACACCATTTCATCATAGATCATGCTGAGAAAGGTGATATTGTTCTTGAATTTGTTTCTACTAACATGCAACTTGCATATATCTTCACTAAATCATTGCCAGATGAAATATTTTCAGCTCTAAGACTGGAATTAGGCATGCTAAATAAAGATGCATTGGCTTAGGGGGAGCATCAGGTAAGGAAGGTAAGCTATTATGTGTTTCAAAGGTTTGAACTGATTTTCAACGCCTTGAAAATATATTCAAAGCTTTGGTTTTATGTGTTTCAGCTTAACAGCGTTTCAAGACCCTGAAACTATTTTCAAAGCCTTGAAAATAAGTCAGATAACTTATTGGTGAATAAATCATGGATCATTCAGTATTGGGTGCTATCTCTGTAGATATTTTCTCAATATTGCCCCTACCTTTTTTCAAAATTGATTTTCATCCAAATATAGTATTAAATTATTTACTTCCAACAACTTCAAAGATTTTAATCTTCTCTGATCATTACAGATCTTTTTGAGATCAGAGAGATTGCAGTTTCCTTTTCAAATACAAACTCTTGCAGTATTTATCTCCTTCTCTTCTCCTTCACTCCGTATCAAATCTACTTCTCTCTATTCTTCTCCATAACCTTTATACTGAGAAGAAGAGAAAGACAGTAGTGGATGAAGCTCAAGAGATTAGTGGAGACTCAAGTTCTAGAACACCTAGTGCAGAGGCAGTTGCAGAGCTCCCTCCACCCAAGAAGAAAACCAAGAAGGACGCAACACCTTCCTCAGACAATATGAAGAAGAATAAGGAGAAAGTTGATGCAGAGAAGCACCAGAAACAGAGGTCTCTAGTCCTAAGAATTTGAAGAAAAAGAAGAAGGCAGCTCAAGCTGAAAAGGGGAAAGTAAAGATAACAGAGGAACAGCCAGGAGATAATGTGGAGAAAGCCTTACAGATCTACTCGAAGAACACTACTCCTGATGAATCTTGGTTCATCTCAAAGACTTCAAAACGTCAGTGGTTGGATGGTTTTGCCTCTAGGCATATTGCTTTCTGTAGCTTGTTCAGTATGCCTGTGTTAGCTGGAATGAATCTCAATTGCATTACCATGTTAAAGAAAAGATCTTTGTGGTTCATCCTAAATCCTCCTGAGCTAGCATACCCTAGTCTTACCAGACTGTTCTATCTCAACATGAAGCAACTTAATAACTCTCTACACTTGGTAATCAAGACTGTAGTTGCTGGTGTTACTATGGAATTGGATCATTCTGAGTTCTCAACTGTCTTAGGCTGTACTAAGAGATATGACACACAGAATCATCCACCCAATAATGAGGCCTTAAATTTGGCAAGAGAAGAATTCTTTCTGCCGAATGTTCCTGCCTCATCCAAATAGTTAACACACTCTGTGTTGAATGTTGAAGCTGAGGTTTTGTTCACCATTCTGATGAGATGTATCTTTCTAAGGGAACATTCAAAGGAGTTGATCACTGAGAGATTGCTCTATATTATGTATCTGGTTATGCATGGCTATGATATTGATCTTCAGAAGCATGTAATGGAGCATATGTTGTTCAGCCAAACAGATCAGAGAAAGCATCATTTGCCTAATGCAAATCTGCTAACTTTATTCTTTTAACACCTTGACATTCCTACTGATGGTGAAGAATCTATCAATTCTGGAATGGGTTTGCTCAATGATAAAACCTTTGAGAAGATTGGAGTGGTTAAGACCAAGGAAAAAGTTTGGAAGTTGTGTTCTGATTTGACAGAAGAAGATACTAATGCAAATCAGTTTGTCAAGCCCAAGACCTTGAACCCTACTTCAAGCCAGACCTCTCGGCCTCCTGATTTGTCTTCAATTCTTTAGAGACTTGATGGTCTAGAGATGGACAATAGTGAGATCAAAAAGAATCACCATGGGTTTGAGACTGATCTCTCACAGGTCAAATACATGGTGGAAACCATCTTTAGAAGCATTACTGTATTTGATGTTCCTGAGGATGAAGTAGGTGCCAAGAAAAGTGGCTCTGACAAGAACCTACCAAGTGAACATTCCAATCAGGAAGAGGCTGCTCCAGTCAAGGATAAAGGAAAAAAGGTGGTAGTTGAGAAAGTTGCTCAAGAGGGAGATGAAGTAAACAGTCCTGACTTAGATGATTTGTTGATAACCCTGAAGAAGAAGAAGAAGAAGAAGAAGAAGAAGAAGAAGAAGAAGAAGAATAAGAAGAAGAAGAAGAAGAAGAAGAAGAAGAAGAAGAAGAAGAAGAAGAAGAAGAAGAAGAAAAAGAAGAAGAAGAAGAAGAAGAAGAAGAAGAAGAAGAAGAAGAAATCGCCAAATACTGTTGATAAGGACAATAATGAAGAAGAAACTACTGGGGAGATTGAAGAGGAACAAGAAGAAGAGGATAAGACTGATGGTGACAGTGAGGAAGAAGAGGGAGATCAGGATGGATATGAAGACCCAACCCCTTAATCCTGCGTATCATTTCTTTCCCATTCTTTCTTTTTAAGCTTTAATTTTCAAAATTTTCTAGACACTGATCCAACATCTTCTCAATCTTTTTGATGAAAGTCGAAAATAGGGAGAAAAATCTTAGGTTGTTTTGATTTTATTTATGTTTAGATGACCTATCTTTTGGTCAGTAGGATTATCTGCAGCTTACTTGCAGTTCTTGTTTAAGTTTATTCATAAGTTGGATCTTTTGGAATTACTGTGTTATTACTATTTGTTTGATTTGCGTGCTAATCAGTATTTTTTGGAGAAACTAAGAATCAAACAGATTGAAGTTTTGTCTTTCATTAAGGGGGAGATTGTAAGGTCACAAGTTTCATGGACTTGAAATACTTAGTTATTTTAAGGCCTTGAACCAGTTTTCAAAGCCTTGAATCAGGTTTCACAGGCTTAAAATAGCTGAGCTATTTCAAGGCCTTGAATCAGGATTCAAAGCCTTGAAACTGCCAGACCTGCATGCATGTTCTGAGGGGGAGTTTCTCTAAACTCTTTTGATTTAATTCTATCCATCTCACCCCTGTACTTTATGTGTTATTATTTGATGATGAAAGACAAACTGTTTTGATATATCTAACGTGATTTAATCCATCAGTTTGACTATGTTTTGCAGGAAATTTTATTTCCTAAATGTGCAGAATTTGTTTCCTTATCTGGCTCTTGCTGGAAGGGAAATACTTAGTGAAGATGATTATGTGATCAATCAGAGACTCATGACAGCTTCTCAGATTGTTTAAAGACAAGATCACAACAATAAATTTGAAGATTGTGATCAACTATCCGTTGGAGAAGGCTGTTAAGAGAGTCAAAAGTTTATTGCCTACAAAATAGGAAGTTGTTGCTGAAAAAACATGGAAGATTTGCAAAGCTTCAAACAGTATAAATGGAGCTCATTTTGAAGCAAAAATAAACAACACTCAACGCGCAAAAAGAGAGACACGATTCTGGATTGACAAGCATCAAAGAAGTTCCTCAGTCTCACAATCCAACTCACAGAAGTTCACTGCATCCTTCACTTCAGTTCTACACTCTAGTGTTCTTCTTCATTGTGCTTTATTTGTAGATCATCTCTGTAATACTTCTATATTTCATTCTTAAGGATTTTTCAAGGTGAACAATAGAGAATTCTTAGTTAATCAGTTAGCTAGGTTAGGGAGAACCACAAGCTGTAACAGAGTAAGGGAACTCTCTGTGCTTGGGATCTAGGGCTTAACTTTTGATTAATAAGAATTGAGTTGAAAATCCTGCAGGAAGAAGATCGTTGAGGTAGAGACGTAGGTACAATTGGACTGAACTCTATAAATCCTGTGTCTCTTGCACTTACAGTTTCATTTACATACTCTGTTTTTGCAGCATTCAAACTTGTCTGTTTTCAAGGGTTTGAAACTCTTTTCAAGGCCTTGAAAAAGACTTGTCTGTTTCATTTAAAAATGTATCTCATCTCAAAGGCTTGAATTTATGTTCAAGTCCTTGAACTCCTTTACTCTTGAACTAAAACTTTTTTCCTCCACAAGTTTTGCAAAAAGTTGGCATACTCTATTCAACCCCCCCCCCTTCTAGAGTATCTGTGTTGCATATCCATCTGGATACTCCCCTTTCAGCGGTTATTGCAATACACTAAGATATGGAGGAAATGCTACTGAGCCCAATCATATCAATATGCGATGGCAGAAGAAATACTATCCATAATGTTTGCATAAATGTAATGCGCCTTGAACTTCTCTGTAAGTTCAAAGTTGGTTTCAAAGGTTTGAAACTGAATTTAAAGCTTGAAATTCCATGGCATGAAGAAACGGCAGATTGTAAGTTCACAGTTGGTTTCAAAGCCTTGAAACTGCTCAGCCTTCACAGCATGAACTAAGGGGGAGTTCTACCTCCTATTCATTCTCCTGCACGTGATCATGCTTTATTATAAGATGAACTAAAAACTAATTATTTGTTATATCATGCATTAATCTCATCATTTTCTTGAGTTATTTTGCGGGAACTAAGAGCTAACTCTTTGTTGTAGGTTTGGCCAAGTTTCCTTATTAAAAGAGATGTATGAGTGGCAATCAATGTATGAAAATTCATTTCTATTATTATGGATGGATGTCTGGACTTTCCATTAACCTGCAGAAGAAAGATCAGTTCAAATTCAATGAGGAAATCAAGTAGCTAGCCGTTGAAATTGAGCTGTTGAGATTCAAAGATCTCTGGAGGCTTTTAGGAATTTTGATGAATACTTACAAAGTGATTCAAACACTCTCACGGATTGACGAGCATCATCTGAAGAATATTATACACTCATTCAATCCTTTCCAGTTCTTAGAAGAACAATTCAAGCATAATTGCTTTACTGTTTTCACAGTGTTCTTCTCATGAGATTTATTTGAATATATTTTTGCTATACTACTTAATCATTTGTTCTCGTGAGTTTTTCAAGAGGAACAAAAGAAAATTCTTATTGTACCAGTTAGCTATCTAGATAGGTTAGGAAGAACCACATGCTGCAAGAGTAAGGCAATTCTCTTAGTCTGATATCTAGGTCTTAGCTTTTGATAAATAAGAATTGTGTTGAAATATTGGAGGGACTAGATCCCTCAAGCAGAGAGTAGGTCATTGAGTACCGAACTCCGTAAAAATCACCGTGTTCTTTTTTTTTCATTTCAGTTCTTTACTTATCTGCTTAACTGCCTTCAAAACAGGTTTCTGTTCAAAGCTTTGAAAGGCTTTTAAAAGCCTTGAAGACTATCAGTAAATTTTCAAACTGTCTGATTTCAAAGCATTGAAATTGAGTACAAATCTGTGAAATCCTTCTAGTTCTTCTCAAATTTCTTTTAATCCACTCTTTTCAAAAAAGTTCCCATGCTCTTTTCAACCCCACCCCCTTCTAGAGTATTTGATCATGTATTTGTTGCCTGCATTACAATCTTCAATTGGTATGAGATCTTGTTTCACTGTATAGATCTAACAATCTAATGATCACGAGTTAATGTTGGTGAAGGTGGTTTCTCACAAGAAAGAGCTGCTAATAGACTGTTGGAATAGATGCCCTAGTGGCAATCTAGTTTAGTATGAACTTGTTTTTGGCTAGAACATTCATTGTATTATTTATTGGATATTTAATATAATGAATTCCTTAGATTTATAATTGTGTTTTTTATCTTAAATATCCCTAGTCCATTATAATGATTAATAGGACAATCGTCTATCGATTAGTATGGGGTTGGATTGATATGGAGATATCATAATCCAACACATGGGTGTGCATTAAGGGTAATGGCGCACTGTATTGACCCATCTCCGAGAAGGCTATATACATGTTATGTGGAGTCACAAGCGCTTCTCGTGGTGACAACGGTATTGTCATCCTTAGACTTGAAGTCACTAGATTGTCTATTTGTGGATTATTGTGATTTTGGTAGCGTCAAACGCTAGACCGTAACTGGGTAGTCATAAAGGCGTGTACCGGATACAATAAGAAGAAAGCTTAGAAATCGTAGTAGACGTATATATAATTGTCCCTCCCACATAACAGGAGCAATTATCCGAGGCCACTCGAGGGATAGTGCTTATGGAATGTCTGGCCAGACTCAAATAAATCAATATAGGATATTGATGTTATTTGCGCGAATGAGGCTATTCCCATGATCGAACACTATGGATTGGATATACGAGTGTGACTTGTAGTTCTCATGTCCAATCCGGATATAGAGACAAAGGGATGTGACAATTACTTGCTCAAGGTTTGTCGGATGACTATTCTATTAGTTGGCTAGAATGGATGTCTTGTTAGAGACTGCTCCATATTAGCAAATTGTTTCTACCAACTTGATAGAACCTATGGGGTCACACGCTAGATAGAGCTGAACTATATTTTGGAATTAATTAATATGATTAATTAATTAGAAGGATCACTTTGCAACACCTTGCAAACTTAGTAGGAGTAATATGCAAGGAAGGGACTAATCCTAATTCATGTTGGATAAGGAAGGGCCTTTAGGTAGTCAACAAGGAGTTGTTGGACTATAAAAATGATGCTCCTAGCTTCCTCCCACACTAATGCTCATAACATAAGTGAGTGGGAGAGAACAAAAGGAGAGAGCAAGCAACAAAGAGGGCCGAACCCGACCCCCCTTGCGCCGCCCGTCCCCGTTGGCCAAAGCAAGGAGGTCGAAGCCTCTTTGTTACCCGGTTGTGTGATTTCTTCTTCCTATTCCTCCGGTCCAAGCTAGCACAAAGGAGAAGGAAGATCTAGATCTCAACTCTAGGCGTGAATCAACCGTAGATACGTGACACAATTCACGTTACAAGTCATCATAGGAAAACCCTAAGGTGTGTAACATGATTCTTCCTTTTCCATCGTTATGATTCTCCTCCTGTGATCCTTAGATGGTACTGAATGGATAATTTATCTTTCCGCTGCGTATCCATGATCAAAACCCTACATAGAACTCCTCTAGTTTGTGGAGAAAATGTTGTGCACTGGAAGGCTTTGATGAAAATATTTATCATTGACCAGACATTGAACTTTGGTCTATCATCAAAATGGACCTCACATATTCTACAATTAAAAGGATGGGATAAGAACTCCCAAACCGGAAAATTCTCTCCCTACATTTGAGTTAGAACAACTTTCAAAGAATTATAGAGAAATGAAACTCTTATATTTTTCTTTGAATGCAGATGAGTTCAACAGGATATCTACCTGCAAGACCACTAAGGAGATATGGGATAAACTAGTGGTGACTTTTGAAGGAATCGGCCAAGTGAAGAAAATCAAGATCAATATCTTCCTCAGACAGTATGAGATATTCAAGATAAATGGATATGAATCAATCAAAGACATGTTCAAGAGATTTACTGACATTCTTAATAATCTGGAATCCTTGGGGAACTCATTTTCCAATGAAGTGAAAGTCTGAAAGATCTATATAAGTCTTCCCAAAGCCATATGGGAGCCAAAAACAATAGCCATTGAAGACGCTCTAGATCTTTCCTCTCTCAAAATTGATGATTTACAGGGAAAGCTACTCACACATGAGATCTCCATGAGTGAAGCATATGGAGAACTACCAGAAAGTATCAAGAACCTGGCACTCAATACTAAAGAAAGTGAACAACCTCAAAGCCTTGAAAAAGATGCAGATGATGAAGAATATGTTTTTGCTCTCATTTCCAAAGTCTTGACAAGGATTATCAAAATAAAGAAGAACTTTGGAAACAAATATTTCAGCAGAGACAAATTCAGATCTTCTAGTAGCAAGGACTACAAGGGACACTTGATCAGAGATTGTCCCCACAGGAGGAGCAAGCACTTTCAAGACAGAAGGAAGAAGGCTATGGTAGCTTCATGGAGTGACTACTGAAGAAGATCAAGCTAACCTTTGTCTTATGGCCAAGAATGATGAAATTTCATATAAGAACATTGAGGTTGTCACCTAGAACAAAGAACATATGTGGATTATGGATAGTGGTTGATCCAGACACATGAATTTGAACACAATCACACTTGGTGACAAAATCAAATGCAATATCATAGGAATTGGTAAAGTTGATAATGGTTTTGATAATTCTATTTCAAAGGTAAATGTAATAAGATTATATTCGATAAGGAGAAATGTGTGGTGCAAGATGAAAATCAAGCAATTGCATTCCCACTGCTCCTAGGTCAAACGTTGTTTATTCTTTGAATACTAACAAAGTTGCAGGTGAAAGTCTAAAATGTTTCAAGTCTTTGAAAGAGGATTCAAAGCTTTGGCATAGAAAGCTTGGACACATCGGTTTGCATACACTGAACAAACTAGTTTCTAAAGACGTAGTTAGAGGATTGCCATCCATTAAGTTCAAGGATGAAGAGGTACGCAAAGCTTGTGCTCAAGGAAACAGACAATGAGCTTATTCAAGCCAAAAAACTTTGTAAGTACAACAAAACCTATTTAATTGTTGCATATGGATCTATGTGGTCCTATGAGATTTCCAACTTTAAAGATTAAGAAGTATATGCTGGTTATTTTAGATAATTTCTCTAAATTTACTTGGGTTATGTCTGTTAGAGAAAAGTCTGAAGCTTTATCTAAATTTTCAAAAATTTGTACAGAGATGCAGACTTGTGAAAACCTGCATATTGCTTCTGTAAGGAGTGATCATGGCAGAAAATTTTATCAGCTAGAGTTTGATTTATTCTGTACCAAGTATGGCATTGCTCATAAATTTTCTGCTCCTAGAACCCCTCAAAAAATTGCGTAGTTGAAAGGAAAAAAGGACTATTGTGGACATGTCTAGGACAATGCTTTTGAAAAATGATTTTCCGAAGTCTTTTTTAGGCTAAGGTTTTGAACACTGCAAATTACATTTTGAACAGGTGCCAGATTAGGCATTTTTTGAAGAAGACTCCTTATGAAATTTTGAAAGGGTGAAAGCCAATTTTTTCTTATTTCAAACATTTTGGTTGTACTTGTTTTGTTCAAAAAAATGATAAAAAAAATCTTGGAAAGTTTGATGCTAGAAGTGATGAAGGTATTTTCAATTGCCATTCTTTGACTAGTAAAGCTTATAGAGTTTACAACAAGAGAACCAAGCTTTTTAAGGAATGTATTCATGTTATATATGATGAAAGCTATGATGGTTCTGTAAGTGAAAGTTTTGCAGACTTGAATTTGAACAAGCATGAGTCAGAGGATGAAGCAGATCTAGAGAATGGTTCTAAGACTAACTTGCTTGAAAACATAAGAGATTTTCAAAGCCTTGAAAGTGGATCTCAAAGCCTTGAAACAGATCCTCAAGGAACACTAAGTGGTCAAGCCACTGCATCAAGTTCTCAAAGCCTTGAGATTCCTCGAGAACCAGAACCCTGTAAATTAAGAAATAAGTTCAAATATCTATCATCCCGCATAGAACATTATTTATTGTCCAACCACTAGTACACAAACAAGATCTCAGATAAAGAACTTGTGTGCTTTTAATTCTTTCCGTGTCATTTGTAGAACCTAATAATATGAAGGAAGCAATATAAGAAGCAGGCTGGATCATTGCAATGCAAAGTGAGTTGGATGAATTTGAGAGGAACAAAATCAGAATCTAGTTCCTCCTCCCAAAGATAAGTCTGTTATTGGAACAAGGTGGGTGTTCAGAAATAAGCTGGATGAAAATGGTAAGGTTATCAGAAACAAGGCAAGACTAGTACCTCAAGGCTACAACCAAGAAGAACGTATAGACTATGAGGAGACTTTTTCTCCATTAGCCAGTCTTATGAGGAAGGAATTGGATATGAGCTTGATGGGAGAGCTAAAAAAAATTCTTGTACTTCATGTACATCAAATGAAGAAAAGATTTTTTCTACATCATAATATGTACACCAATTATTTCTTGAACAAGTATAATATATCTCAATCCAAGGTATCCAAAACTCCCTTGAGATCTACACAATCCTTAAACAATGATCAAAATGGTAAGAGTGTGAACCAAAAAGAGTTCAGAGGTATGATTGGTTCACTGCTCTATCTTACTGCAAGTAGGCCAGACAATATGTTTAGTGTTTGTATGTTTACTAGATTCTAAGCTGATCATAAAGAGTCACACTTAGTTGATGTCAAAAGGATTTTCAGATATCTCAATGGTGCCAAAGACTTACGGCTTTGGTATCCTAAAAGGTCTAACTTCTCTCTGTATGGATATTCGGATGCTGATTTTGCAGGATATAAAGTTTATAGAAAGAGCACTTCAGGGTGTTTCCAGTTCTTTGAATCATCCCTTATAAGCTGACACTCTAAGAAGAAAAATTCATTAGCATTATCAAAAGCAGAAGCTGAATACATAGCAGCAAGAGCTTGCTGCTCACAATTCTTGTTGATAGCTCAAAAGATGAGAGACCTGGTTATGACTTCAAAGATATTCCCATCAAATGTGACAACACTAGTTCTATCTTAATTACAAAGATTCCAGTACAACATTGCCAGACAACATTTTATTAGTGATCCTGTGGAGAAAGGTAACGTATCTTTATCTTTTCTGCCAACTAACATGCAGTTTGCATATATCTTTACTCATACAAAACTACCAGAGGATAGATTCACAGCCCTGAGATTAGAACTTGAGATGTTGAATAAGGAAGCACTGGTTTAGGGGGAGCATCGGGTAAGTTATTTGTGTTTCAATTTTTGAAATTTTTTTCAAATCCTTCAAAAGCCTTTCAAAGCCTTGAAAAGTTTACTTGGTGTATCATATTTTTTCAAGGTCATGAAATCATTTTCAAAGCCTTGAATATAAATATGTGTACTACATATTTCAATAAATGGATCTCTAATGTTGGTTGTATCTCTACAAATAATTGCCTAACATTATTTTTATCTTATTTAAACAAATCTTTTTCAAATCTGTATAAAATTATTTCGTTTTCAAAGAAGTTCGAATTTCAATCAAACTTTCCTTCCTCGAAATATTTGGGAATATTAAGTTTCCCTCTTTAACTTAAACTCTTTAGTATTAATCTTGTCCCTTCTCTCTTTCTCTCTTCTATCTTTCTTGCATCTATCTTCTGTAACACCCCTCGATTCCCGAGCTTTCTGTTCCGGACCGGAGAGCCCAAGAGGGTGCTACTCAAAATGAAGCGGCGGGAATCAAGAACAATACATCCCATAATTATATATTACATACTGATAAATTGTCTTCAACGTGATGCATACTATTATACATGGTGAAATTTTACTAAGAGTTTGACATAATAAAAGTGATACCAAATACTAGATAAGTTTGCGATTCCCTTATTCCCAGCTTCAAGCTCCTTGCGGGGGAAGGAAACAAAGACCGCAGTTTTTCAAAAGTCAGCAAGAAATGCTGAGTGAGATACACCTTAGCACGTAAAAACAGGAAAGCTAAGAGAGGCTGCAGGGTCATGTATTTAAAAACAGTTCAGGAGTAACGGAGAATGAGTATAACATCATAACTCAAAAACAGGTAACAACATCGTTAAATAACAATAGTTTCACGTGCAACGAGTTCTGTTTACCATGATACGTCATAAGTATCTACTCGTATCTCTCACAAATAAGATGTTCATTCAACGCACTGCTTACGAACAACTTTATCCAAACATAGCAATCGAACTATCAATTATTTCACAGTACCTGTGTAGACCAGTATAATGACCGCATAAGACATTCTAGACCTTAAGTGTTGCAACACCCTCCTAAGAGCGTCAATCAAAGGAGTGATATCTAGATGCCAGAGCACACGGAGTACCTAAGCCATCCTACGGCAGTAGAAGATCTAAGGCGTCGAAGCCAAGGGGAACTATCTGGTATCGGTGTTCTCGGCCGGAGCCAATCATAAGTCCAGGGCGTATGAGCCAAGGGGAACTAGCTGGTATCGGTGTTTCCGGCCGGAGCCAACCATAAGTCCATGGCCTAAAAGCCAAGGGGAACTCGCTGGTGTCAGTGTTCCCGGCCGGAGCCAATTGTAATAAATCAAGATCCACGCTACAACAAGTAGACAAGCGGAACTCGCGGGTATCGGGGTTCCCGGCCGGAACCGATCAAAGTAAATCCACTGGTGCCGGTACATGCGATTCTTTTCACTTTACTTTACTAACGATTTTTGTTCAAGTGTAACAAGTATCCAAGCTCAAATAATATTTTGAAGGTTTTAAAACAATTAAAACACATCTATCAAGTGGGGGATGAAACACGACAACTATTTTTCAATTAAACAAGTACTGGACACGAAATAAGCTTGCACGCAAGGCTAAGCATGTAAAACTCACCTGATGTTGACTCAGCAGTTAGTACGTAGGATGGTCGACAAATCCTATGTCCACAAATCCGTCGCCTACAATTTATCAATCATCTAGTCATGAGGCCGGTAATTCTAAACGAATAAATGCACAAATCCTATTTGAGTGCTCGGCTAGGACGAAAAGTCAAATCCAACCCTCACGATCCCCATTTGAAGATGACATACTTAGTTAATTAAATAGTGACTTAACTTATTTATTAATAAAAGATTACTATTCATTTATAATTTAAAATAAATGATGTTACCAAATAATTAAACAATAATTTAAAATATTGATAAAATATTATTTTCCAACTATTTAATAACAAGTACTACTAATGAAATCCATAAAACAGCTTAGAAGTGCTATTTTTAGTTTATGAAATCATTTCTTGAATTCTCTAATTTACAACTAGCAATATTTAATTTTAGCAAGTTCACATGTTGTTAAAGAAATTATAGTTATTTGAAAACTCACTATCCGTTTAATTAGAATTAAAGTGACATTCATAATGAAAATATTATCTTTATTACAAAACAAATCTTCTTTTGTTAACTTATTTTTCAAGAAAAAGTATTATAACTCTAATTATAACTAATTTATAATTTATATAGATTTACTTATTACCTTTATTATAAACATGTATATATATATATGCAAAAGTATAATTTTCGTTAACTTATTACCTATTTTACAATAAAGCAGCTATAATACTTAGTTATACCAAATTTCTAATTTATAGAAATTTAACATTTTATTTCTCTTTAAGAACATATTTATTTCATTAATTTATTTAGGATACTTAATTATTTAACAAGTAACAATATACACTATATAACTAAAATGTTAATATATATATATATACATATATATATATAAATGCAGTTTAGGTAAAGACGAGGGGCTCCCCTAAGTTTCTGAGAAACTACAACCACTTCAAATAATAAGATTCAGTTTCAACACTTCACACACCCAAAGTTTCTGTAAAGTACAAAATAACCCCCCTTGTACAACATCTTCTTCAACCATCAAATTGATTTGTGAATCTTCCAATATATTGATAACCACCCAATTCTAATGATCCAGAACTCTAAGTTGAGTCAAACGAGTAAATTCAAGCCTAAAAATGATAAAAACGGTTACCGAATGAATGAGAAATTGCTCGCCGAAGTCGAGTAGAAAACTTGCCGGAAAATATGGTGCTCCGGTGGCTTGGTGGCCGGTGCAGGGCGTCTCGTGGGTTCGTCGGACCTCTGGGAGGCTGGAGGAGTACCGAAGGACAAAGGGGAGAGAGGGAAAGTCGGCGGCTGTGGTGGTCGTGGGTCGTCCGTCGGGTCGGGCTTCCGGGTCTGCTCGACGGTGGCCTTCGGCCGCCGTTGCTGCTGGTCTTGCTGTTGATTTCGGGTGACAAAGGGATGGATAGATAGAGGGAGATGATTATAGAAGATAGGAGACGAGAAGAGAGTTGTGGTGGAGGTGGTTGTCGGCGACGATGGAGGAAGCGATGTGGGTGGGATTTCTCTCGGCAAATCAGATGAGGGAGAGAGAGGTTGTGGGTGGTGGTGGTGCTTCAGCAAAGAAAGATAGAAAGGGAGAAATGGGCAGAGGGTGACGGTGGTGGAGGTCGCTGCTCCGTCGGCGGTGGTTGCGGCTACCACCGCTGCTGCTGCTGCTGGGTTCGAGCAGGACAGAGAGGGGGTTGGAGGGAGAGTGAGTGGTAGAAGAGGGATGGAGAGAACAGGGGGATGGTGGTGGCAGAGTGGGGGTGGTCTCGGTGATGGTGGTGATGGTGAAAGTGAAGAAGGACGAGATTAAGTAGAGAAGGGGGAGCAGTTGACGTGAGAGAGGAGGAGAAAACTGTTGGGAGTTGGGAAAATGTTGGGGAACAGGAGAGAGGGACAAAGAGTTGAGAGTTTTTTTATTGTATTAATATTTTATTCACTTTTTATCTATTTACCTACTAGTTTTTAGAGTTTCTTCAAAAGACAAACACAACCCCCTAATTAAATAGTCTATACTCTTATAAAAGTACAAATACCTCCCTGTTTGACATAATTTTATCGTTTATACTTCGCAAAAGTTGAAAATTACTCTTATAATGAAACGAGGTATTACATCCTCCCCCCCCCTTTGGATTAAGCTTCGTCCCCGAAGCTTGAACGAGTTTCTAGGGTCTCATGGGTTTCCTATATGAGATGCATATTGACGAGGGTTAGAGCGCTTACCAGTCGTCATGTTGTTTCTCGCGTTTACCTCTGTCTGGCTCATCACGAAGATTTTTCCAGGTGGCCTCTGGTTGTTGCCCTGGACTGCATTTCCCCTATTTCCGTTCCCTTCATTGCCAGCTCGGTTGTTGGCATTTGCATTTTTGTTCCTATCTTGCCCTCCATTGCCATTGCCACTGCCGAGATAGTTGCCTTGGTACCCGGCTGCGTCGTTTGCATAGTTGTTGTTGTGACGCTGATTCCCTCTGTTCCAGTTGTTCTGGTTCCGACGGTTCCCTTGGTAGTTTTGTCCGTTTCCATTATTTCCTTGTTGTTTCTCGTCATTCACCCTCCTCATACAATAGCGATATATGTGGCCCTGGATGCCACAATACCTACAAACCAAAGGTACGCCGTCACAAGTGTATCCCCGATGATCGCGGCCGCACCTATTGCAGTTGAGGTTACGGGTATCTCCCGTCATCTGCTGGTTCTGGTTCCCACCATTTCTCCATTTTTGATTTCCTTCACCATTTTCTGTCCTGATTCGCTTGTCTGATCCTTGATTGTTGCTGCCATTTTCCTTCTACTTTTCTCTTTCCATCACTTGATCGACTCTCCAGATGTTTGCGGCCACCCCATAGGCTTCCGTCAAGGTGTCATAAGTCCTTCTGAGTATGGTCCTCTGAATTTCAAGCTTCAATCCACCTATGAAGCGGGTGACCATGCGCCCTTCAGTAGGCACCGTGTCCTCCGCAAAACGGGCTAGCTCCACAAACTTGTCATAGTAATCTGTCACAGATTCATTGCCCTGCTTCAGTGCGATGAACTCCTCATACTTCTTTTCCTTGACATGCTCCGGATAGAATTTTGCTCTCATAGCGGCCTTCATTGTCTCCCAACCGAAGCCTTCTTGAGCCACAAGTCTGGCCCGATTGGCTGTCCACCAGTTATCAGCCTTTTCCTTGAGGTAGAAAGCCACCTCACTAATCTTGCGGGCTTCTGGGCATTCCATAGCCTGGAAAATCTTGTCGAAGTCCCTGATCCAGTTATCGAGCAATACTGGGTCCTCTTGTCCATAGAAGTTACTCGGGTTTTGCTGGGCTATCTTCTTTTCCCAGTCGGGTTCCTTTTCATTGCCGAAGTTGTTGTTCATGAAGTGGTTCATGTGGGCCATTTGGGAGAAAAACTGCTCCACGTTGTTATTGTTCCAACAACTCCTTGTTAACTACATAAAGGCCTTTCCTAGTTCTACATGAACTTGGATTAGTCCCTTACTTGCATATTAGTCCTACTAAGTTTGTAAGGTGTTGCAAAGTGATCCTTCTTATTAATTAATCATATAAATTCATCCCAAATCTAGTTCAACTCTATTTGACGTGTGACCCCATAGGTTTCTACTTAGTTGGTAGTAACTAATTACTAACATGGAGCGGTGTCTAGCAACACATCCATGCACCCAACTAATAGAAATAAGTTAGTGATCCCGAAAAACTTTTGTGCCCAATATCACATATTGCACTATCCCTTTGTCTCCATATCCGGATTGGACACGAGACATAAACAGTCACACTCGCATATCCAATCCATAGTTCCTCGATCCTTGGAATATGCTTATGCAAGCAGATAACATCAATATCTCCATATTGATTTATCTGAGTCTGGCCAGACATTCAATAAGAACCATCCCTCGAGTGGCCCGTGGATATTTTCTCCCATTATGTGGGAGGGACAAATCATTCTACATCACTACGATCTCTAAGCTTGCTTCATATCATGCCCGATAGCTATCTTTATAGTTTCCCGATTGAGGCGCAACGTTGGATAACATCAAAGCATGATATTCCACAACTAGAGTATCTAGTGACTTTAATTCTAAGGACTGCAATTATATTATCACTACGAGAAGCGATTGTGACTTTAACATAACATAATGTATCCTTCTCGTTGTGGGTCAATCCGGTATGCCATTACTCCTAATGCATACCCATGTGTTAGACTTGATATCTCCATATCAATCTACACACATACTAGTCTATATTTGATCGTCCTATTAATCAATACAATGGACTAGGGATATTTAAGATAAACAACACATTGTATCTAAGGACTTCATTATATTAAATATCCCAATAAATAATAAATGAATATTCTAGCCAATAACATTGTTCATACTAAATATAGATTGCCTCTAGGGAACCTATTCCAACAGTCTCCCACTTGCACTAGAGCAAATCTGGTGCATCTCGTATGCCTATAGATCTCGCGTGCCCTGCATACTTTTGCTGCGCAAGTGGTTTAGTGAGCGGATCTGAAAGATTGTCATTCGTTGGAATCTTGCACATCTTCACATCTCCTCGATCGATCATATCACGAATAAGATGGAATCTCCTAAGTACATCATTTGATTTCTGGTGTGATCTTTGTTCTTGGTTCCTTGGCTTGTGCGATCGCCCCAGTGTTGTCACAGTACAACTCGATGGGATCCGCGATGCTAGGGACCACAC
The DNA here is from genome assembly GCA_023055425.1 of Linanthus parryae. Classification (NCBI taxonomy): domain Eukaryota; kingdom Viridiplantae; phylum Streptophyta; class Magnoliopsida; order Ericales; family Polemoniaceae; genus Linanthus; species Linanthus parryae. Next base: position 44,320,492 of record JALGPY010000007.1, read on the forward strand.
CGAGCTCAGTGATAAACTTATTTATCCAAACTACCTCTTTTACTGCTTCTGCAGCAGCAATGTACTCAGCTTCTGTTGTAGAATCAGCAACTGTCCCTTGCTTGGAACTCTTCCTGCTTACAGCTCCTCCATTTAGGAAAAACACGTATCCTGACTGCGATCCGTAGTCATCTTTGTCGGTTTGGAAGCTTGCATCAGTGTAACCAATTACACTTAGCACTTCCTTACCTCCAAATATCAAGAACGCATCCTTAGTTCATCTCAAGTAATTTAGGATGTTCTTGACAGCAATCCAGTGACTCTCACCAGGATTGGACTGATATCTGCTAACCATACTCAGCGCGTATGATACGTCTTGTCTAGTACACAACATGGCATACATGATGGATCCTATGACCGAAGCATAGGGTATCCTACTCATGTGGTCCTTCTCAATCTCATTGGAAGGACAGTCATCTTTAGAAAGAGTGAATCCATGCGACATGGGCAAGTATCCCTTCTTGGAGTCTTGCATGTTGAACCTCTTCAACACCTTGTCTATATATGTACTTTGACTTAAGCCGAGCAGCTTACTAGATCTATCCCTATAGATCTTTATACCAAGTATATAAGCAGCATCTCCTGAGTCCTTCATTGTGAAACACTTTCCTAGCCAATCTTTAACAGAATGCAAAGTAGGAATGTTGTTTCCAATGAATGGTATGTCATCCACATACAATACCAGAAACACTACAGAGCCTCCACTAACCTTCTTGTAAACACAAGGCTCATCTTCGTTCATGATGAAGCCAAACTCTTTGACCGCGTCATCAAAATGCCGATTCCAGCTCCTAGAAGCTTGCTTTATTCCATAAGTGGATCTTTGCAGCTTACATACTTTATTGGCATTCTCCGGATCCTCAAAACCCTCTGGTTGTGTCATGTACACGTCCTCGAGGAGGTTCCCATAAAAGAACGTTGTTTTGACATCCATTTGCCAAATTTCATAGTCGTAGTATGCTGCAATAGCAAGTAGGATTCGAATGGATTTAGTCATGGCGACTGGTGAAAAGGTCTCATCATAGTCAATACCATGAATCTGTTTATACCCTTTATCCACCAATCGCCCCTTATAGAAAAATACCTTGCCATCCATGTTGGTCTTCTTCTTGAAGACCCTTTTGCACCCTATGGGCCGAGCCCCTTCAGGTGGTTCCACCGAAGTCCATACTTTGTTGGTATACACGGAATCCATTTCGGATCTCATGGCTTCTAGCCAATTCCTGGAGTCTGGGCCTTTCATGGCCTCCCCGTAGGTTGCAGGCTCATCATCCATGAGTGGTACGTCATCGGGCTCAGTCACGAGAAGTCCGTACCTCTCTGGCTCATGACACACTCTTCCTGACCTACGGAGTTCTCGGGTTACCTGAACAGGTTCTTCCACAACTACTTGTGGTTCCTGCTCATGTTTCATCATCGGTTCAGTGATTTGTGGCTCTTGAATTTCTTCAAGTTCTACAGTCCTCCCACTTGCTTCTTTAGAGACAAACTCTCTTTCTAGAAACACGCCGGTCCGAGCTACAAACACTTTGTTCTCGGTTGGATTTTAGAAATAATATCCTTTCGTTTCCTTAGGATATCCCACAAATTTACACTTATCCGCGTTGGGCCCGAGCTTGTCTGTTTGTAAACGCTTTACATAGACATCGCAGCCCCAAATATTCATAAACGACACTATGGGACACTTCCCATTCCATATCGCATATGGTGTCTTCATGAACGATTAGGATGGAACATGGTAAATGGTAAAAGTTGCCGTCATTAGAGCATGCCCCCAAAACGATATCGGAAGATCAGTTTGAGACATCATAGATCGCACCATATCCAATAGTGTGAGATTCCTCCTCTCGGACACGCCATTCCATTGTGGCGTTCCGGGTGGAGTGAGATGGGATACTATCCCACACTCTCTAAGATACTCATCAAACTCTTAGCTTAAGTATTCTCCTCCACGATCTGATCGTAGAGCTTTAATACTTTTACCAAGTTGCTTCTCTACTTCATTCTTGAATTCCTTAAACAATTCAAAGGATTCGGATTTGGCCTTCATAAGGTATACAAATCCATATCTACTGAAATCATCAGTAAATGTAATGAAGTAGGTGTAACCACCTCTGGCAGGCGTGGGGAACGGTCCACATACATCGATATGTGTGAGTGCCAATAACTCACTAGTCCTCTCACCTTTCTTATTTAAAGGGGACTTTGTAATTTTTCCTAATAAACAAGATTCACATGTCTCATATGATTCCAAATCAAATGAGTCTAGAAGTCCATCCTTATGGAGTCTAGATATGTGTTTCTCATTTATATAGCCTAAACGACAGTGCCATAGATATGTAGGATTTAAATCGTTAGTTTTAATCCTCTAGGTATTTATGTTATAGATTGGACTATTTAGATCAAGGGTATACAATCCATTAGAAAAATGCGCACTACAATAGTGCATACTATCAAGATAAATGGAGCAACAGTTTTTCTTTATTGAAAGAGAAAAACCCTTCTCGTTCAAACAAGAAATGAAAATAATATTTCTGCTCATAGCAGGCACATAAAAGCAATTGTCTAATTCTAAAATAAGTCCAGAAGGCAAAGATAGCTCATAAACGCCTACAGCTAATGCAGCAACTCTTGCTCCATTCCCGACGCGCAGATCTATCTCCCCTTTAGCCAAACTTCTACTTCTTTTCAAATCCTGCACATTTCGACAAATAAGAGAACCACATCCAGTATCCAATACCCAAGATGAAGAAATGGAAAGATTGACGTCTATAACATAAATACCTGGTGGTGATGGAATCACTACTCCAAGCTTCTTATCCTCCAGATATTTAGGGAAATTCCTCCTCCAGTGACCCGGCTGGCTACAATAGTGACATTCACCTTTAGCCACGCCCCCACTAGGCTTTAGGGTTTCCTTGGATTTCGCAACTTTCTTGCGCTTTCCTTTGGAAGTAGAGGCAACTCCTTTTTCCTTCCTTTTATGCACCATCATTATGGCTTTGCCCTTGCCTTTTTTGATGCTTTGTTCAGCTGTCTTCAGCATGTTCAACAAGTCTGGCAGAGTCTTACTGATCTCGTTCATATTGTAGTTCATGATGAACTAATTATAACTGTCAGGCAACGATTGTAAGACAAGATTAGTAGCCAAATCTTGGCTAAGTGGGAATCCCAGTCTCTCGAGGTTCTCAATGTACCCGATCATTCGGAGCACATGAGGCCCTACTGGATTCCCTTATGCAAGACTACTCTTGAACAATGCTTTGGACACCTCATATCGCTCATGCCTTGCCTGTTCCTGAAACAATTATTTCCAGTGTATGATCATATCATAGGCCTCCATTTTCTCGTGCTGCTTCTGAAGCTCAGCAGTCATGGTGCAGAGCATGGGGCAAGTCACGTCATTAGAATCATCAATATGTTTCTGACGTGCCCTTACAGCAGCTAGAACAGACTCATCCTGCGGTGGGGCTGGAATTGGAGTGTCCAAGACGTACAGCTTCTTTTCTTGCTTAAGGACAATCCTTAAGTTTCTGTACCAGTCAAGGAAATTTGTTCCAGACAAATTGTTCTTCTCAAGGACAGATCGCAGGGATGAAATCGATGTGTTTTTGTTTGCGATTTGGAATTCTACAACACGAGAAATAAGAAATTTTAGTATTTTGAACAATTTCAATAACGGCTAGATCATTAAATATAGCTCCCATTTTTTTTCCGGATTAATATCCCTCACCATTAATGTGGAAAATATCTTGTATATTTTCTAGTAGGTCCAAGATCCCTTTTTCACTTCTTCTTGAGCTTGCTTTGGCAAGTCACCCAAGAATTGGTTATTTAGGTAGGAACCATTCCAATTGCATCCTTTGAAACTCTTGGTCCAATTAGGTGAATAACTCATTATTCTTTATCCTTTAGATAACTCCTAATTGTCATGCCTCTAGGTTCATCAATCCAATTGATTCTTACCTAGTTGCGTCCAACCTCTTGCTTCAACATACACACATTACTAGCTTGTGTCGTCCGCAAAACATCATGGTGAATTAAAATCGCCTTGCTTTGGCAAGCCCGACTTTAATAGACCCTGATCATTAAGGGTGTATAGGCAAGAGAAGGCAAAACGCAATATTCTATTTGAGGGATTTAATCATTCTTAATTCGTTTGGTTGATCCAATCAACATGATCTACTTATTTGGATTGCGCAATCGACAATAAAAGACCACATTTGTTTATTATTATCTTGTTAACGTTTTGCTAGTATCGCCATACACACAAAAATAAATAACAATACATAAATAATAAACATCCACAAAAAGAAAAATAACGTGGCATGGATATGGCCCCTACACTAAGATTTTATCAAGCCAATGATAATATCTATTTTCCCTAAAGTGACAAGCTCATCTCCATGTGCCCCACCATAGCCGCGAGCCTAGGATAGGGAGTCTTCATCGTCTTTGTGTCTTCTTGGTTCTCCGGTATTCTTCTCCATGCTCTTGGCTATCATCTAAATATTTCTAATTCTAGCCTAACATCTAGAATAAATAAATAAATAAATAAAGCCTCACATGTTGAGGAGAAAAACGACTAGCAGGCCGTAAAACCTAATTAATTATTACATTAATTTGATCAGCTCGCAGGCCGTAAACCAAATCACAACAAACACAAAACATCCACAACCTAGGCCATGTCCATTCACCATGCAACAAAGCACATAATACAGTTAAAACCAATTTTTAACGCTCTTGTTTAATTTTAGTTGAATTGGGTAATTAGGGTTACAACGGTCCAAGGGGTCCAACCTAAGCCTAGGTCGAACCCCAAGGACCGCCGCCCGCCACATGGGCCGGCCCTAGGCTGGCTGCCCTCTTTGACCAGCGGCCTTGCTTGGCGCGCAAGGAAGAGGGGCGGACGACTAGGGTTTCGGCCCTAGTCTCCTTCCCTTCTTTCCTTGTTGCCCAAGCTTGGTTGTTTCCATATGGATGTTTCCATATAATTTTTTCCATAACTGATAAACTCATTTTCCAACAATGTTCCAAAGAACCCTAATTTTCAAGAACCCAATTATTCACATCATGTGTGATTAAACTCACCAATTCAATAATCCAATGTTAATTTAGATCTTGTTTATATTGAATCAAATTCAATTTGCATCTACTATTCCAACTAATTTTTGTTTTCGCGTAATATGAATATAACGGTGTTTAAATTGAAATTGTAACACATAAAATAATGCTATGCACTACGACATGTGGCTCTGATACCACTGTTGGGTTTTGACGTAGGTTACGCAGCGGAATAACAAAAAATGTAATACCTACTCAAAGCCCACAAAGGATCACAGGAAGAGACATTCATAACATCATGAAGGACATAGAAGATGTGTACCTTTTGATTTGGGAGATCACACGAAAAATTATTTCCTCGTCTCTACGATTGATCCATGTCTAGAGGTGAGATCTAGATTCTTCCTTCTCCTAGTGCTAGCTTGGACCGGAGGAAGAGGTAAGAACGAATCAAGCAATGAGGAAACCAAAGAGAGGTTCGGCCTCTCTCTTGGTGGCCGACGGATAGGGGACAGATAGGGTTTTCGGCCTCCTAGCTTGTCTCTTGCTCTCTCTTTTTCTTTCTCTCCCACTCACTTATGTTATGAGCATGGTTGTGGGAAGGAAGCTAGAGCATCCTTTATATAGTCCAACAACTCCTTGTTAACTACACAAAGGCCCTTCCTTGTTCTACATGAACTTGAATTAGTCCCTTCCTTCCATATTAGTCCTACTAAGTTTGCAATGTGGTGCAAGGTGATACTTCTAATAAATTATTCATATTAATTAATCCCAAATCTAGTTCAACTCTATTTGACGTGTGACCCCATAGGTTTCTACTTAGTTGGTAGTAACTAATTACTAACACGGAGCGGTGTCTAGCAACACATCCATGCACCCAACTAATAGAAATATGTCAGTGATCCCGACAAACCTTTGTGCCCAATATCACATATTGCACTATCCATTTGTATCCATATCCGGATCGGACACGAGACATAAACAGTCACACTCGTATATCCAATCCATAGTTCCTCGATCCTGGGAATATGCTTATGCAAGCAGATAACATCAATATCTCCATATTGATTTATCTGTGTCTGGCCAGACATTCAATAAGCACCATCCCTCGAGTGGCTTGTGGATATTTGCTCCCATTATGTGGGAGGTACAAATCATCTCTACATCACTATGATCTCTAAGCTTGCTTCATATCATGCCCGATAGCTATCTTTATAGTTGCCTGGTGTAGATAGTGCTTTCTGAGCTGACAGATCTTGGCCACGTGGCAACCATCCAGCACACCATATTGTGCTCCACACACACTGGATCACCAGCCGAGCTGATCCATGTGGGGGCTGCGAGACAGAGCCCTCGCATACCACCGCACGGGACTTGTAGGGACTTAGTGGTTTGGAGGCTAGAGTAAGCCCTGTCGCGTGCGAGCCAAGCCCGCACGCGACCTTTAGTAACTGTTTTGAGAGATTTATGGCACGAGCTCCATAAACCCGGTCAATCCGGTCAAACCCGGTCAACCTCGTAACGGTTCCGGTATTCGCGCACAACGTGCTGTAACGGTCCCTATATACTCGGACGAACGTGCCGTTATGGTTAAGCTAATTAAGCCGCCATCAATGGGCGCATTAACCACACTACAACGGTCACGTTCTCTGCTATATATAGGACGTTAACCTTTCCATACAAAGAAGAACGCACTTGCCATACGCGGAAGCTCTGCCAAACCTCTGTCTCTCTCTCAGACATTGCTACTGACTTACTCTCTCCCTACACACAACCCCACTCTTCCTGTGCGAACCTCGATCCTCTACATACGGTGTACACGGAGGTCTCCCCGCCGGAATCTCTTGTGCACATTTTGGTGAACCCGACGTGAACAGACATGTCAACAGCCGCAGCCCTGATACAAGGGAAGTGCGAGAGTTGCGCGCTAATCAAAGATTCTCTCCTCATCGCCTTAATCGATGACGACACAGATTGGAGGAAGCCACTCTTCGATTTTCTCACCCAGGGCATCGTGCCTGAATCGAGAAAAGAAGCTGAGAAATTGAAAAGGAAAGCATCCCGATATGTGGTACAGGAAAACCTGCTTTGGCGAAGGGGTCACGAGGGCAACTTGCTGCGATGTCTAGACGGCAGAGAAGCACAAGAAGTCATGGACCTTTCTCATCAGGTGGAACACCAAGGAGGTGCGAAATTATGCAGGCAGCTCCTCTCAATTGGATATTTCTGGCCCACGATGGAGGCCGATTGCCGCGCCAAAGTACGACGCTGCCAGGAATGCCAGTTCAAAGGAAACCTGGTGCACGCTCCCGCCATGGATCTACATGCATTAGGCACACCATGGCCATTTCACACATGGGCTTTGGACTTCATCGGTCCCATCCGACCAACGTCGCACGGGAATCATTTCATTCTCACTGCAACTGAGCTATTCACCAAGTGGGTGGAAGCAATACCACTGAAGACGGCAAATGCGCTGGCTTTGGTCAACTTCATCCAGGAAAGCATCATATGCAGGTTCGGAATCCCAAACACCATTCTTTCAGATAACGGTACTCCTTTTGTTAATCGCCAGGTAGCTGCGAAATTAGCGGAGTACAATATCAGGCAGATATGTTCTACCCCTTATTACCCGAAGGGAAATGGACAAGCCGAAGCGACCAACAAAACGCTGTTGAGAATTTTGAGCAAGATGGTCGCAGATGACCACAAGAAGTGGTCCGACTCTCTAAGCATAGCTCTGTGGGCCTACCGAACTTCTCCAAGGACACCCACGGGGGCCTCGCCATTTCTACTATGTTATGGGGCCGAAGCTGTAGTACCTGCGGAGGTGAGAGTCAATTCGGCAAGGCTAGCCTTCCACGCACTCTACGAAAATCAACGCGATCATGACTTAGTCTTGCTAGAGGAAAAGCGAGAACAAGCCAAAAGGACCAACAAGCGATATCAAGAAAGGATTGCTCGCGCTTACAATAAGACAGTCCAGCGAAGAGATTTCGCAGTTGGAGACTTGGTCCTGCGCGCATCTGACCACTGCATGCGAGAAGCGACTCACCCAAAGTTCGCAGCCAATTGGGAAGGACCCTTCGAAGTCACAGAAGTCTTCGACAGTGGCTATTGCAGCATACGAAGGTTGCACGGCACAACCTCAACCCCGAGTTCAGTCAACATGCGCTGGATTAAGAAGTACTATCCCTGACTTCTCTCATTTCATACGTTTTATTATAACGTCGCCTAATCTCTTGTATGGTTACGATTTACACAATCTCCTCTCCCATATGAGAGGATTGTAATCTCATCTCTCCCATATGAGAGCATTATAATAAGAAAATTCTCCCAAATGAGAAACTTCATATTTCTGGATGTCGATTTTACTTAATTAGTTTGCTATAACTGTTAACAATAAGTTATCCGCTACAATAGCAGCTTATGCGAATGCGATCTTAATTGATCATCTAAGCCTATCTGTTACGATAGCAGCCTATGCAAATGCGATCTTAATTGATCATCTAAGCCTATCTGTTACGATAGCAGCCTATGCAAATGCGATCTTAATTGATCATCTAAGCCTATCTGTTACGATAGCAGCCTATGCAAATGCGATCTTAATTGATCATCTAAGCCTATCTGTTACGATAGCAGCCTATGCAAATGCGATCTTAATTGATCATCTAAGCCTATCTGTTACGATAGCAGCCTATGCAAATGCGGTCTTAATTGATCCTCTAAGCCTCTGTTACGATAGCAGCCGATGCAAATGCGATCTGAATCGATCATTCAAGCCTATCTGTTACGATAGCAGCCAATGCAAATGCGATCTGAATTGATCTTCTAAAGCCTATCTGTTACGATAGCAACTCATGCGCAAAATGATCTTAGTTGATCTTCTAAAGCCTATCTGTTACGATAGCAACTCATTCGCAAAATGATCTTAATTGATCTTCTAAAGCCTATCTGTTGCGATAGCAACTCATGCGAAAAATGATCTCAATTGATCTTCTAGTAAAGCCTATCTGCCACGATAGCAACTCGCACCACTTAACGATCTTAATTGATCTACTAAATACTATCTGCTACGATAGCAATATTGTGAAAATGATCTTAAGTGATCCACAAAGGCCAATCACAAGCCCATCCGCCAGGATGGCACAGCTGCGAAAATATGATCTCGAACGATCTAGTGAAACATCCGAGAATTCATATAGCAGATCGCAAATGCGAAACCATTACATAGCATTATGCAAGGCGAAATATGCCGAAACGCATGCGAAGTTGTATTTTGTTGTAAAGAGACAGCAGATAATACAAAAGGCTATTTATCATTATGAGTCGAAATGACTTACAATTTATCTGTCTAGATAGCAGCTTACAAGCGGAAAAGCTCAAATCTAACTACACAGCCAACATGGCTTACAATAAATTCGAAAACTAGCTGACAAGCCAGCAAAGGCACACTACGGGGATCCTGGCTGAAAGGGATGAACCCACCGGTTCCAACACCGGCTATACAATACGCAGATCTGCGGGTGAACATCTGTCACAAGTGGGATCTTGCTCCAAAGAGCCACATGAAGCCATACGTTCAAGATCCCAGTATTTGACAAGACCCTTGTCAGATCTGCACCCCATAACATTTTCCCAAGGAACCACCGGTTCCAGCGATCAACAGGCAAGCAGAAGCTCCAAAGGGCAAGGGCTCCTTGTAGACGGGGATGAACGCAGCGTTCCGCCACCCGGAGCTCACGAACGTGGGGGCAACAAGTTCTTCTCCAGGGAGGCTGGAGAAGAATTCCGCCGTTCATTACGAGGCGGTAGCACGGTCACTTCGGCGCTGCACCTCACCGGGAGGCGGCCGGAAACATGACCTGCAAACATAATACACGAAGAAATTTCTTCGAACACACATGAGATATCATCTCCATCTCCTTTATGATGGTTATAAAGAGCAATAAGCCTCATAAAGTGGATCTTGGAAACTATTTCTACAGCACAAAGCGCAAACTCAGGATTCACAACTTGAAGTTGCCATGAATCAACGAAAAACAAGCGTTGAAGCCAGCAGTCGTAAGGACTCACGGCAAAGCACATTTTTGGGATGAAGAACCCAAATGGCAAACACAGGGTTTATATAGACCTCGTGGAGACTCTTCAGTTGCCAAAGATGAGTCAGCAGAATTTGAAAAGAGGGTAAGGCCAATCACTTACGCCTTGAAAAGCGGTATCCATCAATTACCCTACTAAGGCTACGACGATTCAGTTGCGTATCCTAATAAATGACGGATAGTCATGATTCGGATGGACTTACCAACGAAAGCGTGCTTATCTTCTGAGAAATTAGCGCGAAAATCAAGCAGAGTATCAATTGCTGATGTCATAATTGGATATGCACAGAGATATCCTATCAAATCCCGGAAAGGGCAAAACGGGCAAGTAAATTCTTGTTGTTAAAAAAAAAGGGGGAGAAACCCTAGCAACATTACATTAATGTTTCAAACATTACATTAATGTTTCAGCCATTTCCTTGCTATTTTCAAAATTCAAAAAGTCAAAAGCAAATTCTTGATCAAGGAGTCATGGGGTGCGAACTGATGGCTCAGCTTCTCTACCTGCTCCACTTCTTGCTTCAATTGCTCGCACTTGGCATTCATCTCATGATAGAGCTTCATAGCTTCTTCAGCCTTTCGCTTCTGCTGCTCCACCTTCTGCTTTTCAGCTGCGAGGTTCTGGTGGCCGAGCTGCAAGGTTACGGCTGCGCGAATCAGAGTGACTCTTTTCATAAGAAATCTGAAACCCAGTCTGCCCTGAACTTTGGTAAGAAGATTTTCGCACATGCCATGAAGCAATTCGGCGCTCTGGACAGAGATGGTCTCAGGCGTGGCCGTAGACAGCTGCTCCAAAATCCAAATGGCTTCGGTGAGAAACAGCCTCCTGTCGAAGGGCCCTATCTCCAGAGATCTTGCGAACGATCGGGGGTAGGTGAGGCGCATCCGGACTAGCCAGTCCACATCTGTTTGCTTCAAACCTGAAGCAATGTCAAAACTAAGTTATGCTATCAAACTCGCAAATGCACCATGCGAGATGCAAACAGTGAATCACTACTTACCAGTTCCTTCGAGAATCTCACGGAGAGAAGGAATGCGCATTGCTGGGGTCGTCGAAGACTGCCCTTGCTCCATGGCTCTCCTGTCAGCTGCGAGCTCTAACTCCTCATAGTTAGAAGGAAGAGTGTAGGCCGCACCAGCTGCGACTGCATTCCCAACCTGCGAGCACCAAAAGCCCCACGCAGGAATCGGTGCCGCCGACTCAGTCATCGCCGGAGGCGAAGTGACAGTCGAGGTCGCTTGGCGAGGAACATTCTCAGATGCGGAAGCATCGGCAGTATTTGTCCTTACTTCCTCAGCGCCAGCATGGGCATCTTCATCCATTAGCACAGCACCAGCTTCAGCATCGTCGGAAAGTTCGATGATGTCCTCGAAAGGCTCACCTGCATGGTCAGTAGCTGCGACGGGCTTCTCAATATGGGGGCTCGGAGTCGGAACATAGGATGCAGAAGACTGACTTCTTTGCTCCGGCGCATGTTCCTCAACGTTGTCTGCGATACAAATGCCCATGGTATGAGGTAACTCGCATTAAATAATATTTTGCTATCTTTACATAAGCGAAGAGTAAGCACCTCCACGCGAAGGTGGGATTGAAGCCTCTTCATACACTAAAGACGAGGAACCATGTCCTATTAGTGTGTCCTCACTAAGAAAGTCTTTAAGAGGGGCGTGACCTGGGATGCGAAGAAACCAGTCATGATCCTGTTTCAAGTTGCTAAGGCCTAGTACATGCGTATCACTCGAATGATTACCTGAAGGTTCTCCGCACTTGTTTACTAGCCAACGGCGAATGTCAGCCTTTGACACACCATGCTTTAACGCACCCACAATAACATCTCTATAAGTTACTGCGAGATTGAAGATCTCACCTTTATCGCCGCCTGCGATTTCTTCAAAGTCCGCTTGGACTTGCTCCAGGGCTGCTGCATCCTCTTCTGGAACCGCATCCTCCTCCTCCGCCTGGGGAGCCACTTCTTCGGGAAGCTCATCTTCCTCGTCAACTGGACACACTAGGTCGTCAACATGCTGCTCTTCGAGGCTTCGCTGTCTCACACGCTCGAGCTCCTCCTCTTCTCGCTGCCTTCTTCTTTCAGCAGCCTCCGCGGCTGTCTTCCTGGACTCAGCAAGAATGTCCTCGCTTATGGGATCGTCTGGAATGCCAGAATGGGTATCTCTCTTTTGTCTCTTGGCCAAAAGGCCACCAATGGTCTCATCATCATCATCATCTGCGAAGATATGATTGGTTTAAGAAAAGAAGTGCAAAGAAGTTACGATAATGGGAAAGGAAATGCGACGGGGGTACCTCCTGATTCTTCCTCATGTATCACAACTGTTCTTTCTTCTTCTTCTTCATCACTTTCTCTGGGCTCCTGCTTATCTCCTTCTTCCCCTTGGTTGAATGGAACGAAGGTCTCAACCGCGAGCTCCTTCCGCACTTTGCTGGGCATGCGACTCTTGCCCTTATCCTTGACAGAAAGGGGCCTCGTCGGAGGAGAAGTTGGAGCACTTCTAGGGGAAGAAATTGTAATTCCCTGCTGCCTGGGCCTCTTCGCTCTCGGCACCGCACTTGCTGGAGGGGACGGATCACCTCCGGGAGGTGACGGGGCCGGAGCATTGTCTATCAGCGAGTCAGCAAAAGCATTCATGACTGCGCGGATCTTGGTTTCGACCTCAGGGTCCATCCTCCATGCTAGCCGAAACGACTGCTTTTGTCTTCTGGTGGCAACAATGGCGTTAACCAATGACTTGGAGCGATCACCAGATGCGAATCGCCGCACATGACACTACAGCAAACAGTACAAAATAAAGGTGTCAGCATAAGGAAATCAAGAAGCTTAACGCACGCGAAGAAATTGCTTACCTCAGCAAATGCCTTGCTGTATCTGACGACATGCGTGTCGCCCTTCTTAACTGCTGCGACCTTCTCCTTCAGAATGATGTCAGGACACAAATGGTTCTCGCGATCCAACAGTGAGTAACAACCATACTCAGACTCGCTCAGACTGCAATTGGGGCGAAAAGGGAAAGAATTTCTCTTGATCAAGGGGGCTCTACTTGGCTGCGCGGTCGACTGCGTCTCAATCCTCGTTTATGGGCGATCCAGTATGCGAGCCAGTTCTGAGAACAACCACCCTCGCGGGTCCCTGCGGGCTGCTCAGAGGGAAGATTGTTCATGAATACTGTCTTGCACTCCTTTGTCATCAAGCGCTTATAGCAACCTCTGATAATGGACTGGGGCCAGATTGATGGTGCCACTGCATTAAAGCCAAACTGGGGAGAAACTCGAGTGGGGTCAACATCCACGGTAATCCTCTCGTACCTTGGCGCGAGCTCACGAATATGCTCTGCGAGGGCAGGGAGAGAACCTCGTAGACACCAGCAAAAGAATTCGCGATAGCGTTCATGGAAATGCGGTCCCTCTTCGAAGAGCAACTCTTCTGAGAAGACAACACCCTTAGAGGGGTACAGCTTTGGAAACCATCGCACGTTCTCAACACGTGTGGCATAGGGCCTGGCAGTGAATTCTTTCCGTTTGTCGCATATCAAGCTCCAAACGCACTTGGTATTACTCGCTCCGAACCACCACGCAGCTCTGCCGCTGTTGCGCGCCTCCGTCTCGCCTGGGGGACACCACTTGTCGGGTTTGAGAGCAGTTGGGGCATAGGATGGCCACCGCTCGAAGACCCACACTGTCAAAAAGGAAATATTGACAAAATTCAGTACATCGAGGCGGCCACGCGACTCTTTCATGGCCAGAACTAGCTGATCAAGCCTATAGTACAGCGTACCCAAAACCAAGGGTCCGAGTGCGACTCTATGGCCAAGGGCGAGCCTCACAGCAAGTGGCAAAACATGGTAAAAGACCCCATCATGGGGGTGACCGTCGATCAAGTACCTCGACAACCAAGCACAGAGGAAAGCACAGAGGGTCAAGTGATAGCCTTTACCCTCCACATAATTCTCGGCGTCTGGGTTCTCACTCAAAAGTTTCTTAGTGATGCTGCTGTTCGCATAGTCTCGAAAGAAATACTGCAACCATTTGTTCCAGGTATTCTTCGCAGACGTATCAACCAACTGCCAGTTTGGAAGGGCTCTCGTAGTAGTCCACCGGGTGGAGATTTTCTTTACCTCTGCCAAGCATTCCTCCATCTGTGTGTACAAGGCAATCTCCGCAGGCATCCTCAAAGGACTCAAAGGGTCTACCTCACCCATGGGGGAAAGATCGTACAGCATCTGCACGTCCTCGAGTGTAGGAGCAGCCTCGAACTCAGCAAAGTGGAATGTGTGAGTCGCAGGCGAGTAGCGGGACAGAAGGTCTAGAAGCATGGACTGGTCCAGCTTCACGGCAGCACCCTTCATAGCACGGATAGCAAAGTATACGCCGGCTTCATCGAGAGTCGCGGCATGATTGTCCAACACGTGGTCAATCCACTCATCCATATAGTCCAATTTCTGGACGAAAGCCTGGGTAGAAATCGCAGTGTAGGGGAAGTACCCGTTTTCGACCCCCAATCAAACCACATCCTCGGAACCAATCAACTCGAGCAAAGCTGAGCTAACTGGGCGAGTCAGTGTCAGCAATCCCTCAACTGGGACAGAACAGGCATCCTTTTCGCCTTAACCCTCGCATGATAGAAATCTTGGCCACCTAAATAGGGGGCTTTTCGCCACAAAGCCTGCGGAAGATCGGGGATCTCTTCGTCCTCCTTGTTGGGTTTGGTTCCTTTTGTCTTGGCCATTCCTGCGGAAGAGCAAGAAAAAAGTGGGGAGAAAGGTTCTGCACTTCAGTTTGAAAGTTCGAAATCCGAGATCTATTATGAAAAGAAAGACGAACAGTTTCTGGTATCAATTTCAGAAATTAAGGGTTGCATCATCAGCGATTTCAAGATCTCACATCCGGATCCCTTATTATTGAAGGATTAAAGCAAAAGTGGGTTCAAAGATCAAGGTTTCTTTGCAAGTTTCAACAGATTACGTGTTCTGGGTTACAGATTCAACGCAGTTCAAGGCATACACTGGAATCTTAAATCAAAATTGAACAAGGCCAACCTTGTTTTCGCAAAGCTTGCCTGGATATGCACAGTTGAAGAAGACGATTTGCAGTTTTGAATTGATGATTGATTATCTGAATCTGCTCTCGAAGATCTCCGGGTACCATTCACTTTAAGAGAAAGAAGTGATGCTTTGCAACAGTGGATACAAAGTATTTATCCAAAAATAATGAAGGGTTGCGTCCTTTCAGTAGTCGAATCGCAACCGTCACCGTCGAATCGCGCAATCACAGGACAAGCTGACGTCACGCATAAAACCCTAGAAGCCAGACGGCATGACTCTAGGGGTTTTAGGTCATAATGGCACGCACGGGGGCTGAACTTAGCCGTATTTGAATTGGTGCGTGGCGGCAACGCGTATGTTGGTTTCCGCGCATGGAAGTCTATACAGCTATGAGTCTTCACGCGCAGAAAGGGGGCTAATGTAGATAGTGCTTTCTGAGCTGACAGATCTTGGCCACGTGGCAACCATCCAGCACACCATATTGTGCTCCACACACACTGGATCACCAGCCGAGCTGATCCATGTGGGGGCTGCGAGACAGAGCCCTCGCATACCACCGCACGGGACTTGTAGGGACTTAGTGGTTTGGAGGCTAGAGTAAGCCCTGTCGCGTGCGAGCCAAGCCCGCACGCGACCTTTAGTAACTGTTTTGAGAGATTTATGGCACGAGCTCCATAAACCCGGTCAATCCGGTCAAACCCGGTCAACCTCGTAACGGTTCCGGTATTCGCGCACAACGTGCTGTAACGGTCCCTATATACTCGGACGAACGTGCCGTTATGGTTAAGCTAATTAAGCCGCCATCAATGGGCGCATTAACCACATTACAACGGTCACGTTCTCTGCTAACGCACTTGCCATACGCGGAAGCTCTGCCAAACCTCTGTCTCTCTCTCAGACATTGCTACTGACTTACTCTCTCCCTACACACAGCCCCACTCTTCCTGTGCGATCCTCGATCCTCTACATACGGTGTACACGGAGGTCTCCCTGCCGGAATCTCTTGTGCACACCTGGTTAAGGCGCAACGTTGGATAACATCAAAGCATGATATTTCACAACTAGAGTATCTAGTGACTTCAAGTCTACGGATTGCAATTATATTAGCACTATGAGAAGCAATTGTGACTTTAAAATAATCTAATGTATCATTCTCGTTGTGTGTCAATCCAGTATTCCATTACTCTTAATGCATACCCATGTGTTAGATTTGATATCTCCATATCAATCTACACACATACTAGTCTAAATTTGATCGTCCTATTAATCAATATAATGGACTAGGGATATTTAAGATAAACAACACATTGTATATAAGGACTTCATTATATTAAATATCACAATAAATAATAAATGAATATTCTATCCAATAACATTGTTAATACTAAATATATATTGCCTCTAGGGAACCTATTCCAACAGAAGGCTCCCATTCTTCTTTAAACCAGGAACGATATTGGCAAGCCAGGTGGGATGGTGGTTGGGTTCGATGAACTTTGCATTCAACAGCTTCACCATTTCCTCCTTTATCTTGACATTCACTTCAGGCCGAAATTTCCTCTCGCTTTGCTTCACTGGCTTTGATCCTGGGTAACATCTAATATGTGCATAGGAACCTCCTTGTCCAATCCTGGCATCTCATCATAATCCCGTGCAAAGACATCTTTGTAGACTTTCAACAATTCCAATAGTCCTTTCTCTTCCTCAACATCAAGATCGGCTCTCAGGAAGACTGGCCTTTTCCGCTCCTCCATCGGGCTCAAGGGCACCTCCTTCAGTTCCTGCTTCTGAGGTTTTGGGCGATCCTCCATGCATTCAGGGGCCTGTTTCAATTCTTCCAGTCGTGCCTCCCCTTTATCCTCGCTTGGAGCCTCTGCTAGCTCATAAATTTTCTCATGGACACCTTCGATGGCACAGTTCGAAGATGACCCCGCGCACCTTCAGATGCGATAGCACTTCTTCCCATTGGCGTAGAAGCTTCCTACTTGCTTGCCTTCATCATCATGTTTAACGACCCTCTTCAGGGTATATACATTCTTCTTGTTATAGGTTATTTTGGGTGTTTCCTCCCACACATTGTGCTTCTCTGTTGGTTTCTCACGCGTTATCATTATTCCATCTGGTGACTGGTCCTTGATATCCTCCCACCTGGGTAATGGAGTCGGTTGAAATCGGGCTGGAGTTTACTCGTCTTCCATCTCCGTGAACCAGACCGCCTCAGAAAGGTGCGCCTCATCCAGATTGAAGGGATTCACTGAGGCAGGTATCTCCACCACCCTGTCTTCCAATATGGCCTTCGTTACTTGGTGAGTTGTGGAAGGTATGGCATCGAAGCGATGGATCCACGCCCGACCAATGATCATGTGATAAGTGATGCTCGCGTGTATCACATGAAATTTGGCTGAACATCTTATCTTACCAATATGGACTCCCAGACGGATCCATCTAGTAGTCATTTTCGAGTCACTCCCGAACCCCATCAAAGGTGATGGTCTTCTAACAATCTTGCTCTCTGGGATTCCAGCTAGCTCAAGGGTACTAAACGGAATCACATTCAACGCAGCTCCTCCATTGACAAAAGTTATTTTAAATTCAATGCCATTGACCACGGCAGTCACGTACAACGGCCTCTGATGGTTAGCGTCTGTCCTTTTGTCCGATTCATCAAACGTCATGGCCATGCCACAGGATCGCGCGGCCCTGATGACCTTACCATTTGAAATGACAAGTTATTCTCTGTAGTCTTCCGCCACCCTCAAAATGGCCTTTGTCATCTCGTGCCTGCAAGCGCTGGAAAATTTCATGTCGTCGAAGAACTTCTCGAATTTGTTGGAGCCCTTCATTAGTTCAGCACGCGAGTCTTCTGTATCTACCCCATAATCTTCATCCTCGCAGACTCCGACAACCACAGGAACTACTGCATCTGCGATTTCTTCAAGTTCCACGATTGAAATCATTTCAATATCCTTTCCTTAAGGCTCCCGTTGCGTATGGGATGGCAAGGTATTGTCGCGCGCACCCTTCGCCGGCTCATCAACGACCAATTGTCTCTCTTTGATCTTCCTATCCACCATCCATCTTAGCTTCTTGCATTCTCTTGTTGGGTGCATGACCTGCCCATGGCACTCGCACCATCTAGGATTTTGCAACTGTTCTCCAGAGGGCTTGTGCTCCATTGCTGGTAAATGCCATCCTTCCGCCACCTCTTGCAGAGATTTACAACTTCTTCCACTGAACATGGAAAAGGGGGTGCCTCATTGGGTGTGGGTCGCAGCTGCTTTTGCAGAGACGCGACCGCGCTCACCTCAGCCTCGCGTCCGCGCTATAGTTGGGTCTCTCAATTCTGAAGCTGGAGCCTGCCGGCGTGTGATCGTTCGCATATCTCTTCTTCTTCTTTTCAACCAGTGGCTCGATGTTCCTGGTGCAGTCAATTAACTTTGAAAAGGTAGGCTTATTCAAGTTGATTAACATACATTTGTATTCGTCGTGCATGCCCTGAAGGCATATCTCCACCAGGACGCTCTCCGAGACTTCATCATTGCACTCCACAGATCGAGTTCTTAACCTTATGATGAAGGAGAATCCCTCTT
Organism: Linanthus parryae; assembly: GCA_023055425.1. NCBI lineage: Eukaryota > Viridiplantae > Streptophyta > Magnoliopsida > Ericales > Polemoniaceae > Linanthus > Linanthus parryae. The sequence continues at coordinate 44,339,342 of JALGPY010000007.1, forward strand.
CATCGCGCTTTTGGTGCATGCGACACATGTGTATGGTTGTGACCTTCTCCTCAACTTGGAAAAATTTGGTGTAGAACTTCTTCACCATGTCTTCCCAAGTCTTGATCGAACCAGCCTCTAACGTTCGGTACCACTTGAATGCAACTGTCCACAGGGATTTGGGGAATTTGCGCATTAGTAGGCGCGTGTCTTCTCCATGTGGACCCATTAGGTCAACAAACCTCGTTACGTGCTCGTGAGCGTTCCCGCTGACTTCGTCGAACTACTCCCATTTGGGTGACTTATACCCAGTAGGACTAGCCATTAGGTATATGTCCCCCGGGATGGGCGGCGCACTATCAACCCTAGGGAGGATGGTGTCCGCAAAACTCTGGTTTGCGATGATGCTTTCCAAGTGTTGTTCCAAGGCCGCCATGGCAGTAGGCGCGCTTCCTCCTGGGGTCAATGATGGGGTGGCAGCGAGCCCAGGGATGTAGGGCATGTTAGGATCGTAGGGAGGTGGAGGTGCATAACTCCCTTGGGCTCCATTCGTGTATGAAGGCAACGCGGGGTATGACAGTGATTTTCGGCAGACACGAGAGATGAATCTGATGGCGGCCTCGGTGGATGAGGCACGGGACCATTAGGCAGAGATGCATGAGGGTTCGGAGGTGCAGACGCCCTCGCCACAGGCACCACAGTGGACACATGAAGGTTCAAGGCTCCTTGGGTGCTGGTGCCGTGGTAGAGCCAAGGCTCCCTTGGCGGCATTGTGAAAGTCCTTCCAAGACAGTCATTATCTGGGCTATCTGGGCAGACTGAGCCTGCATAGCCTGGGGCTTGGCTTTGAATCGTTGCTTGCAACATTTCCAAAGACAGATTACTCTCAGAAGTGGTATGGGTATTGGTGTTAGTGTTCGGTTCTACTCTCTCTGGGTTCTTACCCCCAAAGGATACTGATCCCCATCACGAAGGTTTACCTAAAGAGACATGGCTACGAGGTTGATTAAGGCTTTGAAGGTTGAGAGGTCACGTCGAGTTCACCAAATTTTGTACAAGGAAATCCTTAAGAGAGATCCAAGTGTACACCTCAACTAGGGGATTGGAGTAGAACAGAGAGAAATGCAGGGTGTGAGTATGGAGAGAGTAAGCAATGGCAACCGTGAGAGAGAGAGACAGCTTAATGACGGCAGGAGAGCTCAGAAAGCAGAACCATTGTCAAGGAGGGCTAACATTCCTATATATAGTGGGGAAGGGACCGTTGTGAGGGGTTAATGCACCATAAATGGCGGCTTAATGATAGCCCTGTAACGGCACGTTCGACCGCATATATATAGGGAACGTTACGCACCTGTCCGCAGATACCGGAGACCGTTATGAGATCGACCGGGTTTATAGGACGTGGTCATTATGTCTCTCAAATTCAGTTTCAAAGCCTTGAAATTTCTCAGCCTTCACAGCATGAACTGGAGGGGAGTTCTTCCTCCTATTCATTCTCTAATCTCTTGCACATGATGATGATTTATTGTATGATGAAAGAAAATTAATTTTGTGTTATATCATGCCTTAATATCATCATTTTCTTAAGTTATTTTGTAAGAACTATGAGCTAACTCTGTGTTGCAGGTTTACCAAAGTTTCCTTATTTATAGATATATATGAGTGGCAACCAATGTCTGTAGATTCATTGCTATTATTATGGAAGGATGTCTAGACTTACCTTTAACCTGTGGAAGAAAGATCATATAAAAATCAATGAGGAAATCAAGAAGCTAGCCGTTGAAATTGATCAGTTGAGAGTCAAAGATCTCTGGAGGATTTTTGGAATTATGTTGAAGAATTCATTTATATTCTGCAATTCAAATTGACAGAATAACATGACTGATTGTGAGAGATTCAGAAGTACAGGATTACACAGGTATTCAAACACTCTCACAGATTGACGAGCATCATCTGAAGAATATTACACACTCATTCAATCATTTCCAGATCTCAGAAGAACACTTCAAGCATCACTGCTTTACTTTTTTCACATTGTTCTTCTTTTGAGCTTTATTTGTATATATTTTTGTTATACTGCTTAATCATCTGTTCTCGTGAGTTTTTAAAGAGGAACAACAGACAATTCTTATTTTATCAGTTAGCTAGAGTAGGTACCAGATAGGTTAGTAAGAACCATAGGCTGCAAGAGTAAGGCAATTCTCTTGGTCTGAAATCTAGGGCTTAGCTTTTGATAAATAAGGATTGTGTTGAAATCCTGGAGGGATTAGATCCCTCGGGCGGAGAGTAGTTCATTGTGTACTGAACTCGATAAAAATCATTATGTTCTTTTTCCTACATATTGGTTCTTTACTTATCTGCTTAACTGCTTCAAACGGGTTTATGTTCAAAGCTTTGAAAGGCTTTTCAAAGCCTTGAAACCTATCACAGTATTTTCTAACTGTCTATTTTGATTTCAAAGCCTTGAAACTGAGTTCAAAGCTTTGAAAAACTTCTAGTTTTCTCAAATTGCTCTTTTTGCAAAAGTTGCAATACTCTATTCAACCCCCCGCCCCTTCTAGAGTATTTGATCCTGTATTTGTTTCCTGCAATTACAATCTTCATCCTCCCATATGTGGAGTATGACTAATGATAATGACTCTCCCATATGAGGGATCGATTATAAACTTGCCATGTAATGTTTATGTTTTGCTTTAGTTTTGTGTATTTAACATAAGAATTTACTCAGATAAGCCTATCTATTACCAGCAAAATCGCATTTCTCAGAATAGCCTATCTGTTCAGATAGCAGCAACGTTCATCTAATCTATATGTCTAGGTAGAAGCAAAATCGCATTGCTCAGATAAGACTATATGTTTATATAGCAGCAACGTTCATCAAATCCATTTGTTCAGATAGCAGCGAAATCTCATTGCTAAAGCTTATCTGTTTAAGATAACACTTTTTATCGCTTCTAATCATTATCAGCAACTATCTCACATATATAATATATTCATGCAAAACTATATCGAAACGTTGATTTTGATGCACAATCGCAAAACATGTCCAAGATAATGACGTTCAAAACATGGAGCATAATTCTACAAAACATCCTACTAAAATCTACATAATAAGCTGCTATGGGGAATAAGCTGTTCTCAAAATGTGACATGTAGAATAGCTTATCCCCACCATATCGTAGAGACCAAACACTTTATAAAAAAAGTTAAAAAATATTCTAAAATATTTTGAAGATAAATCTTCTTCTTTCGGGTCGTGCCCTTGGGCACGGGATATGCACTAGTTCATAATACTTGTCCAAAAACAAAACAAATTTATCAAGATACTACTACAGATCTATTCGAATAGATCTTTACCCAAAGAATCTTGAGGTTCCAAGGAAATAGAGTCTTTCTCAACCGCTGCAAGACATGTTTTCATCTTTTCATCTTTTTCCTTCATTTCATTGTATTAATCCAAATCCCTCCTAGCTATTTTCTTTCCTTCCTTCACCTTGTGCTTCTCTACGCTAAGATCTTGATATGAAAACTTTAACATAACAGAGTTCTGGATGTTTATAAGCCTTGGAATGAGGAAATCAAAATCGAGCTTTCCTTGTGCAATTCAGTTGTACACGTTTCATGGTTTCCAAAATATACTTCGCATTGGCAACAGAAATAGTAACTGGTGAAGTCGCAGATATTTTCTCCAAGACCCGCACTATGTCTTTCAGAAAATTTCCTCTCTCTAAAGACATCAATTTCATCGCTTTGGTGAATTTCTTTGGATATGAAACATGCATCTTCATTATCCATTCTAAAGATGATTCTTTCATGCCTACATATAAAATTCAGTCTCATGTTAATTCTTTGAGAAAACACAAAAAAATAATACATATTATTAATGATGCGTTTTCCAAAGCAATGTTACATGTTCCTTCGATAATTGAAGAGTTGTTGCCTGACCATTTTTAGAAGCCACCTGTTGAGCCAATCGATTATCTGAAAGAGTCTCTTGCTCATAATATTCATCAGGATAACAAGAGTCTCATCGCTTACAATAGTCGCTGTAGCTTGCGATCCCCATAAACTACATCGATTTTGAATGAATGATGTATCCAAAATTTCACCAGAAGTCTGACCCTCATCATACGGCTCTTCATTATTAAATCCTGATATTGGTGAACTCGCACTTAGAGATCTTGCAACAATACCATCAAAAGTTGCGACATTTCCCGATGAATATGCAATATCTCCTCTCACAGGGGTATCACTTTGATGTGTTATGTTAGGAACAGTTGTTTCTTGCATTTTTCCTATCATCTAAGGTGGATCAATTGTCCATGAAACATTGACAGTAATATTTTCTTGATGCTCGAGGTCTTGAATTGGTTGATCTTCGATAACTATCTCTTTGGTAACCACCTCTTCAGATGTAAGATTAGGTATGTCCTCTCTTCCCTGATGAATCCTTCCATCTGCAACTTGAGATTTTTTTCTTGTATTTATGTTTCCTTTGTCTGAGTTGACTGCTCAGACATCATCACAGTTTCAGCCTGATTTGTGTGATGACTTCAGAAACTTGTACATCAGCATTTTGAGCTTCACGTGGCCTTGAATCCAATTTCTCTTGTGCAGAAAAAGTTGCAATCTCATATAGAAAAGGGCCAGGATGTGGGACAACACACAATCTTTCTTGAAATGATGGATTATTAAAAAAGATGTGTCTAAATCTGGTGAAATAATCCTCTCATCAATTGAAGATTGCGTCTCTGTCGCAACGGATTGCCAAGCTCTGACATTTGAGTCTCATTTGAATCTCTTATAACTCTATTCCCTATTACACGGGTTATGATTTAGTTATGAATCATACAATTTACAGTTTTCATATTGCATGAATAAGATTGTCAAAGCACCTCCACATTCATATGTGAGGGTTGTAATGCAAGTAACTAATACAGGAGCAAATACTCTAGAAGGGGGGGATAGAGTATGGCAACTTTTGCCAAAATAGTGGTTTTTTAAAACAATTTGAGAAGAACTTGAAGTATTTCAAAGTTTTGAACTCAGTTTCAAGGCTTTGAAAATAAAAAACAAATAGTTTGAAAGATTAATGATAGTTTCAAGTACTTATGAAGACAAATACAGAACTGAAATGCAAGACACAGAACACAGTAATTTATTACGAAGTTCAGTCCCAAGTGACCTACTCTCCGCATGATGGATCTAATCCTTCTAGGATTTCAACAACTTCTTATTAATCAAAATCTAAGCCCAATATATCAAGCCCAGGGAAGTGCCTTACTCTTTTCCAGCTTGTGGTTCTCACTAACCTATCTAGTACCTGCTCTAGCTAACTGAATAGAATAAGAATTCTCTATTTTTCCTCTTGAACAAATCACGAGAAAAAATATTAAGTAATAGAACATACTGATATACAAATATAGGTCAGAATGAAGAGCACTGTGAAGACTGTTAAGCAGTAAAGCGTGAAGTCTTCTTCAGGAATCTGGAATGGATTGAATGGTTGTTTGATCTCCTTCAATATGCTTGTCAATCCATGAGAGTGTATGAATGCATGTGTAATGCTCTGTGCTTGTCAATGTATCTTTGTTACTCTCTTTCTGTCAATTTGAACTGCAGATATATATGGAACTCTTCAACACTAATCCCTAAATATCCTTTGCATATCTTTGATTCTCAACAGCTTAATTCCAACGCTAGCTTCTTGATTTCCTCATTGAGTTTGATCTGATCTTCAATTTCCAAGTCTAAGGAATGTTCAGGAAACCTTCCATACTTGTAGGATCAATCTGTAGGCTTGTAATTCATATTTTGCAAACCTGCAGATAAGGAAGCTTTCTGCAAAAACAAAGTCAAATAATCCCTGCAAAAAAACTTAGGTAAATGATGAGATTAAAGCACCATATAACACATATTTAGTTTGTCTTTCATCATATAATTGTTGGATTAAATACTAAAAGCCATACTTTTTGTATTGGATTATATGAATTTCATATTTATGAGAATGGTTTTGGGAAATGTTTTTGCATTATATTATTATTGTGTATAGTTGTATATTGTTCTGCATAGTAGAAGATCTGGTGTGTACAGTATAGCTTACACACAGAAGATCGTATCTTCGGTTCTTGTGGAATGAAAGTTGTGTGTTCACAATCTAGATGGAGTTAGAAAAACCATCGGAACGATTGTAGCACATTATTTTAGTAGGTCTGTCTTGGCTACAAGAAACAGTATAGTTCATACTATAGTTTCAACTCAATGTGCTAGTATATTTTGTGTATATTGAACAGGACCAAGTTGAGATCATTGTCTTTGTACTGACATAATAAGACAAGCTATGTCTCATGGTTATCATGGTTACTTATGCTCTTAATCCTTAGATGGTCAATGTGCACATGTATTTAGTATTTATTGCTTTGACAAGTCAAGTAAGTGAGATTCCTATGGAGTCAATAACCTCGATGAGTTGGGTGATACTATTGAGTCCATGGTGTAAATTGATATATCGAAGAAATCCATGTCCCGGTTATGGGATTGATGATATCCCCTTGATGAAGCTTATAAGTTTTGATTATGTCAAACTCTGCAGGTAGATTACTATGTAATCTGGACATATCAAATTAGTTAAGTAGTAAGGATCGAGGAATTGGGAAGAGGTCAATTAACTGAATTAGCCAGTAATTAATTTAATTGACGGATATCTGTAATTCAACATGAGGGGATAATAAGTATTTAATAACAGGAGCTCGAAATATTAGTTTTTGAGAATATGGATAGGAGTCTAATAACAGTTATTTAGTGGTACTAACTGTTATCAACTTTATTCCGACTAGGTTCGGATGGAACCAGAAGTCCTAATAAATTTAGGAGCCTGATTCGTATTTTCTCCTCCATGTCCCTCCCGTAGCCTATATAAGTTTCCTTAGTCTTCATAATTCGTATGCTTCAGATACGCACTGAAATCTAGGGTTTCGAGAGTGAGAGCAATTCGTATGATGGCCAAGAAGGATTCTGGAAGCAGCAAGCCCACACTTGCATCCAGGAAGAGCTTGAGGAATACGGGAGAAGATCCAGAGTGTTTCAGACCTACATCAGATAGCTTGGACGCAGGTATGAACCCTAATTCTGCCTAGTAGGGTTTCTAGCGTTCATGTTGAAACAAGTTTTGATCGGTATAGCAGACATGCAATCGAACTGGTCCGGGGATTCGCCTCCCTTCACAAATATAGCATGATCAAGTGCAGAAGGTTAGAGATGATTAGGAGTAAGAACTCCCCCTTAGTTCAAGCAGAGAAGCCTTCAAAGTTTTGCCTGTTTTCAACGCTTTGAAAACAACTGTGAGCTTACGATCTCCCCCTTGATGAAAGAGAAAACTAATAATATGTTTGAACTATATTTCTGCAAAAGATAAACATTAGTAGCATAGACGAAACAGTTATATAAGATCAAAACCAAATAACCTTATGGCTGAATCAAAACTAAACACTAAAAAGTTAAGCAGTTCATCTACATATCCCAAACTAAATCTCCTACAACCATAAATATCCTGAAATACATCCTAAATTCTCCCCCTTTTTTACTTTCATCAAAAAGTGAGAAAATGATGGATCAAAATTATTTGAAAACTGAAAAACTTAAAGAAATTAGAAGTTCTGAAAGAGGGGAAGTTCGAGGCTTTGGAAAGAAGAAAGAATGGCTAGAAATCAAGGATTTGGAACTTTATCAGTCTTAGCCCCTGCAGGATCTTCTTGATCACCTTCATCTCAATCTTCTTCCTCTCCTCTTGTTGATCCTCTTCCTGAGAAACTTCCTCACCAGGCTCATCAGCTACCACATCATCCTCAAACAGCTCTTCTGAGGTGACTGTGGGTGGAACCTTTCCTTTATGTTTCTTCTTCTGTAGAGCTTCTGTGAGCAGCATCCCTAAGTCAATACTGTCTTCCTTACCACGTTCCTTAGCTTCTGCAGCTTTTGTACCAGCAGTCTTATCTCCAACAGCTTCATCCTCAGTACTTTGTTCATCAAATAAGTCTCTAGTAGATCCATACTTCCTTGAACCTTCTTGAGCTGGCAAGTCCCTTTCTTCCACATGTATCATCAAATTGATGCTCTTGAGAACACTTTCAATCATGTACTTCATTTTTTTAAACCCAGTACTCATCTGATACTGACCCTGCTTAAGCTCATCCAGTTCATTCTCAATAAAGTCTAGATTTTGAAGACCTTGAGACTGGTCCTGAGGTGTGGAATGCATGGCTAATGGAGAGGTTAAGGATTTAGGTTTAGAAAACTTCTTGGCCTTCAACTCCTCAGCAGACAATTCAGATTAGAACTTCCATACTCCCTTACTAGTTTTCACAATTCCAATCCTTTGAAAGAACTTTTAATCTATCATACCAAAACCAGTAGTAATTGTCTCTTCCCTTTCAACAGGTATTTCTAGATGGTGAAAGAAAATTGAGAGAGGTTGGCATAGGGATTCTTGTTCTTGGTACAACTATACAACATGTGTTCAATTACAATTCTTGACAGGTCAATCACATAACCATGCATGAACAAGTACTTTAGATACAATTACCTATCAGATAGAAACTCCCTTGAATTCTCTTTTGGTACTGCACACCTCATCATAATGGTAAACAAGATTTTGGCTTCAACAGTTAACACAAAATGAGTTAACTGCTTAGAGGTGGTAGCTATACCAAGTAAAATGAACTCTTCCTTAGCCAACTTAATACCATCAACTTTGCTAGAGTAGTTATTTGTATTGTACCTCTTTGGACACCCTAAGGCATTACCAAATTCAGCATGATCTAATTTCATCTCAATACCATCTACCTTAGATGATATAGCTAATCCCACAGTATTAACTTGCTTTATATCCAGTTAAAAGAGTCTGTTAAGCCTAGGGTATGCAACCTCGAACGGGTTTAGGATTTTCCAAAGAAGACTCTGTTTCAATCTCCTAATACGCTCAGAATCCATGGAATCCAGCATGCTAGAACTGATCATACTACAGTAAGAAACAAGATCATATGCAAAACCATCTAACCAACTACCTCTTTAAAAATGATTGATAAACCATTTAGACGAAATAGATCTCTTACCAGAAGTTGTTTTCTCTTCAGAAGTAAACCTGAATATCAATCCCTCTGTATGTTTCTAAAACCTCTATCTCCTTCCATTTTCCTGATTTCCTAGAATCTTTAACCTTCTTCACCTTTTTTGGACTACCAATCTGAATACCCTTTTGTTTCCCATAAGAGGCTACTGGATCTGGCTTCTTGTTGCTAGAAACAGCAGACTGACCTACATTTTCCTTTTGGAAGAGGTGGAGAGGGTTGTTGAGAAGCACTAACAGTCCTAGAACTGGAACTAGCACTGATGGTTTGAACCTCTTCTTCTCCACCTTTTCTTTTCTTCTCTGTGTTCTTTTTTGAGCTTCCACCAGCCCTCTTGATTCTTTGAGTTGATCTCTGTGAATCCATAGGGTTAGGGTTTAAGAATAGAGAGGCGAGAAAGATAGAAGAGAGAAAGAGAGAAGAGAGAAGATAAATACTAAAGAGTTTGAGTTAAAGAGGGATACTGAATATTCGCAAATATTTGAGGAAGGAAAGTTTGATTGAAATTCAAATTTGTGTGTGATGTGTGGAAAGTAAATAGTATTATACGAATTTGAAAAAGATTTGTTATAAGTTAAAAATAATGTTAGGCAATTATCTACAGAGATAACACCCAGCATTAATGATCCATTCAATGAACTATATATTATAAATAATTGTATTCAAATATTTGAAAAGAATTTAAAGGCTTCGAAAAATTGTGATACTAATACAGATATAATTTTTAAGGCTTTGAAAGGATTTGAAAAACTTTCCAAAACATAGAAACACATATAACTTACCTGATGCTCCCCTTAAACCAGTGCTTCCTTGTTCAACATGCCAAGTTCTAATCTCAAGGTTGTGAATCTATCCTCTGGAAATGGTTTAGTGAAGATATCTGCAAATTGCATGTTAGTAGGCACAAATGCAAGTAATACATCACATTTCTCCACATGATCTCTGATGAAGTGATGTCTGACATCAATGTGGTCATGAATGTTGTACTAGATTCTTTGTAATTGAGATAGCACTTGTTTTTTCACATTTGATGGGGATATCTCTGAAATCATAACCTAGATCTTTCATCTATTGAGCTATCCATAGCACTTGTGAGCAACAAGCTCCTGCTTCTATGTATTCAACTTCTGTTGTTGATAAGGCTACATAATTTTGCTTTTTAGAATGTCAGCTTATCAGGGATGATCCAAGGAACTGGAAACACCCTGAAGTGCTTTTTCTATCAATTTTGTATCCTGAAAAAGCAACATCTGAATATCCACACAGAGAGAGGTTAGACTGCTTAGGATACCAAAGCCCTAAGTCTTTGGTACCATTGACATATCTGAAATTCTTTTAACAGCAACTAATTGTGACTCTTTAGGATCAACTTGGAATTTAGCACACATACAAACACTAAACATAATGTCTGGCCTGCTTGCAGTAAGATAGAGCAGTGAACCAATCATACCTCAGAACTCTTTCTGGTTCACACTCTTACCATTTTGATCCTTGTGTAAGGATAGTGTAGAACTCATGGGAGTTTTGGCTACCTTGGATTGAGACATATTATACTTGCTCAGCAAATTATTGGTATACTTATTCTGATAAAATAAAATTCCTTTCTTCAGTTGATGTAAATGAAGTCCAAGAAAGAAATTTAGCTCTCCCATCAAGCTCAGCTCAAATTCCCTGCTCATAAGACTAGAGAAATCATTGGAAAGAGAATCATTAGTAGCACAAACAGAATATCATCAACATAGATCTGAACTACCAAAATGTCTTTCCCATGTGTCTTTACGAAAAGGATTTTGTTAGCTAATCCTCGTTTGAAAACATTTTCAAGTAAAAGCTTTGACAATCTTTCATACCAAACTCTTGGAGCTTATTTGAGGTCATAAAGATTTTTGTCAAGCTTATAAACATGATTTGGAAACTCATCACTTTCAAAATCAGAAGGTTGAGCACATAAACTTTCTCTTTCTAATAACCATTTAAAAATGTACATTTAACATCCATTTGAAAAGGTTTGATGTTCTTATATGATGCAAATGCAAGTAAGATTCTTATTGCTTCTAACGTGGAAACAGGAGACAGAGTCTCCTTTTAGTCCATACCTTCTTCCTGGTTGTAGCCTTGAGCTACTAGTCTTGTCTTTTTTCTGATAAGCTTACCATTTTCATCCAGCTTATTTATGAAAACCCACCTTGTTCCGATTACAGACTGATCTTTAGGAGGAGTAACTAGATTCCAGACTTTGTTCCTCTCGAATTCATTTAGTTCACTTTGCATAGAAATGATCCAGTCTGCTTCTTGTAGTGCTTCCTTCACATTCTTAGGTTCTACAAGAGACACAAAATCATTAAAAGCACACAAGTTATTTAACTGAGATCATGCTTGTGTATCAGTGGATGTATCAGAAATGATGTTCTCTGCTGGATGGGATGACTGGTATTTGAACTTCTTTCTTGGGGTCCAGGGTTCTGATTCTCTAGGAATCTTTTCAAGGCCATGAGAACTTGATGCAGTGGCTTAACCACTCTGTGCTCCTTGAGGTTCTGATTCAAGGCTTTGAGACCCACTTTCAAGGCTTTGAAAATCTCTTATTTTTTCCTGCATGTTAGTCTTAAGACCATTCTCTGGATATGCATCATCCTCTTACTCACGCTTGTTCAAGTTTAAGCCTGCAAAACGTTCACTCAAAGAACCGTCATTGCTTTCATCAAATAAAACATGTATACTTTCCTCAACAAGCTTGATTCTCTTATTGTAAACTCTATAAGCTTTGATTGTCAAATAATAACCACGGAAAATGCCTTCATCAGATTAGGTTAAGGTTGTTGTGGTTGATGGTGCTCCTTCTTGGGTTAAGGCCAGTGATCAATTTGCAGCTTGCTTTAGTGTTCAACAAGTGCTTGATGTGGATCCTCTGGCCTCCATTCCTCCATTGCAAGGCTCTGTTGCTGCTGATTCTGTGCATGGGTTGTCTTCTTCAGTGTCTGCTGGTTCTTCTTTGTTTCCTGCTTCTATGGATGCTTTGGACGCTTCGGGACCCATTCATGTTGGTGTTGTTGATCCCTCCTCATACTGCCCCAGTTGGTGTTGCTGATCACTCCCCCCTGCCATTGCATGAGTCTCCCTCTGCTGTTATCATCCCCTATATTATGGAGTAATGGTCTCTTCAGTTTTAGCTCAGTGTATCTATGGACGTAATCTAGTACTTTGGCTTTTGGTTTGGTTTAACTTGTTGATGTGTTTGGTTAGCTCTTAGTTGTTGAGCTAATCGTAATCTATGGACGTAATCTGGTTCCTATGGTTGTGTTGTACTTGAACACTATTATCTATTGAAGTTCTTTTTCCTAGCAAAAAAAAAGTATATTATTGGTAAAAAAAAATACAAGTACATTATCAGTTTGATGCCTAGATATATATATATATATATTTTTTTTTTGTTCTTTTTGTATTTTGAGAGAATGATCTCATGCACGGACTTTAAACACTAGACATCTGAATTTTGTGATGCATAGATACTTTTTATCATTTGTATATTGTTATTATACATCAAAAAAATTAAGTTAATTGAACAACAATTGAGCCGGTTGGGCTAGTGGTTGAACCAATGAACCGACCAACCTGACACTTCCTGTACAACCTCCCATCACAAGAAGAAACTATCCGCCAAACATTTAAACACCGGTGTGTTCGCAGCAAAATCTAGCCACAGTGAGTAAAATTACGGGGTAACCCAAGAAGCAGAAAAACAACAAACTAAACTACTAACATCACAACAACATCCAAATATGCTTGTTACTCCACTATGGCTGGTGAAGAAGTAAGATAACTTAGTAAATATTTACATCTTTTCTTACCAGCCCATTCATCAATATACTCGGGCTAAGAAAACACTGCTCTTAACTATTTCCAGTCTGACTAGCCTGATTGCTTGATCCACAACTAGGATCTGCAGAACCTGATCCCGCCTTTTCGTGCTGCCCCAACCGAACCAATGAGGACGGCCAGGAAGAACCTGGGGGTCGAAACGGCCAAGATATCACAGAGCTATTCGCAACTTTTGTTTCTTGCTCCGCCGCCTTCTTCTCGGGCTCCTGAGCATCAACATCCATTTCTTGAGTTACAATATTATTATTGCTTCTACTCCCTCCGGGTCTTGAAAGAGAAGCCTCTATGGGAAGCTTTGGATCAAGGGCGTCGATTCTAGGTGTGCGGCTATTGGAGGCGATAGTTGTCGTGGGAAATGCTTTTTCTGGAGGGACGGCAGGAGTGTAATTTGAAGGAAGGAGATCGTCCCAATTCTCCAGTAGTTCCTTGTAGACCTTGCGGAGAGTAACCTCGGTGAGTCCAGTCACCTTACAGATTTCTGCTTGGGTCTTGCGTTTGTCCTCAAGCTGGCAGGCCAAGTAAATAGCAGCTGCAGATATGCTAATAGGGTTTCGACGTGTGCAGAAGCATTTGTTGATGACAACCTCACCTATGTGAGTTGCAAGCTCCTGAGAAAAAGAAAGAAAACATAATAGCAGGTGAAAATCCCATTTCTAGTAGAGATGGGCTTGTGAAAACCCTTAATTAGATACACTTATAGCTTGAGGTATACCGGCTGAGTAGTCCTCTTATACACATTAAGTCAGCTTGCCCAGGAATAGAACGAGACTTCCACAACTTCTGTCAGTCTTCAAATGTTGTTTTATAGCTTTAGCATATTGACAGGTAAAACCCAACCTCTTTCTGCCTAGACGTTTAAAGATAATAAAAAGGTCAATTACTTATTACCCACTTCCAGTATACAGTAATAATCCATGTACCACCTCCAGTTTAAAAACCATCTAAATCCCACCTCCAGTTTGTAATCGTTAACAATTAGCAACTGGGCTAATTTCCATCCACCATTTTCCGTCAGTTAACGGTTTTTAAGAGGCAAAGCGGTCCAATAGAAAAAATATGAACACCATGAATACAACCTCTAGTGCAGCTGCAACAACACCATCACCGCCACTACAGCCCAGAATCCGGCAACCTGCCACCACCATCACCGCTAAAGACAAAACCACCACTGCCTCCACCCTCCGACAAACCAAACCACCACTATTGTTACCACTGCCCCTCAGCAAAGCAAACACCACTTCGACACTCACTAGCATCCCTGTCATTCGAAAACTCAACTCAAAAACCATGCAAAAAAAATCCCAATCCCATCTGAGCTACAGGTCTGAAGAATCAATCAAAATTCAACCCAATCGAAACCCCCAAAACAAAACCCCAAAAATCCCCGTTAAGAGTGAATCAAATTCGACACATCTTCCCTTTCTCAACTAGAGGTGACTTGTTCATAGAGAGAGAGAGAGAGAGAGAGAGAGAGAGAGAGAGAGAGAGAGAGAGAGAGGAAAGAGAGGGAGGCAGCAAGCAGCCGACAGCCAAGAAATTCCACTGCCCTCCAACCCCTTCAAGCCCGAGATACCTACCAAGACCTCTCTGCTTGTCACGCCACCGAAAGCACAAACCGCATCTCGCGTCGGCCCTGTTCTTGTTGCCGACAAATCGTGATTGGAGAGAGAGAGAAGCTAATCGAGAGAAACATAGGTGTGGGTCTGCTCTTGTCACCAGAATCATGGGCTACTTACAAGGGTGAAGGGACATGACGAGTGTGAGGCGGCCGGAAAGCAACGAGAGGTGGGATTGACTGAGAGATGTGGGTTCGTTCTCTCTGGTGCCTCTTATTCATCTCCTTTCTGCTGCTCATCTTTTATTCTCCTTCTTTTTCTTAATATGATTTTTGTAAGGACAATTATACCCCTCACTAACCGATAACTAACGGTAAATTTTGGACAGAATTTAACCCAGTTGTTTATTGTTTGCAATTAATAACTGGAGGTGGCAATATGAGAGTTTTGAAATTGGAGGTGCTACATGGATCATTACCACAAACTGGAAGTGGGTAATAAGTAATTGACCCATAATAAAAAGTAAATTTTTTTAAAAGCTTGATAAACCTTGTTCCTAATGCCTATCACAGGTTCGGACTCCGGAGTCAACTATATGCATTATTATTCATGTCTTAGACGTGGCCCAAAGTGACGCTGAACAGTGAAGGGAGTAAAGAAGAGTATAGGTAACACTCAGAAAATACACATAAATCCCACATCTGAGAACAAATTTAGATAGCACCACACCTTCGAAACTTTACACTAAATTTCCAAGCATTATGCCACAAAGTATCTCATGATTTCACACTGGCACACTAACGAACCGAATATTTGCTATTTTTATTGAAAAATGATAAGTAAACCCACTATCTCAGAATTTTAGTCCAGTTTGACTTCTCAGATCACTTTGACTAAGTGATTTGAGTAACAAATTGAGACACTGAGCGTGTTTGGATGAGATTATTGGATAGATTATGAAATTAGTGATTGATGCGAGGAGAGAGACAGATGCACCTCACCACAACCACTCATACAATAATCTATCTAATAATCTATCTCATCCAATCTATGCCAAGGATTAATTAACAAATTTATAATGTTGTAGACTTAAGATGATTCTGCAAGATCATGAAAAAGTTAACAAGTCCGTGTATTGTTTTCCTACTCAAATCATGGCATATATAATGGTAAATGTAATGAATCCTTCAATTTTATATCTGAATGAAAAGTATGTAGCATAGTATTTGGTTTGGATATGATGAGATACAATTGTTTGTTCCAATGACTTCGGTAAACTTAAGCCTTGCTCATGTGGTAAGAGCAATGTAGCATATATGATGTTCTTTAATTGCATCTAATGTATATATATATCTACATTAAGAGTAGTATTAAACGCTTCTTCGTTTTCAATAAAACTTACCAAATGTGCTTTGTCAGTGTGCCAGTATGATATCATGAGATACTCTGTGGTATTATGCTGGGAAACTTTAGTGTAAAATTTCCAAGGTGTGGAGCTGTTCAAAACAATTTACAGATGCGGGGATTTAATTGTACTTTCCGAGTGTTATCTATGGTGGTATGGCCCGTAGCCTTGTTAGTCATACACTCTAAGATGTGCATAACCTATGATTTCAACTGAGACCAACTGATACAAGATAATATAACCATTTCTCAGTGAGGCAGGAGTTATAGGAAATAGCATCCCCCCCCCCCCCCAACTCCTACTCATCAGATCTGGCTCGGCCAAGCGTTTGGAAAGCTTCATACACAATGTAGGTTCACTTCCTAACAGCAGAAGTTCTAAAACTAGATCAGGTGTAACAACCTTTTGAAACAGAGAACCTAATTGGATCATGTGATTGATCCAAGATAAATTGTTGCAAGACTTCTACAACAACCATGCATCCATAAGCTTTAAATGCTGAAACTATCTCATAAAACAGGCTGAAGTTACCTGTGCAGACTTGTTCAGTTGGAGTAGTGTGCAAAACCTTGGCATATGAACTGATATGGAATTGCTATTGAGGGGCTGACTTAACTGCAAAGCTTCTCCTAATATCTTAATGTACTTCCCGATCTCTTTTTGAGGCAAATTGGCAGCAATGGAGATTTCCTGTTACATAGAGACAAATTTACAAATTCAGATACTATGGACCCCCGAAAATAAAACCAATGCTGCAACTTATAGCAAGACAATGAGAATATGAGAAAGAGACTAGAAAGTTATTATCAAACATGTGACCTGTATTTGCTTGGGGATATATGCACGTTCAAACCATTATCTCAGAAATTTATCTAACAGTACTCATTTCTTCTTTTCTTGCTAAATAAAGTTCACTACATTTCACTGTAGAAACGAAAAGGATGGCAACAGTCAGAAAGAAACCACAGTCACAGTGTTGTGTCCTTTCACGCACTGTCCACTGACTTTGTGTACAATGAAACTCATTCAAGTCCAAGTAAAGCATTTAAACAGTGAGCTCATATGTTCAGTATTGCAGGCTTGTCTACAAGTCCACATTTAAAATTCGGGCACTCCCACATCTTAACTTCGAAGACGATTTTCGCCTTATAACCTTTTTTTAACTAGCATAGCAAAGCAATTCAAAGTTTCAAACAGCAAATCCATTTGGATGTTTATATGCAACGCCACCCTCGGTGGGTGCTTCTAGCCCAATAATTTAGCATAAATATACTTTATCCATGTACCATAAACAGAGAACAAATAAGCACATAATGAAAACCTCAAAACGGACAAAATATTATTAAAAAATATCAAAAGACCATAGTCCATATACGTACTATTAAGGTTCAGGATGGGGGCCAGGAGAGTCTGTATGAAGCTCTGCTTAAAAGCGGACTCCGGTGAGCACACATTTAGGTCTGTGCATTGGGTACGAAACTACAAGTTGAGTTATTTTTGCTGATGGTGAGAACAGAGGAATTCACCAATGAGCATTTGATGAGATAAAAAAGAAGAATGTCATGGAAGAAATAAAGAAACTACACGGAGAATATGAAATGGCCTCTGCCCATTTGAGGAATGATCACAGACCATGGATTGGAAGGGGCAGATTGAACGGGGGGAGAGAGAGAGTCAAGCTATCTGCCTCTTAGGCAACTAGTCACAAAGAGATAACCAGAATAAACAATTAACAAAATCAAGAGGCTGCCTCAGAGATTACAAGAGGGAGCAGGTAATCAGACAAAGCGCAAGGGAAAAGAAGAAATGTCTAGAGAAGAGACCGAAGATAAGAAAAGTTTGATTTTTAGGAATCGTTGCTGTCTTTGGTGGTTCTTGTGGCAGAATAGCAACCAATCCCGTGCAATAGCTATCTTCATGGAGAAAGTACTGGTTCCATCTTCAGCATCACATGGACTTTTTAACAAGAAATGTCCACACAACATGTGTAATACAAGGCAGTGTTTTGACTAATGGATGGCGGTTAAGAAGGCTTCTTGTGTCAGAACTTGTTAATGCATTGGGGTAGAATGTTTTTACATTTGTGCTCATTGTGCCTCAGATTACTATTGGTGAGGGAGGGACGCAATGGTCATGTAAATTTATCTATTGGACTTAAGCGAGAATGTTAGGGAAAAAGTTGAAGGGCTTCGGAATTAGATTTGGCTAAATGCCGTGTGGCTGTTTATAATAGAAGACGTTAAAATTCAAACTTGGTCGAATTTTTGAGATCTCTCTGGGCTAACAAAATGCTAGACCAGGGTGATTCGGCATAAAATGTAGAGTTGTATTGGTAAATGGAAACTTTTCTGCTGATGTATACTGCCATACTCATGAGACAAAACCAGGGACAGATCAAAGACAGCATGTAGCAAATATGGGGTGTTGAAAGGATTCGTATGGCAAATCGAGCATTTCAGCCAACCAATTGTAGAAGTGATATTGATCGGATATCAACAGATTGAAGAAAGACTACTGATGGAAAACCAATAAACTTAAGGTCATCAGAACTTGGAATGTTTTGTGTCTATGATGAATGGAATTCAAGCAGAAGAACATGGAAAACATTATGGGAAACTGAAGATTTGTCATAATTTGATGAGTGATTAGGAGATGTGCACATGAAAAATACTCCCAGCATCCCATTTATATTGTCATATGTTCTTGAAAAAAAAGTCTCGAAATCATTGTCCTACTTCTAAATTTACCAACTTTTTTACCTACTTCCCTCCATACCCTTTTCTCTTTCCTACTTTTTTGCTCTCCACGAAAAAGTAGCATTAGTGCCAAGGGATAATTTATCAAGTCAAAAGCATCTCCCTAAACTCTGCAAAAAGTCTACCAAGACTTGGGAGTTGGGATAGAGGGAGTATAAGAATAACATGTGTAAAGCAATGAACTACTTCTATGATACCATTACGACAAAAGATATAATATGAAGCTATTAGCCTCGACCTTAAAAAGAATGTAATAGTTACTCTGAAACATACTTGCAAGACCGACAAATGCGTGGAAGTAATATTTCTTCGGCTGTTTCCAGAGGCTGACGAACGTGGAGACAGGCTGGGGCTATAGCTCAAATTTTAGTTTTAAAATTATAACCTCTAATTCCGGGAATTACTCAGTTTAGACCTCCCTACAACCCATAGTTATGAAATCCATTCCGGTCAAACGTGAGGAACGCTCTGTTTTTTAGGCAAAACGGAACAGATTTGGCTGAGTTTTGTACCTGTTTAACATCGGGGGTGTTCCGGGTCAATTAGTCCATTTGGTTAATTTTGGGGTTTTCCACTGATCACCATTCGCACGGGGTGTTCCGGTGCATTTTTTTCCAAAATAATACAACCCCATGTTTCTTCCATCACAACCCTAATTAGCGATTATCCTCTCCAGGGCAGTGATACTGATCATCTCTCACTCAATTAAATTGAAGCTTGAAGGGTTATAGTCATTGATCTGCAGAAAGAAACTGCTCTCGCACATCAAACAGGTACGATCTTCTTCTTTGAACTGTTTCATCTTCGATTGGAGACAGGGCAGCTGGTTGGTGAGTTGGTTACTAGATTTTTACTTCTGATTTATTTATTTTATGCTACAAATGATATGTCTTGGGGAAATTATATCAGCCAGTTCAATGTTTATTAATTCGTGTTGATTATACTGAAGGCAAAGCTCGTAAGACAAGCCACCCTTGTATCTTCGGTTAGGCACATTGAGAATGTGTTTTCCTTCTAATGTCCTTTCTCAGCATTGAATATAAATGATAGGGGAACTCTAATAGCAAAAGCTATCGATGATGAAGCAATTTGAGAAGCTTCAATCTCCTTGTAGCAATTCGAGAAGCTAAGGTCTCCAAGTTTACAGCACTTCGAGAGGCTGTGATCTCCGCACTAGGGTTTCTTCCTCTTTAATTCTTATTTCATTGATAATTATAATACTGAACTGACATGAATATAAATACTAATTCAACTAACTGCTAATTACCCCAAGACCCCTTAAACAATTAACTAATCACGATAACACCCCCAAACAGATAAAGTACTCCCTAAACTCTTAATAATTAAAATAAACGACTAAATTTATTAACCGCGACGCATCCGGTTCACACGCCATGTTCTGATACGGGTTCGTAACCGTATACAACTCTAATTTCCAAGTTTCATGCAGTTACGGTGTATATACTGCTGCTGCGATATTTTACAGTTTTTTAGCTATCTGATTATTGTGTGGCGATTGATAAATCACGTGGATTGTGTATTTGGTGTCGCATGTTGTGTGATAACGGCTATTGTGTTAAGTGAATTTTAAATTGGGTTAATTGCATCCCCCCCCCAGTGTTTTCATTTTTGTGTGCCTGAGTAACGTTCTGTTAAAATTCATAAAATTACTAAAATGCCCTTCTATATATATCATTATTCTAACCATTTCTCCTCTCTCTAACGCGGCCATCTCTCCCTCTTTCTCTCCAAATGATGAAGAAGATGAACATACTGATAACTCCGTTTTCGGAGTTATTTTATGCCTTTTATTTCTACGTTTTGCGTGCTTATAATGGAGAATTTGTCGTCTTTTGAGTAAATTGAGCGTAAATGTGAAAATATGAGTTCATACGCATTACTTGTTAAATCCGGGCGTTTCTTTAGATTTTTGAGCTTTTATTGTGATATGATCGCGGGTTGTGTTTTCGTGTTGTGATTCGCAGGAAAACAGGGCTTGGAAGATCGTGCGGGATATGGAAGCGAACGTCGGAAACAAGGAACTCAAAGGCAAGTCAAAAGGAAGGAGAAAGTCAAAGGAAATCAAAGGAAAGTCAATGGAAGAAGGAAGGAAGAGAAAAGTCAAGGGAAGGGAGAAGAAAGTCAAAGAAAGAGGGCTGGACACAGAAGTCTTCGTGCGAAGACATTTGTCTTCGTGCGAAGACAAATACTTAGCCAAAATTCAGCTCGGCAAAATTCTCTTCTCAAACATGCTCTCAGTATCCCTCTGAGAAGACCTTCGCACGAAGAGCAGAAGTCTTCGTACGAAGACTCTTCGTGCGAAGACAACTGTCTTCGTGCGAAGAGATCGCTGGACAGTGCAGTTTTTTTGGGGCTTTTTCGTAGTTTATCCAAACTTTGTAATTAGCTTATGGAAACATATTTAAGGCTTTTAGGTCGACTTTTTCAGTAGTTTTTGGAGATTAGAGACATCTTTGGAGATCAAGAAGCCTTTGGGGAGAGCTTAGGAGCTTTTGGATCATTCGTTTGGATTCTAAACTCTCGTTTTTCTTGATTTTTATGTTTAAACTCATTATAATCGTCGTTTTGATTATGAATATGAGTAGCTAAACACTTTTTGCTGGGAATTCTCGTTTGGTGTAGCTAGGGTTTGATCTAAAGTTGATGTTTTGATGATTGTAATGCATGCTTAGCTTAATCTCTCGTGTTTATTCACTATTATGGATTATTTACGTTCTTAATCATATTATCTTTGCGAGTAGCTAACGTAGAGATAGAATCAATTAGTTTTCACGCGGTAACTCCGTGAGAATTAGTCGGTAAATTGAATAATCCACCTAGTCGTATCAATGTTTGGTAACTCGGCATCGTTAACTAGGATCGTTAAAGTAGAAGTATGTTATTAATGCGTGCTTAAAGCTAAATTAGGCTTGGTAACTCGGTCTAGTTTAACCTAAGTATAGTGGACTTGCTTGGTAACTCGGTAAGTTCAACGTTGCTTGATTAATAGTGAATAACACGTGGTTGTTTTACAAATCAAAATCTAAATTTGGATCAACCTAGTGAACCTAGAGAATTCCCGGTGCTTCTCCCTTATTTGATAAAAACCCAATAATTCATTCTTTATTAATCGTGAACTATTTCACTTGGTTAATTGAGAATATTGCATTTATTTTCTTAGAATTAGATAAAAACACAACTTGCGACGTGCCCAAACAAGGTTTCGAATAATAATTAATTTGCACAAAGTCACTTGGGTTCGACAACCCGGATTTCCGGTTTATTACTACACACGACGGCTGTACACTTGCAGTTGGAGCGTGTCAAGTTTTTGGCGCCGTTGCCGGGGACTTCGGCTAAATTAGTTATAATTCCTAGCCTTAGGGATTTTAATTTATTGCTTATATCCGTTACTCACCTACGTTTTGCGTATTTCGTGATTTCAGGTTGATTTACACGGTGCATGACCCGTTCTCGAGACGAGCCTTTGTATCCAACGTTTGAAGACCCGGAATCCTTATTAAAAGCACAGCGTAGAGACAAGAGGAATTCAAACTCAGTAGTTATGGATGAAGAGACGAAAGCTGAGTTTGAGAGGATCCGCAAAGGTATGCAGGATGCGGAAGCAGCTAGAGCTGCAGCTGTAGAAGAGGCTGCACAAAGAGCCGCAGAAGCTGAGGAGGTGAGAGCTCAAATGGCTGAGATGCAGGCAAGGATGGATCGCATGGCTCCCCCAAATCCACAACCACGTCATGGTGTGGGGGCACAAGTGGCGAACATCGGTGGGAACAACAATGGTAATAATGGGGAAAACAACAGGCAGAACAATGCTGAGAATGAAGAACGCCCTATAGTGGATTATTTCAGGACTACTCCAGCATGTTATCAGCCTACCATTGTCAGGCCACAGATCAATGCCCAACACTTCGAGTTGCGCCAACATATGATCAATATGGTTCGTGATGAGTGCGCATTCAACGGAGCTCCAGGAGATGATCCCAATCATCATCTGCTGGTATTTGAGCAAATCACATCAACCCTGCACGACCAAAGAGTTCCAGATGAAACAGTTAAGCTATTACTATTTCCATTCTCCTTATCTGGAAAAGCCAAGAAGTGGCTTATGGAGCTGCCAGCGGGTAGCATAGTGACATGGGCAGATTGTTGTCATGAGTTTCTGAGGAAGTATTTGCCACCATCCAGAGTCGCGCAGCAGATGGCTGAGATTGCAAAATTCACTCAGGATGAAGACAGCTCGTTGGGAGATGCATGGAGGAAGTTCAGCCAAATTCTCCGTAGATGTCTGAATCATGGAGAGCCATGGCACAAGCTCTTCCATTATTTCTACACTGCATTAGACAAGGAGACAGCTGACCAGTTAGATATGCTAGCTGGAGGTAATTTTATGGGACTTGGAGCACAGCGAGCTCAAGATCTGCTGAACAACGCGTCAAAGAGAGAGACTACACGATCTGAAACGCGTAGGTACTCCAAACCGGGGGATACATCCTTAGTCAACAAGATTGAATCGATGGAACAAAAGCTCGAATCCATGACTTCAGCATTTCACGGTATGCACCCTCCAACACAGAAGCCCATGGGTGAATTACTAGCAGATGAAAGCCAGGGATATGATAACAGTGTTGAAGATGTGAATTTTATGCGACAGCAGCAATGGCCTAACACCTATCATCCCAACAATCGTAATCATCCCAACTTCAGCTATGCCAATCCAAACAGTGGATTATATGCACCCGGACAGAGACCCAATGTTCCATATCAAGCACAAAGGCAAGTTCCACAACAGCAGGCTCCACAAAAAGAAGAGCAAGAGACAAATGCTCTATTGAGAAAGCTCCTAGCTAATCAAGACAGAATGGAGAGCACGATTGTCTCAATACAAGCCACAATGAAAAGCCATGAGACTCAGATTGGGCAGACCGCCAATCAAAATATCAAGCTTCCACCAGGCATGCTTCCAGCAAATACCATCACTCCTAATGAGCAGCTTAATGCCATCACAACTCGCAGTGGCATCACTACTGAGGATCCCCCATATCCTAGCCACGCGCGAGCTGAGGCGACTAAGGCCACTGAGAAAGCATTGGATGAAGAGATTCCCGTGCCTACCGTGAGTCCCCAATCAAAGGACACGGTGAGGAAGTCGGATGAGAAACAGAAGCCTAGGGAGGAATACAGTGTGCGAGTGCCATACCCGCAGAGATTGAAGAGCCAAGAGGATGCCAAGCATTTCAAGAAGTTTGTGGATATCTTCAGGAAACTGCACATTAATATACCTTTTGCAGAGGCCATCTCACAAATGCCTAAATATGCCAAATTTCTCAAGGACCTCCTTTCTAATAGGAGGCGCATGGATGACTTTGAAACCGTAACTCTGAATGAGGAGTGTAGCGCCGTTGTGCAAAAAGCGCTACCAAAGAAGATGAAAGATCCGGGCGGTTTCATCATTCCTGTTACATTGGGAGACGCATTTCATGGGAGGGCATTATGTGACCTTGGTGCAAGTATTAATTTGATGCCTACATCGGTTTTTGAGCAACTTGGTGTGGGAGATCCTAAGCCTACCAGGATGTGCTTGCAGATGGCTGATCGCACAATAAAACGCCCCAGGGGTGTTTTAGAGGATGTATTAGTGAGAGTTGAAGGACTCATCTTCCCAGCGGATTTTGTGATCTTAGACATGGAGGCCGACGATGATGTTCCTCTTATTTTGGGCCGTCCATTCCTGGCCACTGGGAGAACTATCATTGATGTGGCCAATGGGGAGCTGACTATGCAGATCAACGATGAGAAGGTGGCCTTCAATGTATTTGAGGCTATGAAGTTTCCCGCATACGCGGTGAGCGAGCAGTGCTTTGGGGTGGAGGCATATACGCTGGACGAGGATGAAGATATTTTGTTGGAGCAACTATATGAGGAGCTTGCTCTATTTGATTCCAGCGAGAAAGAGCAAGCCTTAGATGTTCATTGGCGCCCACCATTACCCCTCTTTAATGAGGGAAGCAGGAAGATTCTTACTCCTTCTCTTATTACTGCTCCTGTTTTAGAATTAAAGCCTTTACCTGTTCATTTGAAATATTTATACTTGGGATCTAATGATACTTTACCTGTGATTGTGTCTGCATGTTTGGACAGGGAACAGGAGGAGCAGCTTCTCGAGGTACTACAGAAGAGGAAAGCAGCTATGGGATGGACAATAGCAGATATTAAGGGGATCAGCCCCACAGTTTGCCAGCATAAGATCAGGCTCATGGAAGACAAGAAGCCGGTAGTTCAATTTCAGCGCCGCCTCAACCCTCACATGCAGGAGGTGGTGAAGAAAGAGGTGCTTAAATGGTTGGAAGCAGGTATCATCTATCCGATTTCCGACAGCACGTGGACTAGCCCGGTACAATGTGTTCCCAAGAAGGGAGGTATAACTGTGGTGGAAGGGGAAAAAGGTGATCAAATTGCCACACGTACCGTTACTGGGTGGAGAGTTTGCATGGATTACCGCAAACTCAATGATGCCACTTTGAAGGATCACTTTCCCCTCCCATTTGTGGACCAGATGCTTGATCGGCTAGCTCACCATTCACACTACTGCTTTTTGGATGGATATTCTGGGTATAATCAGATAGCGATTGAGCCAGCTGACCAGGAGAAGACGACATTTACTTGTCCATATGGGACTTTTGCATTCAGACGCATGCCCTTCGGGCTATGCAATGCCCCAGCTACGTTTCAGAGGTGTATGATGTCTATTTTCTCAGACATGATGGAGCAAAATTTTGAAGTCTTCATGGATGATTTTTCGCTTTATGGTGATGGGTTTGACGACTGTCTCCAGCAGCTAGCTCGGGTACTGGACAGATGTATTGACACCAACCTAGTGCTCAACTGGGAGAAGTGTCATTTCATGGTGACCGAGGGAATAGTATTGGGGCACAAGATTTCCAGTAAAGGTTTAGAGGTAGACCGGGCAAAGATAGAGGTGATTGAGAAGCTTCCTTACCCTACGTCTGTCAAAGGGGTACGGAGTTTCTTGGGACATGCAGGTTTCTATCGGCGCTTCATTAAGGACTTTTCGAAAATCACAAAGCCTTTATCTGGTTTGCTTGAGAAAGATGCCGTGTTTGATTTTAATGAAGACTGCAAGACAGCTTTTGATTTGCTCAAGAAAAAGCTGATTAGTTCTCCCATCATAGCCACTCCAGACTGGACCCTACCGTTTGAACTTATGTGTGATGCCAGCGATTACGCAGCGGAAAGACAAGGTAGCTCATGTAATTTACTATGCTAGTCGTACTCTTAATAATGCACAGGTTAATTATGCCACCACGGAGAAAGAGATGTTGGCTATTATCTTCGCATTGGACAAGTTTCGTCCATATCTTGTGGGTTCTCAGGTGACTATTTTTACGGACCATGCAGCCCTCAAATATCTTCTTGCTAAGAAGGATGCGAAGCCTAGATTGATCCGATGGGTATTGCTAATGCAAGAGTTTGACATAGTGATAAAGGACAAAAAGGGTGTAGAGAATGTTGTTGCAGACCATTTGTCACGACTGGATAACGAAAAACAAGAAGATGTACCGATTAGAGAAGATTTTCCAGATGAACAACTTATGGTAGTGGTAGCAGCTGTGCCTTGGTTTGCGGATTTGGCAAATTTCAAGGCGCTCAAAATTGTCCCAAAAGACATGACGTTCCATCAGAAAAAGAAATTTTTCGCAGATGCACGACACTATTTCTGGGATGACCCTTATTTGTTTAGGTTGGGAGCTGACAATGTGTTGAGAAGATGCGTAGCTGAGCCAGACACTTTGGACATTCTTAGACACTGCCACGAATTGAATTGCGGAGGACATTTTGGCAAAACGCGTACTGTGGCAAAGGTATTGCAAAGTGGATTTTACTGGCCTTCTCTACATAAAGATGCTCATCTATTTGTACAGCAATGTGATCGATGTCAGAGAACCGGCAATATCTCCAACCGAAACGAGATGCCTCAAAATTTCGTGTTGGAAGTAGAGCCCTTTGATGTCTGGGGCATCGATTTCATGGGACCATTCCCGTCTTCACTTGGCAATCTTTATATACTGTTAGCTGTGGATTATGTGACCAAGTGGGTGGAGGCGATGGCGTGCCCCAAAAACGATGGAGCTACTGTAGAGAGATTCGTGCGTAAGAGCATTTTTACACGGTTTGGAACTCCCAGAGCCATAATCAGTGATGAAGGATCGCATTTCGTGAATAAAGTCTTTGCCAATGTCTTGAGCAAATATGGGGTAAAGACGCATAAGATATCACTGGCCTATCATCCGCAGTCGAATGGGCAAGCAGAAGTTTCTAACCGAGAGATAAAAGGAATTCTGGAGAAGACAGTCAACCCGGGACGCAAGGATTGGTCTCTGCATTTAGACGATAGCTTATGGGCGTATAGGACTGCTTACAAGACTCCTTTAGGCATGTCTCCCTACCAGTTAGTATTTGGGAAGTCATGTCATCTTCCGGTGGAACTTGAGCACAAGGCATTCTGGGCCTTGAAGAAGATCAATTTGGACGCTAAGCTCTCAGGTGAGCTACGAAAGCAAGCGCTACTTGAACTTGAAGAATTTCGATTGATGGCGTATGAAAGTGCGAAAATCTATAAGGAGAGGACAAAACTGTGGCACGACAGGCACATCATCCCGAGAGACTTCAAGGTAGGACAGAAAGTATTGATCTTCAATGCCAGACTAAAGCTGTTTCCAGGGAAATTGAAATCTAGGTGGAGTGGTCCCTACACGATTACTGCAGTTTATCCATGGGGATCTCTAGAGGTAGAGGATGCAAATGGGAACAGGTTTAAGGTGAATGGCCAGAGAGCGAAACCGTACGTGGACGGGAATTTCATTGGAGTCATTGAATGGCTTCATGCAACTCCCGCAACTTGAGAAGTCTCTGAGGTAACTGGGTCGGGCCGTCGACCTTAAATTACAAAGCGCTTGTTGGGAGGCAACCCAACCTATTTATTGCTTTAGGATAGGTTTTAATACTGTTTTGTAATTTTTATTCGGTTTGATTTTATTGAGAGGTGCGAGAGAGTGGATTTAATATTTCCAATGAGTATGTGCAGGAATACGAGGTGAAAGGCCTATTTCGGATCCCCCTTCTTGATGCGCGCGTGCGAAACAGAGTAAAAAGTCACGATTTGCAGCCAAATACGCGTATCGGGATCCGAAGTGAAGGAATTGAAGATAGACGCCATTTCCTGCACCTATTCAACACACGCACCTGGGGAAGATCATGTTCCCGGACTCCCCGTCTTGATTTGCGCAAGAACTGAATTAGTGAACGGAGAAAGCTAGCACGCCGGCACGGATTACGAGGTGAAATTTTGAAGGACAGACTGAAATGAGAATTGAACAATGCCAACGTGTGGGGGTGGTCGAGAGCTTTCTGTAGACAGGTGGATCGCGCAAATCGGAGTCCGGATGAAGAAGTTACGCCAAAAAGGATGTTTTAGCGAGTAAAACGAGGCCAAAAGCATCCGGAAATGCAAAACGTGTCTCGGAACGCGTGAAATTGACAAATAAAATATTACCCGGATTTTGGGAGTGTTTTAAGGTAAAAAGGGAGTCTCGAGGTCGAGGAGATCCTTCGGAAAGCAAAGGCACGATCGGATACGCGAAAATTTGACGAAAATGATGTTTTTGGCAAGCTCCAGCATTGTCTTCGTATGAAGACAATTGTCTTCGTAGGAAGACATTATACTTAGAAAAATTTCGAAGCTCTGAATTGTCTTCTCAAAACCACTTGCAGTATCTATGTGAGAAGATCTTCGTGCGAAGACAAATTGTCTTCGTACGAAGACTCTTCGCACGAAGAGAACTGTCTTCGCACGAAGACAGCGGGCGGAATGACAGTTTAGTCCACGCACGGACAAAGGCTTGAAGCTACTTCTTAAGGGCAAAGTGGACATTTTGCACGGGCTGGAGCTTCATCACCTGCTGGGCATCGATCTCTTCTCCTCATTCTCCATCTTCAAACCAGCAGCTTCTCCTCCATAGCCGCGCGACAGCCACACCACCTCCACCCTTGATTCTTCACCAAAATCAGCAACCCACCTAGGGTTTTGCTCGCAATTCAGAGGAGAACACAGATTGAGGGGTGGTTTTGAGAGAGGGTGCGAGACAAGAGAGAAATCAGAGGAGGAAGGAGCTAGGGTTTTGAAGAAGAATTGAGAAGTTGGACAAGTTGGAGCTTGAATCAGCTGAAGGACGAGAAGACAACGCTAACGGGGACGACACAAGGAGTACGGAGCATCAAACAATTCAAGGTTTCGACAAATTTTTCCGGCGACATCAAAATCAGTCCGGGTTGGTCAAATTTTGAAATTTTTGCGTCCGTAAGACTTGCTCCGGACGCGTAGGTACAATCTAAACTCTGTATTTCAATATTCGAGTCCTAGGCACATTGAGTAAAAGCCCAATTGTTATTTGTTGCGCTTAGTAGCGTATTTGGGGGCGATTGCGTAAAGTCCTAGGAATTATTTGCTTACGTGCCTACGTGTTTCATTCAAGTACACACTTCTTGTCACGTGCACAAATAGTTGAATTTCTCGTTTACTTGAACTTGCATTCTAAATGGCGGGTGGAAAGAAGCGGAAGACGGGAGAGGGTTCTTCGCAAGAAGCATCGGGGTCGGGCGATCCTCAATTAGAGATACCGCCTACTCCCCAATATGCTATCTTGAATGCCCCTTTTCCGGCTAAACCGGGCATTGTAGGCCGACGAACGGCTAAAGCTAATTTGAAAGAGAGTAGTATTGGGCCCGGATATTATGATAGCTACCGTTTCGTCACTTACGAGGCCCATATAGACTCTCGCAAAGATACCTATTTGACCAAGAACGGGCAGCCCGAAAAGGCATTTCCATTGCACGAGGACATGCCTCAAGCAATCAAGGAAATTTTTGAGCGCGAGAAGCTTGCCAATTGGTTTAAGCTAGTAGGGCCGTCTAGTTCGCATATTGCGCGAGAGTTTTTGTTCAATTTGCGTTATGCAAAGGATGGTGAGAGCCAAGACCCTCGTCTTGTGTACTGTCGGAACAATTGGATAGTCTTCAAGCCAGAGACTATCGCATTGGCCATGGGTTTCCCCGCTTTGAGAGAGGGTTGTGGGTTAGAGACTGTTCTTCGTAGTGAGAACCTTTGGTCTCGTTTAAATGCTTTTTGCTTTGCGAAGGGGGTTGATCCATGGGACAGGAAAGGGGAGGTGATTCAGTGGAAGGCCGAAAAGAGGTTTTATAGGCCGGAGGCAAAGTGGTGCTGTGAAGTGTTAGAGAACTGGGTTTTGGGAATCACACGAAACCCTAGTTACACTTTCCGCCTATCGGTCTGGGCTCTATGTCTTTACACCGGGGTTAGAATCAATATCCCCAAACTGATTTGGGAAAATTGTCTTGAGAGGGTGTCGAGGACGAACAAATTGGGTCCCGGTCATACTTGCTTGCTTACTCACCTAGCCAAAACTGCCGAAGTAGTCATAGGGAGAGATATGGATTTGAAACCGTTTACTGCTAGGAAGTGGCATAGGTTTGATGAGACAGCGAGGAAGAAGGGCAAGGGTAGGAGGATGAACACCTCTAGGTTTGATAACCAGGTTGCCTATGACCACCTGCGAGAGGAGATGGCCCGGGATAGACTCGAGAGGAGACGCCAGTTTGCCCACACTCGGGACAATCAGGCGAAGCTGGGTGGATTAATCCAGATGGTGGGCCAGTGGGTTATACAGTCTAGTGGTCAGGCGGCGAGGGAGTTTGTTCCACCGGTCCCGACGGCGGATCCGTGGTTCCAGGAGGATGAATTTGAGTATCCGGTTCCGCCGAGTGAGGATGAGGAAGAAGAAGATGATGAGGAAGAAGATGATGAGGATGAGGAAGATGACGAGTAGTGGAGAGTGCCCTCGTGCTAGAATTGTTGAGTCCTCGTGTTATCGTTGAGGACAACGATGCATTCTAGTGTGGGGGTGGTTGAATCCTTTTTACTAGTCAGTGTTGAGTGTCTTTGCATCGCCAGTGTCAGCATGTAGTTAGAAATTTTTGGTTATGTCCTTATTTTTCTTTTTATTATTCATCTTTTTGCACGTTTTGGTATTTTTGAGTCAACCCACCATTGTTGAGTCGTTAGTTGAGTTGGCCGTGCATATAGTGTAGGTAAAAAAAAAAAACTAAAAATGTGAAAACAACAAAAAAATTTAAAAATTTGAGAAAGGGCAATTTAAAAAAGCTGAAAATTCGGTAAAATCGAGAAGTGTGAGACTTTTAGGCATAGGGCGTGAATTGCGATCGAGAGTGACAATGTGAGTGTCCCTTAGTAAGTATAGAGAAAGTTTCTTTACGGGAATGCGTGCCTATTTTACACACGAACTTAATTCTTTCAAATCTAAAGTGTGTGCCTAATTTTCTTACAAGAGTTGAGCTAGGTGTGAGCTAAACAAGCCGAACGTTCTTGTGTACGTCTTAGGTAGTCGCCAACCCGCCTCGTAGTGGCACACAGAACAGTGTGCGAGGTGTGTATTAGAGCACTCACTGCTTATAGAACTTACCTTGTAGGACCACTAGTAAACCCGGATTTGAACCATGGATTCTTTGACAACCTTTGGACTTAGGGTGACGATTCTTGGCCTTCAGCATTGATTGGTTAGAATCACCGCTTTAGTGCGTCACGAGGGTGTTGTAGTTGAGGGGGTTCGATGAGGGAGTACTTCATGCTATATTTGTGTGAGTCTTGCATATCGCATGTGCTTCATGTGTGATCTTTGAGGGGAATGTGATAACTCCGTTTTCGGAGTTATTTTATTGCTTATTTTGCTACGTTTTGTGTGCTTATAATGGAGAATGTTGCGTCTTTTCGAGTAGATCATGTGTTTATTTGAGAAAGTGAGTTCGTATGCTAAAATGTGAAGTCCGGGCGTTTCTTGCATTGTTTTACGTGCTATTTATCTTATTTTGTCACATTTGATCTTCGCGGGGTGTTCGTGTTGTGATTTTCAGGGCCGGAGCACGCGAGGAGCAAGTGGATAGAGGAAACGAACTTCGGAAGTGATGTGAGCTCAAGATTTGGGAAGGAAAGCGAGAGTTGATGGATCAAGTGCTAGAGAGGCTCAAGAGAAGATGATACGAGTGTTGAGGCATGAGGAGAGCTCAAAATGGAGGATTGAATGAAGAAACGATGCCCGGGAAGTGATTCGGAAGCAAGAGGAACAAGTGGGAAGAAGATGGAAAGATTTGATGAAGCAACTAGGTCGCATGACCTAGTTACTAGGTCACACGACCTAGTTAGCGAATCCAGTTGGTTTCAGTAGGTCATGCGACCTACTACACAGGTCACACGACCTGTTCTGGGCAGCACAGTAGGTCGCACGACCTACTTAACTAGGTCACACGACCTAGTTCGGGCAGAGTTTAGTTTGTAACTTTTTGGGGTTGCTTTGTAATTACTCCTAACTTATTCTAAACATTGGGAGAACGTATTAGACTTGGTTAGGGCATGTTTTTGGGCATTATCACGTACTCTATCACATTGAAGAGAGCTTGGAGCTTAGGAGACGATCAAGGAGGCTTGGAATCATTCGTTTGATCTCTAAAACCCCGTTTCTTCTCTATTCTTGTTATTTGATCACGAAACTTTGTACGTGAATCATGTTTTTGAGTAGCTAAACCCTCTATTTGGGATATCTCGTAGGCAACTAGGGTTTGATCACTACAACTTGTGGTTTATGGATTTACTCTCATGCTTTTGAGCTTAATTGATGATTTCTTCTTTAGTTATGTGTATTTTATGTTCTTAATTTATCTTTTCTATTGATAGACGTGTTAATAGGATTGTGCTAGGTTATGAACGATAGAAGAATCTACGTTCGTTGCCCGGAAAATTGAAATACACACTAGCCGTATCTAGGGTTGAGGAATCTTGCTAGTTAGCTAAGAACAAGAGTAGAAATTAGTATCGTAATGCGTGTTTGAACTTGAGTAAGCTAGAGGAATCAGTTACGATAGTTTAGGCATAGTTATTGGTTGAGACATCTTCAATATACAATTGCTCGTTTAACTAGAATAAGAAATTATCGTGTTAGTAAAACATAAATTCAACGTAGTGTGACATTCCTAGTGATCCGTAGAGATATCCTGAATTTAATCAAACTTGATACACAACAATATCAACTCGTACTCGTTAATCTTGAAATAATTCTTTGAATTATTTGAGATAATTGTTATTTGAATTTTTAGTAGAATTAGGAACCACAAAACAACTGCGTTTTGCCCACATAAAGAACAAACTTAATAGTTAGTTACACGAAGTCCCTTGGGTTCGACAATCCGGACTTTTCCGATTATTACTGCACCGACAACTGTGCACTTGCAGTTGGAGCGTGTCAAGTTTTTTGGCGCCGTTGCCGGGGACTTCGGTCAAATTAGCTATTAGTTTTCTCTTTAGGGATTTACTTTTCAGTTTATATTTGTTACTCACCTGTTTTGTGTGTGTGATTCGCGTTTCAGGTCTGATTCATTTGGTGCATGTCACGTTCTAGAGACGAGCCTTTGCATCCAACACTTGAAGACCCGGAATCCTTATTGCGAGCACAGAATAGAGACAAGAGGAAAGCAAATTCAGTTCAAATGGACGAGCAAACTAGAGCTGAGTTTGAGAGGTTCCGCAAGGGCCTCGAAGATGCGGAAGCAGCTAGAGCTGCAGCTGTGGAGGATGCAGCAAATCGAGCAAGGGAAACTGAGGAGCTTAGGGCTCAAATGGCTGCGATGCAAGCCATGATTGATCGCATGAATCCCCAGAATCCACAACAACTCCCTGGTGCAGAAATAGTTAATGGGAACAATGGAGGAGTTAATGGTGGAAACAACGGTGGCAATGGGAACAATGGGGGTAATAATCGGAACAATAACGGCCGGAACGTAGTAGAGCAAGTCAACAATGCTGAGGAGGATGACCGTCCTTTGGTGGACTACTTCAGAACTACACCGGATGGATATCAGCCTACCATTGTCAGGCCGCAGATTAATGCCGCGCATTTCGAGATTCGCCAACCGTTGATTAATATGGTTAGGGATGAGTGCTTATTCACGGGAGCCCCGAGTGATGATCCACATCAGCACTTGCTCAACTTCGAGCAGATTACGTCTACCATGTATGACCAGAGAGTGCCAATCGAGACTATAAAGCTCATGCTTTTCCCCTTCTCTTTATCGGGAAAGGCAAAGACATGGCTTATGGAACTTCCAGCAGGCAGCATAGTTACATGGGCAGATTGTAGCAGAGAGTTTCTCAGGAAGTATCTTCCACCATCTAAGGTTGCTCAACGGATGGCCGACATAACCACATTTAAACAGCAGGAAGATGATTCTCTGGGTGACACGTGGAGAAAGTTCAACCAGCTCCTTCGCAGATGCCCTACTCATGGGGAGCCATGGTATAAACTGCTTCACTATTTTTATAATGCTTTGGACAGGGAGACTGCTAGTGAATTAGACATGATGGCTCAAGGCAATTTTATGGGAATGGGACTACAGAGATGTCGTGATTTGCTAGATAATGTAGCAAAACGTGAATCCACGAGGTCTGAAACTCGTAGAAGCACGAAGTCAGATGGAGCATTGGTTAGTCAGATTGAGTCTATGGTGGAACAGAAATTTGAACATCAGATGGCAGTTATGACATCGGCTTTCAGTCATTTGAATCCATCGGCACAGGTGAAGTCAGTGGGAGAGATGGTAGCAGATGCAAATCAGGGATATGGGGATGGCATTGAAGACGTGAATTACATGGGTCAACAAAGACAGCAGCAATGGCCAAACACCTATCATCCTAACAATCGCAATCACCCCAACTTTAGCTATGCCAATCCGAATAGTGGTTTATATGCGCCAGGTCATAGGCCAAATGTTCCATACCAAGCTCAGAGACAGGCTCCACAACAACAGGCTTCAGCCCCACCCTCAGAAGAACAGGATACAAATGCGATGTTGAGGAAACTGTTAGCTAGCAACGACAAGATTGAGAGTAAAATTGTTGCAATGGAAGCCTCGTTAAAGAATCATGAGACACAAATTGGCCAAATAGCTAATCAGAATCCTCGACTTCCGCCAGGTATACTCCCGTCTAACACTATTACTCCAACTGAGCAATTGAAGGCTATTACTACTCGCAGTGGGACCACTACCCAGGATCCCCCATATCCTACCCATGCGCGAGCTGAGGTGACCAAGGCCACTGAAAAAGCCTTAGATGAAGAGATTCCCGTGCCTACCGTGATTCCCCAATCAAAGGACACGGTGAGGAAGTCGGATGAGAAACAGAAGCCAAGGGAGGAATACAGTGTGCGAGTGCCATACCCGCAGAGATTGAAGAGTCAAGAAGATGCCAAGCATTTCAAGAAGTTTGTGGATATCTTCAAGAAACTGCACATTAATATACCTTTTGCGGAGGCCATTTCACAAATGCCGAAATATGCCAAGTTTCTCAAGGACCTCCTTTCTAATAGGAGGCGCATGGATGACTTTGAAACCGTGACCCTGAATGAGGAGTGTAGCGCAGTTGTGCAAAAGGCGCTACCAAAGAAGATGAAAGATCCGGGCGGTTTCATCATTCCTGTTACATTGGGTGATGCATTTCATGGGAGGGCATTATGTGATCTGGGTGCAAGTATTAATTTGATGCCCACATCGGTTTTTGAGCAACTTGGTGTGGGAGATCCTAAGCCTACCAGGATGTGTTTGCAGATGGCTGATCGCACTATAAAACGCCCCAGGGGTGTTTTGGAGGACGTATTAGTGAGAGTTGAAGGACTCATCTTCCCAGCGGATTTTGTGATCTTAGACATGGAGGCTGACGATGATGTTCCTCTTATTTTGGGTCGCCCATTCCTAGCTACTGGGAGGACTATCATTGATGTGGCCAATGGAGAGCTGACTATGCAGATCAACGATGAGAAGGTGGCCTTCAATGTATTTGAGGCTATGAAGTTTCCCGCATATGCGGTAAGTGAGCAGTGCTTCGGGGTGGAGGCCTACACGCCGGACGAAGAGGATGATATTTTATTGGAGCAGCTATATGAGGAGTTTGTTCTACTTGATTCCAGCGAGAAAGAGCAAGCATTTGATGTTCATTGGCGTCAGCCCCTACCCCTCTTTAATGAGGGAAGCAGGAAGATTCTTACTCCTTCTCTTATTACTGCTCCTATTTTAGAATTAAAGCCTTTACCTGTACATTTGAAATATCTATACTTGGGATCTAATGAGTCTTTACCTGTGATTGTGTCTGCATGTTTGGACAGGGAACAGGAGGAGCAGCTTCTCAAGGTACTACAGGAGAGAAAGGCAGCTATGGGATGGACCATAGCGGATATCAAGGGGATCAGCCCCACAGTTTGCTAGCATAAGATTCGGCTCATGGAAGACAAGAAGCCGGTAGTTCAGTTTCAGCGCCGCCTCAATCCTCACATGCAGGAGGTGGTGAAGAAAGAGGTGCTTAAATGGTTGGAGGCGGGCATCATTTATCCGATTTCCGACAGCACATGGACTAGCCCGGTACAATGTGTCCCTAAGAAGGGGGGTATAACTGTGGTGGAAGGGGAAAAAGGTGATCAAATCGCTACGCGTACTGTTACTGGGTGGAGAGTTTGCATGGATTACCGCAAGCTCAATGATGCCACTTTGAAGGATCATTTTCCCCTTCCATTCGTTGATCAGATGCTTGATAGGCTAGCACATCACTCTCATTATTGCTTTTTGGATGGGTACTCCGGGTACAATCAGATAGCAATTGAGCCAGCTGACCAGGAGAAGACGACATTCACTTGTCCTTATGGGACTTTCGCTTTTAGACGCATGCCTTTTGGGTTATGCAACGCACCTGCTACGTTTCAGAGGTGTATGATGTCGATCTTCTCTGATATGATGGAGCAGAATTTTGAAGTGTTCATGGACGACTTCTCGCTCTATGGTGATGGATTCGAAGACTGCCTGCAACAGTTGGCCCGGGTTCTGGATAGATGCATTGACACCAACCTAGTGCTCAACTGGGAGAAGTGTCACTTCATGGTTACCGAGGGTATTGTTTTGGGCCACAAGATCTCCAGCAAAGGATTAGAGGTGGATAGAGCCAAGATCGAGGTTATTGAGAAGCTTCCTTACCCTACCTCTGTTAAAGGAGTAAGGAGTTTCTTGGGACATGCAGGGTTCTATCGGCGCTTCATTAAAGACTTCTCGAAGATCACGAAACCTTTGTGTGGATTGCTTGAGAAGGACGCAGTTTTTGATTTTAATGCGGAGTGCAAGTCGGCTTTTGATTTGCTCAAGGAAAAGCTGATTAGCGCGCCTATCATCACCACACCAGACTGGTCCCTACCATTTGAGCTCATGTGTGATGCTAGTGACTATGCGGTGGGAGCAGTTCTAGGCCAGCGGAAAGATAAGGTAGCTCACGTCATTTATTATGCCAGTCGTACTCTTAATGATGCACAAGTTAATTATGCTACCACGGAGAAAGAGATGTTGGCTATCATATTTGCGTTGGACAAGTTTCGTCCATATCTTGTGGGTTCTCAGGTGACGATCTTCACGGACCATTCAGCCCTCAAGTACCTTCTCACCAAGAAGGACGCCAAGCCAAGATTGATCCGGTGGGTGTTGTTGATGCAAGAGTTCGATGTGGTGATCAAAGATAAAAAGGGGGTAGAAAATGTGGTTGCAGATCATTTGTCGAGACTGGAGAACGATAAGCAGGAAGATTTGCCGATTCGAGAGGATTTTCCAGATGAGCAGCTCATGGTTGTGGTTGCAGCTGTGCCTTGGTTTGCTGACTTGGCAAATTTCAAGGCACTCAACATTGTGCCCAAGGACCTGAATTATCACCAGAGGAAGAAGTTCTTTGCAGACGCGCGACAGTATTTCTGGGATGATCCTTATTTGTTCAAGTTGGGGGCGGACAATGTATTGCGGAGATGTGTTGCGGAACCGGACACGTTGGAGATCCTTAGACACTGCCACGAGTTGAACTGTGGGGGACATTTCGGCAAATCACGCACAGTTGCGAAGGTACTT
The DNA here is from genome assembly GCA_023055425.1 of Linanthus parryae. Taxonomy (NCBI): domain Eukaryota; kingdom Viridiplantae; phylum Streptophyta; class Magnoliopsida; order Ericales; family Polemoniaceae; genus Linanthus; species Linanthus parryae. The sequence goes on from JALGPY010000007.1 coordinate 44,377,146, forward strand.
CAGAGTGGTTTCTATTGGCCAACCTTGCATAAAGACGCCCATCTATTTGTACAGCAGTGTGACCGATGCCAAAGAACAGGTAATATCTCTAACCGAAATGAAATGCCTCAAAATTTCGTGTTAGAAGTAGAACCATTTGATGTGTGGGGGATTGATTTTATGGGGCCATTCCCATCGTCGCTTGGTAATCTGTATATTTTGTTGGCTGTTGATTATGTCACCAAATGGGTGGAGGCTCTGGCTTGTCCAAAGAATGATAGTGCTACAGTCGAGAGATTCTTACGCAAAAATATCTTCACAAGATTTGGAACTCCCAGAGCCATTATTAGCGACGAGGGATCACACTTTGTGAACAAGGTTTTTGCCAATACCTTGAGCAAGTATGGGGTAAAAACACACAAAATCTCATTGGCCTACCATCCACAATCCAATGGACAAGCTGAAGTGTCTAACCGTGAGATAAAGGGGATTCTAGAGAAAACTGTCAATCCAGGGCGCAAAGACTGGGCTCTACACTTGGATGATAGTTTATGGGCATACCGGACTGCATACAAGACTCCCCTAGGCATGTCTCCCTACCAACTAGTTTTCGGGAAATCATGTCATCTGCCGGTAGAACTTGAGCACAAAGCGTTTTGGGCGCTAAAGAAATTAAACTTGGATGCTAAGCTCTCTGGTGAGCAAAGGAAGCAGGCATTGCTTGAGTTAGAAGAACACAGATTGATGGCATATCAGAGTGCCAAGATATACAAAGAGAGGACCAAGCAATGGCATGACAAGCATATCATTCCACGAGATTTCAGAGTGGGCCAGAAGGTATTGATATTCAACGCCCGACTGAAACTGTTTCCGGGCAAGCTGAAATCAAGGTGGAGTGGTCCATTTACAATTACAGAGGTTTACCCATGGGGATCGCTCGAGGTAGAAGCTGAGAATGGGAACAGGTTCAAGGTAAATGGACAGCGAGCAAAACCGTACGTGGACGGGAATTTCATTGGGGTTATCGAGAGCCTCAAACCAATTCCCGATATCTGAGCTCATTTGAGGTAACTTGGTCGGGCCGTCGACCTTAAATTACAAAGCGCTTGTTGGGAGGCAACCCAACCTATTTACTGCATAGTGTAGATTTCAATACTGTTTTGTTATTTGATTTTGTTCTAACTATTTGAGAGGTGCGAGAGAGTGGATTTAATATTTTCAATGAGTATGTGCAGGAATTCTAGGTGGAAGGCCTATTCCGGATCCTCCTTCTTGATACGCGAGTGAAGAATTGCACGAACAACGAGAAAAAGCAAGTCAAAACGCGTATCGGGACCCGGAATGAAGAAATGGATGAATGACGCCATTCCTACACGTACTCAACACACGCACCTGAGGAGAGGCGCGTATCCGGACTCCCCCTCTTGATGCAAACGAAGAAGGTATAGCGAAACCGAGAAAGCAGACACATTGGCACGGATTACGAGGCAAATTTTTGCAAACAAGACCGAGAGCTAAATTGAAGAGTGCCATTAGGTGGGGGTTGTCGAGAGCTTTCTGTTGATAGGTGGATCGCATGCATCGGAGTCCGGACGCGAGAGTTATGGCAATTTGGATGTTTTCGCGAAGAAAAAGTGACGAAAAGCATCCGGAATCGCCAAACGGGCCTTTAGAAGAGTAAATTTGAGAAATAAAGAATTCCCCGGACATTGGGCATTGTTTATATTCAAAATGGAGTCTCGAGGTCGAGGAGATCCATGAAAAAAGTAAAGGCACGGTCAAAAAGGCGAGAAAGGATGTTTTCGTGAAGAAAAAGCGATAAAAAGCATCCGGAAAGGGCGAAAGAGGTTAAAATCATGAGCTACGGGTCGAGATGGTGAATGGGCATATTGGAGACCAAGTGTGGGGGTGAAATACCATGTTTGAGCTTATCGGAGGCTGTTTCAAGCTAAAAATTCAAGAAAAAGCAAGTCGGGAGGAGATAAATTTTTCGCAGGTGCAAAACTAGGTCGCACGACCTAGTCACTAGGTCGCACGACCTAGTCTGTGAAAACAGTTAGTTTTACTAGGTCACACGACCTAGTAACTAGGTCGCACGACCTAGTGTTGGGCGAGTTCAGTTTGGTCCAAATGTGGGGTTTATGTGCAATTTTTGGAAACTATTGGGGGAGCCGGATGTAATATATATATAAAAAAAAAAAAAAAAAAAAAAAAAAAAAAAAAAAGAGAGGGCAATATCTTCTCCCCTCCCCATCGGGCAAAACACAGAACCCTCCCAACCTGCCGTCTTCATCCACGCACAGTCCACCACCATCGCCATCCTCATCGCCAACAGCACCACCATCGCCGGCCGCCACTCCTCTCACCCGCCGGCCGCACAACCAACTCCGCCGTCTCTCACTGCCGTGAACCACCGCACTCCCTCTCGCAGTCCGCCGCCACAGCACCATATCACCCAACCCACGACAGCCACCACCACGACCTCCATCTATCACAGCCCTCTCCTCTGTCACTGACCCCGACCCACAGCGCCTCACCTTCCAGGTCCGAACCTCCTCCCCCCTTCTCCCAGACCGACGGGAGACACCAGCGACCACCACCCCTTCGAACTCTCACTCCCTGCAGTCCTTCACCCCTCACTCCCTCCTCCGCCATTCCACGACCACGTCTGACCACCACCACTGTAAACCACCGGCAAACAAGGGCAGAGTGAAGCTTCAATTTGGGGTTGTTTGGTGGCCAGTAGAAAAAAAAAAAAATCTGAAATTGGGCAAATTGAGATTGAATTCGGCGAAATTGACTTGGGGCTTTCGAAGAGGACACCGCAAGGAGCAAAAGGCACAACTTGATTGCTCAATTTGAAGAAAAAATTTTCCGACGACCAAATCGGTCCTTCTTGTCGGACGAATCTGAAAATTGTGCCCGTAAGACTTGCTCCGGGCACGTAGGTACACTCTTCTCTCTCTCGCAATTTCAATACTCGAGTCTAGGCACAATTGAGTAAAAGCCCAATTTTATTGTTGCGCTTAGAAGCGTGCTTGGGGGCGATTGACTAGAGTCTTAGGACTTATTTGTTACTTGCGTAACTGTTTCTTTTCCGTACACACATCCTGACACTGAGCACGTAGCTTAATTCTTTTTGTCAATTTAATTGTCAATTTGTGCTACCTTCTTGTGCCATGTCGAGTCGAAAAGATAAGGGAAAGGCCGTAGCTAAAGGAAAGGGGGTAGCTACGAGTCAGAATATAACCGGGGGGAAAAGGAAGAAACAAAAAGTAGTCGTCGATAGTGATGACGAGTATATTCCCGAGGGAGAAGTGAGAGAGACGGGGGACGCGGGTGGTAACCTAGCTACGAATGCGACCTTTTGGGTTGTGGGGAGCATGGTTTCACCAGCTCCCTCGGACCCTGATGAGTTAGCAAGTGCGGAACCTGATAGAGTGCCAATAGCGAGGGCCACGAGAGAGTCTAGTCCTAGGGACCTTGACCCGGCGAAAGGAGTGTTTTGTGACTATCGGTTTATCACCCTACTAGCGCATTCTAGGTACGCCAAGCGGGAGGGGAGTGTGTTCAAGGGGGCAAATGTAGAAAAGCATTTCCCGTTTCAAACTGAGATGCCCCAACAAATCCAAGAGTTCATGAAAAGAGAGAATCTTGCAGGGTGGTGTGAGCTCGTCAAGGGGAACGCGAGTTCGGAGCTCATGTGGGAGATTTACTCAAACGCCAAGTGGTCTGGGTATGGGGAGGATGAAGAGTTGGATGATCGTAGGATCATTTACGCCCGTAGGAATTTTTTTGTTTTCTCTCCGGCTAGCATAGCCGCGGCCCTACAATGGCCACCACTCGAGGGCGACTGTCACTTTGAGACCACCATGAAAATGAACGTAGAGGAGTTAGTGACCGCAGTGTCAATCTTTGCCTTTGGTGGGGTGACGGGAGCGCCGTGGGATACTCATGCGAGTCAGGACGTTAGAAAGTGGACGGTTTCGGCCAGACACTTACTTCGTCGAGCGCGATATTTAGTTAACATAGTGGAGGCATGGGTTGAGGGCGTTTCGACCCAGACTGACATACGTTTCGAGTGGTGTGTTATGGCTATGTGTTGGTATGAGGGCCATCGATTCAACGTCCCGAAGCGCATTTATTTGAGTTTTCAATCGAGACTTCGGGATTCTAACCGTCGAGCAGCCAGGTTTGGATATTTGCTAAAGCACTTGGCCACTAAGGCTGGTGCTGCGTTTTATGGTGGAGACCGTGCAGCCGAACCCCCGCGATACTGGACTCAGGTACCCGACCCGAAGAAAGATGAGGTAGTCGTAGAGAGCAGCCGGCCCCCACCGAAAAAGGGGGCTCAGAGGGGCGGTAAGGGTAAGACCCCGGCTGTGAGTGAGGAGTCGAGTCCGTCTGCCGCACCTACTGCTAGCCTCGAGGCCACTTTGCAGGCCATGCAAAGGATGATGATTGCAAATGAGAAAAAGGCCGTGGCTCGAGGGCAGGAAGCAGAGAGGAAAGCCAAGTCAAGGGCTATGCATGCGCGACGGAACCAGCGCCAGCTCGGTGACATTCTGCATAAGCAGAATCAGTGGTTACACGAGCTTGGCAGGGCAGGCGGGGTGACACTGACTCCAGAACCTCAGATTTTGATGTATTTGTCGAGTGACCACTCGGATGGCTCGGAGGAGAGCGAGTAGACCAGCCCGCCCTCGCATTGGAATGCTGAGTCCCTTTGTTTTATCTCTGAATTCGTTGGGGACAACGAAGCATTCTAGTGTGGGGGTGAGATTTTCTGAATATTAGCCAAGTCCGTGTCTGCATGAACCAATTGCATATAGGATGTTTGTGTCGTAGTGTGTTTCGTAGTCTTTGTCGTAGAGTGTGTTTGTGTCATAGTGTTGTGTGATATATATGTGTTCGTATTATTTGATTGCACGTTTTCTTACTTTGAGTCCACCTACCCAAATTGAGTCAGTTTCGAGTCTTCTTTCGAGTCGGCCCATGCATATAGAGTAGGAAATATTATCTAAAAAAAAAAAAAAAAAAAATTAAAAAGTTAAAAATTTGAGAAAGGGCAATCAAAAAGATCTTGGTATTGGTAAAATCAAGGAGTGTGAGAAATTTAGGCATAGGGCGTGACTTGCGACCGAGATAGACAATGTGAGTTTCCCTTAGTACGTATAGAGAGACTTTCTTTACGGGAGTGCCTACCTATTTTTATACACTTACTTGATTTTCAAATCTAAAAGTGTGTGCCTAGTTTTCTTACAAGAGTTAAGCTAGGTGTGAGCTAAACAAGCCGAACATTCATGTGTACGTCTTAGGTAGTCGCCAACCCGCCTCGTAGTGGCACACAGAACAGCTGTGCGAGGTGTGTATTAGAGCACTCACTGCTTATAGAACTTACCTTGTAGGACCACTAGTAAACCCTGTTTCGAACCTTGGATTCTTTGATAACCTCTGGACTTAGGGTGACGATTCTTGGCATTCATCATTGATTGGTTAGAATCACCGCTTTAGTGCGTCACGAGGGTGTTTGTAGTTGAGGGGGTTCGATGAGGGAGTACTTCATGATATATTTGTGTGAGTCTTACGTATCGCATGTACTTCATTTATGATTATCGAGGGGAATGCGAGGGTGAGTGAGAGTAGGCTTGCGCACTTCGGTGTGGCGGTGTTCCATGTCATTACACCATGGACACAGTTGTGGAGAGCCGTGAGTGCGTGACATCTAATACGCACAAATTGGGTTGGGTGATTTAATGGGTGGATCGTGCTAGGTACTGGATCTCATTCATCGTGGTGTAGGAGGTTTGGTTGGATTAGGCACGAGACTTACATTGTTTTGATTACTTGAGAGGGGACGTGACTACATTCGAGTGTGGGGGTGTCGACTTTTGACCACGGACATCGAGATCGAGCTTGCGACGATTCCATCCCCACACATGTGATTTGATTTGTTTGCGGCTTTGTTTAGTGGCACCATGTACTTCATAGACTTAGGGGAGGAGAAATTTTATATGTGATACTCATTCATTGGATTGTTTGTTTTCTTCCCCTAACATACTCGTTTGACTACTCTTGGAAGACCACTCGTACATTTGAAAGGATTGTGTTGATTGTGGAATTTAAAAAAAAAAAAAAAAAAAATGAAAAAAAAAATGAAAAAAAAAAGAAAAAAAAAGAGAGAAAAAAGAAAAAAAAAAAAAGAGAAAAAAAAAAGAGAAATGGAATAAAGGAAAGAGATTGAGCTTAACGGAAATCGAGTGGAGGAAGCAACTATTTCGGTAACGACGGTTTGAATTTTGTGCACGACTCAAGACGGTGGCCACGGGATCGTAACTGTACCGGGGTTTTGAGGGAATCGAGGGCCGGAGACGGTGAGTTTCGGGTTGCGGTTTCTATCATCGTGGTGAGGGTGTGTGAGATGTGGGTTACAATGTGAGAATGTGACGCTTTAGGACGTGTTTCATCATGATTATCCTTATGTCCCTAAGCCTCAACATTCTAAAACCGTTAGCGGATTAGGAGCTCGTACCTTGAATGTGGCTTAGCCTAGCGTAGCCTCTTACTTATTGGCACACGCGAAGAGGTAGGATACTCTTGTACTTAGTAAGGTTAGGTTCTCTATACGATCTAAGGGAAATTCTTGTTGTCAAGTTTAGTTTCAATTCACGCCTTGTACCTAAATTGATCATCACTCCATGAGAACCGATTTAGGGACTTCAGATTGCCCGATCTCGCCAAAAAAAAAAAAAAAAAAAAAAAAAAAAATAGTTTAGTGTGTGTGTGTAAATATATGTGTTTAGGATCGAGTCTAATTTGCATTGCATCATATTGTTGCATGAATCGAGTTGTGAATTGAGTCTTGTTTGCGTCAAGTCGGCTAATATTTGGTTATGTATGCAATATGGTGGGTTGAAAGCTAGTTGAGTTTGTGGCTTGGACATGATGTGAAAGTTGGGATTTGCTCGGGACGAGCAAAATGTAGTGTGGGGGTAGTTGATAACTCCGTTTTCGGAGTTATTTTATTGCTTATTTTGCTACGTTTTGTGTGCTTATAATGGAGAATGTTGCGTCTTTTCGAGTAGATCATGTGTTTATTTGAGAAAGTGAGTTCGTATGCTAAAATGTGAAGTCCGGGCGTTTCTTGCATTGTTTTACGTGCTATTTATCTTATTTTGTCACATTTGATCTTCGCGGGGTGTTCGTGTTGTGATTTTCAGGGCCGGAGCACGCGAGGAGCAAGTGGATAGAGGAAACGAACTTCGGAAGTGATGTGAGCTCAAGATTTGGGAAGGAAAGCGAGAGTTGATGGATCAAGTGCTAGAGAGGCTCAAGAGAAGATGATACGAGTGTTGAGGCATGAGGAGAGCTCAAAATGGAGGATTGAATGAAGAAACGATGCCCGGGAAGTGATTCGGAAGCAAGAGGAACAAGTGGGAAGAAGATGGAAAGATTTGATGAAGCAACTAGGTCGCATGACCTAGTTACTAGGTCACACGACCTAGTTAGCGAATCCAGTTGGTTTCAGTAGGTCATGCGACCTACTACACAGGTCACACGACCTGTTCTGGGCAGCACAGTAGGTCGCACGACCTACTTAACTAGGTCACACGACCTAGTTCGGGCAGAGTTTAGTTTGTAACTTTTTGGGGTTGCTTTGTAATTACTCCTAACTTATTCTAAACATTGGGAGAACGTATTAGACTTGGTTAGGGCATGTTTTTGGGCATTATCACGCACTCTATCACATTGAAGAGAGCTTGGAGCTTAGGAGACGATCAAGGAGGCTTGGAATCATTCGTTTGATCTCTAAAACCCCGTTTCTTCTCTATTCTTGTTATTTGATCACGAAACTTTGTACGTGAATCATGTTTTTGAGTAGCTAAACCCTCTATTTGGGATATCTCGTAGGCAACTAGGGTTTGATCACTACAACTTGTGGTTTATGGATTTACTCTCATGCTTTTGAGCTTAATTGATGATTTCTTCTTTAGTTATGTGTATTTTATGTTCTTAATTTATCTTTTCTATTGATAGACGTGTTAATAGGATTGTGCTAGGTTATGAACGATAGAAGAATCTACGTTCGTTGCCCGGAAAATTGAAATACACACTAGCCGTATCTAGGGTTGAGGAATCTTGCTAGTTAGCTAAGAACAAGAGTAGAAATTAGTATCGTAATGCGTGTTTGAACTTGAGTAAGCTAGAGGAATCAGTTACGATAGTTTAGGCATAGTTATTGGTTGAGACATCTTCAATATACAATTGCTCGTTTAACTAGAATAAGAAATTATCGTGTTAGTAAAACATAAATTCAACGTAGTGTGACATTCCTAGTGATCCGTAGAGATATCCTGAATTTAATCAAACTTGATACACAACAATATCAACTCGTACTCGTTAATCTTGAAATAATTCTTTGAATTATTTGAGATAATTGTTATTTGAATTTTTAGTAGAATTAGGAACCACAAAACAACTGCGTTTTGCCCACATAAAGAACAAACTTAATAGTTAGTTACACGAAGTCCCTTGGGTTCGACAATCCGGACTTTTCCGATTATTACTGCACCGACAACTGTGCACTTGCAGTTGGAGCGTGTCAGAATGCGAGGGTGAGTGAGAGTAGGCTTGCGCACTTCGGTGTGGCGGTGTTCCATAGCATTACAACATGGACACGAGTGAGGAGAGCCGTGAGTGTGTACCATCCAATACACACAAAACTTGGGTTGGGGGAATTTAATAGGTGGATCGTGCTAGGTACCGGATCTTACTCATCGTGGTGTAGGAGGTTTGGTTGGATTAGGCACGAGACAGATATTTGATCGACTACTTGAGAGGGGACAGGATTACATTCGAGTGTGGGGGTGTCGACATTTGACTTCGGACATCGAGATTGCGCTTGCGACGACTCCATCCCCACACGTGCTCTATTATGTTAGCGGCTTTGTTGGTTACACCGAGGATTTCATTGAGATAGGGAGAGACATTGATTTGTGATTTATACGTGTTGATTTGGATATTGTCTCTCCTTACGAGTATATGTTAGCTTGGCACTTGGAAGACCACTCGTGAAAGATATTGAAGGAATTGTGCAGGATTTTGAGAGATTAAAAAAAAAAAAAAAAAAATCAGAAAAACAAAGAAAAGAGAGAAAAAAAGGAGAGATGAATAAAGGAAGAATGAAAAGCTTTGTGGAAGAACGAGTGGAGAAGCGACTAGTTCACGAACGGGAAATTTTGGCTTATACATCATCCATGACAATAGCCGCGGAGATCGTAATTGTACCGGGGTGTGAGGGGATCGAGGGCCGGAGATGGTGAGTTTCGGGCTTGGTTTCTATCATTGTTGTGAGGGTGTGTGAGCTATGGTATTTGTGAGAATGTGACGCTTTAGGACGTGTATTTGATTCTTATCCTATTTGTCCCTAAAGCCTCATCATTCTAAACCCGTTAGCGGATTAGGAGCTCGGACCTTGAACGTGGCTTAGCCTAGCGTAGCCTCTTATTTTGTGGCACACATGAAAAGGTATTGCATTCTTGTACTTAGTAAAGTTAGGTTCTCTATACTAGCTAGGGGGAATTCATGTTGACGAATTTGATTTCGAATCATTCCTTGTGTCTAGATTTCTCATCGCTTCGTGTGAATCGGTTTAAGCTAATGGAGATTGCCCAATCTCACAAAAGAAAAGAAAATTTTGTTATTTCAATACTTGCATTGTGAATATTGCATTTGCATATAGGTGCATTGTGTATAATCGAGTCGTGTCGACTAGTAAAGAGGATGGTTGGTGAATGGTTCTACTCGGATTAGTATGCAAGAGTTCTTGGTTTTGTATGCAATGTGAGGTGGTAGTATGCAAATGGCGTAGGGAAGTTATGCAATGAGTAAGTAGGTTAGTATGCAAAGTTGGATGAATTGCGGGAAAGCAAGAGAAAAGTTTTGACTTGAGAGAAATGGAATTGACTTGGGAGATTTGCTCGGGACGAGCAAAAGGTAGTGTGGGGGTAGTTGATAACTCCGTTTTCGGAGTTATTTTATGCCTTTTATTTCTACGTTTTGCGTGCTTATAATGGAGAATTTGTCGTCTTTTGAGTAAATTGAGCGTAAATGTGAAAATATGAGTTCATACGCATTACTTGTTAAATCCGGGCGTTTCTTTAGATTTTTGAGCTTTTATTGTGATATGATCGCGGGTTGTGTTTTCGTGTTGTGATTCGCAGGAAAACAGGGCTTGGAAGATCGTGCGGGATATGGAAGCGAACGTCGGAAACAAGGAACTCAAAGGCAAGTCAAAAGGAAGGAGAAAGTCAAAGGAAATCAAAGGAAAGTCAATGGAAGAAGGAAGGAAGAGAAAAGTCAAGGGAAGGGAGAAGAAAGTCAAAGAAAGAGGGCTGGACACAGAAGTCTTCGTGCGAAGACATTTGTCTTCGTGCGAAGACAAATACTTAGCCAAAATTCAGCTCGGCAAAATTCTCTTCTCAAACATGCTCTCAGTATCTCTCTGAGAAGACCTTCGCACGAAGAGCAGAAGTCTTCGTACGAAGACTCTTCGTGCGAAGACAACTGTCTTCGTGCGAAGAGATCGCTGGACAGTGCAGTTTTTTTGGGGCTTTTTCGTAGTTTATCCAAACTTTGTAATTAGCTTATGGAAACATATTTAAGGCTTTTAGGTCGACTTTTTCAGTAGTTTTTGGAGATTAGAGACATCTTTGGAGATCAAGAAGCCTTTGGGGAGAGCTTAGGAGCTTTTGGATCATTCGTTTGGATTCTAAACTCTCGTTTTTCTTGATTTTTATGTTTAAACTCATTATAATCGTCGTTTTGATTATGAATATGAGTAGCTAAACACTTTTTGCTGGGAATTCTCGTTTGGTGTAGCTAGGGTTTGATCTAAAGTTGATGTTTTGATGATTGTAATGCATGCTTAGCTTAATCTCTCGTGTTTATTCACTATTATGGATTATTTACGTTCTTAATCATATTATCTTTGCGAGTAGCTAACGTAGAGATAGAATCAATTAGTTTTCACGCGATAACTCCGTGAGAATTAGTCGGTAAATTGAATAATCCACCTAGTCGTATCAATGTTTGGTAACTCGGCATCGTTAACTAGGATCGTTAAAGTAGAATTATGTTATTAATGCGTGCTTAAAGCTAAATTAGGCTTGGTAACTCGGTCTAGTTTAACCTAAGTATAGTGGACTTGCTTGGTAACTCGGTAAGTTCAACGTTGCTTGATTAATAGTGAATAACACGTGGTTGTTTTACAAATCAAAATCTAAATTCGGATCAACCTAGTGAACCTAGAGAATTCCCGGTGCTTTTCCCTTATTTGATAAAAACCCAATAATTCATTCTTTATTAATCGTGAACTATTTCACTTGGTTAATTGAGAATATTGCATTTATTTTCTTAGAATTAGATAAAAACACAACTTGCGACGTGCCCAAACAAGGTTTCGAATAATAATTAATTTGCACAAAGTCCCTTGGGTTCGACAACCCGGATTTCCGGTTTATTACTACACACGACGGCTGTACACTTGCAGTTGGAGCGTGTCACATACACATAAACTCCAAGAAGATTAACCTCCATTACAGCCTTTGCAACCAATAGCAACACTAAAGTTCCTACCACAAAGTCTCTCTGCCCTAAAACCTGACAAATCCCACACCAGCAGCCCCAATCTACCATGGAATCCGGCTAACTTCACCCCAATCAAAAACCGAACTACTATCAAACCCTAAATCCCAGTGGCACTACTCTCTAAACAATCGATTATCAACCAATTTGCCCCTATGTCAGGCAATTGACCACCACATATCGAGATTCAAATTCCCTAATTGATGCAAGATAATAGAACCAGACCCACTCCCCACACCCACCCGAATGACCACCCATGAAGTCAAAGAGGCAAGACGGACAACCCAAAAACGCCAATATCATATTGGCCCATCCCCGTTCCCAGATCGAAGAGAGATAGAGAAAGACCAGAGCAGGAAGCAGCCACAGGAAACAACCATTGAAGCCACAAAGTCAGCCCTGAATCGAAACCGAAGAAACAAACGAACAGATTGAACATTCTCCTAAAACGAACAGCTCGAACACCAAAACAAATCCCCGAATCTTATCCTGCTTAAATTTTTACGCCACTAGTTAGGCGATACCTACTGGGCTGTTTCGATCACCCGTTTGTTTTACAAGTTGAGCTAGAGCGCCACTGGATCATGGTGTTGTTCGTGAAAAGTACACTTTTAGTTAGAAAAAGTTGTGTGGTGGACTTGTCTGTCCTCCTAGTTGAGTTTTGGATGTCTGAGTGTGTCAGGCTGGTTGACATAATCCGCTTTTTTATCGTAAATCGATAATATTAGAATTAAATGTGTGACCAGGTCGTCACAAGTGGTATCTCATGAACAGCATGATAGGATCAAGGTGATGAATCTAGCATTGTTGGCATGACATTAAAAATTGAGTTTGATGGTTGCCTTAACCTCACAGAAAACATTGCAGAAATTTCAGCAAAATATGCTAGGGTAAAAGACATTTTGCACCCTCGTACTTTGGATTATATACAAAAAACCCCCTGTTGTATGGGGATATACAAAAACCACCCCTGAGCGTGGACGGAAGGTAACGGAAACCTAACGGAGGGGTAAAAAGACATATTTACCCCAACAATGAAGTAAAAGTACAAAGTATTTAATCATTTCTTCTCACCCTCTTCCCATTTTTTTTAGCTCTATTCTCTCTCTTCCTCCCTTTCTCTTCCTTCTGTTCAATTCCCAACCCAGGAGAAACACAAAACCCTTATCCCTCACCAGAGAAAGATCTCTCCCACTCTCCTTCAACAACCCACCCCTCGCCTGCACTCGCGATACAAGCTTTTTTTCTCGGCGAATCAGCCGTCGGACTCCACCACGCGGAGGAGGTTGTTGAGGAGGAGCAAACCCTCGGCGATTATGACGTTTTTGCTCGAATCGACGGTGGAAACCCTAGAAATGGCGGCGACGGTCGAAATGCCGGCGGCACCGTCCCGGAGGACGCCGCTCTTGATGTGGCGGTCGATTCGGGCAGTATCGGAGTCGATGTTGCTCTGGGATTGAGGAGAGAGAAAGGGCGTCGGAGAGGGTTTGGGTGACGAAGCAGTGGAGGTCTAAGGAGAGGGTGTTGGGGTAAGGGGGGGGGGTGGAGAGGTCGGCGAGGGTTCTGCAAGATTGGTCGCCTCTTCCTCTCCCTCTTCGCTCGCCTCCGTCAAGCTCACCGCCGATCACTCCAAATCCCAACAAATCCTCACCGTCGCTTTCCTCGGGAAGATCCGTGTAAGTTTGATTACGCTGTTTTCTTCGCCTAATCACACGATTTCTCCAGTTTTAGGGCTTAAAACGACTGAAATTCGATGTAAATTCGAAGATGCGGTGGTGTTTAGGCTGTGATTGTGTAGCGATCTGGTTTCAGAAACCGTTTTGGATTCAATTTTTATTTTCCGTGTGATTTGATGACTCGAGTTATGAATCTCACTGGAGGCTGGTGATATTACGCTGCGTTTCTAGTTTCTTCGCCTAATACACGTTTTCTCCAGTTTTAGGGCTTCAAACGACTGAAATTCGATGTGAATTCGAAGATGTGGTGGTGTTTAGGCTGTGATTGTGTTGCGACCTGGTTTCAGCAACCGTTTGTGAAATTCTGTTGTATTTGATTGTCTTCTTGGTTGGGTTCATCAGACAATAACCCATCGACCTCATCCTTTCATTCTTGTATATCAATGGACTGTGATGATTTGTTGTGATTTGGTCATTGTTTATCGTACTAGCAGATCTAATCTGCTTTGTCGACCATTCTGAGATATATCACCACCCATAAACTGAGTCCAAAAACTGATTTTTTAATCTGTATGTTCTTCAATTGGAGCGAAACTGTGTGTTTGAACATTCAATTTCTTTTTTTAGTTTGGCTTGTGATAGTGATGGATTGTAATGGTGATGGATGATGGATAGTAAGTTAGGTGGTGAAGTGATTTGGGTTTATTGCTGATTTAATTTTGGACCATCTGAGTTTGGGTGGGTAGTAATGGTGATGGATGAATTTGTATTTTTATTTTAGACCATTGGTGGTGTTGCTGGTGGTGGCCAAGAACACGAAGAACACCAAGAACACCAAGCAAGAACACCAAGAACACCAAGCAAGAACACCAAGAACAATGTGGTATGGATATATATGTAAATTCACCCTTAAGGGTATAATGGTCCAAAAAAATTGATTTAACAGAAGGGTGTTATTTGTCTAACGTCCATCCAGTGACAGGGTGGTTTTTGTATATCCCCGAACAACAGGGGGGTTTTTGTATATAATCCAAAGTACGAGGGTGCAAAATGTCTTTTACCCAATATGCTATTAGATTTGAAGTTCCACTTTACCCTTCTCCAAGTTGTCAAAAGGCATGAGAATGGAGACAACATTGCCTTACTACGATTTAAGGCATCAGAGGCATCTCAAGAGCTCTCCCATTGCAAGCAATGGCAATTAAAGAGGCGTTGTTGATAGTTTCACAGAAAGGATTATCAAGAATTATTATTATTGACTCTGATTCAAAAGTACTAGATAGTTGTTTGGCGACAGAGAATAATGAATGTACTTTTGCTTTATAGACAATCGTTGAAGACTATTTGCTTTGGCCAAGTTATTTTCTTTTTGTTGTTTTTCCTTTGTTTCTGGAGATTGTAATTTAGCAGCTCATATCTGTGCTAGAATTGCTTTTGGGTTTCTGGTCTCTTCTGACGATGAATATAACTTTCTTCCTCTTGTGATGGTTGTGATGGCCTTTACTTGTCAGTTGTCAATGAAAGCTTCAGATTCTTTTGAAAAACTTGATATTGAGCTTATGCAGTATAATTTGTGTCATTTGACTGTTTTAAAGTAACTAAATTAATGTTGAATGCACTTTTCATATGTTATATTCTATTATGTGTGTATAATAATGCTATAAGAAGTGCGGTAAATCCAGATCGGAATGCTGTTTCACCCGGATCGTTTCAATGCAAAGAGAAAAATGGAACGAGGTTCGGAACCGGTTTTTAACTATGTTACAAGTTACAACCCGTCTCTCTGGATATCTTCCACTACAGTCAGTGTTTTCAAGGTCCTGATACTTCTAATAGTACTGAAAGACTCTAACATATGAATTATAAAAGAATGAATAGACAGGTGAGAGAATTGAGAGAGATCGGAGAAGAACAGCGCGACATGAACGGCGGCAAGAGAGACAAAGTCTTAGGTGTTCATGTCAAGCACTGCCAACAACTATGGAGAATCCAGAAAATCCGACGCTGATACTGCGTTGTTCAGTGGCTTCCCGAAAATTGAAGCTTTGCTGCTCTAACGAAGAAATCGGGTAAGAAGAGACCTCAAATTTAAGATCATGCTTCGATGAGAATTAGGGCTCTTCTTCTATTGTAGCTTAGTTTTATCGAATGAACTTCCACATCTGGTCATTGATTCACTAATTCACAATGTTGAGCTTCATCATTATTTCAAACTTCAAACCCAAACTTCAAGGTTCCTATTAGTATTATGTAAGACTCAGACGTCATCGATTCATCAGGATCCTACTCTACAGAACAAGGATAATATTCTACTGTGTATGTTACTGCCAGAATTTGGGAAATTCGTGTTAAGCTTGGGAGTAACTACGTCTATGTCCTTTGGTTTGCATTTTCGAGAATGAATTATATCAAATGAACTTCTGTGTTGGGATTGAGAAAGCAGTTAATTATTGTCCATTTAAATAGGGTGTTAGACATTGAAATTACCTATTTTAAATCTCAGCGTCTATTCAGAGAGAAATAAGAGGCTATAAAGAACCAATTTCAAAATATGAGAAATTGCCAATAGTTAAATTAAAGTACAGAACTGTTAGCCCCACCCCTAGCTGTTTCCACCTCAGAGGCTCAGACCCTCTAACTGAATTGTTGATGAACCGTACAAATTGGTCTGAACTCCGAAGATTCAGTCAGAAGAAATTTTGTTCCACTGAAAAAATTCATCATCTGATACACATCGCTTCACGGGTGAATTGAATCAAATCATTAGAATGCATGCCATCAGTGCATACTGTACTGTTGAGTGATGTTCATTAACTTGAATTAGTTGTCTAGATACCGCCTAAAGCCTGGGATCTCCAAAGGTACATTTGATAGCTCTCTGTTGGTATGGCGTCGCATATTCACACTTTAGTAAGCTGATGAAGCATAAACATCAACTAGCTAAAGCCTAATGCTCTTTGTCTACCACACATAGTACATATGTGTCCCCACAACCTATTCATTTACTGGAAACAAAAACACTTTCTTCAATCTTGAAGCTGGGATATACCGGAAGATTCATATTTAATATATTTTTTGTATAACAAATGCCGGCGTCGTCTTCACAACAAGATGATAAAACTATGCCTAAGCAGGTAGAGAGGTAGAAACTCGAAAAGGTGGACGATCAAGACACATAACTTGGCCATGAAAAGTTTGCCCAATGCTGCTCGGATTAATGCATTGCTCTATTGCTATAATTGAATTAAACTCCTCCAAGTTCGAAAATCCAAAAATTCTCAAAGTTCGAAAATTCCGTATCAAATACATTTGATTTCAAATCAAGTAATCAATATATATATATATATATGTAATTAAATTTAACCCAATTGGGTCAATTGGGATGAAGCAATGAGTAATTAAGAGGGGCAATTTGTCATGTATACCTGAAGGGTTCTGGGTTCTTGAGCCTCCCTAATAGCCTGAACAAGAGCAGCCGTGGCTAATGCCTCCACACTCCGATTCCTCAAACAAGTCGACGACGAACAGTCCCTGAACAACTGAAACGCGTGGTTCGATATGTCATAATCCAACCGCAAAATCGAAGACACGTCAATGATCTGCAAGTACGCCCTCAAGTTATCGACACCAACGGAAGGGCCAGAGGCTCCCGAATTCGACGTCGTTTCGAGCACCCGCTCGAGCTCGGCGAGGTGGCCGGCGAAGGAGACCGAAGATTGGGCGAAAACAGGGTTGGGTTCGAGGGACCAGGTGGAGAAAGCGGTGATGAAGCCGGTGGGTTCGAAGGGGTCCTCCTCTTCTTGGCCGTTGGATTGGTGGGAGTTGGTGATGGCGGCGACGGGGAGAGTGGGGAGGTCGGAGGTGACGAGGCAGAGAGGGGAATCGAGGGCTCGGAGGTGGAAGATGTGGTGGGACTGCGACTGTCGTTCCTCGACTACTCGGCCGCAGGATGTGCACTCGGTTATGGATCGCCCGGCGGCTGTGGTGGCGCAACGGCCCTGCGCCGCCGAGCAGTACGGGCACCGCATTTCTGTTTTTGACTTGAGGGTTTACCCCGACTGTGGCGGATTGACCAAAAGAAGGAAGGAAAAACAAAAACAAAGCGGTGTTTGGTATCAGCTTATTTCTGACTTACAAGTCACTGTTGCATAGTGAGCTTGAACTTAAAAGTTAAAACTCGAGTTTGTTTTCAGATTAGAAACTAGGGTAATTTTCACTTGCACCCCCTCAATCTAGAAGAATCTTCACTTAGACCCCTTCTAGTTTAGAAATCATCACATCCACCCCTTGTAACTGACGGACACTAACAGCCTACGTAAAAAGACGATTACACCCTTAAGAAAGAAACAAATGGACAGAGAACAAAAAGTCAAAAGGATATTTTTGTATATATGTGACTTATCTTCCCTTTGGCTTGTTGGGTAAAAACTATTATGCAGATTTTAGTCTTCCAAATCTTGAATCTCATATTCGTTGAGATATCACAGTCAATGGGTTGAAAGTAGAAACACTCACACTCCCACCCATAATTATTAGATCAGGATCGGTGGTTGACCAGACAAAGATGTCGGGTCACTGGGTCAGCGGTCAAACCAGTGGGTCACCGGTGACCGGTGGGTCAATAATAAATTATTAATAATATAATATACTACATATTATAATGAAATATATTAAAAATTTACATTTAGTAGCTCACATTATTAATTTTGTGTGTTGTTTAACAGTTGTTTACATTTATTTTGAGTGAAATCACATTAACGTTCAATAAACATGTTTAAACGAGCATTTCAATTTGTTTGTTAATGCTTACCGGTTCAAACCAATTAACCAGGACCGGGTCACCGGGTTTGGCCGGGTCAGTAGCATATACGAACTGAGTAGTGACCCGGACCGGTTCCGAGTCAGGTTCACCGGGTCACCGGTTGGACAGTCCGGTCCGAGTTTAATAACTATGCTCCCACCTCCTGTAGTTGGGTCCGAGTTGGTGTAAAATTGAGATTATTGTGGGTTTTGTACGAGATTTGGTGTAAAAATGATATGTTTAAATTAGAATTTGAGCTGAGATGAAGGTGATGGAGTTCAATTATAGAAAAGAAGTTGATTTTCTTGGTAGATGATGATGGTAGTAGTGAATCTAGTGATTATCATCAGTGTTTTTGTTTTCATTTTTCTGCTTCTTTGAGATGTTGAGAATAAGAAGATGGGACAATAGTAATAGTTTGTGATTAAGAATTTGCTTCTCGGCCAAATTTTAAATCTTGTTAGTAGAGCTTTTGAGTTGTTTTGGCGGTGGTAATGGTGAGGAGATGTTGATGGTTCAAAAGAGGGCTTCAATATACAAGGGTGTAGATGGTGATTTCTAGACAGATGAATCAGAGCCACGTGGCAGCCACCCATCACACCTAGTTGTGCTCCATATACACCGGATAACTATCCATGCTTATTCACTTTGGGGCTGCGAGACAGAGCCCTCGCGTACCAACCACGGGACTTGTAGGGATTTAGTGGTTTGGAGGCTAGAGTAAGGCCCGTCGCGCGAAAGCGACAACCAAGCTCGCGCGCGACCTCTTGTAACTGACTGAGAGGTTTAAGGCTCACGTATCCCATAAATGCGGACGATCTCATAACGGTCTCCGATATATATGGGCAGGTGCGTAACGGTCCCTATATATGCGGTCGAACGTGTCGTTACAGGGGTTATCATTAAGCTGCCATTTATGGTGCATTAACCCCCTTACAACGGTCACTTCCCCACTATATATATGATCGTTAGCCCTCCAGGAGATCTCTCTTCTGATTCTCTCGGACACCTTAATCTATCTTAGACCTTTGCTTGTCTACAGTCTCACTTTCAAGAACAGTTGCCTTTGCTTACTCTCTCCCTACTCACGCTCTACATTTCTCTTTGTTCTACTCTAATCCCCTGCTTGAGGTGTACACTTGGATCTCTCTTGAGGATTTCCTTGTACACAAAGGGAAAATAGCATAATGTTTTATAAAATATGGTGTTTGTAGGCCACCCCACCGATTAACTAACTTAAACAAAGGGGGTGTAAGTGACAAACAGTTTGGATTTCAAGGGATATATTTGAAGATTTCCAAACTAGAAGAGGTGTAAGTGAAAACCCTCCTAAATTGAGATGGTGTAAGTGAAAATTACCCTAAAAAAACAACTACTAATAACTTATGCTTCCACCATTTTGCCAAATTTTTCTTACTTTCTTCTCTCTTTTTTTGATTGAAATATCAAAGTTTCAAGTACAACACGGCCAATTCACAACTACTACAAACGCAAAAGAACGGTTACATGTGATGGTAGTCATACAAAGCATCTTTCGCAGTTCTATGAGTATTGGACACTAAGGCTCACAGAATTTTGGAAATATAGCAAAAGACAAGTTGATTAATCGCACCCTTGATTATGCAACGAAACGTGCGCATCCTAAATCGTCGCGCTTCTTCTCCCAAAAAACAAGGATAAAATAGAAGAGCAATCAGTATTAACGTTATGCAATTAATATTGTGATGTAATGTGATATTCACTCCTTGCTCCACAGCCAAAAGCTCAGCCTGATGGGCACCGGAGGCGAAACACTTTCTTTCCAACCACTCAAATAGTCAACTTCACAGCTGATTTTTGATCAATTGAGGAGGATATTTGGAAATCTAAGATTACGTTTTAAACATGGTAGTTCAAGGATTTCAGAACATATTTGAACTCCCAAAAATTCAAAATACACAAAAAGTTATGCTACTTCAAAGTTGGGTAAAAATAATGATTCAACACTTGGAAAATGTGTTTCTTATAGTTCAAAGTAGCAAGTTTATGCTCAATTTGTGATAAATTTTTCACGGAATTGAAGATGACCCAGAGCGGATGAAATGAAGTATTAAAAACTAGATTCACATAGGAGAACGAAAAACAAGATTTATTTAAGAATTGAGGGAGTTATGATCGTTTCAAAATGAGTGTTTCAATACAAAATCCAACACGTAGAATCGCAGCAAATTCAACTCGATTTTTAGGTGGGATAGAGACCAATTTTGAAGAAATTTGAAACTCAAAAGTTGTAGCCAATCCTCTTAGGATTCCATAAAGCTGAGGCTTGTGCGATTCGAGTGAGTGACGAGAGAGATACAAGCCCGTGAACATGGATGTGAATCTCGCAGGAAAAATGAAGCACACACGGATCAAAAACAGTTAAAATCAAATTCTTGGCAGGTTTCGATTCATCTAATGTGAAAGTGTTTAACGTAGGTATAAATCAGGATCAAGATGTAGGGTTTTCATCATGGATACGCAGCGGAATAACAATAATTTATCCGATCAAGACCTTCCAAGGATCACAAGAAGAGAATTCATAACGATAGTAAAGGATTCGTGTTATGTACCTTGTAGGTCTCCTTTGATGACTTCAAACGCGAAAAGTATCACGTCTCTACGGTTGATCCACGCCTAGGATTGAGATCTAGATCCTCCAACCTCCTTCTGCTAGCTAGGATGAATGGAAGATGAAGAATAAATCATGCAACGGAGACAAAAAAAGAGGGGCGGCCTCTCTTCTTTGGCCGACGGGTGATAGCATAAATCTATGTGTTTTTTCGCAAGTGTACGATCAAGTAATATAGAGCACGTATTTATGACTCTGATTATCGAACCCACGAGAACAGGACAAGTTTTAATCTTGGAAATCAGAAATAGATGCAAAGCTGTAAAAAGGAGGAATATTTGTGTGCGATTTACTTAGACTAAATTGCAGTAAATAAAACAGTAATTAAAGAAATTGTTTTTGATGCAGATGTTCTGGGAATTTTTCCTAAGTATGAAAATTGATGAGTTAAAGATCCAGGTTCCAGGATCACCTAGGGTTACTATTCAGCTTATATGGCTCAATTTGGCTTCAGAAACACACAGCGGTATTGTTTATGCCAGCATACCTATGATACAATCTCCTCTCGGTCTCATGCATCTATCACTCTCCTGCAGATTTTCGGGTTCCCGAAGTTCCCCTCAACATGCAGGTTTGTTCTAAGTCTGCTAGGGTTAGAGGTTCTCCTCTCGGTCTCCCCCTAAACTTCTAGCAGTTGGTCTAATGCTTCTGGGCTAGTCCCCTGATTCTCTTCACCTCTCAGTCCATCAAGGCAGGGTACTAAATCCTATCTTCTCTTCCTAACTCTCACTGCCCACTTTCGCGCACCAGATCATGTCTGTAGAATTCTCGGGTCATCAGGCCATTCATGCATAAATATAAAATCAAAGACAAAATGATAAAACAATCTAATACTGTATTAAGACTTTACTCTAGTCATGCATCTGAGAATCAAAACAAACCATGTCGCTGAATTCATAAACCCTAGATTCACCTAGAACCTAGGTAAAAGGTTTAGCTAGCGTACATTATTCAAATCACTGTTTCATAAAAGAAGGAAGAAAGATCAAACGAGTTTATAGCTGAATACTGAAAACTGCTTCAATTCTGCTCTGCTCCAAACTGACGGCTCTGGTACTGGTTGTTGTGATGATGATTGTGTGTAACCTAATTCTGTGCTGGGACACTTTTAAACTGCCACAGTCTCTAAAATTGATGCCTGAAATTCCTGTTCTGCCCCTATCTAAAACCCGTCCTGGAAGCTTCTGGAAATCCTGACGTGCGTTTAAACGCACACTCCCTGCGCCTGGACGCACACGTGCGTCTGAACGCAGACCACCTGCGTCTGGACGCACACGTTTGTTGACTTTTTGGATTTTCCTTGCTGGCTTCTTGGATTGCGCGTTTGAACGCACAAGGTGCGTTTGAACGCACCACTTGGTCTTTTGGTTGATTCTCGCCCATTTCTGACCTTTCTGAAATTTGAAGTCTCCTGCGTTCAAACGCAGGTTGTGCGTCTGAACGCTCGTAGTTGGTCATTTTTCTGTCTGTTTTATCCTGCCTCTTTCTGCTGCTAAGTGTTGTGCGTCTAAACGCACGCTGTGCGTTTGAACGCACAGCCTTGGCTTTTTCTGCGTCTTTTCTACTTTGACTCCTTGATACGCTGCCTCCATTCCAAGCCTCTTTCATGCATTTCGTGGTACATGTTACCTGCACATAACAACACGTACCCGCGATCATATCCAATAAACAAAATTATGCATGAAATTTCTCAAATCTACCAATTATGCTCTCAGCTTCTATGTCTCGTATCAAGCGGAAAACTGACTGAAAATAGGCAAAATCAATCTCAACAGGGTCAGAACCAATGGTAAAAAGGTGTCCCAAACTAATTCCATTTACAAGCTATCAACGGGTAAGGGTGGACAACAAGGGGGTGTTTGGCCCTCTTGTTATCTTGCTCTCTCCTTGCTTCTCTCCTACTCAAATTATGTTATGAGCATTAGTTGTAGGGAAGGAAGCTAGGAGCATCCTTTATATAGTCCAACAGCTCCTTGTTACTACATAAAAGCCCTCTCCTAATCCTACTCAAGTCCGGATTAGTCCAACTTGCATATTAGTCCTACTAAGTTAACAAGTTGTTGCGATTTGATCCTTATAATTAATTAATTCCCAAGTCTAGTTCAATCCTATATGGCGTGTGACCCCATAGGTTTCTACATAGTTGGTAGTAACTATTTACTAATATGGAGCGGCCACTAGCAAGACATCTATTTTAGCCAACTAATAGAAATAGTCATCCGGCACACCTTGTGCACGTATTGTCTCCTCCCTTTGTCTCAATATCCGGATTGGACACGAGACATACAAGTCACACTTGTATATCCAATCCATAGTTCCTCGATCCTGGGAATAGCCTTATTCGTGCAAATAACATCAATATCCAACATTTATTTATTTGAGTCTGGCCAGACATTCTATAAGCACTATCCCTCGAGTGGCCTAGGATATTTGCTCCCGTTACGTGGGAGGGACAAATTCTATCTACATCACTACGATATCTAAGCTTGCTTCCTATTGTGTCCGATACGCGCCTTTATGACTACCCAGTCACGGTGTAGCGTTTGACGCTACCAAAACAAAATATTCCACAACTATAAGATCTAGTGACTTCAAGTCTAAGGATGATAATACCGTTGTTAGCGCGAGAAGCACTTGTGACTTTACATAACATGTATGTAGCCTTCTGGGAGATGGGTCAATCCAGTATGAAATTACTCCAAATGCATACCCATGTGTTGGATCGTGATATCTCGATATCAATCCAACCCCATACTAGTCTATAGATGATTGTCCCATTAATCATTATAATGGACTAGGGATATTTAAAATAAACAACACAATTGTAAATTTAAGGACTTCATTATATCAAATATCTCAAAAAATAATACAATGAATATTCTAGCTAATTTATTGTTCATACTAAACTAGATTGCTTCTAGGGAACCTATTCCAGCGGTCTCCCACTTGCACTAGAGCCAATCCGGTGCATCTCGTATGCCAATGCTCCTAGTGTGCCCTTCATGCTTGCGCTGAACAAGCGACTTTGTAAGTGGATCTGACAGATTCTCATATGTAGGAATCTTGCATATCTGAACGTCTCCTCTTTCGATAATATATCGAATAAGATGGAACTTCCTGAGTACGTGCTTGGATTTCTGGTGTGAATTGGGTTCCTTTGATTGCGCGATCGCCCCAGTGTTGTCACAATACAACTCTATTGGATCCGCAATGCTAGGAACCACACCAAGATCAGTGATGAACTTCCTAATCCAAATAGCCTCCTTTGTTGCGCCATTCGCAACAATGTACTGATCCTCTGTTGTAGAATCAACCACCGTCTCTTGCTTCGAACTCTTCCAGCTCACCGATGCTCCATTCAGGATCTAAAATCATCTCTGTCGGTCTGGAAGCTTGCATCCCTGTAACCTCTTACACGCAACTCCTCTTCACCTCCAAATATCAAGAACGCATCCTTAGTTCGTCTCAAGTACTTTAGGATGTTCTTGACTGCAATCCAGTGACTCTCACCTGGATTGGACAGATATCTGCTTGTCACATTCAATGCATATGACATATCTGGTCTATTACATAACATGGCGTACATGATGGATCCTATGGTTGAGGCATAGGGAACCCTATGCGTTCCTTCTCAATCTCATTGGAAGGACAAACACTCTTCGAAAGAGTGATTCCATGCGACATGGGCAAGAATCCCTTCTTGGAATCTTGCATGTTGAACCATTTCAACACCTTGGCTATATATGTACTTTGACTTAGGCCGAGCAGCTTCTTATATCTATCTCTATATATCTTGATACCGAGTATATAAGTTGCTTCACCTAAGTATTTCATTGAGAAACACTTCCTTAGCCAATCTTTAACAGATTGCAGCATGGGAATGTCGTTTCCAATGAGTAGTATGTCATCCACATAGAAGACCATAAAATCAATAGAGCTCCCACTAAACTTCTTGTAGACACAAGAATCATCTTCGTTTTTTATGAAGCCAAACTCTTTGACTACACCATCAAAACGTCGATTCCAACTCCTAGAAGCTTGCTTCAACCCATAAATGGATCGTTGCAGTTTACAGACTTTGTTGGCTTGCTTTGGATCTTCAAAACCCTCGGGTTGTGTCATATACACATCCAATGTTGTTTTGACATCCATCTGCCAAAGCTCATAGTCGTAGTATGCTGCAATAGCAAGTAAGATTCGGATGGATTTGGTCATTGCGACTGGTGAA
The DNA here is from genome assembly GCA_023055425.1 of Linanthus parryae. Lineage (NCBI taxonomy): Eukaryota > Viridiplantae > Streptophyta > Magnoliopsida > Ericales > Polemoniaceae > Linanthus > Linanthus parryae. The sequence continues at coordinate 44,402,126 of JALGPY010000007.1, forward strand.
AAGGTTTCATCATAGTCAATACCATGAATCTGTCTGAATCCTTTAGCTACCAATCGGACCTCATAGGTAATCACATTACCATCCATGTAGATCTTTTGATTGAAGACCCACTTGCATCCTATGGGTCGAGCCCCTTCGGGTGGTTCCACCAAAGTCCATACTTTGTTGGTATACATGGATTCCATCTCGGATCTCATGGCCTCAAGCCACTTATGAGAGTCCGGCCCTTCAATGGCCTCTTGATAGGTAGTAGGATCATCATCTATGAGCAACATGTCACTAGACTCAGTCACGAGGAGTCCATACCTCTCTGGCTCCTGGCGCACTCTACTAGATCTACGAAGCTCTTGTGTTACTTGAACAGGCAGCTCCACAACTTCTTGTGGTTCCTGTTCATGTTCCATAGTAGGATCAATGTATTGTGGTTCTTGAACTTCTTCAAGTTCTACAGTCCTCCCACTTGCTTCTTTAGAAACAAACTCTCTTTCTAGAAAGACGCCGGACCGAGCAACAAACACTTTGTTCTCAGTTGGATTGTAGAAATAATATCCCTTAGTGTCCTTAGGGTATCCCACAAACTTGCATTTGTCCGACTTAGGCCCTAGCTTGTCTGATAGTAAATGTTTTACATAGACATCGCAGCCCTAAATCTTCATGAACGACACTGTGGGACGATTTCCACTCCACATCTCATGTGGTGTCTTCATGATTGACTTAGATGGAACACGGTTAATGGTGAATGGTGCACTTAATAGAGCATAGCCCCAAAATGATAATGGAAGATCAGATTGATACATCATAGATCGAACCATATCCAATAGAGTTCGATTCCTCCTCTTGGACACGCCATTCCATTGTGGCGTTCCGGGTGGAGTGAGTTGGGATAATATCCCACACTCTCTAAGATAGTCGTCAAACTCTTGAATCAAGTATTCTCCTCCATGATCCGATCGTAGAGCCTTAATATTTTTTCCAAGCTGCTTCTCTACTTCATTCTTGAATTCTTTGAACTTTTCAAAGGATTCGGATTTGGACTTCATAAGGTATACAAATCCATATCTACTGAAATCATCAGTAAATGTGATGAAGTAGACGTAACCACCCCTGGCAGGCCTGGCAAATGGCCCATATACATCAGTATGTACTAGATCCAATTGTTCACTAGTCCTATCACCTTTCTTATTGAAAGGGGAATTTGTCATCTTTCCTAATAAACAAGCCTCCAATGTCTCATATGATTCAAAATCAACCGAGTCTAGGAATCCAACCTTATGGAGTCTAGATACACGTCTATCGTTCATACGGCCAAAACGACATTGCCATAGATAAGTGGGATTTAATTTATTTATAATCCTCTTGGTATTGATGTTATAGACAGGGTTGCTTAGATAAAGGATATATAATCCATTTAATAATTGCCTAGTACAATAGGGAATACTATCAAAATAAATGGAACAACAATTGTTCTTTATTGAAATAGTAAAACCATCCTCGTCCAAACAAGAAATATAATAGCAGGCACAAAATAGAATTTTTTTAATTCTAAAACTAATCCTGAAGGCAGAGACAGCTCGTACACGCCTACGGCCAATGCAACAACTCTTGCTACATTCCCAACGCGTAGGTCTATCTCCCCTTTATCCAATCTTCTACTTCTCTTTAGATCCTGCACATTTCGAAAAATGTGAGATCCACATCCAGTGTCAATACCCAAGATGAAGAGATAATTAAGTTGACATCTATAACAAAAATACCTGGTGGTGGTGGAATCACTATTCCAAGCCTCTTATCCTCCATATATTTTGGACAGTTCCTCCTCCAGTGTCCAGGCTGACTGCAGTAGTGACACTCACCTTTAGTCACACCTTTGGCAACGCCACCGACAGGCTTAAGGGCAGCGTCCTTGGGTTTTGCAACTGCTTTGCCTTTTCCCTTGGAGGTAGAGGCAGACCTTTTGCCCTTTCCTTTCTGCACCATCATTATGGATTTGTCCTTACCCTTGTGGATGCTTTATTCAGCTGTCCTCAACATATTGAGTAGATCTGGCTTAAGGGCAGCGTCCTTGGGTTTGGCATAGGTTTCATGATCTCATTCATGTTATAGTTCATGATGAACTGTCCATAACTCTCATGCAACGATTGCAATATGAGATCGGTGTCCAACTCTTGACCCACCGAAAACCCTAGGCGAACGAGGCTCTCTAAATAGCCAATCATACGCAACACGTGCGGCCCCACGGGGTTTCCCTATGACATATGACATTTTAACAATGCCTTGGAAACTTAATACCCCTCAAACCTAGCCGGCTCTTGGAAGAGCTGCTTCAAGTGTGCGATCATATCGACTGCATTCATGTTCTCATGTTGCTTGTGAAGCTCAGAGGACATGGTGCAAATCATTGGGCAGGCCGCATCATTAGCGTCATCAACACGCTTCTGATACGGCTTTAGGGCTACAGGAGTGTTGTTTTCCGGACCATCATAAACTTGCTCCTCCAGTGCATACAATTTCTTTTCTTGCTTTAGAACGATTCTCAAGTTTCTGTACAAGTATAGAAAATTGGTCCCGGAGAGCTTGTCCTTCTCAAGGACAGAGCGTAGGGAGTGAGATGAGTTGTTTGCCATTGGAATTCTACAAAAGGAAAATACGCAAGTTTTAGTATTTGTGAAAAATTTAACTATATTTAATAATGGCTAGATTGTTAAATACAGCTCCCACTATTTTTCTACGGATTAATAACCCTCAATATATTAATGCGGAAAATATCATTATATTTTCTAGTGGGCCAAGACCCACATTTCACTTCCTTTTGAGCTTGCTTTGGCAAGTCACTTAAAAGTTAGTTATTTAGGTAGGAACAATTCCAATTGCATCTCATGCAACTCTTGGTTCAATTGGACAAATAACTCTTTATTTATCTATCACATAGAAAATCCCAATCGATTGCCTCTAGGTTTTTAATCCTTATTAAAATTGCATAGTTACGTTCAACCTCTTACTCCAACAATTGCACATTATTTGTGCTATCGCACCACATAATGATGAATCAAGTCGCCCTACTTTGGCACGCACGAACTTGATTAATCGATTTTGTGATGATTGTTTAAGTAACGAGAAGGCAAAACGTAATATTTTATTTTGAGGTATTTTTCTTTCAATTATTTTGTTGATCCATATCAACTGATCTACTTATTTGATTTTGGGAAAAAACTCCAAATAAAAGATCCGGGTTGTCTAATTAACTTATTATCAAATTGCATGCATCATCCATACACCAACAACAATAATAAGACAATAAAGTAAACATCCACAAAAAGAAATTAACGTGATGTGGATATGGCCTCCTAGACTAAGATATTCTCAAGACAATGAGAATATCTATAAACCTTAGAATAGAAAAAGCATCTCCATGTGCCTCCATCTCTTGGTCCATCCTCCATAGCCTTGTGGAATGCTCCTTGCTCCATGTTGTGGCTCCTTTAATTCTTTGGGCTTCTTTTCTTCAATCTTGGCTATCATCTATTTTATCTAGTACAAGTTAAAATCTATACTAAATAAAATAAATCTCACAAGTTGAGAAAAATACCGGCTCGCAGGCCGTAAACCCTAATTACTTATTACATCGAATTGATTTGCTCGCAGCCCTTAAACAAACCACAAAAATTAAAAATTTACAACAAACCACATCTAAGGCCATATCCAATCACTATACGAATAGCACATAAACAGTTAAAACCAATTTTTAATGCGCTTAGTCAATTTAATTGATTTTAGGATTACTAGGGTTAAAACAGTCCAAGAAGGCCCACCAAAGCTTGGCCGAACCCCTTAATGGACCGCCCAATGGCCTTGGGCCGGCCGACCCCTAGCCCACACGGCTAGGCCATGCTAGGGCTGTCCGACCCCTTGGTCGAGCCTAGCTTGGGTGGCAAGGTAGGAGGGGCGGTCCCCTAGGGGGGGGCGAACCTCCTTTAGGAGTTGTTTCCAAAACAACTCCTTGCCTCGTTTCCCAAGTTTGGTTGTTTACTAATTGAAAAAACTCCTTTTTCCAATTGGATGCCCAAGAACCCTAGATCTTAGATCCTAAAATTTCTCAAACTCACTAATTCATACATCCAATGGAAGAATTAGATCTTGTTTGGTTGAATCATATTCAGCATGCATCTAATATGCTTAATTTGTCGTTTTAACACAATAATCAACAATTATAGGTGAAAAACAACAAAAACGTAGCACATAAACCACGTTATGCTCTACGACCTGTGGCTCTAATACCACTGTAAGGTTTTGATCATGGATACGCGGCGGAATAACAATAATTTATCCGATCAAGACCTTCCAAGGATCACAGGAAGAGAATTCATAACGATGGTAAAGGATTCGTGTTATGTACCTTGTAGGTCTCCTTTGATGACTTCAAACGCGAAAAGTATCACGTCTCTACGGTTGATCCACGCCTAGGATTGAGATATAGATCCTCCAATCTCCTTGTGCTAGCTAGGTGTAGATACAGCTTTCTAGACAGACGGATCACGGCCACGTTGCAGCAACCCAGCACACCTAGCTGTGCTCCATACACACCGGATCACTACCTATGCTGATCCACGTGGGGGCTGCGAGACAGGGCCCTCGCGTACCAACACGGGACTTGTAGGGACTTAGTGGTTTGGAGGCTAGGGTAAGTCCCGTCGCGCGCGTGCGACAACCAAGCTCGTGCGCGACCTCTGGTAACTGACTGAGAGGTTCTAGGCTTACGTGTCCCATCAATGCGGCTGATCTCATAACGGTCTCCGATACTTGCAGGCATCTCCTATATACACGGTCGAACGTGCCATTGGGGGTATATCATTAAGCCGCCATTTATGTTGCATTAACCCCCTCAACGGTCACTTCCCCACTATATATAGGATCGTTAGCTTTCCTATACGAGACTGATTACACACTGGATATCACTCAGTTCTTGGAACGCTAAGCAACCTACTTTTCTATCATCCTACTGTCTCTCTCTCGAACAGTTACCAGTGCTTTCCCTCTCCCTACACATACCCTACATCTCTCTGTGTTCCTATTCTCTACTTGATGTACACTTGAATCTCCCTGAGGGATTCCTGTGTTCACAATTTGGTGAACCCGACGTGAAACATCCACCTTCAATCTTTTCCAAACCCTTCCATAATGTCTTATGATACACATGTCCGTGACGGTGATCGGTCCCCTTCCCATGAGGAGACCTCGGGAGAAGAGGAACTTCTCAATACCACTGCCAATCCTAGCGTCCGTACGCAAGTAGCTGCTGGAGGAGGGCCTTCTTTGGAGGCACTCCAAGCTACGATTCAGAGTCAAGCTCAGATGATGCAGGGCCAGTCCGCTCAGATTGCTCAAATCATGGCAATCTTGGGAAGAATTGCTCAAAACACCACCACAGGAGCTTCAGTCCCATCACAGACAACCTCGTTGCCTCTCCTAGTGGAGGCGGCCACCTCTATAGTGCATACGATTGTTGCACAATCTTCTTTTTCCAGTGGCCTTGGATCTCGGGCACCAGGCATCCCGACGAGCTCTTCCATGGTGACCATGGGGAACCCTACATCATACTCGGCGGTGCCTTATCACACAGGTGGAAACTTAGGCAGCCATGCACTTCCACCACCACCTCCCTATGATCCAACGATGCCCTACATTTCGGGCTTCGCGGCCTTGGAGCAGCGTATAGACAGCATCATCGCGCACCAGAACTTCGCAGAGGCCATCATCCCAAAGGTTGACAGTGCGCCTCCTATTCCACGGGACATCTACCTGATGTCCAACCCTACTGGATACAAAGCACCCAACTGGGGAGAAGTTTGATGACCTCAGCGAGAACGCACACGAGCATGTGATGTGATTCATTGATATGATGGGCCCACATGGGGTAGACACCAGGTTATTGATGCCCGAGTTTCCCAAGTCTCTGGGTCCTGTCGCGTACAAATGGTATATGACCTTGGAGGCAGGATCCGTCAAGATGTGAGAAGATATGGTGAAGAAGTTCTACACCAAATTATTCCAGGTCGAAGAAAAGGTCACCACTAGCCACCTCTCGCGCATGTACCAGAGGAGTGACAAGGAGGGGGTCGCCTTCATCAAAAGATTCAGGGCCAAGTCGTTGGAATGTGTGGATGATGTCCTGGAAAGCCGATTGGTGGAGATATGCCTTCAGGGCATGCGCGATGAATACAAAGGTATGCTCATTAACTTAAACATGCCTACCTTTTCCATATTGGTGGAAAGCACCAGAAACGTGGAGCCCTTGGTGGGAAGGATGAGGAAGCGGACGAGTGTACACAGGCGAATCCCAGCTTCAAGACGGGAAAACTCAGCTACAAGCGGACGCGAGATGACAATGTCCGTACATAATCATCCCCCAATAAACGGAAGTGGCCCGCGCCCCAGGAGGCACCATCGTTGCCCTGTTCGGTTGAAGAGGCAATCCGTCTTTGCAAGAGATGGCGAAAGGATGAAATTTTGCCGATGCTAGAACATAGGCCAACAGTGGAGCAACTGCGGGACCCCAGGTGGTGAGAATGTCACGGACAGGTCATGCACCCTACCACAGGATGCAAAAAACTCAGATGGCTGCAGAGTAGGCAAATCAAGGAGGGGCAACTAATCACCAAGGAGCCGTCCAAAGAGGTGCGTAGCGATCCGTGGCCATCTCATGCGCCGAGAATGTTCAAAGGGAAGGAAATAGCCATGATTTCCATCTAAGACCTTGAAGAGGTCGCGGATGGAGAAATCCTGGACACTACGGAAGTTCACAAGGGTGAAGACCATGGCGTGGACGCGAAGGATGGTGTGGACGCGGAGGATTCGCACACCAAGCTGATATAAAATGCTATCAAGTTCGCCGAGTTCTTTCACGGAATGACTCTCTCGGACAGTTGTAGAAACGAGATGACAAAAACAATCCTCAAAGCTGATAAGGACCATGGTGAGGAGTTAGTTGCCTCCATTGGGAAGAACAAGTCACGACATTCGATGAACAGAACAAGAATATTGAAGGCAAACATAGGAGACCGCTGTACGTAACGACCACCATCAACAATGTCGAATTCAAGCGGGCCTTTATCGATGGTGGAGCCGCGGTGAATGTAATTTCACTCAAGACCTTGCAACTGGCAGGAGTCCCTCAAAACAAAATTATAAGGAGACCGTCATTGTTGGCAGGCTTTGGAGATGACTCCAGAATGATGGCCGGCTCGATTCGATTGAGAATTCAGATTGGGTAGATTAGCTGTCCCGCCAAGTTTCACATCGTCGACGCCGACACCACTTACCATATGATCCTTGGGCGAGCATGGATTCATCGCTTAGATGTCGTGCCTTCTACGGCGCACCAAGTAATGAAAGCTCTCTGGAAGGGCAAGGTGGTCATCGTACCCGCCTCGGTGAATCCCTTCGATCAGGAGGAAAAACACCTGCCCAAAGCAGCTTGGTTTGCAAGCACAACCACCCCATTACCCAAGGAGGGAAACATACGAGGCCAATCAACGGCTGGGGAAATGCGAAAGGAGCCAGTAGAGAAGCATCCTAGGCAAGAAGAATATCCTGAAGTAACTGATGTCAATAAAAAGTTTATACCTTGAACAGAGCCGTACGACATGACGGGAAAGAGCAACGCAACGAGAGGAGGCACTACCGCATCCAGTGACACGCAGGGTCACCCTCGGCTTGCCCCGTTGATAGTGCCCCTGAACAAGTCTATGAGCTGACGGAAGCTCCGAAAAAAGATAAGAATTTATTATCAGGAGAAATCAAGGAAGCCCCTGAATGCATGGAAGACCGCCGAAGGCCACAAAAGCAAGAATTAAAGGAATTATTACTAAGTCCCACCGAGGAAAAGAGGAGACCAGTCTTCTTGAGTGCAGATCTCAGTGAGAGGGAAGAACACGAGCTAATCCAACTATTGAGGGAATACAGGGATGTGTTCGCATGGGATTATGAAGAGATGCCTAGACTAGATCAAGGCATCACTATGCAGAGGCTGGATATTGTTCCAGGGTCAAAGTCAATCAAACAAAGTGCGAGGAACTTTCGGTCCGAGATAAATATCAAAATCAAGGAAGAGATTGCCAAGTTATTGAATGACAAATTCATCGAGCCTAATCACCATCCGACTTGGTTCGCAAAAATAGTCCATGTTGTGAAAAAGAATGGAAGCCTTCGTGTATGCGTTGATTTCAGGGACTTGAACAAGTTCTGCCCAAAGGAAGACTTCCCTTTGCCAAACATAGACCTGTTAATCGACTCCACTTCCAGCCATGAGATGTTCAGCTTCATGGATGGATTTAGTGGCTACAAGATCAAGATGGATCCAGGAGATGCGAAGAAAATGGCGTTCATTACGCCTGTAGGGGTCTTCAACTACACGGTTATGCCATTTGGGCTAAAGAATGCAGGGGCAACGTATCAACGCGCGATGATGGCCTTATTTCACGATATGATGCACGCCGAAGCTGAATTTTATGTGGACGACCTGGTGGTCAAATCGAGGCGAAAGCAAGATCACCTAATGGACTTGAGAAAGGTCTTCGACAGATGCCGCACTTTTCACCTAAAAATGAATCCGATGAAGTGTGCCTTCGGAGTAACATCTGGAAAATTTCTAGGCTGTGTAATCCACAAACATGGGATCGAGCCGGATCCAGCCAAGATCTCATCAATCACTAGCTTGCCTACATCACGGTCTCAAACTGAATTAAAATCATTCTTAGGCAAGTTGTCATATCTGCGAAGGTTCATACCGGCTATTTCGGAGTTGACCTTTTGCTTCAGCAGCTTGCTCAAGAAGAACGTGACATTCGTATGGACAGAGGAGCATCAGGTCGCATTCGAGAAGTTAAAAAACCTATTGACATACTCGAGGGTCATGATTGCACCTCAGCTAGGGTCACCTCTACTGATGTACTTGACTTCGACCAAAAGGTCTGTTGGAGCGTTATTGGCCCAGGAGTTTGAAGGACAAGAAAGGCCAGTGTATTACATCTCGCGCATGATCCAGTCCGCGGAGACCCGGTACACAGACATGGAACGGCATTGCTTGGACTTGTTTTTCGCTATTGAGAAGCTAAAGCATTATTTTGCTTCTCATAAGGTGGTTGTGGTAACTAAACATGATCCCATACGTTATTTGCTGGGGCATTCACCTCCCTCCGGGAGACTTGCAAAATGGTATATGACTATCTCCCAGTATGACATAACCTGTGTACGACCAAAGGTGATTAATTCCCAGGCATTGGCAGATCTGCTAGCCCAGTTTCCAGAAGAAAATCACCAGCCTGTGTCGGAAGAATCCGAAGGACCAGAGATTATATGCAATGAGCGATCAGTATTGGAAGCTGTACTTTGATGGGTCTTCGACGAGATCAGGAGGAGGAACTGGAATAGTGTTAATCAAGCCTGACAAGGAAGTCATCCAGATGTCACCAAAACTAGACTTTTCGGTGACCAACAATGAGGCCGAGTATGAGGCCTTGACTGCGGGGCTTCTTGCAGCCAAAGCCTTAGAGGTCCAGAATCTTATCATCGTGGGAGATTCGAAGCTAATCGTTAAGCAAGCCGCATGAGAGTACGCACTAAAGGAAATTAATTTGCTCAAATATCGGTCAATAGTGCAGAAGTTGGTCCAAAAATTTGAGCCCGTCAAATACGAGCACACTCCCAGATCCAATATTCGTCACGGCGACGCATTAGCTACCTTGGGCTAAGAAATTAGCCCTGAAAAATTCCCAGCCCAAATATTGATTCAAGTCCAAACAACACCGTCCTTGGTAGAGGAGTTATGTGAAGAGGAGATTTCTGACGAGACAGATTGGAGAAAGCCCATTTTACGTGCGATGGTTGACGGAACCAGTAAAAAAACTTGGGTTTCTGTCAAAGGATTTCACATACATGATGGCTTGTTATACCACAAAGTCCATGGGGGCATCCTCATGCGTTGTGTAACAGAAAAAGAAGGACGAGCAATATTGGAGAAAATCCACCAACATTCATGCGGAGACGATGAGATTTCTATCTATAGGAAAGCTCAACGGTATGGAATTTACTGGCCGCAAATGTCATACTTCGCGGCCATCATACAGAGCAGTTGTGAAAAGTGTGCATTAATCAAAGACTCGCAGGAAGTCGCCGCAATCGGAGAGGGGAATTGGCGAACGCCAATAATTGATTACCTACAGGATGGGACTTTGCCCACTAGCAGAAAAGAGGCAGACAAGCTCAGAAAGAAAGCTGCTCGGTATGTCTTCCAAGAAAATTCGCTACGGCGAAAAGGGCATAACGAGAATCTGCTCAAATGTCTACATGGAGAGGAAACTCAGGAAGTCATGGACATGACACAACAAGTTAAGCATCAAGGGGGCGCAAAACTATGTAGGCAACTCTTAACGGTTGGGTACTTCTGGACGACGATGGAAGCTGACTGCCGCGCGAAAGTCAGGTGATGCCAGCAATGCCAATTCCATGGCAATCTCTTACACGCTCCTGCTGTTGTTTTGCACGCGTTAAGGACTCCTTGGCCGTTCCACACTTGGTCATTGGACTTCTTCAGACCAATACGACCACCTTCAAGAGGGAGCGAGTACATCCTTACAGGAACGGAGCAGCTCACAAAGTGGGTGGAAGCAATCCTGCTCAAAATAGCGAATGCAGCAGTGGTAGTCAAATTCATACAAGAAAACATCATCCATCTCTTTGGCATTGCTAACACAATTCTGTACGACAATGGAACTCCTTTTGTCAATCGAAAGGTGGCCGAAAAGATGGTGGAGTACAACATAAGGCATATATGCTCGACTCCCTACTATCCGAAAGGGAATGGACAAGCGGAGGCCACCAACAAGACATTGCTACGAATATTGAGTAAAATGGTCTCGGATGACCACAAAAAGTGGGCAGACTCGTTGCGAATGGCACTATGGGCGTATCTCGCATTGCCTAGGACCCCTACAGGAACATCCCCGTTCTTACTATGCTACGGGGTTGAAGCAGTTGTCCCTTCCGAAGTAAAGGTGAATTCGGCAAGATTGGCATTCATCACTTTGTACAAAAATGAGCGAGACCATGACGTCATCCTGCTGGAAGAAAAGCGCGAAAAGGCCAGCAGAACCAACACCAAGTACAAAGATAGAATCTCACGTGCTTACAACAAGATGGTCCAGCACAGAGACTTTGCAGTAGGGGATCTAGTCCTACGAGCTTCCGACCACTGCATGCGCGAAGCCGCCCATCCCAAATTCGCATCTAACTAGGAGGGACCTTTCGAGGTAAAGGAGGTCTTTGAAAGCGGACACTGCAACATATTACGATGTCACGGGACTGCCGCTACTCCAACGCCAATCAACATGCGGTGGATGAAAAAGTACTACCCCTAGCTATCTTTTTTACATTGCTGTTCTCACGGAAAATTTCTTTTAAAGTCCTCCCATATTGGGATTCATTTAATGATAATAACTCTCCCATATGAGTGCTCTTTTATCAGCTGTGAATTTCATTTGGTCCCTCCGAAAACGTAAGCCTATCTCATATGATAGCAACATAAAAGCTTATCTGCCTAGATAGCTGCCAAGCATAAACGTAAGCCTATCTCATTTGGTAGCGGGATTGCGAACTTAAAAGCCTATCTGCCTAGATAGCAGCTAAAACATAAATATAAGCCTATCTCATATGATAGCGGGATTGCGAACCTAAAAGCCTATCTGCCTAGATAGCAGCCAAACGTAAATGTAAGCCTATCTCATATGATAGCGGGATTGCAAACTTTAAAGCCTATCTGACGAGATATCAGCAAATGTAAACGTAAGCCTATCTCATATTATAGCAGGATTGCAAACTTAAAAGCCTATCTACTTAGATAGCACTCGAACATAAGTTCAAAGCCTACCTCATATGGTAGCAACAAACATAAATGTGAGCCTGCCTCATACGGTAGCAGTAATCTATTTTGATAACGGCCAAATGCAACCAAGGCCTATCTTTTGACAAAAACAGCAAAAACTCATAAAAAGTCAAGTGTGAGTCTGCCTGCCAAAAGGCAACAAAGACGCGTGCATAAGCATGTCTCGTATGGCAGTAACCAGACACAACTATGGAGCAACTACGTTCAGCCATGTGGCGAGCCTTACAAAGCCCGAGCCTGACGGCTATATCATCCAAAAGAGAAAACACGAAAGAGAAGCAAAAGAACCAATCAAAAGCATGAGGGCATCATTTTAAAAACGCACGGAGCCAATACGCGAAAAACATAAACAGATGATCCAAGGATCACAGTCAAAAGTTGCACAAAGGATACATCAAAATAAAATATATATATATATATATATATATATATATGTAGCAGTACTGATACTTTAATCTTCGAATAAATCCTTCAGGAGGGAATCTCTCGCTGCCAACTTGAGGGAATTAGCAGCGAGCTCCTCAATGCGAGCCTTATTCTTCTCATGATGCTTCACAGCAGCCTCGTATTCCTTAGCCATTTGTTCCAGTGCTTCCCTACGCACATTGAGAGCAGTTGTCTCCTCTCTATAAGCAGCAAGCTCAGATCGGAGATTGGCAGAGACCCTAATTCTGGCCAACCTCTGCACAAGAAAGTTCAAATCCAATCGCCCAACAGCGGTTTTTTGAAGCCTTTGTGTGCTTGCAAGAAAATCCTGAACACTGGCAACTGTGGTATTTGCGGGGGGTGGCCTCATGACTTCCCCAAGAGAGCGGACATTTCTCTTAGGAGCTTCCCTCTTTCTATCTGTGACAGTTCCAGTACTCCAGTAAATACGGTCGGGAAGGATACACGTACTTTCATTAGCCATTCATGCCAAGCTTGATCAACACCTATGCATAAAAACGCGACGATGCTCAGCAAGATGCAAGTCTAAAGAGAAATATGTTAAAAAAGGGGGGGGGGATGTTCTTACCAGTTCCCTCGACAATCTGTTGCATAGGAGCGATGGGTGGTACTAACTGCGAACTAGATCCCGCTGCTTCAGATAATCTCTAATCTGCTCGAGTCTCGCGCGGAAAGTACGCTTCAGGAATCACGAAACTCCTCTCAGCTTTCACTGTGCTCGTATTCTGCGAACCCCACACCTCAAAAAGGTTTCCAGAAAAAAGAGCATCTGAATCGGAATCAGAACCCCCAGAAGGGATGGCACTCTTTGGAAGAACAGATTCAGAAAAGACATTGGGCTCAGCAAATACAGTGTCCTTCACCAGTTGAACAGAATAAGGGAAGTTCTCAGAAACAACATTTGTCGTAGTCTATTTGACGAGAACAACGCGCCCGTCGAGGACCACATCATGCTTAGAAGGAATAACCTCCCCAACATTTTTCCCAATAGGAAGATCACCAACAGTAGGCGCAGTTAGCCCATCATTTGCATCTCGACCAGTGTCTTCTTCATCTGAAGAAAAGAGGATTTCCTGGACAACGGGAGTGGCGCCACCCTCCCGTCTTTGCTGCTCTCCTTTATCATGTTCTTTAAAAACCTCAAGACGATCACTAGATTTACGCCCTGCAAATAGGAGCATGGTCTCAAAGGATTATAAAAAAAGGGGGGGGGGGAAAGAGGCAGGAAATAGAGGCAAGAAGAAGAAGCAAGTACCTTGGCCTTGAGTCTGTCCGTTTAGAAACCTCAGTTCGAGAACGTTTTGATTGTTGAGTGATTGCGTCGTTGGTCTCAGGATCATCGCCGGATCTTTTCCTTGAGGAACTTCCACTATTCGACGCCAGAAAGGCCTCTAATGCGTTGGAAATTAGCTGCTGGACCTTGGGAGTCAGGGGAATCACCGACTCAATATGGCTGTTAAGTGAGGAGGACTTCCTCAAGTCTGCCTTCTCCTCACGCAAGCGATTGATGAAGCTTACGCTACGATCCCCAGAAGCAAAGCGCCTCAGACAACACTAAAACCAAGGGACAAGTTAGAACATACATTATATATAGGTAAGACAAAGGAGGCGCAATTATACCTGAATAAAGGAGTCCGCATACTTGACCCTGGCATGAAAGATTTACGTCTTACAACGGAAATCTTCTCATCAAGGATCAGTTGAGCACACATATGTCGATCCTTGGGTAATAAGGAGTAGTATCCATAGCGGGAGTTGTCACGACTTCGGGACATCTTGAAGGGATATTCGTCGGATGAGAGAACCAGCGTATGGCAAGAGCGAGGAAGAGTATAAGCAGGATCATTTCCAAAATTGATAAGACGGTGGGTCTGGAAATTCCAGAAATTTACCCAACCGGGGGTATTCCAGCCTTTCACAACGCGCGGGTTGGATCAAAGGAAGCTCAGCAAGCAGAAAGCTGCTACTCCTGTCATATATGAGCCCATCATAACAATCCCTGGAGATGGAGTCAAGCCACATCGGAGGTGCAACAGCATCATATCCGATTTGAGGACTTACGCGAACGAGATCAAAAGGGACGGTAATACGCTTGCAATCATTAAAGGTTTCGGAGTAAGGGACATACTCAGGTAAAGCGGGTAGATATCTTCTTCGGACCCAGTTGATGAACCGGCTGAAGACCCAATATTTTTTGGTTATATGCTCGGGAGTAAGTTCGAGGTTTTCCTCAGGATAGAAATCCTCCCAGAAATCTATGTTTTCGTCCTCCAACTGGGCAACATAAGGTCTAGGATTGAAGCAACGGATGTCATCGCATATTAAGGCAAAGGAACGCTGTGGAGCCCCTGTGTTGTACCAGCGCCATGCTCGGGGACAGAGGAAAATCTTTGTGGCGTTAGGAGTTCTCCATAGCTCCACATCGACAGGAATGGGGGCATACCTGGGCCATCTCTCAAAAGCCCACATGGACAAAAATGCAATATTGACAAAAGTGCTAACGTCAACTCTGCCTTGCGATTGCTCAGCATGAGTCACGGACAGGTCAAGCCGATGATACAAAGAACCCAAGACAAGGGGGCCTAGAGCTATTTTCTGTCGAAGCGGCAACCTCACAGCAAGCGCGATAACATGCATAAAAACGCAGTCACGAGGGCAACCATCTAGAAGATAGCGCAACAACCACATACAAAGATAGCCACAAAAGGTAAAATGGAAGCCTTTTCCTTGAACACTGGCGATGGATTTTGGATTCTGGTGTCGCCACTTGCAAACTACGTGAGGTTTGACATAATCCTTGAAGAAATACATTATCCACTTCGACCAGCTGTTCTCTGAACTGGAGGATGCGCGAACGAATGTTTCACAAGGTTTTGTCGCGCCTGGTTTCCATTTCGAAGCAGCTCTCCTCATGTCAGCAATAAGGACCTTCATGTCTTCGAAAAGCTGGACCTCGTACGAATCAGTCAAAGGGGCTAACGGATCGACATTCCCCATGCCCGGAAGATACAGAAAAACTTCCACGTCTTCCAAAGTAGGCGCGGCTTCAAAGTCAGAAAAATGGAAAGTATGTGTCTTTTTGGAATATCGAGAAAACAATGTCTGCAGCATGGCACCATCAGTCCAAATATGGAGACCTTTGGTGGCACGGACAACATGGAAGATATTAGCACGATTAAGTTCGTTTGCGTAACTACTAAGGATATACTCTGTCTACTCCTCCATCCAGTCAGGTTCCTCCATGAAAGCCTATGGAAGAATGTCGGTGAAGCCGTATAAACCAGCCTCAAGACCAAGACGATGCACATCTTCAGTATTAGCCAGGTCCCATTCAGACCTCACCGGTTCAGGTACGAGCTGTAGAGCGTCGTTTAATGGGGAGGCTTGGAGTGTGGAGGCCTTAATAGTGGCCACGTAAAAATCGTCGCCTCCAAGGTAGGGGGCTTTATACCATAAATCATTCAGGAGTTCCGGCATTTCAATAACCTCCCTAGCTGCCTTCTTGGGGGCCATTGCTGCACAAAGAAAAGAAACACCAGATCTGAATGATCGATTCACATGCAGAAGGAAAAAGAAGGGAAGAAGAGTATCTGCTGAGTTTGACCGTAATTTAAAAATCGCAAGTTCAAATCAAGTAACCTTATTCCTTATTAAGCACCTGAATTGCCTTAGAAAAGTGGTCAAGAAGTTGATCAAAACCTTGATCGAAGGTTTCTGCTTCTTTCTATGGGTTCTCTCTCCGAGCATACGAACTCAGAAGTACAACAATGGAAAAGTTGTAATTGAAGAATACGTAGGTTTTTAATAAACCCTTGAGGAGTCACGACTGTTGATGCTTGATGAGTCAACAACGCTTCGAATCCGGCAAAAATGATGACCTATCAACTATCCTCGCCTCGAAAGTAGGCGAAACTGGGTGACGTTTGATTAACTCGATTGTGGCCACGCTTCGTCAGAGGCTAAACGGTGTTACCCAAACCCTAGGCAATCATGGCTATGAATAGGGGTTACGGGGATTCTAATTCAAAATACAAAGAGATTTGTGTGGGGCTCACGCACGGGTGATTTTGCGCGAACTGCACAACGGACGCACGCGTGACATTCGCGCAAAAGGGTGCTAATGTAGATACAGCTTTCCAGACAGACAGATCACGGCCACGTGGCAGAAATCCAGCACACCTATTTGTGCTCCATACACACCGGATCACTACCTATGCTGATCCACGTGGGGGGCTGCGAGACAGGGCCCTCGCGTACCAACATGGGACTTGTAGGGACTTAATGGTTTGGAGGCTAGGGTAAGGCCCGTCGCGCGCGTGCGGAAACCAAGCTCGCGCGCGACCTCTGGTAACTGACTAAGAGATTCTAGGCTTACGTGTCCCATCAATGCGGCTGATCTCATAACGGTCTCCGATGCGGGCAGATATGTAACGGTTCCTATATACACGGTCGAACGTGCCGTTGGGGGTCTATCATTAAGCCGCCATTTATGGTGCCTTAACCCCCTCAACGGTCACTTCCCCACTATATATAGGATCGTTAGCTTTCCTATACGAGACTGATTACACACTGGATATCACTTACTTCTTGGAACGCTAAGCAACCTACTTTTCTATCAGCCTACTGTCTCTCTCTCTCTCTCGAGCAGTTACCAGTGCTTACCCACTCCCTACACACACCCTACATCTCATCGTGTTCCTATTCTCTACTTGAGATGTACACTTGGATCTCCCCGAGGGATTCCTGTGTTCACACTAGGATGAATGGAAGAGGAAGAAGAAACCACGCAAGGAAGAACAAAAGAGAGGGGCGACCTCTATTATTTGGAAGACGGGTAAGGGCGGACGGTAAGGGGGTGTTCGGCCCTATTGTTGTCTTGCTCTCTCCTTGTTTCTCTCCTACTTAACTTATTTTATGAGCATTAGTTGTAGGGAAGGAAGCTAGGAGCATCCTTTATATAGTCCAACAACTTCTTGTTACTACATAAAGGCCCTCTCCTAATCCTACTCAAGTTTGGATTAGTCCAACTTGCATATTAGTCCTACTAAGTTAGCAAGTTGTTGCGATTTGATCCTTCTAATTAATTACTCATATTAATTAATTCCCAAGTGTAATTCAATCCTATATGGCGTGTGACCCCATAGGTTTCTATTAGTTCGTAGTAACTATTTACTAATATGGAGCGGCCTCTAGCAAGACATCCATTCTAGCCAACTAATAGAAATAGTCATCCGACAAACCTTGTGCACGTATTGTCTCATCCCTTTATCTCAATATCCGGATTGGACAAGAGACATACAAGTCACACTCGTATATCCAATCCATAGTTCCTCGATCCTGGGAATAGCATTATTCGTGCAAATAACATCGATATCCCATATTTATTTATTTGAGTCTGGCCAGACATTCTATAAGCACTATCCCTCGAGTGGCCTAGGATATTTTCTCCCGTTATGTGGGAGGGAAAAATTCTATCTACATCACTAAGATATCTAAGCTTGCTTCCTATTGTGTCCAATACGCGTCTTTATGACTACCCAGTCACGGTGTAGCATTTGACGCTACCAAAACACAATATTCCACAACTAGAAGATCTAGTGACTTCAAGTCTAAGGATGAAAATACCGTTGTCACCGCGAGAAGCACTTGCGACTTTACATAACTTATATGTAGCCTTCTCGGAGATGGGTCAATCCAGTATGTCATAACTCTTAATGCATACCCATGTGTGGGATTGCTGGTGGCTCTGGCCTAGTCTCCGCTTGAGTGATACTATCGCTCTATAGGATTTAAACACCTTCTTATTAATCAGAGATTTATCCCTAGATCTCAAGCCTAAGTGAACTCCCTTACACCTATATAGTTTGTGGTTCCGAACCTATCTAGTTCCAGCTACAATCTAATGAAACAATAAAGAACCTCGTGTTGTTCACTTGAAAAACTAACTTCTAACAGTTGATGAGGTACATAAATTTTAATGAATTACACAGATAAAGCACAAGAAACAAGAACACAGAAAATAGATTAAGCAGTGAAGCTTGGAAGAGTTCTTCAGAAATCTGGAATGATTGAGATGATTGATCTTCTTCAATGTTGAGCTCTCGATCTGTTTGAATGGTTGAAGAGTTAATGATTGATTACCCACGTATGATATGTCTTCTTTTTCACTGCTTTTCACTTCTCTATCCGGCTTGAAATTCAAACTCAGTATATACAAACTGGCAGCAACAACCTGGGAGATTTTAGGAACAAACTTCCTGCAAAATCTCAACCACCTAAAGCTTCTTTCAACAGCTATATATTCAAACATCTATTTTGGCATGCAGGTTTGAACAAAGTCTAGTCCTGCAAAACTTAAACACAAGTTAAAACACAATCCACATTAAATAGCATATTATAATGTCCTGTTTGCCACGCCATTTTAAACCAGTGTGCATAGCTAGTTTCTTAGTGTAATCATTAAATAAATATATCAAAATAATAATCAAAATTAAGAATATAACTTAGAATAATTCAGTAATCAACCACACAGCTTGATATGTCTTCCTGAAACAAGAATCTGTTAGCCAATATATCACAGACATAAGTCAAACGCAACCTCCAAAGCTTTGGAGCTTTAGCCACCTTCAAAGCTTTGACCAACATTCAATCATTCTTAAGACATAACAATCTGCATACTTGTCTATCAATGTAAGCACAATATAAGTTCAAGAATATTTGTGAGAGACAATATTAACTCTAAAAAAATCTTTCAAACCAAGCCAATATAAGTATTGCATCATAGAAACTGTACGCAAGAATATATGCACTATAAGCTTAAAAGCTTTGGAACTTTGATCATGCCTCTCAAACATAACATATCTTTCATCATCATCATCAAAGTATAACTCACCCTGAGTTTATGCATATCCTTAATTCAAAGGGATAGAATTATCAATCTCCCCCTTGATGAAAGAAAAAACAAATATTCTATCTGTTCTCATCTATCCTGCAATTCAATAGCAATTAAAATACTAGTAAAATAGATATATAAACAATTAAACTGTAGCATATAACACATAGCACAGAATCCAAATATAAACTAAATACTGAACTAACTTAGATAAAACCTACCTCATCCAAAATATTACATAATCCAAATACCAAATTGCCACATAATCACATATCATCTTCTAGATTCTTTATTGTGTCTATTTATTTGAGAAAATTCGAGGTTGGTTGAAGCTTTGTGTAACACCCCTAATTCCCGAGAGAGTTCTTAGTGCAATATCAAGACTTTGGGGGCGAATTTGTAAATAGTTTGTCACGGCCTTAAAGTTGGAACTTCGGAGTGTTTGCAATATTTGGGAGTCGTTGGGATGATTTTGAAGCACTATAAATGTTCGGGGTCGTAGCATAATTCTTCAGAAGTAAGTAGAACCCCTAATTCTAATTTCACCCTAAAGTTTGGAAAATTTCAAATTCTACACCCTAGTGCATGACCACCACATGTCATTCTTCTTGTGCATATGTTCCACACGCCCTTGAGGAGAAATTTTCTCCTATTTCCTCCCTACTCTCTGAATTGGAAGGAATTTCATCACCAACACCATGAGCTTCCTCTTCTTTCCCTCTAGAACCACCAACAACCACCTTCTTTACCATGAAACCAACATCACCACCAAGTCAGTCACCCGTTCTTTCTCCAACTAAAAAACTGCTCCTACCACAACACCTACTCAGCACTCTGAGCAATACACACAAATCAATTTTTGATTTCATCGAGTTTTGAGGTAAAATCGAAGGTAATACTCATGAACCCTAGCTTCGGGTTTTGTTTGATTCATCCTCCTACGTTGTTTATCAGTAAAATCAATCATCTCTCCCGTGTTTCTGAGGTCTTGGAGAACCCAAGGGTGTGTATTTTTCACCGTGGGTCTTCGGAAACAGGGTCGCCGAAGGCTGGGTTGAAGAACCCGTCGCGAAACTTTTGGAGCTCGTGTTCTCTTAAGTCTTGGCAGCCCTCCTCCCTGCGACTTCCCCGTGACCTCTGGCTGTCGGGGAACCCTTATACCATCTCATTTAATGCGGGGTATTCGTTGGAGCACCCGAAACCGGTCAGAAAATTGTCCGATTCCGCCATGGTCGCCGGAAAAGCTCAAAGCTCGGCACGACTTCAATTCTTTCTCGTTTTGATCGTTTAAAAGCATGAGCATGCTGCTAATTGTGTCCTGAACACGTTTAGATCATGCAAACTAGACAGTAACAACGAATTCGAAAAGTTTGATTCGTGCATGTTGAGCTTTCCTGTTTGAAAACCTACCCTGTTCATGGGCCTGTAACTCTCTCGATACATGATGTCTTGACATGTTTCTTGTTGCTATGGATTCCATGCATGTAGTACTCCAACTTTCGTGTTGATTTCTTGGTCCAATTCGATCTTTAAACCCTCTGATTTTGGCTCCAAAGTGGCTGTAATGTTAATGTTCTTCGCTAGCAAAAACTCTGAATTTTCTTAGTGTCGAAGTTTGAATTCAGGTGGTCATTTTCAAATGATTATGACTCCCACAATTCTTCATGAAATCCTGTTTTTAATACTCCCGTGTGAAGCTGGTACATAATACTTCATTTTATCCTATCTGGGTCATCTTCAATTTTGTGACAGATTTTTCACAAATCAAGCCTAAAGTTGTTGCTTTGAACTCGTGTAACGCTCTTGTATTTTACTAATTTTTAAATTGAAATTTTCATCCAACTTCTACTAGCGATATCTCTTTGAATACTTGGAGTTTTTAAGAGTTGAAATATGTTCTGAAATCTTTGAACTATAATCTTCAAAACCCTATTCCTAGTTTCTAAAATCTCCTTCCCAACAGGTCGGAAATCAGTTGCGAAGTTAACTACTTGAAACGACTCTTCGCTATCTTTGATATTCAATTTTGACCATTTGAATGACATTTCTGGCCTTAGCGTTCTTCACTAAACTTGGTCGTATTCATATTCTGAGTCTAAATATCAATTTTGATCAAGTTTGACTATTTAATAACCCTAGTTTGATTGATATAGATAGGAGGGGTAAACTAGTACTTTCACTTAAGCATTGAATTGAGATTCGTTTACTAACTTGGAGTTCGTCAGCATGTATTGTATGCGTATTTGGAGTACTCGTATGTAATTCTCGGCTAATGTTGACCACGTCAATATTTGGGGTCTTTTTGCAATTTTACTAAACTTTAGGGGCCTAAGTGTAATTTATAAAACTTATAGGTTCCGATTCCAAGTTCATATGGGAGAGTTATGGGTCATTCTTGAATGTTGTTGGGCCAGTATGAGTGTAATTGACACGATTTCTTACGTGTATGCGCAAGTGCACGGTCGAAGTAATAAAGATGAGTATTAAAACTCAGGTTGTCGAACCCACAGGGACAGTCTCTAGATTATTTAGCTAAACGATTACTTTAGAGTTGAAGTAACCAGTAGGAAAAAGTTGTGATTTAAGAAGTCGTCACCCTCAAACAAGTGACTAAAATTAAATAAAAAAAACTAAACTAATATTTTTATTATTTTTTAATTAATACGAATATCGAGAACACTAGATAGTTTTAGGGTCCCTAGGGCATTTAGACAATTCCGGACTATGATTTGAAACACTCTACCTACGTCCAGTTATACCGGGTCACACTCATTACGATCTTCTGTCGATCTCACGCAAATCTACGTTTCAGTCTACTCCGGGTCCTGTCGATCCACCATCGTCTACCGTTACGTTCTAGTCAGCTAGCCAGGTTCACTCACCGGGTCCTGTCGGTCCACCGATTACGCTAATTCTAACTCCGTCTAACTGAAACAACCCACACACGGTCATTCAAGTCTCTATCTCCTGTCGGTCTCAAGAAACTACAAGAATCCGGGTTCGTCCACTGTCGTGCAACAAACCTAGATGACTAGCATGTATTGGGTGATCAAACCAAACAAACTAAGAGTTAAGAATAAGAACTTGTTGAATAACTAGAACAATACGTAGAATTTAAGTTCAAGACATGAATCGATTCACAATTCCGAAAAATCTAAACAAAACCCTAGTTCTCCATGAACTATCTAGCTAGAGAGGTTTAGCTACTCATAGAGTAGGCAAACAAAAAGAGTTTCTCCATATCGAAGATTAAAAGAGGGAAGAAGAAACAAACTAAGAATCGATCTTCGTAGTCTTTTCCGTCTCTGTCTTCTTCGTGTCTTCTTAGCTTGTGTCGTCCTCCTCTTTTTCTATCGTGAATGTCTCTCCAATGATAATAGAACAGCCCCTCGACTTGTATATCAAACTCGTACATCAATTAAAGTAAAACTTATCCTTTTTTACACTTTCACCCCTCCAAGAATGTTGGAGAAATCATTATTAGACTTAAACCTAGGCTGCTGAGAATAAGCCCGTGCCTCTTGATTATTATTTTTTCTTCTCCGTGCGTTGGCTTCAGGAGGTCTTGAGATCAGCCTCACAGATCGTGTAAAGCAGAGAGTTTTCTCTCTTTTCTTTCTTCCTCTGATCGCGCGACCTGAGGGATGGTCTTGCGATCTGAACCTTCTCTTCTTCTCCTTGATTTATGCTCTGTTTCTTTCTTGCAGTGGGTTCTTATTTTGCGCTGCTGCTGGGTCTTAAACTGTGGTGATTCACGACCATGGCTGCTGTGATTCAGCCACTATTTTGCTTCTCTGTTCGCAGCATCATCTGCTCTGTTTTGATTCGGTTATTAGATGCTGATTCTTCTTCTTTTTCTTCTCTGTTTTGCGCCCTTGATTCTGCGCTCTGCTGAGTTCTTCTTGGCTTCTTCTCCCTTCGGTGATTGGCTTGGTTTCTGGTTTTTTCTTGGTTGATTTGCCATCTATTTCTTCCCAATTATTGCTGCGTTGATGCTCTGTTCCAAGTGGATTATGGCTGAATTGGTTTGTGGCTTTTGTGCTCTGTTTTGCTGGGTGTGTGGGTCTGTGATGATGGTGGTTGAGTTACAGGTGGTAGTGGTGTAGGTTGCTTTTTATGATTGGTGGTGGCTGTGGATAAGAAGTGGCAGCAATGGTGGTTTGAAGGTGGAGATTCAGGTCTGTGTGTGTTTCAGTCATGGTTTTGTGGGTAATAGCGAAGGTGGGTCAGTGGTTGTGGTGGTGTAATGGTGTAAAGGCAGTGGTGTACTGGGTTGATTTGTTAAGCAGGAGGATGGTGAATTGATGGGTGTTTTAATAAGTTATTGTGTTGGGGTTATTGGTGGCTGCTGCTGCTGTTTGCAGCAGGTGGGTGTGATGATTAGCAGTGGGTGTTAAATTGGTGGTCTGGGTTGTTTGGGTTAATGGTGAGGCTAGGTAGTTATGGTTGTGGCCGTGGTGATGGAAGTCAGGTTGTGTTTTGTATTGAATTGGAGAGGCTTTGGGTCTGGGTTTGTTGGGGTATAGCAGTAGGTGTTGAATTCAGCTAGGGGTGGATGAATTGGTAAGTAGTTAGGTTGATGGGTATTTGTTGTGGTGTAAGTGCAGGTGATGTAATTGCTGTTTTGAAGGTTATTTAGATTTGTGATGTTGGTTTGGAGTTGATTTCAGATGGTGGCTTTGGGTATGTGTGTTGGCAGAGATAATGGACAATGGTGATGGTATGAATGTCAATGAGTTGGGATGAATGCAGAGTTAAAGGTGTAGGAGGTCTGGTAGTTAATTGAATTGGTGATGACATGGTATTGTTTGGTTTTCAAACCCAACTGCACTTGCCATAACTACTGAAACTGACACAGATTTGATTCATCCAAGCTTTACTTGCTTTCAAAGTTCGCTTTCAAATTCAATTCAAGCTCATGAGCCTCCTGTACCTGTGATTCACAACACTAACACACCGGGTGTAAAATGTGACGGAAATAGCTCAAATACACTAGAAAACGCCCGGACTAATCAAATAAGCACATTAAGCTCTAACTCATAAAATCCCCGCATTAACCGTGCAAAACTCATAATATTTACCTGGAATGCACGCAAAACGATATAAACTCGTAGAAGAAATATAACTCTATACAGAGTTATCAAATTCCCCCACACTACCTTTTTGCGCGTCCCGAGCAAAATCCAATTCAAGTTCCCTCACACTATGTTCTTCAATCCACCGACTTGCATACAACTTTACTAGCCATGTGACACAAACAACTCACACACACGACTATGCAAACTACATGCTCTACACAATGCAACTCGATTATTTCACAATGCAAGTATTTAAATAACACATTTTTTTTCTTTTTCTTTAGAGATCGGGCAATCTCGCTATCACTAACCAAAATGATCAAGTTCTCACAAGTCTCTTTTGAAATTTCACAACCAATAGCAAGAAATTGAAGTAGAAATGATCCTACGCACAAGCTCACTAAGGGGTCCCCAAACATCCACCAATAAACAATCCAAGACTCAGGCACGTCCTTTAGCTCAGAGGGTCTAGGAATCCTTAATACCAAGATAGTCTTTCGTCGCCAAGTCATTTGAGGTTTTCAGACCCTCTTAGCCGCGATTGCATTGAATATAAATTTTCCCAGTGATGGGAGACACAACTCCATGTAATACGGCTTGACTTTAATTTTCCCTAGTTGCTCTAATTGGATTGAATCCAAATTCCCCGCACGAACGGAGGCACATTATGTTGTTCACCGTATCTAATCCAAGAGAAGATTTTGATTTTTTTTTCATTCTCTTCTACTTTTTTCAACCGTGCATTTAGGGCAAATAAGTGTGGGCTTTTTCGGTTAACTCTTGAAACCGCCATAAGGGATGGTGGTGTACGCCCCCCGACTTCACTTAGGCCGAGGCAACCGTACCACATAAAACCAACTCTACACGAAGGTCCACCCCAGATTTCAAGAGGCCACAAGTTCCACTCGAAAACAGACTATTCAACTCCGTAGGACTAAATCCTCCTAGCAGAATAAAGGAACTAAAGGTATGCCCTCGTCTACTTTCAACTTTTCTCTGAATACCCAGGACATCCTTTCGTGAAACAGGTGCGCAAAATGCTAAAATTAAGGACATTCCTACTACGGTGCTTCCTATTCTCAGAGACTCTTTCACTGAACTCTCTTCGGTTTCTAGCTTCATCAATTGCCCTTAACTCAAAATTTTAAATTTTTATGGATTTTTGTTTTTCTTATATATAATTTTTTTTTTTTAAATTTTCTCATCAATCCCCCACACTACCTTTTTGTGCGTCCCGAACAAAATCAAACCTTATACTACGTTTTAATCCACCGAATTGCATAAAACTTTACTAGCCATGTGAAACAAACAACACACACACCCATGCAATCTACATGACTATACAATGCAACTCGATTATCAAACAATGCAAAAATTGAAACAACACCAATTTTTTTCTTTAGTTAGAGATTTGGCAATCTCAAAAAGTAAACCGGCAAGTCATAAGGCTCTCATATTCCCTCGGAAGTTCTCTAACTTTGGTGATCGGTAGAACTTGCGGCCAGTTTCGTTAGACAGAACGGGCACGAACACAAAAAATGTTGCTTCCGCACACTCATCAAACGTATCCCTAGCACTTACCTTCCGAGCTATTTATCCACGGGTTAAATTGCTGACGGTTTAGGACGGGTAGGATAGGATATTTAGAAGCGTAGTCCTAGACGTCATGATCTTACTCACAAAACCCGATTCTCACACTCCCTCACCAAAATCCAAGGAACCACACCGAATCTCGCTACTCCGGCCCTCATTCCCTCAATCTTGGTGCAACGCCGTTCTCGCGGCCACAAATGTGAAGAAGTGATCTCGAACAATAGCTAATCTCCTCGGTCTTCAATTTCAAGCTTGCTCCTTTATTTCCTTTCAATTTCACTTTCACTTTCTATTTTACTTTTTTTTTTCTTCTCTTTTTTTTTCATTTCCACACAATAACATTAAGCACATGGAGCCGACAATACGATAGTAATATCCGAGGAGATCAAATATCAGAATTAGATAACATGGGGGTGGAATGTGTCAAATTAGTGATGTAATAACATAGATGTTGACACCCCCACACTTGATGCAAAGCAAATCACGAACCCAGTAGTCAATGTGTAAACGTGCTTTTCCAACCGATCCTCCTCATCACCTAAGATATAGAGAATATAAATAAAGCATAAGCACGACCTCCTATAAGATCAACCAACCCCCACCCCGTGTCGTGCGGAAGAAATATCACGCACTACGGTACTCCACCTGTGATCGTGGTGTAAGGACACGACTCACCGCCACACCGAAGTGTGCTACCGTCTCTAACTCACCCTCACATCCCCTCAAAAGACGACATGTAAGAGAATCCACATAAGATGAATCGAATCAGCTCACCCTCATCAAACCTCCCTAACTCAACTCCCTCTATCATGACGCATAGGAAAGGACCATTCTAACAAGTGATGAAAAACACAATGAAAGGCTTCCTAGGCTAGAGGCTGTGAATAAAAGGGGTAAACGGATCAATAGGGGTAACTAGTGGACCTAGGAGATGGAGACGGGACGTGAGGCCCCCATAAACATCACTCGCACAACTGTTTCGTTGCCACTACGAGGAGGGTTGACGACTACCTAAGTGACGGTGGTGTAGCGCTAGTAGGATAACTAGTCTGAGAGGCAGCTACTCGCATTTCTAATGTGCATTAGCCCTATAAGTCTTCCTACTCCAGATTCTCGCGTCTACCTCACCTCAGATTTTCATATTCCTAAGGAATTCTATCATTAAGCCCTCTCCACATTCACTCTCTTCGATTGCCCTTTCTCAAAAATTTAAAATTTTATGATTTTTTTTTTTTTTTTTTTTTTAATATTTCCTAACTCTATATGCTTTTGGCCAACTCGATTAAACACAAGTTTTGGGTAGGGGACTCAATAATGTAAAAGTGCTAACAAAATTCATAAACTACACACTCCTACCACAAACCAACACAATATGAACACATAACTATATGTAACAAGGCGATGCAAACAAAGACATGGCTAGTGAACATAGATACAAACCCCCCCCCCCCCCCACACTTAAGCGTTTCGTTGTCCTCAACGAATTTAGAGATAATGAAGGAGGACTCATCGCTTAAATGTGTAGGCGGTGGATTGCTACATTCATCGCTCAAAAACGTAGACTGAAAAGAGAGTGTTAGAGGTACCTGGGTGCCCGGACCTACATGGGCACCGTTGCCGCGAAACTGCAACAAGAAGGGGTCTTGTGGACCGTTGACAGTTTCCGGAAAAGTCTCACCTCGCGTCCGGATTCCGATGCGCCTACTCAACATTCTATCACACGCATCAAGAAGGGAAACCCGGAGCGTCTTATGTACCTGTGTCCCTGCACACTGATTGAAAGTATTAAAGCAACTCTCTCTCACCCCTCAAAATCAAATATGGAGAACTAAAAGCAAAAACAGAAACAAATTGCATCCTAATCTACATTGGGTTGCCTCCCAAGCAGCGCTTGTAATTTAAGGTCGACAGCCCGACCCGGTTACCTCTACCGAAAAGGATAGTGGAGACTGCTTTATCCCTCCACTTCTTCTTCTTCCACCATCTCTTCTCGATAACTTCACGTGCACCCCTGTGCTGTGCAGATGGTGGAGAGTTGTAGAAGCTGATTTTTTTCATCTTGCAATTTATCTTCTTTATCAGCTTCCACCAAGTACCACTGGGCTCATATGCATCGTTCTCCATAAAGTCATCCCAGTAATACCTTTTTGGTGCTAGATGATCTTCAAATGACCCATGCAACTCATCCACACCCACACACTTGCTGACTTCCAACTCCTTGACTATGGCATATGGATGATCAATAGAATCGCCCATAGAACAAGAGATTGGGAGTTGCTCATCAAATTCTTCCCCATACGAATCCCCATACAGTAATTGTTCCAGCTCATCGCAGACTTGCGTGACATAAGATATGGAGAATTCATCATTAATCGGAGTTGGGGATTTTACCTCAATATCACTGAGCACAAGTGTGTCACCAGCTCCATCGTCGACACACCACAGGCTTCCAATTTCAGTGTCTTCCCATTCATACCAAGGATGTGAGGGAACCTGCGGTCTTGGCTCGCAATACGACAGATCTTCCCATCTTCGGCACACAGGTCCACCCCAGTCTGAATCAGAGTCTGAGTCCTCATATATGGCAGAGTCCACCAATGGTTCCTGGACACTGCAGTCTTTGTTTAGCTCAGGTATCTCTTCTTCCACTTGTGGTGGGGATGATGAAGGTTCAATTTTTAGCTCACTGTCATATGGCACGGTTTCTTCTTGTGGCTCTTGAATGCTTGATTCCCCTGCTGTTGACAGTTTTTCTATTCGCTTCTTTATCCTCTCCAACATCTCCCTCACGTATTCCCTACCTGTGGCGGAATCCTCTTTTGGTAATTGTGCATCTATGGACAAAAATTTGGCGCAAACTTCCATGTCATTCATAATACTACGCCGTTCTGCCATATCCGCTGATGAGTCTTCCTGGTGCTGATGAAGCTGGGGGGCATGTACTCGACATGAGTCTCTACGGTCGTGCCAAATTCCGCATACGTAGCACCAAGTTATGCATGCGTCCTCGTCTTCATGGTTACCCCTACAGTGGAAACAGTAGGGGGGACCCGAATAACAGTCTTCGCTCCACATGCTTATATTGTCTCTTGCTTCCTCCGTTCCTGAGAAACAAACTCACAAGACACCCGTGAAGCACAGAGATATAGAATAAAAATATTAAAATCAAACTAAAATAAAAGTACTCTACACTAACTCCTAACAAAATAATTTACCGCTGTCCCCGGCCACGGCGCCAAAAACTTGACGCGGATTCTTAACGCGTATGCGCAAGTGCACGGTCAAGTAATATAGGGTTGATATTTCAACCCCGAGTTATCGATCCCACGAGGACATGCTTGAGATTATTTTATTAGTTATTTAATTTAGAGTACGATACAAGAGGAAGGATTTGATTGATTTAAGAATTGAAATAACAACTAATCTAATATTTTTTATTTTTTTATATTTAAGAAACAAGTTTGGAGAAACTAGGCAATCTCTAGATCACCTAGGGTTGTAGACGATTTCCGGATTATCTGAGCAACACGTTAACTATATTCTAACTAAGCCGGGTAACAGCGCTGACTATCTCCTATCGGTCTCAAG
Source organism: Linanthus parryae (assembly GCA_023055425.1). Lineage (NCBI taxonomy): Eukaryota > Viridiplantae > Streptophyta > Magnoliopsida > Ericales > Polemoniaceae > Linanthus > Linanthus parryae. The sequence goes on from JALGPY010000007.1 coordinate 44,431,659, forward strand.
TCATTCTACTTCACGGTAGACTACAATCTCCTATCGGTCTCTTGTGTCTACCGGTCCGTTCTAGTAGGCTAGTGACATGCACGACAACGGGTCCTGTCGGTCCACCGTTGCACGAAACAGTCGAATCTCACCTACCGAATCTACCCACACTAGCCAATCCTAACACGTCTCTTCTCAGTCTCAGTGATATGGGATTGATGTTCAAGTCTCATCCTAGTTAGTTAGAATCACTATCGTGCATTCACTAACTAAGCAGTGTTTCCGGTTAGCTACTCCATTAACATTGAATATTAAGCACAGTACATGAACAATTGAATTAAAATATTGCTAACTTTAAGCATGAATCAACTATTGAACAAACCCTAGTTCTTGAACCCTAGTTTTATCTCCTAACCGTGTCACTCAATTAGGATTACTAACATAAACAAGAAACTAGAATTGATTCAAAAGAAGAAATCAATAAATCATGAAGCAAAGATCAAATCCAGAAAAATATCATCGTTTACATGAACCCTAGGCTCTCATAGAGAAGCCTAGCAATGGAGTTTAGCTAATAGTAATCAACCAAAAAAATACAAGAGTTTCTCCATAACAAGATTGAGAGAGGCAAAAGAAGAAGAAAGCAAAACCTAGATCTTCAATGGAGGAGCCCTCCTCTTGAACCCTAGCCTCCACTCTCCTTCTCCTTGCGTGAGTCTTTTTTTCTTTCTCTTTTTTTCCCGTGCGTCCCCTTAATAAAAGAGCCCCGTTCTTTTATTTTTTTAAGTATTGTGATCTTGTGATCACAATTTTTGATCATAGGATCACATTGTGGTTGTAGGATCACGTTTGATCCTAGATCTGGTCTTGCACTTGATCTTGTGATCACCTTTTTTTGATCCTAGGATCACATTGTGGTCTTGCGGGTGATCTTGTGATTGTAGGATCACCTTTTGTGATCCTACACTTCCAGTGAGTTGCTCTCACGTTGGCCATAAAAATTTCACTAAGTGTTTGGCCATTTTTCATCTAGGGGGTCAAAGTGCCATTACAGAAACTTCATTAAATTGCATTTGCCTCCCCTCTTCATGTATTTTCACTGTTTCTTCACGATTTCTTCTTCGTTTTAGCTCCCGATTAATCTCCCAAGTTTGTTTCTTCTCTCCGCTTCATCTCCCAACCTCCGTTTCCTGTCAAAACAACACGAAACACAACCCGTGCGATCAAACGTGACAAAGATACATAAAATAATGCGAGAAACGCCTGGATTAACAATACTATGCCTAGAGCTCAACTTCTACGTTTTCTCTCTATTTATTGTGTAAAGCTAAGATTATCAAACAGGGAATCACGCAAAACGATATAAAATGTGTAAGAAATATAACTCTAAGTGAGAGTTATCAGAAACAGGTGCGCAAAATGCTAAAATTAAGGACATTCCTACTACGGTGCTTCCTATTCTCAGAGACTCTTTCACTGAACTCTCTTCGGTTTCTAGCTTCATCAATTGCCCTTAACTCAAAATTTTAAATTTTTATGGATTTTTGTTTTTCTTATATATAATTTTTTTTTTAAATTTTCTCATATTTTCCTAAACTCTATATGCATTGGCCAACTCGACTAATTACACGATTGGGTAGGGTGACTCAATAATGTAAAATGCAACAATGCAGAAAATTTAAAACTATCACAATACGACACTGTATCAAACCTTCTAGACTAACCCACGTACTACACAATACGACACAGCTACATGTAACTGGCGATGCATAACTGACATGGCTAACAAAATTGTACACAAACACCCCCCCCCACACTTAAGCGTTTCGTTGTCCTCAACGAATTTAAAGATAAAATAAGAGGACCCATCGCTTAAATGTGTAGGCGGTGGATTTCCACAGTTACCGCTCAAAATTTAAACGCTGAGAGAGTAAGAGATACCTGAGGTGCCCGGAACACCATGAGCACCGTGTCCGCGAAACTGCAACAAGAAGGGGTCTTGTGGACCGTTGATAGTTTCCGGCTGATGAAGATGACCCGGAGCAATCCCCAAGCTACACCATGATACAACGTAACTCCCCTAAAGTCGTGTGTGCCTCGCACACCGGGGTAGATTGCTCCATCCTGCAAAAATGCACGAAAAATCCCCAACTCCCTCAAGAGTCCCCATGTGGGTCAAATTTGCCATGGCACACTGGGGTAGATTCTTCGCTAACATTACCTGCAAAACTAGACAAATCATCAGTCCCTCTCTCTAACCTCTCAAAATCAGTTATGGAGAACTAAAATAAAAAGAAAACAGATAATATCCTACTCTACATTGGGTTGCCTCCCAAGAAGCGCTTGTAATTTAAGGTCGACAGCCTGACCATGTTACCTCTGCCACCTCACGAGGGTGGTCTGGCACATTGTGCCGCTTCCAGCTTAGCTTTCCTGTGTTGGATTTGAAGCACTGCTTCATGTGCATGCACCGCTGATGGCTTGTTCCTATCCCAATAATCAGGCGGATCCCCTTGCGATAACTCTGGGATTTGGCGCTTCACTTGTACAGCAAATGGCACCCCTGGCTGATACTCCCATGAACACGACGGTTTAAAGACCCGAAAAGTCTCCATATCATCATGTACCCTCATAATCAGTTCTCCATTCTCTACGTCAATGAGAGTACGACCAGACGCCAAGAATGGCCTGCCGAGAATGATAGGCACATCTCCCGCTGGCATGTCTAGTATGACAAAGTCCGCTGGAATTATCAGGCTCCCAGCTCTCACAAGCACATCTTTTATCATCCCACATGATCTCTTGGTCGATTTATCTGCAAATTGGAGAGTTATCCAGGTATTCGGGGGCTCCCCCACACCTAACTTTTTGAATACCGACAACGGCATCAAATTCACGCTCGCTCCCAGATCACAGAGAGCTCTTCCAGTGTAGGAATCACCCAATGTAGCCTCAATGACAAAGCTACCCGGATCCTTCTTTTTCTTAGGTAACCCATGCAGAACACATGAACTAACCTGTTCATTTAAGTTTACTCTCTGAAATTCATCCACCCCTTTCTTTCCAAGAACTGCATCTTTAATAAATCGAGCATACTTAGGCATCTTTTGAAGTGCCTCAATCAATGGGATATTGATATGCAGTTTAGAGAATACATTCAAAAAGCGTATGTATTCTTCTGAATCATCCTTCTTCCCCCTAGTACGTAATGGGTATGGAAGTTCTGAAGAATAAGGAGAAGATGCAAGTGGTACCTGAGTATGCTCCTCCTCGTCTGGTGGAGTCATGCCCTTTGATTGGGGGACCATGACAGGTGTATTCTCAGAATCAAAGACGTCATGTTCCTTTGCCTTTGAGGCTTCTGCTCTGGCATGACTCGGATAAGGAGGGTCCTTAAGTGCAGTACCGCTACGAGTAGTGATGGCTAGAGTCTGTCCCTCAGATGTGTCAACCATGCTACCCAGTGCCCTTTGTTCAAGTTGTTCCTTTAGATCTTTTATTTCTGCTTGAGCAACTTGAAGTGCAATTGCTACGGAGCTGACCTGTGTGAACATGTCTGTCATGTGCTGAGCCATCGTCTTTATTATCCCTGTCATCTGGGTCAACTCTAATGGTGGTACTGGCTGCTGTTGATGCATCTCTGACACATTTTCTTCATGCACTACCTCTACCGCATTCACCTGAACTGTGCTATATGCCACTGAGCTATGCTTCATCGGTTCTTTTTGTTGGTGCTCATACTCCCAGCTCTCCTCTTGCTCAACCACACGTCTCATCAACTCATATGCACCGTCAACATCACATTTGAACAAGAAACTGCCCCCAGCTTCTCTATCAATCTTGTCTTTTTTAAGCATTCCATGTGCATCATAGAAGACCTGTATGATCTGGCTTTTTGCAATGCCATGGTTGGGGCATTTGCGTAGCAAGAAGTTGAGACGCTCCCATGCTTTGACCATGGATTCATTTTGCTTTTGCCTGAATGACCAAATCTCGTTCTGCAGCTGAATCATGCGTGAGATGGGAAAGAATTTACTCATGAACTGGGAGGCACAGTCTTCCCATGTCTTGATTGAGTTGGATGGCAATGAATCCAGCCAATCCATAGCAGCTCCCTTGAGGCAATGGGGGAAGAGCATCAGTTTGAGCGCTTCAGATGTGACCCCACTATATCGGATTAGCCCACAATGGCTCTGAAATCTCCCAATGAAATCATGTGGGTCTTCCTCATATGTACCAGCAAATGTGCACTGTTCCTGAGTGAATTGAATTGTGCTCAGCTTTAGACAGAAGCTTTATGCCTGAATTGGTGGAACCAAAATTGCTGGCTCCCATCCTCTAAGATCCGCCTCAAATGCCTGGATTATTGCTTTCCCAGAAAGTTATATGGCATTAAGGTCGGGTGCGGTCTCGATGTTGCCGCCAGTGCTTTTTCTACGCTGAAGCTACCATAGCTTGCAGCTGCTCCGTTGTGAGGCTAATCAGCCCTTGGCCTTCCGCCATAGCTACCTGAGAAAACAACACTAGCACACCCGTGAGGTAAACAGATAGTAAAAAAAAGAAAAATAAAATAAAAGCTCTAAACTAATTTCTAACTAACTAATCTACGTGCTGTTCCCCGGCAACGGCGCCAAAAACTTAACACGATTTCTTACGTGTATACGCAAGTGCACGGTCAAAGTAATAAAGATGAGTATTAAAACTCAGGTTGTCGAACCCACAGGGACAGTCTCTAGATTATTTAGCTAAACGATTACTTTAGAGTTGAAGTAACCAGTAGGAAAAAGTTGTGATTTAAGAAGTCGTCACCCTCAAACAAGTGACTAAAATTAAATAAACAAAACTAAACTAATATTTTTATTATTTTTTAATTAATACGAATATGGAGAACACTAGATAGTTTTAGGGTCCCTAGGGCATTTAGACAATTCCGGACTATGATTTGAAACACTCTACCTACGTCCAGTTATACCGGGTCACACTCATTACGATCTTCTGTCGATCTCACGCAAATCTACGTTTCAGTCTACTCCGGGTCCTGTCGATCCACCATCGTCTACCGTTACGTTCTAGTCAGCTAGCCAGGTTCACTCACCGGGTCCTGTCGGTCCACCGATTACGCTAATCCTAAATCCGTCTAACTGAAACAACCCACACACGGTCATTCAAGTCTCTATCTCCTGTCGGTCTCAAGAAACTACAAGAATATCAACAAAATTCTTCACGAATCCGGGTTCGTCCACTGTCGTGCAACAAACCTAGATAACTAGCATGTATTGGGTGATCAAACCAAACAAACTAAGTATTAAGAATAAGAACTTGTTGAATAACTAGAACAATACGTATAATTTAAGTTCAAGACATGAATCAATTCACAATTCCGGAAAATCTAAACAAAACCCTAGTTCTCCATGAACTATTTAGCTAGAGAGGTTTAGCTACTCATAGAGTAGGCAAACAAAAAGAGTTTCTCCATATCGAAGATTAAAAGAGGGAAGAAGAAACAAACTAAGAATCGATCTTCGTAGTCTTTTTCGTCTCTGTCGTCTTCGTGTCTTCTTAGCTTGTGTCGTCCTCCTCTTTTTCTATCGTGAATGTCTCTCCAATGATAATAGAACTGTAATACCCCTATATTTAGTAGGGTATTTTTGTGTGTATTATTCTCAAATTGGGGTAATTGTTACTGTTTTCAAATTGGGGGTATGCATTTGTAATTTCTGAAACATAAGTGTAACTTTACTTCGGGGGTTAAAGTGTCATTTCTCAAACTCATTACCCACCTGTACCCATCTCGCTCTCTCTCTCGCTCTCACTGCAACGGAAAAACAAACCCAGTAACGCCTCTCCCCGCTTCTCCCGCAACTCCCTCCACAACGCCGCCACGAAATCACCCACGTTCTCTCCCTCAAGGTACAGGCCTATCAACCTATATCAAGTCACCTCTCTTCTGTATCAATCGTCCCCATCTCAATCTCACCCTCTGTTCTCGCCGAAGCCAAGAAACCCACTCCCCTGTTCGACAAATCACCGCCAACACCACCACCTTCTCTGCAAATTCCGGCGAAGACCACCAGCCTTCGAACTCGCCTCCTCTCCCTCTTCTTCCCCGACGAACCAGCCAGGACCAACAGAACCATCGACGGCTCTGTTTTTGGTGCCGACCCGGTTCCGACCCGAGGGAAGCCCGACGCAAAACCCGGCGACTCTCGCCCCTCTTTCCGTTCGACGCCGCCCTCTTCTCCCTCTCGTCCCGTCGTCCTCTTTGTCCGGCGACCACCGCCAGTAGCAGCAATTTTAGCGGCGACCCTCCAATCGCCGCCGTCGTCTCCATCTTCGGATCTTTCTTCCTTCAATCGATTCCGAGTTCGTAGACGATCACTTCTTTGACAGTCCGTACTACGAGTACTAGTTCCGTGCTTGCTTGTGTGTGTGGAGCTTTCTTCAATCCAAGTAAGTATATGCACAACATCTTTAAATTATCAAAATGTGTTATTTCGTGTGCGTTATCTCAAACTGTAAATTCGATTTCCTCTTTACAATACTTTGAGCCTTCCTAGTGATTTATCATGATCGGTTTTGGAAAGCATGTGGTTACTATTCAAATTGTGATCTTTTACCCTTGTGAAATATTGAACAATAAATGTACGATAATAGAATTGGGAACGGTGTACAGAGGATGCGTGTGAAGGCTACGGCCGGGGACACATGTGCGTTGATTCCCCTAGGGTTTATACCCTCTTATTTATTGTGAAAACTAGGAGTACTACCTATGCTAGTGTGGGTCACAACAGTATAGGGGTGTCGACACTTAAGGTCTCACTAGTTATTTTAGGGAGAATCGGGATGGACTGTGATATCCCGTAGAAGCACCCTACTTTATTATTATTCCATCGTGACCTCTCTGTCCACATCGAACCTGTTGGGGCTCGTGTCATGCCTCAACCAAATAAAAGAATAAAGTTGTGGTTACTACTTATCTTCTTGTTTATACTTTCGTGTTAGCCAAAAACTCCGTCTTTACGTGTTGTGGTATACCTTACTTAGTTTTTACTAATTAAAATTTTTCTGCGGTCGGCTTTGTCTATTGTAAAACCCGCAGGTTGGCATTGAGGCGGGAAAACGCGCACATGTTGAAGCTTAGGAGTTTAGCAACAATAAAGCTTAGTTTTCATTTCGTCACTTAGACATTTCAAACGTTTAGTTTTGTTCATTTCTTTGTTTCCAGACTTTGTTGGAGGGCTTCTCCTTTTGTTTATAAATAATGTACTTGGGATTTGGTTGAATTGTACTAGCTGTGAACCGTGGTCCTTCGGGCTGTTTCAGTTCGTATCAGAGCCGACGGTTCTAAGCTAGTGCGACTCTCCAAATTCCTTTACAGAACGAGAAATTAAATATTGGAAAAGTTTTCAAAATAAATTTAAAATTTACATAAGACAACTAAAACTGGTAATAAAATTAAACAAGCCGGGGTTTGGGTTAGCTTAGCTATTTTCCCTTGTTGTTTTCTATGAATATTTAAGTTTCCCGTTGATTGGAACTTCATGTGTGGCCTACTTGTGTTATTTCATGCCTCAACATGTGGATATTATTGTATGTTACTTGGCATATGTGGAAATTTCTGTGTGGTTATTAGATTGTCTATATTTAAATTTTCGTTGCGATATTGAGTGCATACGTGGATTAGAACCTTTCTGAGACTGTTTCTTCTCATTTCTCAGATGGCTGCCCAACCCGCACCTGCCCCACCAGCACTACAGCCTGAGGATTCCCCGCTGTTCATGACCTACTTAGGACCTCAGGAGGAAATGATCGATTACTTCATTCGTGTGCACGAACGCTGCAACGATTGGAGCTTCTCTGCGTTTGGAGATGACCGCTTTCGCAACCGATTGGTAGTGGGTCACTGTATCCTCAATGGACTTCCCAACGTGCAACCATGACTGGCAATAAAGGACGACTTCGAAGAGTTGGTGCATGAGGGTGAAGATGGGAACTTGGTACCTAACGATGGATTTTGGAAGCTTAACGGCGTTTACATGTTTCGACTCCACGACCTATATGATAGGTTGCAGGAAGCGGCCGATCGACTTGTACAAGAGGAGAATGAAGAACCGGAAGAGGAAGATCATGATGAGGAACCCGAGTCAGATCCGGAAGAACCGGTGGAACAGGAAGCGCAAGAGGAACAGATTCCCGAGGAGGAGGAAGTGCCCGATCAAGTTCTAGAGGAATATGGAGCAGGTAGACAGCCCATCCCTGCTTCTGATGACCTCACCGAGGCACACCGAACAGAACATGTGATGTACCAGCCCGGTCAGGAAACCATTGCACAGTACTGTACCTATGTGACAGATATATGCGTTGCATGGGGCCACTTCGATGACCGGCATAGCCATCCGTTAACCATATGCTACTACATACTCCGAGGATTGCCTGATGTACACCCTTGGAGGAGCCTGAGGCATCAATACCGTGACCTACTCGTTTGAAACGTGTGGGGCGAGGCTGTACCTAACGAATCTAGGTACAAACACCGCGAGCAGGACGTCTACGAGATCGACCCACTTAAGATTCAAGGACGGTTAGAAGAATTAGATCAGAATGGGGACCAGGAGAACATGGATGTGGGCCATGATAACATGGATGTGGGCCAGGATGACATGGATGAAGACCAGGAAGAAGAGCAGGTTCAGGAGGAAGAGCACGATGAGTTTATAGATGATGAAGAGGAAATAGGTGAAGACGAGATCGACCTTCCAGAGACTGGCTCTGAGTGCCTGACTGACGTTGAGGAGCCTTAACACACCCGACCATTCACCCCGTAGTTGCATTTTCTATTCTTCATTGCATTTTTTTTTCCAAGCGAGAACGATTAGGATTAGAATTTTGATTCAGTATGTCTTTTGTTGGATTGATTGGATTTCTTTGTGGATTATGTGGTATTTGAATCAGTAATGCATGGTTATCCTATATTTTTCTCTCATGTGTATGGTTGGATTAGAATTTTATTAAGTAAGGTTATATTTAAGAAGGTACAATGCAATATTATACCAGGAGACGTGCAAGAGAAGTAGGAACGATGAGTCAGGGAACCCAAGGAAACCAACCGGCTCCATTTCCAGAACAATATGACCCAATTCGGTTCCTGAACATGGAACAAGCGACCCTAGCCCTAACCCAACTCCTGCACAACCAACAGGCGGGAGGAGGTGACGTGATGAGTAAGCTTGCAGAACTCCGCCCTGACTTCTTTTATGGGACGGACGACCCGACCACCCTAGAGAATTGGATTCGCGACTTCCACAAGGCACTGATTTCCGTGCGTTGTCCCGAGGACCGACGCATAGAAGTGGCGGTCTATTACTTTAAGAAAGAAGCTGATAACTGGTGGACTTCCGTCTCAGCCGACTTACTCGCCCAGGAAGGGTTTGGATGGGAGCAGCTAAAGGAGGCTATGCGTGAACGGTTTTACCCCGACCATGTGAAGTCGAAGAAGTTTGAAGAGTTTTTGCACCTGAAGCAAGATGGAGCTACCTTAACTGCTTACTATGAGAAATTTATGGAACTCATGAGGTTCGGACGGGAAATTGTACCCACAGAAGTGCGAAGGATCCGCAAATTTGTCGAAGGTCTGGACTTCGAAGTCCGAAGGGCAATGGGACCCACACGATTTAACTCGCTAATGGAGGCTTATGGAGCGTCTCACGATATGCAACGCATGCTAGATAGTAATGCCGAAACCAACAAGAAAAGGAAGACCGAGACACATGCTGCAACCGGATTCCAGAATCACGGTACGGGAAACAACGTCGAAGATAAGAGGGTTCGTCCCAACCCAGCCCCCACAAACCAGTTTGGAAACCCAGGACAAGGTGGACAAGGTCAAGTAAGAGTTTTCAACTGCATGAGGTGCGGCAGAAACCACCCAGGAGTGGATTGCCGAGGAAGGAAGGTTAATTGTCTCAACTGTGGCAGGCTGGGCCATCGCAGGTATGAGTGCCGATCTAGGCCCAACAACAACAACTATGGTGGAGGTTACGGAGACAACAGTGTGAACCGCCAAGGAGGAAATGGTGAGTACAACCGTGGAGGTAACTACTACAACGGTGGTAATCAATATGGCGAGAACCAGCGAAACTATCAACAAGGTGGGGGTTACAAGAGTGGCAACAATGGAGGATACAACCATGGCAGGAACAACAACAACAACAACAGTGGAGGTGGCTACAACAGGGGAAACAATTGGCAAGGTGGGAATGGTCAAAATAACCGACCCCAAGGAGGCAATGCCGCATCAGCAACAGTAGCTGCTCTTACAGCACCAACAACTACAGCACCAACTGCCACAACCAATAGCGCCACGGGAACTATCAATGTCATGAACCCGACTCAAGCGGAACATGCCAATGCAGCAACTGGTACATCCCTAATCATCTCACCCTAGTATTATTTTACCTGATTCAGAAGCATTGTTCCTCTTTATCTCGTTACCTTCTGTTAAGGGCCTAGGATTACTTACTCTTATCTCGCCTACCTGTCTCGATCTCGAATTTCATTGTCTTGTGACACCCTGTGCCCTGGACTAGCTAACCTGGAAGTAAGACTACCATCATGCCTGGTTTAGTGACTACGAAAACCATATCGAGTGCAACTTGAGTGACGGGGACGTCACTCTCTTTTAAGGGGAATGTGATGAAACACCCCATATGTTGTTTGCTTGTCTGGTATGACCTTGGCATTTTCTCGTGCATTAGAAATTGCATCCTTGCATCGTGCATGTAGACATATTGTTCTTTTCGGGAATTTATTGTTTTACGCTTCGAGGACGAAGCGTTGTTTTAAGGGGAAGGTGATGTAATACCCCTATATTTAGTAGGGTATTTTTGTGTGTATTATTCTCAAATTTGGGTAATTGTTATTGTTTTTAAATTGGGGGTATGCATTTGTAATTTCTGAAACATAAGTGTAACTTTACTTCGGGGGTTAAAGTGTCATTTCTCAAACTCATTACCCACCTGTACCCATCTCTCTCTCTCTCTCGCTCTCACTGCAACGGAAAAACAAACCCAGTAACGCCTCTCCCCGCTTCTCCCGCAACTCCCTCCACAACGCCGCCACGAAATCACCCACGTTCTCTCCCTCAAGGTACAGGCCTATCAACCTATATCAAGTCACCTCTCTTCTGTCTCAATCGTCCCCATCTAAATCTCACCCTCTGTTCTCGCCGAAGCCAAGAAACCCACTCCCCTGTTCGACAAATCACCGCCAATACCACCACCTTCTCTGCAAATTCCGGCGAAGACCACCAGCCTTCGAACTCGCCTCCTCTCCCTCTTCTTCCCCGACGAACCAGCCAGGACCAACAGAGCCATCGACGGCTCTGTTTTTGGTGCCGACCCGGTTCCGACCCGAGAGAAGCCCGACGCAAAACCCGGCGACTCTCGCCCCTCTTTCCGTTCGACGCCGCCCTCTTCTCCCTCTCGTCCCGTCGTCCTCTTTGTCCGGCGACCACCGCCAGTAGCAGCAATTGTAGCGGCGACCCTCCAATCGCCGCCGTCGTCTCCATCTTCGGATCTTTCTTCCTTCAATCGATTCCGAGTTCGTAGACGATCAGTTCTTTGACAGTCCGTACTACGAGTACTAGTTCCGTGCTTGCTTTTGTGTGTGGAGCTTTCTTCAATCCAAGTAAGTATATGCACAACATCTTTAAATTATCAAAATGTGTTATTTCGTGTGCGTTATCTCAAACTGTAAATTCGATTTCCTCTTTACAATACTTTGAGCCTTCCTAGTGATTTATCATGATCGGTTTTGGAAAGCATGTGGTTACTATTCAAATTGTGATCTTTTACCCTTGTGAAATATTGAACAATAAATGTACGATAATAGAATTGGGAACGGTGTACAGAGGATGCGTGTGACGGCTACGGCCGGGGACACATGTGCGTTGATTCCCCTAGGGTTTATACCCTCTTATTTATTGTGAAAACTAGGAGTACTACCTATGCTAGTGTGGGTCACAACAGTATAGGGGTGTCGACACTTAAGGTCTCACTAGTTATTTTAGGGAGAATCGGGATGGACTGTGATATCCCGTAGAAGCACCCTACTTTATTATTATTCCATCGTGACCTCTCTGTCGACATCGAACCTGTTGGTGCTCGTGTCATGCCTCAACCAAATAAAAGAATAAAGTTGTGGTTACTACTTATCTTCCTGTTTATACTTTCGTGTTAGCCAAAAACTCCGTCTTTACGTGTTGTGGTATACCTTACTTAGTTTTTACTAATTAAAATTTTTCTGCGGTTGGCTTTGTCTATTGTAAAACCCGCAGGTTGGCATTGAGGCGGGGAAAACGCGCACATGTTGAAGCTTAGGAGTTTAGCAACAATAAAGCTTAGTTTTCATTTCGTCACTTAGACATTTCAAACGTTTAGTTTTGTTCATTTCTTTGTTTCCAGACTTTGTTGGAGGGCTTCTCCTTTTGTTTATAAATAATGTACTTGGGATTTGGTTGAATTATACTAGCTGTGAACCGTGGTCCTTCGGGCTGTTTCAAGAACAGCCCCTCGACTTGTATATCAAACCCGTACATCAATTAAAGTAAAACTTCTCCTTTTTTACACTTTCACCCCTCCAAGAATGTTGGAGAAATCATTATTAGACTTAACCCTAGGCTGCTGAGAATAAGCCCGTGCCTCTTGATTATTTTTTTTTCTTCTCCGTGCGTTGGCTTCAGGAGGTCTTGCGATCAGCCTCACAGATCGTGTAAAGCAGAGAGTTTTCTCTCTTTTCTTTCTTCCTCTGATCGCACGACCTGAGGGATGGTCTTGCGATCTGAACCTTCTCTTCTTTTCCTTGATTTATGCTCTGTTTCTTTCTTGCAGTGGGTTCTTCTTTTGCGCTGCTGCTGGGTCTTAATCTGTGGTGATTCACGACCATGGCTGCTGTGATTCAGCCACTATTTTGCTTCTCTGTTCGCAGCATCATCTGCTCTGTTTTGATTCGGTTATTAGCTGCTGATTCTTCTTCTTTTTCTTCTCTGTTTTGCGCCCTTGATTCTGCGCTCTGCTGAGTTCTTCTTGGCTTCTTCTGCCTTCGGTGATTGGCTTGGTTTCTGGTTTTTTTCTTGGTTGATTTGCCATCTATTTCTTCCCAATTCTTGCTGCATTGATTCTCTGTTCCAAGTGGATTATGGCTGAATTGGTTTGTGGCTTTTGTGCTCTGTTTTGCTGGGTGTGTGGGTCTGTGATGATGGTGGTTGAGTTACAGGTGGTAGTGGTGTAGGTTGTTGGTTATGATTGGTGGTGGCTGTGGATAAGAAGTGGCAGCAATGGTGGTTTGAAGGTGGAGATTCAGGTCTGTGTGTGTTTCAGTCATGGTTTTGTGGGTAATAGCGAAGGTGGGTCAGTGGTTGTGGTGGTGTAATGGTGTAAAGGCAGTGGTGTACTGGGTTGATTTGTTAAGGAGGAGGATGGTGAATTGATGGGTGTTTTAATAAGTTATTGTGTTGGGGTTATTGGTGGCTGCTGCTGCTGTTTGCAGTAGGTGGGTGTGATGATTAGCAGTGGGTGTTAAAATGGTGGTCTGGGTTGTTTGGGTTAATGGTGAGGCTAGGTAGTTATGGTTGTGGCCGTGGTGATGGAAGTCAGGTTGTGTTTTGTATTGCATTGGAGAGGCTTTGGGTCTGGGTTTGTTAGGGTATAGCAGTAGGTGTTGAATTCAGCTAGGGGTGGATGAATTGGTAAGTAGTTAGGTTGATGGGTATTTGTTGTGGTGTAAGTGCAGGTGATGTAATTGCTGTTTTGAAGGTTATTTGGATTTGTGATGTTGGTTTGGAGTTGATTTCAGATGGTGGCTTTGGGTATGTGTGTTGGCAGAGATAATGGACAATGGTGATGGTATGAATGTCAATGAGTTGGGATGAATGCAGAGTTAAAGGTGTAGGAGGTCTGGTAGTTAATTGTTGGTGATGACATGGTATTGTTTGGTTTTCAAACCCAACTGCACTTGCCATAACTACTGAAACTGACACAGATTTGATTCATCCAAGCTTTACTTGCTTTCAAAGTTCGCTTTCAAATTCAATTCAAGCTCATGAGCCTCCTGTACCTGTGATTCACAACACTAACACACCGGGTGTAAAATGTGACGGAAATAGCTCAAATACACTAGAAAACGCCCGGACTAATCAAATAAGCACATTAAGCTCTAACTCATAAAATCCCCGCATTAACCGTGCAAAACTCATAATATTTACCTGGAATGCACGCAAAACGATATAAACTCGTAGAAGAAATATAACTCTATACAGAGTTATCAGTAATATGGGGTCCGGACACAGCCAGGGCCTGTACTGGACAGTTTCAAAGTATAGGGGCATTTTGGTCAAATTAGCTTGCATGACCCGCATTCCATTGCATTGTTGCATACAACCTCATATAGTGGGTAAATTCTAATAGACTGTATACTTGAATTGTTTATATCCAGCCGTTGTGCTAGTACCAAGTAGACGTATTTATTCGTGCTGCTGCATTGACGGTGAGACCCGGATTCATATGAGACGAGCGTTATAGCCGGAGTGCTAGCTTTGCTTTTCGCCGTTCTGGGCGCATTGGTAAGTACATATGTACGACCTTAATTATCAAATTGTGCGTTTGTGTGTGAAGTTTTAAATGAGTATCTTCTTATTTAGAGAATATGAAAAGCATTATTTATACAGGAAGTTTGATTAGTAATATTATTGATCTATCTTGAGAACTCTTTAAAATTACTTGTAAACTATTGATATTCTGGTTCTGGTTATGTGAAAAAGAAGAAATAAAATACTTCTAATAGAGTTAGGACGATGTACAAATTTGTGATTATTTATGGCTTCGGCTTGAGGCGCCAAGCGATCATCCCGTTACTTATGGCTACTGTCATCGAAGCAATGCTTCATATTATTGGATGGAACTTGAATGTTCACAAATCCTCCCCCGATTAGCCAAAATGTACCAAGTTATTGAGGCCAAGGGGTTTGTATAGCTATAGAGTGCTACTTATACTTGTAAGGGTCACTACGGTATAGGGGTGTCGACACTTCAGGCCTTTTAGCAAATGTTGTGAGCGGGGTTGACGAATGGGCTCCCTTAACGCTCAGGTGAAATAGGGTTTGATATACCCTAGAAGGAACCCTTATGATTACTTTGTGATCCCTCTGTCTACATCGATCCGCTGGTGGCTCTGGACATGCCTCAGCTAAACTTAACTGTTAATTAAAGTTGAACGATAGTTGTTTGCTCTATCGATCTTGTTGGTGGCTCCGAATATGCCCAAACAAATTATATGAAATTGAAAAGAAATTTGGCCCTCGTGAATTAACCTTTTCCACCAAAACATGATTTGCTCTCGCAAAATTTTACTGGTTTAAGAATATTCTGAATACTCGTGCTTTATTAACGTTTTAAAGCCTGGATGTTCATGCTACGCAATTACTTATACTTGTTCAGAAGTTCCCACCTCTTTACTTATTAATGTTTCAAATCTCTTGACCTCTATAAGTTCATGCTTTTTGTGCCACTCGTTGCTTTACATGTCGTAGTGTGTATTTACTTAGTTTTTACTGATAATTTTCTTCAAAACTGCGTCGACTGTTGCCATTTTAAAACCGCATGTCATCAATCAAGGTGGGGGATGGGAACGCGTGTCGAGACGAAGACGTCACTTAGTAGATCACAACATTATTTTTTTCCAAATTGTACTCATTTTTGAAATGTTTGTTGTATACATTAAATGATATGTAATCTTATTAGTTAATTTTCTACTTTTGGTCATCGGTTGTCGCTTTAACACTGAACCGAGATCCAGGGTTGTTTCAGCTGGTATCACAGCATCGGTTCTCCTGTTAAAGTGACTTTCGATTTCCATTAGTATAGAATAAGAAAGATAAAACGTTTTCGAAATTTAAAATTGACTAGGATAACTCAATTTGGGAATAAATGAAGTAAACAAACCGTCGGGGAGTCTGGGTACTTAAGTGTTGTGAAACTCGATTTGTACCGTATTTGTTGATTAAATGTTAGCGTCTCATTGAGACGTGATTTGTGAAAATTTACTTGCCTATTTACATGTGCAGTTCTTGTGTGACACACTTATTCATATCGAAATTCTTGCTTGAGTTGTGTAGTGCGTATCTATGACTATGCATGTTATCTTGTCGACATGATAGTAACGACGTTTGACTTAGAAGACCCTAAGACTCTTCTTTTCTTACATACGAGCGACGAATTTTAAGATATTATTTTGTTTTATTTCATTTCGACTTAGTTTAACATGGCTCTTTCCAAAATTAGAAAGTTTTGATAATAAAGTATTAAAGAAAATGGTTTATTAAAATATTTGGTTTGTCGAGATACCAAATGCGAAGTGATATGTACCACTTTGTTCACCAGTCCGCTGGCATGACTCTTAGTACGACGGTACTAAGAGTTGTACCCGCTTTGTAGACTAAGTTTGAACATTTGAAACACATTCGAGTTGTGATGGTGAGGCACGTTGTGTGACGACACATAGTGTTCTTTTTCCCCTCATATGTGTGGAACACTTGAGGTGATTGGTTCATCTAAACCTCTACAAGTAAGCCAGTAGTTTAATGCGGAAGAGGAAAGCAAAATGACATGTTAGTTTTTATCAAAGTATTTCTCCTAAAGTTTCGAGATTTGTTTAAATCATATAATTTTTTTGAATCGCTTCTAAAATTGGGAACTTCTATGTTTGTATGAACTTTCAAAATTTTGTTTTGAAATTTTACTTGCACCGACCGTATATGAAACCCTAATGTGATGCGAGTTTGGGCAGGTAGGTAGTATAGACCCCGCCATGCGGAGAGTGAGAGTGATAAATTTCTTTCAGTTAGGGTGTTGATAGTGGACCAACCTAAGGAAGCCATCTAATGGCGCGGAACATATGAGGAGAGCAGTTTAGGTACTTGTTTGACTAAGTCAAATAGACTGAGGCACCGTGCCGCATTTTATCTGCATTTCATTTATATGGGTAAGTATAGTATGAGATGTTCGGGGACAAAGATTCTTTTAAGGTGGGTAGACTGAAACACCCCTAATTCCCGAGAGAGTTCTTAGTGCAATATCAATACTTTGGGGGCGAATTTGTAAATAGTTTGTCACGCTATAAAGTTGGAACTTCGGAGTGTTTGCAATATTTGGGAGTCGTTGGGATGATTTTGAAGCACTATAAATGTTTGGGATGGTAGTAGAATTCTTCAAAAGTAAGTAGAACCTCTAATTATAATTTCACCCTAAAGTTTGGAAAATTTCAAATTCTACCCCCTAGTGCATGACCACCACATGTCATTCTTCTTGTGCATATGTGCCACATGCCCTTGAGGAGAAGTTCTCTCCTATTTCCTCCCTACTCTCTGAATTGGAAGGAATTTCATCACCAACACCATGAGCTTCCTTTTCTTTCCCTCTAGAACCACCAACCACCACCTTCTCCACCATGAAACCAACACCACCACCAAGTAAGACACATGTTCTTTCTCCAACTCAAAAACTGCTCCAGCCACAACACCTACTCAGCCCTCTGAGCAATACGCACAAATCAATTTCTGATTTCATCGAGTTTTGAGGTAAAATCGAAGGTAATACTCATGAACCCTAGCTTCGGGTTTTGTTTGATTCATCCTCCTATGTTATTTATCAGTCAAATTAATCATCTCTCCCGTGTTTCTGAGGTCTTGGAGAACCCAAGGGTGTGTATTTTTCACCGTGGTTCGTCGGAAACAGGGTCGCCGGAGGCTGGGTTGAAGAACTCGTCGCGAAACCGTCGGAGCTCGTGTTCTCTTAAGTCTTGGCAGCTTTTCTCCTCCCTGCGACTTCCCCGTGACCTCTGGCTGTCATGGAACCCTTATACCATCTCATTTAATGTGGGGTATTTGTTGGAGCACCCGAAACCGGTCAGAAAATTGCCGGATTCCGCCATGGTCGCCGGAAAAGCTCAAAGCTCGGCACGACTTCAATTCTTTCTCGTTTTGATCATTTGAAATCACGAGCATGCTCCTAATTGTGTCCTGACCACGTTTAGATCATCCAAACTAGACTGTAGGAACAAATTTGACAAGTTTGATTCGTGCATTTTGAGTTTTCTTGTTTGAAAACATGCCCTGCTCATGGGCCTGTAACTCTCTCGATACATGATGTATTGACATGATTCTTGTTGCTATGGATCCCCTACATGTAGGTACTCCAACTTTCGTGTTGATTTCTTGGTCCATTTCGATCGCTAAACCCTTTCGTTTTGGCTCCAAAGTGGCTGTAATGTTAATGCTCTTCGCTAGCAAAAACTCTGAATTTTCTTAGTGACGAAGTTTGAATTCAGGTGGTCATTTCAAACGGTTATGAATCCCTCAATTCTTCATGAAATCTTGTTTTTATTACTCCTGTGTGAAGCTGGTACATAATACTTCATTTTATCCTCTCTGGGTTATCTTCAATTTTGTGACGGATTTCTCACAAATCAAACCTAAAGTTGTTGCTTTGAACTCGTGTAACGCTCTTGTATTTTTCTAAGTGTTAAATCGAAATTTTCATCCAACTTTGACTAGCGATATCTCTTTGAATACTTGGAGTTTTTTGGAGTTCAAATATGCTATGAAATCTTTAACTATCATCTTCAAAACCCTATTCCTAGTTTCTCAAAACTCCTTCCCAACGGGTCGAAAATCAGTCGCGAAGTTGACTACTTGAAACGACTCTTCGCTATCTTTGATATTCGGTTTTGACCATTTGAATGACATTTCTAGCCTTAGCGTTCTTCACAAAACTTGTTCGTATTCATATTCTGAGTCTAAATATCAATTTTGATCAAGTTTGACTATTCAAAAACCCTAGTTTGATTGATATAGATAGGAGGGGTAAACTAGTACTTTCACTTAAGCTTTGAATTGAGATTCGTTTACTAACTTGGAGTTCGTCAGCATGTATTGTATGCGTATTTGGAGTACTCGTATGTAATTCTCGGTTAATGTTGACCACGTCAATAGTTGGGGTCTTTTTGCAATTTTACTAAACTTCAGGGGCCTAACTGTAAATTAAAAACTTGTCGATTCCGATGCCAAGTTCATATGGGAGAGTTATGGGTCATTCTTGAATGTTTTTGGGCTACTAGAGTGTAATATGGGGTCCAGGCACAGTTAGGGACTGTATTGGACAGTTTCAAAGTAGCAGGGGCATTTTGGTCAATTTAGCTTGAATGACCCGCATTCCATTGCATTCTTGCATACAGCCTCGTATAGAGGGTGAATGCTAATAGACTGCATACTTGACTTGTTTATATCCAGCCGTTGTGCTCGTACCGAGTAGACGTATTTATCCGTGTTGCTGCATTGACTGTGAGACCCGGATTCATATGAGACGAGCGTTATAGCCGGAGTGCTAGCTTTGCTTTTCGCCGTTCTGGGCGCATTGGTAAGTACATATGAACGGTCTTCATTATCAAATTTTGCGTATGTGTGTGACATTTTAAATGAGTATCTTCTTATTTAGATAATATGAAAGGTATGATTTATACTAGAAGTTTGATTAGTAATATTATTGATCTATATTGACAACTCTTGAAAAGTACTTGTGAACTGTTGATATTCTTATTCTGGTTACGTGAAAAAAAAGAAATAAAATACTTCTAATAGAGTTAGGACGATGTACAGAGTTGTGTTTATTTATGCACCCGGCCGGAGGCGCCTAGCGATCCTCCCGTTACTTATGGCTACTGCCATCGAAGCAATTCTTCATATTATTGGATAGAACTTTAATGTTCACAAATCCGCCCCCAATGAGCCAACTTGTACCACTTTATTGAGTCCAAGGGGTTTTTAGAGCTATAGAGTGCTACTTATACGTGTAAGGGTCACTACGGTATAGGGGTATCGACACTTAAGGCCTTTTAGCTAATGTTGTGAGCGGGGTTGACGAATGGGATCCCTTGACGCTCGGGTGAAATAGGTTTCGATAGACCCTAGAAGGAACCCTTGTGGTTACTTTGTGATCCCTCTGTCTACATCGATCCGCTGGTGCCTATGGACATGCCTCAGCTAAACTTAAGTGTTAATTAAAGTTGAACGAAATTTGTTTGCTCTATCGATCTTGTTGGTGGCTCCGGATATGCCCCAAAAAAATTATATGAAACTGAAAAGAAATTTGGCACTCGTGAATAAAACCGTTTCCACTGAAACATGATTTTCTCTCGCGAAATTTTACTGGTTTAAGAATATTCTGAATTCTCGTGCTTTATTAATGTTTTAAAGACTGGATGTTCTTGCTACGCAATTACTTATACTTGTTCAGAAGTTCCCACCTCTTTACTTATTAATGTTTCAAATCTCTTGACCTCTTTCAACTCATGCTTTCAGGCCACTCGTTGCTTTAGATGTCGTAGTGTGTATTTACTCAGTTTTTACTGATCATTTCCTTCAAAATCGGCTGTTGCCATTTTAAAACCGCATGTCTAGGGATGGCAATGGATCGGATTCGGATCGGATCTACCTATATCCATATCCGGATCCAATCAAAATAAGTGGATCCATATTCGATCCAAATCCGCCTGGATCCTAAACGGATTCGGATCGGATTCGGACCGGATTTAATTTTCAATATCCGTATTCGATCCGACAATCCAAATCTCAAGAAACGGATATGATTCGGGTTCAGATTCGGATCCTGAGCATTTTTTTACTGCTTCTCATAAAAATACACAACAAATTCATAAAAATACGTAAAATATAGTCACCACACCAAAAAATATATGCCTAAAAAAATAAAAATATTTTACCAATATGACAAACGTAAATCTATCAAGAAATATAAACAAGTCATTCAAAGGTTTAAGACACCAATAATGTCTTAAATTGTCTAAAAATTCAATTAAAACAACACTAAAATTGTCCATAACCATAGTAGAATATTTTCTTCAGCCTGAAAACATAATGTGTAGTGATTTCTGTAATGTGTTTATATATATTTTGGTAAAAATATATTTTTTTTATAACTCTAAGGGTATTTTCGTAAAACTATGTGTGTTCGGATCCTTTCGGGTCGGATATCCATCGGATATCCTAATATATTCGGATCGAATCTGGATACGGATCGGATTTTGATTTTTAATATCCATATCCGATCCATTTTAATATGGATCGGATTCGGACTTGATCCATTCGGATCGAATCTCTCGGATTTCGGATCGGATCGAACCGCATTGCCATCCCTACGCATGTCATCAATCTAGGTGGGGGATGTGAACGCGTGTCGAGACGAAGACGTCACTTAGTAGATCACAACATTTTTCCAAATTGTACTCAATTTTGAAATATTTGTTGTATACATTAAATGAGATGTAATCTTATGGTTAATTTTCTACTTTTGGTTATTGATTCTCGCTTTAACCCTGAACCGAGATCCCGAGTTGTTTCACTTCGGGTGTGGTTGCAGCTTTAGGTTTGATTAAACTCTCTTCTCTTTACGTTCATCAACAGATAGCTCAAATTATAACTTCTAGCTCCCCTTTCCAGTTTGCGCAACTCCAATCCTTTGGAGAGAATTTGCATCCACCAAGCCAAAACCACTTGTAATCTTTTCTTCGTCCTTCACAGTTACCTTAAAATCCTCAAAGAAAAGAGGCTACAGGTTTGCATAAGGTAGGGAATAGTTTCTGGTTCTAGTACCACAATACACCATATGTTCCATCACTACACTAGGCTAATCAATGTCAAAGCCTTGACATATCAGACACATCAGAATCAAGACCCTATCAGTCACCAATTACTTTAAATGCTCTCTAGGTACTACACATCTCATAATAATAGAAAACAAGATTTTAGCTTCACAATTCAACACAGAATGTGTTAATTGCTTTGATCCAGACTCAAAACCCTCTTGAAAGAACTCAGTTTTGGCTTTTTGTAGAAACTCCTTCCTGCCGGGATGTTCATGAACCTTATACTTCCTTGGAATCCCCAAAACTTTGGAAAAAACCTTATGATCAAGTCTCATGTCCACACCAGCTACCCTAGAGGTTAAAATATAATATCATCCTCCTCTTGTTCAAGATTCAGGTAAAACAGTCTATTTAACCTATGATAAGCCACAATACTAGGGTTTAGAATCTTCCAGATAGATGAATCTCTATGTTTTCTCATGCAGTCTATATCCAATTTATCTAACAATTCCTCAAAAATCATATTGCAATATGCTAGCTTAGAAGATGCATAACCATCCATCCAAATACCCCTAACTTCAGAATTTATGAACCAAGATTCAGGCAATAAATTCTTACCATGGCTAGAAACCCCTTTGCTCTTTGGCTTCACTGCATTGTGCTTAACTCTTGGCTTCTTCTCTGAAGTCTGATCACCCTTCTTTCCTTCTTCTGGCTTCTTCTTCATTGGTGTCTGATCATCCTTCTTTTCTTCTGGCTTCTTCTTCTTATCACCTCTTTCCTCTTCGTTGTTGCATGATCACCCTGATCCTTCTTGCTTTCTCACTGTTCCTACTCAGAATCAGACCCTGTTTTCTACACATTCTTCTCCTTTCTGATATTCTTTGATGGAGGAAAAGACTCTTGTATGCTGGTATTTTTCTCTGAATCTGAGTCAGAGATGGTGAATCTACCTTTCTATTTGATCTTCTCTTCTTCCTCATTGAATCACCTTGACTCTGCTGCTGAATCCTTTGTGATTTGCTCTCCATTAGGGTTTAGGGTTTTAGAAGAGATAGAGATATTGAAGAGAGAGAGAGAGAGATAGAGAGACGAGGATAGATATTGAAAAATATAAAGAAGAATGCCTGGAGTTTAGCTTATAAGGAGGAAAGAGTTTGAAATTGATGTAAAAAAGGACTCTTTTGAATTTTTTTTGTAAAATCATATCTAAAGATATTTTGAGAAAATCTCTGAACAATTAAAGTATTTTTCAATTATATATTAAGATAATAAAAAATATTATATGATCCAATTATTGAACAAAATAAGCAGAATTATTTTCCAAAGATTTGAAGTAGAGGTCAAAAGCTTTAAGGAACTGCATGACAGACAGAAACTTTCAACGCTTTGAAGAATACTTCCAAGGCTAGGAAAGTATTGTTTCAAGGATTTAAGAATTTCACACACATAACATTTATTATCTAATACTCCCCCTAAAACAATGCATCATTGTTTAACATGCCAAGTTCAAGCATTAGAGCTGCAAACCTCTCATTTGGCAATGGTTTAGTGAAAATATCAGCAATCTGCATAGCAGTAGATACAAAAGATAAAGACACATCACCTTTTTCAACATGATCCCTTATGAAATTGTGTCTTACATCAATGTGTTTGGTTTTGGAGTGTTGCACAAGATTCTTTGTGATTGAAATCGCACTTGTGTTGTCACATTTGATAGGCACTTCTATGAATTCATAGCCAATGTCTCTCATGTGTTGAGCAATCCACAGAACTTTTGAACAACAAGCTCCACCTGCTATGTATTCAGCTTTTGTAGTTGACAAGGCTACTGAGTTTTGCTTTTTTGAATGCGAGCTGATCAGTGATGAGCCAAGAAATTGACAACATCCTGATGTGTTTTTCCAGTCAACTTTGTATCCTGCAAAGTCTGCATCTGAATAACCACTCAAAGAGAAATTATACATTCTTGGATACCAAAGCCCCAAGTCTTTGGTACTATTCAGATATCTAAATATCCTTTTGACATCAACTAAGTAACGTTCCTTAGGATCTTCTTGAAATCTTGCACAAATACAGACACTAAACATGATATATGGTCTACTAGCAGTCAAATGCAATAGTGAACCAATCATGCATCTGTATTCCTTTTGATTCACACTCTTACCATTTGTATCCTTATCTAAGGATAATGGAGAACTCGTGGGAGTTTTAGCTACATTGGACTGAGACATGTTATATTATTCAGCAAGTCCTTGGTATATTTTCCTTGATGCACAAAAAATCCTTTCTTCAGTTGAAGTACATGAAGTCCAAGAAAGAAATTTAATTCTCCCATCAAGCTCATCTTAAATTCCTTGCACATTAGGCTTGAAAACGCTTTTGATATAGCATCATTAGTAGAACCGAACAATATATCATCAACTAAATCTCCACTACTAAAATGTCATTTTCATGAGTCTTAACGAAAAGAGTTTTGTCTACCAGGCCTATCTTAAAATTATGTTCAAGTAAATACTTTGAAAGTCTGTCATACTAAGCCCATTAGTGCTTGTTTGAGACCATAGAGAGCTTTGTCCAATTTGTAAACATGATCAGGGAAATTATCCTCTTCAGAACCAGGAGGTTGAGCAACATATACTTCTTCTTGTAAATAGTCATTTAAGAAAGAACATTTGACATCCTTTTGATAAAGCTTTATGTGTTTGTGAGATGCAAATGCAAGAAGTATTATGATAGCTTCTAAACTGGCAACATGAGCAAATGTCTCCTCATAATCAATACCTTATTCTTGATTATACCCTGTGCCACAAGTCTGGATTTGTTTCTGACAATCTTACCATTCTCATAAACCTTGTTTCTGAACACCCACATGGTTCCAATGACCGAGTCTTTGGCCTAGTAACCAAGTTCCATACCTTATTCCTTTCAAGTTCATTCAGCTCATTCTGCATTGCAATGATCCAATCTGCTTCTTGTAATGCCTCCTTTGCATTCTTAGATTTGATACAAGGCATTGAAGGCACACAAGTTTTTCAACTGTCCTCTGGTCTGTGTACAGTGGTAGGACTGAGATGATATTGTCTACTGGATGAGCAGACAGATATTTGAATTTCTTTCTTGGTGTCCAGGGTTCTGGTTCTCTAGTAATCTTTTCAGGCCTTTGAGAACTTGATGCAGTGGCTGAACATTTTATGATCTGTGAAGTCCAGTCTCAAAGCTTTGAGGATTTTGTTCAGAAGATTGTTCAAAGCTTTGAGATTCTCTTGGTTGTTCTTTTAGATTATTTTTGCTGCTATTCTCTTTCTCAATATCATCATCTGCTTCTTACTTATTTAGATTGAGATATGCAAAACTATCACTCAAGGAACCATCATAGCTTTCATCAAAAATCACATAAATTCTCTCCTCTACAACTTTAGTTCTTTTGTTGAAAACTCTATATGCTTTTCTAGATTGATAATAACCAAGAAATATACCTTCATCACTTCTAGCATCAAATTTATCAAGATTATCCTTACCATTATTATGCACATAACAAGTACAACCAAAAGGTTTGAAATAAGAAAAACTTGGCTTTCAGCCTTTGAAGTTCATATGGAGTTTTCTTCAAGATAGGCCTAATCAAGCATCTATTTAGCACATAGTTGGCACTGTTGATAGCTTCTGCCCAAAAATATTTTGGCAAATTATTTTCAAGAAGCATGGTTCTAGACATATCTTCATGTGTAATATTTTTCATTTCAACTACTCCTTTCTGCTGAGGAGTTCTAAGTGCAGAAAAGTTGTGTGAGATGCCATGCTGTGCAAAAAATAAATCAAAGTCAAGTTGATCAAATTCTCTACCATGATCACTACTAACAGGTGGAACATAAATTTTTTTTTTAAGTTTGAAGCTTTTTACAAAGCTTTGGGAATTCAAACAGTGCTTTAGATTTTTTTCTTATAAACCTAATCCAAGTAAATCTAGAGTAATCATCTACCACAACAAGCATATACATCTTACCTTTGGGTGTTTTAACTCTCATAGGACCACGTAAGTCCATATGCATCATTTCTAAAGGTCTAGTAGTACTTACAAAGTTCATTGGCTTGAATGAACTCCTTGCCTATTTACCTTGAGTACATGCCTTGCATATCTCATCATCTTTAAAATTCATAGCTGGTAATCCTCTTACCAAGTCCTTTGAGATAAGCTTGTTTATTGTGTGCATGCTTATATTCCCAAGTTTTCTGTGCCAAAGCTTAGAGTCCTCCTTCAAAGCTTTGAGACACTTCAGACTTTCTCCTGAACCTTCGTTAGTACTCATAGCATAAACATTATATGACCTTGGAGAAGTGAGTATGCAATTGCCAGATTTCTCATATTACACCACACATTTCTCCTTTTCAAAAACAACTTTATTTCCCTTATCACATAATTGAGAGATACTAAGCAGATTATATTTCAATCCATCTACCAAATAAAAATCAGAAATAGAATTTGCAGATTCATTACCAATACTACCTATGCCAATAATGTTGCATTTTGCCTTTTCACCAAGTGTGATTGTTCCTCCAGTATGCTCTTTAAGTTCTGTGAATACAGACTTCTTTCCGCTCATATGCCTGGAGCAACCATTGTATAAAATCTACTTATGATCCTTACCCTTGGTGACAGCCTGCAAAATTCAATCAATGCCTTAACAGACTATTAGACCAGGTGTAGAATTTGGACTCATATTCAGAATCAATCATATTAGGTGGTCTGATTCCTTTAGGAACCCAAATATGCTTCACTTGTCCCTTAATATGATATGGATAGGTATTCCTCATTATGTGAGGTTCTGTCCTTCTAAAGGGGCAAGTTAGCTTCACATGACCAAATTTTACACAGTAATGACATTTTGGAGAATGTATGTTTCCTGATTTACAAAGGTAGTTTATCCTTTGGATTGTAACCAATTCCACTTTTGTGTACAGAATGCAGACTTCCTCCAAGCATGAGATTAAGGTTACGTTTTGAGCCTGTAGATCTTGATATCAATTTTCTTGATTCTTGAAGTTTCTCAGTCAAGGAAGTGTTCTGTTGATCTAAATCATCTGAATGATGTAAATCAACAAACTTGTCATTTAAAAGAGTATTTTGATTCACAACTTTCCTGACATGTGTCTTCAAAGCTTTGAACCTGCCGTCCAAGGCTTTGAATTCATTGTCAATTTTTGACTAAGATACTTCAAGAGTCTTATTGAGAAAAACCAAATATAAATTTTCTTTTACGTGCTCATGAACTTTTACCTTCAAAGATTCAATCTCATTTCTATAACTTTCCTCATTTAAAAACATGCTTCTGAGGATTTCAGGTAGAACATCAGATGGACTAGCAAGTAATTTGTTTTACCATTTCCTCAATGTGTCTGTCTGAGGTGTTTCCTTCTTCATGCTCAGCCATTAGAAAAATATTAGCTTGTTCTTCATCTGAATCTGAATCACTTGATGACTCAGAATCACTCCATGAGGCAACCATAGCTTTCATCCTTCTGTTGTCAGTTTCCGTCTTATGGAAATGCATGTCCTTCTTCTTTTGTGTACAATCCCTTACCAGATGATTTGCATCTCCACATTCAAATTAATTCATTACTTTAGATTTATGTGAATGTGAAGACTTACCTCTGAGATCCTTGCTTCTTGAGGATTTGAACTTGTCTTTGTTGTAGTCATTGTTCCCAAAGTTTTTATTCATTTTCTGAATTCTGGTCAAATCTATGGAGATCAAGGCTAAAGCTTCTTCCTCATCATCATCTTCATGTTCAAGGCTTTGAAATTTCTCACAGTCTTTTTCCTTAAGTGCCAGGTTCTTGATATTATCACTCACATCACCATCCACTTCATTCATAGAGATCTCATGAGTGAGCAGCTTGCCTTGCAAATCATCTAGCTCCGGAAGGCTCAAATCCTGAGCTTCCTCAATTGCATTGGTCTTTACTCTCCACTTGGCTTTTGGAAGGCTTCTTAGAATCTTTATAATATTTTCTTCATTTGAGAATGCTTTTCCCAAGGACTCTAGGTTATTCAAAATGTCTGTGAACCTCTTGAACATGTCCTTGATGGATTCATTAGAATTCATCTTGAATAGCTCTACTGCCTCAGAAGAATGTTAATTTTGGTCTGCTTGATATGGCTAGTTCCTTCATATGTCACAACAAGTTTGTCCCAACTCTCCTTGGCAATTTTGCAGTCTGATATTCTGTTGAACTCATCTGCACTAAGAGCACAATATAATAAGTTCATAGCTGTATAGTTCTTTTATACCTTCTCCAATTCAGTAATTGAAAGATCCTCTTTAGTCTTGACAGTTCTGATTCCAACTACAGTAGAATAGAATATTAAGGGGTCATTCATAGTGATTGACCATCGTTCCATGTGTTGATCTATGATGAACATCTTCATAAAAGCTTTCCAGTGAAAAAGGTTGTCACCACAGTGGAGACCTGTTGGCTGCCCTTTTTTGTGAGAATACACCATCACCTACATTACTCATTAACAAGATGGTTTGATCTTTATAGTGAACAAGGCTCTAATACCAATTGAAAGTGTGTAATTCATGTATAAAACAGGATCATGATACTCTTGAAGGGGGGATTAATAGAGTATGCAAACATTTGCTAAAATTGAACTTTTGAAACTTTAACACAGATATCTGATAGATTCTCAAAGCTTTGGACAAGTTTAAAGAAGTTCGACACTGTTTGAAACTATCTGGAGCTTCAAAGCTTTGAAGCCAGAAATCCTCCGAAGCTTTGGAGCTACTCTGTGTTGATCAGTTTTGTGAGCACAATAAATTGCAACAAAGTAAAGCAAAGAACACAGTGATTTTTTACGAAGTTCAGCCAACAATGGGCCTACTCTCAGCCTGAGGGATACTATCTTTATAGGACTTAAACACCTTCTTATGAATCACAGATTTAGCCCTAGATCTCAAGCCTAAGTGAAATCCCTTACACCTATACAACTTGTGGTTCAAAACCTGTCTAGTTCCAACTACAATCTAATTAAATAATAAGAACCTCTTATTGTTCACTTGAACAACTTACTTCGAACAGTGATGGGTTATAGAAATTCTAATGAATTACACATATAAAGAAGAAGAAAGAACAACACAGAAAATAGATTAAGTAGTGAAGCTTGGAAGTGTATTCAGAAATCTGGAATGATTGAGATGATTGATCTTCTTCAATGTTGAGCTCTCAATCTGTTTGAATGGTTGAAGAGTTGATGATTGATTTCCCACGTATGATCTCTCTTCTCTTTCACTGTTTTTCACTTCTCTATCCATCTTGAAATTCAAAATCTTTATATACGAACTGGCAGTTGAGAGATTTTAGGAACAAACTTCCGGCAAAATCTCAACTACCTAAAGCTTCTTTCAACAGCTATATTCAAACAGCTTTTTTATTTGGTCATGTAGG
Organism: Linanthus parryae; assembly: GCA_023055425.1. NCBI lineage: Eukaryota > Viridiplantae > Streptophyta > Magnoliopsida > Ericales > Polemoniaceae > Linanthus > Linanthus parryae. The sequence goes on from JALGPY010000007.1 coordinate 44,460,795, forward strand.
TTTGACCAAAGTATAACCCTGCAAAACTTGAATACAAGTTAAGACACAATCCAGATTAAATAGCAGATTATAATGTCCTGTTTGGCAGGCCATTTTAAACCAGTGTGCAGAGCTATTTTATGAGTGTAATCATTAAATAAATATATCAAAATAAAAATCAACATTAAGAATAAAACTTATAATAATTCAGTAATCAACCACACGGCTTGATATGACATCCTGCAACAAGAATCTGTTAGCCAATATGACACAGATAGAAGTCAAAGGCAACCTCCAAAGCTTTGTAGCTTTGGCCACCTTCAAAGCTTTGACAAACATTCAATAATTCTTAAGACATACCAATCTGCATACTTTTCTGTCAATTTAAGCACAATATAAGTTCAAGAATATTTGTTAGAGACAATATAATTCTAAAATAATCTTTCAATCCAGGCCAATATAAGTCATTAACCACAACAACTGATGTAGGGTTTTGATCATGGATACGCAGCGGAAAATATAATTTATCCATTCAATACCCTCCAAGGATCACAATGAGAGAAGCATAACGATGGTAAAGGAAGAACCATGTTACACACCTTAGGGTTTCTCCTGTGATGACTTGTAACGTGAATTGTGTCACGTCTCTACGGTTGATCCACGCCTAGAGTTGAGATCTAGATCTTCCTTCTCCTTTTTGCTAGCTTGGACCGGAGGAAGAGGAAGAAGAAATCACACAACGCGAGGCAACAAGGAGGAATCGGCCTCCTTGGTTGGCCGACGGGGACCGGGCGGCGGCAAGGGGGTCGGGTTCGGCCCTCTTGTTGCTTGCTCTCTCTCCTTTGTTCTCTCCAACTAAATTTATGAATAATGAGTTCATAAGTGTGGGAAGGAAGGAAGGAGCATCCTTTATATAGTCCAACAAATCATTCTTAACTACCTAAAGGTCCTATTCGAGTCCTACTAGAATTCGGTTTAGTCCCTTCCTTGCAAATTAGTCCTACTAAGTTTGCAAGGTGTTGCAAAGTGATCCTTCTAATTAATTAATCATATTAATTAATTCCAAAATCTAGTTCAACTCTATCTAGCGTGTGACCCCGTAGGTTCTATCTAGTTGGTAGCAACAATTTGCCAATATGGAGTGTTCTCTAGCAACACATCCATTCTAGCCAACTAATAGAATATTCATCCGACAAACCTTGTGCAAGTAATTGTAACTCCCTTTGTCTCTATATCCGTATTGGACACGAGACATACAAGTCACACTCGTATATCCAATCCATAGTTTCTCGATCCTAGAAATAGCCTTATTCGTGCAAATAACATCAATATCCTAAACTGATTTATTTGAGTCTGGCCAGACATTCTATAAGCACTATCCCTCGAGTGGCCTCGGATATTTGCTCCCGTTATGTGGGAGGGACAAATTCTATCTACGTCTACTAAGATTTCTAAGCTTGCTTCTTATTGTATCCGGTACACGCCTTTATAGCTACCCAGTTACGGTGTAGCGTTTGACGCTACCAAAATCACAATAATCCACAACTAGACAATCTAGTGACTTCAAGTCTAAGGATGACAACACCGTTGTCACCATGAGAAGCGCTTGTGACTTTACATAACATGTATGTAGCCCTCTCGAAGATGGGTCAATCCAGTGCGCCATTATCCTTAATGCACACCCATGTGTTGGATCATGATATCTCCATATTAATCCAACCACATACTAGTCTATAGATGATTGTCCTATTAATCATTATATTGGACTAGGTATATTTAAGATAAACAACACAATTGTAAATATAAGGACCTCATTATATTAAATATCAAATAAATAATATAATGAATGTTCTAGCCAAAATAAATTCACACTAAACTAGACTGCATCTAGGGCATCAATTCCAACAATCTCCCACTTGCACTAGAGCTAATCTAATGCATCTCGTATGCCAATGCTTCTAGTGTTCCCTTCATGCTTCCACTGAACAAGCGGCTTTGTAAGTGGATCTGACATATTCTCATCTGTAGGAATCTTGCATATCCGAACGTCTCCTCTATCGATAATATCTCGAATAAGATGAAACTTCCTGAGAACGTGCTTGGATTTCTGGTGCGACCTGGGCTCCTTTGATTGTGAGATCGCCCCAGTGTTGTCTCAGTATAACTCTACTGGATCCGCAATGCTAGGAACCACACCAAGTTCAGAAACAAATTTTCTGATCCAAACAGCTTCTTTTGCTGCGCCATTTGCAGCAATGTACTCAGCCTGTGTTGTAGAATCAGCCACCATCTCTTTCTTGGAACTCTTCCAGCTCACCGCTTCTCCATTCAGGAAAAACACATATCCTGATTGTGATCTAAAGTCATCTCCGTCGGTTTGGAAGCTTGAATCCGTGTAACCCCTTACACGTAACTCTTCCTCAACGCCAAATATCAAGAAAGCATCCTTAGTTCTTATCAAGTACTTTAGGATGTTCTTGACTGCAATCCAGTGAACTGCTTCAACACCTTGTCAATATATGTACTTTAACTTAGGCCTAGCAGTCTTTTAGATCTATCTCTATAGATCTTTATACCAAGTATATAGGCTGCTTCCCCTAAGTCTTTCATTGAGAAACACTTTCCTAGCCAATATTTAACAGATTGCAGCATGGGAACGTCGTTTTTAATGAGTAGTATGTCATCCACATACAAGACCAGAAAAGCTACAGAGATCCCACTAACCTTCTTGTAGACACAGGACTCATCTTCGTTTCTAATGAAGCCAAACTCTTTGACTACTTCATCAAAACGTCGATTCCAACTCCTAGAAGCTTGCTTCAATCCATAAATGGGTCGTTGCAGCTTACAGACTATGTTGGCTTGCTTTGGATCTTCAAAACCCTCCGGCAGTATCATATACACGTCCTCGAAGAGATTCCCATAAAAGAATGCTGTTTTGACATCCATCTGCTAAATCTCATAGTCGTAGTATGCTGCAACTGCAAGTAGGATTCGGATGGATTTGGTCATAGCGACCGGTAAAAGGTTTCATCATAGTCAATACCATGAGTCTGTCTGAATCCTTTAGCCACCAATCGGCCCTTATAGGTAATCACATTACCATCCATTTCGATCTTCTTCTTGAAGACCCACTTGCACCCTATAGGTCGCGCCCCTTCGGGTAGTTCCACAAAAGTCCATACTTTGTTGGTATACATGGATTCCATCTCGGATCTCACGGCTTCTAGACACTTCTGAGATTCTGGCCCTTTCATGGCCTCTTCATAGTTAGTAGGCTCATCATCTATGAGCATCGTGTCACCGGAATCAGTCACGAGAAGTCCATACCTCTCGGGTTCCTAACGCACTCTACTAGATCTACGAAGCTCTTGTTTTACCTAAACAGGTTGTTCCACAACTCCTTGTGGATCCTGTTCATGTTCCATAGTTGGTTCAATGATGTGTGGTTCTTGAATTTCTTCAAGTTCTACAGTCCTCCCACTTGCTTCTTTAGAGACAAACTCTCTTTCTAGAAACACGCCAGACCGAGCAACAAACTCTTTGTTCTCAGTTGGATTGTAGAAGTAGTAACCCATAGTTTCCTTAGCGTACGCCACAAATTTACACTTATTCGACTTTGGCTCTAGCTTGTCTGATTGTAAACGCTTTACATAGACATCACAGCCCCAAATCATCATGAACGACAGTGTGGGACGCCTCCCACTCCACATCTCATGTGGTGTCTTCATGACTGATTTAGATGGAACACGGTTAATGGTGAAATCTGCACTTAATAGAGTAGAGCCCCAAAATGATAATGGAAGATCGGTTTGACACATCATAGATCGAACCATACCCAATAGAGTTCGATTCCTCCTCTCGGACACGCCATTCCATTGTGGCGTTCCGGGTGGAGTGAGTTGGGACACGATCCCACACTCTCTAAGTTAGTCGTCAAACTCTTGACTCATGTATTCTCCTCCACGATCCGATCGTAGAGCCTTGATACTTTTGCCAAGTTGCTTCTCTACTTCACTCTTGAATTCTTTGAACCTTTAAAAGGATTCGGATTTGGCCCTCATGAGGTACACAAATCCATATCTACTGAAATCATCAGTAAATGTAATAAAGTAGACGTAACCATCCCTGGCAGGCGTGGCAAATGGCCCACACACATCAGTATGTATGAGCGCCAGTTGCTCACTAGTCCTCTCACCTTTCTTATTGAAAGGGGACTTTGTCATTTTTTCCAATAAACAAGCCTCACATGTATCATATGATTCAAAATCAAATGAGTCTAGAAATCCATCTTTATGCAGTCTAGATACACGTTTCTCGTTTATGTGGCCTAAACGACAGTGCCATAAGTAAGCAGGATTTAAATCATTTATTTTAATCCTCTTGGTATTAATGTTTTAGACAGGATTGCTTAGATCAAGGACATATAGTCAATTAAATAATTGCGCACTACAATAGTGAATATTATTATAATAAAAGGAACAACAATTGTTCTTTATTGAAATTATAAAACCTTCCTTGTCCAAACAAGAAATAGAAATAATGTTTCTGCTCATAGCAGGCACAAAATAGCAATTATTTAATTCTAAAACTAATCATGAAGGCAGAGACAACTCGCACACGCCCACGGCCAATGCAGCAACTTTTGCTTCTTTCCCAACGCGCAGGTCTATCTCCCCTTTAGCCAATCTTCTACTTCTCTTTAGATCATGCACATTTTGACAAATGTGAGATCCACATCCAGTATCTAATACCCATGATGTAGAGATAGTTAAATTGACATCTACAACAAAAATACCTGGTGGTGGTGGAATCACTATTCCAGGCCTCTTGTCCTCCAGATATTTTGGGCAGTTCCTCTTCCAGTGTCCAGGCTGACTGCAGTAGTGACACTCACATTTAGTCACACCTTTGTCAATGCCACCAACATGCTTAAGGACAGGTTTCTTGGACGTGGCAACTGACTTGCCCTTGCCCTTGGAGGATGAGGCAAACCTTTTTCCCTTTCCTTTCTGCACCATCATAATGGCCTTGCCCTTACCCTTGTTGATGCTTTGTTCAGCTGTCCTCAACATATTGAGTAAATATGGCAGTGGTTTCACGATCTCGTTCATGTTAAAGTTCATGATGAACTGTCCATAAATCTCAGGCAACGATTGCAGCACGAGATCGGTGGCCAACTCTTGGCCGACCGGAAACCCTAGTCGCGCGAGATTCTCCAATTATCCGATCATACGGAGTACATGAGTTCCCACAGGTTTCCTTCAGCCAGATGACACTTGAACAATGCCTTAGAGACCTCATACCTCTCAACCCTTGCCTGCTCTTGGAAGAGCTGCTTCAAATGCTCGATCATATCAACAACATTCATGTTCTCGTGTTGCTTCTGAAGCTCAGAGGTCATGGTGCATAGCATAAGGCAGGCCGCATCATTAGCGTCATCAACACGCTTTTGATACGCCTTCAGGGTTGCAGGGGTATTGTTTTCTGGACCTCCTGGAACTTGCTCCTCTATTGCGTACAGTTTCTTCTCTTGCTTGAGAACGATTCTCAAGTTTCATTACCAATCAAGGAAGTTGGTTCCAGAGAGCTTGTCCTTCTCAAGGACAGATCGTAGGGAATGTTGTGAACTCGATAATTTGTTTGCCATTTGGAATTCTACAAAAGAAAAATACGCAAGTTTTAGTATTTGTGAATTTTTGACTATATTCAATAATGGCTAATTTATCAAATATAGATCCCACTATTTTTCTACGAATTAATAACCCTCAAGATATTAATGCAGAAAATATCTTTATATTTTCTAGTGGGTCAAGATCCATGTTTCATCTCCTTTTGAGCTTGCTTTGGCAAGTCACCCAAAATTTGACTACTTTAGGTAGGAACAATTCCAATTGCATCCTATGCAACTCTTGGTTCAATTGGGCAAATAACTCCTTATTTATCCATCCATATGGATAATCCCAATTGATTGTCTCTAGGTTTTAATCATATTAATAGCCTAGTTGAACCTCCTATTTAAACAATTGCACATTAGTTATTTGTGTCATCGCATTTCATCATTATGAACCAAGTCGTCTTCTTTGGCATGCATGAACTTGATAAATCATGATGATAATGAGTGTTTAAATAACGAGAAGGCAAAAACATAATATTTGAATTTTGAGGGATTTTAAAATTCAATTTTAATTGTTTTTGTTGATCCATATCAACTGATCTATCTATTTGAGTTTGGGCACAACTCCAAATAATAGATCCGGGTTGCCTAATTATCTTATTATCCTAATTGCATGCATCATCCATACACCAACCACAAAATAATAAGACAATAAAATAAACAACCACAAAATAAAAATAAAACGTGATGTGGATATGGCCTTTTCTAGACTAAGATAATTCCAAGCCAATAGAATTATCTAGGAACCCTAAAAACAAACACATCTCCATGCGTCTTCATCTTTTGGTCCATCCTCCATAGTCATGTGGAATTCTCCATGCTTCATGCTCCATCTTTTGTGGCTCCTTTTGGCTTTGGGATTCTTTATCTTCAATCTTGGCTAACAATCTATTCTATCTAGCACTAGCTAATCAACTATACTAAATAAAATAAATCTCAGAATTTAAAAATGGCTCGCAGGCCATAAAACCCTAATTAATTATTACATTAAATTGATCAGCTCGCAGGCCATAAACCAAACCACAAAATTAAACAATCACATCAAACCACATCCTAAGGCCATATCCAACCACCATGCGAATTGCACATAAACAGTTAAAATCCAATTTTAATGCGCTTGGTCAATTTTAATTGATTTTGGGATTTTTCTAGACTCAAAACGGTCTAAGGGGCCCAACCAACTACTTGACCGAACCCCAAAGAGGACCGCCTAGGCCTTGGGCTGGTCGGCCCCTAGCCCACACGGCTAGGCCGTGAGCTAGGGCAGCCCCCGGCCCTTAGTTCGCGCCTTACTTGGGCGACAAGCAAGGAGGGGCGGTCTCCTAGGGGGGGCGAACCTCTTTGGGAGTTGTTTCCAAAACAGCTCCTTTGCTTGTTGCCCAAGTTTGGTAGTTTCCTTGTTTGAAAAGAACTCCTTCTTTCAATAGGATGCCCATGAGATCTAGATCTAAGATCGTAAAATTTCTCAAACTCACTAATTCATGCATCCAATGCAAAAACTAGTCTTGTGTTGTTTGATTATTGACAAATTGCAGCATATGCTTGATTTTTCTTGTTTTACGCGATAAACAATAAATTTAAAGTGTAAAACTATCAAAACGTAACACATAAACCACGTCTATGTTCTACGACCTGTGGCTCTGATACCACTGTAGGGTTTTTATCATGGATACGCAGCGGAAAATATAATTTATCCATTCAATACCCTCCACGGATCACAGGAAGAGAAGCAAAACGATGGTAAAGGAAGAATCATGTTACACACCTTAGGGTTTCTCCTGTGATTACTTGTAACGTGAATTGTGTCACGTCTCTACGGTTGATCCACACCTGGAGTTGAGATCTAGATATTCCTTCTCCTTTTTGTGCTATCTTGGACCGGAGGAAGAGGAAGAAGAAATCACACAACGCGAGGCAACAAGGAGGAATCGGCTTCCTTGGTTGACCGACGGGGACGGGGCGGCGGCAAGGGGGTCGGGTTCGGCCCTCTTGTTGCTTGCTCTCTCTCTTTTGTTCTCTCCCACTCAAGTTATGAATAATGAGTTCATAAGTGTGGGAAGGAAGGAAGGAGCATCCTTTATATAGTCCAACAAATCCGTGTTCACTACCTAAAGGTCCTATTCTAGTCCTACTAGAATTCGGTTTAGTCCCTTCCATGCACATTAGTCCTACTAAGTTTGCAAGGTGTTGCAAAGTGATCCTTCTAATTAATTAATCATATTAATTAATTCCCAAATCTAGTTCAACTCTATCTAGCGTGTGACCCCATAGGTTCTATCTAATTGGTAGCAACAATTTGCGAATATGGAGCGGTCTCTAGCAAGACATCCATTCTAGCCAACTAATAGAATAGTCATCCGACAAACCTTGTGCAAGTAATTGTCACATCCCTTTGTCTATATATCCGGATTGGACACGAGACATACAATTCACACTCGTATATCCAATCCATAGTTTCTCTATCCTGGGAATAGCCTTATTCGTGCAAATAACATCAATATCCTATATTGATTTATTTGAGTCTGGCCAGACATTCTATAAGCACTATCCCTCGAGTGGCCTCGGATATTTGCTCCCGTTATGTGGGAGGGAAAAATTCTATCTACGTCTACTAAGATTTCTAAGCTTGCTTCTTATTGTATCCGGTACACGCCTCTATAGCTACCCAGTTACGGTGTAGCGTTTGACGCTACCAAAATCACAATAATCCACAGCTAGACAATCTAGTGACTTCAAGTCTAAGGATGACCATACCGTTGTCACCACGAGAAGCGCTTGTGACTTTACATAACATGTATGTAGCCTTCTCGGAGATGGGTCAATCCAGTGCGCCATTACCCTTAATGCACACCCATGTGTTGGATCATGATATCTCCATATCAATCCAACCACATACTAGTCTATAGATGATTGTCCTATTAATCATTATATTGGACTTGGGATATTTAAGATAAATAACACAATTGTAAATCTAAGGAATTCATTATATTAAATATTCAATAAATAATACAATGAATGTTATAGCCAAAATAAATTCATACTAAACTAGATTGCCTCTAGGGCATCTATTCCAACAGTTCTAAGCAAGAATATATGCACTGTAAGCTTCAAAGCTTTGGAGCTTTGATCATGCCTCTCAAACATAACATGTCTTTCATCATCATCAAAGTATAACTGCCCTCTAAGTTTATAAAAATCATTGATTCAACGGTATTGAATTATCATAATGTATTCCTAAGGTCATAGGGATCATATGAATGTAAGGAACATCGAATTTGGTGGATGAATGAGGGAGTTACCATTTCTGGTCGGCCATGGAGGTTTGGGTGCTCATGCCCGAACTCGGTGACCCGGTCCAATTCTGGCGACTTCGCTGAAGATTATGGATGCTCTGAACTCGCCTGAGCGTAAGGAACAAGATTTCACCATTTAATTCCATTGATTCTTAGCGGGGAAGGAGAAATTGGGCAAAAATGAAACTAGGGTTCTTACCATAAAATCCGAATTTCTCACTCGATATTCCTTGCTTTCCGAAATTGATTTTTGCCTTTTAATCCTGGGGTTGGTGGCTACCTCCGGTAGCAGTAGGTCCGAAAGAGGTGGCCTTATGGTGGAGTTTTCAGGTGCTAGTGGTGGTGGTTCATGGTGATGTTCATGAGGGAGAAGAAGGTTGTGAGAAATGATATATTTGGTGATTTCTCAACTATTTCAGAAGGTGGGGGAGGATAGAGAGGTGTTGCCACCTAAGAAGAGATGTCCCAAAAGTAGTTTGACAAGTGTCTCACATGCATAGTTGTAAAAGTGTAGTTTTCTAAACTTTAGGGTACAACTCGAATTAGAGGTTCTACTTAATTTCTGATAATTCCACTACAACCCCAAATAATTCTAGTGACCCAAAATTCATTCTAGCAACTTCCAAATATTGAAAACAATCCAAAGTACAAACATTAAAGACATGAAAAGTTATCCTCACATTTGCCCCCAAAATTTGATATTGCACTTAGATCCGACTTAAAAAATAGAGGTGTTATAGAAGGAAATTTTCCTCGAAATAAGCCAAGTTAATTTCGATATGCTCCAAGTAAAATGGTAACTGTCAAAAAGTGTCTAATAGGACATACTAACATTAAAACCTATTTCTGAATTTCCACTCACTGCACACTCGTATATCATGTGATATGGGTCTGAATCACATGTACAACTTGCATTACATGTTTGGAGCAAAAAATATTTTGTCTATTGTAGTTAGTTTGAAAAGTAACGTAAATTGCTATTGTCCACTAGAAACGTACACCGTCATATCAGATTTATCTAATCAACGGCTACGAGGATTCCTAGACACTAGCCTCACTTTCTCATTCCCTTCTCTATATTAGTTGTTCCTGGTCTTAAGCGACTTTAAGAAAGTTCATTTTCAATTCATTCTTTTCCATAGAAGCTTTAGGTTCGCAAATGAAAAATAGGTTTAAAAAACAATCTTCTTCATCAAAAATTTGGAAGAAAAAAATCTTGATTTCGATGCTCCCTTAAACATGCTCTTTTGGGGGCCTTATACAACTTATGGTCCCCTTGGTTAAATTCAAGTTCCATCTTCGAATGGTAGTGAAAATTATTTGCTTCCGAACTCATCAAGCTCATTTACATCTAATCAGAAGGCTCTGCATTTAGATTTAACGAATCTTCATCCTAGAGTCAAGGCGGGGAGTCTATCCTCACGTGATGTCTCTTCACCATACTTTCTTTCCGGGGCTTCTCTTAGGTTGAACAGTTCTCATGATTCAACTCAAGCTCCAATATTAAATGAAGATGTGAGTCATCCATTGCATATGAATTCTTCAAACTCATTTAGGTCAAATGAATCCTCTGAAAATGTTGTCTTCCGAAATTACTCATTTGGCCATCATGGTCAAAATTACAAAGATACTGAATTGGAAAATGTGAATGCTAAAGTTTCAAAATTAGCTTTTGAAGATATGGATCATACTAAAGGTAATTTCAGAAGTGAGTTCGAGCCTATACAAAGCTCTATGAAGTACATGCATACTAAAGGAAAGTGGCGGTTGTTGATTTACGATTTATCATGTTTACGATATGTAGGTTATTGACAAAATTGGTCAACAAATATGTAGAAAAATATGAACTCACATTGGTAAAATGTTTCATGGTTGAGTTGGAAACCACCGCAGAGCGAGGTGACAAAACCATTGAGGCCACATATTAAGATTTTGTCATGTCTTATTTTCTTTAATTTATTCATTTGCATAAGCATAAAAATGAGTAGACGCATAGTGTGATGCTTTCATAAAATGCAGAGCACATAGTAACAATTACTCTCTTTAGTTTGATATATTATTCATTCACATAGTTTGTTCTTATATTTTGTTCACGGTTTTTTGTGAATGAGCGATTCTGATAATTCTAATTTGTATTAGAGATAAATAAGCAAAGCGTTCAAGTGCGACTTGACGTGAAGGGGAATTATATTTCAAAATAAATCAATTGCCTAAAAATGTTTGATGAGTTTAAATATAATCAGGACAAAGAATACTATAAAATGACAATATTAATTACATTGAAGGAATACTCTACGTTCAAGATCTTTATTTTACTTCATGAAATTGTATTCAAGTTGGATGTAACATTTTTTTTTTTTTTTTTGTAATATATCACCTATCTTAATTTTTCCTAAACTATTCCTAAAAAAAAAAAAAAAAAAATAAAAAAAAATAATAAATCTTAAACCATCAACTTTCTTATACGTGGAATACGCACATACATTTGTTCGACAAACCTTAAATAAAAGTTTGAATGATTGCATCACTGCGATTATTTTTTTAAATATGGAAAACAGATTTGTTTAGTATTCGCACTATTTAAAATAGTTAGTAAAATACGGGACGGAAATAAAACAGGATACGGTACGTACGTGTATTATATGATCTTAGGTTAAAAATACGTTAGTAAAAATTCGGTTTAAAAATACGCGATTTGATTAATTCGAGTTTTCTATACGTACGTGTATAGTTCGTATACTAGTTATTCATTCGGAATTAAAAATACGGGTGCATTTCTTAGTATTTTGGCATATATAATGAGTTCTTTGTGCCACACATTGTCATCTTTTCATATTTTTATCAAATATTTATAAATAATTTGTAAAGCATGTACTCAATAGTTTATCATTTTTGATATTTACACTATTTACTCATAACTAATTACACGTGTAAAATAATATCATACTATTCAAACTACTTATGTAAAAAAATTACTACACATTCCCTAATCTTAAACATGTATTATTTAAAACTTAATAATATAACACATAACACTCTAGATGCATGTATACACACACACACACACACACATACACATAATTATAGTTATTTTAACTTAATATTTTTTAAGTTTTATAATAATACTTGTAAATATTGATAACAATAAATATTTAAAATAGATAAATAGTAAGAAAATATTTAATAGTAACTAATTACTAAAATTTACACTATTTTGGATGATAATTTATTCACTGCAATATTGTTTTCAAAAAGTTTTATTCGGAAGTATTGTACGTTAAAACGTGAAATACGGGTATTAAACTTTTTAGCTAAAAAATTCGAGTATTTTTTATTAGGTCCAGCAATAGTACGAAATACGTAAGTATTTTTCATTTATACGTAGAGACGGGTATTAAACGGAAAAATTCGGAGTATTTACTAACTAGGACTATTTTACATAATATATATTTGAACAATAATGTAAAATCCTCCATGACGTACATTAAAAAAAAAAAAAAAAAAAAAAAAAAAAAAAAAAAAGTGGATGAATGTGTTTATATTGTACTTAACAGAAATGGATATTTGCATTCCATGAAAGCTTGACATGTATTTATTTCTTGTCATGCTTGAATAGCCAATTGGATCACTTAATGTCAATTATTCTTGCACCTTTATGAAGTATGGATATGTAAATCATATTCACTCAAAAGAAAAGTATGTTTCCCTATGAAAAAGTGTGTAAATCATAGAAAAATAACTAAAATGTTAATACACAGAGTTACCTATCAACCATTACTAGGTTTTGCCCCCGGCGCAACGTGCAGCTTTGATTACAATCAGTATCGAATTACAAACAGAATCCAAAATCAGAAAAAGGCTATATCAACAGTTTTGTACACAATCATTACTAAGATAGTACGCACTGTAAGCAAAAAGGCTACATCGTCACATAAATAATTGCTATTACAAACTGTTAAATATGCATTTATTCCGTCGGCCAGAACGCTGCCGTCTACGTACCAATGGGTGTAGTTGGTGGTGAAATATCTTTAAAAAGTGACATTTCAGTCATTGCTATGCTATTTGCAGCTCCTCTTTGGTCTTGATCCTGTACTTATATGAGGTCCGACAAGAACAGATAAAGAAATGAAATCAAGAACCAAACCAAACCAGATGAATGGCTGGGGGGATATCTATTTGCAGAGAAGAGAACTGCATAGCAAAGAGCAACAAAGGGAATCTATTTGCAGTCAATTACGAAAAAACTACACAGAAACTGACAGGTATGCAAGAGAGCCACGTGTATCAGCAAACTCTTTCTTTCATACCCAGGTAGTACATAGAGTTTTGCAGTATAGCGCACAACATGATAGGGAACATTGGAAAGAGGCTCAGATCAGTAGGCGGCTAGGCGCATTCGGACTTAATAGACCCCACCATGTCGTGGCTGCAAGAGGGTAGAGATAAGCATCTCTCCCAATTGCCCCGCCAAGATAAGGGTGGAATCGTTGTCCGAGATGCAAGCGCTACGAATATATCATCACAGCCCCCGACAATTATCGGAGCAACATTCAGAAATCGCAGATGGAGTCCAATGTCGAGCAAACCCTAAATATATTACTCTAATCTCTCAGAGGGTCTTGAAGAATATTTTGGTAATAGTAGCTAAAGTACTATTAATGTCCCACTGTATAGAACAGAAACATTGCAATAAAATGGATGGGACATACCTTAGCCTGAAAGAATTTGATTTTCACCAGCCACAATGCAAGGAAAACATAAAAAGAATACATCTTAGTCTGCAGGTGAATTGTTGAGCTTTTCGGCAATCTCAGCTAGAACTTGTTCTTTCAAGATATCGCCTTTCACCCATGAACCTGGAGATCCTAGAGGAGAGTATGCCTGCATGTCGAATACCATAGAAATGGTTATATAGCTTTTTTGTGGGATTTTCAGGATGAAATAGCCCAAGGATATTGCCCGTTCGAAGCCATAGTCAGTGACTGTTCAGAAATTCCCTCTCATATATACGTATATTACATATGTTTATATATACGTATGAGAGGGAAATTCTGAACAGTCATAAACTATTGCCTCAAATTGTATTCCAATTCCAAAAGTTACCTTTTTCCTGCAATAACAGAAAGATTTTCTGAAAAATAGTTAGCTTCCTATTCATTCTTTTGCCTTCTTAACAAATATTTCCTAGTGAATGTGAATCACAAGAGAACTCCCATCAAAGGTCCGTAGTCATGAAAAGAGGAACTCGGAAATATTGTTGGAAGTGGAACAAGTGCCCAAGTACATTGCTAAAGAAATTACCGTGAGTTGGACCCCAGTAGACTTGCAAAAGTTGTGAAGACCAAGTTGTAGCCAGACTGGGTGGTGTTCCACCTGATTGATTGTTGGTGGAACTTTAGCTTAAGGGAGGAGGTCCTGCAGCTTCTTCGTAGAGAAGTTGCTCACCCCAATTGCTCGTGCCTGACCAGAAGCAAACAAACCCTCCATTGCAGCCCATACTTCTAGAAGACACGGGAGCCATTACTTCCGAATCCCACCCACGACTGCTAGGTCTGGTCCAGAATGGCCAATGTATCTGTAAAACAAGCTCATGTCAGGTCAACTTCTCCAGATACATTGCACTGCATTTTCACCTCAAACATATCTCATAGAATTTTTAAGCTCTTCTACCTATTATGTAGGTTGTAAGTTAAATAGGAGGAAGTGAGCAACTCATACTCAATGCCAAAATAGATCCTTCTCACACAAAAATGAAAAGAGTGCCTTTCCCCAGGTTATAAAACTAAAGCTGAGACAATTTTAACTTGTATCCAGACAAACTTATAACTAATTTAGTTGTGAGCACGGATAATTCTCCTCGATGGAAGAGGAGCAGGGACGCTATACATTATCGAAAATTTAGAAGAGGAATAGGCTTCTTTTGGGTAACTTGTAGGAAGAAATTTTGTTTTCTTGGATTTTCAACATCATAAGTACAATTTCTATACTCTCTCAAGTCCTCTAGTAATATCTAACTTTAATCATTTGAAAATTTGCCCCTACTTCTCGTTTACATATTCAAAAGATTCCATCCTTCCCAAAATCACAGCCCCCATGTAAACCGTGCTCTAGAATCTGATTCAGAAATTGCTAAGATATGAGAGAATTTGAGTAACTCTGGTTTCAGAATCGCAAGTATGAAGGAAATGAGCAAAGAGAGATACATACAACATAGAGATCGATGTAACCAAGTTGCAAATCGTCTAAGCTCTTCTTCAATGCCTTAGGTACGTCTATGTACTGAAAATTCAGCAAATACTTGAGAAAGAATGAAAATCACCTCGTCCAGCTGCCTCTTCTTTCCTTTTCAGTTCCTGCATAGGTTAAAAAAGTCGATAAGAAAACATTCAGCTCGTAAACAAGACAAATTCCAGCTTATTATTGTAACAAGCCCTAATTTAACTGCTCTCTGCAATGGTTCTGGAGCACCACTTGACAACATCAATATAGAGAGGGAACCTGGATAAAGAAGAGAGAAGATATTTTGTTCATGAGTTCACGACATCCTTTTCCAGTCACGTGTCACACAAGGTAAACATTCAAAATAAGGCACAGTTCCAGATCATCAAAGAGAACAATAATACAAATAACAGTCAAAAGTACCCACTGAACTTGTTGCATTTCTAACCAAGGTGTACCAGGGTTCAGCTGGTTTGTAATCAATGAATTGATTTCTAGCTAATTACTTCATGCAATGTACCAAACAACAACAACTCTCGCCTCCTTCAACATACTCGAGCACAATATAAATCTTTGTTCTGCTAAACTTGAAATAATCAGATAAGCAGCCATCATATATCAGATGAATAACTCTATTGATAGTTTTCTCGTTTCAGGGAACAGCAGCTACAACATAACGCGATACATCTTTTATAATAACAGTTTTTATGTAAGCTATTTCAGTTTTCTATCCTTTACGCAAATAGATGTCCTTGCTGAATAGGATTCCGATTTAATAATTGTGTTCCTTGTTTGATATACATTTATTACTAACTCGATCATATTCCTAGCCCCACAGCCCAACCCAAATACCACTCCGTCCCAGGTGTTTTGCACCATTTGGACTTTTTGACCCGTAATTGGGTCACTTTGACCCGATGATTTGGATTGTAAAATGATGATATTTTATGATAATTTTTTTATGGTCTTGTAGAATAAGAGTCAGATCAAAAGATTTAACTTGTTCAATTGTAAAATATGATTGAAAAAGTAGGAAATTGCTGTTAAGAATGAACCAAGGATAAGAACTCACATCATATTGGTGCGAGTCTTTATCTGGAAATTCAGCGAAGACCAGTGCCACATTGGCCCTGGTAACCACCTACAACTTGCTCCCGTGGCTGCTTGGTGGGCCTTGTGCACCACCACCATGCCCTCCAGAATAATCATGGGGCTCTGAGCCTTCTCTTGTAGCAGAATCAATCCTCTACTTCTTTACCATTGTAAGGCGTTGTGTGTACTGCAGCTTCAATGTAGTCAGGTTCCCTAAGTTGCACAACGACCTTGGCTGACAGCAGAATAGAGAGGAAGAAAAAAATTCATTTGATTACTATTGCGTAAAGAAATATAAACATAAGCCTGTAAAAACAATATATCAACAACTTTGTCTGAATGACTTCTACCATATTTCGAATGAATTGCTAATTTAAATAATTAGTTTAAAATAATCTATACAATGAAACTCGTTGGATGTTTGATAAGCTAAAAGTTGGAGAAACTGTTTAGTTTGTGAGCTAAACAAGCAGCACAATTTGTGAGATTTGATCATGTGC
The DNA here is from genome assembly GCA_023055425.1 of Linanthus parryae. Lineage (NCBI taxonomy): Eukaryota > Viridiplantae > Streptophyta > Magnoliopsida > Ericales > Polemoniaceae > Linanthus > Linanthus parryae. Next base: position 44,477,558 of record JALGPY010000007.1, read on the forward strand.
AGACTTTCAACTTAAAACAGATTTGAATCATAAATGCAAAAAAATTATAAGAAAGCCAATACGATATGTCAATTTTTAATTTTCACATTTTACCAACCTTTTTCCTAAGCTTGCTTTTTCTACCTGCCTCTCCATTCTGAGCAAGCATCCTCAAAGTCTGTTCCACGATGATTTGAAATAATTAATTGCGGCACAAATTATCACATACATAAACGTAAAACTAGACACAACAGTATACCTTGGGATCTGGTTTATTGGACCTTCATGCTCTGAACTCGATGTTGGTCCTTTTCGGTTATGTTCGCGCTGCCAACAACAACAACCTCTGCAAAGAAAAAAGAAAAACGTTAGAAAAAATCAAGTAAACACACAAAATCTTAGTTGATGAAGCTCAATTCAAAGAATAGCGTTGATTATTGTTCTTGTTGTTAGAATAATAAATCAAAAAAATAGCGTTGAACACAAAAAGGTTTCAGACTCTGTGAGGTATTTTAAAGCCAAATAAACATCAGAACATATATATTCACAGGAGCAAACACGCAAAGTTCCAAGTCATGAGCACCTAAAACTGAAAGACAACCTCTCAAGTCCATGAACTTATTATAACCAAGGAAGAACATAATGAAAGAAAAACAAAATGTTACCCCATTTTTCGCCTCTACAGGATGCTCATCGTCTATATGTTGTAGACATCGATGAACATGAGAGAAATCAGTAGATTAAAATTATATTAGTGCAATTGTATAAGCTCTGAAATTGGGGATTATGCAGCTGGAAATCTCAGGAAAAATAATGTAAATGTTTTTTTAACATTATCAAGAATGCAGTTCATTTAGTGTTGACTATAGGGAAAGGTAACTTTGATCAGAGTTCTCATTCTTTTCTTTTCGACAGATCCATTACAAGTTATTAACTTGTCAAAAATAAAAAATAAATACTGCTCAGACGCTGTAAGTAGAAACCATAACCCTGTGTAATAGGATTTCTGAGTCTTTGCAAAGACACCTTTGGTTATATGTGAGATAACAACAAAGGAAAGAAGAATGTGAATAACTACAATAGCTTGAAACATAAGAAAAATGTCTAGCTTCTAATTACCAAGGTACCATTGTGTTTTAATTTCATTTTTTCTTCTGATTTTTTTTGTTTTCGAGAAGATGACACACAGTTAGGCTATAAGATGCTAATATCTCTCCTCTTTCTGATCATTTATGGTTTCTTAATTTATCAGTCGGACAGTAAGCTGAAATACAAGTATCTATGGATTGAACCCTAATCAAAGAAGAAAATAGATTGAACTGGGGTTTGTTAGTAGATAAAACTAAATTTTATTGAACATGAAACACACAACAGATGTCGACTATAAGCAATACATGTCAATTGAAGTCCTGAATATCAAACACTAACAAATGCAGCAATATAGCATACATTAATGCATCGACTCGCATGGAAGGGCATGTACGCATGTCTTCCATTGACTGGCCCAACAACGAAGCCAGTGTATCCTGGCATTCGTCTATGAACAACACTTTGCACGAGACGTGTGAAATAGACAATATCAGAAGCATTACTTGGTATAGCTCAAATCATATATGTCAGATCTGTCGCACACAATTTATTATCCCTCATTAGACCATCCATAGCCTATTTTGCATATAACACTCTACCATCAGTGAAATTTAAATACTGACCTATGTATTTGAGATTGGTGTCCATCTTCTTTTGTCCTGAGAAATGATCCTGCAAAACACAACCATCAGTATATCTGCAATGGTCTACATTTCTTTATGAGCAACTGAAAGTTGCTATGATTAGAACACGGAGAATGTGAGGAAAAAGTAGTATTAATAACACACAAATATCTATACCAAAAGGTCGAATGTATTCACTTCTGCAACCTTATTATTACCAGGTATTCAGAAAACAGACTCATGTCAAACATGAGGAGGTGTCGTTTGTAGCTTCAACAACTGGGTCCTAGAGGGTCCTCTTCTTGTAGAAATGAGTGAAATAATACTAACCAACTAATATTTGAAATGACAATATAGGATGGGGCAAATGGTTAAGGCGCATCTATATACTGACATTGCAAACACCATGGCTGCAAAGAACTTTACCTCGCCACGGATGCTATAATTTCTCAGGCTTTTGAGGGTCGGGTTCAATAGATCCATATCATCACTGCCTCTATAGTACCTCTGAAATTCTCTGGTTTTGAGATCGTGCATGTATCATTGCCTCAGGATGAGGTCCCAGTGTCATGATAGTCATCATTTAAAAAGATGAATGAAGCATAGGGACATATATCTCCTGTAACTTCATTTTTGGCAAAGACATACCATCGCCAACATGAAGCCGCACACGAGGATCCGCAAAACCAACAGCTAGATGAGGGAAAAACTTCGTACTTACCTATAACATAAGAATAAAGCTTAGTAGAGTTTGAGTAAAACACTACCCATGCCAGAAAAAGGGCCAACTATCATATCAACTGATACCCACATCAACAACCATTTTAGTTACTCTTGGCTTCACAGAATTACAACCAATCTGTCCTACCAATTGTAAGAATAACAACACCAACTTCAATCAGAAACATTACACAAAAATCACTGCACTATTCCCGTCTCAAGTCAAAAACAGTTACATGGACAAAATAAAGCCATCAAGTGTAGTATTTGAAAGTTAAAACGGTGTCCTCCAAAGGCTTGTCTCAGTAATAGGAGTTGCCTCCGTGGAATTAAATAATTGTCCTCGCGTATAAAATTGCTTAGCAACAAATATCAAACTTCAAAGGAGATATAATACCCTAATCCATACCCAAACTCAAATAATTTGAATGTTATTCTTTCTGTCCTTCCATTATGTAACGCCGCCACATCGATCAATGTACACGAGGAGACAAACGCAGCATATGTTCTGCATAGCTCCTAGCTTAACATCAAGCCCCACAAACAAGATAATGACCCACACTATGCCCACCCCTGGAAAACCTTTAACCTGCTAAACTTAACGGTCAGCATCCTTCCTAGAAGCCTAATCCATACTTGATCTCCATCTTCGCTGAAGTCCGTCCTGAATTTCTATCGTTCTCAACATAAAAATGAAGGATAATAAAACTCATAATTAACTCGACCTCGTATTACTGTTTGAATTTAGTTGTAGGTGTGAACCCGACAGTCTTTATAACAAAGGAGCATGTATTTCCTTTTTTTTTATAGGCAATAAAAATTTATTGCTGAAAAAGAACAAATTCAAAGGGCACTGGCGCGTCATACTCTCTTAACGTATACAGCGCTAGTGGAAAGAAGAAATACAAGCGCAAACGAAACCAAAAACTCTAATAATCGAGCAACTGATCAAGCTTACCCAAGCAAATTCACAATTTTCCCTCAGTGAGGAACAAAGTGATGATCAAACAGTTCTAAGAACAACATGCTACATATGGTTTGCTATTCGGGAAGTAACTTGATCGCACACAACATAGAGTAATAATAGCTCATTTATATGGCATCCATAAACTTGATTGAGCAGGCTACATTCAAATACACGGTAACAAACCTGATGGGTGATCAGATTCACTGAAAGAGCACCTTCACCATCCCAAGACACCACACCGCCAAAAGCAGGGATGACAAATAGCAACGACTCTCTTGGAACCTACACACAGAGGAGTGATACTCCCATCAGATCTCCAAGTTACCAACAGCGTATAAGCGAAACTTCCAAGCATTCTGTTACAAAAAGGTTCTAGCATGGTTGAATAAACACCAAAATAGTGTTTAACAAAGAAATTTCTTGTCCCGTAAATAGAAGTTCAATTTTTCTCGAGGAAAACAGTATAATTGTTAATGGTAATCAGCTATGCCGAAAACATGTACCCAAACACAGATTTTAGTATGGAATGCAGCATTACATTGGCAACCTCAATAATAGAATAAAACTGCTAAGGCATCAATTCAATGTGGCAGATATGTATAAAATGGACATCGGAACTCATTCCTGGCTACCATTTAGAAGACACCCCCAGTCTACCGAAGTGTTAAATAACCAGAACATGCTTAGCAGAGGGCAATTCAGTCAAAATAACACATAAAATTTGCTAAAACACCCGCACAAAGTGTGATTGTAACCAACCTCATGACTAAAGAAGAATTTAATGTTCTTAAAGAGGTTTTTACACTCCTTCGTATCTTCATCGTCTTCGTCTACAGTAGCAGCTTCCTCTACGAGATGCATCAATGCACCAGCCTAATTGGAAGGAAGTTGATGCTGAAGTTGAGCTAATCTAAGTTCAGATTCATCAGTTTCCTGTTTAGCCTCAGCTTGAGAACCAGATGTGCTAACAGCAGTAGATTCTGGAACCGGAGGTTTGTGCTTTGCATCAAGTAATCTTGACAAAGCATAAAGATCTGTGGGAATTTTCAAAGTGTAAGAGAATATTGTAACCCACTTTTACATCTTAAACAAGTCTAAACACACTTACCATTAAAAAAACGTGCATCTTAGACGAAATCTATGTAAATCAACAACAATATTGGGACATAGGAAAGAGTAGTTGAACGATAATTTGGAAACTCCACAAAGAACCATACGTCCCCGACTGACAAGAGGTAAAGCTGAAAACATGATATACCACTGAACCAACATCATTAGTAGTACTAATAGATTATCAACAGCAATTATTTAGGAACTTCATTGAGTAAATTTGGGCTTCTGAAAGAGACAAGCAACTACGACACCACTTCGAATAAAGTATCTAACATGTTCCAATCCTGCCCCTTGTATATTCCCTTTCCAATATGTGAATGGGTACTTACAAAGGGTATGGTGCTCTAATTACAAAGCACAGTCTTTAAACGATATTAATAGAAAAGATGAACAAATTTATGGGCATGCACTGAAAGATAGGGAAAACCACTTCGCAAAATTACTGGACTTACCGGAATTGCGCGAGACAGAACCGCCCTCTCAAAGCAAAGCCAAGCTTCTCCAATTTTCTCTCAATTCGTAACTTTATACCACACTGGCTCTCCTTCCATTCTTGTTTGCCTTTCTGTGATATACAACAGTAAAAAAAGCCATTTAAGTACACAATTATGCTTCAGAAGCATGAATATATCTATTAGAAGAGAACTGAAAACGAAAACATACTAACACCGTACTAATAATCAATTGAAATTACAGCAAAGCAATGTATAAACCTCACCTTTTGCAGAAAGTAGTTTTTAGATTATTATGATAAATCCCTAAGCCACCGTGAAATTAAAGATTAGGCAATTAACAAAGCAACAAATACAGGAATCAACTCAACAAACATGCACTCGGAATCAAAATTGAGAAAGAGGGTGCGAAGAGAGGGGTACCTTGAAAGCACCAATGAAACCCACGAACCCTAGAGGCACCGCCACGTATCTTTCCTCTCTTCCTCTTCCTGGCTTCTCTGCTTGATTTGCACCTTCTCTTGGATTGGAAGAAGACAACTTTCTCGGGGGATAAATCGCACAAGCAACCAGATCGAAGCCTCTAGGGCTCATCCTCCACACTTCCCTCTCTGTCGCTCTCTCCTTCTCTTCTCTTTCATCCGAAGCGAAACAAAGCTTCTATGGGAAGCCTATCGTGGGTGACGCAGAGAACTCCCTCACAAAGGTAACGAAATTACAATTCCACCCAGACTCTCAGCCCATGTGTCTAACTCAGCCAAAGGGAAAAACAGTCTTTCCAGCCAAGTCACATTTAATCCAGCAAGCCATCCCTCAGTGGTCCAGGGTGTAAGGGGAAACCCTTACTTTTTATAGTAGGCAGTATGATACATTGCAAGAGTAAGTTTGTGCACTTGACCATTGAATTAAATTTTTATCTATGTTTATTGGTGAATACTGTAGAAAGGTGAAAGGACTGAGGAAGAGGAGTCGAAGTTGATCGAAGCCCACGGGAGACTGGGCAACAAATGGACATCTATAGCGAAGGAAATTCTTGGAAGGACCGAAAACACCATAAAAAACTACAGGAATTCAACCAAGAGGAGGAAGTTACACAAGCACGATGATTGCTCTGCTTTGGAAGAGTACGTGAATATGTCACATCGGACTCTGCTTCTTCTTTCAGAACTTCTATTAAAAGCCAAGACTCCCAAAAATATCCAAACTATCACAATAAATAGTAAGTTGTCATGAATGAAAGTGTTTGTAATTGTTAGTTTTGCTTTGGTGCAATTATATGCCAATAGTTTCATATTCAGAATGCCTCGTGAAATAGTCTTGGCGGAGATGATCAATTCAGTAGAATTTCGAAGAAAGTGGAATTTTCGTTATGTAAGACATTGAGTAGTCTGGTTTGTATTATGAAGAGAAAGGAAATACATGACATCGATATATGTCATAATACGTATTACAAACTATTGTAATTTTTGTTTGGTTTTGAAGTTTTGTTTCTAATTATTCAGAAATCATAATTTAAAGCTTAATCACTTGTTTGCAATGTGTAAACGTCATGAGCTTCATATTTTTTGTCGAGTAAATTGCGCTTTTTCAAGTATTATCCACTTTGTGAAAACCTTGGCTATCTCACAAGGTTAATGTTTGCTTTTCTAATTTGTTTGTGTAACTTAAAATATTTCATGCATGCTAAGTTAGACAATTCTTACGAAATTTGAGCGAATAGGAACACTGTCGCATAAGAAAGATTTACGTTTTTAGTTTCATGTCTTGTTGTGGATGGAGAAAATAATCATACTTTAATATTGTGAAGCGGTAACATGATTGATAACTCCTTCCTAATAATTATCTTACGTACTATCTGCATTGTTATTTGTGTGCGTTTTGGTGCAAAGTGATGAGATTCGAGCTAAAAAGAGAAGAAAAAGAGTTTGTACATGTTTTGAGCATAAATATCCAATCCGGACGTTTCTTGCATGGTTTTGAGTATGATTTACATGAGTTTGTCACATTTGATCTTCCCGGTAGTGTTCGTGTTGTGATTGACAGGAAATATGCATGCGGGAATCAAGTGGAGAGAAGAAACGAGTTTCGGAATAGAACAAAAAGGCGAATTTTGCGACAAAAATAGGAAGCTCATGACGTAGATTAAGCTTTAAATTATGATTTCATATGAAGTAGCCTAGAGAGCTTAAAGCTTGTGGGTCTAAAGAGAGAACCAAAGCCCCAGAAGAATATGCTAGAGGCTTGTACCTTGTGGGCAACAAGAAAAGTCGCCTAAGAAACGCCGACAAGAAGCCCTATTTCGATATGGCCTGAAAATAGGTCTGAAGCTTGAGGTCGACAACGGTGGTTGAAACCGTCGCCGAAAAGCATCGCAAAGCACCACCATCGAAGACCCCCCCCCCCCCCTAAAAAAAAAAAAAAAAAAAAAAAAAAAAAAAAAAAAAGAGGGAGACCCCGCAAAACAAACCTTCGAATGTGAGCCAACCCACCTCGAGAAACGGAGACACGGAGAAGCCGGACGGGCGCCGCTTAGCCAGAGCAACCGACCGGGAGGTTTCTCTATCTAGAAAGGACCGGGAGGTTTCTCTCTCTAGAAAGTAGAGAGAGGCCTTTTTTTGCTTTTACACACATATCGATGTCATGTATTTTCTTTCTCTTCAGAATACAAACCAGACTACTCAATGTTTTACGTAGCGAAAATTCCATTTTCTTCGAAATTCTACTCAATAGATCATCTCCACCAAGACTATTTCATGAGGCATTCTGAATATGAAACTATTGGCATATAATTGCAACGAGGGAAAACTAACAATCACAGACACTTTCGTTCATGACAACTTATTATTGATTGTGATAGTTTGGATATTTTTGAGTCTTAGCTTTTAATAGAAGTTTTGAAAGAAGAAGCAGACTCCGATGTGACACTATTCACGTACTCTTCCAAAGCTTCCAAAGCAGAGCAATCATCGTTCTTGTGGAACTTTCTCCTCTTGGTTGAATTCCATTGGTTTTTTGTGGTGTTTTCGGTCCTTCCAGGAATTTCCTTCTCTATAGATGATGTTCATTTGTTGCCCAGTCTCCTGTGGGCTTCGATCAATTTCAACTCCTCTACCTCAATCCATTCAACTTTCTACAGTATTCACCAATAAACATAGATAAAATTTAATTCATTGGTCAAGTGCACAAATTGCTCTTGCAATGTATAATGGTCGATAGATACTCCATGTATTAACATATTGGTTATTGTTCTATGACTTATACACTTTTTCATAGGGAAACTTACTTTTCTTTTGAGTGAATATGATTTACATATTCATACTTCATAAAGGTGCAAGAATAATTGACATTGTACAGTATTCTTTGTCCTGATTATATTTCAACTCATCAAACATTTTTAGGCCATTACTTTATTTTCAAATATAATTCACCTTCACGACAAGTCGCACTTGAACGCTTTGCTTATTTATCTCTAACACAAATTAGAATTACCAGAATCGCTCATTCACAAACCACGTGAACTAAAAATAAGAAAAGACTATGTGAATGAAAAATATCTCAAATTAAAGAGAGTAATTGTTATTATGTGCAAGCATCACACTATGTGTCTATGCATTTTTATGCTTATGAAAGTGAATAAATTAAAGAAAATAAGATATGACATAATATTTGGTCTCAGATGGTTTTGCCACCTCGCTCTACATTGGTTTCCAACTCTTCCGTGAAGCATTTAACCAATGTGAGTCCATCTTTTTTCTCCATAGTTGTTGAACAATTTTGTTAATAACCTACATATCGTAAACATGATAAATCGTAAATCAACAACCTTCCATAAGAAGCTTATAATATACCATAACTGAATGTTATAATATACATGTCTTCTTCTGCACTCCACTGTCCTTTAGTACGAATGTACTTCATAGAGATTTGTATAGGCTCGAACTCACTTTTGGAATTACCATTAGTCTGATCCATTTCTTCAAAGGCTAACTTTGAAACATTAGCAAATGAATTCACATTTTCCAATTCAGTATCTTTGTAAGTTTGACCATGATGGCCAAATGAGTAATTTCGGAAGAACGTTTGATGAATTCTGATGCAATATATGAATCACACCTTCATTCAATATTGGAGCTTGAATTGAATCATGAGAACTGTTCAACTTAAGAGAAGCCCCAGAAAGAAAGTAGGGTGAATAGACATCACGTGAGGGTAGACTTCCCCGCCTCGACTCTAGGAGGAAGATTCTTGAAATCTAAATTGAGAGCATTCTTACTAGATGTAAATGAGTTTGATGAGTTCGGACGCAAATAATTTGCACTACCATTCGAAGATGGGAGTTGAATTTGACCAAGGGACCATAAAATGTATGAGGCCCCAAAGGAGCATTTTTAATGAAGATACACAAATTGAGGGAGCATTGAAATCAAGATATTTTTTTCTTCCAAATGTTTGATGAAGAAGATTGTGTCTAAAACCTATTTTCCATTTGTGAACCTAAGGGTTCTATGGAAAAGATTGAATTGAATATGAACTTTCTTTAAAGTCACTTAAGACCACGGACTACTAAAATAGAGAAGGGAATGAGAGTAGAAGCTAACCTAGGGGTTTTCTTATGATTTATTTCAATGGTTCCATGGCCTTTAACAGCTGAGAAAGAGAGGATAGTGTATACGAATTCTCGTAGCCGGTGATTAGATAATCTGATATGACGGTGTACGTTCTCAGTAGTCAATAGCAATTTACGTTACTTTTCAGACTAACTACAATAGACAATATTTTTTGCTCAAAACATGTAATGCATGTTGTACACGTGATTCAGACACATATCACATAATATACGAGTGTGCAGTGAGTGGAAACGTAGAAATAGTAGGTTTGAATGTTAGTATGTCATATGAGACACTTTTTGACTGATGCCATTTGACTTCGAGCATATCGAACACTAACTTGGCTGATTTTGAGGAAACTTTACACTCCTTCTGTAACACCTCTATTTTTCGAGGAGACTCTAACTGCAATATCAAGACTTTAGGGGCAAATGTGCAGATAACTTTCATGTCTTTAATTAGAGGTTCTACTTAATTCCAGAGAATTCCACTACAATCTCAAATATTTCTAGTGCCTTAATAGCAACTTCCAAAAATTGCAAACACACCAAAGTTCCAACATTAAAGACATGAAAAGTTATCTACACATTTTCCCCAAAGTCTTGATATGCACTTAGAGTCGACTTGAAAAATAGAGGTGTTACTGAAGGAGTGTAAAGTTTCCTCGAAATTAGCCAAGTTAGTGTTCCATATGCTCGAAGTCAAATGGTACCAGTCAAAAAGTGTCTCATATGACATACTAACATTCAAACCTACAATTTCTACGTTTCCACTCACTGCACACTCGTATATCATGTGATGTGTCTGAATCCCGTGTACAACATGCATTACATGTTTGGAGCAAAAAATATTTTGTCTATTGTAGTTAGTCTGAAAAGTAACGTAAATTGCTATTGTCTACTAGGAACGTACACCGTCAGATCAGATTATCTAATCAACGGCTACGAGGATTCCTAGACACTAGCCTATCTTTCTTCTCACCTATTAAAGGCCATTGAACCATTGAACAAAATCAAAAGAAACCCCCTAAGTTAGCTTCTACTCTCATTCCCTTCTCTATTATAGTTGTTCGTGGTCTTAAGTGACTTTAAAGAAAGTTCATTTTCAATTCAATCTTTTTCATAGAAGCGTTAGGTTCACAAATGGAAAATAGGTTTCAGACACAATCTTCTTCATCAAACATTTGGAAGAAAAAATATCTTGATTTTTATGCTCACTCAATTGGTGTATCTTCATTAAACATGCTCTTTTGGGGGCCTCAAACATTTTATGGTCCCCTTGGTCAAATTCAAGTTTCATCTTCGAGTGGTAGTGAAAATTATTTGCGTCCAAACTCATCAAACTCATTTACATCTAGTCAGAATTCTTTGAATTTAGATTTCAAGAATCTTCCTCCTCAAGTCAAGGCGGGAGTCTATCCTCACGTGATGTCTCTTCACCCTACTTTCTTTCTGGGGCTTCTCTTAGGTTGAACAGTTCTCATGATTCAATTCAAGCTCCAATATTGAATGAATGTGTGAGTCATACATTGCATCTGAATTCTTCAAACTCATTTAGGTCAAATGAATCCTCTGAAAATGTTGTCTTCTGAAACTACTCGTTTAGCCATCATGGTCAGAATTACAAAGATACTGAACTGAAAAATGTTAATTCCTATGCTAAAGTTTCAAGGTTAGCCTTTGAAGATATGGATCAGACTAAAGGTAAGTTCAGAAGTGAGTTCGAGCCTATACAAAACTCTATGAAGTACATTCATACTAAAGGACAGTGGAGTGCAGAAGAAAACAAGTATGTCATAATATTCAGTTATGGTATAATAAGCTTTCTTATGGAAGGTTGTTGATTCACAATTTATCATTTTTGTGATATGCACGTTATTGAAAAAATTGGTATACAAATATGGAGAAAAAAGATGGACTCACATTGGTAAAATGCTTCATGGAAGAGTTGGAAACCAATGCAGAGCGAGGTGGCAAAACCATCTGAGGTCACATATAAAGGTTTGTCATATCTTATTTTCTTTAATTTATTCACTTGCATAGCATAAAAATGCAGACACATAGTGTGATGCTTGCACAAAAAGCATAGCACGTAATAACAATTACTCTCTTTAATTTGAGATATTTTTCATTCACATAGTCTTTTCTTATATTTTGTTCATGTGTTCTTGTGTATGAGCGATTTTGGTAATTCCACTTTGTATTAGAGATAAATAAGCAAAGCGTTCAAGTGCGACTTGTCGTGAAGGTTAATTATATTTTAAAATTAATCAATTGCCTAAAACTGTTTGATGAGTTTAAATATAATCATGACAATGAATACTGTAAAATGGCAATATTAACTACATTGAAGGATAACACTACGTGGTAAGGAGTTTCAGTACCATGGCAAGGATAACACTATGTAGTTCACATGGACTTTAATCACCTTACTTTGGGATTTCAAAGACATTAAGTGGTAAGGGGTCACTGGGGGGACCACTCTCCAGCTCTTAGAAGCATTAGTTAGTGGTCAAGGGTTCGTGATCTACCTAGTTTCTAATTGCAATGCTTATGTGGGTATGTTATGGTCACTTAACCCCATCAAAGCCGATATGAGAGAACCTCATCCCAAAATACAGTTAGAGTTAAAAAGGAATCTCTACTACTTAAAAAGTTTGAAGTGTTCCCTTTCATTGTTCCTGATATTTTTTACCTAAAATATCCCTGAACAACTTATGAAATGCCTAAATTACCTTGACGGTGCAACATGGGTAAACAGACCCCATACATCCCTCCTCTCACGCGACGTTTCTGAATCGTCTCCTCCGTCTCTTCTTTTTAATCAACTCAGTGGCATCGCAAAAGTTGTCAAAAATCACATGTTTGGCTCCCTCTGTATGCTCGATTCCTTGTTTTCTTGCCATCGTGCTCCTGGGATTAACCAACAGCACCATCGACCCAGCAATACTTGTGCCAAATCGCTAACGTGTCTTTAATCAAAACCTGCCTCTAAACAGGCTTTTAAGAAGAGGGCCTTGCAGAGTTGCAGTGCTCACAATGGTGTTTCTACTAGCGGCATCGCCAAGGATAGATATTCAGGTTCGTCCTGTCTCCTAATTCTGAACATATTGGCTTCATCACTGGTTCTGGGGTTACCAATTTATATCATCGAGTTTTTGTGGAAGTTTCTTATTTTTATCTGTGTTACCTGTTTGATTAAATACCCAATGAACAAGAATAACATTTGTTTTGAGAGTAGTAACATACAATTTTCTCTCATTTAGAATATGCCACTAACTTATAATTTTTCGGCTATTCCAACAGTTTTTCGTTTCCATCCAGGATAGTTTTCTTAGTTGAATTCCTACATTGAGTCCTGTAAGGCCCAGACTTCTATCGATGTATGAGAGTGATTCATTGGGTATCAATTTTAGTGTTTCAATCCATTGTGAGGACTATTATTAACCTCGATTGCTCTATGTTGCAACGTTTTCGCCGATTCTTATTCAAGGCAAGACTCCGTCCAGTTAGACGAGTCCTACAGGTCGCTTATTGTTAAATCTCCACTGGAGCACATGTAACTCTCATATATTTTTTTTTTTCTATTTTTGACACTCAAATTATTTATTACTATTCTAATGCAATGCCATATCTGAACAAATTTGTACATAGATGTTGTGTTGAAACTCTTAATAGTTATGGGAATCAGTTCATACCTCATGATGTCCTTACCTCTTGATAAGGAATATCATAGGTGCTGTTCGGTTTTATTTGGACACTATTAGATGTGGTCAATTCGATCATCTCTTAAATAGTATAATTTAAGTTGGGGATGATAAATAAATAGGGATACATCAATTAAACATTAAATAACAGTTTAGAAATTCAAATTGGAAGAATTTTGTTAGAATTAGTAATCTGAATGAGAAGTTTGTAGGCCGTATCGGTAAAATATTTGAGTTGCTTAAGTTCATTTTTAGAACATGTTAGTCATGCCTTTTGCCTATTTTGGGAATCAATGACAGAAACATGTACAACATAGTCCACATCTGAGTCCTAATGTTCTAAACCCTGTAGATGAAAGTTATAACATAAACAAACTCAGAAATTTTTTAATAAAGAAATGATGGAAAGACATCTTAGTTTAAAATTCGAGGTCAAAGCAATTATGTAGACCAAATCCTTCATGGAGAACTTGGATAGCAAGGATCATTAGTTGAGATCCGAGTAAAATAAATACTTCGTAGTTATTAGTTTTGGATTGAACGTTAGATTCTTACGGAGGAACTAATAACCATTTTCTTTCAATATTGTTATGTATACAGGGTTTGGACTTTGGATGCATTTTATGTGGCATGCAGGGTGCTTTTATTTACAATGTTTTACAAGTTGTATGTCGGTAGCACGGGAAGTATTTCCTAGATAAGACAAAGCAACACATTGATTAATATAGGTCTCCCATTTTCAATTTATCATCAAATAGTTGGCAACAGAAGAAATATTACTTAAAGAATATGAAAAATACTAAGCATGGTATCCGTGGAATGAACATATAGCAGGTAGCATTATAGGGGTGCAAAGTGACTTATGTCAAGTTTATTAGTATCCGTGGATATACTCTTCCTATTGATTAACTGGTCTTATCCCAAGTTGGCAAACTCTATAGAGAACAAGACGAACCTATGGATACGCTGGCAAGCTTGCAGGATTTGACTACATTTGACCAGGACTTGCTCCATCCAGTAGCGAGGTTGCTGGATTTGAGTACATTAACCATGACTCACCCCCACACCCCCATCCAGTAGCTATATATGGGCTGTTGAATTTTTGGGGTAAAATCAAAACTTATCAATACCCCTTTTAAGATTGATCTTCGAATTCTTGTGCTTTCTTGACTGATTTAGCTGATTGAGCTCCCCAGGCTTGTTTTATTTTAAATATGACCTATTAGTTGGTCAAAATCACTCTGATCTTTCTCTGTGTGTGTGTGTGTGTTTAATCAAGGCAATTATATGAATTTTTTGAATGGAAACAGAGTGTGTATGGTGCTGAATTTGGTGTTCTGCCATTATTAGTACTCCTTTGCAAAGAAAACTCATTGTTGTTTTCCAAGAGGGGCTAATTGTGCTTTATCGCACTGAAACTTATTATGGAAGCAAGTGAGTGGAGATGAAGTTTCGACTTCCAATTGCAAAGAAAACTCATTGTTGTTTTCCAAGAGGGGCTAATTGTGCTTTATCGCACTGAAACTTATTATGGAAGCAAGTGAGTGGAGATGAAGTTTCGACTTCCAATTTAAAGACAATCATTTTTCTGTTAGAAGCATCACAACATGGGAGTGTGATCCTGAAAGATGCAGATTTCATGGGGTTGTAGGCTGTTCTGCAGTTCACGTTGAAATAAACTGTAGGGGAGTAAGAAATGGCTTGAAAACATTTGAAGTATTTGTATGGATATGCCGAACTTAGACATGGTAGTTTCATTAAATGAAGTCTCTTCCGAGTTCTTTGTTTCATGTTTTTAATTAATTCAGCAACCTCTTAGTAGTGTTTGCACCTAAAAATAGGTATTTACTTTTACTTTTACCGTTTTTGTAGGTAATAAAACCCCTTCTATAATTCTTATTAGCACTGCCGGTTTTTCCACTGACGCTATTAGAATCTAGTGACAATGCAAGAAATTATTTCATGTATATTCGCATAATACGAGCGACCAATTACTACAGTTTAATGACTTATGTGATAAACATTTCTAATAACTTGAGATGATTAAACACCTAAAGGACCATATCGGAATCTGTATTCTTCCTGGAATGAGATGAAGGTTTTACTTTCAAGTTTCTTCTGGAACATGAGCTATTCAACCATCTAGGTTGTCTTTGCATTTTCGAATTGTATAGCATGGCATGGCATATGTTATGGAAAGTGAGAGAACATAAGCGTATCCATGAGCATAAATAACATCCGGATACAAAACAAATGTAGTGGCGTATGTTATTTTGTTTGTTCGATCCACTCAAAACAACTGAAATTAAAATAAGAAAATGATTGTAACATTGATCAATTGTTGTACAATTAATGAATTGACATGAAAAATTGTATGGTTTATTTAAAAATTTGGAACATTACTCAATTTTTTATTAGTTTACAGTTTATTAATCCACGTGCAACGCACGTGGATTAATCAGCAAATTTGGAATTTGCTGATGTGTTTCAAGATCCTACACAACTACCTCCATCCAGAGCTTTTGATCACGTATGAGTAAATTGCAAACTAATCTACAAACTCAAAAAGGTTGACAATTAAGACAAATAACTTGGCCATGAAAATTTGTGGAATGCTGCTCAGATTAATGAATCGCTCTATTGCTATAATTGAATTATTAAACTTCTCCAAGTATAAAATCCGAAAATTCTCAAAGTTCGGAAATTATGGATCAAATACTTTGATTTGAAATCAAGAAATCAATATATGTAATTAACCCTATTGGGATGAAGCAATGAATAATTAAGAGGGGCAATTTTTCATGTGTACCTGAAGGGTTCTGGGTTCTTGAGCCTCCCTAGTAGCCTGAACAAGAGCCGCCGTCGCTAAAGCTCCACACTCCGATCCCTGAACAATTTTTTTATCGTTCTCAACATAAAAATGAAGGATAATAACACTCATAATTAACTCGACCTCGTATTACTGTTTGAATTTAGTTGTAGGAGTGAACCCGGCAGTCTTTATAACAAAGGAGCATGTCTTTCCTTTTTTTATAGGCAATAAAAATTTATTGCTGAAAAAGAACAAATTCAAAGGGCACTGGCGCGTCATACTCTCTTAACGTATACAGCGCTAGTGGAAAGAAGAAATACAAGCGCAAACGAAACCAAAAACTCTAATAATCGAGCAACTGATCAAGCTTACCCAAGCAAATTCACAATTTTCCCTCAGTGAGGAACAAAGTGATGATCAAACAGTTCTAAGAACAAACATGCTACATATGGTTTGCTATTCAGGAAGTAACTTGATCGCACACAACATAGAGTAATAATAGCTCATTTATATGGCATCCATAAACTTGATTGAGCAGTCTACATTCAAATACACGGTAACAAACCTGATGGGTGATCAGATTTACTGAAAGAGCACCTTCACCATCCCAAGACACCACACCGCCAAAAGCAGGGATGACAAATAGCAACGACTCTCTTGGAACCTACACACAGAGGAGTGATACTCCCATCAGATCTCCAAGTTACCAACAGCATATAAGCGAAACTTCCAAGCATTCTGTTACAAAAAGGTTCATGCATGGTTGAATAACCACCAAAATAGTGTTTAACAAAGAAATTTCTTGTCCCGTAAATAGAAGTTCAATTTTTCTCGAGGAAAACAGTATAATTGTTAATGGTAATCAGCTATGCCGAAAACATGTACCCAAACACAGATTTTAGTATGGAATGCAGCATTACATTGGCAACCTCAATAATAGAATAAAACTGCTAAGGCATCAATTCAATGTGGCAGATATGTATAAATTAGACATCGGAACTCATTTCTGGCTACCATTTAGAAGACACCCCAAGTCTACCGAAGTGTTAAATAACCAGAACATGCTTAGCAGAGGGCAATTCAGTCAAAATAACACATAAAATTTGCTAAAACACCCGCAAAAAGTGTGATTGTAACCAACCTCATGACTCAAGAAGAATTTAATGTTCTTAAAGAGGTTTTTACACTCCTTCGTATCTTCATCGTCTTCGTCTACAGTAGCAGCTTCCTCTACGAGATGCATCAATGCACCAGCCTAATTGGAAGGAAGTTGATGCTGAAGTTGAGCTAATCTAAGTTCAGATTCATCAGTTTCCTGTTTAGCCTCAGCTTGAGAACCAGATGTGCTAACAGCAGTAGATTCTGGAACCGGAGGTTTGTGCTTTGCATCAAGTAATCTTTGACAAGCATAAAGATCTGTAGGAGTTTTCAAAGTGTAAGAGAATATTGCAACCCACTTTTACATCTTAAACAAGTCTAAACACACTTACCATTAAAAAAACGTGCATCTTAGACGAAATCTATGTAAATCAACAACAATATTGGGACATAGGAAAGAGTAGTTGAACGATAATTTGGAAACTCCACAAAGAACCATACGTCCCCGACTGACAAGAGGTAAAGCTGAAAACATGATATACCACTGAACCAACATCATTAGTAGTACTAATAGATTATCAACATCAATTATTTAGGAACTTCATTGAGTAAATTTGGGCTTCTGAAAGAGACAAGCAACTACGACACCACTTCGAATAAAGTATCTAACATGTTCCAGTCCTGCCCCTTGTATATTCCCTTTCCAATATGTGAATGGGTACTTACAAAGGGTATGGTGCTCTAATTACAAAGCACAGTCTTTAAACGATATTAATAGAAAGATGATCAAATTTATGGGCATGCACTGAAAGATAGGGAAAACCACTTCGCAAAATTACTGGACTTACCGGAATTGCGCGACACAGAACCGCCCTCTCAAAGCAAAGCCAAGCTTCTCCAATTTTCTCTCAATTCGTAACTTTATACCACACTGGCTCTCCTTCCATTCTTGTTTGCCTTTCTGTGATATACAACAGTAAGAAAAGCCATTTAAGTACACAATTATGCTTCAGAAGCATGAATATATCTATTAGAAGAAAACTGAAAACGAAAACATACTAACACCGTACTAATAATCAATTGAAATGACAGCAAAGCAATGTATAAACCTCATCTTTTGCAGAAAGTAGAGTTTTTAGATTATTATGATAAATCCCTAAGCCACCGTGAAATTGAAGATTAGGCAATTAACAAAGCAACAAATACAGGAATCAACTCAACAAACATGCATTCGGAATCAAAATCGAGAAAGAGGGTGAGAAGAGAGGGGTACCTTGAAAGCACCAGTGAAACCACGAACCCTAGAGGCACCGCCACGTATCTTTCCTCTCTCCCTCTTCCTGGCTTCTCTGCTTGATTTGCACCTTCTCTTGGATTGGAAGAAGACAACCTTCTCGGGGGATAAATCGCACATGCAACCAGATTGAAGCCTCTAGGGCTCATCCTCCACACTTCCCTCTTTGTCGCTCTCTCCCTCTCTTCTCTTTCATCCGAAGCGAAACAAAGCTTCTGTGGGAAGCCTATCGTGGGTGACGCAGAGAACTCCCTCACAAAGGTAACGAAATTACAATTCCACCCAGACTCTCAGTCCATGTGTCTAACTCAGCCAAAGGGCAAAACAGTCTTCCCAGCCACGTCACATTTAATCCAGCAAGCCATCCCTCAGTGGTCCAGCGTGGACATTTTGCTGAGGTGTAAGGGGAAACCCTTTCTTTTATATTAGGTAGTATGACATTGCAAGAGTAAGTTTGTACACTTGACCATTGAATTAAATTTTTATCTATGTTTATTGGTATATACTGTAGAAAGGTGAAAGGACTGAGGAAGAGGAGTCAAAGTTGATCGAAGCTGGGCAACAAATGGACATCTATAGCGAAGGAAATTCTTGGAAGGACCGAAAATACCATAAAAAACCACAGGAATTCAACCAAGAGGAGGAAGTTACACAAGCACGATGATTGCTCTGCTTTGGAAGAGTACGTGAATAGTATCACATGGGACTCTGCTTCTTCTTTCAGAACTTCTATTAAAAGCTAAGACTCCCAAAAATATCCAAACTATCACAATAAATAGTAAGTTGTCATGAATGAAAGTGTTTGTAATTGTTAGTTTTGCTTTGGTGCAATTATATGCCAATAGTTTCATATTCAGAATGCCTCGTGAAATAGTCTTGGCGGAGATGATCAATTCAGTATAATTTCGAAGAAAGTGGAATTTTCATTATGTAAGACATTGAGTAGTCTGGTTTGTATTCTGAAGAGAAAGGAAATACATGACATCGATATATGTCATAATACATTTCCAAATTACAAACTATTGTAATTATTGTTTGGTTTTGAAGTTTTGTTTCTAATTATTCAGAAATCATAATTTAAAGCTTAATCACTTGTCTGCAATGTGTAAACGTCATGAGCTTCATATTTTTTGTCGAGTAAATTGCGCTTTTTCAAGTATTATCCACTTTGTGAAAACCTTGGCTATCTCACAAGGTTAATGTTTGCTTTTCTTATTTGTTTGTGTAACTTAAAATATTTCATGCATGTTAAGTTAAATAATTCTTACGAAATTTGAGCGAATAAGAACACTACCGCATAAGAAAGATTGACGTTTTTAGTTTCATGTCTTGTTGTGGGACGGAGAAAATAATCATACTTTAATATTGTGAAGCGGCAACATGATTAATAACTCCTTTCTAAGAGTTATCTTACGTACTATCTACATTGTTATTTGTGTGCGTTTTGGTGCAAAGTGATGAGATTCGAGCTAAAAAGAGAAGAAAAAGAATTTTTACATGTTTTGAGCATAAATATCCAATCTGGGCGTTTCTTGCATGGTTTTGAGTATGATTTACATGATTTTATCACATTTGATCTTCCCGGTAGTGTTCGTGTTGTGATTGACAGGAAGTATGCATGCGGGAATCAAGTGGAGAGAAGAAACGAGTTTCGGAATAGAAGAAAAAGGCGAATTTTGCGACAAAAATAGGAAGCTCATGACGTAAATTAAGCTTAAATTATGATTTCATATGAAGTAGCCTAGAGAGCTTAAAGCTTGTGGGTCTGAACAGAGAACCAAAGCCCCAGAAGAATATGGCCTGAAAGAGGCTTGTACCTTGGGGGCAACAAGAAAAGTCGCCTAAGAAACGCCGACAAGAAGCCCTATTTCGATATGGCCTGAAAACAGGTCTGAAGCTTGAGGGCGACAACGGTGGTTGAAACCGTCGCCGAAAAGCAACACTATCGAAGAAAATCCCAACACACACACACACACACACAAAAAAAAAAACAAACAAAGACCCCTCAAAACAAACCTTTGAGTGTGAGACCAACCCACCTCGAGAAACGGAGACACGGAGAAGCCGGACGGGCGCCGCTTAGACGGAGCAACCGACCTGGAGGTTTCTCTCTCTAGAAAGGACCGGGAGGTTTCTCTCTCTAGAAAGTAGAGAGAGTCCTTATTTTTTTGCTTTTACACACATATCGATGTCATGTATTTTCTTTCTCTTCAGAATACAAACCAGACTACTCAATGTTTTACGTAACGAAAATTCCACTTTCTTCGAAATTCTACTCAATAGATCATCTCCACCAAGACTATTTCAAGAGGCATTCTGAATATGAAACTATTGGCATATAATTGCAACGAGGGAAAACTAACAATCACAGACACTTTCGTTCATGACAACTTATTATTGATTGTGATAGTTTGGATATTTTTTAGAGTCTTAGCTTTTAATAGAAGTTTTGAAAGACGAAGCAGACTCCGATGTGACACTATTCATGTACTCTTCCAAAGCAGAGCAATCATCGTTCTTGTGGAACTTCCTCCTCTTGGTTGAATTCAAGTGGTTTTTTGTGGTGTTTTCGGTCCTTCCAGGAATTTCCTTCTCTATAGATGATGTTCATTTGTTGCCCAGTCTCCTGTGGGCTTCGATCAACTTCGACTCCTCTTCCTCAATCCATTCAGCTTTCTACCGTATTCACCAATAAAAATAGATAAAATTTAATTCAATGGTCAAAGTGCACAAACTTGCTCTTGCAATGTATAATGGTTGATAGACACTTCATGTATTAACATATTAGTTATTGTTCTATGATTTACACACTTTTTCATAGGGAAACATACTTTTCTTTTGAGTGAATATGATTTACATATTGCAAGAATAATTGACATTGTACAGTATTCTTCGTCCTCATTATATTTCAACTCATAAAACATTTTTAGGCCATTGATTTATTTTCAAATATAATTCACCTTCACGACAAGTCGCACTCGAACACTTTGCTTATTTATCTCTAATACAAATTTGAATGACCAGAATCGCTCATTCACAAAACCACGTGAACAAAAAATAAGAAAAGACTATGTGAATGAAAAATATCTCAAATTAAAGAGAGTAATTGTTATTATGTGCTCTGCTTTTTGTGCAAGCATCACACTATGTGTCTATGCATTTTTATGCTTATGAAAGTGAATAAATTAAAGAAAATAAGAAATGACATAATATTTGGCCTCAGATGGTTTTGCCACCTCGCTTTGCATTAGTTTCCAACTCTTCCGTGAAGCATTTAACCAATGTGAGCCCATCTTTTTTCTCCATAGTTGTTGACCAATTTTGTCAATAACCTACATATCGTAAACATGATAAATCGTAAATCAACAACCTTCCATAAGAAGCTTATAATATACCATAACTGAATGTTATAATATACCTGTCTTCTTCTGCACTCCACTGTCCTTTAGTATGAATGTACTTCATAGAGATTTGTATAGGCTCGAACTCACTTCTGGAATTACCTTTAGTCTGATCCATTTCTTCAAAGGCTAACTTTGAAACATTAGCAAATGAATTCACATTTTCCAATTCAGTATCTTTGTAATTTTTACCATGATGGCCAAATGAGTAATTTCGGAAGACAACATTTTGAGAGGATTCATTTGACGTAAATGAGTTTGAAGAATTCAGATGCAATGTATGAATCACACCTTCATTCAATATTGGAGCTTGAATTGAATCATGAGAACTATTCAACCTAAGAGAAGCCCCAGAAAGAAAGTAGGCTGAAAAGACATCACGTGAGGATAGACTTCCCCGCCTTGACTCTAGGAGGAAGATTCTTGAAATCTAAATTGAGAGCATTCTTACTAGATGTAAATGAGTCTGATGAGTTCGGACGCAAATAATTTGCACTACCATTCGAAGATGGGACTTGAATTTGACCAAGGGGACCATAAAATGTATGAAGCCCCAAAGGAGCATTTTTAATGTAGATACACAAATTGAGGGAGCATTGAAATCAAGATATTTTTTTCTTCCGAATGTTTGATGAAGAAGATTGTGTCTGTCTGAAACCTATTTTCCATTTGTGAACCTAAGGCTTCTATGGAAAAGATTGAATTGAATATGAACTTTCTTTAAAGTCACTTAAGACCACGGACAACTAAAATAGAGAAGGGAATGAGAGTATAAGCTAACCTAGGGATTTTCTTATGATTTATTTCAATGGTTCCATGGCCTTTAACAGGTGAGAAAGAGAGGATAGTGTATAGGAATTCTCATAGCCGGTGATTAGATAATCTGATCTGACGGTGTACGTTCTTAGTAGTCAATAGCAATTTACGTTACTTTTCAGACTAACTACAATAGACAATATTTTTTGCTCAAAACATGTAATTCCTGTTGTACACGTGATTCAGACACATATCACTTAATATACGAGTGTGCAGTGAGTGGAAACGTAGAAATAGAGGTTTGAATGTTAGTATGTCCTATTAGACACTTTTTGACAGTTACCATTTTACTACGAGCATATCGAACACTAACTTGGCTGATTTTGAGGAAACTTTACACTCCTTTTGTAACACCTCTATTTTTCGAGCAGACTCTAAGTGCAATATCAAGACTTTAGGGGCAAATGTGTAGATAACTTTTCATGTCTTTAATGCTGGAACTTTGGTGTGTTTGCAATTTTTGACAATTGTAGAATGATTTTGATTAACAGAAATATTTGGGGTTGCAGTGAAATTAAGTAGAATTTCTAATTCTAGTTGTACCCTAAAGTTTGGGAGACACTTGTCAAAAGTAGTTTGACAAGTATCTCACATGAATAGGGGTAAAAGTGTAGTTTTCATACATTTTATGGTACAACTAGAATTAGAGGTTCTACATAATTCCAGAGAATTCCACTACGATCCCAAATATTTCTAATGCCTTAAAATCATTCTAGCAACTTCCAAAAATTGCAAACACACCAAAGTTCCAACATTAAAGACATGAAAAGTTATCTACACATTTGCCCCCAAAGTCTTTATATGCACTTAGAGTCGCCTTGAAAAACAGAGGTGTTAGTGAAGGAGTGTAAAGTTTCCTCGAAATTAGCCAAGTTAGTGTTCCCTATGCTCGAAGTCAAATGGTATCAGTCAAAAAGTGTCTCATATGACATACTAACATTCAAACCTACTATTTCTACGTTTCCACTCACTGCACACTCGTATATCATGTGATATGTGTATGAATCACGTGTACAACATGCATTACATGTTTGGAGCAAAAAATATTTTGTCTATTGTAGTTAGTCTGAAAGTAACGTAAATTGCTATTGTCTACTAGGAACGTACACCGTCATATCAGATTATCTAATCAACGGCTACGAGGATTCCTAGACACTAGCCCATCTTTCTCACCTATTAAAGGCCATTAAACCATTGAAGAAAATCAAAAGAAACCCCCTAAGTTTGCTTCTACTCTCATTCCCTTCTCTATTTTAGTTGTTCGTGGTCGTAAGTGACTTTAAAAAAAGTTCATTTTCAATTCAATCTTTTCCATAGAAGCGTTAGGTTCACAAATGGAAAATAGGTTTCAGACACAATCTTCTTCATCAAACATTTGGAAGAAAAAATATCTTGATTTTGACGCTCACTCAATTGGTGTATCTTCATAAACATGCTCTTTTGGGGGCCTCAAACATTTTATGGCCCCCTTGGTCAAATTCAAGGTTGAACTTCGAATGGTAGTGAAAATTATTTGCGTCCGAACTCTCAAACTCATTTACATCTAGTCAGAATACTCTGAATTTAGATTTCAAGAATCTTCCTCCTCGAGTCAAGGCGGGGAGTCTATCCTCACGTGATGTCTATTCACCCTACTTTCTTTCTGGGGCTTCTCTTAGGTTGAACAGTTCTCATGATTCAATTCAAGCTCCAATATTGAATGAATGTGTGAGTCATACATTGTATCTGAATTCTTCAAACTCATTTAGGTCAAATGAATCCTCTGAAAATGTTGTCTTCTGAAATTATTCATTTAGCCATCATGGTCAAAATTACAAAGATACTGAATTGAAAAATGTTAATTCCTTTGCTAAAGTTTCAAGGTTAGCCTTTGAAGATATGGATCAGACTAAAGGTAAGTTCAGAAGTGAGTTCAAGCCTATACAAAACTCTATGAAGTACATTCATACTAAAGGACAGTGGAGTGCAGAAGAAGACAAGTATATCATAATATTCAGTTATGGTATAATAAGCTTTCTTATGGAAGGTTGTTGATTCACGATTTATCATTTTTGTGATATGTAGGTTATTGACAAAATTGGTCAACAAATATGGAGAAAAAAGATGGACTCACATTGGTAAAATGCTTCATGGAAGAGTTGGAAACCAATGCAGGGCGAGGTGGCAAAACCATCTGAGGTCACATATAACGGTTTGGCATATCTTATTTTCTTTAATTTATTCACTTGCATAAGCATAAAAATGCAGACACATAGTGTGATGCTTGCACAAAAAGCATAGCACATTATAACAATTACTCTCTTTAATTTGAGATATTTTTCATTCACATAGTCTTTTCTTATATTTTGTTCATGTGCTCTTGTGAATGAGCGATTCAGGTAATTCCACTTTGTATTAGAGATAAATAAGCAAAGCGTTCAAGTGCGACTTGTCGTGAAGGTGAATTATATTTTAAAATTAATCAATTGCCTAAAACTGTTTGATGAGTTTAAATATAATCATGACAAAGAATAATGTAAAATGGCAATATTAATTACATTTGAAGGATAACACTACGTGGTAAGGGGTTTCAGTACCATGGCAAGGATTACACTACATAGTTCATATGGACTTTAATCACCTTACTTTGGGATTTCAGTACCATGGCAAAGACATTAAGTGGTAAGGGGTAAGTGGTAAGGGGTCACTGGGGGGACCACTCTCCAGCTCTTAGAAGCATGGTCCAGGGTTCGTGATCTACCTAGCTTCTAATTGCAATGCTTATGTGGGTATGTTATGATCACTTAACCCCATCAAAGCCGATATGAGAGAACCTCATCCCAAAATACAGTTGGTGTTAAAAAGGAATCTCTACTACTTAAAAAGTTTGAAGTGTTCCCTTTCATTGTTCCTGATATTTTTTTAACAAACATATCCCTGAACAACTTATGAAATGTCTAAATTACCTTGACGGTGCAACATGGGCAAACAGACCCCATACATCCCTCCTCTCAAGCGACGTTTCTGAATCGTCTCCTCCGTCTCTTCTTTTTAATCAACTCAGTGGCATCGCAAAAGTTGTCAAAAATCACATGTTTGGCTCCCTCTGTATGCTCGATTCCTTGTTTTCTTGACATCGTTGATTAACCAACAGCACCATCGACCCAGCAATACTTGTGCCAAATCGCTAACGTGTCTTTAATCTAACCTGCCTCTAAACAGGCTTTTAAGAAGAGGGCCTTGCAGAGTTGCAGTGCTCACAATGGCGTTTCTACTAGCGGCATCGCCAAGGATAGATATTCAGGTTCGTCCTGTCTCCTTTTCTGAACATATTGGCTTCATCACTGGTTCTGGGGTTGCCAATCATATCATCGAGTTTTTGTGGAAGTTTCTTATTTTTATCTGTGTTACCTGTTTGATTAAATACCCAATGAACAAGAATAGCATTTGTTTTGAGAGTAGTAACATACAATTTTCTCTCATTTAGAATATGCCACTAACTTATAATTTTTCGGCTATTCCAACAGTTTTTCGTTTCCATCCAGGATAGTTTTCTTAGTTGAATTCCTATATTGAGTCCTGTAAGGCCCAGACTTCTATCGATGTATGAGAGTGATTCATTGGGTATCAATTTTAGTGTTTTAATCCATTGTGAGGACTATTATTAACCTCGATTGCTCTATGTTGAAACGTTTTCGCCGATTCTTATTCAAGTCAAGACTCCGTCCAGTTAGACGAGTCCTACAGGTCGCATATTGTTAAATCTCCATTGGAGCCCATGTAACTCTCATATTTTTTTTTTTTTTTTCTATTTTCGACACTCAAATTATTTATTACTATTCTAATGCAATGCCATATCTGAACAAATTTGTACATACATGTTGTGTTGAAACTCTTAATAGTTATGGGAATCAGTTCATACCTCATGATGTCCTTACCTCTTGATAAGGAATATCATAGGTGCTGTTCGGTTTTATTTGGACACTATTAGATGTGGTCAATTCGATCATCTCTTAAATAGTGTAATTTAAGTTGGGGATGATAAATAAATAGGG
The DNA here is from genome assembly GCA_023055425.1 of Linanthus parryae. Lineage (NCBI taxonomy): Eukaryota > Viridiplantae > Streptophyta > Magnoliopsida > Ericales > Polemoniaceae > Linanthus > Linanthus parryae. Next base: position 44,504,269 of record JALGPY010000007.1, read on the forward strand.
ATACATCAATTAAACATTACATAACAGTTTAGAAATTCAAATTGGAAGAATTTTGTTTGAATTAGTAATCTGAATGAGAAGTTTGTAGGCCGTATCGGTAAAATATTTGAGTTGCTTAAGTTCATTTTTAGAACATGTTAGTCATGCCTTTTGCCTAGGGCTGTCAAACGGGCGGGTTGGGCGGGTTGAGCTCGTTTAAAAACGGGCACACATGTTAATGGGCTTAACCCACCTAGCCCGCTTAACATCATTCGTTTAAATGGGCGGGTTGAAATGGGCATCGGGTTACCCTAACCCGCCCATTTAACCCGTTTATTATTGAGAGAAAAAAAAAATATTTTTTTGAAATTGGGCAGAAACAGTTTCTTCTCCTCCATTCTCACCATCACCCTTCCTCTGTCTCTACAACCCTAGACCAACAGCAGCCGCCACCAGCAACAGTACCTGACCATCGACAAATTATCCGATCGATCTCTCTCGACCAACAGACCCAGACCCAGAAACGTATCCACCTTCGTCGCTGTGATCTTCGCTGCCGAGCGAAGACTCTGCGACCTGCGACGCCGTCTTCTCCTACAACCGCTCCACCGCCGTTTCCCTCAACGTCGCCGACGCGGTCGTCCTCTCAAAACAATCGGCAGAGAAGCTGTTCAAGTATCTCGATTCACACAGCGAAGGCCTGATCTCGGAACTCTACGGGGTCGGCTACCAGGTCGTCGTCTTCATCTACTGCGATCTGGAGAATCCGATTAAAGGAGGCGGAGGCTGGTTGGTGGCGATGGCGGCGACGTGGAGCGAGAGAGAGACTGAAGATAGAAGACGGGAGAAGTAAATGGAGTAGGGGAATTGGGAAGGGGGAATCTTATCTTTTATGTGTGGCTGGGTTGTTTTTCTTTTTTATGTTTCTCTTATTTTTTTATTTTATTTCTTACATTCCTCTCTTAATAAACTTGATGTGATATCATTTAGAAAAAACTTGATGGGTTAAACGGGCCGAATTACCAACCCACGCCCGCCCATGTAAGTACGGGTTAAAACGGGCTGGGCATTATTTGCCCATTTATTTCAATGGGCGGGTTTTGACCCATTTAAAGGCTGCGGGCACGGGCAGGCAAATGGGCTGGGCTGCTTTTGACAGGTCTACTTTTGCCTGTTTTGGGAATCAATGACAGAAACATGTACAACATAGTCCACATCTGAGTCCTAATGTTCTAAACTCTGTAGATGAAAGTTATAACATAAACAACCTCAGAAAATTTTTAATAAAGAAATGATGGAAAGACATCTTAGTTAAAATTCGAGGTCAAAGCAATTATGTAGACCAAATGCTTCATGGAGGACTTGGATAGCAAGGATCATTAGTTGAGATCGGGGATAAAATAAATACTTCGTAGTTATTAGTTTTGGATTGAACATTAGATTCTTATGGAGGAACTAATAATCATTTTCTTTCAATATTGTTATGTATACAGGGTTTGGATGCATTTTATGTGGCATGCAGGGTGCTTTTATTTACAATGTTTTACAAGTTGTATGTCGGTAGCACGGAAAGTATTTCCTAGATAAGACAAAGCAACTCATTGATTAATATAGGTCTCCCATTTTCAATTTATCATCAAATAGTTGGCAACAGAAGAAATATTACTTAAAGAATATGAAAAATACTAAGCATGGTATCCGTGGAATGAACATATAGCAGGTAGCATTATAGGGGTGCAAAGTGACTTATGTCACGTTTATTAGTATCCGTGGATATGCTCTTCCTATTGATTAACTGGTCTTATCCCAAGTTGGCAAACTCTATAGAGAACAAGACGAACTTCTGGATACGTTGGCAAGCTTGCAGGATTTTCCTACATTTGACCAGGACTTGCCCCATCAAGTAGTGAGGTTGCTGGATTTGAGTACATTAACCATGACTCACCCCCACACCCCCATCCAGTAGCTATATATGGGCTGTTGAATTTTTGGGGTAAAGTCAAAACTTATCAATACCCCTTTTAAGATTGATCTTTGAATTCTTGTGCGTTCTTGACTGATTTAGCTGATTGAGCTCCCCAGGCTTGTTTTATTTTAAATATGACCTATTAGTTGGTCAAAATCACTCTGATCTTTCTCTGTGCGTGTGTGTTTAATCAAGGCAATTATATGAAATTTTTGAATGGAAACAGAGTGTGTATGGTGCTGAATTTGGTGTTCTGCCATTGTTAGTACTCCTTTGCAAAGAAAACTCATTGTTGTTTTCCAAGAGGGGCTAATTGTGCTTTATCGCACTGAAACTTATTATGGAAGCAAGTGAGAGGAGATGAAGTTTCGACTTCCAATTTAAAGACGAACATTTTTCTGTTAGAAGCATCACAACATGGGAGTGTGATCCTGAAAGATGCAGATTTCATGGGGTTGTAGGCTGTTCTGCAGTTCACGTTGAAATAAACTGTAGGAGAGTAAGAAATGGCTTGAAAACATTTGAAATATTTGTATGGATATGCCGAACTTAGACATGGTAGTTTCATTAAATGAAGTCTATTCCGAGTTCTTTGTTTCATGTTTTTAATTGATTCAGCAACCTCTTAGTAGTGTTTGCACCTAAAAATAGGTATTTACTTTTACCGTTTTTGTAGGTAATAAAACCCCTTCTATACTTCTTATTAGCACTGCCGGTTTTTCCACTGACGCTATTAGAATCTAGTGACAATGCAAGAAATTATTTCATGTATATTCGCATAATACGAGCGACCAATTACTACAGTTTAATGACTTGTGTAATAAACATTTGTAATAACTTGAGATGATTAAACACCTAAAGGACCATATTGGAATCTGTATTCTTCCTGGAATGAGATGAAGGTTTTACTTTCAAGTTTCTTCCTCTTATGGAACATGAGCTATTCAACCATCTAGGTCGCCTTTGCATTTTCGAATTGCATAGCATGGCATGGCATATGTTATGGAAAGTGAGAGAACATAAGCGTATCCATGAGCGTAAATAACATCCGGATACAAAACAAATGTAGTGGCGTAGATTATTTTTTGTTCAATCCACTCAAAACAATTGAAATTAAAATAAGAAAATGATTGTAACATTGATCCATTGTTGTACGATTAATGAATTGACATGAAAAATTGCATGGTTTATTTAAAAATTTGGAACAATACTCAATTATTTATTATTTTACAGTTTATTAATCCACGTGGATTACTCAGCAAATTTGGAATTCGCTGATGTGTTTCAAGAGCCTACACAACTACCTCCATCCAGAGCTTTTGATCACGTACTGAGTAAATTGCAAACTAATCTACAAACTCAAAAAGGTGGACGATTATGACAAATAACTTGGCCATGAAAATTTGCGGAATGCTGCTCAGATTAATGAATCGCTCTATTGTTATAATTGAATTATTAAACTTCTCCAAGTATAAAATCCGAAAATTCTCAAAGTTAGAAAATTATGGATCAAATACATTGTATTTGAAATCAAGTGATCAATATATATGTAACTAACCCTATTGGGATGAAGCAATGAATAATTAAGAGGGCAATTTTTCAAGTATACCTGTAGGGTTCTGGGTTCTTGAGCCTCCCTAATAGCCTGAACAAGAGCAGCCGTGGCTAAAGCCTCCACACTCCGATTCCTCAAACAAGTCGAGGACGAACAGTCCCTGAACAACTGAAATGCGTGGTTCGATACGCAAAATCGAAGAGACATCGATGATCTGCAAAATACGCCCTCAGGTTATCGACGCCGACGGAAGGGCCAGAGGCTCCCGAACTCGACGTCGTTTCGAGCACCCGCTCGAGCTCGGCGAGATGGCCGGCGAAGAAGATTGAAGATTGGGCGAAGACAGGGTTGGGTTCGAGGGACCAGGTGGAGAAAGCGGTGATGAAGCTGGTGGGTTCGAAGGGGTCCTCCTCTTCTTGGGGGACACTAACAGCCTACATAAAAGACGATTACACCCTTAAGCAAGAAACAAATGGACATAGAACAAAAGGTCAAAACGGTTTCTTCTTCTCTTCTTTATTCCCTTGAATCCTGACGATCCCATATTTTGTGTATTTGTGACCTCTCTTCAATTTGGCTTGTTGGGTAAAAACTATAATGCAGATTTTAGTCTTTCAGATCTCATATTCGCTGAGATGTCGGTAGAAAGTAGAAACACTCACACTCCCACCTCCTGTAATTGGGTCAAAGTTGGTGTAAAATTGAGATTATTGTAGGTTTGTTCGAGATTTGGTGTAAAATCAATATATTTAAATTAGGATCTGAGCTGAGATGAAGGTGATGGAGTTCAATTTTAGAAAAGTAGTTGATTTTCTTGGTGGATGATGATGGTAGTGGTGAATCTAGTGATTATCATCAGTTTTTTTTTTTTTTTCTTTTTCTTCTTCTTTGAGATGTTGAGAATAAGAAGATGGGACAGTAGTAATAGTTTGTGATTAGGACTTTGCTTCTCAGCTAAATTTCAAATCTTGTTAGTAGAGCTTTTGAGTTGTGTTGGCGGTGGAGGGTGTTGGCGGTGGTGATGGCGAGGTGGTGTTGATGGTTCAAAAGAGGGCTTCAATATACAAGGGCAAAGAGCGTAAAGTTTTAAAAAAAGATGTTGTTTGTAAGTCACCCCACCCATTAACTAGCAGACTTAAACAGAGGGGGTGTAAGTAACAAACAATTTAGATCTCAAAGGGTGTATGTAAGATTTCCAAACTACAAGGGGTGTAAGTGAAAATCCTCTTAAACTGAGGGGGCGTAAGTGAAAATTACCCTAAAAACTACTACTACTAACTTATACTTACACCATTTTGCCAAGTTTTTCTTACTTTCTTGTATCTTTTTTTATTGTTGAAATATCACCATCCCATAGAAATTAAAATTTCAAATACCACACAACCAATTCACAACTACTACAAACGCCAAATAACGGTTACATAAGATGGTTATCATACAAAGCATCTTTTCACAGCTCTATGAGCATTGGCCACAAAGGCTCGCGGAATTTTGGAAATAAAGAAAAAGACAAGTCGATCCATCGCACCCTTGATTCTGCAAAAAAACGCGTGCATCCTAAACCGTAGCGCTTCTTCTTCCCAGAAACAAGGATAATATACAATAGCAATCAGTATTAATGTTAATGCAATTAATATTGTGATGTAATGTGAAATTCACTCCTTGCTCCACAGCCAAAAGCTCAGTCTGATGGGCAGCGGAGGCGAAACACTTTTTTTCCCAACGATTCAATGAAATTCGTCGACTCCCTGTGTATGTAAACTAGTGCTCGAAGAGAGGTCATGGGCATTCCAAGCCCAATCCACAAACACTACCACCCCCTCTTATGGTAAGTTTTTATAGGTCTTCCTAAACTTTCTTCTTAAGGTAAGTTTTATACTAGTTGACCAAAATATCATTCAAACACTACCATCTTAACACCTACCCAACTACTCTTACTTACCTGAATCTCTCAATCATCTCTCTTCACCTTATCACTTTAACTTAGCCCACCACCTACTCCTTCTTTTTTATCATTTCTTTTACCCTAATCTCTCTCTCACGATCTATATTCGTCAATTCAATAGCCATTGTCTCTTATATTGTTTCTCTCCAACTACAACTTCACTTCCTACGGATGATAGAGAAAGAGAAAGAAAGACGAAAGGAGGAGGAAGAGAAGAATTGAAAGAGGAATCAGACTTCTTGCGATTCACCAAGATAGAGAAAAAGGGGGGGTGGAAGAGAAGCAGCTTCGACAGTGATGGGGCGGCAGCGGACTAGTTAGGATCTGCAGCGGTGGTGATAGACCGGGATCTGCAGCGGTTCGGGAAAAAGTTCAAAACAATATTCAATAACCACGTAACTTTTTCTGCAACTCGTTTTTGCGCTAAAAACTTTTAAGCTAAGTATAACTTATAGTCCAAGTTGACTTATAAGCTGTTTAGATCATACAAGACTCGCCTAATAAGTCGGATTTTTTAAGTTTCTTTTTTTCTTTTTCATATACTGACCATCGGGCACACATTTGATTAAAATTACATTATTTTTAATATCCTTATTGACACTCGTGGACACATAACGCTTGGAAACTGCAAAGCTCTTATTTAACCCGCAATTAGGATATCGGGTAATATAGGTTAGTTTTCATAATTCGTCTAATATAATATTTATAATTTGTAATTGACTTTTAATGCTACTTGTTTATTATATTTCATTAATTATTAGTATGTAATGACAGACTTGGGGTTTTCATCAATGAAACACTTTTCAGCTGGGTTCCACGCTCTCTTAACTATAATGCTTATAATCTAGCTACCATAGCAAGGAGATCGTCTTACTCAGAACAATAGCTTATCAGACCTCTAGATTGTATAGATGATAGATCGATGAACAATGTAATCTGGAATTCATCTTGACGAATGAAGTAATTAGTTTCCCTAAAAAAATCAGGTATGTACCATTGCTTATTTAAATATATTTTCTTGCTTTTTTTAGATGAAAATATATCAATTAAACTGACAAAATCAATATTTATGAGTATTTTCTTCTCAATTGGTAATGTATTTAAAACCAAGCTAAAAAAAGTATTTGAATCCCTTTGTCGTTCTTGTAACATGGAGGACTGAAGATTTATGGACTTTAGTTGTGAAACAAAATTTTATGTAAAATATTGTTTGATCTATTTCAAAACACATATTCTTGTTGAATAATACGTCAAATTACAATTGACTTGAATAAAAAACCTGAAATTATGAACTTGGATAATTTGATAATTCATTGTGATAAATGAAATATATTTTTTTTGCTTAAAAAATTGGAATAGATTAACTACAAATCTTGAAGTAAAAAAAAATGATGTATAGATGAAAATGAATTGTAAGGTTAAATGTATAGTGTCCACGTGCACACAAATTATTTAAAAAAGATGCTTAATGGTAAAGTGGTCTTGCATGTTAAAGTGAAGTGAATATGAAATGTTCCGTAACTTTGTAGGAAATATCAGTTGATTTACATAGTTCTAAGGAGACCCTAACAAGGTGAGCCGCCATCACTCTTGCGAGTTGCTACGAAGAACTGCTCCTCATCCAACTGGTATGTGGTGTGTTACCGGTTACTTTAACGCGGTAATGAAGAATACGGATAAGGAAGGAGGTTTGGGGGGTAAGTTAATATGCTTCTATCTCGATTTAAAGAGGTGATGAATGATGTGGAACTTTTAGATTCGGGTTTTGCGGGTAACTTAACAACCAAGTGGGGATGATAAATTTTGTGAACGTCTCAATAGGTTTGTTCCTACCACTTAGCATAATAAAGTTCGCAGTGCTCGTGTTTCTCCACTTGCCAATCCGGCTGGACGGGGGGGGGGGGGGGGAACCTAAACCGGCTAGTGCTCGCAGAGTTTGATACGAAAATAAGTATGCAACTCACCCAGATTTTGAAGAGCTCATACCCAATGGGTGAAGTAGAGGAAAAGGCTCTGCTATGAATCACCAATGGCATCATATGGGCTCAATGTGCAGAGCTTGGAGCAGGGAATGCTTCAGGAGTGTTCGACGAAAGAAAAGGGACCTTCGGGTCATAATCACGCAGCTGAAGCAACGCCGACACACCCCTGAGGTGTTGGCCGAAAAGAAGTATCTGACGATGGAGTATAACAGTGTTCTGAGACGAGAGGAGATTATTTGGTCTCAAAGGTCACAAGCTTCCTGGTTCCGTCATGGTGATCATAACACACAATTTTTTCATTAGAGGGCTACTATCAAGAGAGCTCGAAACACTTTAAGGTGTATTGAGGATGAAGAGGGTGCTTGGACAACGGATGAGTCACAGATCACGCTTGTTTTGAAGGATCATCTCTAAAAACTTTTCACTTTTATGAGACCGAAAATGGATGATATAGAACGGTTCTCGTAACAATGGGTGCATATATCAATGCAAGTGAGAGACAGTTATTGAAGATCAACATACAATTCAGGATATCAAAAACGCTCAATTTCATATGCCACCTGACAAAGCGACAGGTACGGATGGTTTCAATGCACGTTATTTTCAGCGATACTGGGATATCATTGGTGGAAAGGTAACTGAAACAGCTCAAAAAATTCTCCATAATGAGGCTAGCTTGAAAGACGATAATACTACGCTTATTGTTCTGATTTCCAAGACAAAACAACCTAGGAAAGCAAGTGTGAGTATCGCCCATTAGCCTCTTCACTGTATAAAATAGTTGCAATGGCTGTATCAAACAGACTGAAGAAACTCCTTCCTAAGCTTATATCAGAGAACCAGAGTGCTTTTTTTTCCCGAGTCATCTCACAACGGATAATATCGTCACGGATTTTGAGGTTATCCACTCTCTGAAAACGAGGAAATAATGGAAGGAAGGTTTCTTAGCTCTAAATGTGGATATGAGCAAAGCCTACGACCGCGTTGAATCAAAATTTGTCTGTGAGGCTCTCTTTCACATCAAATTTGGCCCCATATTTATCACTTTAGGCTGCAATTGTGATCTTCTCCTCATCTTTCACTTAAAACTATTCTAGGATAAGTCTCAGAACTAGGGTTTAACATCCTCCAAATAGATGATTCTCTAAGATTCCTAATGCAGTCAATATCCAGTTTATCCAACAATTCTTCAGAAATCAAACTGCAATAAACTATTTTTTTTGAGAAATTATTTTTGTCGTCGACTGGATTCCAACCCAGGACCTCATGCAGGGGCTTCCAACGCTCTACCACTTGAGCAACCACCCTAGCTGCAAATAAACTATTTTAGATGATGCAACCTGTAATACCCCATACTTTCGCTAAGGGTTATTTTGTAATTCCGATAAAACAAATACTTGAGTGTTTAAAAAATAATAATAGTACTATTTAAAATTTACTCTTGGTGTGTTTCCTTTAATGACATTTAAGAACATAATAGTTTATTTGGAGTTATTTTGTAATTTTATTTTAGTGTAAAATTTATCTTTTATGTGGTAGATAGTAAATGAAAATTTCATCTTTACCCCTCTTGTTTGTGTTATCTTGTACTTACATCAATTTCTAGTATTTTTGTGGCAACCCTCATTTTCTTGTTAATCCAATCTCTAACCCAACTAACTTGTTGGGAGAATTTTAATTTCACACTCAAACCCCTTACCCACTACCAAGTCAACTCAATTAAAATATTACTCTTACTATTCATCCTATGACTATATGATGCATACCATCACACCTACCCTCACTTGATTCTCTCCATCACTCTCAATACGTCTCTCTCTCTCTCTCTATTTGGGGCTGAAATAACCCAATCAATTCAGCTCCATCATCATCTTCTTCATATCCTTCATTCATTTTACTCTTTTTCTTCAAATCATCCATGGAAGCATCTTAAGCTCTTCAAGGTCCAAGCTTTCCAAGGCCTCAAAACACTTCTAATCTTTTTTGGAGCTGGTATTGTAAGTTCTATTTACCCTACATCTCTTTTGTAGCTTGTGCATGTTTGGTTTAACATCATGTCTTGTTCGTGATTTCGTGGATTGTGATGCATGTGTGTCTAGAACATGAATGGGAGACTTTCAACTTGTTTTCTTTCAAATTCTTCACATGATTCCCCAAAATTCTTGTTTGATCACTTTTTGTATGTCTAATTGGTTCTATTTTAGTATAAAGACATGTTTCTCAAGTTGCATGTATCATAGGATTGATTTGATCATGTTTTGAGTGTTCTTGGTAAAATTGCATGTTGTTACAATATGACTAGTTTGTCAAAAACGTAGTATAAATTCAAATTTTGACTTTGTAAAATATTCAAATCTTACATTTTAAGAACTAGACTCATAGGGGGTCATTTTTAGAAAAAAATCAACTCCATAACTATTTTGGTTAGGGAGATGTGCTCATTTTAAGTTGCATGTTTTCTGAAAATCTGTTTCTGGACCAATCTTTCAGTTTTTATTAAAACCCTCATTTTCAATAACTTATAGCACCCTATATTTCTTGTGATGAAACTAGACACATAGTTTATATTCTGGAGAATATGGGCAGTTTTACTATTCTCCAAGTAGTAGTAATTGTTCTTCAAAGTTGAAACTTTCTACCAAACTTGTCTTTGCACAACATTGTTTGTTTATTTTGTAACTTGAGTTTTATAATAGCTATACATTATTTTCTTGATGTTTCTGACAGTAGACACATGTAGGTTCATCATAAATTAATTTCACGATTTTAGGAGATGTTTGAGATAATAAATGTGGCTCTAAAGTCAGAGCTACAATTCTGTCCGAAATGGTAGCTTCACATGTTTTAGAAAACTTGAAATTTTGAATTTCTAAATGCTTTGTTGGACTTTATTTTGATATGTGAGCATCATTATATGTGCATTAGTGACACTTAGAGAATGATATTAATGTAGAGCTTGTATCTGACACATGAATACGCCACTTGAAACCGGATTATTAGAATAATTTGGGATGGACTTAGTATCTGACCTAGACAAACACCCATGAATTCTTTTACTTGAAAGTATCATCATTGTGACTAGATACTTGTAAGTTGTAGGCGATGGATTCCTAAGAGAAGGCTACGTTGGCAACCCGTAAGGACTATTACGACCTAATTGCTATCTCGACTTAAGGTGAGTTTACGTGCTTAGCCTTGTGTTCCTAGCTTCTTTCGCGTCGAAAGTTGATTTTATAACTTGGCTCAAAATGTGTTTGTGATTCACATGTTTTACTTGAGTTTGTTTACGCTTCGGAATGATTGTTTTGGAACTGGCACACGATAAATAATAAATCGTTAATAACGTGAAGTGGAAGAATTCGCATGTACCGGAACCAGTTATGTTACTTATCACGGGGTTTGATCCCTTGGGTTTTATACCCTAAAATGCGGGACTCCGTGTGCCCCCGACTCCTTTAGCCGTAGGCTGGAGTACTGCTTTTTAGATACCACTCATTTGATTGACGCTCTTAGGATTAGGAGGGTGTTGCAACACTTAAGGTCTAGAATGTCTGATGTGGTCATGATGGCTAGCGGGACGGGGAATGCGATCCACAACGCTTGGTAGAGAGGTTTGGGTTCTTGAACCCCCTATACACCAGTACCATCTTTTACTTTGTTCTGGTATACCCGGGTTACAGCGCGACACATTGAACTTCTTTGCCCCAGGAAAAGTAAGACGAGTTGGAATTTAAATTAGTGGTTGAACTATTGTGACATTCATAATTGGTTTACGACATTGCAAACTCTTATATTGTTTTACTTATACATTGTTACTGTTATTTTATATAACTCGTGATTCAGCAACATATCTCGTATTTCCTGTTTTTACATGCTAAGATGTATCTCGCTCAGTATTTTTGCTGATTTTCGAAACTGCGGTCCTTGTTTTCCTTCCCACCGCAGGTCTAGGAGCTGGGGATTATATAATAGAAGGGGCGCGACCCATGTAGAATGATAACGCCGCCATTAGTTGATATAGAAATGTTAGTTAATTAGTGTGTAATAGTAATCAACTAGTGTGTAAGACTTAAAGTTTAATATAGTAGTTTAATATTTTATGAAATAGTAAGCACCTCTTGTATAAGACTCTAAGTTTAATGTTTAATATTATAAGCTTATGTTGGTGAATTGTATTGATTTTGAGTTCCGCCACTTCAATTAAGCATCGCCCTCCCGGTCTCTTCCCTAGCCGGATGAAGGGGGTTGTTGCAGGTGGTATCATAGCAGTTCTTTCTACTATGGGATTAACACATGTAGGGTAACCTAAAATTAACATAGGACAAGATAAAATACAGAAAGCCGGGTATTTTGGGAGTTGTCGTTTACTTCCTCTTGCACGATGGATTGCTTTGTGTTATTTGATATGATCATGTTTCGTGTTGGTGTCCTAGCACTATTTCAAACGTGTAGTTGTCCTTTGTAAATGTGAATCTTGTTTTTATGTGTCTCGACGAGACATCGTATGTGGTTGTTGGCATTGTATGCTTATTAGTTGTGAAATATTCTTTGTATTAGTACGTGCGTGACGATAAGGACTATATTGGAAAACCATTGAGACTTTAGTGAACCGTCCAAGCTTCGAGGACGAAGCTTTTTCTAAGGGGGGAAGAATGTACTACCCCGTATTTTCGCTAAGGGTTATTTTGTAATTTCGATAAAACAAGTACTTGAGTTTTAAAAAAATGATAATAGTACTCTTTAAAATTTACTCTTGACGTGTTTCCTTTAATGACATTTAAGGACATAATAGTTTATTTGGAGTTATTTTGTAATTTTATTTTAGTGTAAAATTATTTTTTATGTGGTAGATAGTAAATCAAATTTCATCTTTACCCCTCTTGTTTGTGTTATCTTGTACTTACATCAATTTCTAGTAATTTCGTGGCAACCCTCATTTTCTTGTTAATCCAGTCTCTATCCCAACTAACTTGTTGGGAGTTTTTTTATTTCACACTCAAACCCCTTACCCACTACCAAGTCAACTCAATTAAAATATTACTCTTATTATTCATCCTATGACTATATGATGCATACCATCACGAGAAAGTATTCATTGGGGCTTGCCCCGCCATTGTGGCATGCCTGCGTGGTGGGGCGCGCCATTCACCTTCTGACAAGCATGCAAAATTTGGTGGGTTCCATCTGACGAATGCATATTTGTCAGAAGGTGAATGGCGCGCCCCACCACGCAGGCATGTCACAGTGGTGGAGCAAGCCCCAATGAATACTTTCTCTACCATCACACCTACCCTCACTTGATTCTCTCAATCACTCTCAATACATCTCTCTCTCTCTCTCTCTCTCTCTCTCTCTCTCTCTCTCTCTCTCTATTTGGGGCTGAAACAACCCATCAATTCAGATCCATCATCATCTTCTTCATATCCTTCATTCATTTTCCTCTTTTTCTTCAAATCCTCCATGGAAGCATCTTAAGCTCTTCAAGGTCCAAGCTTTCCAAGGCCTTCAAACACTTCTAATCCTTTTTGGAGCTGGTATTGTAAGTTCTATTTACCCTACATCTCTTTTGTAGCTTGTGCAAGTTTGGTTTAACATCATGTCTTGTTCGTGATTTCTTAGATTGTGATGCATGTGTGTCTAGAACATGAATTGAGACATTCAACTTGTTTTCTTTCAAATTCTTCACATGATTCTCCAAAATTCTTGTTTGATCACTTTTTGTATGTCTAATTGGTTCTATTTGAGTATGAAAACATGTTTCTCAAGTTGTATGTATCATAGAATTGATTTGATCATGTTTTGAGTGTTCTTGGTAAAATTGCATGTTGTTACAATATGACCAGTTTGTCAAAAACGTAGTATAACTTCAACTTTTATCTTTGTAAAATTTTCAAATCTTACATTTTATAAAACTAGCCTCATAGGGGGTCATTTTTAGAAAGAATTCAACTCCATAGCTATTTTGGTTAGGGAGATGTGCTCATTTTAAGTTGCATGTTTTCTGAAAATCTGTTTCTGGACCAAGCTTTCCGTTTTTATTAAAACCCTCATTTCCAATAACTTATAGCACCCAATATTTTTTGTGATGAAACTAGACACATAGTTAATTTATTCTGGAGAATATGGGCAGTTTTACTATTCTCCAAGTAGTAGTAATTGTTCTTCAAAGTTGAAACTTTCTACCAAACTTGTCTTTGCACAACATTGTTTGTTTATTTTGTAACTTGAGTTTTAAAATTGATATACATTATTTTCTTGATGTTTCTGAAAGTAGACACATGTAGGTTCATCATAAATTAATTTCACGATTTTAGGAGATGTTTGATATAATAAATGTGGCTCTAAAGTCAGAGCTACAATTCTGTCCAGAATGGTAGCTTCACATGTTTTAGAAAAACTTGAAATTTTGAATTTCTAAATGCTTTGTTGGACTTATTTTGATATGTGAGCATCATTATATGTGCATTAGTGACACTTGGAATGATACTAATTTAGAACTTGTATCCGACACATGAATATGCCACTTGAAAACGGTTTATTAGGAAAATTTGGGATGGACTTAGTATCTGACCTAGACAAACACCCATGAATTCTTTTACTTGAAAGTAGCATCATTGTGACTAGAGACTTGTAAGTTGTAGGCGATGGATTCCTAAGAGAAGGCTAAGTTGGCAACCCGTAAGGACTACTACGACCTAATTGCTATCTCGACTTAAGGTGAGTTTACGTTCTTAGCCTTGTGTTCCTAGCTTCTTTCGCGTTGAAAGTTGATTTTGTAACTTGTCTCAAAATGTGTTTGTGATTCACATGTTTTACTTGAGTTTGTTTACGTTTCGGAATGGTTGTTTTGAAACTGTCACACGTTAAATAATTAATCGTTAATAACTTGAAGTGGAAGAATTCGCATGTACCGGAACCAGTTATGTTACTTATCACGGGTTTTGATCCCTTGGGTTTTATACCCTAAAATGTGGGACTCCGTGTGCCCCCGACTCCTTTAGCTGTAGGCTGGAGTACTGCTTTCTAGATACCACTCCTTTGATTGACGCTCTTAGGAGGGTGTTGCAAAACTTAAGGTCTAGAATGTCTGATGTGGTCATGATGGCTAGCGGGACGCGGAATGCGATCCACAACGCTTGGTAGAGAGGTTTGGGTTCTTGAACCCCCTATACACCAGTACCATATTTTACTTTGTTCTGGTCTACCCGGGTTACAGCGCGACACATTGAACTTCTTTGCCCCAATGTTGGAAAAGTAAGACGGGTTGGAATTTAAATAAGTGGTTTAACTCTTGTGACATTCATAATTGGTTATCGCCGTTGCAAACTCTTATATTGTTTTACTTATACTGTGTTACTGTTATTTTATATAACTCGTGATTCAGCAACATATCTCGTATTTCCTGTTTTTACATGCTAAGTTGTATCTCGCTCAGTATTTTTGCTGATTTTCGAAACTGCGGTTCTTGTTTTCCTTCCCACCGCAGGTCTAGGAGCTGGGGATTATAGAATAGAAGGGGCGCGACCCACGTAGACTGATAATGTCTCGATTAGTATCTAGTATTGTTTAGTTTTAATGGAATAGTAAGCACCTCTTGTATAAGACTCTAAGTTTAATGTTTAATAATATAAGCTTATGTTGGTGAATTGTATTGCTTTTGAGGTCCGTCACTTCTATTAAGCATCGCACTCCTGGTCTCGTCCCGAGCCGGATGAAGGTGGTTGTTGCAATACCCATCCATCATAATTTCCCTAACTTCTGAATTAATTGAAATACCTTGTAACGACTGAATGGGGTAATTTGGTAATTTTTTCATTTTTAAGAGAGAAATTTGATAATATTGTAAGTAATGGGGTTAATTGTTGGCTTGCAAAAACTAGCGGGTCATACTAGTGAATTTTCAGAATTTAACTTGTGATTTTCTTTTAGTAAATTATGCCTTCTTAATTACATCCTACATATAGCTAAACTAATCTGGTAATAACTTCCCCCTAGAATACCCCACTACCATAATTCAGTTAAGCTATTTACTTATTCTAGTTTCTAACGTAAATCAAATAATTACTCATAGTTAAGCCCCTAATAACTCCTTCACCAGTTTTCCAATATCTGACACCCATTACCCCTAATTAACTAGCTAATAAAGACACCATTATCACAATTAAATCTAAATTAAATCCAGTTGGTCTCCTCCTATTTACTACACCCGATTACCCATCAATGAACTTACATTTAAATCTCACTATAATTTTGAAACTTCCATCACAATTAACTCCTACTAATAATTAATTAACCCTCCTTAAGTTTTCACAAGTTACATTAAGACTCCCACAATATAAAAGCCATCCCAAGGTCACTTTCTCCACCATTCCCTTCTACTTACACTCATTCTTGAGTTCGGCACCACCCACTACCACCATTACCCATATCTTTCTCTCCCTCTTTCGCTTGTGTCCACAAAAACCGTCCAAGAACAGCTCGGTGTCGTGGAAAATCAGATTATTCCTCACGGCGCAACGCCATTAGTCGCGATCTCTCTTGTCTTTAAATGATCATTTGCCTCTCTATTTCAGTTTTCGTGACCTCGTAAAATTCAGTTTGTTCATGCCGTTCCACCTTCGTTTGTCGTTTGACTGTTTTGTTTCTCGAATATTTAGCTTTGTCCGATTTTTGTTCATTAACCTCAGTATGGCTCATACCTAAACATATAGGCATTAGTTTATGCATGTGGGTGAGTATGTTACTTGTGGGTGAATCATGGCGTGTGTACCTATTTTTGTTAGTGTTGGTGCATGGCTATGTAGTAATACCTAATAGCTAACATGCTAGTATTAAACTAGTTGGAATATACTTGTCTAGCTGTGAAAATATATAACATAGTTGTAATATATAACATTGGCAGAAGTAATGATATCTTGTTGGAAGCTGTACTATTATTGCATGTTTGGGTATGCACGTTGGTTGAAGATTTGCATCAGTAATGTTATTTGGAGATTCATAACATTGTAAAATATATATATTTAGAGTAATTGAAAAACATGTTTTATAAGTCTGCAGAGAGACATATTTTTTTAGATGAACGTTCAAAAGTTAGATCATAGCATAAATGGATGTTTTTATGAAAACTGTATTTTTACTAAATAGCGATTTCTAAATTAACATCTAAAAACCCATTTTTATTTTCTCTCTTTTAGGAATAACAAAACTAAAATAGTGGTCAGTTCATTACTTTATTGCATTAACAAGTAACGGTTAAAACTTGTTACATCTTTTGTTTAGGAATATTAAAAGTGGTGTAGCATTATTTTTCGTGTCTTAAGCCAATAGGTAAATAAAATTGAGTGTCTCTTCTGAAATTCCGCTTTTAGTTTGGTTACCTTCAAAATGCTACATGGATATTTTTGACAGACATATCAAGTCGGTAGTATTTTTCCAATTTTAAAGTATGGGTTGTGAGGTTTTGTTGCATAATAGGCTTAGGGGCACACTCATTCTTCGTCGTGCATGCCACGTAGAGACATTTTGTTTGCATGGTGCTTGGTTGGACGGTGTTTTGACTATAGACTCATGCGTGTAGGCGGAGATTTCCCAGACGAAGGGTTCGTCCGCCCCTTCTAGGAGTTAATTTCTCTAGCATGCAATTTCGGTTCAAGGTAAGTTAATGTACCAAGCCTAGGGCGCCCTTTGTTCCTTTAGTGTCCTTCTTGTTGTATTTTGTTAAAATCATGATTCATTTCTTGGTCGTACTTTACATCGTCTCCATTACTTAGTTTACTCAGAATGAACCGATATTTCTTTAAAATAAAATGCTCCACACTTCAGATGAAATTAAAATGTGTAATTCATGTAAAGTGGAAAGACGGTTGTACGAGTAGTTGGATTACTTCTTATTTGGTTATGGCTACAGACGTCATTTGTCTTATTATTTAGCTCGTTCGCAATTAGCCTCGAGACGCTCGTAGTACTCACCTTTCTAGGTACAAGAACCCTTAAGGGGGTGTCGGCACTTAAGGTCTAGGTTGCCAGGTTATGGGATATTGGATAGTTACTTCACCCCTTTACAACCAACTATAAAATAGGATTTTATGTACTCGGTAACAAAGTGAAATTTTGGAAAAGGCAGCGTAAATTTTGGTAAGCCCAGATTGGGCCATGGTTAAAGATTGAAGAGGTATACTTGTTATTCTTAACGAAATGGAAGTTGATGAAAATGAATATTCTTCACTAGAGTCGTTACTTTTACATGGATTTCTTTGAAGGATTCATACGCTTATTACATTAACCATTATTTTTAAAACATGTCTCTTACTCTATTTACAAGTTTGGGCGTTATCTTACTCAGTTTGTACTGACTTTTGGAAATTGTGGTTTCCTGTTTTGTTTTTAACCCACAACATGTTTAGAGGCTGGAGGCATGGACTTGGGGGAACCGAGAATCACCTAGATTTCAATCAATATTTATTTAATTTAAAAATATTCAACATAATCTCTACCATGTTATAATAAGTTTTTAGCCGTGTTTGAGGCTCAGAGATATCTGGAATAAAGTATTGGATCTTATAACATTTGGATTAACTTGCTTTTGCTTGCACTCTTGAGTGACACCCTCTCGGGTTTCCTGTGTTGTAATTTTTAGGGTGTTACATTAATAAACCAATATTCAGGAAGTAAATTCTTACCAAAACCACAAACTTTGCCCTTGGCCTTCACATCACTGTGTTTAACCCTTTTCTTCTATTCTGAAAGCTGATCATCCTTCTTTTCCTTTGGTTTCTTCTTCTTTGAAGTCTGATCTTATTTATTCTCTTCTTTAGACTTCTTCTTATTTTCTCCCTCTTTCTTCTTTGACTTAGATTGATCACCCTGATCTTTCTTTCCCAGTTCTTGATCCTTCATAACTTCTCCCTGTTCTTCCTCATATTCTGACCCAATTTCTTGCACTTCCTTCTCCTTTCTAATATTCTTTGCTGGAGGAGAAGCTTCTTGCATGCTATTTGTCCTCTCTGAATCTGAATCGGTGATTGTAACTTCTACCTTTCTCTTTGCTCTTCTTTTCTTCCTCATTGGAGATGTCTGAGTCTTCTGCTGAAGCCTTGTTGATTTGTGCTCCATTTGGGTTTAGGGTTTTGAGAAGAGATAGAGAGAATTGAGAGAGAGAGAGAGAGAGAGAGATAAGGACAAAGAGATAGAGATTTAAGTGGAGAGAAAAAGCCCTGAAGAGTAGCTTATAAGTTTGAAAGATTTCAGAACATACTGAGTTTAAAAGGACTCATTTGAAAGCACGTGCAAAAACGTATCTTAGAGGATTTTTTTAAAGATCTCTTAAGATATTTTGAAAATATCTGAGTAAATCAAATATTCTGCAATTATCTATTAAGATAATACAAATTATTTGGTGATCCAATATTGAACATAACTAGATAGACTCCAAAGCGAAGTACATGTCCAAAGCTTTGGGGAACTGCATCATGACAGAAAAATTCAAACGTTTGAAGCATACTTCCAAGGCTAGGAAAGTATGATCTCACGTCTTTGAATTTTCACACACATACATTATCTAATACTCCCCCTAAACCAATGCATACTTGTTTAGCATCCCTTATTCAAGCCTTAGGGATGCAAACCTCTCATCTGGCAATGACTTAGTGAAAATATCAGAAACTTGCATAGCAGTAGATATAAAAGATAAAGACACGTCACCTTTTCAGCATGATCTCTTATGAAAAGGTGTCTTACATCAATATGCTTAGTTCTGTAGTGTTGCACTAGATTCTTTGTGATTGAAATGACACTTGTATTGTCACAATAGATAGGCACTTTCCTGAAATCATAGCCAAGATCTCTTAGTTGTTGAGCAATCCACAACACTTGTGAGCAACAAGCTCCAACTGCAATGTATTTAGCTTATGCACTTGATAGAGCTACTGAATTCTGCTTATTTGAATGCCAGCTATGAGCCAAGCAATTGGCAACACCCGGAAGTGCTCTTCCTATCAACTTTGTATCCTGCAAAGTCTGCATCTGAATATCCACTCAAAAAGAAGTTAGATCTTCTTGGATACCAAATCCCAAAGTCTTTGGTACCATTCAAATATGTAAAGATCCACTTGACAGCAACTAACTGACATTCCTTAGGATCTTCTTGAAATCTTGCACACATACAAACACTAAACATAATATCTGGTCTACTAGCAGTTAAGTACAACAATGAACCAATCATACCTCTGTATTCCTTTTGATTCACACTCTTACCATTTGTATCCTTATCTAAGGATAATGAAGAACTCATGGGAGTTTTAGCTACCTTAGACTGAGACATATTATACTTATTGAGAAAGTTCTTGGTATATTTGCTTTGATGCACAAAAATTCCTTTCTTCTTTTGAAGTACATGAATCCCAAGAAAGAAATTTAACTCTCCCATCAAGATCATTTCAAATTCCCTGCACATTTACTTGAAAACTTTTTTAACAGAGCATCATTAGTAGCACCAAACAATATGTCATCAACATAGATCTGCACTACTAAGATGTCTTTTTCATGAGTTTTAATAATAAGATTTTCGTCTACTAGACCTCTCTTAAAATTATTTTCAAGTAAATACTTTGAAAATCTGTCATACCAAGCCCTT
Organism: Linanthus parryae; assembly: GCA_023055425.1. Lineage (NCBI taxonomy): Eukaryota > Viridiplantae > Streptophyta > Magnoliopsida > Ericales > Polemoniaceae > Linanthus > Linanthus parryae. Next base: position 44,524,327 of record JALGPY010000007.1, read on the forward strand.
GGAGCTCGCTTGAGGCCATATAGAGATTTGTCTAATTTGTAAACAAGATCAGGAAAGTTGTCATCTTCAAAACCTGGAGGTTGAGGAACAAATAATTCTTCTTGTGAATAGAGAGAGCACATTTGACATCCATTTGATAAAGCTTTATTTATTTATGAGTTGCAAATGCAAGAAGCATTCTGATAGCTTCTAATCTGGAAACATGAGCAAATGTCTCCTCATAGTCAATACATTCCTCTTGATTATATCCATGTGCCACAAGTATGGCTTTATTTCTCACAACCTTACCATTTTCATCAAGTTTATTTCTCAACACCCATCTGGTTCCACTAACTAAATGAGTCTTTGTCCTAGGAACCAGGTTCCATACATTGTTCCTCTCAAATTCATTCATCTCACTCTGCATTGCAATGATCCAATATGCATCTTGTAATGCCTTCTTTGCATTCTTAGGTTCCATCAGTGATACAAAAGCACTGAAGGCATACAAGTTCTTCAATTGTCCTCTGGTTTGTGTACCCGTGGTTGCATTTTAGATACTATTATATGTTGGATGAGCTGATAAATACTTGTACCCCCTCTCTGGTGTCTAGGGTTCTGGTTCTCCAATAATCTTTACAATCCTTTGAGAACTTGATGCAATACCTGGAGCACTTTGTGTTATGTGAAGTTTACTCAAAGCTTTGAGATTTTGATTCATCACAATGGCAAAAGCTTTGAGATTCTTTGGGTTGTTCCTGCAGATTACTTTTGCTTCCTTTTTCTTTCTCAAAATCATCATCTGCCTCATACTTATTTAGATTTATATATGAAAAAATTCACTCACTCAATCATCAGTACTCTCATCAAAAATCACTTGAATGCTCTCATCTACAATCTTAGTTCTCTTATTGAAAACTCTATATGCTTTGCTAGTTTGAGAATAACCAAGAAATACACCTTCATCACTTTTACCATAAAAGTTACCAAGATCATCCTTACCGTTATTATGCACATAATGAATACAACCAAAAGGCTTAAAATAAGAAAAACTTGGCTTTCTGCCTTTGAAAAGTTCATATGGAGTTTTCTTCAAAATAGGCCTAATCAATCATCTATTCAGCACATAATTGGCAGTGTTAAAAGCTTCTTACCAAAGATATTTTGGCAAATCACTTTCAAGTAGCATGGTTCTAAACATATCTTCAAGTGTTATATTCTTCCTTTAAACAACATTGTAAATTCAGCGCGTTTCAAAGGCTTGAAACAGCTTGTCTATTTCAAGTCCTTGAACCTGTTTTGAAAGGTTTTAAATTTATGCTGCAGTATACAACATGAACTTAAGGGAAGCTTGTGATTCTAATCTAACTCATGATCCCCTATGATTGATTATGTGTTATTTGATGATGAAAGACAAATCAATTTGGAATTCTGAACTGTGGCTCATCTATTTGGTTGAACAAGTTTTTGCAGGGATAAGTAGTTACCTATTTTGCAGGGACTATTACATAAACTGGTTCTTGCAGAAAAGGAAACTGGATTGACAAATTGATTATGTGTTTATGAAAACATGTATGGACCTTGAAGATCTGCAATTCAAACAAGCTTCATAAAAAGGGAATGACTGAAGAATTTCAAGAGAACACACGGACACAGAGTTACTCAGACATTCTCAGGATTGACAAGCAACACAGAAGGATATTCATTTCACTCAATCCATTCACCAAAGATCACTGCACATTCAACTGTTCATCAGTTCTCAGTGCTCTTCTTTATGATCTATATTTGTATATCATTTAGATAATACTTGTTATCTTATTCTCGTTAGTTGTTTAAGTGAATAATAGAGAATTCTTGTTGAGTCAGTTAGCTAGAGCAGGTGCTAGGTAAATTAGTGAGAACCACAAGTTGTAACAGAGTAAGGGAACTCTCTGTGCTTGAGATCTAGGGCTTATCTTTTGATTAATAAGAATTAATTTGAAAATCCTCCAGGGATCTAATCCCTGAGGTAGAGACGTAGGTCCAAGTGGACTGAAATCTACATATCTCTGTGTATCTTGCTTTTATCTTGCTGTTCTTTACTTAGATAATTGGCTGCAACAAAACATGTTTTCTGTTCAAGGACTTGAAACTCATTTCAAGGCCTTCAATACTATCAGCATTTTCTATACTCACTGTTTTATTCCAAGGACTTGAAATTCATTTCAAGGCCTTGAAATACTCTCTACTTGCTACAAACTTCTTTGAAACCACTCTTTTAGCAAAAGTTGTCATACTATATTCAACCCCCCTTCTAGAGTATTGATCTTGCATTACTACCTACATTATTGTCTTTCAATTGGTATCAGAGCTTGTATCACAGCATATATTTAACCATATGGTGATTATGAGTACTTAGGTGATGGTGGTTTCTCTCAGGGAAGAGCTGCTAACAGACCTCCTCTATTCTGTGGTGACAATTTTGTGCACTAGAAAGCCCTGATGAAAATGTTCATCATTGATCAAGATATGGATTTGTGGACTATCATACAGAAAGGTCTTCATACATTCTACATAGATAAAGATGGGATCAGAACTCCCAAGACCGAGGATTCACTTTCTGCTTTTGAGTTAGAACAATATTCTAAAAATTATAGAGCCATGAATCTCTTACATTTTTCTTTGAGTGAAGATGAATTCAACAGGATTTCAGGTTGCAAGACTGCTAAAGAAATATGGGAAAAACTGGTGATAACCTATGAAGGTACCAGTCAAGTCAAGCAGACAAAGATCAGCATATTTCTTAGACAGTATGATCTATTTAAAATAGATGGAGATGAGTCCATCAAGGATATGTTCAAGAGGTTACTGACATTGTCAACAACCAGGATTCCTTGGGAAAATCCTTTTCCAATGAAGAGAAAGTCAGGAAGATTTTGAGAAGCCTTCCCAAATCCAAATGGGAACCAAATACTAATGTTATTGAAGAGGCTCAAGATCTATCATCAATTCAACTTGAAGACTTGCAGGGAAAGTTGCTTACACATGAGATTTCCATGAATGAAGTTGATGGAAAACTGCCATTAATGTCCATAATCTAGCTCTGAAGGTTAAGGAGAATGTGCCTTCTCAAAGCCTTGAAACTGAAGAAGATGATGATGAAGACCTCTTTTGCATTAATTTCTAAAGCCTTGACTAGAATTCTTAAGATGAAGAAGAACTTTGGAAACAAAGAATTCCGCAGGGATAGACACAAATCATCCAATAGCAAAGACTACACAGGTAAATCTTCTTCCCATGGTAACAAGCCTAAAGTAATGAATTGGTTTGAGTGTGGTGAAGCAGGACATCTGAGTAGAGACTGTCCACACAAGAAAAGAAAACACTTTCAGAAGAAAGACCATGCCAGAAGAAAGAAAGCTATGATAGCTTCTTGGAGCGACTCAGACTTCTCAAGTGATTCTGAATCTGAAGAAGAACATGCAAACCTCTACCTTATGGACAAGCATGATGAAAGTTCTGAAAAGAACATTGAGGTAATGGTAAACTGTTTGATTTCATAACCAAATGATGTCCTACCTGATTATCTTAGAAACATGCTTTTAAATGAAGAGGATTATCTGAAAGAAATCAAGAATTTGAAGGAAAACGTTCATGAGCAAGCAAAAGAGAATTTGCATCTTGTTTTCAAAATTAGAATCTTAAAATTTCTCAGAAGAAATCTGGCAGGTATCTCAATGCCTTGGAAACTAATTTCAAAGCTTCGAAAACTCAAGTCAATGAAGTAGTCACAGAGAACTCACTTTTGAGTGAAAATATTGTTGCTCTAATACATCAGTTTGATGAATTGGAGGAACACAAGACTACTCTAACTGAGAAACTTCATGAATCTAAGGAATTCATTATCAAACTTACTGGCTCACAACACAATTTAAACCTGATTCTTGGAGGAAACTTAAAGTCTTTTCACAAAACTGGTATTGGTTACAATCCAATTTTCTGAGGATGAACAACACCATATTTGTGAAGGCTGGTGGAAAAACCTCTCCTAAGTGACATTACTGCAACAGAATTAGACAGTGAATGGTGTTTTCAGGTTTTCACCAAGAGCAAAGAACATAAATGGTTTCTGGACAGTGGTTGCTCCATACATATGAGAGGAAAGAAATCCTTATTCTTAGAGCTGAAAGTGCAATCTGAAGGTTCAATCACACTTGGTGACAAAGGAAAATTCAACATACTAGGTATTGGTAAAGTTGGCACAGAATCTGAAAACTCAATTTCTGATGTATATTTAGCTTATGGCTTGAAATTAAATTTGCTTAGTGAATCTCAGTTATATGACAATAGTAACAAAGTTATTTTTGACAAAGAGAAATGTCTGGTGCAAAATGAGAAATCTGGAATTTGCATCCTCACTGCCTCAAGTTCAAATAGTGTTTATACTTTGCCCACTAATAAGGTTGTAGGAGAAGTCTGAAGTGTCTCAAGGCCTTGAAAGAGGATTTAAAGCTTTGGCACAGAAAGCTTGACACATTAGCTTGCAAATTTTGAACAATTTAGTTTCTAAAGACCTAGTAAGAGGTCTACCTTCTATAAATTTCAAATATGAACAAGTATGCAAAGCATGTGCTCAAGGTAAACAGACAAGAAGTTCACTCAAGCCAAAGAACTTGGTAAGTACTACTAGACACATTGAATTATTGTATATGGATCTCTCTGGTCCAATGAGATCTCCAACTCCAAAGGGTAAGAAGTACATGTTAGTCATTGTAGATGATTTCTCTAGATTTGCTTGGGTGATGTTTCTTAGAGACAAATCTGAAGCTCTTTTTGAATTTTCAAAGCTTTGTAAGGAACTTAAAAAACTAAAAAACCTGCCTATTGCTTCTATCAGAAGTGATCATGATAGAGAATTTGATCAACTTGAGTTTTATTTATTATGTGGTAAGCATGGCATCTCTCAAAACTTCTCTGCTCCTAGAACTCCTCAACAGAATGATGTTGTTGAAAGAAAGAACAGGACTCTTGAAGATATTTCAAGGACAACGCTTCTAGAGAACAAATTGCCAAAATACTTTTGGGCAGAAGCTGTGAGCACTGCCAACTATATACTTAACATGTGCTTGATTAGGCCTATCCTGAAGAAGACTCCTTATGATCTTTTTAAAGGAAGAAAGTCAAACATCTCTTGCTTCAAACCTTTGGGTTGAAATTGTTATGTTCACAACAATGGTAAGGACAATCTTGGTAAGTTTGATGCCAGAAGTGATGAAGGTATTATCTTTGTGATTCAGTGACAAGCAAAACCTATAGAGTTTACAATAAGATAACCAAGCTTATTGAAGAAAGTATTCATGTTAATTTTGATGAAATCTGTGATGGTTCTTTGAGTGAAAGTTTTGCAGACTTTAACTTAAACAAGCATGAGTCAGAAGATGAAGCAGAGCCTTCAAATGGTTCCAAGGAAAGCTTGCAAGAAAACAAGAAGAATTTCCAAGGCCTTGAAAATGAGTCTCAAAACCTTGGAAAAGAACCTCAAGGGAATCAAATTAAACAAGCCACTACTTCATGTTCACAAAGACCTTAGAAGCTTCTTGGAGAACCTGAACCATGGACACAAGGAAAATATTCAGATATCTTTCATATCATCCATTTGACAACAATATATCTGATCCATCCACTGGTACACAGACAAGATAACAATTGACGAACCTATGTGGTTTCAATGCTTTTGTCTCTCTAATGGAGCCTAAGAATATGAAAGAAGCATTACCAGAAGCAGACTGGATTATTGCAATGTGAACTCAATGAATTTGAGAGGAACAAGGTTTGGAATCTCGTTCCTCCACTTAAAGATCAGTCTGTCAATTGTACCAGATGGGTATTCAGAAACAAGTTAGATGAGAATAGTAAGGTAATTAAAAACAAAGCAAGACTGATAGCTCAAGGCTACAACCAGGAAGAAGGTATTGATTATGAGGAGAATTTTGCCCCTGTTGCAAGGTTAGAAGCAATTAGAATGTTATTTTCATTTGCATCTCACAAAAATATGAAACTTTTTCAAATGGACGTGAAATGTGCCTTTCCAAAAATATAGTTGCAAGAAGAAGTCTATGTTGCACAACCTCTTGGTTTTGAAAATGACGAGTTTCCTGATCATGTTTACAAACTTGACAAAGCTCTTTATGGTTTGAAACAAGCTCCAAGGGCTTGGTATGAAAGACTGTCAAAATATCTACTTAAAAATGATTTCAAAAGAGGATTAGTAGATAAAACCCTTTTCAAAAAGACTCATGAGAAATATATTCCAGTAGTTCAAGTATATGTTGATGATGTTCTATTTGGACCTACTAATGATTCTCTTTGCAGGGATTTCTTAAGTCTTATGAGCAGGGAATTTGAAATGAGTTTGATGGGAGAGCTCAGCTTCTTTCTTGGACTTCATATACAAAAAATGAAGAAAAAAATATTTCTGAATCAAAACAAGTATACCAAACACTTGTTAAACAAGTATAATATGTCTCATTCCAAGGTAGCAAAAATCCCTATGAGCTCTAAATTGTCTCTAGACAAGGATCAAACTCGTAAGAGTGTGAATGTGAAAGAGTACAGAGGTATAATTGGATCATTATTATATCTCACTACAAGTAGACCAGATATCATGTTTAGTGTTTGTATTTGTGCTAGATTTCAAGATGATCCTAAAGTATCACACTTGGTTGCTGTCAAAAGAATATTCAGATATCTCAATGGTACCAAAGACTTAAGGCTTTGGTATCCTAAACAATCTAATTTCTCTTTGTATGGATATTCATATGCTGACTTTGAATGTTACAAAGTGGATAGAAAAAGCACATTAGGGTGTATCCAATTTCTTGAAACATCACTGATCAGCTGGCATTCAAAGAAACAAAATTCAGTAGCTCTATCAACAGCAGAAGCTGAATACATGACAGCTAGAGCTTGCTGTCACAAGTGTAGGGTTTTGATTCATGGATCGCACAACGGAAGCATAATCAAACATGAACCATGCAAAACCCTCCAAGGATCAAAAGTCTAGATGCATAACGATAGTAAAGGTTAGAAATCATAAACACACCTTTGGGTTCTCCTTGATGACTTCAAACGCGAATAATGTCACGTTCTCTATAGTTGATCCACGCCTAGAGTTGATCCTAGATCTCCCAAACTCGTTGGTGCTAGCCCGGATTAGGAAGAGGAAGAACGAATCACGCAAAACGAGAAAAAAAGAGGGCTTCGGCCTCTTTTTGGCCGACGGGGACGAGGGCGGCGGCAAGGGGCGGCGTCGGGCCCTCCTTGTTGCTTGCTCTCTCTCCTTTGTTCTCTCCCACTCTTGTTATGTTCACTAATGAGCATAAGTTATGAGGAAGGAAGGAAGGAGGGTCCTTTATATAGTCCAACAACTCCTTGTTAACTACCTAAAGGACTTATTCTAGTCCAACTAGAATTCAATTTAGTCCCTTTCCTTGCAAGTTAGTCCCTACTAAGTTTGCAAGGGTTTGCAAAGTGATCCTTCTAATTAATTAATCCAATTAATTAATTCCCAAATCTAGTTCAACTCTATATAGCGTGTGACCCCATAGGTTCTATCTAGTTGGTAGCAACTATTTGCTAATATGGAGCGGTTTCTAGCAAAACATCCATTCTAGCCAACTAATAGAATAGTCATCTTGACAACCTTTGTACAAGTAATTGTCTCATCCCTTTGCCTCCATATCCGAATTAGACACGAGACATACAAGGCACACTCGTATATCCAATCCATAGTTTCTCGATCCATGGGAATAGCCTTATTCGTGCAAATAACATCAATATCCCATATTGATTTATTTGAGTCTGGCCAGACATTCTATAAGCACTATCCCTCGAGTGGCCTAGGATATTTGCTCCCGTTATGTGGGAGGGGAAAATCCTCTCTACGTCCACTACGATCTCTAAGCTTGCTTCTCATTGCACCCAGTACAAGCCTTTATAACTACCCAGTTACGGTGTAGCGTTTAACGCTATCAAGATCACAATGATCCACAACTAGAATATCTAGTGACTTCAAGTCTAAGGATGACAATACCATTGTACCGCGAGAAGCGCTTGTGACTCAAACATAACGTGTATGTAGCCTTCTCGGAGATGGGTCAATCCAGTGCAACATTCCGTAATGCACACCTATGTGTTGGATCATGATATCTCCATATCAATCCAACCCCATACTAGTCTATAGATGATTGTCCCATTTAATCATTATACTTGACTAGGGATATTTAAGATAAACAACACAATTGTAAATCTAAAGACTTCATTATATTAAATATCCAATAAATAATAAATGAATTTTCTAGCCATATACAAATTCATACTAAACTAGATTGCCTCTAGGGCATCTATTCCAACAGCCTCCCACTTGCACTAGAGCCAATCTGGCGCATCTCGTATGCCCATACTCCTAGTGTGCCCTTCATGCTTCCACTGCGTGAGAGGCTTCGTAAGCGGGTCTGACAGATTATCATCTGTAGGAATCTTGCATATCCGAACGTCTCCTCTATCGATAATATCTCGAATCAGATGAAACTTCCTGAGCACGTGCTTGGACTTCTGGTGCGATCTGGGTTCCTTTGATTGCGCGATCGCCCCAGTGTTGTCACAGAACAACTCCACTGGATCCGCAATGCTAGGGACCACACCAAGTTCAGAAACAAACTTTCTGATCCAAACAGCCTCCTTTGCTGCGCCATTTGCAGCAATGTACTCAGCCTCTGTTTTAGAATCAGCTACCGTCTCTTGCTTGGAACTCTTCCAGCTCACGGCTGCTCCATTCAGGCAAAACACATATCCCGATTGTGATCTAAAGTCATCTCTGTCGGTTGGAAGCTTGCATTAGTGTAACCCCTTACACGCAACTCTTCCTCACCGCCAAATATCAAGAAAGCATCCTTAGTTCTTCTCAAGTACTTTAGGATGTTCTTGACAGCAATCCAGTGACTCTCTCCCGGATTGTATTGGTATCTGCTTGTCATACTCAAGGCATATGACACATCTGGTCTAGTACATAACATGGCGTACATGATAGATCCTATGGCCGAGGCATAGGGAATCCTACTCATGCGTTCCTTCGCAATCTCATTGGAAGGACAACCACTATTCGAAAGAGTGATTCCATGTGACATGGGCAAGAATCCCTTCTTGGAATCTTGCATGTTGAACCGTTTCAACACCTTGTCAATATATGTACTTTGACTTAGGCCTAGCAACCTCTTAGATCTATCTCTATAGATCTTTATACCGAGTATATAGGCTGCTTCCCCTAAGTCCTTCATTGAGAAACACTTTCCTAGCCAATCTTTCACAGATTGCAGCATGGGAATGTCGTTTCCAATGAGTAGTATTTCATCCACATACAAGACCAGAAAAGCTACAGAGCTCCCACTAACCTTCTTGTAGACACAAGACTCATCTTCGTTTCTGATGAAGCCAAACTCTTTGACCACTTCATCAAAACGTCGATTCCAACTCCTAGAAGCTTGCTTCAATCCATAAATGGACCGTTGCAGCTTACAGACTTTGTTGGCTTGCTTTGGATCCTCAAAACCCTCCGGCTGTATCATATACACGTCCTCGAGGAGATTCCCATAAAGGAATGCTGTTTTGACATCCATCTGCCAAATCTCATAGTCATGGTATGCTGCAATCGCAAGTAGGATTCAGATGGATTTGGTCATTGCGACTGGTGAAAAGATTTCATCATAGTCAATACCATGAATCTGTCTGAATCCTTTAGCCACCAATCGGCCCTTATAGGTAATCACATTACCATCCATGTCGATCTTCTTCTTGAAGACCCACTTGCACCCTATGGGCCGCGCCCCATGGGGTGGTTCCACCAAAGTCCATACTTTGTTGGTATACATGGATTCCATCTCGGATCTCATGGCTTCCAGCCACTTCTGAGAGTCTGGGCCACTCATGGCCTCCTCATAGGTAGTAGGCTCATCATCTATGAGCATCGTGTCACCGGAATCGGTTATGAGAAGTCCATACCTCTCGGGTTCCTGGCGCACTCTACTAGATCTACGAAGCTCTTGTGTTACCTGAACAGGTGGCTCCACAACTGCTTGTGTTCCCTGTTCATGTTCCATAATCGGTTCAGTGATTTGTGGTTCTTGAACTTCTTCAAGTTCTACATTCCTCCCACTTGCTTCTTTAGAGACAAACTATCTTTCTAGAAACACGCCGGTCCGAGCAACAAACACTTTGTTCTCGGTTAGATTGTAGAAGTAGTATCCCTTAGTTTCCTTAGGGTACCCCACAAATTTACACTTATCCGATTTAGGCCCTAGCTTGTCTGATTGTAAACGTTTTACATAGACATCGCAGCCCCAAATCCTCATGAACGACAGTGTGGGACGCCTCCCACTCCACATCTCATATGGTGTCTTCATGACTGATTTAGATGGAACACGGTTAATGGTGAAAGCTGCACTTAATAGAGCGTAGCCCCAAAATGATAATGGAAGATCGGTTTGACACATCATAGATCGAACCATATCCAATAGGGTTCGATTCCTCCTCTCGGACACGCCATTCCATTGTGGCGTTCCGGGTGGAGTGAGTTGGGACACGATCCCACACTCTCTAAGATAGTCGTCAAACTCTTGGCTCAAGTATTCTCCTCCACGATCTGATCGTAGAGCCTTTATACTTTTGCCAAGTTGCTTCTCTACTTCATCTTGAATTCTTTGAACACTTCAAAGGATTCGGATTTTGCCCTCATAAGGTACACAAATCCATATCTACTGTAATCATCAGTAAACGTAATGAAGTAGACATAACCACCCCTGGCAGGCGTGGCAAATGGTCCACACACATCGATATGTATGAGCGCCAATTGCTCACTAGTCCTCTCACCTTTCTTATTGAAAGGGGACTTTGTCATTTTTCCCAATAAACAAGCCTCACATGTCTCATATGATTCAAAATCAAATGAGTCTAGTAATCCATCCTTATGGAGCCTAGATACACGTTTCTCATTTATGTGGCCTAAAGGACAGTGCCATAAATAAGCAGGATTTAAATCATTTATTTTAATCCGCTTGGTATTAATGTTGTAGACAGATTGCTTAGTTCAAGGACATAAAGTCCATTAAATAATTGCGCACTAAAATAGTGAATATTATTCAAATAAAAGGAACAACAATTGTTCTTTATTGAAATAATAAAACCATCCTTGTCCAAACAAGAAATAGAAATAATGTTTCTGCTCATAGCAGGCACAAAATAGCAATTATTTAATTCTAAAACTAATCCTGAAGGCAGAGATAGCTCGCACACGCCTATGGCCAACGCAGCAACCTTTGCTCCATTCCCAACGCGCAGATCTACCTCCCCTTTAGCCAATCTTTTACTTCTCTTTAGATCCTGCATATTTTGACAAATATGAGATCCACATCCAGTATCTAATACCCATGATGTAGAGACAGTTAAATTGACATCTACAACAAAAATACCTGGTGGTGGTGGAATCACTATTCCAAGCCTCTTGTCCTCCAGATATTTTGGGCAGTTCCTCCTCCAGTGTCCAGGCTGACTACAGTAGTGACATTCACCCTTAGTCACGGCCTTGGCAATGCCACCAACAGGCTTAAGGGCCGGTTCCTTGGACTTGGCAACTGACTTGCCTTTGCCCTTGGAGGAAGAGGCAAACCTTTTGCCCTTTCCTTTCTGTACCATCATTATGGCCTTGCCCTTACCCTTGTTGATGCTCTGTTCAGCCGTCCTCAACATGTTGAGCAAATCTGGCAGTGGTTTAACGATCTCGTTCATGTTATAGTTCATAATGAACTGTCCATAACTCTCGGGCAACGATTGCAACACGAGATCGGTTGCCAACTCTTGGCCGACCGGGAACCCTAGTCGGGCGAGATTCTCCAAGTACCCGATCATTCGGAGTACATGGGGTCCCACCGGGTTCCCTTCTGCCAGATGATATTTGAACAGTTCCTTTGAGACCTCATACCTCTCTACCCTTGCCTGCTCTTGGAAGAGCTGCTTTAGATGTTCGATCATATCGACAGCATTCATGTTTTCGTGTTGCTTCTGAAGCTCAGAAGTCATGGTGCAAAGCATAAGGCAGGCCGCATCATTAGCGTCATCAACACGCTTCTGATACGCCTTTAAGGAAGCAGGTGTTTGGTTCTCTGGACCTTCTGGAACATGCTCCTCTATTGCGTACAATTTCTTCTCTTGCTTGAGAACAATTCTCAAGTTTCTGTACCAATCAAGAAAGTTGGTTCCAGAGAGCTTGTCCTTCTCAAGGACAGATCGTAGGGAATGTTGTGAACTCGATGAGTTGTTTGCCATTTGGAATTATACAAAAAGGAAAATACGCAAGTTTTAGTATTTGTGAATTTTTGACTATATTTAATAATGGCTAGTTTATTAAATATAGCTCCCACTATTTTTCTACGGATTAATAACCCTCAAGATATTAATGCGGAAAATATCCTTATATTTTCTAGTGGGCCAAGATCCATCTTTCATCTCCTTATGAGCTTGCTTTGGCAAGTCACCCATAATTTGACTACTTTAGGTAGGAACAATTCCAATTGCATCCCATATGCAACTCTTGGTTCAATCGGGCAAATAACTCCTTATTTATCCATCCATATAGATAATCCCAATTGATTGCCTCTAGGTTTCTTAATCAAATTAATAGCCTAGTTGTGTTCAACCTCTTATCTAAACAATTGCACATTGTTACGTGCCATCGCATTCCATCATTATGAACCAAGTCGCCATGCTTTGGCACGCACGAGCTTGATAAATAATGATGATAATGAGTGTTTAAATAACGAGAAGGCAAGAACACAATATTTGAATTTTGAGGGATTTTAAATTCAATTTTAATTGTTTTTGTTGATCAATATCAACTAATCTATCTATTTGAGTTTGGGCACAACTCCAAATAATAGATCCGGGTTGTCTAATTATCTTATTATCCTAATTGCATGCATCATCCATACACCAACCACACAAATAATAAGACAATAAATAAACAACCACAAAATAGAAATTAAACGTGATGTGGATATGGCCTTTTCTAGACTAAGATAATTCCAAGCCAATGGAATTATCTATGAACCCTAAAGCAAACACATCTCCATGCGTCTTGATCTTTTTGGTCCATCCTTCATAGTCATGTGGAATGCTCCATGCTCCATGCTCCATCTTTTTTGGCTTCTTTGGCTTTGGGCTTCTTTTCTCCAATCTTGGCTAACAATCTACTTTATCTAGCACTAGCTAATATCTATACTAAATAAAATAAATCTCACAAGTTGAGAAAAAAAAATTTGCACGCAGGCCATAAAACCGTAATTAATTATTACAATTAATTGATCAGCTCGCAGGCCGTAAAACCAAACCACAAAATTAAACATCCACATCAAACCACATCCTAAGGCCATATCCAATCAACATGCGATTTGCTCATAAACAGTTAAAATCCAATTTTAACGCGCTTGGTCAATTTTAATTGATTTTAGGATTTCTAGGGTTAAAAGGGTCCATGGGCCCAACAATCCAATTGCATGGGCCCATTAAAGTGAACCACAAGGGCCAAGGGCCGGCCCGACCCAAGACCCGCAAGCTAGGCCCGCGGGTTAGGGCCGCCCGGCCCCTTAGGGCTCCCAAGCTTGGGCGGCAAGCAAGGGGGCGGTCCCTAGGGGGGCCGAACCCTTCTATGGGAGTTGTTTCCAAAACAACTCCCTTGCTTGGTGCCCAAGTTTGGTTGTTTCCTTGTTTTGGGAGAACTCCTTCTTCCCCAAGGATGCCCAAACCCTAGATCTAAGATCCTAAAATTTCTCAAACTCACCAATTCATGCATCCAATGCAAAAATAGGATCTTGTTATGATTAATTATTGACAAATTGCATCCCATGCTTGATTTGTCTTGTTTTACGCGACAAACAATCAAATTAAGGTGTAAAACAACAAAAACGTAACACATAAACCACGTTTATGCTCTATGACCTGTGGCTCTGATACCACTGTAGGGTTTTGATTCATGGATCGCACAACGGAAGCATAATCAAACATGAACCATGCAAAACCCTCCAAGGATCACAAGTCTAGATGCATAACGATAGTAAATGTTAGAAATCATAAACACACCTTTGGGTTCTCCTTGATGACTTCAAACGCGAATAATGTCACGTTCTCTATAGTTGATCCACGCCTAGAGTTGATCCTAGATCTCCCAAACTCCTTGGTGCTAGCCCGGATTAGGAAGAGGAAGAACGAATCACGCAAAACGAGACAAAAAGAGGGCTTCGGCCTCTTTTTGGCCGACGGGGACGAGGGCGGCGGCAAGGGGCGGCGTCGGGCCCTCCTTGTTGCTTGCTCTCTCTCCTTTGTTCTCTCCCACTCTTGTTATGTTCACTAATGAGCATAAGTTATGAGGAAGGAAGGAAGGAGGGTCCTTTATATAGTCCAACAACTCCTTGTTAACTACCTAAAGGACTTATTCTAGTCCAACTAGAATTCAATTTAGTCCCTTTCCTTGCAAGTTAGTCCCTACTAAGTTTGCAAGGGTTTGCAAAGTGATCCTTCTAATTAATTAATCCAATTAATTAATTCCCAAATCTAGTTCAACTCTATATAGCGTGTGACCCCATAGGTTCTATCTAGTTGGTAGCAACTATTTGCTAATATGGAGCGGTTTCTAGCAAAACATCCATTCTAGCCAACTAATAGAATAGTCATCTTGACAACCTTTGTACAAGTAATTGTCTCATCCCTTTGCCTCCATATCCGGATTGGACACGAGACATACAAGTCACACTCGTATATCCAATCCATAGTTTCTCGATCCATGGGAATAGCCTTATTCGTGCAAATAACATAAATATCCCATATTGATTTATTTGAGTCTGGCCAGACATTCTATAAGCACTATCCCTCGAGTGGCCTAGGATATTTGCTCCCGTTATGTGGGAGGGGAAAATCCTCTCTACGTCCACTACGATCTCTAAGCTTGCTTCTCATTTCATCCAGTACAAGCCTTTATAACTACCCAGTTACGGTGTAGCGTTTAACGCTACCAAGATCACAATGATCCACAACTAGAATATCTAGTGACTTCAAGTCTAAGGATGACAATACCATTGTACCGCGAGAATTGCTTGTGACTCAACATAACGTGTATGTAGCCTTCTCGGAGATGGGTCAATCCAGTGCAACATTCCGTAATGCACACCTATGTGTTGGATCATGATATCTCCATATCAATCCAACCCCATACTAGTCTATAGATGATTGTCCCATTTAGTCATTATACTTGACTAGGGATATTTAAGATAAACAACAAAATTGTAAATCTAAGGACTTCATTATATTAAATATCCAATAAATAATAAATGAATTTTCTAGCCATATACAAATTCATACTAAACTAGATTGCCTCTAGGGCATCTCTCATAACTCAGCAAATGAGAGATCTTGAATTTAATTTTAGAGATATACCTATAAACTGTGACAACACCAGTGCAATATCAGTTACAAAGAATCCAGTTCAGCTCTCAAGGACCAAACAACATAGATGTTAGAAATCACTTCATCAGAGATCATGCTGAGAAAGACGATGTTACTCTTGAATTTGTGTCTACTAACATGAAATTGGCAGAAATCTTCACTAAACCCCTCCAGAGGATATATTCTCATCCCTGAGATTAGAATTGGGCATGCTAAATTAAGAATCATTGGTTTAGGGGGAGTATCAGGTAAGTATTATATGTTTCAAAGTTTTGAATAGATTTTCAAAGCCTTGAAATCTTTTCAAAGCCTTGATTTTATTTAATTCAGTCGTCTAGTTATTCAAGGCCTTGAAACCCTCTCCAAAGCCTTGAAAATAAGTTTGTATGCTATTTAGTTAATAAATTGGATCTTTCAATGTTGGGTGTTATCTCTGTAGATAATTTCTCAATATTGCCTTTATCTCTGTAGATATTTTCTTTTTAAAATTAGTATTTTATTATTTCCTTTCCCACTTCACACACACACAATTTTGAATTTAACTGGTTCCGCACATCTTAAAAGTTTTGAAAATATTATATTTTCTTTTCAAACTCAATCTCTTCAGTATTTATCTCCTTTCTTCTTTATCTCTCTCGTATCACTCCTGCCTCTCTTTTCTATACCCTCAAACCCTAATGAGCACGAGAAGAACTTCTGATAGAATCAAGATGGCTGGAGGTTCAAAAAAAGTTGCTGAAAAAAAGAGGAAGACTGTTGAGGAAGAGGTTCAAACTCTCAGTGATGATTCAAGTTCCAAAACCCCAAGTGCGGAAAAGGCACCTTCTCCTCCAAAGAAGAAGATCAAGAAGGATCAGACTCCAACTTTAGCAAGAATAAGAAGACATATCAGTATGCTCCAGAGAAACAGCCAGAGAGACAGGTTGCTAGTCCTAAGAAAGTCAAGAAGAAGAAGCCTAAAAAAGATGACAAAGGAAAAGGAAAAGAAACAGAGGAAGAACCAGAAAAGAACACTGGAAAGTAACTGCAGATCTACTCAGAGAAGCAACAATCCCCTGGTAAGAAATCTGGCATTAACAACAGGTGATTTGTTACTAATGTTGCTAGAGGATTGTGGTTAGATGGATTTGCTTCTAGGCCAGTAGTTTATTGCAGTATGATTAGTTTTAACATGTTGAAAGTATGAATCTGAAGTGTATTAAGAGGTTGAAGAAAAGTGCTTTTTGGAAATTCTAAACCCTCCAGAAGTTGCATACCCTAGGCTCACTAGGTTTTTCTACCTGAACATGAAACAAATCAGGAATTTAAGCCTGGTGTTTCAAACCAAAGTGGCAAGTGTTAACATGAAGTTAGACCACTCAAAATTTGCCAATGTTTTTGGTTGTTCCAAGAGGTATAACACATACAACTATCCCAACAAGAGTGAAGCCTTGAAACTGGCTAAGGAAGATTTTTTTTCACCCAATATCTCTACCTCCTCTAAACAGTTAACACATTATGTGCTAACTGTTGAAGTCAAAATCTTGTTTACCATCTTAATGAGGTGTGTACTGCCTAAAGAGAATTCAAAAGAGTTGTTGACTGACAGGGTGTTATACTTGATGTATTTGATCATGCATGGGTAAGAGATTGATCTTCCTTCAATTGTGATGGAACATATGCTTATTCCTAGACCAAGGAAATAAAGCACCCTTTGCCTTATTCCAACCTACTATCTGCTTTCTTTCAACACTTTCAGATTCCAAATGACAGAGAAGAAACTGTTACCACTGGTTTTGGTATGCTTGATGAAAAAGCCTTTGAGAGAATCGGAATCACGAAAACCACTGAGGGTAATTAGAAGTTAAAATCTGATCTGTCTAAAGAAAAACTGCAATCCAAGAAGTTTCCAGAACCCAAGGCCTTGACCTCTCCTTCAAACCTAACCTCTCAATATCAAGACCTTTCCATGTTATTCCAAAGACTTGATGTTCTGGAGAAAGGATATGGATGAGTTGAAGGAAACTCAACATGAGTTTGGCACTGAGTTCAAGCAAGTGAGGTACATGGTTGAAAGCATCTTCAAAAGCATTAATGTGATCCATGTGGAAGAGGAAGTATCTTAGGCTGCAGAAGGATCCAAGAAAGCTGGTTCAACCAAAGACTTATTTAGTGAGCATACTACTCAAGATGAGGCTGCAGGGGTAGTGGACACAGGGAAACAAGTGGTTCAAGAACAAGATGGTGAAGAACAAGAACGAGATGATGCTGAAATTCCAGACTAGGGGATGTTGATCAAGGATATTAAGAATAAGAAAAAGAAGGAACCCGTTCCAGAGATAGTGACTGAAGCAGATCTCTTTGATGAAGATGTGGTTTTTGATGCTGGTAATGAAGCTACTAAAGAAGAAGAACAGAAAGATGATGAGGATGATGAAGAAGACAATGGAAAATAAGATGCAGAGCCAAACCCCCTAATTCTTGCCTCTTCTTTCTATCTTTATCAAGGCCTTGAATTCCTGTTCAAAGTCTTGAAAACTTCTGCTTTTAAAAAAAATTCTTTACGTTTTCCAAACTTTGATCCAAAATTTTCTCATTATTTTTTGATGGAATTCAAAAAGGGGGAGATGTTTAAGTGTTATTTGGTACTTGTTTGTTGGCTTAGAGACTGGGTTTAGATTAGTAGGATTTGCTGGATTTTGCTGCTTAATAAGTTGGATCATTTTGGATATTTTGTGTTACAGTTTATCTTCATGATTGCTCTGTTATTCTCCAATGAATATTTCTTGCAGAGACTCAGTTCTTAAAACGATATTGGTTTTGTATTTCATCAAGGGGAAGATTGTAAGTTCAGCTTGTTTCAAAGGCTTGAAACAACTTGTCAGTTTCAAGGTCTCCAAACTGTTTTCAAAGCTTTGAAATATACAGTGCAGTATACAACATGAACTTAGGGGGAGCCTTTGATTCTAATATGACTCCTGGTCCCATATGCTTGATAATGTGTTATTTGATTATGAAAGACAAACAATTTTGGCATTCTAAACCGTGGTAATCAATTTGTTTGAACAAGGTTTTGCAGGGATAAGTAGTTACCTATTTTTCAGGGACTATTACCTAAACTGTGTTCTTGTAAAAAAGGAAATCGAATTTACAAATTAATTCTGTGATTATGCAAACATGTCTGGAACTTCCTAACATACTCAGCTACAAGATCAAGTCAATATCTTTAAAGATATTGAGCAACTAGCCGTTGGGAAGAGTTGTTAGATAAGTCAAGATTTGCAGCTGATTTTTAAGAAGTTTGTTGTGAGAAGATCTTGAAGAGCTGCAATTCAAACAAGTTGCATAAAAAGGGAATGACTGAAGAATTTCAAGAGAACACACGGACACAGAGTTACTCAGACATTCTCAGGATTGAGAAGCAACATAGAAGAAGATTCATTTTACTCAATCCATTCATCAAAAGATCACTGCACATTCAATTGCTTCATCAGTTCTCAGTGCTCTTCTTTCTGATCTATACTTGTATATCATTTAGATAATACTTTTTACATCTCATTCTCGTGAGTTTTTCAAGTGAACAATAGAGAATTATTGTTGAATCGGTTAGCTAGAGAAGGTACTAGATAGGTTAGTGAGAACCACAAGCTGTAACAGAGTAAGGGAACTCTCTGTGCTGGAGGTCTAGGGCTTAGCTTTTGATTAATAAGAATTGAGTTGAAAATCCTGGAGGGATCTAATCCTTAGGTAGATACGTATGTCCAAGTGGACTGAACTCTATAAATCTATGTGTCTCTTGATTTTATCTTGCAGTTGTATACTTAGCTCATTGGCTGCAACAAAACAGGTTTTCTGTTCAAGGACTTGAAACTCATATCTAGGCCTTGAAAATTATTAGCTTTTTCTATACTCAGTGTTTTGATTCCAAGGACTTGAAATTCATTTCTAGAACTTGAAATACTCTCTTATTGTTACAAACTTCTTTGAAACCACTCTTTTTGTAAAAGTTTCCATACTCTATTCAACCCCCCCTTCTAGAGTATTGATCGTGCATTACTACCTACATTATTGTCTTTCAAACTCCATTCTGCTGAGGATTTATAGGTGTAGAAAATTTGTGTGAGATGCCATGATTTACACAAAATAATTCAAAATTAAGCTGATCAAATTCTCTGCCATGATCACTTCTAACTGATGCAACATGTAAGTTTTTCAAAGTTTGAAGCTCTTTACAGAGCTTTGAGAATTCAGACAAAGCTTCAGATTTTTCTCTAATGAACATAACCCAAGTAAATCTAAAGAAATCATCTACCACGACAAGCATATATCTCTTAAATTTGGGTGTTTGAACCCTCATAGGACCACACAAGTCCATATGCATCAATTCTAAAGGTCTAGTAGTACTTACAAAGTTCTTTGGCTTGAATGAACTCCTTGTCTGTTTACCTTGGGTACATGCCTTGCAAATATAATCATCTTTGAATTCATAGTTGGTATCCTCATACCAAGTCCTTTGTGATGAGCTTGTTCATTGTATGCATAATTATATGCCCGAGTTTTATATGCCGAACCTTTGAGTCTTCCTTCAAAGCTTTGAGGTATTTTAGACTTTCTCCTGCAACTTTTGTTAGTACTCAAAGAATTAACTTTGTATGACCTGGGAGCAGTGAGTATGCAATTGCCAGATTTCACATATTTCACAACACATTTCTCCTTGTCAAATACAACTTTATTACCCTTATCACATAGATGAGATATACTAAGAATATTATATTTCAAACCTTTACCTAAATAAACATCATAAACAGAACTCCAAGAATTATTACCAATACTACCATGCCGATGATATTGCATTTTGCTTTGTCACCAAGTGTGATTGTTCTTCCAAGAATTATTACCAATTTTTGACTGAGATGCTTTAAGAGTTTTTTGAGAAAAACCAAATCTAAATTTTCCTTTGCCGGCTCATGAACTTTCACCTTCAAAGGATCAATCTCATTTCTATAACTTTCCTCATTTTAAAATGTGCTTTTGAGGATTTCAGGTAGAACATCAGAAGGGCTTGTTGGAATAGATGCCTTATAGGCAATCTAGTTTAGTATGAATTTGTATATGGCTAGAAAATTCATTTATTATTTATTGGATATTTAATATAAGAAGTCCTTAGATTTACAATTGTGTTGTTTATCTTAAATATCCCTAGTCAAGTATAATGATTAATGGGACAATCATCTATAGACTAGTATGGGGTTGGATTGATATAGAGATATCACGATCCAACACATATGTGTGCATTACGGAATGTTGCACTGGATTGACCCATCTCCGAGAAGGCTACATACACGTTATGTTGAGTCACAAGCACTTCTCGCGGTGCAATGGTATTGTCATCCTTAGACTTGAAGTCACTAGATATTCTAGTTGTGGATTTTTGTGATCTTGGTAGCGTTAAACGCTACACCGTAACTGGGTAGTTATAAAGGCGTGTACTGGATACAATGAGAAGCAAGCTTAGAGATCGTAGTGGACGTAGAGAGGATTTGTCCCTCCCACATAACGGGAGCAAATATCCTAGGCCACTCGAGGGATAATGCTTATAGAATGTCTGGCCAGACTCAAATAAATCAATATGGGATATTGATGTTATTTGCACGAATAAGGCTATTCCCATGGATCGAGAAACTATGGATTGGATATACGAGTGTGACTTGTATGTCTCGTGTCCAATCCGGATATAGAGACAAAGGGATGAGACAATTACTTGTACAAAGGTTGTCAAGATGACTATTCTATTAGTTGGCTAGAATGGATGTTTTGCTAGAGACCGCTCCATATTAGCAAATAGTTGCTACCAACTAGATAGAACCTATGGGGTCACACGCTATATAGAGTTGAACTAGATTTGGGAATTAATTAATTGGATTAATTAATTAGAAGGATAACTTTGCAAAACCTTGCAAACTTAGTAGGGACTAATTTGCAAGGAAGGGACTAAATTGAATTTTAGTTGGACTAGAATAAGTCCTTTAGGTAGTTAACAAGGAGTTGTTGGACTATATAAAGGACCTTACTTCCTTCCTTCCACATAACTTATGCTCATTAAGTGAACATAACAAGAGTGGGAGAGAACAAAGGAGAGAGAGCAAGCAACAAGGAGGCCCGACGCCACCCTTGCCGCCGCCCTCGTCCCCGTCGGCCAAAGGAGGTCGAGACCCTCCTTTGGGTCTCGTTTTGCGTGATTTCTTCTTCCTCTTCCTATTCCGGGCTAGCACCAAGGAGTTTGGGAGATCTAGGATCAACTCTAGGCGTGGATCAACTATAGAAAACGTGACATTATTCGCGTTTGAAGTCATCAAGGAGAACCCAAAGGTGTGTTTATGATTTCTAACTTTTACCATCGTTATGTCTCTTGACTTGTGATCCTTGAAGGGTTTTGCATGGTTTTATGTTTGATTATGCTTCCGTTGTGCGATCCATGAATCAAAACCCTACAGGGCTAGCAAGAAGATTTTTTACCATCTCCTCAATACGCTTGTTTGAGCTATTTTCTTATTCATGCTCAGCCATTAGGAACATATTTTCTAGTTCTTCATCTGATTCCGAATCAGTTGATTAATTACAATTACTCCATGATGCAACCATAGCTTTCTTCCTTCTGTTATCATTTTCCTTTTTGGGAAAATGCATGTTCTTCTTCTTTATAGGGCAATCTCTAACCAGATGATCAGCATCTCCACATTTAAAGCAATTCATTACTTCTATTTTTGTGAATGTGAAGAAGACTTACCTCTGTGATCCATTTTTCTTGAGGACTTGGACTTGTCCTTTTTGTAATCCTTGTTTCCAAAGTTTTTCTTCATTTTCAGAATTCTGGTCAAAGCTTTGGAGATCAAGGCTAAGGCTTCTTCATCATCATCATCATCTTCATGTTCAAGGCCTTGAGATTTCTCAATGTCTTTTGCCTTTAGTGCTAGGTTCTTGATGTTGTCACCCATGTCACCATCCACTTCTTTCATAGAAATATCATGAGTGAGCAGTTTTCCTTGTAGATCATGTAGCTCCAGGAGACTCATCTTGAGCTTCCTCAATTGCAATTGCTGTTCGTTCCCACTTGGCCTTTGGAAAACTCCTGAGAATCCTTATGAATTTTTCCTCATTTGCGAATACCTTTCCCAAGGACCCTAAGTTGTTCAAAATTTCTGTGAACCTTTTGAACACGCCCTTGATGGATTCATCAGAATTCATCTTGAATAACTCATACTACCTCAGAAGAATGTTAATTTTAGTCTGCTTGGCCTGGCTTGTTCCTTCATACGTTACAGTAAATTTGTCTCAAATCTTCTTGGCACTTTTGCAGTTGGAAATCCTGTTGAACTCATCTGCACTAGGAGCACAATATAACAAGTTCATAGCTTTAAAATTCATTGATACCTTTTCCAACTCAGTAATTGAAAGATCCTCTTCTTTCTTAGCAGTTCTGATCCCATCAGAAGCAGTATAATAGATTTAGGGACCATTTTGAGTGATTGACCACAGTTCCATGTCTTGATCTCTAATGAACATATCCATTAATGCTTTACAATGCACAAAGTTGTCACCATAAAACAGTTGAAGTATTTAAAGAGCTAAAATTCGAAGCAACTGAGTACACAATTTTCAAAGGGCAAATGCAGAGAAAGCATTCTTGATTGATAAGCATCAAAGAAGTTCTTCATCTCTTCCAATCCATACACAAAATTTCACTGCATCTCACTGCAGTTTTCTACTCTTAAGTGATATTCTGTATAGAGCTCTATTGGTAGATCATTTCTGTATTATTTCTACATTCATTCTCAAGGATTGTTCAAAGTGAAGAATAGAGAATTCTTAGTTAATCAGTTAGCTAGAGCAGATACTAGACAAGTTAGGGAAAACCACAAGGTGTAACAGGGTAAGGGAACTCTATGTGCTTGAGGTCTAGGGCTTAGCTTTTGATTAATAAGAATTGAGTTGAAAATCCTGGAGGGATCTAATCCTTAGGTAGATACCTATGTCCAAGTGGACTGAACTCTATAAATCTATGTGTCTCTTGATTCTATCTTGCTGTTCTATAATTAGCTCATTGGCTGCAACAAAACAGATTTTCTGTTCAAGGACTTGAAACTCATATCTAGGCCTTGAAAATTATTTAGCTTTTTCTATACTCACTGTTTTGATTCCAAGGACTTGAAATTCATTTCTAGAACTTGAAATACTCTCTAATTGTTACAAACTTCTTTGAAACCACTCTTTTAGTAAAAGTTTCCATACTCTATTCAACCCCCCCCCTCTAGAGTATTGATCGTGCATTACTACCTACATTACTGTCTTTCGAACTCCATTTTGCTGAGGATTTCTAGGTGTAGAAAATTTGTGTGAGATGCCATGATTTACCCAAAATAATTCAAAATTAAGCTGATCAAATTTTCTGCCATGATCACTTCTAACAGATGCAACATGTAAGTTTTTCAAAGTTTGAAGCTCTTTACAGAGCTTTGAGAATCCAGACAAAGCTTCAGATTTTTCTCTAATGAACATAACCCAAGTAAATCTAAAGAAATCATCTACCACAACAAGCATATATCTCTTACCTTTGGGTGTTTGAACCCTCATAGGACCACACAAGTCCATATGCATCAATTCTAAAGGTATAGTAGTACTTACAAAGTTCTTTGGCTTGAATGAACTCCTTGTCTGTTTACCTTGGGTACATGCCTTGCAAATATAATCATCTTTGAATTCATAGTTGGTATCCTCATACCAAGTCCTTTGTGATGAGCTTGTTCATTGTATGCATAATTATATGCCCGAGTTTTATATGCCGAACCTTTGAGTCTTCCTTCAAAGCTTTGAGGTACTTTAGACTTTCTCCTGCAACTTTTGTTAGTACTCAAAGAATTAACTTTGTATGACCTGGGAGCAGTGAGTATGCAATTGCCAGATTTCACATATTTCACCACACATTTCTCCTTGTCAAATACAACTTTATTACCCTTATCACATAGATGAGATATACTAAGCAGATTATATTTCAAACCTTTACCTAAATAAACATCATAAACAGAACTCCAAGAATTATTACCAATACTACCATGCCGATGATATTGCATTTTGCTTTGTCACCAAGTGTGATTGTTCTTCCAAGAATTATTACCAATTTTTGACTGAGATGCTTTAAGAGTTTTTTTGAGAAAAACCAAATCTAAATTTTCCTTTGCCGGCTCATGAACTTTCACCTTCAAAGGATCAATCTCATTTCTATAACTTTCCTCATTTTAAAATGTGCTTTTGAGGATTTCAGGTAGAACATCAGAAGGGCTAGCAAGAAGATTTTTTACCATCTCCTCAATACGCTTGTTTGAGCTATTTTCTTATTCATGCTCAGCCATTAGGAACATATTTTCTAGTTCTTCATCTGATTCCGAATCAGTTGATTAATTACAATTACTCCATGATGCAACCATAGCTTTCTTCCTTCTGTTATCATTTTCCTTTTTGGGAAAATGCATGTTCTTCTTCTTTATAGGGCAATCTCTAACCAGATGATCAGCATCTCCACATTCAAAGCAATTCATTACTTCTATTTTTGTGAATGTGAAGAAGACTTACCTCTGTGATCCATTTTTCTTGAGGACTTGGACTTGTCCTTTTTGTAATCCTTGTTTCCAAAGTTTTTCTTCATTTTCAGAATTCTGGTCAAAGCTTTGGAGATCAAGGCTAAGGCTTCTTCATCATCATCATCTTCATGTTCAAGGCCTTGAGATTTCTCAATGTCTTTTGCCTTTAGTAATAGGTTCTTGATGTTGTCACCCATGTCACCATCCACTTCTTTCATAGAAATATCATGAGTGAGCAGTTTTCCTTGTAGATCATCTAGCACCAGGAGACTCATCTTGAGCTTCCTCAATTGCAATTGCTGTTCGTTCCCACTTGGCCTTTGAAAAACTCCTGAGAATCCTTATGACTTTTTCCTCATTTGCGAATACCTTTCCCAAGGACTCTAAGTTGTTCACAATTTCTGTGAACCTTTTGAACACGCCCTTGATGGATTCATCAGAATTCATCTTGAATAACTCATACTACCTCAGAGAATGTTAATTTTACTCTGCTTGACCTGACTTGTTCCTTCATACGCTACAGTAAATTTGTCTCAAATCTTCTTGGCACTTTTGCAGTTGGAAATCCTGTTAAACTCATCTGCACTAGGAGCACAATATAACAAGTTCATAGCTTTAAAATTCATTGATACCTTTTCCAACTCAGTAATTGAAAGATCCTCTTCTTTCTTAGCAGTTCTGATCCCATCAGAAGCAGTATAATAGATTTAGGGACCATTTTGAGTGATTGACCACAGTTCCATGTCTTGATCTCTAATGAACATATCCATTAATGCTTTCCAATGCACAAAGTTGTCACCACAAAACAGTTGAAGTATTTAAAGAGCTAAAATTCGAAGCAACTGAGTACACAATTTTCAAAGGGCAAATGCAGAGAAAGCATTCTTGATTGATAAGCATCAAAGAAGTTCTTCATCTCTTCCAATCCATACACAAAATTTCACTGCATCTCACTGCAGTTTTCTACTCTTAAGTGATATTCTGTATAGAGCTCTATTGGTAGATCATTTCTGTATTATTTCTACATTCATTCTCAAGGATTGTTCAAAGTGAAGAATAGAGAATTCTTAGTTAATCAGTTAGCTAGAGCAGGTACTAGACAAGTTAGGGAAAACCACAAGGTGTAACAGAGTAAGGGAACTCTATGTGCTTGAGGTCTAGGGCTTAGCTTTTGATTAATAAGAATTGAGTTGAAAATCCTGGAGGGATCTAATCCTTAGGTAGATACGTATGTCCAAGTGGACTGAACTCTATAAATCTATGTGTCTCTTGATTCTATCTTGCTATTCTATAATTAGCTCATTGGCTGCAACAAAACAGATTTTCTGTTCAAGGACTTGAAACTCATATCTAGGCCTTGAAAATTATTTAGCTTTTTCTATACTCACTGTTTTGATTCCAAGGACTTGAAATTCATTTCTAGAACTTGAAATACTCTCTAATTGTTACAAACTTCTTTGAAACCACTCTTTTAGTAAAAGTTTCCATACTCCATTCAACCCCCCCGCTCTAGAGTATTGATCGTGCATTACTACCTACATTACTGTCTTTCGAACTCCATTTTGCTGAGGATTTCTAGGTGTAGAAAATTTGTGTGAGATGCCATGATTTACCCAAAATAATTCAAAATTAAGCTGATCAAATTCTCTGCCATGATCACTTCTAACAGATGCAACATGTAAGTTTTTCAAAGTTTGAAGCTCTTTACAGAGCTTTGAGAATTCAGACAAAGCTTCAAATTTTTCTCTAATGAACATAACCCAAGTAAATCTAAAGAAATCATCTACCACAACAAGCATATATCTCTTACCTTTGGGTGTTTGAACCCTCATAGGACCACACAAGTCCATATGCATCAATTCTAAAGGTCTAGTAGTACTTACAAAGTTCTTTGGCTTGAATGAACTCCTTGTCTGTTTACCTTGGGTACATGCCTTGCAAATATAATCATCTTTGAATTCATAGTTGGTATCCTCATACCAAGTCCTTTGTGATGAGCTTGTTCATTGTATGCATAATTATATGCCCGAGTTTTATATGCCGAACCTTTGAGTATTCCTTCAAAGCTTTGAGGTACTTTAGACTTTCTCCTGCAACTTTTGTTAGTACTCAAAGAATTAACATTGTATGACCTGGGAGCAGTGAGTATGCAATTGCCAGATTTCACATCCTTGTCAAATACAACTTTATTACCCTTATCACATAGATGAGATATACTAAGCAGATTATATTTCAAACCTTCAACTAAATAAACATCATAAATAGAACTCCAAGAATTATTACCAATATTACCTATGCCGATGATATTGCATTTTTCCTTGTCACCAAGTGTGATTGTTCCTCCAGATTGCTCTTTAAGATTTGTGAATAAAGATTTCTTTCCACTCATATGCCTGGAGCAACCACTGTCCAAAATCCATTTCTGATCCTTCAAGGCTTTGGTGACATCCTGCAAAATTCAATAAATGCCTCAACAGGCTATTAGACCAAGTATAGAATTTGGATTCATAATCAAATCAACCTTGTTAGGTGGTCTGATTCCTTTAGGAACCCAAATCTGCCTCACTTATCCCGTAAGCTGATAAGGATAAGTGTTCCTCATAATGTGAGATTATGTCTGTCTAAAGTGGAAAGTTACCTTCACATAACCAAGTTTTCCACAATAATTTTATATTGGTGAATGTATGCTTCCAGATTTCAAAAAAGTGGTTTGGTTATTCTTTGGAAAATTCGGATTGTATCCAATTCCATTTTTTTGTACAAAATGGAGACTTCCTGCAAGCATGAGATTGATGTTATATTCAGAGCCTTCAAATCTTGATAAAACTTTCCTTGATTCTTGACGTGTCTCAGTCAATGAAGTGTTTTGCTATTCTAAATCATGTGAATGATGTTTTAGTTCAACATACTTATCAGTTAGAAAAGGATTTTGATCCAAAACTTCTTTGACTTGTGCCTTCAAAGCTTTGAACCTGCTGTCCAATGCTTTGACATCACTATCAATTTTTGACTGAGATGCTTTAAGAGTTTTTTTGAGAAAAACCAAATCTAAATTTTCCTTTGCCGGCTCATGAACTTTCACCTTCAAAGGATCAATCTCATTTCTATAACTTTCCTCATTTTAAAATGTGCTTTTGAGGATTTCAGGTAGAACATCTGAAGGGCTAGCAAGAAGATTTTTTACCTTTCTCCTCAATATGCTTGTTTGAGCTATTTTCTTATTCATGCTCAGCCATTAGGAACATATTTTCTTGTTCTTCATCTGATTCCGAATCAGTTGATTAATTACAATTACTCCATGATGCAACCATAGCTTTCTTCCTTCTGTTATCATTTTCTTTTTTGGGAAAATGCATGTTCTTCTTCTTTTTAGGGAAATCTCTAACCAGATGATCAGCATCTCCACATTCAAAGCAGTTCATTACTTCTATTTTTGTGAATGTGAAGAAGACTTACCTCTGTGATCCATTTTTCTTGAGGATTTGGACTTGTCCTTTTTGTAATCCTTGTTTCCAAAGTTTTTCTTCATTTCAGAATTCTGGTCAAAGCTTTGGAGATCAAGGCTAAGGCTTCTTCATCATCATCATCTTCATGTTCAAGGCCTTGAGATTTCTCAATGTCTTTTGCCTTTAGTGCTAGGTTCTTGATGTTGTCACCCATGTCACCATCCACTTCCTTCATAGAAATCTTATGAGTGAGCTGTTTTCCTTGTAGATCATCTAGCTCCAGGAGACTCATCTTGAGCTTCCTCAATTGCAATTGTTGTTCGTTCCAACTTGGCCTTTGGAAAACTCCTGAGAATCCTTATGAATTTTTCCTCATTTGCGAATACCTTTCCCAAGGACTCTAAGTTGTTCACAATTTCTATGAACCTTTTGAACACGCGCTTGATGGATTCATCAGAATTCATCTTGAATAACTCATACTACCTCAGAAGAATGTTAATTTTAGTCTGCTTGACCTGGCTTGTTCCTACATACGTTACAGTAAATTTGTCCCAAATCTTCTTGGCACTTTTGCAGTTGGAAATCCTGTTGAACTCATCTGCACTAGGAGCACAATATAACAAGTTCATAGCTTTAAAATTCATTGATACCTTTTCCAACTCAGTAATTGAGATCCTCTTCTTTCTTAGCAGTTCTGATCCCATCAGAAGCAGTATAATAGATTTAGGGACCATTTTGAGTGATTGACCACAGTTCCATGTCTTGATCTCTAATGAACATATCCATTAATGCTGTCCAATGCACAAAGTTGTCACCACAAAACAGTGGAGGTCTGTTGGCTGCTCTTCCCTGTTAGAATCCTCCATCACATACATTACTCATTGTCACAAGATGGTTAGATCTTTACAGTGACCCAAAGCTATGATACCAATTTAAAGTTGTGTAATGCAGGTTCTAAAACAGGATCTTAATACTCTAGAAGGGGGGGGGGGGTGAATAGAGTATGGAAAATTTTGTTAAAATTAAACTGTTAAAACTCTAACACAATGAACTAACGAAAACTTCAGAGTTGTGGAAAGATTTGAAAGAGTTAAAACAATTAAAGACTGTCTGGAGCTTCAAAGCTTTGAAACTGAATCTGCGCCACACCTTTGGAGCTTCCATGTGTTGTGTATAATGAAATGCAGGACTTGTAAAGAGATGAACACACTGCTTTTTTTTATGAAGGTCTGCCACCAATAGGCTTACTCTCTGCCTGAGTGATACTATTCCTCCAGGATTTGAACAACTTCTTATTAATCAAGATTTAGCCCTAGATCTCAAGCATAAGTGAATTGCCTTATACCTATACAGCTTGTGGTTCCAAACCTATCTAGTTTCAGCTATAATCTAATGAAACTCTAAGAACATCTTGCTGTTCACTTAAACAAATAACTTACTAAAGTTTGTTAGGTTAAGAAATAATTGTAAATTATACAATGAAAGCACAATGAAGAACACAGAAACAGATAAGCATTGATGCTCAGAAGTGTTCTTCAGAATCTGGATGATTGATCTTCTTTTCTGAATCCTTGAATGAATGAAGAGTGTGTTGTAGATCTTCCACTAATAAACTCTCTTATCTAACCCTGTTGATCAGCTCTCTAGAGCTCTTTGAAATTCAAATATGTCTTATAAAAAATGCAGAACCAACTTGAGAGATTTCAGGAACAAACTCCCTGAAAATACCCAACACTCAACAGCTTATTTCAACAGCTATGTTTGAAGAGCTGGTTTGTTTTGTTAGGCAGGTTTCAACGACGAACGACCCTGCAAAAATTCATCACAAGATCAACGAAAATTCAGATAATATAGCACAAATATACTAATCAGTTTGACAGATAATTTCAAACCATAAACTTAGCTAAAAACTGTTTGCAGATTTGATTCTATTCATACAACGTGTATATATAGTGAAATAATAATCAATAAAGAGATTGCGTCTCATGAAAAGTCAATAATCAAACACATAACCAGCTGAAACAATATACATTAAGAATTAGTTAGCCAAAATAGTTCCTGACAGAAGTTCAAAGACACCTCCAAAGCTTTGGAGCTTTGGATGACTGTCAAATCTTTGGTCAGCAAAGCTAGTCCTTCAGAACAAACAATCTGATCATTTTGTTAGCATTATAATCACAATATAAAAGTTCAATAATAGTTTTAAGAGACAATATAAGTCTTGTAAAAAATATCCAATTTAATCCTAAGCCTGCAACGCAAAAATTGTTAGCTTGCAGTTAACATGTTCATAATGATAAATGGACTTCTTTAAAGCTTTCGAGCTTGGAGAAAATCTGTCTTTCATCATCTTCAAAATAGAACTCTCCATGAGTTTATGCATGTCATTAATTCAAAGGGATTGAATTATCAGATTCAACACTTGGAAAATTCAAGTGTTTCCTATAAGTTCAAACGAAGCATGCACGGATAAAAAACCGTTCAAATCAAACTCTGTGATGGTTTCGATGCTTCTAATTCATTCGTAAGTTCATATGGATGACATGGATGTAAGGAAAATCGGATTTGGTGGAGGAATGTTGGAGTTACCATTTCCGGTCGTCCATGAAGGTTTGGCGGCGGCATTCATGCCCAAACCCGGTGACCCAGTCAAATTCCGGCGACTTAGCTGAAGATTATGGATGTTCTGAACTCGCCTGAGCATGAAGAATAATATTTCACCATTTAATTCTATTGATTCTTAGCGGGAAGGAGAATTTGGGAATAAACGAAATAGGGTTCTTACCCTTCAAATCCGGATTTCTCACTCGATACTCCTTGTTTTCCGAAATTGATTTGTGCCTTTTACTCTTGGGGTTGGTGGCTACCTCTGGTAGAAGCATATCTGAAAGACGGCCTTATGGTGGAGTTCTACGGTGGTGGTGGTGGTGGTTCATGGTGATGTTCTTGAGGGAGTCAAAAGCTGGGAGAAATGATATCTCTGGTGATTTCTCAATTGTTTCAGAAGGTGGGGGAGGATAGGGAGGTGCTGCCACCTAAGAGGAGAGGTGTCAAAAGTAGTTTGACAAGTGTCTCACATGAATAGGGGTAAAAGTGTAGTTTTCCTAACTTTAGGGTACAACTAGAATTAGAGATTCTACTTAATTTTAGAGATTTCCACTACAACCCCAAATATTTCTAGTGCCTCAAAATCATTCTAGCAACTTCTAAAAACTGCAAACACTCCAAAATACCAGCATTAATGACATGAAAAGTTATCTACACATTTTCCCCCAAAGTCTTGATATTCCACTTAGAACCAACTTGAAAAATAGAGGTGTTACAGAAGGAGTGTAAAGTTTCCCCAAAATCAGCCAAGTTAGTGTTCGATATGGTCGAAGTAAAATGGTAATTGTCAAAAAGTGCCTAATAGGACATACTAACATTCAAGCCTACTATTTCCGCGTTTCCACTCACTGCACACTCGTATATCATGTGATATGTATCTAAATCACGCGTACAACATGCATTACATGTTTGGAGAAAAAAGTATTTTGTCTATTGTAGTTAGTCTGAAAAGTAACGGAAATCGCTATGTCTACTAGGAGTGTACACCGTCAGATAAGGAGTGTAAAGTTTCTCCGAAATCAGCCAATTAAGTGTTCGATGTGCTAGAAGTGAAAAGGTAACTGTCAAAAATGTTTCTAATAGGACATACTAACATTCAAACCTACTATTTCTACGTTTCCACTCACTGCACACTCGTATATCATGTGATATGTGTCTGAATCACGTGTACGACACGCATTACATGTTTGGAGCAAAATATATTTTGTGTATTGTAGTTAGTCTGAAAAGTAACGTAAATTGGTATTGTCTATTAGGAACATACACCGTCAGATCAGATTATCTAATCAACGGCTACGATGATTCCTAGACACTAGTCTCTCTTTCTCACCTATTAAAGGCCATTGAACCATTGAAAAAAATCATAAGAAAACCCCTCTGTTAGCTTCTACTCTCATTCCCTTCTCTGTTTTAGTTGTTTGTGGTCTTAAGTGAGTTTAAGGAAAGTTCATTTTCAATTCAATCTTTTCCATGGAAGCCTTAGGTTCACAAATGGAAAATAGGTTTCAGACAAAGTCTTCTTCATCAAAGATTTGGAAGAAGAAATACCTTAATTTTAATGCTCCCTCAATTGGAGTATCTTCATTAAACATGCTCTTTTGGGGGCCTTGTAGGGTTTTGATTCATGGATCGCGCAACGGAAGCAAAATCAAACAAATAGCCATGCAAAACCCTCCAAGGATCACAAGTCTAGATGCATAACGATAGTGAAGGTAAGAAATCATAAACACACCTTTGGGTTCTCCTTGATGACTTCAAACGCGAATAGTGTCACGTTCTCTATAGTTGATCCAAGCCTAGAGTTGATCCTAGAACTCCCAAACTCCTTGGTGCTAGCCCGGAATAAGAGGAGGGTGAAGGAATCACGCAAAACGAGACAAAAGAGGGGCTTCGGCCCTCTTTTGGCCGACGGGGTGAGGGCGGCGGCAAGGGGTCGGGTTCGGCCTCCTTGTTGCTTGCTCTCTCTCCTTTGTTCTCTCCCACTCTTGTTATGTTCACTAATGAGCATAAGTTATGAGGAAGGAAGGAAGGAGGGTCCTTTATATAGTCCAACAACTCCTTGTTAACTACCTAAAGGACTTATTCTAGTCCAACTAGAATTCAATTTAGTCCCTTCCTTGCAAATTAGTCCCTACTAAGTTTGCAAGGGTTTGCAAAATGATCCTTCTAATTAATTAATCCAATTAATTAATTCCCAAATCTAGTTCAACTCTATATAGCGGTTGACCCCATAGGTTCTATCTAGTTGGTAGCAACTATTTGCTAATATGGAGCGGTTTCTAGCAAAACATCCATTCTAGCCAACTAATAGAATAGTCATCTAGACAACCTTGTACAAGTAATTGTCTCATCCCTTTGCCTCCATATCCGGATTGGACACGAGACATACAAGTCACACTCGTATATCCAATCCATAGTTTCTCGATCTATGGGAATAGCCTTATTCGTGCAAATAACATCAATATCCCATATATTGATTTATTTGAGTCTGGCCAGACATTCTATAAGCACTATCCCTCGAGTGGCCTAGGATATTTGCTCCCGTTATGTGGGAGGGGCAAATCCTCTCTACGTCCACTACGATCTCTAAGCTTGCTTCTCATTGTATCCAGTACACGCCTTTATAACTACCCAGTCACGGTGTAGCGTTTAACGCTACCAAGATCACAATGATCCACAACTAGAATATCTAGTGACTTCAAGTCTAAGGATGACAATACCATTGCACCGCGAGAAGCACTTGTGACTCAACATAACATGTATGTAGCCTTCTCGGTGATGGGTCAATCCAGTGCAACATTCCGTAATGCACACCTATGTGTTGGATCGTGATATCTCCATATCAATCCAACCCCATACTAGTCTATAGATGATTGTCCCATTAATCATTATACTTGACTAGGGATATTTAAGATAAACAACACAATTGTAAATCTAAGGACTTCATTATATTAAATATCCAATAAATAATAAATGAATTTTCTAGCCATATACAAATTCATACTAAACTAGATTGCCTCTAGGGCATCTATTCCAACAGTCTCCCACTTGCACTAGAGCCAATCTGGCGCATCTCGTATGCCCATACTCCTAGTGTGCCCTCCATGCTTCCACTGCGTGAGAGGCTTTGTAAGCGGGTCTGACAGATTATCATCTGTAGGAATCTTGCATATCCGAACGTCTCCTCTATCGATAATATCTCGAATCAGATGAAACTTCCTGAGCACGTGCTTGGACTTCTGGTGCGATCTGGGTTCCTTTGATTGCGCAATCGCCCCAGTGTTGTCACAGAACAACTCCACTGGATCCGCAATGCTAGGGACCACACCAAGTTCAGAAACAAAC
Source organism: Linanthus parryae (assembly GCA_023055425.1). Lineage (NCBI taxonomy): Eukaryota > Viridiplantae > Streptophyta > Magnoliopsida > Ericales > Polemoniaceae > Linanthus > Linanthus parryae. The sequence goes on from JALGPY010000007.1 coordinate 44,558,840, forward strand.
TTTCTGATCCAAACAGCCTCCTTTGCTGCGCCATTTGCAGCAATGTACTCAGCCTCTGTTGTAGAATCAGCTACCGTCTCTTGCTTTTAACTCTTCCAGCTCACCGCTGCTCCATTCAGGCAAAACACATATCCCGACTGTGATCTAAAGTCATCTCTGTCGGTTTGGAAGCTTGCATCAGTGTAACCCCTTACACGCAACTCTTCCTCACCGCCAAACATCAAGAAGGCATCCTTAGTTCTTCTCAAGTACTTTAGGATGTTCTTGACAGCAATCCAGTGACTCTCACCTGGATTGGATTGGTATCTGCTTGTCATACTCAAGGCATATGACACATCTGGTCTAGTACATAACATGGCGTACATGATAGATCCTATGGCCGAGGCATAGGGAATCCCACTCATGCGTTCCTTCTCAATCTCATTGGAAGGACAACCACTCTTCGAAAGAGTGATTCCATGTGACATGGGCAAGAATCCCTTCTTGGAATCTTGCATGTTGAACCGTTTCAACACCTTGTCAATATATGTACTTTGACTTAGGCCTAGCAACCTCTTAGATCTATCTCTATAGATCTTTATACCGAGTATATAGGCTGCTTCCCCTAAGTCCTTCATTGAGAAACACTTTCCTATCCAATCTTTCACAGATTGCAGCATGGGAATGTCGTTTCCAATGAGTAGTATGTCATCCACATACAAGACCAGAAAAGCTACAGAGCTCCCACTAACCTTCTTGTACACAAGACTCATCTTCGTTTCTGATGAAGCCAAACTCTTTGACCACTTCATCAAAACGTCGATTCCAACTCCTAGAAGCTTGCTTCAATCCATAAATGGATCGTTGCAGCTTACAGACTTTGTTGGCTTGCTTTGGATCCTCAAAACCCTCCGGCTGTATCATATACACGTCCTCGAGGAGATTCCCATAAAGGAATGCTGTTTTGACATCCATCTGCCAAATCTCATAGTCGTAGTATGCTGCAATTACAAGTAGGATTCGGATGGATTTGGTCATAGCGACTGGTGAAAAGGTTTCATCATAGTCAATACCATGAATCTGTCTGAATCCTTTAGCAACCAATCGGCCCTTATAGGTAATCACATTACCATCCATGTCGATCTTCTTCTTGAAGACCCACTTGCACCCTATGGGTCGCGCCCCATCGGGTGGTTCCACCAAAGTCCATACTTTGTTGGTATACATGGATTCCATCTCGGATCTCATGGCTTCAAGCCACTTCTGAGAGTCTGGGCCACTCATGGCCTCCTCATAGGTAGTAGGCTCATCATCTATGAGCATCGTGTCACCGGAATTAGTTACGAGAAGTCCATACCTCTCGGGTTCCTGGCGCACTCTACTAGATCTACGAAGCTCTTGTGTTACCTGAACAGGTGGCTCCACAACTACTTGTGATTCCTGTTCATGTTCCATAATCGGTTCAGTGATTTGTGGTTCTTGAACTTCTTCAAGTTCTACATTCCTCCCACTTGCTTCTTTAGAGACAAGCTCTCTTTCTAGAAACACGCCGGTCCGAGCAACAAACACTTTGTTCTCGGTTGGATTGTAGAAGTAGTATCCCTTAGTTTCCTTAGGGTACCCCACAAATTTACACTTATCCGATTTAGGCCCTAGCTTGTCTGATTGTAAACGTTTTACATAGACATCGCAGCCCCAAATCCTCATGAATGACAGTGTGGGACGCCTCCCACTCCACATCTCATATGGTGTTTTCATGACTGATTTAGATGGAACACGGTTAATGGTGAAAGCTGCACTTAATAGAGCGTAGCCCCAAAATGAAAATGGAAGATCGGTTTGACACATCATAGACCGAACCATATCCAATAGGGTTCGATTCCTCCTCTCGGACACGCCATTCCATTGTGGCGTTCCGGGTGGAGTGAGTTGGGACACGATCCCACACTCTCTAAGATAGTCGTCAAACTCTTGGCTCAAGTATTCTCCTCCTCGATCCGATCGTAGAGCCTTGATACTTTTGCCAAGTTGCTTCTCTACTTCATTCTTGAATTCTTTGAACACTTCAAAGGATTCGGATTTTGCCCTCATAAGGTACACAAATCCATATCTACTGTAATCATCAGTAAATGTAATGAAGTAGACATAACCACCCCTGGCAGGCGTGGCAAATGGCCCACACACATCGGTATGTATGAGCGCCAATTGCTCACTAGTCCTCTCACCTTTCTTATTGAAAGGGGACTTCGTCATTTTTCCCAATAAACAAGCCTCACATGTCTCATATGATTCAAAATCAAATGAGTCTAGTAATCCATCCTTATGGAGTCTAGATACACGTTTCTCGTTTATGTGGCCTAAACGACAATGCCATAAATAAGCAGGATTTAAATCATTTATTTTAATCCGCTTGGTATTAATGTTGTAGACAGGATTGCTTAGATCAAGGACATAAAGTCCATTAAATAATTGCGCACTAAAATAGTGAATATTATTCAAATAAAAGGAACAACAATTGTTCTTTATTGAAATAATAAAACCTTCCTTGTCCAAACAAGAAATAGAAATAATGTTTCTGCTCATAGCAGGCACAAAATAGCAATTATTTAATTCTAAAACTAACCCTGAAGGCAGAGATAGCTCGCACACGCCTATGGCCAACGCAGCAACCTTTGCTCCATTCCCAACGCGCAGATCTACCTCCCCTTTAGCCAATTTTTTACTTATCTTTAGATCCTGCATATTTCGACAAATATGAGATCCACATCCAGTATCTAATACCCATGATGTAGAGACAGTTAAATTGACATCTACAACAAAAATACCTGGTGGTGGTGGAATCACTATTCCAAGCCTCTTGTCCTCCAGATATTTTGGGCAGTTCCTCCTCCAGTGTCCAGACTGACTGCAGTAGTGACACTCACCCTTAGTCACAACCTTGGCAACGCCACCAACAGGCTTAAGGGCTTGTTCCTTGGACTTGGCAACTGACTTGCCTTTGCCCTTTGAGGAAGAGGCAAACCTTTTGCCCTTTCCTTTCTGCACCATCATAATGGCCTTGCCCTTACCCTTGTTGATGCTTTGTTCAGCCGTCCTCAACATGTTGAGCAAATCTGGCAGTGGTTTAACGATCTCGTTCATGTTATAGTTCATAATGAACTGTCCGTAACTCTCGGGCAACGATTGCAACACGAGATCGGTTGCCAACTCTTGGCCGACCGGGAACCCAAGCCGGGCGAGATTCTCCAAGTACCCGATCATTCGGAGTACATGGGGTCCCACCGGGTTCCCTTCTGCCAGATGACATTTGAACAGTGCCTTTGAGACCTCATACCTCTCTACCCTCGCCTGCTCTTGGAAGAGCTGCTTTAGATGTTCGATCATATCGACATCATTCATGTTCTCGTGTTGCTTCTGAAGCTCAGAGGTCATGGTGCAAAGCATTAGGCAGGCCGCATCATTAGCGTCATCAACACGCTTTTGATACGCCTTTAAGGCAGCAGGTGTCTGGTTCTCTGGACCTTCTGGAACATGCTCCTCTATTGCGTACAGTTTCTTCTCTTGCTTGAGAACAATTCTCAAGTTTCTGTACCAATCAAGAAAGTTGGTTCCAGAGAGCTTGTCCTTCTCAAGGACAGATCGTAGGGAATGTTGTGAACTTGATGAGTTTTTTGCCATTTGGAATTTTACAAAAAGGAAAATACGCAAGTTTTAGTATTTGTGAATTTTTGACTATATTTAATAATGGCTAGTTTATTAAATATAGCTCCCACTATTTTTCTACGGATTAATAACCCTCAAGATATTAATGCGGAAAATATCCTTATATTTTCTAGTGGGCCAAGATCCATCTTTTCATCTCCTTATGAGCTTGCTTTGGCAAGTCACCCATAATTTCACTACTTTTAGGTAGGAACAATTCCAATTGCATCCCATATGCAACTCTTGGTTCAATCGGGCAAATAACTCCTTATTTATCCATCCATATGGATAATCCCAATTGATTTCCTCTAGGTTTCTTAATCAAATTAATAGCCTAGTTGTGTTCAAACTCTTATCTAAACAATTTCACATTGTTACGTGCCATCGCATTCCATCATTATGAACCAAGTCGCCATGCTTTGGCACGCACGAACTTGATAAATAATGATGATAATGAGTGTTTAAATAACGAGAAGGCAAGAACACAATATTTAAAATTTGAGGGATTTTAAATTCAATTTTTTTAATTATTTTGTTGATCAATATCAACTAATCTATCTATTTGAGTTTGGGCACAACTCCAAATAATAGATCCGGGTTGTCTAATTATCTTATTATCCTAATTGCATGCATCATCCATAAACCAACCACACAAATAATAAGACAATAAATAAACAACCACATAACAGAAATTAAACGTGATGTGGATATGGCCTTTTCTAGACTAGCAACTTCTAAAAACTGCAAACACTCCAAAATACCAGCATTAATGACATGAAAAGTTATCTACACATTTTCCCCCAAAGTCTTGATATTCCACATAGAACCAACTTGAAAAATAGAGGTGTTACAGAAGGAGTGTAAAGTTTCCCCAAAATCAGCCAAGTTAGTGTTCGATATGGTCGAAGTAAAATGGTAATTGTCAAAAAGTGCCTAATAGGACATACTAACATTCAAGCCTACTATTTCCGCGTTTCCACTCACTGCACACTCGTATATCATGTGATATGTATCTAAATCACGCGTACAACATGCATTACATGTTTGGAGAAAAAAGTATTTTGTCTATTGTAGTTAGTCTGAAAAGTAACGGAAATCGCTATGTCTACTAGGAGTGTACACCGTCTGATAAGGAGTGTAAAGTTTCTCCGAAATCAGCCAATTAAGTGTTCGATGTGCTAGAAGTGAAAAGGTAACTGTCAAAAATGTTTCTAATAGGACATACTAACATTCAAACCTACTATTTCTACGTTTCCACTCACTGCACACTCGTATATCATGTGATATGTGTCTGAATCACGTGTACGACACGCATTACATGTTTGGAGCAAAATATATTTTGTGTATTGTAGTTAGTCTGAAAAGTAACGTAAATTGGTATTGTCTATTAGGAACATACACCGTCAGATCAGATTATCTAATCAACGGCTACGATGATTCCTAGACACTAGTCTCTCTTTCTCACCTATTAAAGGCCATTGAACCATTGAAAAAAATCATAAGAAAACCCCTCTGTTAGCTTCTACTCTCATTCCCTTCTCTGTTTTAGTTGTTTGTGGTCTTAAGTGAGTTTAAGGAAAGTTCATTTTCAATTCAATCTTTTCCATGGAAGCCTTAGGTTCACAAATGGAAAATAGGTTTCAGACAAAGTCTTCTTCATCAAAGATTTGGAAGAAGAAATACCTTAATTTTGATGCTCCCTCAATTGGAGTATCTTCATTAAACATGCTCTTTTGGGGGCCTTGTAGGGTTTTGATTCATGGATCGCGCAACGGAAGCAAAATCAAACAAATAGCCATGCAAAACCCTCCAAGGATCACAAGTCTAGATGCATAACGATAGTGAAGGTAAGAAATCATAAACACACCTTTGGGTTCTCCTTGATGACTTCAAACGCGAATAGTGTCACGTTCTCTATAGTTGATCCACGCCTAGAGTTGATCCTAGAACTCCCAAACTCCTTGGTGCTAGCCCGGAATAAGAGGAGGGTGAAGGAATCACGCAAAACGAGACAAAAGAGGGGCTTCGACCGTGTTTTGGCCGACGGGGTGAGGGCGGCGGCAAGGGGTCGGGTTCGGCCTCCTTGTTGCTTGCTCTCTCTCCTTTGTTCTCTCCCACTCTTGTTATGTTCACTAATGAGCATAAGTTATGAGGAAGGAAGGAAGGAGGGTCCTTTATATAGTCCAACAACTCCTTGTCAACTACCTAAAGGACTTATTCTAGTCCAACTAGAATTCAATTTAGTCCCTTCCTTGCAAATTAGTCCCTACTAAGTTTGCAAGGGTTTGCAAAATGATCCTTCTAATTAATTAATCCAATTAATTAATTCTCAAATCTAGTTCAACTCTATATAGCGTGTGACCCCATAGGTTCTATCTAGTTGGTAGCAACTATTTGCTAATATGGAGCGGTTTCTAGCAAAACATCCATTCTAGCCAACTAATAGAATAGTCATCTAGACAACCTTGTACAAGTAATTGTCTCATCCCTTTGCCTCCATATCCGATTGGACACGAGACATACAAGTCACACTCGTATATCCAATCCATAGTTTCTCGATCTATGGGAATAGCCTTATTCGTGCAAATAACATCAATATCCCATATATTGATTTATTTGAGTCTGGCCAGACATTCTATAAGCACTATCCCTCGAGTGGCCTAGGATATTTTCTCCCGTTATGTGGGAGGGGCAAATCCTCTCTACGTCCACTACGATCTCTAAGCTTGCTTCTCATTGTATCCAGTACACGCCTTTATAACTACCCAGTCACGGTGTAGCGTTTAACGCTACCAAGATCACAATGATCCACAACTAGAATATCTAGTGACTTCAAGTCTAAGGATGACAATACCATTGCACCGCGAGAAGCACTTGTGACTCAACATAACATGTATGTAGCCTTCTCGGTGATGGGTCAATCCAGTGCAACATTCCGTAATGCACACCTATGTGTTGGATCGTGATATCTCCATATCAATCCAACCCCATACTAGTCTATAGATGATTGTCCCATTAATCATTATACTTGACTAGGGATATTTAAGATAAACAACACAATTTTAAATCTAAGGACTTCATTATATTAAATATCCAATAAATAATAAATGAATTTTCTAGCCATATACAAATTCATACTAAACTAGATTGCCTCTAGGGCATCTATTCCAACAGGCCTCATACATTTTATGGTCCCCTTGGTCAAATTCAAGGTCCATCTTCGAATGGTAGTGCAAATTATTTGCGTCCGAACTCATCAAACTCGTTCACATCTTGTCAGAATGCTCTGAATTTAGATTTTAAGAATTTTCCTCCTCGAGTCAAGGCGGGGAGTCTATCCTCACCTGATGTCTATTCACCTTACTTTCTTTCTAGGGCTTCTCTTAGGTTGAACAGTTCTCATGATTCAATTCAAGCTCCAATATTGAATGAAGGTGTGAGTCATACATTGCATCTGAATTCTTCTAACTCATTTAGGTCAAATGAATCATCTGAAAATGTTATCTTCCGAAATTACTCATTTGGCCATCATGGTCAAAATTACAAAGATACTGAATTGAAAAATGTTAATTCCTTTGCTAAAGTTTCAAAGTTAGCCTTTGAAGATATGGATCAGAATAAAGGTAATTCAGAAGTGAGTTCGATCCTATACAAAACTCAATGAAGTACATTCATACTAAAGGACAGTGGAGTGCAGAAGAAGACATGTATATTATACTATTCAGATATGGTATAATAATCTTTCTTATGGCAGGTTGTTGATTTACGATTTATCATTTTTATGATATGTAGGTTATTGACAAAATTGGTCATTAAATATGGAGAAAAAAGATGGGCTCACATTGGTAAAATGCTTCATGGAAGAGTTGGAAACCAATGCACAGCGAGGTGGCAAAACCATCTGAGGCCACATATTAAGGTTTGTCATATCTTATTTTCTTAAATTTTTTCACTTGCATACGCATAAAAATGCATAGACACATAGTGTGATGCTTGCACAAAAAAGCATAGCACATAATAACAATTACTCACTTTAATTTGAGTTTTTTTCATTCACATAGTCTTTTCTTATATTTTGTTCATGTGCTCTTGTGAATGAGCGATCCTAGTAATTCCAATTTGTGTTAGAGATAAATAAGCAAAGCGTTCAAGTGCGACTTGTCGTGAAGGTGAATTATATTTCAAAATAAATAAATTGCCTAAAAATGTTTGATGAGTTTAAATATAATCATGACAAAGAATACTGAAAAGTGGCAATATTAATTACATTGAAGGATAACTTTATGTTCAAGATCTTTATTGTACTTCATAAAATTGTATTCAAGTTGTATGTAACTTTTTTTTGGAATATATTATTTATCTTAATTTTTCCCAAACTATCAAATTTCTTATACGTGGAATACCCTCATAGATTTCTTCAACAAAACCTTAAATAAAAATTCGAATGATTGCATCACTGTGATTGTTTTTTATATATGGAAAACAGATTTTTTTAGTGCTCGCACTATTTTACCTAGTATATCATTTGAACAATAATAAAATCCTCCATTAAGTACATTAAAGAAAAGTTAGATGAATGTATTTATATTGTACTTAACAGAAATGGATATTTGCATTCCATGAAAGCTTTACATGTATTTGTTTCTTGTCATGCTTGAATAGACAATTGGATCATTTAATGTCAATTATTCTTGCACCTTTATGAAGTATGGATATGTAAATCATAGAACAATAATTAATATGTTAATACATGGAGTATCTATCAGCCATTATACATTGCAAGAGCAAGTTTGTGCACTTGACCATTGATTTAAATTTTTAACTTTGTTTATTGGTGAATACTATAGAAAGGTGAATGGACAGAGGAAGAGGATTTGAAGTTGATCGAAGCCCACATGAGACTGGGAAACAAATGGACATTGATAGCGAAGTCATTTCCTGGAAGGACCGAAAACACCATAAAAAACCACTGGAATTCAACAAAGAGGAGGAAGTTCAAAAAGCACGATGATTGCTCTGCTTTGGAAGAGTACGTGAATAGTGTCACATCGGACTCTACTTCTTCTTCAGAACTTCTATTAAAAGCTAAGACTCCCAAAATATCCAAACTATTACAATCAATAATAAGTTGTCATGAACGAAAGGGTTTGTAATAGTTAGTTTTCCTTCGTTGCAATTATATGCCAATAGCTTCTTATTTAGAATGACTCATTAAATTGTCTTGGTGGAGATGATCTATTGAGTATAATTTTGAAGAAAGTGGTATTTTCGTTATGTAAGACATTAAGTAGTCTGGTTTGTATTATGAAGATAAAGGAAATACATGACATCGATTTGTGTCATAATATATGTCCAAACTACAAACTATTGTATCTTTCGTTCGGGTTTGAAGTTTTGTTTCTAATTATTCAGAAATCGTAATTTAAACCTTAATCACTTGTCTGCAATGTGTAATCGTCATGAGCTTCCTATAGTCGCCGCGTAAATTGCATGTTTTTCAAGTATTATCCACTTTGTGAAAACGTTGTCTCACAAGGTTAATATTTGCTTTTATTATATGTTTGTGTAACTTAAATATCTCATGAATGTTAAGTTAGATCATTCTTACGAAATATGGGCGAATGGGAACACTGTCGCATGAGAAAGATTAACATTTTTAGTTTCATGTCTTGCTGTGGGACGAATAAAATAATCATACTTTAATATTGTGAAGAAGTAACATGATCGAATTAAAATTGGAGTTACAGAGGAGGAACTCGGGTTGCAAGTAGCGTAAGCAACAACACTTTAAGCTTGTAGAAGTTTGCCTTCCCTTTCGGTGGATCCTGCACTTGTTCCCGCTTCATTAGAATTTCTTCCTGTTATTCTGCTTCAGCTATCTCGCCTATACTATCAACTTCTTCAGGAAAATAATCATAACCTCTATCTTTCTACATTTATTAAACTTCAGCATGCATAAGCTCAAGCTCAGAGTCATCCAATTCCATTTCATAAAGATTATTGTTGTAGCAGTGCTCATGTGCTTGTATTAATGCATCTTTAAAGAAAATATTGAACTTCACATGATCAACATTCACCTGCATAGATAGCTCTCTACTTTTCACGTTGATGATGGCTTCACCGATGGTAAGGAGTGGCGTTCCTAGAACCACGAGCATGTCTCCCACCTCCATATCAAGGATGATGAAATTGGCGGGAAAAGTCAATGAGCCCACTTTTACGAGTGTGTCTTCAATCACCTCATATGCGGGCCGAATATATCTGTCTGCCATCTGTAAAGTCACTCAAGTGGGACGTGGGTCTCCCACTCCTAGCTTCCTGAATATGGACAAGGGCATCAAATTGATACTTTTCCCCGAATCACACAAAGATGATACTGAAGAAGCATCTCCCAGAGTCATTGGGATCATGAAGGTCCATGGATCCTTTCTTTTCGTAGGCAACCCATTCTTCAAAAAGTTATGTTGCATCAGCTGTCTAGTGTACCTGCTCAAATTCACTCATACGCCTTCTTCCATAAAGAATATCTTTTTGGAATTTATCATAAGAAAGAGTCTTAGGTAAAGCCTCGCCAAATGGAATATTGATCTTTGTATTATTGAACATATCCAGAAATTTCAGAAAATCGATGTTGTTATCACACTTTGTAGTTCTCAATGGATAAGGAACTTCCTTGGAAATTGGAATCTTGTCAACATGTACCCAATCTTTCTCTGGTGCCACATCCTTATCATTTTTGCACTTTAATTAAGGAGCACGAACTTTGCGTCTTTTTCAAATTTCCCATGTCTAGTGGCTTTATAAGTACTTACCCTAGCATGTGTAGAATATGGTGGATCCTTTGATGAAACCCTACTTCGAGTAGTGATTGCATTGACTTACGAAGATTCGCAACTGTATTGAATGGAAGTACTAATGGAGCTCTCTCTAACAACTAGGTTTCTATTTGCTCTGTCTGCACTTGGAACATACGAGTTGAATGCAAATCAGAACCAAGAGTAGTCAGCTGTGTAGTCAGATTATTCACATGTTGCCCCATCTGCATCATCATGTTCTTTAAATTTGTCATCTCTGTTCTGGGTGGCGCAACTTGTTGTGCTAGCTGTGCCTATGGTTATGGTGGCCTATGATGGAATCCTGGTGCATAATTGGCTCCTGAAGCATCCCATATATAATCATGGTGATCTCTTGTTCCGGGACAAGGTGTTGCTGTTCCAATTATGCTGCCTTTGTGCTTCCAAATACTTCACCTCTTCACTCATCATTTGATTCAAAGCTGCATACAAATTTTTCTCTTCAATTGCTGCAACAATCTTCTTTTCCTTGTAGACGTGCTTGATCAAATACGAAACAATATTGGTGACATTGTATTTCCATTCGTCAGTGGTCGGTTCAGCTGACTCTACATATATGCGCTCATCAAACATGAGAGTATCATGTTTAAACACTTTCTTGATCAAATATAATGCGCCATCTTTGTCCACATGATAAAATAAATTTCCACCTGCTTCTCTATCCAGTCTCTCTGCATTCCCTCGATCTAGAGCGTGGTAGAATAATTGAATGATCTTTGGATCTCCAAAGCAAGGATCCGCAGCGTTTCAAAAAAGAAATATGGCTATGTTTGGTGAAAACTTTATGCATTGACATATTTCAAAAAAATCTTTAGAAACCCTGTAACTTTTTCTACAACTCGTTTTTTGTGCTACGGACTTTTAAGATGAGTTTAACGTATAGTTTAAATTTACTTATAAAATTTTTATAGATCATACAAGACTCATCTAATAAGTCAGATTGTTTATTTTTTTTTTCATATTTTGACCATCGAGCACTCATTTCATTAAAAATACATTATTTTAATGTCCTAATTAACACTTGTCGACACATAACGTTTGGAAACAGCAAAGCTTTTATTTAACACGCAATTAGGATATCGGTAATATAGGTTAGTTTTCATAATTAATATAATATAATATTTATATTTTTTAATGGACTTTTAATGCTACTTTTTGGTTATATTTCATTATCTATTAGTATGTAATGACTGACTTGGGATTTTCATCAATGAAACACATTTCAGCTAGGTTCCACGATCTCTTAACTATAAGGCGTAGAATCTAGCTACCAGAGCAAGGAGATCGTCTTACTCAGAACAATGGCTTATCAGACCTCCAGATTGTATATATGATCGATCGATGAACAATGTAATCTGGAATTCCTCTTGATGATTGAAGTAATTTTTTTCCCTAAAAATAATCAACAATGTAGCATTGCTTATTTAAATTCTAGTTTCTTACTTTTTTGATGAAAATATAGTGATTAAACTGACAAAATCAATGTTTATGAGTATTTTCTTTTCAATTGGTAATGTATTTAAAATTAAGCTAAAAAAAGTATTTGAATCCCTCTATCGTTCTTGTAACTTGGAGGACTGCAAATTTCTTAACTTTAGTTGTGAAAAAAAATTTTATGTAAAATTGTTTGATCTATTTCAAAAATTAGATGCTTGTTGAATAATACATCAAATTACATTTAAATTGAATAAAAAACTTGAAATTATGAACATGAATAAATTGATAATTCATTATGATAAATGAAATATCTCTTTTTTGCTATAAAAATTGGAATAGATTAACCATAAATCTCGAAGCAAAACAAACGGCGTACAGATGAAAATGAATTGTAAGGTAAAATTTATATTGTCCATGCACACACAAATTATTTTAAAATAAATGCTTAATGGTAATGTGGTTTTACATGATAAAGTGAAGTGAATATGAAATCCTCTAATTTTGTAGGAAAATCAGTTGATTTACATAGTTCTATAAAGACCCTAACAAGGTGAGCTGCCATCACTCTTGGGAGTTGCTACGAAGAATTGCTCGTCAGCCAACTGGCCCGTGGCGTGTTACCGGTGACTTAACGCGGTAGTGACAAATACATATAAGGATAGAGGTTTGGGGTAAGTTATACGCTTCTATCTCGGTTTAAAGAGGTGATGAATGATGTGGAACTTTTAGATCCGGGTTTTGCGGGTAACCCAACCACCAAGCGAGGATGATAACTGAAAGCTCAGGTTATTCAAGACTTGAAATAACTTGGCTATTTCAAGGCCTTGAAACAGCTTTCAGAGGCTTGAAAATAGTTTTGGCTATTTTCAAGGCCTTGAAACTGGATCGAAAGCCTTGAAACTGCTAAACCTGAAAGCATATTCTCAGGGGGAGTTTTTATGCTAACTCTCTGATTTGATTTACTTGCTCTCCTTCATATGTTTGATTATCTGTTATTAGACGATGAAAGAAAAACTACTGAACATAATTTATTCGTACTATATCAACAGTTTGGCCATGATAATGCAGAAAATTTTGTTTCTAAGTTTTGCAGGTTTGTTTCCCAAACTGGATTGCTGTAGATTTGGAAACACTTGAATACTTTGATCCTGTGATCAATCAGACGTGTTTCACAGCTTCTCCTGATGGTTAAATGAAGGATTACAACAATATATCTGAGGATTATGATCATTCAACCGTTGGAGAAGATCTCAAAGTAGTCAAACTCTGTTGCCTACAAAATAGGAAGGTTGTTGCTGAAAATCTCGAGAGATTTGCAGAGCTGTTTGAAGTATTTAAAGAGCTAAAATTTGAAGCAACTGAGTACAAAATTTTCAAAGGGCAAATACAGAAAGCATTTGGTTGATAAGCATCAAAGAAGTTCCTCATCTCTTCCAATCCATACACAGAAGTTCACTGCATTTCACTGCAGTTTTCTACTCTTAAGTGATATTCTGTATAGAGCTATATTGGTAGATCATTTATGTATTATTTCTACATTCATTCTCAAGGATTGTTCAAAGTGAACAATAGAGAATTCTTAGTTAATCAGTTAGCTAGAGCAGGTACTAGACAAGTTAGGGAAAATCACAAGCTGTAACAGAGTAAGGGGACTCTCTGTGCTTGAGTTCTAGGGCTTAGCTTTTGATTAATAAGAATTGAGTTGAAAATCCTGCAGGGATCTAATCCCTGAGGTAGAGACGTAGGTCCAAGTGGACTGAACTCTCTAAATCACTTGTCTTGTGCATTTTCGGTTCATGTACTTTCACAGCTGTTGCAGCATACAAAAACTGTTTATTTTCAAGGGTTTGAACTTGTTTTCAAGGCCTTGAAAAAGGCATACTTTCTCTAAAACTTTCTGCTTCTCCTCAAAGGCTTGAACCTGTGTTCAAGGCCTTGAAATTCATTGTCTGCACAAGTTTTTCTTCTTATTAGCAAGTTTTGAAAAAAGTTGGCATACTCTATTCAACACCCCCCCCTTCTAGAGTATATTAGTTGCTTATACATCTGCATACTCCCACTTTCAATAACTTTCGCGAACGTCTCGATAGGTTCGTGCCAAACATCACTTAGCTTGAAAAATTTTGCGGTGCTCGTGTTTCTCACCTCTGTGGCCCGAATTCAGACCACTTGCCAATCCGGCTGGACTAGGAGGCACCTAAACTGGTTATTGCTCGCAGATTTATATATGAAAATATGTGGGCAACTCACCCATATTTTGAAGAGCTCGTCCTCAATAGGTGGAGTAGATGCAAAAGCTCTGCTATGAATCACCAATGGCATCATATGGGCTCAATGTGCAGAGCTTGGAGTAGGGAATGCTTTAGGAGTGTTCAACGGAAGACAAGGGACCTTTGGGACATAATCCTGCAGCTAGAGCAACGCCGGCAAACCCCCGAGGTGTTGGCCGAAAAGAGGACATTATGTGGTCTCAAAGGTCACGAGCTTCCTGGCTCCGTCATGGTGATCAAAACACACAGTTTTTTCATTAAAGGGCTACTATCAGGAGAGCTCGAAACACTTTAAGGTGTATTGAGGATGAGAAGGGTTCTTGGACATCGGATGAGTCACATATCACACTTGTTTCGGAGGATCACTTCTAGAAACTTTTCACTTCTAGTAGACCGACAATGGATGACATATATCCGGTTCTCGTAAAAATGGATGTAGATATCAATGAAAGTGAGAGACACTTCATTGAAGACCAGTATACAACTCAGTATATCAAGTACGGTCACTTTTAGATGACACCTGACAAAGCGACATGTAAGGATGGTTTCAACACATGCTCTTTTCAGTGTTACTGGGATATCGTTGGTGAAAATTTAACTGGAACAGCTCTGAAAATTCTCCATAATGGGGCTAGCTTGGAAGATGATAATACTACGCTTATTGTTCTGATTGCCAAGAAAAATAAACCTAGGAAAGAAAGTGTGAGTATCGTCCATAAGCCTCTGTATTGTTATATAAAATAGTTGCAAAGGTTGTATCAAACAGACTCAAGAAACTTCTTCCTAAGCTTATATCAGAGAACCAGAGTGCTTTCTTTCCCGGGTCATCTCATAACGAATAATATCATCATGGGTTTTTAGGTTATCCACTCTCTGAAAACGAAAAATAAAAGGGTTCTTAGCTCTGAAGCTGGATATGAGAAAATCCGACGACCGTTTTGAATGGAAATTTGTATGTGAGGCTCTCTTTCACATCGAATTTGGCCTCATATTTATCACTTTAGTCCATAATTGCATCTTTACAGTGCAGTACACTTTTGTTTGGTATGGAGCTGCATGCGACACAATTGATCCTGAAAGGGGGTTGAGGAAAGGGTGCCCCCTATCCCCTTATCTCTTCAACCTTTGCAGTGAATTCTATCGGGAGCTATAACTGCTGCTGTTATGAAAGGTAAACTTGATGGAATTGCGGCATACCGGGAGGACCAGTGGTCTCCCACCTATTTTTTCGCTAACGATAGCTTATTTTTTACAGGTGTAGATATGTAAAACATGGATGCTTTTCTAGGGATTACTTAGGTGTATGGGAAAGCTTCCGAACTGCATATTAATAGTGATAAAAATCAGCTCTTGTGTTTTATCCATGAGTGCCAGCTGAAGTCTATACAAAGATTCTCCATAATACAGGTGTTAACGAGGTAAATCAATATGGCAAGTATCTGGGCTACATACTAAGATAAGGAGGAACAAATCAGTTACCTTCAATATTCTGATTGACAACCTCAAACAAAAACTTAAAGGATGGAATGAAAAACTCTCTCTATGGTAGGAAAGGATGTTATGATAAAAGTTGTACACAAGCTCTTCCAACTTATGCGATGGTATGTTTCAAGATTTTCGGATGGTATATGTGACAAAATGGAAGAAATGATCTGGCAATTTTGGTGGACCAAACATAGGAAAGATAAAGAAGTTTCATGGATTTCATGGGAAAAGATGCAAGAAGAAAAGAAGCATGGAGGGCTCGGTTTCAATGACTTGAAAGCTTTTAACAAAAAATTTCTGGCAAAGCAAGCATGGAAGATACTTCAAAATCCGTTACTCATGGCAAGGGTAATGAATGTGAAATACTTCAACAAAGTATTTTGATAACGGGCCTTGGGCACGCCCCCACTTTCGCATGGACAGAATCATGCATGGTCATGATCTCCTTATTAAACAGGACAGTCATTGGAATGTGGGGGATGGTCTCTCTGTCCGGCTTCATGATCCGTTTATCCCCAATACCCACAATAACAAAAAAAATACTCCTAATGTGGCTAACATGTTGGCGGGTGATTTTATTTGAGAAAATCGCATGTGGATGTGGAATTACTAAAGTAAATTGTTATGGGAGATGGATGTTCAGATGATTTTGTCACTTCCCCTCCTCCATTCACCGAGAGCGGATAGGATTTCATGGGCCCTCCAAAGCAATGATGTTTTCACAGTTAAGACATGGTATCAAGCGGCGGTACGGAAAGATCAAACTAACCCCATGACGGGTAGTTCGATTCACCAAGTGCAGTGTTTGAGGCATTGTGGAATCTTAAGATTCAGAAGAAAATTATACATCTTGTTTGGATATGTCTGCGCCAAGCATTACCAACAAAACAGAACCTTGAAGATGCATCCTAGTCACCAATGTGTGTTCTAGTCGTCGGCATTCTGGTGAGTCAGATGAACACAGTTTTAACCGTCGCAAGATCGAAAAGACGTATGGACCTTGCGGTTTACAACATCTTTTGAAGGAAATGAAGGCGGGGTTTCCTCTTTGGGTTTCCACGCTTCAGATGAAATTTTCGAACGACGTTAAAAGAAACTGTTTGTCTTTCTTTATGAGAGTTATGGAACTTCAGGAAACTGCGATCCATGAGGGGAAACCAAAGACTACAGTGCAGATCGTCATCGATATTCGAGAAAGAGAGGAGGAGTATGAACTATTAGAAGCTGAAAGAGTCCCTAGCTGGGCTCCAAGTCTATTCATCAATATATAATGTATTTACAAAGATAATGACAATTCTGTCCTTCTAATTACAACACTATCGCTAATGCTCCCCCTCAATTGGAGCGAGAATAGGAAGAACGCTCATGCTGGACATGAAACGCTCGAATAGATGTCGTGGTAGACCTTTGGTGAAGATGTCAGCATACTGATAATCGACATGAATATGTAAAACACAGAGTTGTCCGAGTCGTACCTTCTCACGAACAAAGTCCAAGTCAATTTCCACATGCTTCGTGCGCTGGTGCTGTACTAGGTTACCAGAGACATAAACTGCACTGAAATTATCACAATAAACCATAGAGGCGCGAGGAGGTGAAAGCCGAAGCTCAATCAGCAGGTTGCGAATCCAGCATAACTCAGAGACAGCGTTTGCCACACCATGGTATTCTGATTTAACACTAGATCGAGAGACTGTGATCCGACGCTTAGATGATCAACTGAGTAAGTTGTCACCAAGGAAAACACAATAATGAGAAGTGGACCGCCGAGTGTCCGGGAATCCAGCCCAATCATCATCCGTATATGCAGTGAGTCCATCAGGAGCAGTAGCAGATATGCGAAAACCATAATCGAGAGTACCACTGACGTACCGTATAATTATCTTCAATACATGATAATGTGGCTCACGCGGATCATGCATGAAGAGACAAAACTGCTAGATTGCATATGAAAGCTCAGTGCGAGTGAAGGTACGGTACTGTAGTGCACCTGCTAAGCTCCTGTAAAGAGTAGGATCAGAAACTGGAGGGCCGGATTCCGCAATTAGCTTAGTACCTGTCTCAACAGGTGTAGCAACAGGCTTACATGCGCTCATGTTGGCACGTCGAAGGATTCCACGAGCATACGGGCGCTGAGACAGAAACAATCCAGACGAATCCCGAGTAATTGCAATACCCAAGAAATGATGCAGAGGGCCAAGATCTGACATGGAAAACTTACTGGATAAATGTGCGATAATCAGTTATAGAATATCTGAAGAGGAGCCAGTGATGATAATATCACCCACATAGAGTAAGAGATAGACAGTTTCAGAGCCACGTCGGCAGACAAACAACGACTCGTCACTGTAGCAACCAAAAAAATCAACTATGTCAGTGAGGAATGTAGCAAACCACTGAAACCAAGCCCGCGGGGCCTGATTAAGTCCATAGAGATACTTCTGAAGCCGGAAGACATAGTCAGGATTGTAGGGATCACGATACCCAGGGGCTGATGCATATAGACAGTCTCCTCCCAATCACCATGAGGGAAAGCATTCTTAACATCAAGTTTTCGAATTGGCCAACAACTAGACACAACTAGTGTAAGAAGTGTGCGAATGGTGGTAGGTTTAACCACTGAGCTAAAAGTCTCCTCACATTCCACACCCACCAGTTGGGATTTTCCATTGGCAACTAGATGGGCCTTGTAGCGCTGAAGAGTATCGTCTGCCCGATACTTGTGTCGAAAAATCCATATAGCCCGAAGTATGTTTCCCTTGGCAAGACGAGGCCCCAAGTCCCAAGTGTGATTCTTAATCATAGAACCAAACTTATCATCCATAGAAGCCTTCCAGTGTGGGTCTGATACAGCAGACATATGGGATTCGGGTAAGGGCGATATGGAGGGAGGTGTTAGGGCATGGAGAGTAAGACGCTGAACGGGCTTGTTGATGTCGTGTTTGGATCGAGTGGTCATTTGTGGGGAGTGTGGAGGGGGAGGCGGTTGCTCGGGTACCTCAAAACGGGGAGCCACAGAGCTAGATGGACCCACAAGGGAGGGGGCCGTAGGGACAGAGGCGGCCATAGGAGATCAGAACTATACGTGTGCGGGAGGAGGATAGGGAGTATGACACTGTCGGATGAGAGCAGCGGGAGGAAGGCTCTCGTCGGGGTCAAGAGACTTGTGCATGGGAGGGGAGGCTGAGCCAGGGGTAGAGAAGGGGAAGACAGACTCATCGAAAGTTACATAACGAGAGATGTGACAACCTGAGTTTATTATAAAAAATCAAACATAATATTTGTTGGAATAGATGCCCTAGAGGCAATCTAGTTTAGTATGAATTTGTAATTGGCTAGAAAATTCATTTATTATTTATTGGATATTTAATATAATGAAGTCCTTAGATTTACAATCGTGTTGTTTATCTTAAATATCCCTAGTCGAATATAATGATTAATGGGACAATCATCTATAGACTAGTATGGGGTTGGATTGATATGGAGATATCACGATCCAACACATAGGTGTGCATTACGGAATGTTGCACTGGATTGACCCATCACCGAGAAGGCTACATACATGTTATGTTGAGTCACAAGTGCTTCTCGGGTACAATGGTATTGTCATCCTTAGACTTGAAGTCACTAGATATTCTAGTTGTGGATCATTGTGATCTTGGTAGCGTTAAACGCTACACCGTGACTGGGTAGTTATAAAGGCGTGTACTGGATACAATGAGAAGCAAGCTTAGAGATCGTAGTGGACGTAGAGAGGATTTGCCCCTCCCACATAACGGGAGCAAATATCCTAGGCCACTCGAAGGATAGTGCTTATAGAATGTCTGGCCAGACTCAAATAAATCAATATATGGGATATTGATGTTATTTGCACGAATAAGGCTATTCCTTGGATCGAGAAACTAGGGATTGGATATACGAGTGTGACTTGTATGTCTCGTGTCCAATCCGGATATGGAGGCAAAGGGATGAGACAATTACTTGTATAAGGTTGTCTAGATGACTATTCTATTAGTTGGCTAGAATGGATGTTTTGCTAGAAACCGCTCCATATTAGCAAGGAGTTGCTACCAACTAGATAGAGCCTATGGGGTCACACGCTATATAGAGTTGTACTAGATTTGGGAATTAATTAATTGGATTAATTAATTAGAAGGATCACTTTGCAAACCCTTGCAAACTTAGTAGGGACTAATTTGCAAGGAAGGGACTAAATTGAATTCTAGTTGGACTAGAATAAGTCCTTTAGGTAGTTAACAAGGAGTTGTTGGACTATATAAAGGACCCTCCTTCCTTCCTTCCTCATAACTTATGCTCTAGAGAGAACATAACAAGAGTGGGAGAGAACAAAGGAGAGAGAGAGCAAGCAACAAGGAGGACGCCGCCCCCTTGCCGCCGCCCCCTCGTCCCCGACGCCAAAAAGAGGGCCGAGCCCTTCTTTTTGCCTCGTTTTGCGTGATTCCTTCACCCTCCTCTCATTGTTGGCTAGCACCAAGGAGATTGGAGATCTAGGATCAACTCTAGGCGTGGATCAACTATAGAGAACGTGACACTATTCGCGTTTGAAGTCATCAAGGAGAACCCAAAGGTGTGTTTATGATTTCTTACCTTCACTATCGTTATGCATCTAGACTTGTGATCCTTGGAGGGTTTTGCATGGTTGTTTGTTTGATTATGCTTCCGTTGCGCGATCCATGAATCAAAACCCTACAATATTCACCCAAATTGTGAAATGGTGATAATGACATAATTGCTAATTATAGTAGATATTGATGCAATAGTCGAATTTATATTACTTCTTGTGACATTATAAATATTTTTTTGTGAATTACATATACTGTGATTAGTCCGTATGTTTCCCCCTTGTGAAGTATACAATCATAACTATTTGTGACTATGCTTAATAATTTTTCACTGGAACGTGCCACGTGTAGTGTGTAATCCCAATTGATGAGGACTAGTAGTACTCTTATTGGTCTTGTGCTATTTACATGTCTATCTAATATACCACTTCGTTTCTTCTCTTTAGCCCCCTTTCTATTTTGGGACGTTTCCTCTCTTGCTCCCCCTTTCTTTTTTTGGCATGATTAATAATGGACAATGACAATTTTACCCTTACAATATTTTCCCACATTTTAATACAACATACCCTACCCTACCACTTTTCTTCACCCACGTCTCACTATCACCCACTCATTTTGTGGATAAGTTTTTCAGACTTGGTAGAGAGAAAGGCAGACGGTTTCAACAGAGAGAAAGAGAGAGAGGAAGAAGAAGAAGCGGAAGAGAAGAAGGGGAAGGAGATGGAAGATCTCGACGGCGGTAGCACACCATCGAGGATCTCAACGGCGATCTGGGTGATCTCGACGCGATCTCGACGGCGGTAGTTTCCTCTTTCTCCTTCAATCCAGGCGGTAGCTGGGTCATCTCCGGCGATGAGGAATGGCAAGGCGCCGGTGGTAGCGACCTGCTCTCCGGCGCCTCCGGGTGTGTGCTCTCCAGGTCTCTGCTCTCCGGCTTTATGCTCTCCAGTGGTAGCGACCGGATTTGTTCTTCTTCTTCTTCCTCTTCTTCTTCCTCTGATTTTTTCTTCGATTTGTAAGTTTATTCTTTGATATGTGTAATTTTAGCAACAAATTGTTACTAGTATGGTCAAAATCATCACAAATCTATTCATTTCTTCTTCTATCTGTATAATCAGAAACGAATCGAAAGAAGTAATTTTTTTTCTTCGATTATGCTCTTCGTTGTGTAAATATGTTGTCAGATCTGTTAGTTTCTGTTGTTGTTGGTTGTTGACTGGCGGTGGTAGAGGTCTGGCGGTGATGGTGGTCTGGTGGTAGTGGTGGATGACCGGCGGTGGTGGAGGTCTGGTGGCTTTGTTGGTGGTGGGTTGTTCTTCACCAATGCAACTTTAGGCAGAGAGAAGGAAGATATGAAAGGAATATAGAGAAATGGTAGGGGCAAAATAGTAAATGACACAATTTTCTTAATTATCGTGGCCACCCAAAGGGGGCTAAAGAGAAGAAACGGACTGGTATTACTCAAGTTAGTTTCTTTTTGTTATACATGATTGGCATAGAAACAAATGATTAAAAGGAAGTTAAGGAGGAGAGTAGGTACTAAGTTGTACCTTTCGTGCTCATAGAGAGCAAGGAAGAGATCCATTATTTTGGAGTGTTTTTAGATAAAACAAAAAAAATTCTTGAAAGATTTGTATTCTGTTTTGAAAAAAAATTGGACGAAGTAGGCATACAAGAGTTGTTGTAGTTTCCCTCCTTCAATTCACTTTTGAGTACTATTGGAAAGGTTGAGCAGTGAAGTTAGAGAATGAATGAGTCATTTCCTTTCCTCGACAAAGATGCAGTTTGGCGATTTTTAAACGAGCTTTAGTTTGATTATACTCTCGTAAGAGGTAGGAGACTCTAATCTCTAAGTTTTCTACAGTTACATTGTATTTCTGTGTATAGTGCTGATGTGATTTTTACAGCTTTATAGTTATCTAATAATTGTTTGGGTGATTGATAAATCACGTTGTTTGTTTATTTGGTGCCGCATGCTGATGTCTAATAACTGGCTGTTGTGTTAAGTAGATTTTAGATTTCTACGCCAGTGGTTAGGCGGTACCTGCTGGGCTATTTGGCTTACCCCTCTGTTTTACAGGTTGAGCAGGATTGGACCAGATTGCGTTGTTAATTGCTAAAGTGGATTGTTTAGCTAAAATAGTTGTATTTAGCTGCTTTTAGTAATTTGATGTAAATTACTATTTTGTCCAGATATTTATTAAAAATATTATTTTTGACGAGCTAGTGTAGCTTTTTAGTAATTCAGTCACTTACCAGTTTTTCAGAAATATTATTAAAAGCGTTGTTTGAGACGACTCTGTCCTGCTGGCTGAATTTGGACGTTTGAAAGTGTCAAACGGGTTGACAGTAAACAGTGTTCTTTATCGAATAATTGATATTTATTGTTAAAATCGTGACCGGGTCGTCACAAGATATGTGTACTTGACCGGTGGAGAGGCCAAGGCAGCGATAACCTCTAAAATTCGGAGGATATCCGAGAAAGACACTGCGAGCAGAGCGAGGAGCAAACTTATGGGGAGTTGTAGAAGAAAGGCTTGGGTAGTACAAACACCCAAAAGTGAAAAGATGATTATAGGTTGGTCTGCGATGATAGAGAACGACAGTCTGAATGTTTTTCTGAAGAGCAATGGTGGATAGAATGTTGTGCAAGTAGACTGTTGTAGACACAGACTCGATCCAGAAGGATGGGGGGAGGGAGGCATGAGCAAGAAGGGTACGAGAGATGTCGTTGACACGACGAATCATGTGTTCGGCCTTGCCATTTTGTGGGGAGGTTTGGGGACACGCACAACGAAAGACAATGCCTTTGGGGGCAGCATAGTCATGAAAAGATCCATTATCGAATTCACCCCTTAGATCACATTGGAAGGTCTTCATATCTGTATGAAATTGAGTGCGAAAAAATTTACCGAATCGCTTGAATTTGGCAAGAGCCTGAGTTTTTTGTTTCAAAGGATAAATCCATAGGAAGTGGGAGAAATCATCAAGCAATAAGAGGTAGTATTTTTACTTTGATTTACTAAGAACGGGAGAAGTCCAAAAATAACTATGAATAATGTCAAAAGGGGCAGCAGTACAAGATGAAGAAGAAAAGGGTAGTCAGACATGCTTACCGGTCTGAAAAGCATGACGCAAATTGTTTTACGAGCTTTAGTGGACGAGATATGGCTATGAGTTCGAAGATAGTCTAAGACTTGGCTTCCAAGATGACCAAGACGGTTGTACCACACAGGTGCCGGGAGAATAGCAAGAGATTGCGGCTGGGAAGTGGGGGGGGGGAGTGGAGGGAAGCGGATAAGTATCTCCGGTACTATCTCTTCTCAACAACAATTCCTCCGTACTACGGTCTTTGACAGAGAAACCAGTGGGGTCAAACTCAACGGATACATTATTATCAACAGTGAACTGACGAATAGAAACAAAGTTTTTAATAATGTGAGGGGTGAAAAGAACTTTATTGAGATGAAGGGGTCGGCCGTGAGTATTGAGAGTCTGCTGACCAGAACCACGAACCAGAATACTCATACCATTTCCAACTAACATATGAGAAATAGGACTATCTGAAGAGACATAAGAAATCATACCAGCCTGAGATGTAAGATGAATAGAGGACCCGAATCCATATAGCAAGTTATGTCCGGTGTCACTGTGAGAGCATGTTAACATTGAGCATAGCTCGGCTCAAGTATAATCTGGTTAAGTGCAGGAGGTGGTGGAGTGTGTAGCGGTGCAAGACTCCAAACCCATCTGCCCCCCTGATGCGGTCAAGCCCATGCATGAGTGGAGGCCATGTAGTAGTAGAAAAATGCTCTGAAGACAGATAATCTCGCAAAACGGAGACTGGAAGTACCAAGAACCAATCGAAGAACTCCGAATTTGAAAGAGCGGAGCACAAAAACGGCTTCAGAACACCGAAAAACCTTTAGTACCAGTCCGGGCCGGATCAAAACTAGAGACAAAACAAGCCGAAACAAGTTGTGTAGAGGAGGGAAGCCACGGAGCCAAGAGATGAGCCAAGAAACAAGGAGTGTCTTGATTTGAGCCGACGGGAAGCAACGGAGCCGGAAGGAAGCTGCGGAGCCGTGGAAACAGAGCTGAGCCGTTTGGACACCGGGCGCAGAAACCGGTTGAGGCGGAAGCCAACGAGCCGAGGTGAAGCCGCGAGTGAGATCGAGCCGAATCCGAAGCTGACGCATGAAGGACGAACTGGAGAGTGCGGCGCGTGGACACGAGTGAGCGGCGAATCACCGGGATCGAACAGAGCGTATGGGCGCATCCGTACTCCGATCGCCATGAAATTTGAATTTTATGCTCGGAAACGCAATCCGAGTTGAATGCTCTTGGTGGTGAGAGCAAATGATGACCGGAGATGGGCGAACCAAGAACTGTCCATAGGTTTCGACGCGGATCAAAACGAAGAGTGTATTCGCGGATGAAATCAACTAGCAACTTCAGCGGCGGCTAGGGAGGGACGCTGCCGATCGGCGGTGATGGTCGCCGGATCAACTGTAGTGGCGTGAGGCCGGATAGAAGAAGAAAAGAGAGCTAAAACCTTAGCTCCGATACCATGTTAGATGCTGAAAGAGTCTCTAGCTGGGCTCCAAATCTATTCATCAATATATGATGTATTTACAAAGATAATGACAATTACAACACTATCGCTAATATGAACGTATCGAAGGTGAACACTTTTTCCATGCCGGACAAGAAATGAACCGGTCAGCGTGGCAGACTCCACGTTGTGGCTTCGGCAAACTAATTTTTGATGGTGCGTGTGATATGGCAACGGGAAGAGAAGCTTGAGGTGCTATCATCAGGGACGATATGGCCAGCTGTCTGGGCCTAGATGTTTCCCGATTCAAGCCTGCGGTGGCGCTAGGGAAGCATAGGCTATGGCGATGCGCGAAGGTCTCCGGCTTGCTGCAGCAAAAGGTATCCGATCTTTTTAAGTTGAGGGTGACGCGAAACAGGTACTGGAAGACTTGGAGCATGGCTTGATCGGCAACAAAGTCTTTAGAGATGAGTCTCTAACAAAGTCTTTAGAGACACAGTACATTGAATTTAAGTTGTCATATTTCATCATCTAAGAGCAACTGTTTTCTTTTAATCAAATTTCTTGATTATAGTGGTTCATTATTTTTGTGTAAAGTTCACTTCACATTTTAGCGTTGTTGGGGAGATCATTTTTTTATTATTGAAATTGTATATGTAGTGAGAGAGTTAAACCATGTTTATGTTAAGGAAACCTCCAATTATCTCTCCCTTACGAGTTTAGAGTTCTTTATTTTTTTTATTTTTTTTTTTTTTTTTTGAGAAGTAACAGTTTAGAGTGACAGTTTATAAGTCATAGTTGAGACCTGATTCCCTACAACATCCATGTGATATGATTAATCTATACATTTAGTAACAAAAGTTCATAATATCGTTCAACTTACTGGAATAGTGAAAAGAACAGAGAAAATAATCGGAACTCGTGTTTCAATTTAAGCACACCGCATTTTTTGCTCGTGTTTGTTCTGAGCTTAAGAACTATTACTACTAAGTGCGTGTTTGGAGCCATGATTTAAATCCCTTTCGATTAAAATCAGTCATTTCAATTTAGTTCCGTTTGTTATGACATTATATTTTAATCTATAAATTTGCATAATAAGATAATCTAGTGCAATTGTAAAATCTCCTAAATTCAAAATTGGAGATTATCCGGCTGAAAATCTTAGAAAAAATAATTTTAATGTTTTTGACATTAGCGTGATCTTAATTTATTAATAAGTGTGTGCCTTCAAGAAATTGACGACACAACTCTTTAAATTTTGTCTATTTTATCAAAATAACAATTTACAATTTCAGCTACCATACGAATTTAGATTTTTAGTTTAGCATGACTATTTACCCAAAATTATTTCAGCCGATTTTTCAGATTTTCAGCCGATACCAAATTGGGCCTAACTTATACTTCCAACATTTTGTCAGATTGTTTACTTTCTTCTTCTGGTAAGTTTTTATACTAGCTGACGAAACTATCCTTAAAACACTACCACC
Source organism: Linanthus parryae (assembly GCA_023055425.1). Taxonomy (NCBI): domain Eukaryota; kingdom Viridiplantae; phylum Streptophyta; class Magnoliopsida; order Ericales; family Polemoniaceae; genus Linanthus; species Linanthus parryae. The sequence continues at coordinate 44,585,192 of JALGPY010000007.1, forward strand.
CTTTAACCTACCCAACTACCCCTAAGTCTCCGAATCTCTCAATCTCTCTCAATCATCCCTCTTCACCTTATCAGTTCAGTTCCGTAAACCACATACTCTCTTACTCTTCATCTCTACTACCATAATCTTTCAGTCTCTCACGCTCTATGTTTGTCATTACCCATCGTCTCTTCCATCGTTTCTCTCCAACTCCAACAGATGATAGAAAAAGAGAAAGAGAGAGAAGGAGGAGGACGACGAATCGGACTTTTTCTGATTCACCGAGACAGAGATAGGGACGGAGGGAGGGAGAGAAGCAGCTTCGATGGTGGTGGACAGCGGCGAACTGGTGAGGATCTGCGGTGGTGGTGATAGATCATAATATGTAGCGGTATGAAAACTATGTATAGCTATGTTTGGTGAAAATGTATGTAGTGAAATAGTACAAAAAAATCTTCAAAAAATCTTAACTTTTTCTGAAACTCGTTTTTACACTATGAACTTTTAAGCTGAGTTTAACTTATAGTTCAAATTGAATTATAAGCTGCTTGTAGACCATACAAGACTCACCCAATAAGTTGGATTTTTGAAGCTCTTTTTTTTTTTTTTAATACCCACCATCAAGCCCTCATTTAATTAATATTACATTTTTTTTTAATATCTTAAGTAACATTCATGGACGCATAATGATTAGAAACTCTAACCTCTCTCTACGTTTCTAGAGAGTGAGTCAGTCGGGCGGGCGGTCGGTCATCCACCGCTTGTTTGGTCTCCTTGGAGACGTTATTCGGTTTCCGATGAAGCCCCATTCCGCTTCCCTTCTTTTTCAATTTTTGATATGTGTTTGCACGTCACTAGCCGGCGATTTCTGCGGCCATGTTCTTCAAGGATCTCCGCCGGTTCTTGTGCCCTGTTCTTCTGGTCCAAGTTTCCCCCAAGATTCCACACTACCGCCTTGAGGTTCCTTCATGCGGGGGTCGTCACCACTGTAAGTTCAGACTGGTTTAAAAGGACTGAAATAGCTAGTCCATTTCAAGGCCTTGAAACAGCTTTCAAAGCTTTGAAACAGACAATGCATCTTAAACATGAACTTAGGGGGAGTTTTTGATTCATTCTAACTCCTAAAATCCTATTCTTGTTTATATGTTATTTGATGATGAAAGACAAAGTATTTTTAACACTCTAAACTGTGACTAATTCATCTGTTTGACTAAGCTTTTGCAGGGAAATTATGTTTCCTATTTTGCAGGATTTATTTCCTATACTGTATTTTTGCAGGAAATGAAACTTCTTGATGATTTGATTTTGTGCTTGACTTTTCTTGTTTGAAAGATTCCCAATATCATCACAAACAAGATCAAGACAGTATCACTCCAAAAAAGAAAGAACTTTCGCTAGGTTTTTTTTGCTCCGAGAAACTCGGAGAGTAGAAGGACGACAGGGGCGCTTCTTTTTCTAGGGTTTGCTCGGAACCCTAGTGTTCTTTCTCCGGTGTTGCTTGTTTTGAACCCCGCAAACAATGGCGGACACAGTGGGCTCTTTTCTTGACTTCGGTAAACTGACTCTTGAGGAGGAAGATGCAGAGATCTTTGAAGCAGAGTATTGCATGGCAGCAATCAATGCAAGAGGGCCCTGCTTGATTGGGAAGTTTCTTCAGCCGATTAGGTTTAATCGATGGGCTATGAAGATGCTATTTAAGAAGATTTGGCCGGAAGGCGATGAGATTAGCATTCATGAGACGGGTACTAATATGTTCGTGTTCCAATTCCCGTCTCAGGAATCGCTAGAAACAGTGTTAAACGGTGGACCTTGGATGTTTGACGATAATATGTTGCTTCTTCAACCGTGGAAGATGACCTGTGATTTCGAAACAGTTCTCTTCGATTCCATAGAAGTCTGGGTGCAGGTCAGTAATTTACCAATTTTTCTACAAACTGATGTTGATCTTCGTAGAGCTCTCAGAACCATGGGAACTGTAATTATCACAGACCCTAAGATATCTTCTGGTCCTGGCGGTGATTATATGAGAGCTAGGGTTCGAGTGGGTTTAGATAAACCACTAAAAAGGGGTAGGAACATCATAGTGCGATTCGAAGAAGGAGAGAAGAAGGTCTGGTTAGATTACAAATATGAGAGGATTTCACGGGTGTGTGGATGGTGTGGTTTGATATCTCACTGTGATGACGAATGCTTACTCAAATCGGACCGTGAGAAGGAACAAAGCCGACCAGGTTATGGTGACTGGTTACTGTTCCGGCCGCCGCCAAGGAAGAAACTGTTTGACGCCTTTCAAGAGGCCTCCAAGACTGAAGCAGGTGGTGGCAAAACCGAACCTACTAGAAGCAGTCAGGAAAATTTCGGAGCAGAAGAGAGTTATGGGAACGACGAGGATGACTGGGGTTTCAGCGACAACGAAGGAGAAGAGAGAGCTTCGGTGGAAACTGATAAAGGGGAGGATGATGTGATGAAAGATGCAACAGTCACCTCTTTCGATAATCCCCTCGCTGTAAACCCATATGCAACAGAGCCATCGCTGATGGATAGAGGGAAAGGGGTTGTTGATGGGTCTTATGCTTGTACCCAGGCGGAGAACAGAGCAGAGGCTACAAGAGCAAAGTTGGGTACGGTAATTGCTGAGTCAAAGCGTAAAGTCAGTGATGCAAACCTCAGCCCAGGGCAGAATCCAAAATCAGTGCATCGAACTCAAGTTTTGGGAAGAGGAGATAGTAGTGGACATCGGGGTAGAGGTAGAGGACGAGCAGGAGGTAGGGGTGCAAACAGAGAGCAAGTTGGTGGTAGGAGTACTGGCAATAATTCACCGCGGGGACGTTCAAATCTGCATGAGAAGAATTCTGGTGTGTCAGCCAATCATCTAGCTCACAAAAATCCGCTGCTAGGAAAAAAGCAAGTTGATCCGTCTCAACATGGTGTTCCAAAACAGGTTTCGGGGATAAAGATTTCGACTCAGGAAGGGGGTGCTGTAAAAACTCCAGATTTGATATTGGATGAGGCTGCGACGCAGCCCAACCTAGCGCAATGAGTCTTCTTAGCTGGAACGTGCGGGGGCTTGGGAACCCCCGTAGCGTTATTTCTCTTCACGATCTTGTGAGGAGACAGAAGCCCAATATAGTCTTCTTAATGGAGACTAAACAGTATGCAAATGAAATGGTACGTATTAAGGATCGTTTAGGCTTTCGCAATGGAATTTTTTAAGACTGTGAAGATCGTAGAGGCGGTTTAGCTTTATTATGGGACGAGGAAGTAGACTTTGCTCTTGCTAGGAAGTCGAAGCATTTTACTCATGGTTATTTCACAATTCTCAGTGAGAATAAACATTGGCATTTGACGGGTTTTTATGGGGATCCTGACACGAGGATGAGACGTGATTCGTTGACGTTACTGGAACGCTTGTGCCCGCGTGGGCAGCCCTGGTGTGTGATTGGTGATTTTAACACTTTTTCTTCTGTCTCAGATAAGGAAGGAGGAAGATCAGTCTCCTTTGCTCAGATAGAAGGTTTTATCGGTGTAATTAACCGGTTACAACTCAGGGACCTTGGCTTTGCGGGAGTTCGGTACACTTGGGAAAACAATCAAAGCGATGATAGGTCAATACGAGAGCGACTCGATAGATGTCTGGTCACTGATAGTTGGTCTAACATTTTTGGCAGAGGAAGAGTAGAGCATCTTGTGGCGGAAGTATCAGATCACGTTCCAATACAAGTCATATGGCAGTCAGGTATTTTGCGGAATATTAAAGTTAATAGAAGATTTCTTTTTGAGACTATGTGGATGCAGGATTCTCGTTGCACACAATTTGTTCATGACCGCTGGAATAGTTCCAACAGTCCAGTGGACCGAAAGCTAGCTAGTATGGCTTCGGGTTTAGCAGTATGGAATAAGGAAATTTTCGGCAGTGTTAAGCAGCAATTGAGCAAGCTTCGATCTAGATTAAAGCTTCTGATGGAGGGAATTCAGACGGCAGCGGTAGTGACGGAGTCCAAAGCTATTCGTCAGTCTATACTACACTTGCTTATTCGAGAGGAAGAGATGTGGCGTCAGAGATCTCGCGAAGTGTGGATGAGAAAAGGAGATCAGAATACCAGATTTTTTCATCGCAGAGCATCTATTCGAAGAAACAGGAATCGTATAGAAGGGTTGGAAAACAGCGCGGGCGAATGGCAATCCGATCGGGTTCAGATTACTACTATTTTGGAGGAGTATTTCCACAATATTTTTACTACTTCAGATCCGTCACGGAGTCAGATGGAGCCCATGCTTCCAGCGGTGGCAGAGCTTTTATCCCCGGATCAACAAACAGCTCTTGACCAGAGCTATACTGCCGTGGAGGTGCGTGCTGCGCTTAATCAGCTTGCCCCTTCGAAGGCACCGGGTCATGATGGATTTCCAGCAGCTTTTTTCCAGAAATATTGGTCAGTAGTTGGGGCAGAAGTTGAGAATTTATGTCTACAGATTCTCAATAATGGGGGTAATATCTCAGCTTTTAATCACACTTTAATTGCACTCATCCCAAAGGTCAAACAGGTCAGGAATCCTTCAGATTTGCGCCCTATCACTATTTATAAAATTATAACAAAAGCGATGGCAAACCGATTGATGGAAGTGTTGGATACAATTATATCAGAAAATCAGTCTGCTTTTGTGCCAGGTAGGCTGATTTCAGATAATATCCTCACAGCTTTTGAGTTGTTGCACACGATGAAAAACAGGAAGAAGGGTAAAGTGGGTTATCTGGCTCTCAAAGCTGATATGAGCAAAGCCTATGATCGAGTGGAGTGGGATTTCCTTAGAGCAGTAATGGAAAGGATGGGGTTTGGTTGTAGATGGATCACTTTGGTGATGAACTGCATCTCGACGGTCTCGTACAGCTTGATCATCAATGGAGAAGTGCATGGAAATATAAAACCGGGTAGAGGACTGAGACAAGGGTGCCCTCTTTCCCCTTATCTTTTCCTTTTGGTTAGTGAAACTTTATCTAGACGTCTAACGGTTGCAGTGCAGGATAGACAACTTTCAGGGCTCCGGGCTTCTCGAGGCGGCCCTATCGTTTCACATCTTTTCTTTGCAGATGATAGCATACTCTTCACCAAAGCTACCCCAGACGAGGTAACAGTGCTTCGAAACATTCTTAATGCATATGAGGAGGCTTCCGGACAAAAGCTTAATCTTCAAAAGTCATCAGTGATTTTTTCGGAGAATGTTATTGAGGAGGACAAGGCTACGCTGGCGGCTCTATGTGGGGTGCCGTTGGAGAGCCACCACGATACCTACCTGGGACTCCCAACTCAGGTGGGTAGAAGTAAGACGGCTACTTTTTTCCCATTGGTTGAGAAAGTATATCGTAAGTTGAAAGGTTGGAAAGGAAAAAATCTCTCTACCATTGGAAAAGAAGTTCTCATCAAGGCGGTGGTTGAAGCGATACCTAATTATACTATGAGATGTTTCTTATTACCGGCCAAGACTTGTAGAGACCTTGAGCGAATAGTTCGCGAATTCTGGTGGGGAGGAGATGAGAACGCGAGAAAGATCCACTGGGTAGCATGGGACAAGATGAAAGCGTATCGCGAACAAGGAGGATTAGGCTTTCGTGATTTCCAAGACTTCAACAAAGCATTGCTTGCAAAACATACTTGGAGATTTATTCACAAACCCAACTCTTTGGTATGTCGAGTTTTTCAATCCAATATTTTAATAACTCTTCTATCTTGGATTATGTTTTGAAGCGGACGACGCAAATATCGTACGCTTTTAGAAGTATTCTTGCGGGAAGAGATTTGGTGAAGCAGGGTCTTGTATGGAAGTTAAAAGATGGCAAAAAAGCAAAGATTTTTGGGGATATATGGCTACGGAGACCAGACAATTTTCGGCTCATCACTACATGCCCAGCCGGCAGTGAGGACAGACGGGTGGAGGAGCTAATAGACGAAGTGACAGGGCAGTGGGATGAACAAAAAGTCCAACAAACGGTTTGGCCTATTGACGTTGGGGCTGTCCTTGAGGTACCGTTGGAAGCCGCTGAACAAGAAGACACTTGCTATTGGGTTTATTCGGAAGATGGGAAGTACTCGGTGAAAACTGGCTATAAAGTACAAAGGAAAATTACGGCGGCAATTCCGTCATCCTCCGGTGACTTTCATAATGAAACTTGGTTGAATAAATTATGGGGTCTCAAGATACCAAAAAAGATTTTAATGCCAAGTTGGCGTATTTGGCATGATTCGCTACCAGTGGCAACAAAACTTCGGAGCAGGGGGGTGAATGTATCTACTACTTGTCGGGCATGCAACGTAGGGGTTGAAACGATAGATCATTTATTTACACAATGTGAGCATTCAAGAGAGATTTGGAGGCAATTCCTGGGGGACGAGTTCTTAGCGCAAAGAAGTGAGGGTATAAAAGACTTACTGGTGGATGTGTTCCTAAAAGAGAAAGTCCATATATGTGAAATGTTTGTTCTTGCTGTGTGGTCGATCTGGCGAAACCGGAACAAGAGATTTTCAATGCAAACGGACGTCATCCGAAGGAAGTTGTGAGAAGCAGCATGGAATATTACTCTTGGTTTAAAGAGGTCAAGGCCAAAGGAAAGTTGGCAGAGGTGGGGCAAGCCACAACCTCTTGTCAAACCCGATGGCGGCCACCAGAATTGGGGACGGTAAAGGTGAATGTAGATGCAAGTTGGCGACAATATGGGCTGGCCAGTGGGGTGGGGATAGTTATCAGAGATCATGAAGGTAATTTCTTGTCCGCCAAGCAATGCAGAATTCCGAGGGAACGCTCGCCATTAATGGCCGAGCTCACTGCTGCCAGAGAAGGCTTACGTTTTGCATCGGAAAGGGGGTTTGCGAAGGTAGTGCTGGAAATGGATAGTGTTATGACGAAACAGCTACTTTGCAATGGAGAGGTAGGAAAGATTAAAGAGTTAGAAGCCATCTCAGATTTGAAGAATAGATTGGGAGAGTGCCGTAAGTTTATAGCCAAGTTTCAGATAGTTGTTTTATCTTTTGTTAGTAGAGAAGGCAACGGGTTTGCCCATTTAGTCGCCTCGAAGGCTATCGACGAGGACGATATTAGTTTTTATGCTCAAATCCCAAGTTGGGCAGCTGATGTAAACAGTTTTGATCTTTCGGGGTTGACGTCCCTTGAATAGAGTTTTCACTTTTCTCCTCAAAAAAAAAGATCAAGACAGTATCTTTGAAGATACTGAGAAACTATCCGTTGGTAGAAATTGTTAAAGAAGTCAACAGCTGAAGCTACAAAATAAGGAAGTTTGTTATGAAAAGATCTTGAGGATCTGCAATTCAAACTGCTCCTTAAAAGAGTGAAGATCTGAAGAAATTCAAACGAGTCAATTAACAGAGACACTCAAACATATTCAGGGATTGACAAGTAACGCAGAAGCAGATCCATTCCTCTCCATCCAAGCATCTGATGAACACTGCATACTCACTGCAGACTTAGCTCTAGTGTTCTTCTATTATGAGCTTTATTTTAATATCATTCTGATAACACTTCTAGTTCTTATTCTCGTGGATTGTTCAAAGAGAACAATAGAGAATTCTTATTGAATCCGTTAGCTAGAGCAGGTACTAGATAGGTTAGTGAGAACCACAAGCTGTAACAGAGCATGAGAAGTCTTTGTGCTTGAGATCTAGGGCTTAACTTTTGATTAATAAGAATTGAGTTGAAAATCCTGCAGGGATCAAGTCCCTGAGGTAGAGACGTAGGTCAAGTGGATTGAACTCTATATGTCTTGTGTCTATTGCATTTACTTTTCAGTTCTATACTTAGCTTATTTGCAGCAGACAAAACAGGTTTTATTTAAAGGGTTTGAAACTCATTTCTTGGCCTTGAAATAAACTTAGCTTTTCTACAACAACTTTTTTTTATTCCAATGACTTGAAACTCATTTCAAGGCCTTGAAATACTATCTACGCTTTACAAATCTTTTTGAAACCACTCTTCTTGCAAGTTTAGCAAGACGTACATACTTTGTTCAACCCCCCCCCCCCTTCTAGAGTATTGATCCTGTATTACTTCCTACATTACGGTCCTTCAATTGGTATCAGAGCTTGTATCACTGCATAGATTTAACCATCTTGTGATTCTGAGTATTGTAGGTGATGGTGGTTTCTCTTAGGGAAGAGCTGCTAACAGAACTCCTCTCTTTGTGGTGATAACCTTTTTCACTGGAAAGCCTTGATGAAAATGTCAATCATTGATCAAGACATAGAGCTTTGGACTATCATACAGAATGGTCCTAATACTTTCTACACAGATAATTATGGGATTAGAACTCCTAAAACTGAAGATTCACTTTCTACTTCTGAGTTAGAACAGTTTTCTAAAAACTATAGAGCTATGAATCTCTTATATTGTACTTTGAGTGCAGATGAATTCAACAGGATTTCAGGTTGCAAAACTGCCAAGAAAATATGGGACAAACTGGTGGTAACTTTTGAGGAAACCAGCCAAGTCAAGCAAACAAAGATCAACATATTTCTCAGACAATATGAATTGTTCAAGATGAATGGAGATGAATCTATCTAGGACATGTTCAAAAGGTTCACTGATATTGTCAACAATTTAGACTCCTTGGGAAAGACTTTCACCGATGAAGAAAAAGTGAGAAAGATTCTAAGAAGTCTTCCCATAGCCAAATGGGAACCAAAGACTACTGCTATTGAAGAAGCTCAAGATCTATCATAACTTTAACTTGATGACCTGCAAGGAAAACTCGTTACACATGAAATATCAAGGAATGAAGTTGATGCAAAATTACCAGAAGGTGTCAAGAATTTAGCTCTCAAGGCAAAGGAGAATGAGCCATATCAAATCCTTGAAATTGAAGAATATGACGATGAAGATAATTTTTATTTGATTTCCAAAGTCTTGAACAGAATTCTCAAAATGAATAAGAACTTTGGAAACAAGGACTTCAGCAGAGACATACACATATCCTCAGTAGCAAAGACTACAAAGGTAAATCTTCTTCACATGGTAATAAGCCTAAAGTAACGAATTGCTTTGAGTGTGTTGATGCAGAACATTTGATTAGAGACTGTACACACAAGAAAAGAAGAAACTCTCAAAAGAAAGACCCTAACAGAAGAAAGAAAGCTATGATAGCCTCTTGGAGTGATTCTGAATCCTCAAGTGAATTTGAATCTGAAGAAGAACATGCCAACCTACACTTTATGGCCAAGCATGATGAAAGTTCTGAAAAGAACATTGAGGTAATGGTAAACTACTGTTGGAATTGTGCCCTAGAGGCAATCAATTAATTGTCACAAATATGAGGATTTACGATTCATTATGTTATTGATATGGATATATATTAACATGAATGAAGTCCTTAGAATATAAGTGTTATATTCTTAAATATCCCTAGTCGATTATAATGATTAATAGGACAATTAGACTAGTATGGGGTTGGATTGACATGGAGATATCATGATCCAACACATGGGTATGCATTAGGGGTAATGGCATACTGGATTGACCCATCTCCGAGAAGGCTACATTCAAGTTATGTAAAGTCACAAGTTCTTCTCGCGGTGCAATGGTGTTGTCATCCTTAGACTTGAAGTCACTAGATCGTCTAGTTGTGGAATATTGTGTTTTGGTAACGTGTACCGGATATCATAAGAAGCAAACTTAGAGATCGTAGTAGATGTAGATAGAATTTGTCCCTCCCACATAACGGGAGCAAATATCCTAGGCCACTCGAGGGATAGTGCTTATAGAATGTCTGGCCAGACTCAAATAAATCAATATATGATATTGATGTTATTTGCACGAATAAGGCTATTCCCAGGATCGAGAAACTATGGATTGGATATACGAGTGTGACTTGTATGTCTCGTGTCCAATCCGGATATGGGGACAAAGGGATGAGACAATACTTGCACAAGGTTTGGCATGATGACTATTCTATTTGTTGGCTAGAATGGATGTCTTGCTAGAGGCCGCTCCATATTAGTAAATTGTTACTACCAACTAAATAGAACCTATGGGGTCACACGCCATATAGGGGTGAACTAGAATTTGGAATTAATTAATTAATATCATTAATTAATTAGAAGGATCAAATCGCAACAACTTGCTAACTTAATAGGACTAATATGCAAGTTGGACTAATTCATGTAGAGACATGATTAGGATTTTCCAAGGTGGACTAATTCATGTAGAGACATGATTAGGATTAATTTTCAAAGAGAACTAATCCATGTATGGACATGATTAGGACTAGTTTGCAAAAAGGGACTAATCCCTATTTGAGTAGGATTAGGAGAGGGGTTCTTGATGTAGTAGGACAAGGAGTTGTTGGACTATATAAAGAACACTCCTATCTTATTTTCTCTACACACATCTATATTATAGGAGTAAGGAGATAATAAATTAAGGAGAGAGAGTAAGTCCCAAAACAAGGGCCGAACCCCCCTTTGGGACCGCCCCTACCCATCGGCCTCTCATGGAGGTGCCGCCACACCTTTTTGCACCGTGTTGCATGATGTCTTCTTCCTCTTCCATTATTCCTAGCTAGCACAAGGAGTTTGAGGATCTAGATCTCACCTCTAGGCATGGATCAACCGTAGAGACGTGACACAATTCACATGACAAGTCATCACAGGAGACCTCTAAGGTGTATTACTTGTTTTCTCTTACCATCGTTATGATTCTCTTCCTGTGATCCTTGGAGGGTCTTGAATGGATAATTCTTTCTTCCGCTGCGTATCCATGATCAACACCCTACAACTACTTCGTTTCAAAACCAACAGAAACCCTCTGTGATTATCTTAGAACAATGCTTTTAAATGAAGAGGACTATCTGAAAGAGATCAGAGTTTTAAAAGAAAGAGTTCATGAGCAGACAAAAGAAAACTTGCATCTTGTTTGTCTGAGTTAGAACCTTGAAATTTCTCAAAAGAAGTCTGACAGTGATTTCAAGGCCTTGAAAACCAGTTTCAAAACCTTGAAAACTCAAGTCAAGGAAGTAGTCTCTGAGAACTCTCTTATGAGTGACAACATTGTTAATCTAAGACATCAAGTTGATGAATTGGATAAACAAAAGACTACTTTAACTGAGAAACTTCAAGAATATGAATCAGTCATGACAAAACTTGCTGGCTCAGAACACAAATTGAATATGATTCTTGGAGGTAGCTTAAAGTCTGTTCACAAAACTGGTATTTAATACAATCCAAATTTTCCCAGAAAGAACAATACCAGATTTGTGAAAGCTGGTAGCCAAACATCTCCTAAGTGTCATTACTGCAATAAAATTGGTCATGTTAGGGTGACTTGTCCTTTTAGAAGAAGATACCCTTACATAATGAGGAATATTTTTCTAGTTCAACTAAAAGGACAAGTTAGACATATATGGGTTCCTAAAGGGGTTAGATCACCTAACATGTTTGACCCTGAGTATGAATCTTAATTCCACAGTTGGTCTAACAGCTGGGTAAGACAGTGAATGGTGTTTGCAGGTTGTCACCAAGAGCAAAGAACATAAATGGTTTATGGAGAGTGGTTGCTCCAGACACATGAGTGGAAAGAGATCTTTATTCTCAAAATTTAAAGAGCAATATGAAGGTTCAATCAAACTTGGAGACAAAGGCAAATGCAGCATTCTAGGTATTGGCAAAGTTGGTACAGATTCTGAATACTCTATTTCTGATGTGTACTTAGTTAATGGTTAGAAATTTAATTTGCTTAGTGTATCTCAGTGTACATGGTGCTTTCCAGACAAGACAGATCATAGCCACGTGGCGGCCATCCAGCACACCCAGCTGTGCTCCATACACACCCGATCATTACCCATACTTATCCACTTGGGGGCTGCAAGACAGGGCCCTCGCATACCAATCACACGGGACTTGTACGGACTTAGTGGTTTGGAGGCTAGAGTAAGGTCCGTTGCGCGCGAACGACAATCAATCTCGCGCGCGACCTCTAGTAACTGACTGAGAGGTTTAAGGCTCACGTATCCCCATAAATGCAGACAATCTCATAACGGTCTCCGATATATGCGGGAAGGTGCGTAACGTTCCCAATATAAACGCTCGAACGTGCCGTTACTGGGGCAATCATTAAGCCGCCATTTATGGTGCATTAACCCCCCCCCCCCCCCCTACAACGATCACTTCCCCAATATATATAGGATCGTTAGCCCTCCATTGCAAGCTCTTGGACACTCTAATCTCTCTCATATTTATTTCTAGTCTACTGTCTCACTATCAAGAGCAGTTGCCTTTGCTTACTCTCTACCTACTCACACCCTAAACTTCTCTGTGTTTTTCTTCTAATCCCCTACTTGAGGTGTACACTTGTATATCTCTTGAGTATTTCCTTGTACACAATTTGGTGAAGCCGACGTGAACTCATCCACCTTCAAAACTCCAACCAATTAACCAAGCTACCATGTCCCTTGAAGCCAACCGTTGTGAGGGTGATCAATCTCCTCCAAGAGGCGGAACCTAGGGAGAGGAGACCCCCAACACCAATACTAATACCAACACCCAAATGGCTGCCGGGAGTGCGCCCTCCTTGGAGGTGTTGCAGGCTACAATTCAGAGCCAGGCCAAGGCCATGCAAGCTCAGTCTACCCAGATCGCCCAGATCATGGCGCTTCTGGGAGGACTTGTCCAAAACACTGCTCAGGGGACCTCAACCCCACCACTAGTAACTCAGTTGCCTCCGACGGGGGTAACTGCCATCTCTACGGTGCACACGCCTGCTCCACCTAACCCACAATATTCTCTTCCCAATGGTCCTATACCTCAGGCACCAAGGCTTCAATCAGGCTCGTCCCTGACATCTGCTGGGAATCCCCCTCTTTACTCCGCAATGCATCCACACGCGAATGGATCCCCAGGGTGTTATGCACTCCCACCTCCACCTCCTTATAATCCAAATATGCCTTACATCACGGGAGGCGGCAACATCGTCAACCCCTGGGGGAAGTACGCCCGCCAATGTCGCATCCCTAGAGCAACGATTCGAAAGCATCATTGCTAATCAGAGTTTCGCAGATACTATCATCCCGAAGGTTGACAATGCCCCTCCCATTCCAAGGGACATATACCTGATGCCCAATCACGCTGGGTACAAATCAACCAAATGGGAGAAGTTCGATGAAGCTGGCGGGAACACGCATGAGCATGTGATGTGGGTTCGTCAATTTAATGGGCCCGCACGCTGTGGACACTAGGTTGCTTATGCGCTAGTTCCCTAAATCCTTGGGGACCGTCGCATACAAGTGGTATAGGACCCTCGAAGAAGGATCCGTCAAGTCATGGGAGGACATGGTGAAGAAATTCTACAACAAGTTCTTTCAACTGGAGGAAAAGGTCACCACCATTCATCTCTCCCGCATGCATCCAAAACATGACGAGGAAGGGGTCGCCTTCACCAAAAGGTTCAGGGCCAGGTCCTTAGAATGCATCGATGATTTTCGGGAAAGTCGTCTGGTGGAAATATGCCTCCAAGTTATACGCCAGGAATATAAAGGTATGTTAATCAATTTGAATATGCCTACCTTTTCAAAGTTAATTGACTGCACCAGGAACATTGAGCCACTGGTGGACAAGATGAAGAAGAAATATACCAGCAAACGCGCGCCAGTGGGCTCTGGCTTCAATATTTGGAGGTTCAACTACAAGCGTGGACGCGATGTCGATGTGCATGCAGTGTCATCCCCTCACAAGAAACAGCGGCCCGCGCCCCGGGAGGCACCACCCCTGCCTCGTTCGATCGAGGACACAATAGACCTTTGCAAAAGATGGCGGAAGATGGGATCTTACTAGCACTGGAGCACAAACGCTCTGGAGATCATCTGAGGGACCCGAGGTGGTGCGAGTGCCACGGGCAAGTCACGCACCCGACGAGGGAGTGCAAAAAGCTAAGATGGCTGGTGGATAGAAAGATAAAGGATGGACAATTAGTTGTCGAGGAACCGACCAAGGACGTACGCAACAACCCTTTACCATCCCATGCGCGGAAAGAGCCCAAAGGGAAGGAGGTAGCTATAATCTCGATCATGGACCTTGAAGGGGTCGCAGATGCAGGGGTACCAGTGGTTGCCGAAATCTGTGAGGATGAAGATTATGGCATGGACACAGAGGATTCGCGCTCTGAGCGGATGAAAAGCTCCAACAAATTTGAGAAGTTCTTCGTCGACATAGACTTATCAAGCAAGTGCAGGCACGAAATGATAAAGGCCACCTTAAGGGTGGCAGAAGACTATGGAGAAAATCTAGTCCCTTCAAACGGAAAAGTTGTCAGGGCCACGCGATCAAATGGGTTAGTTATGACTTTTGACGAGTCAGACAGAAGGGCAGACACGAGTCACCAGAGACAGCTGTATGTAACGTCCATCATCAATGATGTCGAGTTCAGGAAGGCCTTTTTCGATGGTGGAGCTGCAGTAAATGTGATTCCACTCAGCACTCTAGAGCTAGCTGGAACCTCACAGAGTAAGATTGTTAAGAAGCCATCACCACTGATGGCCTTCAGAAGCGACTCTATAATGACCGTGGGATGGATCCGCCTAGGAGTCCAGATTGGACAGATTAAGTGCTCCGCCAAATTCCATGTCATTGACGCCAACACTACTTACCACATGATCATTGGTAGAGCGTGGATTCACCTCTTTGACAATGTTCCTTCCACGACTCATCAAGTGATGAAAGACATTTGGTGGGATAGAGTGGTCGTCATACCCGCCTCCGTGAATCCTTTTACCTTGGAATAGGTGCACTTGTCTGAAGTTGTCTGGTTCACAAAGATGGCAGACGAAGCTACTCTAGCTCCATTCCTGCCAACTCTCTTACCCAAATGGGAGGACATCAAGGACCAGTCACCAGCTGGGGTGATGGTGATGCGTGAAAACCGAAGGAGAAGCAGCATGTACGGGAAGAAGCTCCCAGAGTAATTTATAGCAAGAAGAACGTCTATACCCTGAAGAGTTTAGTCGAGCACGATAATGAGGGCAAACAGGTAGGTAGATTCTATTCCAATGGGAAGAAGTGTTATCGCATCTGAATGTGCGCGGGGTCATCTTTGACCCATCCCATTGAAGGTGTCCCTGAGCAAATTTGTGAGCTTGCAGAAGCTCCAGGCGAAGACAAGGGAACGACACCGTTAGAGGAATTGAAAGAAGCTCCCGAATGCATGGAGGATTGCCCAAAACCTCAAAAGCAAGAGTTAAAAGAGGTTTTCCTAAGCCCAACCTAGGAGAGGAAGAGGCCAGTCTTCTTAAGTTCGGATCTCAGCAAATGGGAGGAGCAAGAACTGCTCAATCTGCAGAAGGAGTACAGAGATGTTTTCGAGTGGGAGTACGACGGAATGTCGGGGCTAGACCAGGCTATTAATATGCATAGACTGGATGTCATTCCTGGATCGAAACTCGTAAAGAAAATAGTAGATTCTTATAGATCAAGGACGTACCCGACACCCTTTACCGTCCCATGCGCGACAAGAGCCCAAGGAGAAGGAGGTAGCTATGATCTCGAACATGGACCTTGAAGAGGTCGCGGATGTAGGGATCCTAGTGGTTTCCAAAATTTTTGAGGATGAAGATTATGGCATGGACACAGAGGATTCGCGTTTGAATAGTAAAGTTGCTGAATGCCAGAGAAATTTCCGTCCAGAGATTGACGTCAAGATAAAGGAGGAAATAGTAAAGTTGCTGAATGCCAAGTTTATCGAGCCTAAACACCATCCCACCTGGCTCGCCAACATAGTGCCGGTTCTGAAAAAGAAGGGAAGCCTACGCGTTTGTGTGGACTTCAGGGACCTGAAAAAGTTCTGCCCGAAGGACGACTTCCCATTACCGAACATAGATCTTCTGTTCGATTCCACCACAAGACACGATATGTTTAGCTTCATGGATGGATTTAGCGGCTACAACCAGATCAAAATGGGCCCGGAAGATGCGAAGAAAACGGCGTTCATCACGCCCGTGGGGGTCTTCAACTACACAGTTATGTCGTTTGGTCTAAAGAACACATGCGCTACTTATCAACGCCCAATGATGGCTTTATTCCATGACATGATGCATCAGGAAGCTGATTTATATGTGGATGATTTGGTGGTCAAGTCAAAGAAAAAGAGGACCATTGGAAAGACTTAAGGAAAGTCTTTGACATGTGTCGGGCTTTCCAACTGAAAATGAACCCCATGAAGTGCGCGTTCGGAGTAACTTCAAGAAAATTCTTAGGTTGCGTAATCAACCAGGAACATGATTGAACCTGATCACGCGAAGATATAAGGAATTACCAGTCTACCTACACCACAGTCTCAGAGCATGCTGAAGACATTTCTAGGAATATTGTCGTATCTAAGGAGATTCATACCTGCTATTGCGGAGCTAACCTTTTGCTTCGGAAATTTGCTCAAGAAGAACGCGAGGTTATTATGGACGGAGGAGCATCAAGCTGCATTTGAAAAGTTGAAAAAACTATTGACATCTCCAAGAGTAATGATTGCACCTCAACAAGGTTCACCTCTGTTACTATACATAACTTCAACGAAGAAATCCATTGGAGCGTTGCAGTCTCAAGAGTTCGAGGAACAAGAAAGGCCAGTATACTACATCTCGCATATGGTTCAGTCTGCAGAATCCAGGTACAGACATCGAACGCCACTGCCTTGCTTTATTCTTTGCTATTGAAAAGTTAAGGCACTACTTCGCCTCCCACAAAGTTGTTATCATCACAAAGAATGATCCCATACGTTACTTGTTGGGACATTCACCTCCATGCGGGAGACTGGTAAAATGGTACATGACCATTTCCCAGTATGAAATAGTCTGCACGCGACCAAAGGCCATCACATCTCAAGCATTGGTAGACTTGTTGGCTCAGTTCCCGGATGAAAATTGCGAGCCTGTAGCAGATGAAGAACTCGAGGGGGCCGAGCTATACGCGATGAGTCACCACTACTGGAAGTTGTATTTTGATGGATCCTCGACAAGATCGGGAGGTGGAATTGGAGTGGTGCTGATCAAGCCTGATAAAGAGGTCATTCAGATGTCGACAATGCTAGACTTCGCCGTGACCAACAATGAGGCTAAGTACGAAGCCCTGATCGCAGGATTGCTTGCAGCCAAGGCCTTGGAGGTCCAGAATCTCGTCGTGATGGGGGATTCCAAGCTAATGGTAAAGCAGGATTCAGGGGAGTACGCGTTGAAAGAGATTAACTTGCTAAAGCACAGATCCATAGTGCAAAAACTTGTCCAGAAGTTTGATTCTGTCAGGTATGAGCACACTCCCAGAACCGATAATCGACACGCGGATGCATTAGCTACTTTGGGGTCGAAGATCAGCTCTGATAAGTGCCCGGCAAAAATCTCAATTGAAGTTAAGACAACCCCATCCTTGGTAAAGGACTTGTGCGAAGAGGAGTCTTAAGAAGCAGACTGGAGGAAGCCCATCATACGCGCGATAGCCGAAGGAACGAGCAAGGAAAGCTAGGTTTCCACGAAGGGGTTTTTCATACATGATAATCTGTTGTACCACAAAGGCCCTGGGGGAATTATGCGATGCGTAAAAGTGGAAGAAGATCAAGAAATTTTGGATAAAATACATCAACACTCGTGCGGAGAAAACAAAATTTCTATCTACAGAAAGGCGCAAAGGTATGGAGTTCACTGGCCACATATGACATACTTCGCTTCCATCATACAGGGCAACTGCGAAAAATGCGCACTGATAAAAGACTCTCTAGAGGTCGCTGCAATCGAAGATGAGGATTGCGGAAACCCATAATCGATTATCTGCAAGATGGGGATTTACCGAGCAACAGAAAGGTAGCTGAAAATATTAACAGAAAAGCAGCTCGATAAATACTGCAAGAGAATCTGCTTTGGCGGAAAGGGCACAATTAGAACTTACTCAGGTGTTTGAATGGTCAAGAAATCCAGGAGGTCATGGAGATGTCTCATCAAGTGGAGCACCAAGGGTGCGCGAAGTTATGCAGACAACTCTTAACTGTGGGATATTTCTGGCCAGCCATGGAGGCTGATTGCCGAGCGAAGGTCAGGAGATGCCAGCAATGCCAATTCCATGGTAATCTTGTTCATGCCCCGGCCGTTGACTTGCACGCGTTAAGAACTCCTTGGCCATTCCACACCTGGTCCTTGAATTTCATTGGTCCAATCCGATCCCCTTCGCGTGGTACCCAGTTTATCGTTACACAAACGGAGAAATTCACCAAGTGGGTTGAGGCAGTCCTGCTCGAAACAGCAAACGCAGAAGCAGTGGTCAAGTTCATACATGAGAACATTATTCATCGTTTTGGGATCCCCAACACTATCCTGTCCATTAATGGAACTCCCTTTGTCAATTGAAAGGTAGCCGAGAAACTAATGGAGTACGATGTAAGGCAGGTGTGCTCAACGCCTTATTATCCGAAGGGGAATGGAAAAGCAGAGGCCGCAAAAAAAACGCTGCTCAGAATCCTGAGTAAGATGGCCGCAGATGACCACAAAAAGTTGGTGGATTCTCTGGGAACGGCGCTATGGGCGTATCGCACATCGCCAAGGACTCCTATAGGGATTTCTCCATTCCCGCTCTGCTATGGAGCTGAAGCAGTGGTCCCTGCTGAGGTCAAGATAAACTCTGCAAGGCTAGCTTTCAGCGCTTTGTATGAAAACGAGCAAGACCACGATCTAATTCTGCTCGAGGAAAAACGCGAATTAGCTAAGAGGGCAAATACTAAGTACAAGGAGAGAATCTCGCGGGCATACAATAAGACTGTTCAGCATCGGGACTTCGCAGTAGGAGACCTGGTCCTGCGCGCTTCCGACCATTGCATGCGCGAAGCAGCGCATCCCAAGTTTGCTGCCAACTGGGAAGGACCTTTCAAAGTCAATGAGGTCTTTTATAGTGGCTATTGCAATATTCTACGTTGCCATGGGACTGCCACTACTCCCACCCCGATCAACATGTGATGGCTAAAGAAGTACTATCCCTAACCTTCTCTTTCGCCTTACATTCGCACTGTACGTTTGCTTATGTCCTCCCATATGAGGATTCAATTAACGATAATAACTCTCCCATATGAGAGCTCTTTTATCAATTTCTGGCTTCATGTTATTGTGTACCTTGCTGACAGCCGATCACTCTGCAAAACCAAAAGCCTATATGTCTAGATAGCAGCAAAAATGCGAACGTGAGCCTATCTACTTTGATTGCACTAATGACTTGAAAGCCTATATGTTTAGATAGCAGCCACGTACAATTTAAAGCCTATCTGCCTAGATAGCAGCAAATTACAATCTCAAAGCCTATCTGTTTAGATAGCAGCACACATACAATTCAAAGCATATCTGTTTAGATAGCAGCCAAATGCGATGTTAAAGCCTATCTGTTTAGATAGCAGCCAAATGCAATTTCAAAGCCTATATGTTTAGATAGCAGCCAAATGTGATGTTAAAGCCTATCTGTTTAGATAGCAGCCAAATGCGATTTTAAAAGCCTATCTGTTTAGATAGCATCAAATTACAACTTAAAGCCTATCTGTTTAGATAGTGCCATTATGCTAAGGAATAGTAGCTTACTCATAAATTGAAACAGCTATACGCAATAATTGCAAGACACGTGATCATTGATCATGTTCACATAACGGAACTCAAATGTTCGTAAAGCATAAAGCGAAAGCAAAAGACAATTTTATATAAGCAGAGCTGGGAAACAGAATCCATAGATCAAAAGCGCTCTCAAAGAACATTCAAGCACTCCACCGAAAATGTGATCTGTCCTACACCGAACCTATGAACTACATAAATAACTACGACTACTCGTCATTGTCAACATCCTCGATCAAAAAAGAGCTCTTTTCGATGCCCCTGACATGGTGAGATGCCAGATAAACTTCAAGAAATGAAGGCTCCTGATGTGAAGAACAAATGGGGGAACAGCTCATGGGGCAAAAAGCTGATTGTGCGTAAGGAAGTTGCACCCCACTCATCACTTTTTGGTTCAAGAATTTGTTGCAGAGGGTCTTCCGAAGGAGGACCTTCGAGGGTAGCCTCCTCAAACATGACTAGGGAAAAAGACATCTCCACTCTGATAAGTGGATTTACACCAGTGGTCTTTGGAAAAATTGGGCGAGGTAATGGTTTCTTTTGCGGATTTATTGGGAGCCATTTTTAGGGCACAACAGACACATACGGAATTAGAATCCAGAGCCGGTACGAGTCGGTGGTGAAGAACAAAGTTGCAGAGGAGGAGGCATGATTATCCAATCCTAGTTTTGGATTCGTAAAGAAAAAGGGGAAGTATTATCTCTCAATTCCAAACCCAAGAGGATGGCTATGGTGAATGACAAACTGTAAAAAGAGGTTTATATAGGACCCAGAGGGGGTGACTCTTCAGTTCTTGGCTAAGTAAGCAACGTCTCGGGAACAGACAAGAATCAATGAACCTATTAAAGCCTACGACACTACATCAGCCCTAGGAAATGATGACGGCTTGACCTACTGTGTAACAGGCACACCCTTTTTAAGCCTACGACGGTACAACAACTCAGGCAATAATGGCGGCTTATGGGAACTAGGGTCTTTCAGACATTAAAATATTCAGAATTCACTACAAATCACGAGAGGATACTCGGTTGATTTTTCTAACACAACAGCACATATGTGATCCCGCGTGACTTTAGCCACAATACGCGCACATAAGACTATCTACCAAGATAGCAGCAAGACAAAGCCTACCTATTTAGGTAAGCAACAACGTTAACAAGTGTAAGTCTGTCTGTCTAGATAGCAACAATACGCGAGCATGAGCCTATCTATCCAGATAGCACTACTTTGATCAAGCCCATTCATGCAATAACGGCAAAGCATAAGTAGTTTACGGGCAGATAAAACAGCAATTAAAAGCATGAGTCAAAAGCAACAAATCAAAGTTTGAGGCGCGCGAAGAAGCACGCGCAAAAACGGGCAGGACATAGTTCAAATTATTCAAAGGCATGCGGCCATAACAGGCGCGAAAGATTACATCAAAATATAGTTCAAGAGAGGAGCTACTGCAGTACTAAGCTACTGATCCTCGAAGAGGTCTTTGAGAAGAGAATCTCTGGCTGAAAGCTTAATGCAATTAGCAGCTAATTGTTCTAGGCGAGCTTTGTTTTTCATATGACACCTTGCAGCTTCCTCAAACTCTCTGATAGCTTTCTCAAGCACCGCCTTACGCGCCTTGAGAGTGGCCCTCTCCTGGCCATAGATGAAGTACTTGGACCTAATTTGAGCAGAATTGTTGATCCTAGTCAACCTCTGCATGAAGAAATCCAAGTCCAATCGCCCTGCCGCGATCTGTTGAAGCCTGTTCGCGCTTGAAATGAGACTTTGAGCACTGGAAACTGAGGTGCTTGCTGGAGTAGCCTTATGTACTCTCTCTAAGAGAGCAGTCATCTCCTTGAGAAGAAGTCCTCTATCTCCGGGCGCTAGTTCCTGAACTCTCGCAAACACAGTTGGATATGATATGCGAACCTTCATGAGCCATTCAAGGCAAACCTGATCGATACCTACACATGCGAAGATGAAAACAAGGTACTTATTAAAATCATGAGATCATGCACTAGGTACGAGAAGAGAACTTTTCTTACAAGTTCCTTCAACGATCTGTTGGAGTGAGGCAATAGGATTTGTTGCTTCACTGCCATTGGAAGAAGCAGTTGCAGATAACCTCTGGTCGGCTAAAGCTTCACGCGAGAGATACTCTGCAGGAATGACATAGTTCCTTTCAGCAATAGCCAGTTCAGAGACCTGCGAGCCCCATGCAGCCCATGGGGTGTCAGCAAAAAGCGCGTCTAGGTCAAAGCTAGAGGAATCAATGATCATGCTAGGAAGTGACAAATCTTCACTTGGGCCCTCTAAGGAGGCAACAATTCTTGGGGTACCTTGTACAGTACTAGCCTTGGAAGTCGCGTCTCGATGAGATTCAGACATAACTACATAATCATTCCCTTCTCTCGCCTCATTTAGACTTGGGGCAGACTCTGAAGCTTCTGGCACACTTTCGCACGCAACGTTGGGTTGCATCCCAGGAGTTGCATTAATATGGGCATCAACAAAAGGAGGTTGAACATCTGTCATGGCCTGATCAGGTACGATGTTATTCAAATGATACTCAGCCCCAATATCTCCTTGGTTAGCTGCCGCATCTTGGGGTAGGGGACTTAAAGTCTTAGCTTCATCAGTAAGCCCAACTTGCTCGACCATCTAAACAGGGGTCTTAGATGATAATATAGTAGTTGCACTAACTCTCGGGGCACTCGCAGTCGGAGATATACTACTCGCAGTAGAATTAACTCCTGTAGGGGTCTCTTGATCAGCGCATCCGTCAATGGCTGGGGGAGAAGGGAGTCTATCTTCCAGAACCAAGTCCTGAATAACATGACCAGCAGATCGCTCTTGCTCCTGCACGAGATCTTCTTCTTTCTCAACTATGAATTCGAGCATTTCCTCGTCGACATTATCTTCATCATCGATTTTAATGGCGGCCCCTCCAGAAGGCTGGTCAATCGGAATTGTTGACAAAGCATTTTCATAGGATCTAGCAGCAGTCTCAGAGATGCGAAAAACGACGCTACGGAGGTGAGGTTGTCTCGGTATAAGGGGTTGCTCTGCCAAGAGTACAAGAATCAAAATCACAAAGTGAAGAAGGGCTTACAATGACAAAACCTTCACAATCATATGGGATATGTGTGTACATACTATGACCCAGATTATCATCGGTCCCTTTTAAAGTCGCGTCCCCTGATTATACGCGAGAAGGATCGTTATTACTAGTTGGAAGTAATGGAGTCACTCACAACCATCCTAATAAAACTGCTTACGTAACGCTTCGCCACATTGTTCCACCAAGCAACGACGAATGTCGCTTTTAGACAATCCATGTTTTAAGGCGTTGTTGATAAGGTCTTGATGAGATAAGGCGAACAGATATACAGTACCTTCTTCATCGTTGTCTCCAAAAATATCTTGGAAATCCTGCTAGGCGCGTTCTAGCTGCCCCACAACGGATTGTGAATGCCGAGTCTTCTCTTCAAGGCTCTCCTTCATGGCTCTGGTGACATTACGCTCCTCACGTAGCCTTGCTTCTTCGTCAGAGTACTTCGTCGTAGACACATAAGCTGCGATCACATCTTCCTCTGTAGGACCCTCTGGATATTCTTCAGCATCCTCATCATCTGCAAATGCTCATATCAGCAAACGTCTTAGACGGACAAAATGTGACATAATAAGACAAGGTTATTACCCTCCCGCCTGGCCAAAGGGGCCACTGGGATGAACTAGATGAAGTATTCTACACTGGTCTACCTTGAGTTCCGGCTTCTCTGGGGATCTGTTTGCTTCCGAGGAGTAGGGTTCCTTCGTGCACGCTTCGTCGGATTAGGAGTCGTCTCATCTGTTAAAGGCTCTTCGGAAGCTATTTTTTCCTTGCATTGGTATCTTGCTCTGCAAAAGATGAGATAAAAGCTGCAAGAGAGGACCAAATTATGGCATCGATTGACCCATTGGTGCAACATGTTCAAGGGAAATGTTAGATGCGTCTTTCGAACGCGACATGGCTATGAGTGCGCCGCTGCGATCGCCAACCGAATCTCCTGAAGACACACTGAAATCAAAACAAAAAGGCAAAATTCATCATTAAATTAAGGAAGTTGCTTTAGATGGTGATGAGTGGACAGCATACCTTGTTGAACTCGTCTGCAAAATCCCTTCTTGCTTTGAAACAGTCCTTCTGAACTGCTTCAATTTTTTCCGCAAGAACCAGTTTCGCGCACAGATGATGATCTTTATCTGGTGGTGAATAGAACCCGTACTTTTTCACATTCCCGGAGGCCTTGTATTTAAAAGTATAGTCTCCTATTCTGAGCGCATGAGCTATTGACGGTTGAAACTGGAGGCAGGATCTAGCTTGGAGGCGAGTTTGGGAATTCCAGAAAGCAATCCAGTCTGCAGTCGCCTCACCCACCCTAGTTCTGGACGGCTGAGTTAACGAGAGCATGCCAATCAGAAAATCGTTTCACTCTTGGTAAAACAGCCTTTTATAGCGGCCCTTCACGACCGAGTCAAACCATAACGAAGGGGCTACGGCGTCAAAGCCAAACTGCGGACTTACCCTAACTGGGTCATAAGGAATGGTGATGATCCGATAACTGATACACTCTATTCCATCTTCGCCTAAAGCGGGTAGATACCCCCTCTTGTACCAATTGACAAACCTGGAGTAGCAGTTCGATCCCTCAATGATGTGCGCACGAGTGTACTTTACACTCCGATCGGGATACATGGTGTCTCTGAAGACAACATTCTCTAACTGTTGAACGAATGGCCTCGGATTAAAAAAATTGGCATCGTCGCATACCAGGGAGAACGAGCGATGAACATCCTTGGTTTTGAACCAACGCCACGAGCGAGGGCAATAGAGCTTCTTTTTAGACTTAGGTGCGTCCCACAAAGTCACGGGCGAGGGGACCGGAGCGTATAAAGGCCATTGTTCAAATACCCACATTGATAGGAACGCGATGTGGACATACGTCACTACGTCGACCCGACCCTGGGACTGCTCCATAAACGACATCGCCAAATCTAGGCGGTGATACAAGGAGCCAATGACCAAGGGACCTAATGCTAATTTCTGCCCAAGAGATAGACGAACCTCTAGAGAAAGAACATGACAGAATACACCATCGTGGGGGTGACCGTCTACAAGATAGCGTGATAACCAAACGCACAGGAAACCGCATAATGTCCACTTAATACCTTCCCCTTTAGTGGCGATTATCGCTTCTTCGTCATCCTCTAGCTCCTTGATGATTGCAGGTTTGGCGTAATCTTTGAAAAAGTACATAATCCACTTTGACCGTATATTCTTTTCACTGGAGGAGACAGACATGAAAGTCTCGCAAGGTTTAGTCGCGTCGGGCGCCCACCTTGTGGCAGCTTTCTTCAGAACTGCGATACACTCTTGCATTTGTGCGAAGAGGGAAAGTTCTTCATCATACTATAGCTCATCCAAGGGATAAAAATCCCCCATACTTGGTAGCATTAGCAGGACCTCCACATCTTCGAGAGTGGGTGCGGCCTCGAAGGAAGATAAATGGAAAGTGTAAGTCTTCTTTGAGTACGGGGAAAACAGGACCCTTAGCATATCTTGGTCAACTTTAAGGTTGAGCCCCTTGGTCGCGCGAATAGCATGATAAACTCCGGCTCTCATCAGTACCTTCTCGTGGCGATCGAGGATGAACTCGGTCCATTCCTCCATCCAATTGAGTCTTTCCAGGAAACCCTAGAAGAGGAGATCAGTGAACGAATACAGGCCCGCTTCAAGGCCGAGTCTTTTTACATCCTGGGTGTCTGCTAAATCCCAGTCCCTGTCTGGCTCGGGTATCAGTTGTAAAGCATCTCCCGGGGAAGATTCTTGGGGAGTGGTTCCCCGGATGGTAGCCAAGAAGAACTCTTCACCACCCAACTAGGGGGGCTTTGCACCAGGTCTTCGCGGTGTTCAGGTAACTCGACAGCCTCTTTCTGTGATCTCTAGGGAGCCATTTCGGAAAAAACAAACACCAAGCAAGAATAAGAGGAAGAACGAATACGAAACATCAAAGTGGGTTGCATGTGAAAAAGAAGGGGGAGAAGAGTATCTGCCAGTTTAATCTCAGAATCACTAACCAGGTTTTTGGTGGAGTGCTTGAACTATCTGGGAAATTTTATCGAGAATCTGATCGAAGTTCTGGGCTTCTTGCTGACGATTATCTTCCTGGTTCATATAATTTCGAAAGCAATTACGGTAGAAAAGTCTCGATTGAAGCACTAAAGGGGTTTAAATAGCCCTCCAAATTGAAGAGTCGTGACTACTGACGTCTACTGAATCAGCAACACTTCGATAATCGGCGAAATTGGTGACCAACCAAATCATTTTGAGTTATTCTTGCCTCGAGAATTGGCAAAAATATGTGGGTGACATCTCATTAACTCCGCAGTGGCCACGCCTCATCAGTGGATATGGCGCTTCCAAACCCTAGGAAATCATGGCTATGCCTGGGGGCTAGGGATTCTAATTTTATTCAAATAAGTACGAGGATCCGTGTGGGGACCACGCACGGCTGGTTTTCCGCGACTTCACGATAGACGCGCGCGTGACACTCGCTCAAAATGAGGCTAATGTAGATGGTTCTTTCCATACATACAAATCATAGCCACGTGGCGGCCATCCAGCACACCCAGCTGTGCTCCGTACACACCCGATCATTACCCATGCTTACCCACTTGGGGGCAGCGAGACGGGGCCCTCGCGTACCAATCACACGGGACTTGTAGGGACTTAGTGGTTTGGAGGCTTGAGTAAGGTCCATCGCGCGCGAACGATAACCAAGCTCGAGCGCAACCTCTGGTAACTGAATGAGAGGTTTTCACGTATCCCCATAAATGCGGAAGATCTCATAACGGTCTCCGATATATGCGGGCAGGTGCGTAACGTTCCCTATATATACGGTTGAACGTGCCGTTACATGGGCTATCATTAAGCTTCCATTTATGGTGAATTAACCCCCCCCCCCTTACAACGGTCACTTCCCCACTATATATAGGATCGTTGGCCCTCCACTGAAAGCTCTTGGACACTCTCATCTCTCTCAGATATTTTGCTAGTCTACTGTCTCACTATCAGGAGCAGTTGCCTTTGCTTACTCCCTCCCTACTCACACCCTACACTTCTCTGTGTTTTTCTTCTAATCCCCTACTTGAGGTGTACACTTGGATCTCTCTTGAGGATTTCCTTGTACACACTCAGCTTTGTGATAATGGTAATAAAGTTATTTTTGACAAAGAAAAATGTGTGGTGAAAAACAAAAAATCAGGCAATTGCATCCTCACAGCCTCTAGGTCAAACAATGTCTATACTTTTCAAACTAACAAAATTGCAGGAGAAAACTTGAAGTGTTTTAAGGCCTTGAAAGAAGATTCAAAGCTTTAGCACAGAAAGTTAGGACACATTAGCTTGCACACTTTGAACAAGCTAGTCTCTAAGAACTTAGTAAGAGGTCTACCCTCTATCAATTTCAAAGATGAAGAAGTTTGCAAGCCTGTGCACAAGGCAGGCAGACCAGAAGCTCATTCAAACGAAATAACTTTGTAGGTACTACTAGACCCATTAAACTATTGCATATGGATCTTTGTGGTCCTATGAGAAACCCAACTCCAAAGGGTAAGAAGTACATGCTTGTTATTGTAGATGATTTCTCTAGATTTACTTGGGTTATGTTTCTTAGAGAAAAATCTGAAACCCTCTTTGAATTTTCAATGCTTTGTAGAGAACCTCAAACCTTGAAAAACCTAAATATTGCTTCAATTGGAAGTGATCATGATA
This sequence comes from Linanthus parryae, assembly GCA_023055425.1. NCBI lineage: Eukaryota > Viridiplantae > Streptophyta > Magnoliopsida > Ericales > Polemoniaceae > Linanthus > Linanthus parryae. The sequence goes on from JALGPY010000007.1 coordinate 44,612,572, forward strand.
GAGGGTTTGATCAACTTTAGTTTGATTCATGTTTTTCTGAGCATGGCATCTCTCACAAATTTTCTGCTCCTAGAACTCCTCAACAGAATCGAGTTGTTGAAAGAAAGAACATAACTCTTGAAGAAATGTCGAGGACAATGCTTCTGCAAAACGAACTGCCAAAATACAATTGGGCAGAAGCTGTGAATACTGCAAACTATATTCTCAACAGGTGCTTGATCAGACATATATTGAAGAAGACTCCTTATGAGCTATTCAAAGGAAGGAAGCTAAACATTTCTTACTTCAAGCCTTTTGGTTGTACCTTCTATGTTCATAATAATGGTAAGGAAAATCTTGGTAAGTTTGATGCAAGAAGTGATGAAGGTATTTTTCTTGTTTATTCACAGACAAGCAAAGCCTATAGAGTTTACAATAAGAGAACCAATCTTGTTGAAGAAAGTATTCATGTAATATTTGATGAAAGCTATGATGGTTCTTTGAGTGATGGTTTTGCATATCTTAATATGAACAAGCATGATTCAGATAATGAAGTGGATTCTTAAAAAGGTTCCAAGGAAAAATTACAGGAACAAAGAAGACATTATCAAGGCCTTGAAAATGAGTTTCAAAGCCTTGAAACAAATCCTACAGAAAAGACAGTTGATCAAGCCACTACTTCAAGTTCTCAAAGACTTCAAAAAAAAATTGGAGAGCCTGAACCTTGGACACCAAGGAAGAGATTTAAATATCTCTCATATCATCATGCTGATAAAATTATTTCTAATCTAACAACGGGTACACAAACAAGATCACATTTAAAGAATATTTGTGCTTTTAATGCTTTTATTCTCTTGTAGAACCTAAAACTGTGAAGGAAGCATTACAAGAAGCAGAATGGATCATAGCTATGCAAAGTGAAATCAATGAGTTTGAAAGGAACAAGATTTGGAATCTAGTTCCTCCACCAAGAAATCAGTCTGTTATTGGCACCAGATGGGAATTCAAAAACAAGTTAGATGAGAATGGGAAGGTAATCCGAAACAAGCTAGATTGGTAGGTCAAGGCTACACTCAAGAAGAAGGTATTGACTATGAGGAGACTTTTTCTCATGTTTCCAAGATAGAAGCAATTAGAATTCTACTTGTATTTGCATCTCACAAGAACATGAAACTTTTTCAAATGGATGTGAAGTATGCATTCTTAAATGGCTATTTGCAAGAGGAAGTTTATGTTGCTCAACCTCCAGAATTTGAAAATGAAAAATTTCCGGATCATGTTTATAAACTTGACAAGGCTCTTTATGATTTGAAACAAGCTCCAAGGGATTGGTATGAAATATTTTCAAAGTTTTTACCTTAAAATGATTTCAAAAGAGGATTACTAGAAAAAACCCTTTTCATAAAGACTCATGAGAAAGATATTTTTGTAGTTCAAATATATGTTGATGATATTCTGTTTGGAGCTACTAATGACCTTCTTTGCAAGGAATTATAAAGTCTTATGATCAGGGAATTTGAAATGATTTTGATGGGAGAGTTGAACTTTTTTCTTGGACTTTAAATACATCAGATGAAGAAGGGCATATTTCTACATCAAAGAAAGTATACAAGAGACTTACTGAACAAATATAATATGTCTCAATCCAAAGAAATCAAGACCCCCATGAACTCTACATTGTCATTAGACAAAGATGAATCTGGTAAGAGTGTGAATATAAAAGAATATATATGTATGATTTGATCATTTATTTATCTCACAGCTAGCAGAAGAGATATCATGTTCAGTGTTTGTATGTGTGCTAGATTTCAAGCTGACCCTAAAGAACCACACTTGACTGCTGTCAAAAGAATCTTTAGATATCTCAATGGTACCAAAGACTTAGGGTTTTAGTATCCTAAACAATCTAATTTCTCTTTGTGTGGCTATTCAGATGCTGACTTTGCAGAATATAAAGTTGATAGAAAGAGTACATCAGGATGCTGCCAATTTCTTGGATCATCATTAATCGGCTAGCATTCAAAGAAGCAAAACTCAGTTTCACTATCAAAATCATAAGCTTAATACATAGCAACTGGAGCTTGTTTCTCACAAGTGTTATGGATAGCTCAACAAATGAGAGACCTTGGATTTGATTTCAGAGATATACCTATTAAGTGTGACAACACAAGTGCAATATCAATCACAAAGAATCCAGTTCACCATTAAAGAACCAAACATGTTGATGTTAGACATCATTTCATCAGAGATCATGCTGAAAAAGGTGATATTTCTCTTGAATTTGTTTCTAATAACATGCAATTTGCAGTTATCTTCACTAAAACACTGCCAGATGAAAGATTCTCAGCCTTGAGATTAGAATTGGGCATTCTAAATAAATAAGCATTGGTTTAGGGGGAGTATCAAGTGAGTTTAAGGTAAGTATTATGTGTTCAAATATTTTAACTGATTTTCAAAGCCTTCAAAGCTTTGATTTTATGTGCTTGTGCAAAACAGCTTTTGAAGGCCTTGAAATACTTTCAAAAGCCTTGAAAATAAGACCGTATGCTAGTTAATCAGTAATATGGATCTTCCAATGTTGGGTGTTATCTTTATAGATAATTTCTCAATATTGCCCCTTACTTTTCAAAAACCCCTTTTCAGCCAAAATAGTATAATATTATTTATTTCCAACGGCACACACAACTTTGAATCTAATTGGTTCAGCAAATCTTCAAAAGATTAGGAAAAATATTTAGTTTCCTTTTCAAACTGAAACTCTTCATTATTTATCTTCTTCTCTCTTTTTCTCATTCGTATCACTCCTACCTTTCTCTTCAATTTACCAAACCCTAATGAGCACTAGAAGAGCCTCTGATAGAATCAAGATGGCTGGTGGCTCAAACGCTGCTACAGAAAATAAAAGAGAGACAAATGAGAAAGAGGTTCAGACCATTAGTGGTGAATCAAGTTCAAGAACTCCAAGTGTAGAAGACATTGCCCCTCCTCCTCCCAAGAAAAAGGTAAAGAAAGATCAGACACCCACTTCCAGCAAGAAGAGGAATATGAAGGTAGTTGAATCTGCTCCAGAGACACAGATTGCTAGTCCTAAGAAGCTGAAGAAGAAGCCTACTAAAGCATACAAGGAAAAATAAAAAGTAACAGAGGATGAGCCAGAAGAGAACATTGAGAAGGCACTGCAGATCTACTCAGAAAAGAAGAAATCCACTGAGGCAACCAAGAAGGCTGGATCAACCAAAGAACTTTTCAGTGACTATACAACTAAAGATGGGACAGTTGGAGTGAAGGATAAGGGTAAGAAAGTGGTTAAAGAATAAGAAGGTGGTGAAGACCAAGAACAAGATGAAGCTGATAGTCCAGATTCTGGAATGCTGCTTTAAGATGTTAAGAAGAAGCAAAAGAAGCCAACCATTCCAGAAATAGTAAATGAAGCTGATATGTTTGAGGGAGAAGGTGAAGCTGGTGATAAAGTGACTCAAGAAGAAGAACAGGATGATGAAAATGAAGAAGAAGATAGTGAGGAAGAAGATGCAGAGCAACAAGGAGATGGAAACCCAACCCCTTAACTCTTGCGTATTCTTTCTATCTTTTTCAAAGCCTTGGAATCCTTTTCAAATTCTTGAAAAATTATATCTTTCAAACAGTTTCCTTAACTTATTTTCAAAACTTTGATCCAATATTTTCTCATTCTTTTTTTTTTATGAAAGTAAAAAAGGTGGAGAAATTTTATGTGTTTTTATGTTTATTTGCTGGTTTAGAGACCTAGTTTTGGTCAACAGGATTATCTGAAAACTTTGATATTACTTAATTGCTTAATAATTTGAATTGTTTGGATACCTTGTGTTACATTTTATTGTTATAATTATATTGCTATGTTCTAATGAATATTTTTTTTGCAGAAGCCTAGCCTTAACAGTTTATGGTTTTGTCTTTCATCAAGGGGGAGATTGTAAGTTTAGCCTGGTTTCAAAGGACTGAAATAGCTAGTCTATTTCAAGGCCTTGAAACAACTTTCAAAGCTTTGAAACAGACATTGCATCTTAAGGATGAACTTAGGGGGAGTTTCTGATTCATTCTAACTCCTAAACTTCTATACTTGTTTATATGTTATTTTATGATGAAATACAAATTATTTTTGACACTCTAAACTGTGACTAATTCATCTATTTGACTAAGCTTTTGCAGGGAAATTATGTTTCCTATTTTGCAGGATTTATTTCCTAAACTGTATATTTTAAGGAAAGAAAACTTCTTGATGATTTGATTATGTGCTTAACTTTCTTGGTTGAAAGATTCCCAACATCTTCACAAACAAGATCAAGACAGTATCTTTGAAGATACTGAGCAACTATCCGTTGGTAGAAGTTGTTAAAGAAGTCAGCAGCTGAAACTACAAAATAGGGAACTTTGATATGAAGAGATCTTGAAGATATGCAATTCAAACTGCTCCTTAAGAGAGTGAAGAGCTGAAGAAATTCAAACAGGACAATTAACAGAGCACTCAAACACATTCAGGATTGACAAGCAACACAAAAGCATATCCATTTCTCTCAATCCAAGCATCTGAAGAACACTACAGACTTAGTTCTAGTGTTCTTCTATTTTGAGCTTTATTTGTATATCATTATGATAACACTTCTAGTTCTTATTCTCGTGGATTGTTCAAAGAGAACAATATAGAATTCTTATTGAATTAGTTAGCTAGAGCAGGTACTAGATAGGTTAGTGAGAACCACAAACTATAACAGAGCAAGAGAATTCTATGTGCTTGAGATCTTGGGCTTAGCTTTTGATTAGTAATAATTGAGTTGTAAATCCTGCAGGGATCAAGTTCTTGAGGTAGAGACGTAGGTCCAAGTGGAATGAACTCTATATATCTTGTGTCTCTTGCATTTACTTTTCATTTCTATACTTAGCTTATTTGCAGCAGACAAAACATGTTTTATTTCAATGCCTTGAAATAGACTAAGCTTTTCTACAACAACTGTTTTGATTCCAAGGACTTGAAACTCATTTCGAGGCCTTGAAATACTCTCTACACTTAAGAAATCTTTTTGAAACCACTCTTCTTGCAAGTTTAGAAAAAATTGTCATACTCTATTCACCCCCCCCCCCACACACACACCCCCTTCTAGAGTATTGATCATGTGTTACTGCCTACATTACAGTCCTTCAACCAGCTCACCGATAGCTGCACCGCCACTTCGTTTCTATGGAGTATCCGGTGGTTTTTTCTTTGCCGTCGTCGCTGTCCTCGCTAAGGCTAAGTCATTGGCGGTTCCCAAGGTTCTTGCCGCCATCTGATGGCAGTTTTGCCTCACTGCCTCACCGCTCTTCATCGTCACCGCCATGACTTGAGGCCATGTTCTTGTTTACATAGAAAATGTCCAGGACTTGTTTGGTTCGAGTTTTTTTTCCTTATTTTGATGTAGTTTCATCATGTTTTTTCCTTGCCTACCTTAGGTCCCTTGTATAGTTATAGACTTTCGATTAGCAACTTCATCTTGAAAATTATGGTAATAATAGTTTAGTTTTGTTAAAAAAACAATTGGTAACTGCAAGCACTTTATTTATAATGCAATTAGGGTATCGAGGGTAATATAGTTCAGTTTTAATAATTCGAATAATAATATTGGCATGGAGAATGTTATTAGCAGTGGTTATCCCTGGAAGGAAAGTGAACTGATTTTTTTGTTGAAATATTATTATTTCCACATTGCAACTTTAAATCTGCTATGATCTGGGAGGAGCTTAGAGAACGAAGAAATCAATGAAACGTGAACAAAAGAGCACACACGATACAATGTGGTTCACTAGCGATGATCAGTTCAATATTATTATTCGAATAATAATTCGAATAATAATATTGGCATGGATTAACTCCCAAGATTAAGCGCATGAGATATGGAGTCCACATTGCAACTTTAAATCTGCTATGATCTGGGAGGAGCTTAGAGAACGAAGAAATCAATGAAACGTGAACAAAAGAGCACACACGATACAATGTGGTTCACTAGCGATGAGCTAGCTACCTCCACAACCCGAAAAACCTTAATTTTATTGAAAGAAACCAACGAATACAACCCACACAATGTACAGCACGGCCTATAGCCTTTATATAGGCCTACTATACAGCTTGTGCCCAAATAAATACCAAAACTGAGCTAGAAACCAACAAGGAAACAATTTGGCCGCCTCCAGGATTCTGTTTGTACGAACACCCAATTTGTTCGCACTAAACAGTGTTCGTACAAACACTCGAAGTGTTCGCACGAACAGACAGCAGACCCCCAGCTTGTTATCTTCGTCTTGCTCCTTCGTTTGGCTCGTTTCTTTGCCCCATTTTATCACCAACTCCTCGCCAAGCCCAAGTACATTCAATGCACCTTGATTCCCTAACAAATCTCCACCTTTCCTTGAATCCTCTCGTCCGCTTTCTCTTGAATTAGCCGATTCTATCCAATAACCTCAAAATCACAAGTTGCTCCAACTTCGCCAAGTTCCTGCAACTTGTTCCCCTAGCGATGCTCTAACTCCCATTTAGTTCCTGCAATCGAACCCTATCGATTCTCCAACTACGGTCGAGTTGCTGCAATTAAATCCCCTGCTTGTGGTTCCAACTCCCACCGAGTTTCTACAACAAATTTGTTTGTTGTTCCAACTCCCACCGAATCCCTAGAACAAACCCCCCCCCAGCACATGTCCCCTTCATGTTCCATGTCTCTCGTTAGAGACTCCCCTATTCCACCATCCGCCTCCTCGTCAAGAGCATGGATTACCCCTTGCCCCCCCCCCAACGGGGCCTAGAGCACGAAGTCATCCGCCGCGCCTGCAGCCAAGTCTGCAAACGCCTTCCCTTTCAGACACTCCCTCTTTGAATGAACCTTCTCTTTACACACTGCACAGACATCGTTTGGCAACTTAGAACTCTTGTTCCTCAATTTTCCATAACCCTCATTGGATGCCATGAACGCACCCGGCCCCAAATCGTTCGTACCTCCATATGCGGCCCTCTGCCGCATCTCCTTTGTGTGAAGAGCTGATCTTACCTCCTCCAACGTGAGAGTCTCCTTTCCAACACAAGCACTCTGCACAAACCCCTCATAAGAATGTGGTAGAGACACCAACAAAATCAGCGCGGCATCTTCATCACTATCTTTTCATTACTGTATCGCAACTCAAGCAAACTAGTATTAAAACGATCCAAGTGATATCTTAGATCTGTACCCCATGCGTAGACCAAAGACTTGTTGCTTCAACATCAACATGTTGGTGAGTGACTTCTTCTTGTATAGCCTCTCCAACTTGCTCCATAGTTTCTCAGCAGACTCTTGATCCGCAACCTCCATGATCACATCGTCCGCCAAACACCACATGATCGTTGAGTGTGCTCTTTTCTCAACGTCTTATATTCTTTGGTGGTTGTAGAAGCCCCCTCTTTATCTTCCGCCAATGGCAACCACAGGCCTTGCTGCTTCAACAAAGCACGTACCTTGATCTACCAGAAGTTGAGGCAGTTTCTCCCGTGAACCATAGTTTGAAATACCGTATCAGACGTCATTTCGTTTTTGTTACTGGAGGGAAACATTTCGCTACCGATATGTTTCGGTGAATCGTTTCGGACTAATTTTCTTAGATTATACAATTCCCAACTTTTTTTATATTTTAGAATGATCCAAATATTTTATTCATGTTTTTCAAGATAACTATTAAACATGTAATTTTTTTACTAAACTTTTTTTTGTATTTTTTTGTGCTAAAATATAGTGCAATAGTGAACGAAATGAAAAATACTTTGAGAACTATTTATCTCGAAGATCAACATAGATGTATGTTTTTTTTTTTAATTTTATATGAAGGCCCCAAAACTTGTTCAAATTACTAACTAACCAAGACCGAAATCCAGCGAAATTCGTTACGTAGTCTGAAATCGCTCAAAACATCCGAAATCGGCCGAAACATACCGGTACGTACCGAATTTCAGCTCGGTATGTTCCGGTACCGGTTATACTTCGTTTTGGTACGAATCGGCCGAAACGGAATGAAATTTAAAACTATGCCGTGAACTATTCGATCTTGGTCATCCCCCCGTTCATCTTCTCTGCAGCTCATTTTCCAAATCCGTAACCCCCGAACGCGTGCTCCACCTTGATCGCGAAACCGTAGCTATGAATTTCACAGATTGTGAAACTCTAGCCCTATAGCTCCACCTTGATTTTGGAACACCGCAACCCAAGCTCTGATACCAGTTTGTTATCATGTGGGCAGAGCTTAGAGAATGATGAAATCAATGAAACATGAACACAATAGCACACACGATATAACGTGGTTCACTAGCGATGAGCTATCTACCTCCACGACCCGAAAAACCCCGATTTTATTGAGAGAAACCCACGAATACAACCCACAGAATGTAGATCACGACATATAGCCTTTATATAGGCCTACTATACAGCTTGTGCCAAAAGAAACACCAAAACCGAGCTAGAAACCAACAAAGAAACAATTTGGCCGCCTCGGAATGTTCGCACGAACAAACAGCAGACCCCCGGCTTGTTGTCTTTGTCTTACTCCTCCTTTTGGCCCATTTCTTTTTTCCACTTCGTCACCAACTCCCCGCCAAGCCCAAGTACATTCAAGGCACCTTGATTCCCCAACAAAATCTTAACACAACTAAAGTCATTTGTGTAAACTGAGATTTTTTATAGCATGCCCATATGCTTATGCCATATGCTTATGTGCGCCGCAGTTGATTTAACATATTCAGTCATGGTGAATGGTGAACCCATCCCGACTTTTAAATCATATGCATGATTAAGGGAAGGAGATCCCCTATCTCGTTAATTATCTATATTTTACCTGAAAATCTTATCTTGCCTTCTTGGTTATCTGTAAGAGCAAATTGCGGTCCGTGGAATCAAGCTTGGAAAACGAAGTACACACGTGTCCAATTTATTTATTTGGGGGGTGATTGTCTTCTATATTTCAAACCTATTTTTAGCTCATGCAATGAGTTAGCAATGGCCCTTGATGCTTTTTTATTAGTAGTATCGAGACAATCCCTGAATAAAGGAAAGTCCAGTCCCACTCTTAATTGAAATACTTTAAAATTCTGGAGGAACCCTGTAAGCTAGGAAGCATGGACACTCCAAAACAAGCAGCGTATATGTGTCGGACACTTGGGATGCGCGGACACTCTTACGATTCTTTAAGATACGTGTCAGACACTTCGGCTGGCATGTCCGAGTATTTTATAGAATCTTGTTAGTCTGGACACTTATGGAGAGACACTTAATGAGAGACGACAATTGTCCTTAGTGTTTATTAGACTTTCACACGGGTTGTATTATGAAATATTTGAACTTTAAAATGCGTTAAAATATAACTAAGCTAAAGTAGATACGATATATTTGATTAATTGGTGGCACAATATATGAGAAGGTTATTGAACGAAAAGTTCAAGTGAGGTTTTAAGTTCTCACTTGCGACAACTTCAAGAGTATTCCCTGACCCAACTCGTCAAACTTGAACCCACCTAAGCTACTCCTCTTTCTCTCTAAATATATTTTTTTTTTTTAGAATTCCTCTTTTTCTTCTCATTCTCATATTTAATATATGTTTTTCGTGATATTTAAGCTATAAATATAGATATAAAGAAGCTAGGAACCAATATTTATCATATCTCGTAGTATAAAAGTTCAAAAATATATAAAAAGATAATAATAATGTTTACGTATCCCTGCCGTATCCTCATTTGTTTAGAAAATAAGGTATCATGTGTCCGTTACTGTATCGTATCCAATACCCGTGTCCGTTTCCGTTTCGCATCAAATACCCGCGTCCGTACCCGTGCTTCTTAGCTTGTAAGTAGAAGGCCTATCCTTGGATGGCGAAATCTCAGGCTAGGATCAGTCTCAGAAATCCACATTGGCGTAACCAAGCCTGCCTACCCTTGGATGGCGAAATCTCAGGCTAGGATCAGTCTCAGAAATCCACATTGGCGTAACCAAGCCTGCCTACCTTCAGAGCTACCGGAGGACCCCAAGGAGTAAAAACTCCCTTTTTCTGAAGTTATCCAAACCAAATACGGAAAAACAACTGATGAGTTACATAATTCCACTTGCACCTACCCCGTTCTTCCTGGTACTGGGAAAGTATTTAGTTTGGCAGTCTTCTTATCAAGAAATGAGCATGCTTGCAGGTAGGAACAGGAGATTTTATGAATGTAGGGAGCGACAGATGGATCCCTGAGTAAATTAGTTGAACTAAGTAATACAGAAAAGAATATGCAACAAGATCTTTTCTACAAAGAATTGATTGAGTTCATTTACCCGTACCAATTTTTTGTTGTATTGCGCAGTTCAATCAAAGAATGTTGTAGCGTACGAACCTCATAAATACATCTTGGCTCCCTCCTATAAAACAAGATAAAAAGTGGCTATGTCGCTTGCTAAAAACTATCTTCCACTAAGTTTGGGTAGGAATGTTGTAACTCGACGAAATGATGAATTGACGACTACTGTAAAAGTGGAACTTCGCCGTCTCGTGTCCTGACCTTTCTCCAAGTTATTGAGTAATCAAACCAGAAGTCATCCTTTGTTGCTTATCAAAGATTGCTTCAGATGTAACTCTTGCATGGCCTGTGAGCAGATCAAGAGAGAAAGTTGAAGTTAAAAAATCCCATTAAGTTTTGCAAGACGAACTCTTTCTTCTTGGATTATGCAAATTCAACCACCGGAAATAGGCGACCAAAATCTGAAAGCAGTTAAATTAAAAGGGATGCTACATATCACCTCTTTTTTGAGGAATATATTTTCAAGTTTTTTCCTTTGAAACCATCCACCAATTTGGAGAACCCCACATAGGAAGAGATTAATACGGTGAAAAGTTCAGGTGACACGGAAGATTTCTATTAAATTTTAACATTTTCCTTAAATTTAAACAATACACATCTATTGGAGAGTTCCCCAAATAGTACGACAACACACCGAACAGGTTAATGATTGTCTGCGGTAAGCGCAAAAGGTTGATATAGCGATTAAGCCAAGAATATTCTTCCTTCTAATTCATTTTTTTCACTTTTAATACCCTTCTGTCTTGAATCTCTATCCATAACTGAAGATATGGTTTCAATGAGAGGATAGTCACAGCAAACTGATGCTAAGTTTGCTCTACCAAATGTCTGAGAAACCGAAATGACATGTTCCTAAGAGGGACCACAAGTTACTTATTAGATCAGTGTCATTAACGCGACAATGTCCCTGTACAAGGCCAAAGAACATGTTAGAATTTCTCGTACGTATTCAATTCATGAGCTGCTATCACTTAAATAATAGTAACATTTAAATTCCGGTCTGATTCTGATAGCAACTATCCACAGCCAGATAAGTAACAAAATATTATCTGGAGCATATTTAGATAATTACGAGGACTCTACATATAAATATTTGTGACTCCCATGTCAATGCAAACTTGTGAAATTCCGTAGGTGTTTCAGAGTTTGGAAGAGCCAACTTGCATAATCCACCTTTGTTTTCAATAATTAAGGAGCATCATACACCTTCAGATTACTTCACAAAATAACACGTCAGAGCATGGTAATAGTTGACTGTTAACTTCGGATGTGGTAGACAAACAGGCGTCCCACGCTTGATGAAAAAAGAGGTGCTGAGAGTAAATAATAATTTACTACTGATATTGTTTTAGAATTTTAATAAACAGTATGGTTATTATCTTCCAGCAGGAGTAAGAAACAATTGAAGTTGGTTTTCGGCTAAGTTACTGCAGGAAGTTCAAATTGATAAACTCTAATTTTCTAAGATCAGCTGTCTGAGCTTCTAAAGGTTAAATGCCGATCAGCTATGACCAGGACGAATGATAACTTATATTTCCAACAACTATAATCCTCACATCAGAAAGTTCCAGAATATGGCTCTGAAAGATGGAGGTGTATGAAAATTACTCAATTCCTCTTATTTAAGTTTTGCATTGTTTGATTCAGAGTACCTTCATACTAAGTTACCCAGACAGCCAGACTCTTCAATATCGGCACTATACAATGTAAAAAGGTAAGTGGTGGATATGGCCTCCATTCATCCTACACTCCAAGGTTTAAATCATTGTCAGATAGCAATTTTGTGCTCCGATTCCTTCTTTCACCTTGCCTCCTTTATTTCGTCGTGGGAGTCGTAGTCATCTAAATCTCACTGACATGTTCCTCTTTCTTCTTGATTTATGAGTCACAAAAACTCGACTCCTTTTTAGGTCAATATAATCATTCAGGTTTAGGTTTAGGTTTAGCTCATAACCGAGTCCCCGAATCCTAATTTTCTGCAACAGGTCAAATACGATTCTCAGATGCAAAGCCGACATGACACCCGCACAAGTCCAAGTAACTTAGCCTTTATGTGATCATGCATAGTAGGGCTACACAGCAGTTCTATATGTCATTAGTCCTAGATAATGGCTGCTTTTTCTGAGCAAAGCAAGCATTACCAAACCATTTAGTCAAAAAGTAACTTCTTAGTGTTAATCTCTCATTGAAAATTTCCACAAAAGAAAATCAGATGTACTACTCATTGGACATGGTTCACATAATCGATACACCGTCCAGCCTTTTTAGAGTGTTACTCTGTTACACTGCTTTCTCATGGTAATACTTGGGACCAGCAGACTATTTCGCACCAACGGCCAAGAATCTCTTTATTATTGGTCTTTCAGCATTTAAATGATATTTATGCAAAGCCTGTACCAACTGGTCGTGAGTGGTACAGGAAAATATGAACTTCTCGTCCAAGAACCTCGGACACTTGAAAGAAGAAGTGAATAACAGATAACAATATGTAATGCAAGACCCCCAGCCTAGTTTTCAATAGCAGGTCTAGTTGAAGAATGGAGGAAGAAGAAAGAAGAGATACATACAAGTCTTGGCTTTCAATTGCGGTAAAGATGTCCTATGACAATCTAGATGTTTTATGTGAGAGCCAGTTCCACACTGGCAGCTTGATAACAATTTCAACTGGTTTGCTTACAGAGGCGCCTTAGAATAAAGGTTCACTTGTACTGAGCGTCATCACTTTACTTGATGTTCTGGGTTTCATGTCTCTACAACTCAAACTCTATTATTCACTTGAAAATAGAAATGAATAATATTTATATACTAAGGCAGCAAGGCCTTTTACTGTATACTAATGTTTTGTTGTCACTTTTTGCACCACTGGATTGTTTTGAATCCAAGGGTCCAAGTTCAATAATTTGTCTTTATCAATTTTTGTCTCTTTCAATCATCTGTGGATTTCAACTAGCAGACACATGTCAAGCATTCACAGATTTTCATGTCAATCTTTCCTAAGAAAATCAAGTGGGTGTTTTCTTATGCATTAGAGACGAGCTGAATCCAAATGAAAGACCTTTAACTTAGAGATGACATTCTTGGTAATGTTTGTTTTTTCATTTTTAGAAATTCTTAAAATTTATCATTTTTATGTTAAACATAGTTGTAAGAAAATGATAAATTTTGTGACCAGAGTTGTTAATTATAGTCCCTATTGGGACGGGTTATGCTCTAGTATATTGCAATATGTAATATTGTAATACACCACCATTAGCCTTGGTTTTCAAAGCTACTATGTATGCATACTCCGTAAGGCTCCCAATAGTAGGTTTACTTGCAGAATGGAGGAAAAATAAAGAAGAGAAACATTAAGTTTTTTGGTTTGAGCTGTGGTTCAGATGTCATTTGATAATTTAGATGTTTATGTGAGAACCATTTCCACAGTGAAGGCTTCATAACATTTTTGACTGGTTTGCTTAGACGGGTGCCTCGAATGGAGTGCACTGACAGTGAGCGTCAATAATTGCTAACACTGATTGGAGCACCCACTTACTTTACTTCGTCACGTTCTAGGTTTCAAATCTCTACATGATATCGCCCTTTTCACTATTTGCAGAACAGAAAATCAAGTGAATTCCGTCAGTTACAACTCAAATTCTAATGTAAAAGGTTACTAAGTCTGAGATACTGTAGAAGATTTTCCCTTGAACTGAAATTCTCGAGAATTGTGATTCAGAAGGTTGCAACCTCTAATAGCATTTTTTATCATGCAGGTTTATATGTTCAATATATGACTGAATCCAAGCGTCAATCCTCAACCAGATTAGGTAGCTTGTACGCTAATGACCAAAAAGCAACTCAACCACGCTCTAGGAGGCAAACTCGGGGCACTTTGCAAAAGACTGAACCTAGCAAAGAAGCCTCAAATCCTTGAAATGATCTCAAATCTTGACTCACTCAGCATGAAAGGCACCTTAGTCTGCCTTTGCTCTGCATCAATTATAAGGAAGCATCTTCTAAGCACCTTGATTCTATGACAATACATGGGAAATTTTGCTAGAAACTTGGCCCCAAGACAATATCCAGGGGCATTTCTGCAGGCCCTTGATGCATGACAACCCAAGTAGGTTAGATGATAGAACTTTGGGTTTATCCACCATATTGGAGTTCTGGTATATTGGACACTGAGTATTGAGGGCAGAGCTTAAATGTTGTGTTTCTGTGCTTGCTTTTTCCAAGGGCCATGAGCTCTGACTGACTTAAAAATGGAGGAAACACACACTCGGCATGAATTAAATACACATTTAATGACATGAAACATCCATGAGGCTTTCAATTTCCAAACATTAAGCTTGAACCAAAATCAGTCTGATGAGACAGGCACTAGTTGTTTGAGTTAATTTAATACATGAAACTACAAAATCAATTAATAGAAACGGAAACCAACTCTTTTATTTGGTTGAGAGACCTAGTTGATAGAGGAAGGAATCAAAGGAAAGTAAAGAAGGCGAGGTTACTCGGGGACAATAAAAAACTCGATTATCAGCTCTAGTGAGGTCATCCTTCTAGGTAAAAGGAAAAGGTTGTCTAAAATATGATCTACTTCTTCGACTACTTTCTACAATGTAGCTACGCTGAGTATGATTGGAACTTGACAAACTTTGTAAGCCAGCTCAAACTAAATCAAGGCCAGAGTCTTGATTGATCAGTATCCAGCTTCATCAAATTAAGTAGAGCTTGATTCTATTTAAGGAGCTAAGCACAAGCATAAGAGAAAATTAAGTTGCCGAACAAGATGTTTCCTTACAGGCAACCACTAGACTTTATGGAAATAAAATCCCCGTACTACCGTCATTGAACTACTATCAGAAAAAACAGACTAAAGCCAACCGTTAAACCACCCAACAATAAGATAGGCACACATGTACCAATAAGAGCCCATTCAAACAACTCCAACATCCTTCACACCGGTACAAGAATACGAATACTTCCATTTTGCATGAATGCATATAACGCCAAAGACAACTATTTACACACATTGTGTGATGCGTATGAAATGAAATCAGCCACACCTAGGTGCAAGCAAGCGCATGTATGTAGTAGGTACACACAGATTTCTCATACAGAAATACTTCATTAAGCTTGTTCTACAGTTTAATGAAGATCAATGGAAACTTCCCCATCAACAACCACATTAAATTCCCCAATCAATAGTTCCAATAACAACATCCTAAACCTTTCACACCATGAAGATGCTTAAGAACTATCCCCTCATGCTCTAATTTCTTTACCTCATATCAAAGTTTCTTTACTATCACATACAGAGAGCTGATAACAACAAACCATAGCAAGCAATCAAATGGGTGTTTCTGATTATCTATCAAAACCATTTAGAGTTAGGGACATAACATACCGAAGTCTCAAGAGGAGGAGGGTCGAAAGGAATGACTCGCAGCGACATCTTAGCGATCTCGGAGATTGCAGCCTGACGAACAACAGGGTCATCACCGGTCATATCCTCATAAGCAGCCTCGAATGCTTGTTGCCAGAATCTGGGTAATTTGATCCGACGGTTATTCGTATACACATCCCACATATGCTTCACCAACGTCTCCTTCTCATCCATTTCCTGATTCACAACACACACAGACCCTTCATTCAAACCCAGATCCCATATAATAGAAAAACCCAAATACTTAAATGAGAGATGGAGTGAGAGAGGGATTACGAGGACGTCGAGATCTTCGTGGTTGACGACATCGATGTCGTGGGAGAGGGAATCGAGGTTTCCGGCGGTCCAGCGGAGAGTGACGGTGCCGGTGAACATCGACCAGAGAGCGAGTAAGAGGATACCGGTCAGTGCCCAGCACTTGTACCGGCGTCTCCCGAATAGACTCGAATCGGGGGCTTCTTTCTTCGAGATTAGAGTCGCCGTCGGTGTGGATACCGGCAGGATATCGTCGTCCTTCATTTCGATTACACTCGCGGCGGAGAGAGCGAATAATGAACGGAATGAGAGGGAAAGATTTATAGAATGTGGGTTAGAGATTACTGGGTTTGGTTTCGTAGTGTGAGTTCAGTCTGTGGGTTGTGTGGGAGTGACCGTGGAGAAGATGACACAGTTTGGCCGGTGTCGGTGATCGAGGAGAGGAAGAGGAGAGATCTAATCGGCGTTGGGTGTCATTCTCATGGGCCAGATTAAGGCCCGTTTAGATTCCCAATTAGTTTCTGTTTGCTTCACAATTTTATTTGATGTGTCGATGGTAAGTGCTAGTGACTTGCCTGTAATAAGCGCAATGGGGGAGTGACCGGTTCTAGCAGGTTACCTCTACTTTTCCAGTGACAAATCAACACATTAAATGGATAAAATTGTACATAGCTTGATTCACTAATTTTTATATTTGTGAGATAGCGGATAAACAAGCAACATAAGTAACAGTACAGAAGAAAACCGATAAAAAAATTACGGAATGCCAACATTTGATATATGTCAAACGCATGCATCCCCAACACCCCTGAAACGGTATGGGTCATTGCTTTCTAGAAACCAGTTGTAATTGACGTTCGAAATCATCGTTTGTTGTGTTGATTGAGATAGGGCTTGTATTTGCAATTCAAATTGGCCGATATCTTGACCGAAAACATCAACTAGATGATTAGGGCATGTAGTTCGATTGTGTCCATATTTATGGCATCTCCAGCACTTTTTTAGAACCTTTCTGGAGCTCCCTTTGGGTCTTGTTTCCTCTTTGTATGGAGGCCTTACATGAGTGTACTCTTCCAAGTTGACATTAACATAAGGTTGTTCATCTCGGGTCGGTCGACCAAATGGGATTATACCCGCCCGAACCGACCCGTGCTCTCCCCTACTTCAAAATAATGTCCTTAGGATCACTTATCATCGAGTCAACGTTTTGTCTCCAATAGTTATAACTTATAAGTCTCTTGTGATGTTCAACCCAAGTCACTAATCAACTCCATCCCACCCTTCATGCAACCGCGACGAAATGTTTGGGTTCTTAGATTGTCACACCATCTTGTTTTAGGCTTCTTGATGTAAGGATCATTCTTGTACAATTCACGACCCGTCTTTTGATGACGTGTTCCCATCCACATAACATTTTGTTAATTCTTTGTTGAAACTTTTGTTCACCTAATTCGTGACTCCTTTTACACTAGTTTCTTTGTTAGATTTGAATGTGTCTGGTGAATGATGTTATCATGTCTAAGACTTCAGACTTAAGACTTCATCTCTAAAAAACATGGACTTTGTTAGGAAAAATAAAATATAGTACTTCGTTCGTTCTCTCTATCTTCCACGTTTGATTTTTTCTTCCGTAACCGGGTCATTATTTAGATAGCAAGACGATGTAATTTTTTTATAATTTTTTCATAGTGTTGTAGAGTAAAGTTTACTCAACAACACCTTGCAAAATTCACCAAATTCTTGCATTGTTTTACTAATCAAATCACCGAAATGAAGTGACCTAGTGAATAGTAACAAAATGCTAACTTGTAAGATAGATAGAGAACAGAGGACCTACTTCAGTGTTTTTTTTCTCCCGCAACGAAAACACTAATATAAAGCATAAGCGTGCGTACAGAGAAAGTTCAGGGGGGATATATCCCCCGCAAAATAGCAGTCATAGGGGAATAACAACTAGAATCAAATAAGAATACAAAATCCAAGGGCTCTGCCTCGGCTAGGGGCAAAAGCGAACATCTTCCTGGGCTGATTTGGCAAGGGCGTGAGCTGCGGCGACCTCTGATCTAGGAACTTTGGACACCGTGCATGAAATCAGTCTATGAAGAAGCTCAAGGGTAGCCTTTGTAGTGGCATGTGTTAAGGATCGTAAATTGCATATTTTAGTAGGTTAGTGAACTCCTCTTAACTTACTTTTATGTGTTATTTGCGCGTTATATCCCTAATTCTAGACTTATGCTTGTTTTCGTAGCTTTGGTTGTTTTCTCTCATTTTGTAGGTGAAGACGTGCTTTAAAACGCAAGAGGCGAGCTAGGGGAGCTTAAACGATGAATTTGAAGAGGATTTGCGGCTCAAGAGCATCAAGAAGGGACTTGGAGGACCTAATTTGAAGAATAGTTGAAGATTTAAGGGCCTATTTGAGAAGACAAGAGAAGAATTGAGGCCATTATTGAAGATCTAGAAGTCAAAAGTGAAGGTCAAGGGCCAAGAAGATAAGTTTTTAACGGAACTGGGGCTTAAGTGCAAGTTTCTAAACCTTTTAATGGCTATTTTGAAGGGTTTTTAATGGACTTGGGGTGTTTCTACAATTTTCCAAAATGTTTAAAGATGAACGGGGGCCTTTTAAAACATATCATCAAACAGTGGGGGGCCAAGATGCAATTTCGGCCAAAATTTCTTCAGCAGGACGCGTCTTCTTCCTTCTCACGACGCAGCAGAGCAGCTTCCTCCATGGAAGCTTCGAACAAACCTTTGGCCAGCCCCTAACCCGACCAAACCAGCACCAAATCAAGCGAGAGAAGATCCAAAACACTCCCCGGCCCACTCTCTATCTTCACATCACCTCAATTCGGCCCAACAAATTACAAAGAAGAAAGCCCCAAATTAGCTAGGGTTCTTGAAGGTTCTGAAAATCAACGATTCATGATGAATTAGACGAATTGGATGGATGAGATGAGGTCTTGGAGGCCAAGTAATCCCGAAGACAAGACTATATAAACAAATCTTGAAGAAATCAAAGCCCTACTCTCTCATATACCGAACGGTTCTTGCTCTGTTTTGGGTCGGCGATTTCTCCTCTCTCTCTCTGATTTCGCCTTCTTTTGGGTTGTTCTTGAGCTCTCTAAGGGCCAAGAACAAGAAAGAGGAAGAGAGGGAGAGAGGAGCTGCAATTTGGTTCGATTTTGGTTTCGATTTTGGGTCTGATTCAGTGCTCTGTTGTGAGTTGCGACGCTCTGTTCTTGCTGCTGCTGAATTCTTCTAGCAGCAGCAGCAGCTTCTTGATTTACTTGGGTGACTCGGTAGATTAGAATTGTAGTTGGAAGTTGATTATTGTTCTTAGTTTTGAGTATTTGAATCAAGTAGTATGTGATGTATTGAGGTTGAATTGGTGAAAACAAGTGGTTGGATTCAAGTATGATGAATGAAATGTTAATTTTATCTACTTCTCTTGAATTTCTACTCATTTTTAGCTAATTCACTTGCTTGGGTGATTTGGGACTATCTAGTGCCTAAATCATCTTATTGATTCAAGTTGAGCTTCAAGGATGAATGGGTTGAATTGGGTTCACTTGAATGCTTAGTGCAATGTTTGGATTTCTCTTGTTGGAGTATTTGATGCATTGAATAGGTAGATGTGCGAATACTCTTGAATTGTTTGATTTGAAGTTGCATTTGAGTGAGAGGAACTCGTCAATCCTAACTTTGAGAAATCGAGTTCTAGTTAGGCGATTTGAGTGAGAATTTACAAATCTCATTTGTTGCTTGATCTTTCATGTGGAAACATCTAAGTGTGTTTACATATGGTTGATGCTTGAAACACTTGAAATTTGGAGAGTCTCATTTGAATAGCCTCTTTAGTGCTTGATTAGCGTGTTGGATTTACACACTTCTCTTGTCACGAGTTGGATTGTATGAGCAATCACTTCTTGGGATACTTGTCTTGTGGATTGACACATGCAAAGTGAGAAACGGCTTGAATGTAATAGGTGGATTGGTCACTAGAGAAACCGATGATCCCTAGCCCCTCTCTACTTGTCGTTTCATTTAGTTTCTTTAATCGTAGCTAGAGTAGTTGTTTACTTAGTTCTTAAAACTCAAATTTGCTCCATCAATTGACTTTGGTGGATTTGAATAGCTTGGCAAGCTTTAAAGCCATTGAGAGTTTGTGTTTCTTGCTTTAGTTTGTCGTTTTCTAGTTTTGCAAGTCATTGTCTAAACCTCCTCTCCTTGTGGATTCGACCCCGTTCTTACTCGGGTACTACTTAGAACGATATTCCTATACTTGGGAATTATCGCGAACAAGTTTTTGGCGCCGTTGCCGGGGAGAGGCTAGGATTTAGATTTGATTTGCTTTCTTAGTTAGTTTGTTAGTAGTTTGTTCTTGACATTTTCTCTAGTTGCTTGTGGTTAGTTAAGCTTGTGAGATTCAAGAGGGCTTGTGAAATTCATCAAGTACCTTTAATCCACTTGCTTGAAGAAAAAAAAAATGTCTCATCAATGTGTTAATTTTGGTGAGAGGCGGCATAACATTCCTTCATATCCTTACTATCATGCATTCACTAGACATGAAAATCATTCTAAGGAATCAATGCGTTCCAAACGTGAACGTGCTATTAAAAATGGTGATTATTTTCCTAAGAATGATTATTCTTGGCATGATAGTAGGACACTAGATTACACATCTCATGCTTCTTGTGCACAATCACCTCCCTCAAATGCTTACATGTTTTTGAACTCTCATGATTCTTACACTTATCTATATAATGATATGATGTGTGAATCAAGAGAAGTTAATCATTTTGAGAGGGAATCACTTGTGAATGAAGAACTAGAGAGGCCTATAACTAGTTCTCTTGAGGAAACAATGCAAAAATATTTTCAAGGCACAAAAGAACTAGTAGAAGCATTTTCTCACTTGGCCGATAAAGTGGAATCGTTATATTCAAAATCTCAAGATGATGAGTCTCTTGCATATAGTACTCACTTTCCACAAGACTCGCCATCATATGTGTCTCAAGTTCCTATTCACACACATCACGAGCTTGCCCAAGATCAAATTTTGGATGATGTGTATGATGATGGAGTTGTTTCCACTAGGATAGGTGATTGTATTCATTTCTCATTTGCACAATCTAAAGAAGCATGTGATAGTGATATTGGTAGTGAGGTTGATATTTTTGATGATGACTCTTCAACCCATGACATGAGTGAAGCCATTTTGGATGACTCACATTGTGACACTTGTGAGGAGGAGTCGCAAAATGAAAATCACTCATGTGATGAGTTAGAAGTCAAATTTGATGCTACCACTAGTGAAGGAAATGTAGACTCGTCTTGTGCTCTAGAAGAGCCTAGTACTTACCGGAGTTCCTATTATCTTGATTGTGACGAAATTGAAGTTTTATTGGGAGGTACTCCGGTTAGTATTGACATGTCTAATGAAGATCCGGGGAGCTATGCTCGTATTTGTGACGAAATTGAATTTTGCTTAAATGCTCCCTTGGATTCTATCATTATGGAAGATGAGCCTAAGGGTTTGGATGAGGCTTCAAGCTCTCAAATTATTTTAACTTCCACTTGTGAAGCCCCATCCCCAAATCCATATGGCTTAACTAAAAGTGATGAGATTGAGGATTCACAAGTTGCCGCCATCTCTCAAGTTTTGATTCCAAGTAAAAATTTGGCAACTTGTGAAGACCCATTCTATAATTCAATTGATTTGAGGATTTCAAACCCTTTTCTTAAGATGATGCAAGACATAACAACTTGCTCTAACTTTATTGTTAGATTTTGCTTGCATCTCTTATTCATCTTTTGTGTCTTGCCCCTACTTCTCCTATCTATTCTAATTGATGAATCAAACTTTTTAAAGGAGAAGTACTTTTCTACGAATGAAGTAGGGGCATGGCATGGAAAGGAATTTCCAAGATTGGGGGTGGGATAGCATCATTGTCTTTGTTCCACCTCCCTAGTTGTAAATAAATAAATTAGTTTATCTCTATTTCTTGCATTTTTTTTCTTTTCTATGAACATTTTGTAGGTTGCTCTTGGAGGAGGACTTGTGCTTGGTGGCCAAGAAAGCTAAAATGAGGTCTATCTATCCCTTATCTCTTATATGAACTTGTATGCTCCTCCATTGTTCTCACACATTGAGGACAATGTGACATTTTAGTTGGGGGGTGGGGAGTAGATTTTATTTCTTGCTTAAATGGTTACTAGCATGCTTTTTCTTCATTAGTGATTTACATGAAAAATACAAAAAAAAAATGAAAAAATGAAAATCCAAAAAAATTAGAAAAATTGAAAAAAAAAATGTGTGAATCTTTCATGAGAAGCATCACTCTTTCCCCGTGTCAAACCATGATTTTTTTTTTATTCTTCTTTCTTTGGTAGATTTATTTTCACCTTTCATCTTGAGTCTAGATTTTATTTTCTTATTTGATAGATTTATTGAGTCTTAGGAAGTTATAGTTGAGTCACTTATTTTGAAAAAAAGAAAAAAAAAGTGAAAATTAAAAAAAAAAATGAAAAAAAATGAGACAAGTGAAAAGGGGGAATTTTAGGAAGCTAGATGTTTTCAAAAAATGAAATTTCTTAGTCCATGTTCTTTTATTTTTTTAGAAAGGAATTCTTTGCTTATACTCAATACATCTACACCAATATCCCACCTTCCGCGACATCATGCGTTCTCACAAAGCGACACACTAAATTTACGTTTCATGTTTAAGTCCTTCAAGCTAAGTTGATCACATAAACTTTGACGTCTTTTACTTTTGATAAAGGGTGCATTTTCTAAAGCTATTTGAACTTCACAAAAAGATTTTTTCTCTATTCGTTTTTGCGGTGGAAACTTGTAGCCCATTGGAGTGGTGGTTACCAATGACACCCCATGCGATGTCTAAGAAATAGAGGGGTGTCCGGGGATAATGTTACGTCACCACCTAGATAGCTCCCTTGGTTTAGCTTAAAAAGCCCACTCGCGTGTATATTCCTCTATTTTGTTGTGGGTCTTGGAGATCCTTGGATTTGAGGTTAAAAATAAAATGTTAATGCTATAAATCTCAAAAAAAAAAAAAAAAAAAAAAAAATTGATAAATCGCACCATCTACCAAAAATCCACAAAAGGATCATACAAGCCCACAACCACATCTCCCCTTCTTAAAAAAATTTTGTTCAAAGCTTTGGAAGTCCATCCTACATGGGTGCTTTTGAATAAGTATGAGAATGTCTAGTTTCTTGTGATCCTTATTTTTGAAGGCATACTTTCTTGTGAATTGGACTTAATTAACAAGTTTTGTGGATCGCATGAGTCACCTTCTACCAAACACCGCCCACATTTGTATGAGTATATGCTTAGACGTCCTTAGGCTTCTTTCTCAATCTTCTTGGACTTTGAGAATTTATTTGAGGAGACATTTATGCATTCTTCTTTTTCCCCCACCAAAAAAAAAATTAAAATTAGCTAGTAACTCTTAGTATTTTGTTTCTTTGAGTCCTCACTTAGGATAGATAATGTGTGTGTGCGTTTTTGTAAATATTTGAGTCTAGTTTAGAATTGAGTCAAGCCTTGTCTAGTTGAGTGTGTGTCTCTCATGATGGGTTCTTCACTAGTTTACGACTCATATCGCTCTCTTTGCTCGAGGACGAGCAAAAGGCTAGTTGGGGGGTGTGTTAAGGATCGTAAATTGCATATTTTAGTAGGTTAGTGAACTCCTCTTAACTTACTTTTATGTGTTATTTGCGCGTTATATCCCTAATTCTAGACTTATGCTTGTTTTCGTAGCTTTGGTTGTTTTCTCTCATTTTGTAGGTGAAGACGTGCTTTAAAACGCAAGAGGCGAGCTAGGGGAGCTTAAACGATGAATTTGAAGAGGATTTGCGGCTCAAGAGCATCAAGAAGGGACTTGGAGGACCTAATTTGAAGAATAGTTGAAGATTTAAGGGCCTATTTGAGAAGACAAGAGAAGAATTGAGGCCATTATTGAAGATCTAGAAGTCAAAAGTGAAGGTCAAGGGCCAAGAAGATAAGTTTTTAACGGAACTGGGGCTTAAGTGCAAGTTTCTAAACCTTTTAATGACTATTTTGAAGGGTTTTTAATGGACTTGGGGTGTTTCTACAATTTTCCAAAATGTTTAAAGATGAACGGGGGCCTTTTAAAACATATCGTCAAACAGTGGGGGGCCAAGATGCAATTTCGGCCAAAATTTCTTCAGCAGGACGCGTCTTCTTCCTTCTCACGACGCAGCAGAGCAGCTTCCTCCATGGAAGCTTCGAACAAACCTTTGGCCAGCCCCTAACCCGACCAAACCAGCACCAAATCAAGCGAGAGAAGATCCAAAACACTCCCCAGCCCACTCTCTATCTTCACATCACCTCAATTCGGCCCAACAAATTACAAAGAAGAAAGCCCCAAATTAGCTAGGGTTCTTGAAGGTTCTGAAAATCAACGATTCATGATGAATTAGACGAATTGTATGGATGAGATGAGGTCTTGGAGGCCAAGTAATCCCGAAGACAAGACTATATAAACAAATCTTGAAGAAATCAAAGCCCTACTCTCTCATATACCGAACGGTTCTTGCTCTGTTTTGGGTCGGCGATTTCTCCTCTCTCTCTCTCTGATTTCGCCTTCTTTTGGGTTGTTCTTGAGCTCTCTAAGGGCCAAGAACAAGAAAGAGGAAGAGAGGGAGAGAGGAGCTGCAATTTGGTTCGATTTTGGTTTCGATTTTGGGTCTGATTCAGTGCTCTGTTGTGAGTTGCGACGCTCTGTTCTTGCTGCTGCTGAATTCTTCTAGCAGCAGCAGCAGCTTCTTGATTTACTTGGGTGACTCGGTAGATTAGAATTGTAGTTGGAAGTTGATTATTGTTCTTAGTTTTGAGTATTTGAATCAAGTAGTATGTGATGTATTGAGGTTGAATTGGTGAAAACAAGTGGTTGGATTCAAGTATGATGAATGAAATGTTAATTTTATCTACTTCTCTTGAATTTCTACTCATTTTTAGCTAATTCACTTGCTTGGGTGATTTGGGACTATCTAGTGCCTAAATCATCTTATTGATTCAAGTTGAGCTTCAAGGATGAATGGGTTGAATTGGGTTCACTTGAATGCTTAGTGCAATGTTTGGATTTCTCTTGTTGGAGTATTTGATGCATTGAATAGGTAGATGTGCGAATACTCTTGAATTGTTTGATTTGAAGTTGCATTTGAGTGAGAGGAACTCGTCAATCATAACTTTGAGAAATCGAGTTCTAGTTAGGCGATTTGAGTGAGAATTTACAAATCTCATTTGTTGCTTGATCTTTCATGTGGAAACATCTAAGTGTGTTTACATATGGTTGATGCTTGAAACACTTGAAATTTGGAGAGTCTCATTTGAATAGCCTCTTTAGTGCTTGATTAGCGTGTTGGATTTACACACTTCTCTTGTCACGAGTTGGATTGTATGAGCAATCACTTCTTGGGATACTTGTCTTGTGGATTGACACATGCAAAGTGAGAAACGGCTTGAATGTAATAGGTGGATTGGTCACTAGAGAAACCGATGATCCCTAGCCCCTCTCTACTTGTCGTTTCATTTAGTTTCTTTAATCGTAGCTAGAGTAGTTGTTTACTTAGTTCTTAAAACTCAAATTTGCTCCATCAATTGACTTTGGTGGATTTGAATAGCTTGGCAAGCTTTAAAGCCATTGAGAGTTTGTGTTTCTTGCTTTAGTTTGTCGTTTTCTAGTTTTGCAAGTCATTGTCTAAACCTCCTCTCCTTGTGGATTCGACCCCGTTCTTACTCGGGTACTACTTAGAACGATATTCCTATACTTGGGAATTATCGCGAACAGTCTTCGAAGGATCCTTTGTCATTATCAAGAAGATGTAAGATCATGTTAGAGCAGTCTATTAGAAAGCGTACGAAGTTATAGGGTGCAGAGAGGCACCATCGGTAAGCATAAAAAAGGGAGAGCATTTCAGTGTGAGTAGTGAACCTGTGTTGGAGTTCCACGCTCCATCGGTGATGATGGTGATGCTGGTGCGGTCTCTAGCGGAAGGGGGGTCGCCCCAAGTGAAGTTGGTGTGGAGGTAGTCTCAGGGGGCGTTGAGTGGCCCTTTTAGTCTCGAATGCGACAACAAGGAGTTGGAAGGTGGTTGTGACAGACTCTGAAGTGATTCTTGCAGTGCTATGAGCAGAGTTCTGGGAGGTGTATGAGTTACTCGCTTTCTAGAGATTCGAAAGGATTGTCGTAAAAGCGCGCAGGTCTTTAGGGGGCTTGGAGGAGTCTGAACCAGTGCTCAATCCAATCCGGGAGGTCCAGGGAGGGTGGGTAGTTGAGGATGGCTTCGGTGAAAGGGTATCTTGCCCAAACTTCAGATGCCTTGGGGCAGAGACGGAAGATGTGATTCGGGGTTTCATCCTGTGTAACGCAATGTTTGCAGGTGGTAGGGAGGTGGGCATGCGTGCTGCAATAGAGTGGATGGTAGGGTGGGCACCTGCTAGGATTTTCCAGAGGAAAAATTTGATTTTTGCAGGGAGGTGTAGGCTCCAGGGGGTTTTCCACTAGTTCGGGGGCTGGCTATGCACAGAAGTCTCAATGAGGGAGGCTCGGGCGTGGGCAGTCAAGGAGGTCATGTTGTGATAGCCGGATTTGGCAGTGTAGTGGCCAGATTTAGTGTAGGGCCAGACCAGGGTATCCGGAGCTTCCGAACTATGTAGCCGGATGGAGAGGATCCTAGGAATAAGGAAACGGGGGGATGTAGGCGGTTAGGGCTTGGAGGTTCCAGGACGGGTGGTTGTTAGAGTTGTCTATGAGGTTGGAGACGGTGAGATCTGGGTTTGGGTTATTGCCGAGCAGATTGGCCAGGGAGGGTTTGAGGGAAAGGATCCATCGATCTTTGAAGACTTTTACCGACTCCTCATTTTGGATGTTCCATTTAAGGCCGTCTTTGAGAATGTCTCGGCCAAAGAGCATGCCTCTCCACGTTCAGGAGCAGGAGGGACGGGGTTTAACAGTTAGGAGATCAGATGAGCGACAGTATTTAGCTTTGAGGGTGTGGGATAAGAGGAGGTTGGGTTGTGTTAGGATACGCCAGCTGTGTTTTGTCAGGAGGGCTTTGTTGGAGGCTCTGAGGTCCGAAAGCCCTATTCCGCCAAGAGATTTGGGTTGCAGGAGGGTATCTTTGTTGACAAGGTGGAGGGATCTAAGGTATGTGAGGTTCCACCAGAAGTTCCGAATATGAGCAGAGACACGATCACATGTGGTGAGGGGTAGCTTGAAGGTGGAGGCAGTATAGACGGGCAGGGAATGAAGGACGGATTTGGCGAGGGTAAGGAGACCATCACTGTTGAGCCAATTGCCTTGACATCCGGCAGTGCGAGTGGCGACTTGATCTGGGAGAAACTTGAAGAAGGTTGTTTTGGAGGGCCCTGGGTTTGTGGGGAGGCCAAGGTATCTGGTGGGATTATCCATGAGAGGGTTTGGGAGGTGACGGGATATGGTTTGAATCGTTCGAAGGGAGGCATTGGGGCTCAGGGTGATGGAGGTTTTGTTTTGGTTAATGGACTATCCAGAGGCTTGGAAAAAGTTGTGGAGGGTAGTGGCCAGACTCCGACAACTTCTTTTAGAGGTTTTGAAGAAGATGAGGCAACATCTGCGAAAAAGAGGTGTGATATTGGAGGGGCCGAGGGGTGGATGCGGATGTCAGGGCAGGAGTTTCGGGCATCGAGGGAGTGGATATTTTGGGAGAGGGCTTCGAGATAGAGGATGAAGAGGTAAGGGGACAGGGGTTCACCTTGCCTAAGACCTCTCTGGGTCTGAAAAGCTTAGAGGGGGTTCCATTAAGGAGGACGACCATGGAGGTGGTTGTGTAACATTGGGAGAGGAGGGTGATCCAATGGGGAGGGAAGCACCTTATTGAGGAGGGTTGTAAGAAAGTGCCATTCAACTCTGTCAAAAGCTTTGCTCGTGTCAATGTTCAAAGCAGCAAGGGCGGTACCGCCTTTCTTCCTGTCGTTGATGTAGTGAAAGATCTCGTTGGCGAGGATTGTGTTGTCCGTGATTTGTCTGCCGGGACAAACGCGTTCTGGTTTGGGCTGATAAGGGGGTCGAGGATTGGCTTTATCCTATTGGCTAGGGTTTTTGAGATGATTTTGTAAAGGTTGTTGCATAGGCTAATAGGTCTGAAATATGCGGCTTTCTGCGCGCTTGGCTTCTTGGGGATGAGGACTAGGTAGGTGTTGTTGATTTCCTCAAGCATGTAACCCGAGTGAAAGGAAGGAGAGGATAGCATTAGAGATCTGGTGACCGAGTATGTCCCAATACTCTTGAAAGAAGAGAGCTGGCTGATAACGCCCAAATAGGGGTTATCTTTTAGCCTGATTTGACGTGCCTTTGTGTTGGAAAGTCGCGTTTTAGCCAGAATTCACCCTCGGAAAGCCTCGGTTTTAGGAACGAGACGTTTCTTTGCTCTTCGTAAATTTATGCATGATTCGTACTTTTAATGGATATGATCGCAGGTTTGTTCATGTTGTCTTTACAGGAACATGTTCGGAAAGTGCATTGGGATGCGTGCCGAGACAGAACCGGGATCGCCTCGGGAAACCCGCAGAAAATCCTCGGAGCAGGATTTGACCGAGACTGGTAAAAATTAGAGTGGAATGGAAAACGGAAAGATTGGAGGAAAAATGAGCAGTGAAAACCGACCGAGGAAGCTGAAAACGCCAAAACCAAGAATCACCAGGATGCGCTCGGTTGACAATATCTTGAGCTTGACTTGGAATTTTGAAGTGAAACCAGGGGCAAAAGAACGGAGACGTCAAGGGCTTTCCGAAAACAGGTTATAATGCTGAAACGGAGTCCGGCCGAAAAACCGACTCCCGTCAAGTGTGGGTCCCTGACAGGCCACGTCCGAGTAAGGAGTCTCGGTTTCCGGGGTATGGAGTCGTGAGCAGCTATTTCAGGTTCGTAACGATTTCCGGGACAATTTTGACCCAGGGGTATTTTGGTCATTTTGACACTGGGCCGGGTTTTCGAAAGTCGAGGTTGGATTTTGGTGCCCAGATTCAGTCAGCAGTCTTTCTAGGGCCAGAGTCAGGATTGGGCAGAATTTGGAGCGGTTTTGACTCAGGGGTATTTTGGTAATATTGACAAGTTTCGGGTCAAAACGCAGGCCAAGGCAGAAAAGAGCAGGAAGACACCAAGGAGGACAAAGTGGAGATTTCAGGCAGAGTTGTGGGACCCAGAAGACCCAGCCCGGAACAACCAGAGGACCCAACCAGGACACCAGGAGCCCCCGGCCTGCGTATATACGCATATATACGCAGCTTGTTGCGTATATACGCAAGCTGGAGAGAGGTGTTGATTTTGTGGGCCCATGTTTGCGTATATACGCAGCCTGTTGCGTATATACGCAGGCAGGTTGACTTTTTTTTTGAGTCGGTGGACTGGTGGCCGTTTCATAAATTCTGGCACAGCGTTTCGGGAAAAAAAACAGCACTATTAAAAGACTCGTCCAGATTCGTTTTGAAGACACACAACAAATAACACATCCACGGAGAAGTTGGAGCATCCCCGGAGAGCACGGAACCGCGAATCCAGATTCAAGACACTCGTTTGCTCGTCTTCTCTCTTTTATTCAAAAACTGTGTTATTTTGTTATGAGTTCTAGTAGCTAAACTCCTACCTAGGTTCTCGGTGAACCTAGGGTATCGTTTTCAGAGATTAGTTCTACGTTTTGACTATGAATTCATGATCGTACTATCTTAATTCAGCAGTTTTTGTCAGTTATTCTATATTTGAATTTTACAGTTTATGCATGATCGGAGTAGCTACCCAGAATTGCTACAGACCCGAGCCGGTAGGTGAAAACGTCTGGTTAGGGTTAGGAAGAGAAGACAGAATTTAGCACCTTACCCCGATGGGCCGACTAGCGAAGGGGAGTTAGGACTAGCCTGAAACCGCTGAGACCAACTGTTAGAGAATCTGACCCGGGCCATCAGGACAGGTTAGAAACCCTAGCAGCCTTAGAACGAGACTGCAGATTTAGGCAGCTTAACAGGAATCCGACAGTCTGCAGGATTGTGATAACATGCAGGAAAAGAGAAGACACTGCACAATTGGTACGTGGCACGGATAACGAGACTACTGTGTGTTTTCATGTCAAACAAAGAACGAAAATCTGAAGAGACCCTAGGAGATCCTGGAATCTAGTATCTTAAACCCTAGATTTACAGCATGTACAATTATTCAGAAAACTCTCACAAAAAGATTTACAATTTTAGTCTTTACTTTTAGTACTTAATTACAACCATAATCTCAAACTACTCCTCCGTTTTACACTCTGTTCATTAAAAATGATTTCTAAAAAACCTGCAAAGTCCCTGTGGGATCGATAATCCGAGTCGAAAATACTCTCTATATTACTTGATTCGTATACTTGCGAATAGCACGCTAAATTGCGCATCAAGTTTTTGGCGCCGTTGTCGGGGACTTTTTAGGGTTTATTTAGGAATCCGAATTAATTTTCAGAGTTTTTATTTCTATTTTATTTTATTTTTTATTTTTATTTTTCTGTTATCTCACTGCTCTTGAGATCTCTACTTTTTAAGGATGGGCGACAATACCGAGAGAACGCCAGAACTGCCCGAGACACGTACTCCAGTCGAGATGGCTCGGTACATCAAAGATCTCATCACAGCAGGCTTTGCTGCCCGGAACAACCAGAGGACATACAACAGGTCTGGAAAGGCGTTGGTGGAGAATTTCGAAATCCCTTCGGGAGGACACGAACCCGCTATCGTAGTACCTCCGATCACTGCGGAGCACTTCGATAAAAAAACCCTCCACTATCCAGACTGTGCAGACTCTCTTCCCATTCCATGGAAAGGCTAACGAGGACCCGAACGAGTTCATTGGGATGTTCGAAGATTACTGTAATAAAGTCCGGTATATGGGAGTCGAAGCTGAGGCACTAATGTTGATCTTGTTCCCGTACTGCCTTTACGGAGTAGCCAAAGATTGGTTAGAATCCTGACCATCCAAATCCATCACCACGTGGGAGGATGCGTCACAGATTTTCTAGCAAAATTCTATCCCGCTTCCCGAGTCATTCAACTGCAAAGCGAGATTCTGTCATTTAAGCAGAAGATGGGGGAGACGGTGGTAGACGCATGGGACAGATTAATGAGATTGGTGAAGAGATGCCCCAACCACGGTTTTGGAGATCCAAAGATTCTGCAGGTTTTCTACCATGGACTAGACGTGGAGAGCGCTGACAGGATTGACAGAGAAGCCGGGGGAAACTTCCTGTACCATGTGGACAAGGACGGTGCCTATGAGCTGATGAAGCAATTAGCCAAGCAGGACACTCGACTGTTTGATGATCGTAGGATCACGGCCCGAGCTGAGCCAACAGAAGATGACCGGATAGATAATCTGGCCAAGATCGTGCAAGACTTGGTTAAGAAAGTCTACTCGGAAAAGAAGACTGTTGCGGCAGTAGACGGACCAGATTTGGACACAGCCATCAAGGGGCTCATAAACGAAGATGCTAATTACGTACAACAGCAGTGGGATCCGAGCCGGTACAGACCGGGTACGAGAGATCATCCCGGGTTCCGGTACGGAAACCCGAATTCTGCAATTTATGCGTCGGGATTCTAGCACAGGCCACCGGCTCAGCAAGCCGCACCGACAATGTAGGTTCCACCAGACCCATCTGCACAGCAGTACGACAGTCAGATGAAGAAAATCGAGTCCATGTTTCAGACCATAGAGTCCCGGTCTGCGCATATGGACGCCCTGACAGCCGACGTGCAGTCGACCAAAACGTCACTGCGCGCTTTGGAGGTACAAGTAGGGCAGTTAGCACAACAGCTAACTGAGAGAGCACCAGGTAACTTACCCTCGACCACTGTTAATAATCCACGTGCTCAGGTCAATGCCATCACCACTCGGAGTGGATTAGTTCTACAGGATCCGCCGTATCCTAGCCATGCAGGTGCAGAAAAATCGAAAGAAGTTGAACGCGAAATATTTGGCCAGGATAACAGCTCAGCCGACCGCCCCCAGCCGAAGGGCTCGGTTGAGCAGGATGCAGTGCAGAATGAAAAGGAAGTTGAAACGGTGCATATCTCCAAAGAGGTGCCATATCCTTTGAAGACACGAAAGAGGAATGATAGAAAGGACAACGCCAGATTTCTCGAGATGTTCAAACAGCTGCAGATCAATATACCCTTTGCGGAGGCGTTTGCAAAGATGCCAACTTATGCCAAGTTCCTCAAAGATATTTTGTATGGACTGAAACGTATGAGCGATTTCGAGACGATAAATCTGACGGCAGAAGTGAGCAATTGTGTGAAGAATGGGCTACCGAGGAAGAGGAAGGACCCTGGCAGTTTCGTCATCCCGGTGACCCTAGTTAATGCTTACACAAGAAAGGCTCTTTGTGACCTAGGGGCCAGTATCAATCTAATGCCCTTGTCGATTTTCAAAACTTTGAAAATCGGTGAACTCAGGCCCACCAAAATCAAGCTGCAGATGGCGGACAGATCCGTGAAGCAGGCTTATGGAGTTATTGAAGACATTCTGGTGAAAGTCGAAGAATTGATTTTTCCGGCTGATTTTGTAATTCTGGACATGGAGGCAGGAGACGTACCACTCATTCTGGGCAGACCGTTTTTGGCCAGTGGAGAAGCCATGATAAACTGCAAAAGCGGAGAACTGACCATGCAGATTAATGAAGACAAGGTGAAGTTCAATATTTTCAAAAATCTGCAACTGCCAAATTACTACGATCATGAAGACATCTTCGCAGTGGAGGTAGTCGAAGAAGGATGGGAGAACGAGGAGATGGACGAGCTATGGGCAGAGTTTGACAGAGTGGACAGAGAGAACGAGGAGAGATTCCAGGAGGAGCAGGCCATGCAAGCTAAAAACCGGACCAGCTTACAGCTGGACGGAAAAAGTGGGCAGAAATTGGACCTTATCCCGTCACTCAAAGAGCCACCGACCCGAGAGCTTAAACCGCTCTCGAGCCATCAAAATTCAGCACAGCCAGATCAGTTTCAAAAAGGGAAGGAAGTACTTCTCTGCGAGTCTCGGAAGCAGCTTTTCACAGGAAAATTGAGATCTCGGTGGTCAGTACCGTTTATCATCAAAGAGGTACTTTCATGGGATGCGGTTCAATTGGAGAATCTGGATGACAGTACAACTTTCAGGGTCAGCGGAAACCGGGTCAATCTATATTTGGGCTCAGAAGCGAACGGCAAGGTAGATTATTTGGACGTCCCTTGAGCAAACATGAGGTAACTGGGTCGGGCCGTCGACCGTAAATTACAAGCGCTGGTTGGGAGGCAACCCAACGTAGTAAGTTAGTTTAAATTATTTCAATTTTATTTTCAATTTTGAATTTTGAGAGAGGTAAGATGAGTGGGTATTGACTTTGAATTGAGTATGTGCAGACACAGCAAAACGGAAAACAAGCAGAAAACAGGAAAGAGGAAGACAAAGAAAATTTTTCTTTTTTTGAACAGTTGTGGGGGTACTGCCTGCCAGGAAAAAAAAAGAGGACCCTTAAGCTGCTGCCTGCGTATATACCAGGTTGCTGCATATATACGCAGACAACAGCACGTTTTTGCCCCATTTTATTTCTAAAAATACTTCCTATCTGCGTATATACGCAGGAGACACCCTATATACGTAGGCAGAAGAAAAAAAAGTCAGTTTTTTTTTTCAAATTTTAAAGGAGGGGCATTTTCATCATTTTGGCAAAAGTGGGGTTTTTAAGGCCGACGGGTTGGAGCCTTTTTTGTCCTCTTTTCTCTCTCTACCTCCATACACAGATCCGTGGAGTTTGAAGCAAATTCAGAAAATTTCGTAGAAGGAAAGGCAGATTTCCAAAAACTTGAAGAATCCACCCTGGTGTGTTTTGGCACACTCGACCGTCACACGGACTCGTACAAGTTGGGGATTTTCCAGGAACGGTTTTTATGCAGAATAGAGAAATCGACCCCGGTGTACGGAGGTATACTCGACCATATGGGAGCACATTGTCAAACACAATGGTGCTCGGGGATTGCACATTTGAATAGCGCATATAGAGCCCGGAAAATTGACAACTTCCGTCGAGAAATTTTCTGGCGACCGGTCAACGGTCTGCTCCACCGGAATCTGCGAAAAATTCCGCACCTGTAAGAACTGACTCCGGGTGCACAGGTTCAATTTCTGTCTCTCGCTTTATTTTTCTGCATATGGTGCCAGTTGTTCCCATTCGATGAGGCAAGCCAGCTCATCCAATCCAGATTATATGCCTGATGATTAGTACCATGAGGGCATGGCACCATCCAGTGTGGGGGTGGTGGCATTGTAACTGCATTACTTTTTATTTAAAAATAATAATAAAGAAAAAAATAAATATTAAAAATTTGATAAAAATTGAAAATTTTGAGACTGGGCGAATGATTTAGCTTAAAACTGGAGATAGCTTAATGAAAGAAAATTTCCCGAAGTGGACAAACTTAGGTGAGGAAGAGTTGCGAGAATCTGTCTAGGGGAGTTAATAGAGCCAATGCACTTCAGAAAACGCAAGTAGCTGTCTCCCGAGCCATGTATCCGACTAGCTGCCAGACCACTGTCACCAGGTAGTCGTCAACCCGCCATCACGGTCACCACATCATTTGGTGGAGTGATAGGCCATAGGGGACCTCACGTCCTGTCTCGCGCCTTAGGTCCACTAGTGAGCCCCGTTGATCCATTATACACTTTTCTTGATAACCGTTTGACCTAGGAAGCCGTTTTTTTGAAACTCGCATCATTGTTAGTATTTTGACCTTTCCCACGTGTCATGGCACGAGGGAGTTGAGTTGAAGGGGATTTTCTGGGGTAAATTATAATTTTCATATTTGATAGTGGATGAGCTTTATTTTATATTTGAGGGTGTGTAAGGGTGAGATAGTGATGGCAGCACACTTCGGTGTGGCGGTGACTCACGAAATTACACCGTGAGCACAGGAGGAGTGCCGCAGTGCGTACATTTTTTCGTACGACACGGGGAACTTGGGTTGACATGGTTGATTGAAGGACGCGCTGAGCTATTTAGACATCCTTGGAGTGAGGAGGATCGGTTAAAAAAGCGTGATTATTTTACAGATTGACTACATGGTTCGAAATGAGTGTGGGGGTGGTTGTTTCAGATTTCATTGCAGTATTTTTCTGCCACCCCACGTTTTTGGTTTATCATAGAGTTGGCATGGTTTATATTATTGTTGTTTATTGTGTTGCCCCGCAAAAAAAAGCAAAAAATAAAATGATGAGAAAAAAGAGGAAGAAAAAAGAAAAGAAAAGAAAAGGAGTATCAAAGGCAGAAAATTCAGGGTGCTTGATTGATTTATTTCAAAACGCCAGGCCGACAATTTTTATAACAGTTTTACATTCGTTCACAGTTGTGGCCGCAAGAACGGCAGTTACACCGGGACTGGGGAAATTGAGTGTCTAGAATCTTAGGTGATTTGGGCCAGTTTCTATCATCTTGGTGAGGGAGTGTGAGATTGGGGTATGTGTGAGTGTGCTGTGACGTTTAGGACATCGCTTCTAAATGACTTATCCTACCGTCCCAAAGCCGGCATATTTACATTACACCCGGAGTAAGAGCACGGAAGGTGTGCGTTAGGGATACGTTCGGTTTGCGTGCAAAAGCATAAGTAAGTAGTGTTCGTGCTTGTTCCTAACCTAGGCTGGCCGCAAGTTCTTGCGATCACCGCAGTTTCGGAAATCTAGGGGAATATGAGAACTTAATGATGTCCAGTTTGAGTTGAAGAGATTGTCCAGTCTCACCAAAAAGATAAATTGTTTTTACAGTATTAATATTGTTTTTAAATAAGTGCAGTTACACCGCTCTGGATTGATTCGGGATAGTATGCATTGGTAGTATATTGCTGGAGTATGCTCGGGACGAGCAAAGTTTAGTGTGGGGGTATTTGGTAACGCCCAAATAGGGGTTATCTTTTAGCTTCATCTGACGTGCCTTTGTGTTGGAAAGTCGCGTTTCAGCAAGAATTCACCCTCGAAAAGCCTCGATTTTAGGAACGAGACGTTTATTTTCTCTTCGTAAATTTCTGCATGATTCGTACTTTTATTGGATATGATCGCGGGTTTGTTCATGTTGTCTTTACAGGAACAGGTTCGGAAAGTGCATTGGGATGCGTGCCGAGACAGAATCGGGATTGCCTCGGGAAACGCACAGAAAATGCTCGGAGCAGGATTTGACCGAGACTGGTAAAAATTAGAGTGGAATGGAAAACGGAAAGACTGGAGGAAAAACGAGCAGTGAAAACCGATCAAGGAAGCTGAAAACGCCAAAACCAAGAATCACCGGGATGCGCTCGGTTGACAATATCTTGAGCTTGAATTGGAATTTTGAAGTGAAACCAGGGGCAAAAGAACGGAGACGTCAAGGGCTTTCCAAAAACATGTTATAATGCTGAAACGGAGTCCGGCCGAAAAACCGACTCCCGTCAAGTGTGGGTCCCTGACAGGCCACATCCGAGTAAGGAGTCTCGGTTTTCCGGGGTATGGAGTCGTGAGCAACTATTTTAGGTTCGTGACGATTTCAGTGACAATTTTGACCCAGGGGTATTTTGGTCATTTTGACACCGGGCCCGGGTTTTCTGAAGTCGAGGTTGGATTTTGGCGCGCAGATTCAGTCAGCAGTCTTTCTAGGGCCAGAGTCAGGATTGGGCAGAATTTGGAGCGGTTTTGACTCTGGGGTTTTTAAATTTTGACAAGTTTCGGGTCAAAACGCATGCCGAGGCAGAAAAGAGCAGGAAGACACCAAGGAGGGCAAAGTGGAGATTTCAGGCAGAGTTGTGGGACCCAGAAGACCCAGCCCGGAACAACCAAAGGACCCAACCAGGCCACCAGGAGCCCGCGGCCTGCGTATATACGCAGCTTGTTGCGTATATACGCAGGCAGGAGAGAGGGTGTTGATTTTGTGGGCCCCTGTTTGCGTATATACGCAGCCTGTTGCGTATATACGCAGGCATGTTGACTTTATTTTTTTGAGTCGGTGGACCGGTGGCAGTTTCGTAAATTCTGGCATAGCGTTTCGGGAAAAGAAAAAGCACTATTTAAAGACTCGTCCAGATTCATTTTCAAGACACACAACAAATAACACATCCACGGAGAAGTTGGAGCATCCCCGGAGAGCACGGAAGCGCGAATCCAGATTCAAGACACTCGTTTGCTCGTCTTCTCTCTTTTATTCAAAAACTGTGTTATTTTGTTATGAGTTCTAGTAGCTAAACTCTTACCTAGGTTCTCGGTGAACCTAGAGTATCGTTTTCAGAGATTAGTTCTACGTTTTGACGATGAATTCATGATCGTACTATCTTAATTCAGTAGTTTTTGTCAGTTATTCTGTCTTTGAATTTTACAATTTATGCATGATCGGAGTAGCTACCCAGAATTGCTACAGACCCGAGCTGGTAGGTGAAAACGTACGATTAGGTTTAGGAAGAGAAGACAGAATTTAGCACCTTACCCCGATGGGCCGACTAGCGAAGGGGAGTTAGGACTAGCCTGAAATCGCTGAGACCAACTGTTAGAGAATCTGACCCGGGCCATCAGGACAGGTTAGAAACCCTAGCAGCCTTAGAATGAGACTGCATATTTAGGCAGCTTAACAGGAATCCGACAGTCTACAGGATTGTGATAACGTGCAGGAAAAGAAAAGACACTGCACAATTGGTACGTGGCACGGATAACGAGACAGCTGTGTGTTTTCATGTCAAACAAAGAACGAAAATCTGAAGAGACCCTAGGGGATCCTGGAATATAGTATCTTAAACCCTAGATTTACAGCACGTACAATTATTCAGAAAACTCTCACAAAAAGATTTACAATTTTAGTCTTTACTTTTAGTACCTAGTTTACAACCATAATCTCAAACTACTCCTCCGTTTTACACTCTGTTCGTTAAAACTGATTACTAGAAAAACCTGCAAAGTCCTTGTGGGATCGATAATCCGAGTCGAAAATACTCTCTATATAACTTGATTCTTATACTTGCGAATAGAACGCTAAATTGCGCATCACTGGCATTCCGTCCGGTCCATGGGCTTTGTGGGCACCCAGGTCAAATGCAGCTGCTTTAACCTCTTCGGTCGTGAAGGGTCTGTTGAGCAGGTTTAGGTGGTCCTGGGTAAGGGTTGTGTGGAAACGGTCTCATCCGGACCACATGGCGGGGTCAGTGTTTGTAGGTTGGGCACTGAAAAGTTTCCCGAAATACGAGACTAGGTGCGAGTCCATGTCTTCATACGAGGTTAGGCATCTGCCGTTTACATCCATGATGGAGTTGATTCTCGAGGTTGCTTTCTTGATCTTGTAGGCTCTGTGGAACACAGACGTGTTCTTGTCACCTTTGTGCAGCCATTTAACTTTTGATTTATTCTCCAAGTAGTCCTCTTCGGCGATGAGGAGTTGTTCCAGCTTGAGGCGCAGAGTTGTCTCTGTGTGACCAAAATGGGGCAGTCTTGGGTTGGCGTGGCAGTTGAGGAGCTGAAGTTTTTTCCTGTGGATCTCCGCTTTGAGAGGGTTTGTGCCGTGCTGGCTCAATTTGAGCAGGGAAACTCGAGTGGCTTTCCATCTGGACTGAACTTGGTCGAGCGCATATCCTTGGGCTGGAGAGCTCCAGACAGAGGCGACGATGTTCTTGCATTCATTAAGTTTGATCTGGTAGTTTTTTTTAAAGTGAAGCGGTTCTTTATGAGGCTTGCAAGGGGGGTTTTGAGGAGGAGGGGGCCGTGGTCGGAAGCAAGAATAGGGAAGTTCAGGATGTGCCCTTGGGGGAACATATTGAACCAGGCGGGGTTGCAGAAGCCCCTGTCGAGGCGCTGGAGGGTGAGGTGACTACCTTCTCTATTGTTGTTCCAAGTTAAATGGTGGTCGGAGAAAGGGGTCTCTGCAAGGTGAAGACTGGAGAGGAAACGGAGGAGGTGGGTGTCCCTGGGACATGAGAAGGCCCTGGTCCCCCATTTGTCACAACTGGAGAGTACCAGGTTGAAATCTTCGACACATGAAAGGGCTCCTTGAATAGGGGAGAGGATGTGGAGGAGTTGGTTCCAGACTTGGGGGCGTTGAGCAAGGTAGGGCGAGGTGCCAGGGTGGTTTACCCAGGTCAGCGATCCGGGTAAGGATGATACGCTTGTCTTTGTACACGAAGGTGGCAGGGATGTTGTCTTTCCAGCCGAGCCAAAGGCCTCAACGGGAGCCCTCTGATCGACGCACACGAAGTTTGTGAAGCCCCATTTGGCGAGGATAGGGGTGGTGATAGAGGAGGGACATTTTGTCTCCATGAGAAAGAGAAGGCATGGACGATGAAGGAAGACATCCGCCAGGAGTTATGAACTATCAGGGGCTGGCCAAGGCCCCTGTAGTTCCAACTATAGAGGATCATTGGGATTGGCGTGGCTGTTGGTCTGCAGTCACGGCGGTCACAGGGGTCGAGGGACAAAATCTTTTGGGGCTTGGAGATTCAGTGACGGGTGGGGGACGCTTCCAAGAAGGGCATGGGGCTGAGGCAGAGGGGCCCATAGATTGGCCAGGATCGCCACAGTGTGATTTTTTGGCGATGGGTGGTAAAAAGTAACTGGGGGTCACGTGGTAGTTATTGCATGGGTGGTGGTGTAAGATGCTACAAAACTTCCTGACCTATCCCATAGATAGGTCAGGGGGTTTTAGTATCACATGCTAAAGGTTAACAAGCGAAAAAAATAAATGAAAAGCATGCAGTAGAACATGATGGGGCATACGCGCACTATGATAAC
Organism: Linanthus parryae; assembly: GCA_023055425.1. NCBI lineage: Eukaryota > Viridiplantae > Streptophyta > Magnoliopsida > Ericales > Polemoniaceae > Linanthus > Linanthus parryae. Next base: position 44,652,398 of record JALGPY010000007.1, read on the forward strand.
AAACAGGATCAGGCATATACGTGCTAAAATGAAAGTGTAAGGGGTTCGTACCGAATCTGGCGTCGTCAAAAGACAGGCCGTAAGTGACCCGAGGAGCAACTGTGATGCGCGCTCCAACTTTGAACTTTTGTGTTTTCGATGACCGAGAAGCTTCCAAGGGAACGAAGGGAACTATATCCAGCAAGTTAGGGTCGTTGACGTGCTTGTTGGGACTGGCTTCAGCCCTAGCCGAGTCAACATGGGCAGCCCGATAGCCAAACAGGGAGTGTTTGGGGTTTTTTTTTGTGACCGGGCAGCGGGCTTAGGAGAGGCTTTTCTTTTCTGGGCTGGCTTTTTGTGGAAGGTTGCTCTGATGGGTCAGAGGGGTTGAATAGGTCTAAGGTGTATAGTTGGGCTTTGAAATGTGCATCAAATCCATAATGGCCCATTCTCCTCAATTGGGCCGCCAGTGGAATATAGTTGCTATCAGAGTGGGCTTTGGTCATGGGGGTTGAGATATGAGGTGGGATTTGGGGAATTGGGTGAGAGTGATAAGGTTTGTCCTTGAGTGAGTTAAAGTTAGGGTTTTGGGGGTTTCAGATCGGCTGGTCAAAGCCATGTGGGGGGTTGGGTGTTTTAGTACGAGGAGGTGGAGGTGGGGGTTGTACGAGGTCTATCCTGTGAGAGGTCATTGTCACTGCAGGCAGATCCACAATAGGGCTAGGAGACCGTAGGTTTCGGCGGAAGCTCTGTTGGAGTTGACCGTTGGAGGAAGGTCACTATCGCTTACCCACACGTTCAACGAGGAGGAGGTGAACAAAATGATCGATAGCACTAATTTGGACGACCTTGCCGGATTCTGAGGTGGGGAGGGCGGATCCGGTGAGTTCGGCGGCTGCTCTGATGGGACATCGTCCGGGTTACTTCCCACTGAATCCATTGAGTCGTCGTCGTCTTCATCCCTGTTGTTTTCTCCGTTATCCCCTTCAGTTGACTATTCGCCGTCGGAGGCGGAGAAAGGCCGGTAGAAGACAGTTGTGAAAATACCGGTGGGCCATTTGACAATGTTTGTTTTAGATGGACCGTCGCGAAGCGTGACTTGGAACTTTTGAGTCCGATTGATGTTCTTGTTCCGGACAGCCTTTTATCTCTCCGGTGTAGAGCGGTAACTCGTTTGTGTTGAAAATGTGTAGCTGGAGGCGGTTAGCAGATTGGCGGATCCGACGGTGGACCAAGGCGTCAGCCTGGTGGGTGGGAGTGAACAAGTGCCCGCCAGATGACCAATACAACCACAGTTCGAGCAAAACCTAAAACATTTTCCGTAACTGAATTGTATCCACTGAGTTTGTTGGTTGAGGAGGCGGATCTAAGTACCGGCGACGAGGGGTTCAGCAAGGTTGACGTCGACGAAAGCTCGGACGCAATCCCTATTCTCACCGTTGACCGTTGTGGCGTCCAAGTAGTGCACTGCCCCTGCGACGGCAGCAGTGTAGGAGGCATTATCGGCAGAGATGTAGTCAAGCGGGAATCCACGCATCTGGACCCAGAGTTGGGTGTGAGAAAAGTTATAGCTTCGGAGCGCGAGATTTGGCCGCCATGGACGAACGAAGAGGATGGCGGCTTGGATGGTAAGGGGGCTGCTAAGGAGAATTCCGGCTCGATCTAACATGGATTCAAAATGGAAGGTGAAGAACCTTTCTTCAACGCAAGTGACGCGGACTTTTCCGGCGAGATCCTAATCGCGGTCGACTTCGGATTGGATGTCGGCCTCGGTGAAGGTTTTGTTATCCCAAAAATACCCGATAAGCGCCATTTGCCAGTGGGCACGATTATTGTCGATAGCGGTGGAAGGGTCCATAATAACTACCGGGCCAACGAGAGTGAAAGGTGGTTGGTACGGGTGAAGGGGTGGTGTTAATGCTGCCATGGTCAAACCGAAACGAGCTTTAAATGTTGAGAGGCGGTTGTAGTAGTGAAGAAGGGTTTTGGAGAGGAGGTAGGTGGTGATAAAGATGAAGGGGAGTGAAAAGGAAGGTGGGAGATTAAGGAGGAATGGGGGAATCCACAACCATGGCATAGGTGCTGTGAAGAACCAGGGGGTAAGGGGGTGGAACGGTGGTTTGGGGCGGTGAAATGACCCGAGCTTTTGAAGGTGACTGATGGGAGGGGGGAGAGGTTCTAGAGGGGTCGAGGGTCAAAATCTTTGGGGCTTGGAGATTCAGAGTTTTGAACTTACAGAAAGTGAAATAACTTTGCGCACAGTATGGCAAGGTAAGTTGTTCTCAGTTTCCATGCATTGTTAGTTTCATGTGGAACAAGGTAAATGATAAGAATGATAACCGGAATACTCTATATAGAATACTGTATGGAAGCTCCAGTTATATGTGCTAAGTGATGTAGGGTTTTGATTCATGGATCGCGCAACGGAAGCATAATCAAACAAATAACCATGCAAAACCCTCCAAGGATCACAAGTCTAGATGCATAACGATAGTGAAGGTAAGAAATCATAAACACACCTTTGGGTTCTCCTTGATGACTTCAAATGCGAATAGTGTCACGTTCTCTATAGTTGATCCACGCCTAGAGTTGATCCTATATCTCCCAAACTCCTTGGTGCTAGCCCGGAATAGGAAGAGGATGAAGGAATCACGCAAAACGAGACAAAAGAGGGGCTTCGGCCCTCTTTTGGCCGACGGGGTGAGGGCGGCGGCAAGGGGGCGGGTCGGCCTCCTTGTTGCTTGCTCTCTCTCCTTTTGTTCTCTCCCACTCTTGTTATGTTCACTAATGAGCATAAGTTATGAGGAAGGAAGGAAGGAGGGTCCTTTATATAGTCCAACAACTCCTTGTTAACTACCTAAAGGACTTATTCTAGTCCAACTAGAATTCAATTTAGTCCCTTCCTTGCAAATTAGTCCCTACTAAGTTTGCAAGGGTTTGCAAAGTGATCCTTCTAATTAATTAATCCAATTAATTAATTCCCAAATCTAGTTCAACTCTATATAGCGTGTGACCCCATAGGTTCTATCTAGTTGGTAGCAACTATTTGCTAATATGGAGCGGTTTCTAGCAAAACATCCATTCTAGCCAACTAATAGAATAGTCATCTTGATAACCTTTGTACAAGTAATTGTCTCATCCCTTTGCCTCCATATCTGGATTGGACACGAGACATACAAGTCACACTCGTATATCCAATCCATAGTTTCTCGATCCATGGGAATAGCCTTATTCGTGCAAATAACATCAATATCCTATATTGATTTATTTGAGTCTGGCCAGACATTCTATAAGCACTATCCCTCGAGTGGCCTAGGATATTTGCTCCCGTTATGTGGGAGGGGCAAATCCTCTCTACGTCCACTACGATCTCTAAGCTTGCTTCTCATTGTATCCAGTACACGCCTTTATAACTACCCAGTTACGGTGTAGCGTTTGACGCTACCAAGATCACAATGATCCACAACTAGAATATCTAGTGACTTCAAGTCTAAGGATGACAATACCATTGCACCGCGAGAAGCACTTGTGACTCAACATAACATGTATGTAGCCTTCTCGGAGATGGGTCAATCCAGTGCAACATTCCGTAATGCACACCTATGTGTTGGATCGTGATATCTCCATATCAATCCAACCCCATACTAGTCTATAGATGATTGTCCCATTTAATCATTATACTTGACTAGGGATATTTCAGATAAACAACACAATTGTTAATCTAAGGACTTCATTATATTAAATATCCAATAAATAATAAATGAATTTTCTAGCCATATACAAATTCATACTAAACTAGATTGCCTCTAGGGCATCTATTCCAACAGTCTCCCACTTGCACTAGAGCCAATCTGGCGCATCTCATATGCCCATACTCCTAGTGTGCCCTTCATGCTTCCACTGCGTGAGAGGCTGTCTGACAGATTATCATCTGTAGGAATCTTGCATATCCGAACGTCTCCTCTATCGATAATATCTCGAATCAGATGAAACTTCCTGAGCACGTGCTTGGACTTCTGGTGCGATCTTGGTTCCTTTGATTGCGCGATCGCCCCAGTGTTGTCACAGAACAACTCCACTGGATCCGCAATGCTAGGGACCACACCAAGTTCAGAAACAAACTTTCTGATCCAAACAGCCTCCTTTGCTGCGCCATTTGCAGCAATGTACTCAGCCTCTGTTGTAGAATCAGCTACCGTCTCTTGCTTGGAACTCTTCCAGCTCACCGCTGCTCCATTCAGGCAAAACACATATCCCGACTGTGATCTAAAGTCATCTCGGTCGGTTTGGAAGCTTGCATCAGTGTAACCCCTTACACGCAACTCTTCCTCACCGCCAAATATCAAGAAAGCATCCTTAGTTCTTCTCAAGTACTTTAGGATGTTCTTGACAGCAATCCAGTGACTCTCACCCGGATTGGATTGGTATCTTCTTGTCATACTCAAGGCATATGACACATCTGGTCTAGTACATAACATGGCGTACATGATAGATCCTATGGCCGAGGCATAGGGAATCCTACTCATGCGTTCCTTCTCAATCCCATTGGAAGGACAACCACTCTTCGAAAGAGTGATCCCATGTGACATGAGCAAGAGTCCCTTCTTGGAATCTTGCATGTTGAACCGCTTCAACACCTTTTCAATGTATGTACTTTGACTTAGGCCTAGCAACCTCTTAGATCTATCTCTATAGATCTTTATACCGAGTATATAGGCTGCTTCCCCTAAGTCCTTCATTGAGAAACACTTTCCTAGCCAATCTTTCACAGATTGCAGCATAGGAATGTCGTTTCCAATGAGAAGTATGTCATCCACATACAAGACCAGAAAAGCTACAGAGCTCCCACTAACCTTCTTGTAGACACAAGACTCATCTTCGTTTCTGATGAAGCCAAACTCTTTGACCACTTCATCAAAACGTCGATTCCAACTCCTAGAAGCTTGCTTCAATCCATAAATGGATCGTTGCAGCTTACAGACTTTGTTGGCTTGCTTTGGATCCTCAAAACCCTCCGGCTGTATCATATACACGTCCTCGAGGAGATTCCCATAAAGGAATGCTGTTTTGACATCCATCTGCCAAATCTCATAGTCGTAGTATGCTGCAATTGCAAGTAGGATTCGGATGGATTTGGTCATAGCGACTGGTGAAAAGGTTTCATCATAGTCAATACCATGAATCTGTCTGAATCCTTTAGCCACCAATCGGCCCTTATAGGTAATCACATTACCATCCATATCGATCTTCTTCTTGAAGACCCACTTGCACCCTATGGGCCGCGCCCCATCGGGTGGTTCCACCAAAGTCCATACTTTGTTGGTATACATGGATTCCATCTCGGATCTCATGGCTTCCAGCCACTTATGAGAGTCTGGGCCACTCATGGCCTCCTCATAGGTAGTAGGCTCATCATCTATGAGCATTGTGTCACCGGAATCAGTTACGAGAAGTCCATACCTCTCGGGTTCCTGGCGCACTCTACTAGATCTACGAAGCTCTTGTGTTACCTGAACAGGCTGCTCCACAACAGCTTTTGGTTCCTGTTCATGTTCCATAATCGGTTCAGTGGTTTGTGGTTCTTGAACCTCTTCAAGTTCTACAGTCCTCCCACTTGCTTCTTTAGAGACAAACTCTCTTTCTAGAAACACGCCGGTACGAGCAACAAACACTTTGTTCTCAGCTGGATTGTAGAAGTAGTAACCCTTAGTTTCCTTAGGGTACCCCACAAATTTACACTTATCCGATTTAGGCCCTAGCTTGTCAGACTGTAAACGTTTTACATAGACATCGCAGCCCCAAATCCTCATGAACGACAGTGTGGGACGCCTCCCACTCCACATCTCATATGGTGTCTTCATGACTGATTTAGATGGAACACGGTTAATGGTGAAAGCTGCACTTAATAGAGCGTAGCCCCAAAATGACAATGGAAGATCGGTTTGACACATCACAAACCGAACCATATCCAATAGGGTTCGATTCCTCCTCTCGGACACGCCATTCCATTGTGGCGTTCCGGGTGGAGTGAGTTGGGACACGATCCCACACTCTCTAAGATAGTTGTCAAACTCCTGGCTCAAGTATTCTCCTCCACGATCTGATCGTAGAGCCTTGATACTTTTGCCAAGTTGCTTCTCTACTTCATTCTTGAATTCTTTGAACACTTCAAAGGATTCGGATTTTACCCTCATAAGGTACACAAATCCATATCTACTGTAATCATCAGTAAATGTAATGAAGTAGACATAACCACCCCTGGCAGGCGTGGCAAATGGCCCACACATATCGGTATGTATGAGCGCCAATTGCTCACTAGTCCTCTCACCTTTCTTATTGAAAGGGGACTTTGTCATTTTTCCCAATAAACAAGCCTCACATGTCTCATATGATTCAAAATCAAATGAGTCTAGTAATCCATCCTTATGGAGTCTAGATACACGTTTCTCATTTATGTGGCCTAAACGACAATGCCATAAATAAGCAGGATTTAAATCATTTATTTTAATCCGCTTGGTATTAATGTTGTAGACAGGATTGCTTAGATCAAGGACATAAAGTCCATTAAATAATTGCGCACTAAAATAGTGAATATTATTCAAATAAAAGGAACAACAATTGTTCTTTATTGAAATAATAAAACCTTCCTTGTCCAAACAAGAAATAGAAATAATGTTTCTGCTCATAGCAGGCACAAAATAGCAATTATTTAATTCTAAAACTAATCCTGAAGGCAGAGATAGCTCGCACACGCCTATGGCCAACGCAGCAACCTTTGCTCCATTCCCAACGCGCAGATCTACCTCCCCTTTAGCCAATCTTTTACTTCTCTTTAGATCCTGCATATTTCGACAAATATGAGATCCACATCCAGTATCTAATACCCATGATGTAGAGACAGTTAAATTGACATCTACAACAAAAATACCTGGTGGTGGTGGAATCACTATTCCAAGCCTCTTGTCCTCCAGATATTTTGGGCAGTTCCTCCTCCTGTGTCCAGGCTGACTGCAGTAGTGACACTCACCCTTAGTCACGACCTTGGCAATGCCACCAACAGGCTTAAGGGCTTGTTCCTTGGACTTGGCAACTGACTTGCCTTTGCCCTTGGAGGAAGAGGCAAACCTTTTGCCCTTTCCTTTCTGTACCATCATTATGGCCTTGCCCTTACCCTTGTTGATGCTCTGTTCAGCCGTCCTCAACATGTTGAGCAAATCTGGCAGTGGTTTAACGATCTCGTTCATGTTATAGTTCATAATGAACTGTCCATAACTCTCGGGCAACGATTGCAACACGAGATCGGTTGCCAACTCTTGGCCGACCGGGAACCCAAGCCGGGCGAGATTCTCCAAGTACCCGATCATTCGGAGTACATGGGGTCCCACCGGGTTCCCTTCTTCCAGATGACGTTTGAACAATGCCTTTGAGACCTCATACCTCTCTACCCTCGCCTGCTCTTGGAAGAGCTGCTTTAGATGTTCGATCATATCGACAGCATTCATGTTTTCGTGTTGCTTCTGAAGCTCAGAAGTCATGGTGCAAAGCATTAGGCAGGCCGCATCATTAGCGTCATCAACACGCTTTTGATACGCCTTTAAGGCAGCAGGTGTCTGGTTCTCTGGACCTTCTGGAACATGATCCTCTATTGCGTACAGTTTCTTCTCTTGCTTGAGAACAATTCTCAAGTTTCTGTACCAATCAAGAAAGTTGGTTCCAGAGAGCTTGTCCTTCTCAAGGACAGATCGTAGGGAATGTTGTGAACTCGATGAGTTGTTTGCCATTTGGTATTCTACAAAAAGGGAAATACGCAAGTTTTAGTATTTGTGAATTTTTGACTATATTTAATAATGGCTAGTTTATTAAATATAGCTCCCACTATTTTTCTACGGATTAATAACCCTCAAGATATTAATGCGGAAAATATCCTTATATTTTCTAGTGGGCCAAGATCCATCTTTCATCTCCTTATGAGCTTGCTTTGGCAAGTCACCCATAATTTGACTACTTTAGGTAGGAACAATTCCAATTGCATCCCATATGCAACTCTTGGTTCAATCGGGCAAATAACTCCTTACTTATCCATCCATATGGATAATCCCAATTGATTGCCTCTAGGTTTCTTAATCAAATTAATAGCCTAGTTGTGTTCAACCTCTTATCTAAACAATTGCACATGTTACGTGCCATCGCATTCCATCATTATGAACCAAGTCGCCATGCTTTGGCACGCACGAACTTGATAAATAATGATGATAATGAGTGTTTAAATAACGAGAAGGCAAGAACACAATATTCAAAATTTGAGGGATTTTAAATTCAATTCTTTAATTGTTTTGTTGATCAATATCAACTAATCTATCTATTTGAGTTTGGGCACAACTCCAAATAATAGATCCGGGTTGTCTAATTATCTTATTATCCTAATTGCATGCATCATCCATACACCAACCACACAAATAATAAGACAATAAATAAACAACCACAAAACAGAAATTAAACGTGATGTGGATATGGCCTTTTCTAGACTAAGATAATTCCAAGCCAATGGAATTATCTATGAACCCTAAGCAAACACATCTCCATGCGTCTTGATCTTTTGGTCCATCCTTCATAGTCATGTGGAATGCTCCATGCTCCATGCTCCATCTTTTGTGGCTTATTTGGCTTTGGGCTTCTTTTCTCCAATCTTGACTAACAATCTACTTTATCTAGCACTAGCTAATATCTATACTAAATAAAATAAATCTCACAAGTTGAGAAAAAAATGGCACGCAGGCCATAAAACCCTAATTAATTATTACAATTAATTGATCAGCTCGCAGGCCGTAAAACCAAAACACAAAATTAAACATCCACATCAAACCACATCCTAAGGCCATATCCAATCACCATGCGATTTGCACATAAACAGTTAAAATCCAATTTTAACGCGCTTGGTCAATTTTAATTGATTTTAGGATTTCTAGGGTTAAAACGGTCCATGGGCCCAACAATCCAATTGCCCGGGCCCATTAAAGTGAACCACAAGGCCCTAGGGCCGGCCCGGCCCAAAACCCGCAAGCTAGGCCCGCGGGTTAGGGCCGCCCGGCCCCTTAGGGCGGCCAAGCTTGGGCGGCAAGCAAGGGGGCGGTCCCTAGGGGGGCCGAACCTCCTCTTGGGAGTTGTTTCCAAAACAACTCCCTTGCTTGGAGCACAAGTTTGGTTGTTTCCTTGTTTTGGGAGAACTCCTTCTTCCCCAAGGATGCCCAAACCCTAGATCTAAGATCCTAAAATTTCTCAAACTCACCAATTCATGCATCCAATGCAAAAATTGGATCTTGTTATGAGTAATTCTTGACAAATTGCATCCCATGCTTGATTTGTCTTGTTTTACGCGATAAACAATCAAATTAAGGTGTAAAACAACAAGAATGTAACACATAAACTGCGTTTATGCTCTATGACCTGTGGCTCTGATACCACTGTAGGGTTTTGATTCATGGATCGCGCAACGGAAGCATAATCAAACAAATAACCATGCAAAACCCTCCAAGGATCACAAGTCTAGATGCATAACGATAGTGAAGGTAAGAAATCATAAACACACCTTTGGGTTCTCCTTGATGACTTCAAACGCGAATAGTGTCACGTTCTCTATAGTTGATCCACACCTAGAGTTGATCCTAGATCTCCCAAACTCCTTGGTGCTATCCCGGAATAGGAAGAGGATGAAGGAATCACGCAAAACGAGACAAAATAGGGGCTTCGGCCCTCTTTTGGCCGACGGGGTGAGGGCGGCGGCAAGGGGGCGGGTCGGCCTCCTTGTTGCTTGCTCTCTCTCCTTTTGTTCTCTCCCACTCTTGTTATGTTCACTAATGAGCATAAGTTATGAGGAAGGAAGGAAGGAGGGTCCTTTATATAGTCCAACAACTCCTTGTTAACTACCTAAAGGACTTATTCTAGTCCAACTAGAATTCAATTTAGTCCCTTCCTTGCAAATTAGTCCCTACTAAGTTTGCAAGGGTTTGCAAAGTGATCCTTCTAATTAATTAATCCAATTAATTAATTCCCAAATCTAGTTCAACTCTATATAGCGTGTGACCCCATAGGTTCTATCTAGTTGGTAGCAACTATTTGCTAATATGGAGCGGTTTCTAGCAAAACATCCATTCTAGCCAACTAATAGAATAGTCATCTTGACAACCTTTGTACAAGTAATTGTATCATCCCTTTGCCTCCATATCCGGATTGGAAACGAGACATACAAGTCACACTCGTATATCCAATCCATAGTTTCTCGATCCATGGGAATGGCCTTATTCGTGCAAATAACATCAATATCCTATATTGATTTATTTGAGTCTGGCCAGACATTCTATAAGCACTATCCCTCGAGTGGCCTAGGATATTTGCTCCCGTTATGTGGGAGGGGCAAATCCTCTCTACGTCCACTACGATCTCTAAGCTTGCTTCTCATTGTATCCAGTACACGCCTTTATAACTACCCAGTTACGGTGTAGCGTTTGACGCTACCAAGATCACAATGATCCACAACTAGAATATCTAGTGACTTCAAGTCTAAGGATGACAATACCCGCGAGAAGCACTTGTGACTCAACATAACATGTATGTAGCCTTCTCGGAGATGGGTCAATCCAGTGCAACATTCCGTAATGCACACCTATGTGTTGGATCGTGATATCTCCATATCAATCCAACCCCATACTAGTCTATAGATGATTGTCCCATTTAATCATTATACTTGACTAGGGATATTTAAGATAAACAACACAATTGTTAATCTAAGGACTTCATTATATTAAATATCCAATAAATAATAAATGAATTTTCTAGCCATATACAAATTCATACTAAACTAGATTGCCTCTAGGGCATCTATTCCAACAAGTGAATATGACCCTTTCAGCCTTCCTATACTCTTAAGTAAGTGAGCTTGGTACAGAGGTTGACAGGTTGTAATATTTGATGTAAACTGTCAGTACTTGTGGCAGTGGCACAATGGACTTGGATCCTCTCCAGTCCTATTTCTCTACAGCCCCCTGCAGACCTAATCTCCACCCTTCATCTATTCCATCCAGTCCACCTAAGGAATCCCTCATTAACCCAATTAACCAAATTTTAGCCTATTTTTAAGGGATGTGCATCAACATGATCTTTTTTTAGAAGAACACGATCTTTATCTTCCCGCCAATCAACTATTCCTCCTCTGAGAAACACCATTTTCTGATTACGATCTTATCTTCTATCCCATCAAATATTCCACTGCAAAGAAAGTCCCTTCCATCTTCACGACGTTCTTTTCTCCCGTTGTTCCTCTCAAGCTCTGCTAGGAAAATCGTTTAGTGAAAGCTCCATTCGAAAAACTTTAAAGAAATAAACTGTGAAGGCTGCATTCAGATGCAAGTGAAGAAGAGCTCCTTGAGCAGTTAGATGCATTCATAGACCAGGGTATCGTGATATACAAATGTAACAATGTACGAATCATATCATTGGCAAATTTAATCACATCAGATGCCTGAAATAGAATATCGTTAGATCAAAATTTCCTGTGACAATCGATATTGATACAAGTATATAAAATAAGAGTATACACAACACAAGCATCGCCAGGTTAAATGTGTTACTCCGTTGTAAATGAGATTTTAGGAATGAGGGAAATACCTCCAATATGTCAAGAGATTAATCCAATATGATTTTACTTTTCTACAAATGTTTCTACTAACATTACTGGTAACACTGGCAAGAAGCAATTCAGACAAAGAAGCGAAGCCAAATTCATGTCTGGTCGTGTTCACATACCAGGTACAGAAAATGTTTTCTCTTTAGTGGACATACACAATGCATCAGTTATTATTTAACAACCTGATTCTTGCCTGGTCGTGTTCGCATACCAGGTATAGAAAACAAGTTCCACCAGCTTGAACCTTAAGAGTGATTAAGTTGATACAGAGAACTAGAGGAGCACCTGAAGTGGGGGTTTTGCTGTCTTATAGGACTGGACTATAGGAATAAGATCATCAAGACAAAATACTTTAATAAGCTCAAGGAATCAATTTGTGGGAGAACTCTATCTTAACTATTAGCATAGAGATATCAGGATGGTGTGATGAGTTCTGTAGAGAATTTCAGCCACTGACCATTCAAACTGATACGACTTTCTCGTTAGACTACATCCCTACTTCAAACATTAAATAAATAAATAACAAAGTCCCAGCACAACACAAAGGTCTGTGAAACAAAGACGATGCTAGTATTACTTCCTTTGAAAAGAACGTTAACAAACTCATACATAGTGGCCTACCATCCAAGATCAGTAACACCCATGGATTAACAACCCCTCCCTTCCCCCACTGCGGAAAAGAAGAATAAATATAGAAATGACAACTGATAAATCATTCAGGCTATGAAATAGTATCGTAAGGTAAACTCTGAATATAAAAATGGACGGACACATAGCAATTCTGACAAATATTTAGAATTGTAAGTTCAGAACTAGGAATGCACATAGCACAAACCAATAGAAATTCAGAACGAATTTCTATTCAGGAATCAAACAAGCACAAGCAGTATAACCAAATATTACAGGCACATAGATTCAAGACCAGAAAATCAGTCTAGGCAAATTAATACTCAGTTCAAAAGAAAAAAGGAACAAACCTTGTTCCTTACAAAAGTATGCTAACGTTAATCAAAATGAACAAGTCTGGATAGAATTTCAGAATTACAAAAATAATACTAATCCCTAGAGGAGAAGTACGTGCTCAGAACTTCAGCTAACTGCACCACCATGCCAATCTCATGTCCACAGTCAACTTCTCAAGGTTTATTTAGATCGAATAAATAATTTGTATCACTTGTATTCTGGGTGTGGCTATGTTGAAGTGATGAGCTTCCACCACAATATCCAAGTCAACCAATCTCGGAGTTAATATTCCACGGAACGATTGAGCAGATATTGGACATCACAGTTGGTGCCTCTGCATAACTCTACAAAAACAGAATAAAAGGAACTTCAATCTAATGAAGCAATGGAAAATATATACGAATACAAACAATTAATACCTGGGTAGTGTTATGTACCGCATGACCGTACAAGTCCAATCCCTCGTTTTGAACCCCATGTGAACACGATCTTGAATCCTGTGGACAGTAATCAAATTTTAGATGGACATAACTATTTTACATGGAAAAGCAGGACACCTATATGATAAGAATCTGGATTTGTACCTCTCTCGGGGCATTCTTTCTCTTTTTTGCATAGACTGACTTTTCCAAACAACTTTTGATGCGTCTTCTTCCTCGACGGCCTGAGTTAGTTTTTTTCTTCAACCCTTTGGCATGAACAATGTCCCCACTCGGTATACTCTCTTGGTTTGCAGCGAAAACTTCTCTCGGTTGTGGATTTTGATCCATGACATAAGAGTGCAATAGATCTTCAATAGCAACTGAAGCATCTTCACCATATTTCCACAGTACATCAGTAGTAAGCTTCGTCTCGCTAGCTCTTGCAGGTAAATCGACAAGCATTGCACATAGTTCCTTGAAACGTGTGTTACGAGCTAACTTAGGATCGGTATCTATTTCACGTCCCATGCTATCTAAAATTATGTCTGCTCTTGCTTTTTTGGTCCACCTTTTAATGATATGCTGATCTGGAAGCTCAAGAAAACATAGCTCATCCCTGAGAACTTTTAGAACATGCCTACACACCACACCCCTAGTCTCAAACATCCTACAATCACAATGTAGAATATCGTCTTCTCCTTCCTTCACTTGTCGAGGTTTAGGTTCTATAGGCGATGCAACGATGTAAGTATGGTGGCTGTTATCGTCATTCGACTTTCTAGTATGTAACTGAAGCGAGGATTCATACTCATTTTGAAATTCCTGAAAGATAGCTTTGGTGTAAACCTCACCGGCTTGAACCAACATTCGAATGGTTTTCATTCTAACCATTGGTAGTTTGTAAGCTAATGAAAATTGAGCCAGAATCTCATTATATCGGATGCTATCCAAAGCTCTGTCGAAATGAGTAAAGAACTGAATCAAGTTATAATCAAACTGTAAGTAGTATTTTAATGTAGAGTTCAAACTTTCACTGAGTTGTGTACCCTTCATTCCTGCTGACCAAGACCACCTAACATATGGCCTTCCCCATTTTCTTCTGAGATCAAATATGCTGCGTAGCCAAGTGTTATCTTGTAGGGAATAATTATCTAATAATTTATCCCATTGCACAAGAAACTCATCTTCATTTTCGTAATCATCAAAGAAAGGTGCAAACACACTTCTTACTCCTCCAGGACCTTTGAATATGGTATTAACGTGTTTTACAGCATTTTGCATCATATGCCACTTACAAAGTCGGTGGTACGTGTTAGGCATAACAACAGAGGTTGCCTTCGCCATAGCAGCATCTTGATCTGTGAATATCGTCCTTTGGTGCTTGTTTGACATAGCCTTTAAGAAAGTTTGAAATAACCACATGAATGAGTCAGCCGTCTCACCATACATCAATGCAGCACCAAAAACTATTATTTGTCTATGGTTATTGAACCCGACGAAAACTTTAAAAGGACGATTCTCTTTATTGATCTTATAAGTTGTATCAAATGTAACAACATCCCCAGCCCCAAAGTTATCATAGTCAGAAATCATAAATGCATCTGCCCAAAGAATATTCGTCATATACTCTTCATTATCTAGCTGTGCATCATGAAAAAATGAAGGATTTTCACGTCTGCGTTCTAGAAAGTAATTTAAAATGCAACCAACCTCTCCAAATGCTATCACTCTTTGCCTTCTAGTCCGCAAATAATTCTTCTGGTCAACTTTCAAGAAACCAACACAACCTCTACCACCTGATTCTCTACTTAGCAAGTCATAAGATGATCTGAGAGCTATTCCTGAATCGGCGACCAACTCAATTTCGGCCCCTTGAGCTGCACTTATGCCCCTCTGGAAGGTAACATGTGAGTAAGCTCCTTAACCACAAGGTCATGGTTGTGTTGTTTGACAAATTTAAAAACCACATATCTTTGCCTCCTTTTATCATACTGAACCCCAAGCAGTGCTGGACATCCAGTTCTAGTTTCGTCCCTAGGTTTATTGACAAATGGATCTCTTTTGTCAGGTTTCTTGAATCCTTCCTTGGAACAGACAAATGTACTTTGAAGAGAATTGTATGACGGGATTTTTAGATTTCTTTGAGTAATGGATTCTTATGCTAAAACCGACTCTTCCACCATACTCATTGTAAACATTATATGCTTCCTCCAAAGATTCAAATGTCATACCTTCGGCAGGTAGCAATTTAGAACCTTCCGTATCGTTACAAATGTCATCAAGTGTTTCTGGAGACTCTTCTATTTCAAAGAATCTACAGTACAAAACAGCAAAACAAAACAAAACAAAGAAAGAATAAATAAGCACATGATAGAAAAATATTTAGTGATCTATTCATATTTTAATTCACGTATTTGATCTTTAGAAAATACCGATCATTATGACATATAAAAAAGGTACAATTTCTTGAGGAAAAAATAAGTCACAGATTGAATCTAAGCATATTTACATACCTTTGTTGGTTGTCTTCTGCATTCCCCAGTGTGTTTGTTGTATGTTACATAACTGTAATCGAAGATCTGAATGCAGGCTTCACAGTTTCGTTCTTTAAAGTTTTTGGTATGGAGCTTCACTAAATGATTTTCCTAGCAGAGCTTGAGAGGAACAACTTGAGAAAAGAACGTCGTGAAGATGGGAGGGAGTTTCTTTGCAGTGAATATTTGATGGGATAGAAGATAAGATCGTAATCAGAAATGG
The DNA here is from genome assembly GCA_023055425.1 of Linanthus parryae. Classification (NCBI taxonomy): domain Eukaryota; kingdom Viridiplantae; phylum Streptophyta; class Magnoliopsida; order Ericales; family Polemoniaceae; genus Linanthus; species Linanthus parryae. Next base: position 44,668,199 of record JALGPY010000007.1, read on the forward strand.
TGTTTCTCAAAGGTGGAATAGTTGATTGGCAGGAAGATAAAGATCGTATCCTACTACCTATATAAAAGAAATCATCCCCGTTTGACGTGGCGTCCACTTTGGGCGTTCTGGTTGGTGGCTTATGCCTACGTAATAGTGACGTGGACATATTGACGGTTTTGCCCTTATTTCTGTGAGCTATGTGGTCTGTGGTTGAAGGGTTTTGTGGTCATTTGAGGGTTCCTTTGCCTGCTTAGAGCTGTGGTCTGTGCTAGATAAATGGTGACGTGGGCATAATGATTGTTTTGCCCTTTTTGTTGTGAGCTATATAGTCTGTCGTTGAAGGGCGTTGTTGTCATTTGGTGGTTTCTTTGCCTGGTTACAGCTATGGAGGATGAACTCCATAGTCGGTGTATTGGTTAGTGGGACAGGTGGCTATGCTCCTACAAGCTGCGCTCTATTGTCGGCGCTTGTTCGTGAGACAGGTGGCGGCGTCTCGCCGTCCGTACTTAAGAACTGATGGAAAACGCGTTGTGGTGTTGGTGCCATTTGCCGATCTGTTGTGACCAGGTAAGTTCTTTGCTCTCTCCCTCTCTCTCTCTCTGTCCCTGTCTATTCTTCGGTTGCTGGGTTTTCTTCCCGCCAACTGTTGGGGATTGCTCCGGCGGTTTGCTTACTATTCGGCAGTCGGTGTATTCTGGAGTATTTGAGTTTTTGTTGATATGCGGAGTTGGGTTTTCCAATTTGGGATTTGGAGGGTTCGATGGTTGTGTAAATTGGGGTTTGAGTGAGATGGTTGGAGTCTTATTTTTTATACACGGCGTGGATTGATTATTTGTATCGTCATGTGATTTGTTGTGATGGGTTTCGTGTGTTTAAACTGCTTGCATGTGTGGCATTCCGATATTTAATTCGGGTGCATGTTGGTCTGGATGTTTTGGGGTTTGATTGCTTGCATGTGTACGGTGTGGGGCTCTTTCTTTTTTAGTGGTGTTATACTGGTAACAAGTTGTGGGCTTGGTGTCTAAACTGCTTGCATGTGTGGCATTCCGATATTTAATTCGGGTGCATGTTGGTCTGGATGTTTTGGGGTTTGATTGCTTGCATGTGTACGGTGTGGGGCTCTTTCTTGTTAAATGGTGTTATACTGGTGAGAAGTTGTGGGCTTGAGTACTTTGTTAGCTTGTCTTTATTGAGTTCATATCCTCTATTGCTTCAATATAATCGGTTATGTTTGGTTAGTTGAATTTGCATCTGATTTTATTTGGCATTGGTGTTTGCAGGTTCATCTCCGGAGATTTGTACAAGGAAATTGTTGTATTTCTTCATCTGGTTGTTTATCTCTCTTATGGTTGCCATTGTGCACATTTAAAACATGTTATTTCTTCAATTTAATTGGTTATGTTTTTTTAGTTGGATTTGCATCTGATCTTATTTGGTATTGGTATTTGCAGGTTCATCTTCGGAGATTTGTGGAAGGAATTTGTCGTGTCGCTTCATACGGTACGTTCACCTCTCTTACAGTTGCTATTGTGCACATTAAAAAACATGTTACTGTAAGTAGTCTGCGTGGTGTGTTTTGCATTCCCCGTTGTATTTGCGTGTGGTGCTGCTTTGCTCCGCAAACCTGTGTGATTATTTTTTTTTCTTGTTGTTTCGGTTCTAATGTCTGATCTGGTTTACTGCCTCATACTGCTTTAGTTCCTTGCATTGGTATTTGATTGTGAGGGTTCTAGACGCTATTTCTATGTTGTTGTTGCCATGGTTGAACCCTTGAATTGGTATTTGATTGTGATGTTTTCCTGTAAGTTAGGGGTTCATATTGTTTAGATAGTTTGGTATATAACCTATTTCTACGTTTTTGTTGTTGTGGTTGAATGTAATTGATGCATGTGGTCTTGTGAAATGTGTGGCTCGTAGCTTGTAAATGCCTGCAGGTAGCCCTGGGAAACGACCAAGGCGGGGTAGTCCTCCGCCTTTGCATCCAACCGCTACCGTTCGCAACCCGTATGTGGGGGAGCAGTTAGCACAGAGTACTAGATTAGCAGCAGGGGTCGCTACTTCTGCTCCAGCACGGTGGCGGCGTGGTAGACCTTGGGAGGGTAATGCCACTGCCACGTCTCCTACATGCAATGCAGAGACAAGGGGTAGTGTCCCGGCAGCTGGATATGCTTTCCCAGCGGCCACCCCGCTGGGTGTACCTTCGAGGGAGGGTTCTGCTTCAGGTTCTTCTGCAGATACTGCAATGCCAGGGAGTAGTGTCCAAGTACCTGGCTATACTTACCCGTTTGTGATGCCTTCTTGCTCCACAGCGGTTAGGGGTTCTGGCCCGTGCAGCCCATATGTTGGTTTGGCAGTCGCCTATGGTAATGCTCTGGATGTATATAATGGGTTGCTGTAGATACTGCTTTATGACATGGCAGATCTAGGCCACGTGGCAACCATCCAGCACACCATATTGTGCTCCATACACACTGGATCACCAGCCGCGCTGATCCATGTGGGGGCTGCGAGACAGAGCCCTCGCATACCACTGCACGGGACTTGTAGGGACTTGTGGTTTGGAGGCTAGGGTAAGCCCTGTCGCGTGCGAGCCAAGCCCGCACGCGACCTTTAGTAACTGTTTTGAGAGATTTATGGCACGAGCTCCATAAACCCGGTCAATCCGGTCAAACCCGGTCAACCTCGTAACGGTTCCGGTACTCGCGCACCATGTGCTATAACGGTTCCTATATACTCGGACGAACGTGCCGTTACGGTTGAGCTAATTAAGCCGCCATTAATGGGCGCATTAACCACACTACAACGGTCACGTTCTCCAGTATATATACATCGTTACTCTTTCCATACAGAGAGAACAACACTGCCATACGCGGAAGCTCTGCCAAACCTCTGTCTCTCTCTCAGACATTGCTACTGACTTGCTCTCTCCCTACACACACCCCTATTCTTCCTGTGCGATCCCTGATCCACTACGTACGGTGTACACGGAGGTCTCCCTGCCGGAATCTCTTGTGCACATTTTGGTGAACCCGACGTGAAACTTACCAGCAAAAGCAACCATGTCTCAGGAGGATGATGTCAGCAACCGGTCGCCGTCCACCGAAACTCCCTCGGGAGACGAAGTCCGCCGTACTCCGACGACTCCCGGCGAGGCACCAACTTTGGAGTCTTTGGATGCCACTGTCCAAAGTCAGGCAAAAGCTCTCAAATCTCAATCTGCGCAATTGGAGCGGATCTTGGCCGTTCTGGGCACCCTTGCGCCAAATCCTCCGCCAGCTACCGCTATCCCTCAGGGAGGAGGAACCCCTACTGCTCCAGGATTGGGAGTGTCAGCCATGCCTCCCAACCCTCATCTGCAAACTCCACCGTCAGCCGCGCAGCTGCCTTCGGTCCAAGGGTCAACGGCGCAAATGCTACCCCCTGTCGCTCACGCCTCTCAGCCCACGGCTTTGGCGTCTAGCCCAACTTTGCAGTACACTCTGCCTCCACCAGCGACGATTTGGGGAAACGCGGGCAGTCAATACACTCCCAATCCTCCGGCGGCATATGTGTCGCCACCGCCCACGGCAACCCCTCCGGCAGCTACCGAGGGAAGCCTCCCAGAATGCATGACGTCCTTGCAGAAGCGCGTGGACTCCATCTTAGCTCATCAATCGCTCGCGGATACCATCATCCCGAAGCTAGACAACGATCCACCCATTCCACGAGAGATCTATCTCATGCCTAACCCGGCGGGGTACAAAGCTCCCAAATGGGATAAGTTCGAGGACGTCAACGGGAACGCTCATGAGCATGTCATGCGTTTCATTGACGTCATGGGTCCATACGGAGCTGATCCCAAGCTGCTGATGCGAGAGTTCCCAAAGACTCTTGGGAATGTAGCATACAAATGGTACCGGACGTTGGAGCCCGGATCTGTGAAGACTTGGGACGACATGGTCCAGAAGTTCTACACCAAGTTCTTCCAGATGGAAGAGAAGGTGACGATGATCCACCTCTCGCGGATGTATCAGAAACGCGAGGAAGATGGAATCACTTTCATCAAGAAATTCAGAGCGAAATCCTTGGAGTGCAAGGATCCCATGCTCGAAAGTCGGCTCGTAGAGATATGCCTGCAGTGCATGCGAGATGAGTACAAGAGCATGCTAATCAATTTGCAAACACCCACGTTTTCAAAGCTCATCGAGTGCACGATGAACATCGAGCCCATCGTCGAGAGACAGAGAAAGAAGAGCGCTCCAGAACGACCTGCGAGCGGCACCACCTACAAGATCGGCAGATTCGGTTACAAGCGAGGACGCGAAGCTGAGGTCAATGCAGTTTCGCCCCAGAAGCAAGCAAAAGTTACAAACTTCGACACACCGCCTCTGCCATGCTCGGTGGAGGAAGCGAGCGATCTCTGCAGACAGTGGCGCAAGGACGGCATCCTGCCGCCGCTTGAGAAAGCACCCTCCAAGGAGATGACGAGGGACCCCAAGTGGTGTGAATACCACGGCAAAGTCATGCACCCCACGGCCGAGTGCAAGAAGTTCAGATTCGCGTTCGACCAGAAGATGAAGAACGGCGAACTCATCGTCAGCGACCACCGGAAGGACGTGCGCAACAACCCGCTGCCTGCCCATGCAGATTCGGGCTCAAAGGGCAAGGAGGTCGCCATGATCTCGATAGTAGACTTGGAAGAAGTCGCAGAGGATGGTCTACCCATCGTTGCTGAAGTCCATGAAGAGGAAGACTATAGCATGGATACGGAGGATGAGCGTGCCGACCGCATGAAAGGGTCGCACGGCTTCAGCAAATTCTTCGATGAGATGAACTTCTCAGAAAGATGCAGATCGGATATGACAAAAGCAATCTTAAGGATAGCGGAGGACTACGAAGAGGAGCTCGTGGTCTCCAACGGGAAAGTCATCAGGGCGTCCCGTCCTACAGAAAAGATCATGACCTTTTCTGCCAGCGACAAGAAGACAGATGCGAGCCACCAGAGGCCCCTGTACGTGACCGCCATCATCAACGGCGTCGAATTTAAGCGAGCATTTGTCGATGGAGGAGCAGCGGTCAATGTTGTTCCACTCCACACACTGAAGCTAGCAGGGATCCCCGAGCACAAGGTGGTCAAGCGTCCATCCCCGCTGGTGGGATTCGGGAGCGACTCTAGGATGACGATCGGATGGATCCGCCTAGGCGTTCAGATCGGTAAGATCAAGTGTTCGGCGAAGTTCTACGTCATAGATGCGAACACCACATATCACATGATCATCGGTCGAGCCTGGATTCATCGCTTCGACGCAATCCCTTCCACGGCTCACCAGATGATGAAAGCTATCTGGAACGACAGGATTGTCGAAATACCGGCCTCAACCAACCCATTCAACTTGGATGAAGCACATCTCAGCGAGGCGGTGTGGTTCACCGAGATGGCCGACGAGCAAACACCTGGACCATTCAACCCTACTCCTTTACCTCTTTGGGAGGACATCAAGGACCAGTCACCTGCAGGCGTGATGGTAACAAGGGGAGATACCAAGGAAACGCCGCCTATTCACGAAGAGGCGCCGCGCATCGCATATCACCGCAAGAGTGTGTACACTCTGAAGAGGATCGCAAAACACGACCCCGAGGGCAAGGAGATAGAGAGCTTCTACGCCAACGGGAAGAAATGCTATCGCATATGAAGGTGCGCGGGGACGTCCTCACACGGGCATGGGGATGTCCCTGGGCAAATCAACCAAATCGAGCAAGTTGCGCTGACAGAAGAGCCAACACAGGGCACTCTAGATGAGAAACTCAAAGAAGCGCCCGAATGCATGGAAGACAGGCCAAAACCACAGAAGCAAGAGCTAAAGGAAGTGTTCCTCAGCCCGAACGAGGAAAAGAGGAGGCCAGTCTTCCTGAGTGCGGACCTCACAAGCGAAGAGGAACAAGGGCTGCTGCAGCTCCTAACTGAGTACAAGGATGTATTCGCATGGGAATACGATGAGATGCCAGGTCTAGACACGAGCATCACTATGCACCGTTTAGACGTCATCCCAGGGTCTAAACCAGTCAAGCAAAGCACCAGAAGCTTCAGGCCAGAGCTCAACGTGAAGATCAAACAGGAGATTGTCAAACTCCTGGACGCCAAGTTCATAGAGCCAAACCACCATCCTACATGGTTAGCCAACATCGTGCCGGTGGTGAAGAAGAACGGACAGCTCCGCATCTGCGTGGACTTCCGCGATCTCAACCGTTTCTGCCCTAAGGACGATTTCCCACTGCCTAACATCGACTTGCTCATCGATTCGACGGCAGGCCATCGCATGTTCAGTTTCATGGACGGCTTCAGTGGGTACAATCAAATCAAGATGGATCCCGAAGATGCACAGAAAACTGCATTCATCACCCCCGTGGGGGTATTCAACTACACGGTAATGCCATTTGGTCTCAAGAACGCAGGCGCAACCTATCAGCGGGCCATGATGGCTCTATTCCATGACATGATGCACAAAGAAGTGGAATTCTATGTGGATGACCTGGTAGTCAAATCCAGGCATGAAGCAGATCACCTTGCAGACCTGCGAAAAGTGTTCGACAGATGCAGGAGCTTTCAACTGAAAATGAACCCCATGAAATGCGCATTCGGCGTGACCTCGGGGAAGTTTTTGGGGTGCGTGGTCCATCGCCAAGGGATCGAGCCTGACCCTGCGAAAGTGTCAGCCATCACCAGCATGACGCCACCTCACAACCAAAGTGCCTTGAAAACATTCTTGGGAAAATTATCATATTTGCGGAGATTCATCCCGGCAATCGCCGAAATCACATGCTGTTTCAGCACTCTTCTCAAAAAGGACGCCGCGTACAACTGGGCTCCTGACCACGAAGCCGCATTTGAAAAACTAAAGGAGATACTTACATCCCCAAAGATTATGATCGCACCTCAACTGGGATCACTGCTGCTGCTATATCTTACATCAACAAGAAGATCTATAGGAGCACTCTTGGCCCAAGTATATGAGGGCCAAGAGAGGCCTATCTATTACATCTCTCGCATTGTGCAGCCTGCTGAATCAAGGTACACAGACATCGAACGTCATTGCCTTGCCTTATTCTTTGTAATAGAGAAGTTGAGACACTATTTTGCATCGCACAAAGTAGTGGTGGTCACCAAAAGCGACCCCATAAGATACTTGCTAACTCACACTACTCCGGGCGGGAGATTGGCGAAATGGTATATGACCATCTCTCAATACGACATCACATGCGTGAAACCAAAAGCGATCAAGTCGCAGGCGGTAGCAGATCTGTTGGCACAGTTCCCCGACAACAGTCACGAACCTGTGATCGAGGAGGAGCTCGAAGGCCCTGAAATCTACGCGATTGACGTGCCCTATTGGACCCTCCACTTCGACGGTTCGTCAACCAGAAAAGGTGGAGGCATTGGGATAGTCTTGACAAAGCCGGACGGTGAAGTCATACAGATGTCCACAAAACTCAACTTCGCAGTCACGAACAACGAGGCGGAATACGAGGCTCTGATCGCGGGGCTCCGTGCAGCGAAAGCTTTGGAAGTGAGCAACTTAACAGTCATGGGAGATTCCAAGCTGATTGTTAAGCAGGCCTCGGGCGAATATGGTTTAAAGGAGATCAACCTCCTGCCATATCGTACCCTAGTCCAGAAGCTGATGCAGCAATTCTGCGACGTGAAATACGAGCACAAACCCCGAGCGGACAACAGGCATGCAGACGCCTTAGCAACTCTGGGATCCAAGGTCAGCATAGACAAATGCCCCGCAAGGATTTCCATCGAAGTGCGAACATCGTCGGCATTAACAGAAGATGCGTGCGACGATGAACACATGGATGACGCAGACTGGCGAAAAGCAATCCTGCAAGCTATTGCGAAAGGCACCAGCAGCGAGAGCTGGGCACTCACGAAAGGATACTGTATCCACGACAACACCCTTTACTACAAGGGTCCCGGAGGAATACTCATGCGATGTGTCTCCGAGCAAGAGGGACAACAGCTGCTGGAAAAGATTCACCAACACGCTTGTGGAGAAAGCGAGGTGTCAATCTACAGGAAAGCTCAGAGATATGGCATCCATTGGCCAAGCATGTCTACAGCCGCAGCCCTGATACAAGGGAAGTGCGAAAGTTGCGCACTAATCAAAGATTCTCTACTTGTCGCTCTAATCGACGACGACACAGACTGGAGAAAGCCATTGTTTGAATTCCTCACCAAGGGCACTGTACCCGAATCGAGAAAAGAGGCAGACAAATTGAAGAGGAAAGCTTCTCGATATGCGGTTCAAGAAAATCTGCTTTGGCGAAAAGGTCACGAAGGCAACTTGCTGCGATGCCTAGACGATAGGGAAGCACAAGAAGTCATGGACCTCTCCCATCAGGTGGAACACCAGGGAGGTGCGAAATTATGCAGACAGCTCCTCTCAATCGGATACTTCTGGCCCACGATGGAAGTCGATTGCCGCACCAAGGTGCGACGCTGCCAAGAATGTCAATTCAAAGGGAACCTAGTGCACGCTCCCGCCGTGGACCTACATGCACTAGGAACGCCATGGCCATTTCACACATGGGCTTTGGACTTCATTGGCCCCATCCGACCAACGTCACATGGGAACCATTTCATTCTCACCGCAACTGAGCTGTTCACCAAATGGGTGGAAGCAATACCACTGAAGACGGCAAACGCGCTGGCTGTGGTCAACTTCATCCAGGAAAACATCGTATGCAGGTTCGGAATCCCGAATACTATTCTTTCAGATAACGGTACTCCTTTTGTTAATCGTCAGGTAGCTACAAAACTTGCGGAGTACAATATCAGGCAGATATGCTCTACCCCCTATTATCCAAAGGGAAACGGGCAAGCCGAGGCGACTAACAAAACGCTGCTGAGAATTCTGAGCAAGATGGTCGCAGATGACCATAAGAAGTGGGCCGACTCTCTTAACATAGCTCTGTGGGCCTACAGAACTTCTCCAAGGACACCCACAGGGGCCTCGCCATTTCTACTATGTTATGGGGCCGAAGCTGTGGTACCTGCGGAGGTCAGAGTCAAGTCGGCAAGGCTGGCCTTCCACGCGCTCTACGAAAACCAGCGCGATCATGATTTAGTCTTGCTGGAAGAAAAGCGAAAACAAGCCAAAAGGACTAACAAGCGGTACCAAGAAAGAATCGCTCGCGCCTACAACAAGACAGTCCAGCGACGGGATTTCGCAGTTGGCGACCTGGTCTTGCGCGCATCTGACCACTGCATGCGAGAAGCAACTCACCCAAAGTTCGCAGCTAATTGGGAAGGACCCTTCGAAGTCACAGAAGTCTTCGATAGCGGCTACTGCAGCATACGAAGGTTGCACGGCACAACCTCAACTCCAAGCTCAGTCAACATGCGCTGGATCAAGAAGTACTATCCTTGACTTCTCTTGTTTCATACGTTTTATGATAACGTTGCTTAATGTCTCATGTGGCTACGATATTCGCAATCTCCTCTCCCATATGAGAGGATTGTAATCCTATCTCTCCCATATGAGAATGCTATAATAAAAGAATTCTCCCAAATGAGAAGTTCATATTTTTCTTAGCCGTTTATATCGCTTTATCTAATTTGTTACGACTGTTAACAATGATTTATTCGCTGCAATAGTAACGGATACAAACACGATCTTGATTGATCATTAAAGCCTATCTCTTACGATAGCGAACGCGATCTTAATTGATCATCAAAGCCTATCCCTTACGATAGCAAATGCGATCTTAATTGATCATCGAAGCCTATCTCTTACGATAGCAAATGCGATCTCAATCGATCATTCAAAGCCCATCTCCTACGATGGCAGCCAATGCAAATGTGATCTTAATCGATCATCTAAAGCCTATCTCTTACGATAGCAGCTACATGCGAACGCGATCTTAAGTGATCATCTAAAGCCCATCTCCTACGATGGCAGCCATTACAAATGTGATCTTAATCGATCATCTAAAGCCTATCTCTTACGATAGCAGTTACACGCGAATGCGATCTTAAGTGATCATCTAAAGCCCATCTCCTACGATGGCAGCCAATGCAAATGTGATCTTAATCGATCATCTAAAGCCTATCTCTTACGATAGCAGCTACATGCGAACGCGATCTTAAGTGATCATCTAAAGCCCATCTCCTACGATGGCAGCCATTACAAATGTGATCTTAATCGATCATCTAAAGCCTATCTCTTACGATAGCAGTTACACGCGAATGCGATTTTAAGTGATCATCTAAAGCCCATCTCCTACGATGGCAGCCAATGCAAATGCGATCTTAATTGATCATTTAAAGCCTATCTCTCATGGTAACAATCAAATGCAAATACGATCTTAAGTGATCATTAAAGCCTATCTCTTACGATAGCAGCCAAACGCAAATGCGATTTTAAGCGATCATCTAAAGCCTATCTCTCGTGGTAGCAATCAAATGCAAATGCGATCTTAAGTGATCATTAAAGCCTATCTCTTACGATAGCAGCCAAACGCAAATGCGATCTTAATTGATCATTTAAAGCCTATCTCTCGTGGTAGCAATCAAATACGAATGCGATCTTAAATGATCATTAAAGCCTATCTTTTGCGATAGCACCCAAACAAAAACACGATCTTACATGATCATCCAAAGTCTATCTTTTGCGATAGCAGCGGAATACAAAAACGATCTCAATCGATCATTTAACGCCTATCTCTTGAGATAGCGGGATATACAGATGCGATCTTATAATGATCTTCTCAAGCCTATCTGTTACGATAGCAATTTTGGTTAATTATCCAAACCCGTCTGATATGATGGCAACGCGAGTGCAGAATCATCTTGTTAGATCTTCTAAAGATCTGTCTGCTATGATAGCAGTTTATACGAGAAATAATCTCAAACAAAGCCTATCTTCTATGATAGCAATTTGCACAGCTCAACGATCTTGATTGATCTCTGGAAAATTATCTGGAACGATAGCAGCGTTGTGAACATGATCTCATACGATTTACAACGACCAACTACAAGCCCATCCGTCAGGATGGCACAGCTGCGAAATTACGATCTCGAATGATCTAGCGAAATATCTGTAAATTGACATCGCATATGTGAAATCATAACATGTCATTATGCAAGGCAAAACAAGCCGAAACGCATGCGAAATTGTATTTTGTTGCAAAGAACAGATGATACAAATACTATTTATCATTATGAGTCAAATGACTTACAATTTATCTATCTAGATAGCAGCTTACAAGCGACAAGCTCGCATCTAACTACACAGCCAACATGGCTAACAATACATTCGAAAAATGGCTGATAAGCCAGAAATGCGCCAAGGGAACTCTCGACTAAGAAAAGAGAGAATCCACCGGTTTTGACACCGGCAGCACAGTACGCAGATCTGCGGCCAAAGATCTATAGCAAAAGGGATGCTGCCGCGAAGAGATCAACTCGTCATTCGCCACATCCCTAGCAGCAAGGTCAGGGATACGATATGCCCAAGACCCCAAAGAATGACTAAGGCCTCTGTCTGATCAAGATAGGCACCGGAGGAGCTTCCTGTTCCGACAGATGCTACTCCGCAAGACAGGCGAAGCAGTCATTCCTCTGGTGATGGACTCCTTGTCATGTTGGACAAGGGCATTGACGAGCACCCCGACCTCACAAATGTGAAGGCGACGGATTCTTCTTCGGAGATGCTGAAGAAGAATCACGCCGTTCATTACGAGACGGTAGCACGGTCACTTCGGCGCTGCACCTCGCCACGAGGCGGCCGGAAACATGACCTGCACACATAATACACGAAGAAATCTCTTCGAACACACATGAGGTATTATCTGCATCCTCTTTGTGACGGTTATAAACAGCAATAAGCCTCATAAAGTGGATCTTGGAAACTATTTCTATAGCACAAAGCGCAAACTCAGGATTCAAAACTTGAAGTTGCCATGAATCAACGAAAAACAAGCGTTGAAGCCAGCAGTCGCAAGGACTCACGGCAAAGCACATGTTTGGGATAGAAGAGCCCAAATGGCAAAGACGGGGTTTATATAGGCCCTGTGAGAACTCTTCGGTTGCTTAAGATGAGTCAGCAAATTCAAAAAGAGGGTAAGTTCAATCACTTACGCCTTGAAAAGCGGTAACAATCAATTACCCTACTAAAGGCTACGACGATTCGGTTGCGTATCCTAATAAATGACGGATAGTCATGATTCGGATGGACTTCCCAACGGAAGCGTGCTTATCTGCCGAGAAATTAGCGCGAAAATCAAGCAAAGAATCAATTGCTGATGTCATAATTGGATATGCACAGAAATGTCCAATCAAATCCCGAAAGGGGCAAAACGGGCAAACTCATTGTTTGTTGTTAAAAAAGAAGGGGGAGAAACCCTAGCAACATTACATTAATGTTTCAAAATATTACATTAATGTCTCAACCATTTTCCTGTTTTCTTTTCAAAATTCGAAAAGTCAAAACAAATTTTTGACTAAGGAGTCCTGGGGCTCGAACTGCTCGATCAGCCTCTCCACTTGTTGCACTTCTTGCTTTAGTTGCTCGCACTTGGCATTCATTTCATGATACAGCTTCAAAGCTTCATCAACCTTTTGCTTCTGCTGCTCCACCTTCTGCATCTCAGCTGCGAGATTCTGGTGCCCGAGATTCAGAGTTACAGCTGCGCGAATCAGTGTAACTCTGTCCTTGAGGAATTTGAAACCAAGTCTACCTTGGACTTTGAGCACGAGATTTTGGCACATGCCACACAGCAATTCGGCACTCTGGGCCGAAATGGTCGCAGGTGTAGCCGCACACAGCTGCTCTAGTACCCAGATGGCTTCAGTAAGGAATAGCCTCCTGTCAAAAGGACTGATCTCTAGACACCTCACAAACGATCGGGGGTATCTGAGGCGCATCCGAACCACCCAGTCTACATCGGTTTGCTTCAAACCTGAGACATCAAAAACAAGTCATGATGTCAAAACTCGCAAGCAAATAATGCGACGTGCGAATGGTAAAATCTCTGCTTACCAGTGCCTTCCAGAATTTCATGAATAGAGGGAATGCGAGCCACCGGGTTGTTCGAAGACTGCCCTCGCTCCATGGCTCTCCTATCAGCTGCGAGCTCCAAACTCTCATAGTTAGGAGGAAGAGTGTAAGCTGCACCAGCTGCGATTACAGTCCCGACCTGCGAGCCCCAAATGCTCCACGCAGGAATAGGTGCTCCTGGCTCAGTCATCGCCGGAGGCACAACCGAAGTCGCTGGACGGAAGACACTATCAGATGCGAAAATGTTGGCATCACTTGTCCTTTCCTCCTCACCACCGGTACGGACACCTTCGTCCATCGGCACGGCATTAGCTTCGACATCATCGGAAAGTTCAATGACATCCTCGAGATGCTCACTTGCGTGTTCGGCAGCTGCGACGGGCTTCTCGGTATGAGAGCTCGAAATTGGAACATGGGATGCAGAAGTCTGGCTTCTCTGCTCCAGCTCAGGTTCCTCAGCATGACCTGCGATATCAAATGCGATAATATGAGGTAACCTGTGTTATAAGTTATTTCGTTATCTTTGCTAAAGCTAAGAATAAGCACCTCCACGCGAAGGTGGGATTGAGGTATCCTCATCATACACTAGGGACGTGGAACCGTGCCCTATCAGTGTATCTTCACTAAGCAAGTCTTTAAGAGAGGCGTGACCTGGGATGCGATTAAACCAGTCATGACTTTGTCTCAAATGGTCACAGCCTAGTACATGCATATCACTCAAAATGATTACCTGAGGGTTCTCCGCATTTGCTTACCAACCAACGGCGAATGTCAGGCTTTGACACACCGTGCTTCAACGCACCCACAATTACATCTCTATAAGTAACTGCGAGATTGAAGATCTCACCTTTATCGCCACCTGCGATCTCTGCGAAGTCCGCTTGGACTTGCTCTAGCTCTGCTGCATCCTCGCCGGGAACCTCATCTTCTTCCTCCACATGAGGAGCCACTTCTTCGGGAAGCTCGTCTTCCTCGCCAACTGGACGCACTAAGTCGTCGACATGCTGCTCTTCGAGGCTCCGTTGCTTCACACGCTCGAGCTCCTCTTCCTCTCGCTGCCTTCTTCTTTTAGCAGCCTCCGCGGCTGTCCTCCGGGACTCAGCAAGAACATCCTCACTTATGGGATCATCTGAAACGCCAGAGTGGGCATTTCTCTTTTGCCTCTTGGCCACGTGGCCACCAACGGCTTCATCATCATCATCTGCGAATACAAAATTGGTTCAAAGAAAAGAACTGCACAGAAGTCATGATAAAGGACAAGGAAATGCGACGGAAATACCTCCTGACTCTTCCTCGCGCATCACAACTGTTCCTTCTTCTTCTTCTTCATTACTTGCTTGGGGCTCCTGCCTCTCTTCCTCTTCCTCTTGATTGAATGGAACGAAGGTTTCAACTGCGAGATCTTTTCGCACCTTGCCGGGCATACGACCCTTACCTTTGTCCTTGACAGAAAGGGACCTCACTGGGGGCGAAGCTGGAGCGCTCCTAGGGGAAGAAATCGTAATTCCCTTTTGCCTAGGTCTTTTCACTCTCGGCGCCACAGTCGCCGGAGGGGACGGGTCATCTCTAGGAGGAGACGGAGCCGGAGGGTTGTCTATCAGCGAGTCAGCGAAAGTATTCATGACTGCGCGAACCTTTGTTTCGACCTCGGCATCCATCCTCCATGCTAGCCGATACGATTCCCCTTTCCTTCTGGCAGCAACAATGGTGTCCACCAGCGATTTGGAACGGTCACCAGCTGCGAACCTCCGCACATGACACTAGACAATACAAGACGAAAAGCATCAGTGCAAGCAAATCAAAGAGCTTAAAAGCACACAAGGAAACTGCTTACCTCAGCAAACGCCTTGCTATATTTGATGACCTGCGTGTCACCCTTCTTGATTGCATCGACCTGCTCCTTCAGAATGAAATCGGGGCACAAATGATTCTCGCGGTCCAACAACGAGTAGCAACCGTACTCAGACTCGCTCAAACTGCAATTGGGGCGAAACGGAAAAGAGTTTCTCTTGATCAAGGGGGCCCTTCCTGGCTGCGCCGCCGCCTCCGTCTCCATCCTCGTCTGCTGGGCAATCCAGTATGCGATCCAGTTCTGGGAACAACCACCCTTGCGAGTTCCCGCAGGCTGCTCGAAGGGAAGATTGCTCATGAGGACCGTCTTGCACTCCTTTGTGAGCAAGCGCTTGTAGCACCCTCTGACGATAGACTGGGGCCAGATTGATGGGGCCACCGCATCGAAACCAAACTGAGGAGAGACCCGAGTGGGGTCAACATCCACTGTAAGCCTTTCATATCGTGGCGCGAGCTCACGAATATGCTCTGCAAGTGCAGGAAGAGAACCTCGCAGACACCAGCAAAAGAACTCACGATAGCGCTCGTGGAAATGCGGCCCCTTTTCAAAAAGAAGGTCTTCTGACAAGACCATACCTTTGGAAGGGTATAGCTTTGGAAACCACCGCACATTCTCGACACGTGTGGCGTAGGGCCTGGCAGTGAACTCCCTTCGTTTGTCGCATATCAAGCTCCAAGTACACTTGGTGTTGCTTGCTCCAAACCATCTCGCAGCTCTCCCGCTGTTGAACGCTTCCGTCTCGCCTGGGGGACACCACTTCTCAAGTGGGAGGGGAGTTGGAGCATAAGACGGCCAACGCTCAAAAACCCACATTGTCAAAAAGCTGATATTGACAAAGGTCAGAACATCGAGACGGCCGCGCGATTCCCTCATCGCCAGAACCAGCTGGTCCAGCCTATAATACAACGTACCCAAGACCAAGGGTCCGAGCGCGACTCTCTGGCCAAGAGCGAGCCTCACCGCAAGTGGCAGCACATGGTAGAAGACCCCGTCATGGGGGTGACCATCAATCAGATACCTCGACAGCCAAGCACAAAGAAAGGCGCAAAGGGTCAGATGATAACCCTTGCCCTCTACGTAATTCTCGGCCTTCGGGTTTCCGCTCAAAAGCTTCTTAGTAATGCTACTGCTCGCATAGTCTCGGAAGAAGTACTGCAACCACTTGTTCCAGGTATTCTTCGCAGATGTATCAACAAGCTGCCAGTTCGGAAGAGGTTTCGTACTGGTCCACCGAGTGGAGATTTTCTTTACCTCTGCTAGGCACTCCTCCATCTGCGCGTACAAGGCCAATTCCGCAGATGTTCTTAAGTGACTCAAGGGGTCCACCTCGCCCATGGGGGAAAGCTCATACAGCATTTGAACGTCCTCGAGCGTGGGGGCAGCCTCGAACTCAGCAAAGTGAAATGTGTGAGTCGCAGGCGAATAGCGGGACAGAAGGTCTAGAAGCATGGACTGATCCAACTTCACGGCAGCACCCTTCATAGCACGGACAGCGAAGAAAATGCCGGCTTCATCGAGAGTTTCGGCGTAATTACCCAACACGTGGTCAGTCCACTCATCCATATAGTCCAATTTCTGGACAAACGCCTGAGTAGAAATTGCAGTGTATGGGAAGTGCCCATTCTCGATTCCCAATCGAACCACATCCTCGGAGCAAACTAACTCGAGCAAGGCTGAGTTAACTGGGCGAGTCAGTGTTAACAACTGCTCAACGGGAACAGGATCAGGCATCCTCTTCGCCTTCACCCTCGCGTGGTAAAAATCTTTCCCACCCAGAAAGGGGGCTTTTCGCCACAGAGCCTGCGGAAGCTCCGGCATCTCTTCGTCTTCCTTGACGGGTCTGGTTACTCTTGTTTTGGCCATTCCTGCGAAAGGGCAAAAAAAAAAAAAAAAAAAAAAAAAAAAGGGGGGAGAAATACCACACTTCAGTTTGAATTTTGGAATTCGAGATCTATGCAAAGGAAAGCAGACAGTTCCGGTGCCGATTTCAGAAATTGGGGATTTGCAAGACCCAATATTGTTGAAAGATTAAGAACGAAGCAGGTTTAAAGATCAAAGCCTCTTCACGGATTTCATGGGTTTACAGATTCAACGCAGTTCAAGGCAAACGCCGGTATTTTAAAATCAAAAAGTAAACAAGGCCAACCTTGTTTCCTTGAAGCCTGCTTGGATATGCACAGTTGAAGAATACGATTTGCAGTTCTGAACTGGTGGTTGATGATCTGGATCTGCTCTCGAAGATCTCCGGATACCATTCACTTTAAGAGAAAGAAGCAATGCTTTGCAATGATGGGATACAAGGTATTTATCCAGAAGAATGAAGGGTTGCGTCCCTTCAGTAGTCGAATCGCAACCGTCACCGTCGTGTCGCGCAATCACAGGACGGGCTGACGTCACGCCTAAAAACCCTAAAGGTCAGACGGCACGACTCTAGGGGTTTTAGGTCATAATTACACGCACGGGGGCTGAATCTACCCGTATTTGAATTGGTGCGTGACGACGACGCGCATGTTGGTTTCCGCGCATGGAAGCCTATACAGCTATGAGCCTTCACGCGCAGAAAGGGGGCTAATGTAGATACTGCTTTATGACATGGCAGATCTAGGCCACGTGGCAACCATCCAGCACACCATATTGTGCTCCATACACACTGGATCACCAGCCGCGCTGATCCATGTGGGGGCTGCGAGACAGAGCCCTCGCATACCACTGCACGGGACTTGTAGGGACTTGTGGTTTGGAGGCTAGGGTAAGCCCTGTCGCGTGCGAGCCAAGCCCGCACGCGACCTTTAGTAACTGTTTTGAGAGATTTATGGCACGAGCTCCATAAACCCGGTCAATCCGGTCAAACCCGGTCAACCTCGTAACGGTTCCGGTACTCGCGCACCATGTGCTATAACGGTTCCTATATACTCGGACGAACGTGCCGTTACGGTTGAGCTAATTAAGCCGCCATTAATGGGCGCATTAACCACACTACAACGGTCACGTTCTCCAGTATATATACATCGTTACTCTTTCCATACAGAGAGAACAACACTGCCATACGCGGAAGCTCTGCCAAACCTCTGTCTCTCTCTCAGACATTGCTACTGACTTGCTCTCTCCCTACACACACCCCTATTCTTCCTGTGCGATCCCTGATCCACTACGTACGGTGTACACGGAGGTCTCCCTGCCGGAATCTCTTGTGCACAGTTGCCGAATAATGTGTTGTCATTTATGCCATCTGTGTCATCCGGCTTGCCCAATATTGCTTCAGACCCGTCAGGCTCATCTCCATTACCTCCACCTCAACGTCCGCACTTCGCTATTGCGTCATTTGCTAATAGCAGCAGCCCTGTTGTGTCTTCCGCCGCGTCTACACATCAACATAGCAGTAAGCCTATCTGTGCTCCCGAAGTAATACAACCACCCCGTAAATATTTTTTTCGCCCTGTGGTTTCATTTGTAAATTTGTGTGTGGATTTGTGGATTTTTAACTATTAATTGTGGCTATTATGTGGTGCAGGGCAGAGGCGTACCAAAAAGTGGGAGCGGGGTGCTCCGCCCCCGCCCAGGGAACCAAGTGTGCTGCCACCCCCTCGGAGATGTCCACACTGTGATGCTAAATTGTTTGCGTACGAACCAGATGGCTTCTGTTGCAGTGAGGGCTGCGTTGTCCTTGCTCCGCATGAGATCCCAGATTCGTTGGCCAAGTTGCTCTTATCAGACAATGTGACTAGCGAAGAATTTAGGCACAACATCCGTGCATACAATTGCCTGTTCTCTTTCACTTCGATGGGTGTCAAGGCTGATTCTGATACCAAGAATAAAAGTAAATGGATCTACACATTCCGTGTGCAAGGCCAGATATATCACTACATAAATGATATTGACCCCGGCCAACAACCTCCTAGGTATTTACAGGTTTATTTCAACGACCCAGCCTACCAGCTGCAAAGCCAAGTGACAGCTTTTGACAATCTTGATCCGGCTGTTATTTCGTGTCTGACTGATATTCTAGAGGTCAATCCTTATAATCAGTCTTTCCAGTCAATTCATGCAAGCTCTGAATTCCCTGAATGCGATGTCCGGATCAAATGTGACCCATGACTTGATCAACGAACACATAATTTGCCTACATCTGATCAGGTTGTAGCTATCTAGATTGACGATGAGACGCGTGCCGGTAAATATATTCGCGATATTAGGGTTAGGCACAAGGGTGGCGAAGCAAAGAGTGTTGAGTACCACATGGGTTGCTTCGATCCACTTCAGTATCCTATCATGTTTCCTTATGGTCAGCCTGGATGGCATCCTAGAATTAAGAAGAGGCCTGCGAAAAAGAATTTGCGGAAAGGTAGTTTCAATCTGTTAATTAGTATATGTGAGGTTATATTAACGGTGCTATTATGTTTGCTGTGTTGCTCAAGGATTTGCTTGCACTTGCAGGGCCAACCGACGCAGAGTCTGACAGTTCAACTGTTAGCTGTCGTCAGTATTATTGCTACCGATTAAAAATGCGGAATATGCGTCACTCATCGTTGTTGTTCTTCGGTCGTCTACTGCAGCAATACATGGTTGATATGTATGTGAAGCTGGAGACAAGTCGGCTGGATTATGTGCGTCAACATCAGGATATTATCCGCGGGGAACTGTATCAGGGAATATTGGATAGCATCGCTGCAGGTGAAATGAACCCAAATAATGTTGGGCGTCAAGTTGTGTTGCCGCCCTCTTTTGTTGGAGGGCCTCGTGATATGAAGCGCCGTTACCAAGATGCAATGGCACTGGTGCGGAAATATGGGAAGCCTGATTATCTCGTCACGATGACATGCAATCCGAACTGGGCTGAGATTCGTGATGAGCTTCTACCATTTGAGCAACCTCAGAACCGACCTGATTTGGTAGCGCGAATATTCCGTGCAAAAACAGTTGAGCTGAAACGGGATTTGATTGATAAGGAGATACTTGGACCAATTGCTGCCTACACGTATGTAATTGAATATCAGAAGCGGGGTTTGCCACATGTGCATTTTCTGCTAATTCTAAAGAAATTTGCGAAGTTAATGAGCCCTGATAGAATCGACAAGTATATATCTGCTGAAATACCTGATCCGCATGCGAACCCTCATTTACATAATGCTATGAAGAAACATATGATTCATGGTCCATGTGGCGACTTTAATCGGCAGTGTCCTTGTATGCGGCCTAAAACTGGGTGCAAGAACAAATATCCACGGGAATTCGCAGATGTGAAAAAAGCTGGTG
This sequence comes from Linanthus parryae, assembly GCA_023055425.1. Classification (NCBI taxonomy): domain Eukaryota; kingdom Viridiplantae; phylum Streptophyta; class Magnoliopsida; order Ericales; family Polemoniaceae; genus Linanthus; species Linanthus parryae. The sequence continues at coordinate 44,688,326 of JALGPY010000007.1, forward strand.
ATGATGCATTTGCAGTTTACAATAGATGGGTTGTGCCATATAACCCTTATTTGCTTGCTAAGTATGACTGCCATTTAAATGTGGAAATATGCTCAACCATTAAAGCTGTTAAATACTTGTACAAGTACATATATAAAGGTCATGATAAGGTTGTGTTCCAGGTTATATCGGAACAGAAGGGTTGCATCGATGAGATAAAAGCTTTCCACTCTGCCATATGGATTTCCCCCCCTGAAGCTGCTTGGCGTATCTTCAAGTTTCCTATGAATGAAATGTACCCTTATGTAACTACTCTGCAACTTCATCTCCCAGGAATGCAATCTATTTCATTCAATAAGTATACCAAGCTGCCGTATATTGCGACAGATAAGAAGTACAAGAAGACCATGTCAACTGAGTATTTTGAAACAAATAAACGGGATCCGGCTGCTAAGCGGTGGCTTTACAGTGAGTTCCCCGAACATTATGTGTGGAATTCTACGAAATCGGAATGGACGCCTCGGAAAAAGGGTCATGCTATTGGGCGTATTGTCGCTGCTAATCCTGCTGAAGGTGAGCACTTCTTCTTACGAATATTATTAATGCATGTCAGAGGAGCAGAATCATATGAGCATCTTCGTACTGTCGGTAATCATGTGTGTGCAACATATCGTGAGGCCTGCGAAATGCTTGGTCTGCTTGAAAAATATACTGCATTGGTAGACTGTATCGAAGAAGCTACCACGTTTCAGATGTCACACACTCTTCGACGATTATTTGCAACAATTCTGGTGTTCTGCCAGCCAAGTAATCCGCTGCAGCTCTGGGAACGATTTTATAGCAAGCTTTCTGAAGATTATCGCCGTGGACAAGCCTATAGTGAAGCTCAGGTCCTTTCAAGAACTCTAAGACATGTAAATGTGGTTCTCGAGTCAATGGGAAGGCAGTTTAGAGATTATAACTTGCCAACAGATGTCAATGGTTCCGATGACGTTGCGTTGCTGAACCGCGAGATTGATGAAGAGTTATCAGTTCCTATTCCTGCCGAAGACATTGCAGCATCGAAGCAACTTAACGATGGCCAGCAAGCTGCATATGATATGATCATTGATCATGTTTTGCGGAAGAAAGGTGGGTGTTTCTTCGTCGATGGGCCTGGTGGCACGGGGAAGACATTCCTATACAGAGCTATCCTTGCTCAAGTTCGTAGTATGGGGCATATTGCATTGGCTACTGCCAGTAATGGTATTGCAGCATCTAATTTTCCTGGGGGTCGGACTGCGCATTCTCGCTTTAAGCTACCCCTTGATACGAGAGAGAAGAGGTGATGCAACATCGGGAAGCGCACCGCGCTGGCAGAGCTGATTCGACAGTCAAGAATAATAATATGGGATGAGGTCACAATGGCAAAAAAGCAAAATATTGAAGCTTTCGAAGCAATGCTTCGTGATATATGCTCTAGCAATGAGATATTTGGTGGGAAGACTGTGGTTTTTGGTGGTGACTTCAGGCAAGTGCTCCCTGTGACAGTGCGTGCGACCAAGGAGGAGTGCATATGCAACAGCATTGTCGATTCACACCTGTGGTCCCATATGCGTATACTGCGTCTGACAGAAAACATGAGGGCAATTCATGATCCATGTTTCGCAGAGTTTCTCTTATCAGTCGGGGATGGGAGCCTGCAAAAAAGTGACGATGCCTTATTAAAACTGCCGGAATCAATGATTGTGCCTTTCATAAATGAAAGAACATCAATTAACACTTTCATTGACTATGTGTATCCTAACTTTGAAAATGATTGCTTGAATTATGATTACCTCGTTGACCGAGCTATCTTGACACCAAGGATGACTGTGTCGATCTTCTAAATCAAATCTTGCTTGATAGATTTCCTGGCAATATGTATACCTACACAAGTTTTGATCATTGTCTTCCTGGCAGCCGAGATAATTACTCTTTAGAGTTTTTGCATACGCTTACTCCCAATGGACTACCTCCCCATCAGTTGTTCTTAAAATGTGGTTGCCCTGTGATGTTGCTACGAAATTTAGATCCATCTGCAGGGCTGTCTAATGGTATTAAACTTATTTGTAAAAATTTGCTGCCCAATGTCATACATTGTAGTAGCCCTCATATTTATGTGCATGTTTATGTCGTAAGTGATACTATTACTTTCTAAATATGTGTGTTAATATTAAAATTTTATTACCTATAGACTTGAAGAAAATATTTTCAAGAATGTTATGTTTGTACCGACTCGTTAGTTAAAATTAAATGCATAGTTTCCCCAAAACTTTATGTAAACTTGTAATGTTTCCAAACTTCATGTTTTTATGTATCAACCTCTCTATTATTGGATTTTGCATCATTTATCCAACTAACAAGATTACATCATAAAGCTCTCTTTCATCATACAAATGGAATTCATTATTTTAATATCTCTATGCTAGCATGATATGAGATTATTTATATGCATTACCAACCCCCACCATCATGTACATGTCTCTCATGCTCTTTCCCATTGCATCTTTCTCATCAAGAACATTCAAGAATGCTCTCTTCTCTCTCTTCAAGTACAAATCCCGGTTTTTGGTGTTGACCCTCACAAAACACCCCTAAAACTCCATTTTCTACCTCTCATATCATGAAAAACTCAAGCCTAAGGTTATACTATGCATTGGGGGAGTCTTTTCCTTCATCTTCTTCAAGAATCCATGCTCCTACAAGCTCGAAGAACCCAAGATCAATCTCTAGTTCCTCTCAATGTTCATATGTAAGCACTCCTTCTTCTTTGTTTGCTCAATTTGTTCATGATTCATGTTCTTGGCATGAAGTTGCTTGATCTTGAGTTGCATGTGTTATTTGATCTTGACTTGTAACTTTTAAACTTGATCTTCCTCATCTCCAAGCATGATTCATCTTATTCATGGCTAGATCATCATATGGGTACTTGAATGTTGCATATTTCATAAAACCCACATTTGAACATACATGCATGTCATCAAAATCAAGTTGTTGTTAGAATCATGTAAGAAAATGTTGTGGGTAGTGATATGTGTGTTATTTAGACCTTGTATTAGTTCAATTTCAGATTTTGATGTAATGGTCCTTGCATGCAACAAGTTTTTGAAGTATAGAAAACCATAAAGTTCATGTTTGAGCATATTTTCACAAAATTGGGAAAAATACCTTAACTTTTAAGGAAAATATGAAAAGTTTACAGTTTGTGTATTTGTATGTGATATTTGTACAGTAAAAATTTCAGAGCCATTGGACTTGTATTTAATTTTTAATCGGCCAAAAACTTGGGCTGTTTTTACAATCTGTCCAACCCAGACCATAGAAGTTTTTCATTGATTTCATGTACTTAATCTACTCCAATGGTTACCAATTTTGTATATGTTGTTTCCATATGTGTTATTTAGTTCCAGTTAAAATTTCATAATTTTTGGAATTATTATAAATATTTTATGAATTTATTTCCAATACCGCTTTTCAGCCTCTGTTTTACACCTAAACAAATCTGAAAATTAATGTTTAAAAATACTTAAAAGTTTTCATAATTTTTGATATTTGTATATATTAAGTTTAAACTCTTTATATATGTTATGTCAAAATTTGAAGCCCCAAATAATTATTTTGAGTCACCTATGAATTTTTGTACTAGCGATAGTTACACTTTTCATATGAGTAAAATTTATAAATTTGTCAAGTTTCTCAATACTAGTTATGTAAGTTACTTTTTAGTTTGTTATATGTCATCTTCCGTTTACGTGTTGCATTAGACATGTCATATGCACCTAATAAGAAGTATAAGGTTCTAGATATGAATATGAGAAAAGTTAGTTCATCTTGCATTCATAAAATTCATGTCATTTAGCTATGTGATTATGTGCTATGTTTTGAATGATTTCATGCTAAGTGACTATGTGCTATGTTTTGAATGACTTCATGCTAAGTGATTATGTGCTATGTTTGAATTGAATTCTTGCTAAGTGATTATATGTGTCATTTGTAGCATTCTTTGCGATCTGTATGAAGTTGGAGTTAATGCTCACGTGCTGTAAGTTGATTGAATTTGGACTAAGGAATATTAAGTAAATGGATTAAGCTCGCAAGGTGAGTTACCCTACCTCCCGAAGTTTGTACCGAGCCTCAAGTTTCTTAAAAGCTTATGTATGTTCATGTTGTCCCTATTATTATGTATGTATGTTTTCCTACTCAAATGAAATGTTTGTGCCCCATGGATGCTAATAAAGAAAATAAATAAACGTTTCATAAGATAAAACACGCTTTCAGAAAGGTCACGGTTACCGTAGTGAAACCCCCTGTCGGGTATAGGCAGGCTACGACCCTTTTGCCGGGGCAATATAAGCAGGCAACGCGTCGCATCACGAGCCGTCGCGATGGACATGTCCCTACGTTATGTTAAGTCACGAAGGTTACACGGGCCATAAGATAAGAAAATAAGCAAGCATGTTCAAGTATGTTAAGGTCTCCACGTGAGACAAAGCAAGGTTCCTACTTGGAAAAATACGATTTCTCATGACTTTAATTATGCTTTACGTTAAACTTTCTTTACGATACACGTTATGCTTTATGAATGTCATGCTCTTTCAAGCTTCACAAGTATATGTATGTATGACTATGCCTTATGTTCATGTCGCTCCATGGAAAAGTTAGCCTCTCTTAGTTTTTCAAACCTACGGAGGGGCGTATATGTAACTCACTGAGCTAGTTGAGCTCACTCTTTCAATTTACCTTTTTTTTCAGGTTTTAATAACATGTAAGAAGCAAGAAGTAGCATGAAGTTAAGTTCATATGTGATTACGTGCTTGATGACGCTTATGTGCTTAGATGCCGAGTATATGGTAGCCGACTTGGAGTTACTATGAAATACATGTTGTTGTTTTTTTTGGTTTAAGAATGTATAAGTTAAGTATTATGTATGTATAAGACTTTGTATGAGCCATTGTATGATACCTAGAAACATTCCCAAGTTATGCTTTGTTACGATACGAGTCGAGATGGCAAAATGACATTGAATTTTTATGTTCCAACTTTCTTTTATTTACAAATCATCTTGTTTATCAAGACGACCCCAAGTAATTTTTATTTACGCTTCCGCGTAGTTATCTTTTTTAGAAACTTTTATCACGACTTTTATAAATTACTTATTTAGCCTCTCGACGAGTCAAGGCCGCACCGGCATGTCGCGTCCTCCTCCCGTTAACGCAAAGTTTTATTAATCGCTAATCGGGGTCGGCGGGAGGGGGATGTGACATACATGCTGAAATAGCTATAGGCCATAACAAAGGCAAGGATGTTTTCATTCCCAGGATACCACTTAGGCCATCTGAAACAGATAACTATCCCGTCGAGTTTGAAAGAAAGCAATTCCCAGTTCGACCATGCTTTGCGATGACAATTAACAAGTCACAAGGCCAAACCTTACAGAATGTTGGTATATATCTCCCTCAACCAGTATTCTCGCACGGTCAACTTTATGTTGCACTGTCCCGAGAAAAATTATCTACGTCTGTGAAAATTCTAATACAGCCACTTGATAGTGTCCAAACTGTCGATAGTACCCAGAATGTTATGTACAAAAATCTGCTGCGTAGGGCATCAGGAGAACAAGAATAGTGATTTGCATCAAAGTCATAAATGGCAAAAAATAAATTTATATATATACATATATATGTATATATATATATATATTACTTATTTACTTATTTATTCATTTATTTATTTTGTTGTGCCGACGTTTCCACGCCTGGAATATCATGTGTTAAATTTTGGCTGTGAATATGTACTTGCTGCAATCTTATGTGCCTGCATTATTATGATGTAAATTTGTTGGGTGTGTGAAATTTTGGATGGTGAAATGTACTTGCAACAGGGTTATATATCTGCGTGGCTACGTTTCGAACTTCTTTACTACGGAAACACCTTGTGAACACGAATGCGTTGCTTAGATATGTTGTTTCTGCAGTGCTGTTGTAAAATAGGAATGGAAAGCCACATGTTCAAGCTGTCTGACTTAACCGATCAATCAAAAGAGTGGAAACTTAAACTTCGAGTCGTTGAGAAGTATCGTGCAATGACAGCTAGATTCGGCAACACAAAATATCAGCGATATGTGCTTTGCGACGACGAGGTTCGTTTCCAAGTTATTCAAATTCTCCGTTAATATTTAAACTGTGTTAAGCCTCCAATATGTGCCATATTTATTAATACATGCTTCACGCTACACAGGAAAAAAGGATACATGCTACAGCTTTTGATGCTGAAATTGAATCCTTCGATAAACAGCTACATCCATACCACACATACTGGTTCAGTGATGGAGTTGTGCGCCGCGTTAACCCACAACATCGCTACATCGATCATGACTACGTTCTTGTTCTCGATCCCCAGATGAAAATAGTACCAGTTGAAGGCGTCGCAGATCAACCAGCAAGTATTACGTACAATTTGAAGACTCTGAACGAGGCCCGCGATTTCATTGGAAAGCCTGATAAATTTGGTAAATTTTTCCGAAGTTGTAATAATGCATTGCTTACTACCTTATTTTGCTTTGCTTCTTATTTAGTTATATTAATCCCGACGTTCATCTTCAACAACTTTCTTCCATCATCCCAATTAAAATACGTCCTCACAGGGTATACATTTATATGCAGATGTTGCAGTCATAATCATAGCCGTCATGTCATCAAAAACAGTGCCATGGAAGGATTCAACAGCTCGCTGCAGGGTTCGAGATATAATTGTGGTTGACGACTCGTATGTTTTCCTAAACGCCCCATCTATTTCTAATATATTTTGCTGCACCTTCTTCCTTAGCGGTTTTTAGCCAAACTATAGTCACTACATCTGATTGAATCAATGGTGGATTTATTTATTGTGGAATATATCTAAATATCATTTAGTCATAATTTAGAAGGTCGGAAAAGAATGAAAATATATGAAATCAAAATTACAGCGTGTAGCGTGATTTGCTGGTTTCGCACCAGCTACGTCCACGAACCAGATCCCAGATTTTATTCCCAGTATTTATGTTATATTTATGTAGGATGCGTTTCGTGATTTATAATGCCAGCCATTCTTGTGGAATTGACGAATTGTTTTTTTCAGTATTACTTTTAATTTTTCTCTCTCTTTTTTTTTGTTTTTTTGTTTTTTTTTTTTAATTTTATTTTCCTCCTGTTCACACAGCTTCAATCCAGTGAGTTTTTCTGCTTGGGATGACATAGCAACCACTGATGCAGAGATTCTAGCCAAGTCAGCCAAATCCCAGCCTGTTGTCATTGTTACTAATGTTGTATCATCTAAATTCTTCGGTATCCTGTAACATACTATTTTCACCACAATGTTATAATGTGATATATTATTCATGTATCAACTGCCATGTGTGTAAATGTTTTTGCCCATACACCTCAGGATTCTCCTTGAAGACTACCATGTCTACAATGTTCTTGTCTGATGTTCCTGATGCACGAGTTGAAGAGTTGTCGGACTGGTATGCTGCCTACATTATGTATTTACATACGCTGTATAACATATCGTATACTGGTATATGTTTACAACATTACTATTTTGCAGGCGTGATGCTAACTATGACAAGATTGATGCTATCAGTAATCCTGAGATGCTACTGAAGAAGAAGGTTGTAAGTGCTTCTGCATCTGAGTTCAAGCTTTTCAAGATTGCAGACTTACCAAGTACTCCGGTAATATGTGATATCTAGCACTATAATTGCATATGAATTTATCTGTAATGCTGTGGTTTAAATCTCAGTTAGGTTGCGTTGCAGCAGGCTGGTAATGATGAGATCTGGGTGAAGGTATCTGTGGTTGTCACACCATGCACTCAGCGACCATGGTATCATGCTTACAATAAATGCAACTGTGCCACCAATCAGGTCCTAGGTGAGGTCTTCTCTTGCTCAAGCTGTGGAAAGAATGACTGCATTTCTGCCCCATGGTATGGCATATTATGATTAGCATGTTTCGTCTGTAGTTATTGTTTATCATTCCAGCAACTTGGAACAGTGTGATTGTATAGGAAGCTGGTGATTTTATGTGTTTGTCAAGTAAGTATATATCTCGTAATTGACATTCGCATGAATAAATTTTCTGCAGGGGACGCCTTGGAGTTCGGATTGGCGATGGCAGTGGTGAACTTGAAGTTGCCATATTTGGGCATGCTGTTGAAACTGTGCTAAACAAAAGTGCAATTGTTCTGTCTGCAATGACCCAGGACGTAAGATAATCGCACCCCATAATCTGCAGGATTACAATTTTAATGTAGCTGATATACATATACATATATATATATATATTGATTATGATTGATTGACAAGTTTTAGCCTGGGGTCTTAGTTAACATAGCCATCCTGTATTCTGGTGCAGGAACAAAACGATGTTTTGTCAAAGGCAAATGATGCAACACTGAACAAACGATTCTACTTCCGCCTAGCTCCATCCAACAGCAAGAATCCACGCTGGGTCAACAAGTGGAGCGTCCGCCAGGTTGAGATTGCATGAAAACAGTTGGTAAAGTGAATACTGGGAAGACTGTGTGAGTAACCATCTATGTACATAGAAGCAGTATAGTCAGTACCCAACCCTATGGCCAGAAATGCATGAAAGCAACAACTTGTGCTTGCACAGTTGTTATGTTTATGCCTTTTGCTAATATTTTTTTGGTGTGGTTTCAAAGCAAGAAGTCAGAGCCAGTGTATGTAGATGCAGAAATAGAATTTCATACTTCCCTCCTACATTTTGATCATGGTGATATACTAATGTGTCTCAGTATAGCAGACACTTGCGTTTATTTTGTACACTTTTTGGGACGATGTATATGTATATAAAGTCCAGTACTTTGTGTACTTGGTATGTTACAAGTTTCTTTGGACACCGTTCTATGGTTGTTTGACGTATTGAATTACAGTAGCTGGATCAAGGTAATTAGATCTGATTGGGGTAGGATTTCCAGTTTCGCTGCTACGACAATATTTCCACTTGACAAAATCGTAACATTAGATACCTGAAACATCTAATTTCAGTGCTTCTTTGGATTTCAATTATTCCTGACTCGAATTGAATGTTTGAGGTTATATATAACACACACATACTTATGTTTGATCGGTTACAACTAACAAAAATGTGTATAATGATGCTGCTTTTGGAGGTGTTTCCCACGCATAACAAGTTTAATCAATTGATGTGTCCATTCATATGTATGCTTGATTTGCAGGGTCAGAACGACACAATTACAGATGCAAAAAGTGAAAAGGGTACGTTCGAATCCAATGTAACATAGACTGGCTACGACATACTATTCTTCGCCGCCTCCGACTTTCAAAGGGCACGTAATACAAAGCGTACATTTAATCTATGCTTAGTTATTTACGCAGCATTGTAGACTAAACAGTATTTGAAGACACTATTAAAAAAGGTTATGAGCAATCGTATAATTTCGCTACGCGAATCACTTAGTCAAAACGACATATATAGAAATGAGACTGGTACGGTAGAAAAGAAACGGATTTAATACTTGATAAATTAAATACCTCGATAAACTTAATAATTTGTCCAGTCTCTATTTGAAACAAATGCAAAAGTAGACTCCAATTGATAAATTGTGTGTGTGTGTGTATATATATATATATGTGTGTGTGTGTGTGTGTGTGCGTGTGTATATATGTATATACATGTGTGCGTGTGTGTGTGTGTGTGTGTGTGTGTGTGTTAATCTCAATGTACATATACTGGACCAAAATAAACTACGACCATGTAATTACTAAAACAGTTTCCAATAATATTTACCAAATGATCCATTACTTGTGACTTCCTAAATAAATCCCAACCCTAAATATGCAAGATATTAAATACCTGTATGTAAGAGGACTTGCACTGTAATTTTCTTTCAACAACATAAATTAATAGCGCAGTACTTCACCGGGTGTTCATACCCCCCACTAGCTCTCTCACGCAACCCTTCAGATTGCAAATCTGAGGTACCGCCGCCGAGCATTTCTTCCTCGAGGTATATTCCGTTTCAGGTCTTCTCTCCGTTCTGTAGCTTCTGTCTTATACACCATGGTAATAACATCAACACTTCCTAACCACTATGGAATCCCGTATCATCGACACTAGACTCATGTGCAAAGTATAGTTTTTACAAATCCCCCATACTCTGTGCTTATTTCTGTATGTACATCTGATGCAAATCTATTTTTAAGTGTTTGCATGGTTGTATTCAATAATTTAAATTTGCAATTGCCGTAACTGTATGTCAATGATGGCACTTTGCTTCTCATCTTTGACATTTTATACCTTTGTTGAAATGTGTTGTTTGTCTGAACTATGCATACCCAAATTGAATAATAACGGGTTAGTCAACAGAGGACATATCTGTGACACTAGATTGTGTACTCAGTACATGCGTGCTTAGTATTGTTTGTCTGTCCCGTAGTTTAATAAGATGCAATAGTCCTAGCTATTTGCCCCCGAATAACAGTCATACTATTTTCCTCCTTTGTGACCTATCTTATCTTCGCATATGCTTGGAGTCTGCTAACTACCAAACACCTTAAACTGTATTATGTTGTTGTCATTGTAATTGCGTGGTCGTATGACATTATGCTTTCCATATTTGGTCATAGAATATGAATTCATTTGACGACTGATATGATTGCCATTTGTATACACAGTTTACATTCTTTGATCATACCTAGGCAGTTGTTACTTCAATCGTGGAATTAGTATGAATTTCTTCAAAGTGATCGTACGCAATGATCCACAAACTGACAAATTGGTAAGCCCCTCTGGAAAGAAATTACTACTTGTGCATCGTTCAATTCAAGCACAATTATTTGTTACTTCTTTTGTATTTGGAAAAAATGCTTGGGGCAAATAATGAGTCTGACACATTGTTCTTCTCCCAGTTACTACCCCGCATCGTCGTCGATGTCTACAAGAAAGATGTTGGAAAGCTTGTACAACTACGAACTCCCAACGGGTCGGTGTTCAACACTACTATCCACGCAGATAATAATGATTATACCTTACCAATGGGTGGAAAACTGTCGTTAGATGCAACTCGATCAGTTTGGGATATTTTATCTTCTTCAAATTTCGGACCAATCTCAGTTATGATATTAGGATAATGGATCCCACATGCTCCGAAATCAGTTATCGCAGTGGTATCAAGCAAGAAGGTAACGCTGCTACAAGCATAAAAGGATCAGCACCTCGCTTCTTCAAGCTTCACGACCCATTCGGTACAAAAGATACTACGCTGGTAATAATCTCATAAAAGTTATGTACACATTTCCCTGAATTCTAATTTATCGCTTAGTTGTATCTGTTGAATCATCATGTTCTTGTGCAGCGAATCCCTCCAAAATTTGTTGCTTCTCACCGCTACAGCATTACACCAATCATTTATCTACATGTGCCCAAGTGGGTGTCCTGGAATATCTGCATCGATCAAGTTGATAACGAATACTACTTTGGTATGGAATGGCTACAATTTATCAAGGCTTACCGCATTCCCCCTAAGGCTGTACTTATGTTCAAATATGAGGGCGATCTCAATTTCAAGATTCGCATTATGGACGAGTCTGCTGTAGAAATTAACTACAGAGTCAATTCTTCAGTCTTTCCAAGAGCTCCACAGGAAAATCATGCTTTGGCTCAAGCTCATGCCTACAATACTAGAGTACCATCATTTGCATTTCGCGTCATTTATTCTCACACTACCAAGAAGGGTGGAGTTGTAAGCACGTATATTCCAATTCCTTTAGTGTTCTATATGCGTGCACGATACTAACAGCTTCTTTCAAATTGTGTAGAATATACCTGCATATTTCGTACTGGATTACTTGGTTGGCATACAAAAAGAAGTGTGGCTAGAAACATCTGATAATGGCTATATGAGATGGGAAACTAGTTGTGGTTTTACGCATGCCGGAAACCCTTTCCATCGTCGTCTCAAGTGGTTTAAATTTGTGCTCCACACTCAACTAGCTATGAATGATGCATGCGTGCTTGAATTAATCGATCCAGCAATGCCATTGTTCCGGGCAACAGTCTTCCGCCGGTAATTTGTTCTGCATAACAATCCTCCAGACTATCTATATATGCTATCTGTTATATTATGTTTATTTCTGGTTTCCCTGACTTAAACTTCTAATGTACTTAGACTGCAGTTAACTCTTGTCTGTTTTGTTAGGATTTTGTAATCGAATGTTCGGTACCATGTGTGCTACAAATCATCTCATTCAGTCCAATTTGCTATCCAGCAGATATTTGCACTGAATTTATGTTGGGTTTTCTTTTGGTGAATACCCATATTGCCAGTCGTTACATCGCATCTGTATATGATTAAAAAACAAGATTAAATGTTTCACATCTTTATTTATGTGGTTCAAATTTACGATAAGAACTACATGAATGCCGTGGGCTCATGTAATTGCCACCCATTAAAGTCTAGGAAGATTTCCACACCTTCGAAACCTACTCTTCACTAGACGAGAACACTATAATGACTGATACGATTAAGGCTAATATTCGATCTCAAACGCAAACTGACACACTGATGATGTAGGCAGCGTAAGAAAAAATTCTTAATATTAACTACAAAATTTACAATAGCCACTCATGACGAACTGCTAGGTCCATGATTTAAAATGTATGACAAATTACATTTAAGGATTTAATAATGAAATTACGACCTACGCTTCTTCTTTGAGAGTTTTACATCAGCGTTGTCGGCTCTCCTTTTCAGTTGTTCCCGTCGCTCTGCTCTGCTTTTTCGTCCTGCCTCCCTCTGTCGCCGCAACACATCTAAAACAGACTTCGTACTCCGCGAATAAGAGTTCGCCGTATCACTTCCACAGCCGTCATCTTCATCCTCTTCTCCTGAGTAGACTGTTGTTTCAGATCCTTTGTCGACTACATAACCGTGCTGATGCCAGCTTTCTAATTCGGATTTGCTCTCGTTGTCAATTTGTCCTATGCTTTCAGTAAGCTTCACTTGATCCTCCTTCATAATTTCATTGAGGTCCTTCTCCTTGCACTTCAATTTGTCTTCCACAATTTTAACAGGGCTTCTTACAGGTTCTTCTTTTTTATCCATTGCTATACTGATATGAGATTATTCAAAGATTTTGGAATGCTTTTATAGCCACAGTATCTTAATGGAAGATGAAAAGCCCATCAACTGAAGTTGTCTGCATCCAGTGTATGCATGGCAGTAGAACCTTCTTATGTTGTATTTACTCCTTCATATGAATGTATATAATTCTCACAAAAAGGTACATTAAAGATTCAAATGCTGGCAAACGATGTACCACATACAACTCCAGCAGTTTCAGAGTACAATGTACTGTCTGCTAACGATTAGACTCAATTTGCTACTGTTACTTGCAGAATCTATTCCTAACACCCTTGCAATACAAAAATTGCAATACAAAAACTAAACATAAAATTCGACAAAAGCTGGTAAACATGGACACCTATTTAACTACTACATATTTATTCAATCAATGGCTAACCAACTTGTGGCATAGGAAACAAATACAGAATAAATCACAGATATAAAGTAGAGAAACAGCAATCAGAAAACACACTCAAACGACAATGTACAACTGCTAAATTTTTATGATGCAATCCATGATTCCTGTTTGCATCCTTCAGTTCAACGTCCCTCAGACAATTCAACATGTCTATGGTGTCGTTGAAGTAGAAGTTGAAGTAGTTGTCGTGAACCCCCAACCATCGTCATCTTTGTCCTCATCAGAGTACTCTGTTGTCTCCGAACCTTTACCCAGCATATAGCCACTTCCACATGTACTTTCTTCCTCAGATATATCCTTGACATCGCTTACATTTGCTTCCTCCGTCTCAGTGGCTTCACCAACATCCTTGAAACTGTCTTCTTGTTGTTGTTCCTGGTGTTCATCATCGCTGGATGCCATCTCAAATTCTGTTGACTGGTTGCTTTCTGCCATCTGAGAAAATCTTCTACCTGGTGCAGTTGAACACAGTAAGATGTAAAAGCAGATAAACAGTAATATCGACCGAAAAATATATTAATACAATATACTTACTAAGTTGCTATATTACTCTTCACCCTGTCAATCAACGTTGAAGCCACACTGCTCCGTCAGCCAACAAGTGTAGCAAATGAGTAGCGACTTCATTATACATACTATCTAATTTCACTCCATCTGCCAGTAATTGAACAACTCATCCAAATTTTTGGGTAGCATCCCAATGAGCTTAAAATGTGTGCCAACATTTAGACAGATTCGATGTGCTGAATCTGGCAATTGTTGTGCATACGGAGACATCTGATTGTCCTCCCTGACAACTCAATGTCATGACATACAGCCTCGCAGAGCTCTTATTTCACATGCAGAAGCAAATATCATCCGTTGCAAATTTATAGTTATAGAAGCACAACAAATGTACTCATATCCAGCCAAATACATATTGCATACCTACAATTATTCCAGATCACATGCCTCGCTGTAAATACAACTGAATAGATATGGCATTGTATGCACAATCGAAATATACAGACACCAGGTGACATGCTAACATATCCAAGTGGTACTATCGTAATGCGTGCCAATGTTTGTTCACTATATCACTAGATCCCTTTCCTCCAAAAATTACCAAAGCAACTCCAGCACGGAGACCAGCAAGGCAAGTCAAAAAAGCTAGACAACCACTGCCTTCAATGTCAACACCGAAGGAAAGCTCATCAGATTCATCTGCTACGTCCCCAATTTTACTCAATGGAACAACTTTCCGGAGTGAAATCCCTCCTAGCCGTGCTCCTAATTCACGTAGTAAGTGCTAATATATTTATTCATGCCAATCCGTGATAAAATAAATGCAGGCAAGTTTCGTAATTTCTGGTGTAATTCTGTTCATAATTTATCATGAACACAGGAATTGCCAGAATAAGTGTGCACGGTTTTGCGGCTTCTGCAACCAGCAGTGGTGGTGTTTGTGCAATATGCCGAGACGATGAAGATAACTGGTTGCTTGGTCTCATCGGAAAGCTAGATGCGACAAATAAATTGGAGAGCGAACTTTGGGCAATATACCACAGCATTCGCCTAGCTTTCGACAAGAACTGGAGTAACATAGAAATACAGACTTCATGCTACGAAGAAATAAAAGTATTCCATTTCGTCAGAAATTATCCTCCAGGTATGACGACTGAAATCAATCGAGGACATATTCTGCTGCGAGATTTGCATATAGCATTGAATCATATCGACTACATAGAAAACAGCGTCGCCAAACAGCTTGCAAGTATGGGGGCACAGCAATCAGAGGAATGCAAAATCTTGTATGAAGCCCCAGAAATTATACAGGATCTAATTATGGAAGACAAATTACAAGCCTGTAGTCGTTATGTGTCGCCCAGTGATACAGATTAGTTGCATATTTTTAGCTATTTGTATCACGACCAGCATAAATGTTCATCATCAGATCGTTTAAGATTTCAGATTTTCTGAAGTTGATCGTACTTATTTTACATGATTAGAGCCACATCTATGAGCAGATAGTGACAGCTACACATGCTTCGAACTTCCCGACCATCTGGTGCACAACGTGGCCAGTAACCCTGACAGGTAAAGCACAATTCTGCCACAACAGTTCATACACTGACACAAGCTCATACCTATGGTAATTCTACCGACTTGCACGAACTGCTCATTGGATCTAAAGATGAACCATTTTACTACCTCTAACATATGAAAATTTACAACAACTATGTTATTATAGCATCATCAGAACGCACACTTATGACTTCATATCCATTTCTGGATATAATTTCTCTACATTGGGTCCAAAAACATATACAAATCTTCACACAGTGCGTCTTCATACAAACCATATGACAACAACATATTCATCATCTTGTAATGTGTGTTACATTTTCTGTTTAGTTTTCACAGATTCAGCAACTTATCTAACATGATGGCAAACTTCCACGATAGGCTTGAAGTGCGTGCCAACAATTGGACAAATTGAACAGGCTGAACCTGACAATTCCAGTGCAAAAATAAGTAGTTGCTCTACATCTCTGGAAGCTTACTAATATCACATGCAGCGTTATAAAATTCATGTCTAACATGCAACCCAATCAGTTGGCATATAACAATAACTTGTAATAAGCTTGACTCTAACTTATAATCTACAACTGTGTATGTTCTCCTAAGAAGAAACTTATAATAGCAGACTGATACTTATGAGGTACGTATAACTCATAAGTCATACTGAACTCACCCTGTGTAAAGCATTGTATATTTGGAGATAATTCAATTCCCGCTGATAACCATTAGTAGATAGAAGTAACAACTACTTTATATACAAATACTTATATAAACAACTGTTATAAAGCTACAAAATCTTCACTATGCTGAATCAAAATATGCTCTCCCGCATACATACAACTTCACCCGATAAAGATGAGTTTCTAGAATCGTCAGGTATAACATGCAAATTACACGTTGATTTCCATCAATGCGTTAATATCAATCTTCAACAACTATACAACACACTGATGCACTGTATTACCACAACAATATATTCATTACCTGTAATACATATCTTTTACCCTCTCAATTTAATTGTCAATGATTTTACAGCTTATCTAATGTTATGGTGAGCTTCCCGATGGAGTAGAAATGTGTGCCAACAAATGGACAACTTAAACATGCAAAACTGACAATTGCAGTGCAAAGATGATCAGTTGCACTACATCCTTGACAACTAAACATCGTCACATGCAGACTTACCACATTGTTGCCTAACATGCATACCGAACACTTGGCACATAACAATATTATACCCGTACATTTGGCACAAATGATACAATAGCTACTTTAAAGAATTGTATAACTACACGGCCATCATTTCACATAATATTACAAGGATATCACAACAATGTATAGAGGTATGCTATACTACTATTCTGTTATTGCTGACGTGACAATTGACTAATTATGATCTACAAATGAATTTATATACATATAGATCTCCTCAACTAATTACTTACTATCAGTATCAAGATAAAACAATCTTTTACCCCCTAATTCACCGCACATATAATTCCTGCTGATAACAGCATATTACTACAGACCATATCCTTAATATACTCCATGAGAGATTCCAACCTACCGCTGATGCATTATATAAAGCACTACCTCTCCAAACAATACCCATGTCAAAAACAATTCCACGCATCTTATGCTCCCCCAATTCCACCATCAGTATCCAATAACCAGAACAAACATCATGACACCATCCACGATTGCAGAACTTCGGGCATCATTGGTAACATTACTTCATAAAATATTTCTCTGATATTGCTTTCCAATATTAGGCTATGTAAACCCTTACTTTACAACAATGTGATTTTAAGTCGAATCACATCCCCATTATTGTCAGGAAATGTACAATGAAGCTTGGATAAGAGTCTACATTCGCATCATCCCAACAACTCAGCGAGGATGGTTCAATGCATGTGATATCTTCCAGCGAGAGCGTATTCATTCAAACTGTTCAACCTGCAAGAGCTCTCAGCCAAAGAGTAGTCCCAGGTTAACCAGCTCTTGCATATGCAAATTCACGCAACAGGATGTTTACATCAATGTTTTATTTACGAATACTTATTTCCATACAGGTGTCGTCTCATGGTTGAACTTAAGGATGCCACCGGCATAATGGATGTTATGCTGTTTGGGCAGGCTGGAGAAACTGTGCTCAACACAACAGCTGCAACCTTGGCACGAATGACGGTAGAGGTATTAATATAATACCCGCAAATATGACACCATATAACTGCATAATGAAACATGCACAACATATTTACAATGTAGTTTATATCTCACTTTAACATGTTAATATAACACCAGGAATGCCAATCTCTCATCATCAATTTCAACGCAAACAGTGCATCAAGACTTTTCTATGTACGCGTTCTCAAGTGCACTCAACAAACCAATCGCAGAATAACTAGATGGTTAGTCCGCCAGGTTGAAAATGCATAAATGCAAGGGGACAACGGCAAAGATGATGAATAAGATCCAACGGTGCATCTATCTGGAAATAAAGTCTTGTCATTGTGTACTTTCTTTATTTCATTTCACTTTGTTGTATGATAAGTGGTGAACTATCATGTTTTCCCGCTATTTTCTCGCATCAAATAAATTTTGCTATGTTCTCTACTGTGCCATTACTGCTGCATACTACAAAGTGTACGGAATTCTACATTTGATTAAAACTGCGACAGCACAAACAAACAAGGATCACTTATTCCATATTTAGTCAGGCTATCAACAAATCCCAACTATATCCAGCATAGGTTTACATATCTACTGTTAATTGAAGACAATTAAACTAGCTTATCAATCACCATACACAAATACACAACCAATACATGATTGGTTCATACATTTTTGTGTGCTGACCTAAAACCTGTTGCAATATGATTATCAGGCAGCCAAACCCAAAAGTCACCTTTGGGAAATATATCACACCATTGACTTGGCTTTTGATAACAACTGGAATAACATACAGATGCAGACGCCATATTACGAAGCGGTTCAAGTCTCCCGTGAAAAAATATCCTCCGTATATGAAAGATGAAATCAATACAAGCCACATCTTGCTACGAGACATGCATATAGCATTAAATCACATTGATATTATTGAAAACAGCATCGCAATTAGGCTTGCAAGTGTAGGGGCAGAACAACCAGAGAAATGCATGACATTGAATGAAGCCCCAGAAATAGTACTGGATTTAATTACGAAAGACGAATTAGGAGGTTGTGCTCGTTACATATCATCCAGTGATACGGACTAGCTTTACATTCGTAGCCAACTGTATCGCAACTTTGACAAACATTCTTCATTTGCTTTTTTGGCATTCCATAAGTAGTTCTGATCATTTCTGCAACTCTAAATAATTACGATGAATTATGCTTCATGCCCACGATATTAACATTTTTATTGTCGCAAAACATGAGTAATGAAACAAATTTTTAGCATTATGACTCATGTAGTATTACCCCAACTGATAAATTAATGATCAATGTTTACAGCCAAAGTACGTTACCAACAACATGCAATTCTCGCTACAACAAAAATACCACATGTCAGTCTCAGCTACATGTGGGAGCCTCGAAATTCGGTAAACATTGTAATGCGTGCCACTCCACCACTTACTGTGTAATTCGATTCACTCACTACACCAAGCATGCTATATAAGCCAACAACTACACAGTTGAAACTATTATCAACATACAGAAGTAGTGCGACAGCTTTCAATGGAACTAAGCAACATATCAGCTGCCAAGGCAACCTTGGTAAGTTATTTCTTTCATTCAATTATCTCATTGACAGTGTAACGTTTATCAATCAGCTGCTATATATTGGATTGTGTGACAGCCCTTACACAATTAAACATGGGTGAAGGTATCCATAACTGTAGTGCCAACAACTCAACAACCGTGGTTCAATGCATGCCGAAACTGCAAAAATGAGTGCATCGGACAGAAATGCAATAGATGCAGCAATGCTACCCACGATGCAATCCTATGGTTAGACAAACATTCAGCATACAATATGTGTAACAATTCTTCTGCTGCACACTGCATCTATTCCTTTCATGCAAGCTAACAAAAACACAAACCTTCACCGCAGCGGCCGCCTCTATGTGCGGCTAGAAGATGAAACTGGAATCATGGATGCTATAATATTTGGGCTCCCGGTTGAAACTGTCCTAGATAGCACTATCGTGGCAATGTCAACAATGACTGAGCAGGTATTATTGTCAGTTAAAATATGCAACATCTACAATCCCTAACCACACCAAGTGTAACCTCAGTAATCTACCCACTTGATTTTCAGGAACAGCAAGACCTCCTTCTAACCACAAATGCAACGAGCACAAGAGCAAAATTCTATGTCCGCATCCTCATATGCACGCAAAACAGGCACCCAAGATTAACAAGGTGGGTAGTTCGCCAAGTTCGAAAGGCACAATAAACAACTATCATAATTACTGTGCAAGGAAAATATCGTGCAAGCAATATCTATCTAGCCAATTCAAGCTCCTATCAATAACACGCATGTTTGCTACTCCTGTACTCCCCGAGTGCGATGCTGAAATACCCTATGTCTACTACCCTGTTCTTCCAATCTCATGTCTATGCAATGTACTATCTACCAGTTTTGGTATCTTAATTTCATAACAAGACTATTACCGGCTATGAATCCAATTACTACAGATGTGATACACTCCCAGACCGTGAGACTATTTATAGTATAATTCCGATAATATAACATCCGAACGCGGTACATAATAATCCTGCAACACAGCAAATGTATAGCTTCGCCCATCAGACAAGCAAACATGCCAAGGCCACACCGCGCGCAACGCGCGCGGGGTGGAACCTAGTTCTTCTAAAAAAAGATCATGTTGATGCACATCCCTTAAAAATAGGCTAAATTTGGTTAATTGGGTTAATGAGGGATTCTTTCCGTTAGTGAGGTGGACTGGATGGAATAGATGAAGGGTGGAGATTAGATCTGCAGGGGGCTGTAGAGAAATAGGACTGGAGAGGATCCAAGTCCGTGGCACAATGGGCCTATCTACTTATGTTTCCAACTGTTCTTTTACTAAAAAAACGCATCAGGCATCCCCATCAACAATTCTTTAAAAGTCTCGTTCAAAAAAAAAAAAAACTTGGAAGAGGATGCAATTAACATAGTAGTATCTATTAACTTTTGACATATAACCCCATGCAAATACATTTGCTAAAAGAATTGAATTATAATTCCCGTCCAGTATTGATTTCACTGATATCGCCCCAAAAAGTAGACAACCCTTACTAACATTGTTTGAGCGGAGTAGGTAAAATCAAAACTATGGTGTGCGATGTCATAACATATACTCCATGGAGGTTAAATGTCAAAGTTATATTTCTAATAACATGATGCGTTTCGCTGTGGTGCAATTCCGGTAATTCACCATGATTTTTCTCAATCATTCATGCATAGTTGCATATGCCCATCAAAGCTAGACAAGGAGGAGACTCGGATGTCACGGAAAACAAGGATTCAGGCATTCAACAGCTAATAGGGGAACTGGTGAATTTGTGGTGTCTGAACTCCGAAACAAAGGAATTGCAGCAACCGAATTAGTATCCCCTTGGAACTCCCAAACTGAAATTAAACACTAACTCAAGAAGTCCTGTGTTACAATATCAAGATTCGGGCATTTGGGAGGAGAGACATCAAAATCAACCTAAGAACAAACAGATCATTTCATCGCTAGCATGCCGCAAGGTTGAACAAATAAGTCGGTACTTATTAAGATTGTATACATGAGAAAACTCAATTTAACAATCGAACCATGCCTTGCATACCATATGCAAAACCAAAACTGTTGATCCGAGTGACTATGCAATCACCAAAAACAAAACTATTGATCCGAGTGACAATGCAATCACCATTTACTCGCAGGTAAACCCCCAAAGTTCATTGAAATCGATACGTACCCCAGATAGACATTATACAGACACGGTGCTGTGGAAGACCGACAACAGTACGCAGCACCAAATTCTCTAAATATCTCACTCACTAGCCTTTTCTGCATCAGCAGCAGGGAGCAAACCAAGTTCTTCCTCAAGCTTTCTCCAAGCACCCAAAGCACCACCTGAGAAGTTATTCTTCACCGTCCTCAACAACCCTTTGGCATCTTTAGTTCTCGACTTCCTCACCAATCCTCTCACCAAATGTTGCAGCGTATTAAAATCTGGGATCCTGTGAACCTGAGCACTCTCCTTGAACACCTTGTAACCCTTCTCAAAGTCATCATTCCTACACAAATGATATATCATGGTCCTAAAAGTTGCAGCATTGGGTTTACACCCATTCTTTTGAAGTGCATCGTAAACCTCCTTCGCCTCTTCCAACTTACCCACCTTGCAATAACAATTAATCAAGTAAGTGTATGTTATCGTATCGGGTTTCAGCCCCGCAGTCTTCATCTCCTCAATCAATCCCTTGATCTCTTCCGGGTCGCCGCCGCCTTGCAAGTTCATCATTCTAACATTGTACGCCGGAACATCAGGCTTGCAACCTTTCCTCACCATCTCATCCCAAATCTTGTCTGCTTCTTCACTCTTCCCCTGCTTGTACAGACCATTCAATATGGTAGTGAAAGTAATAGTCGTGATTTCAACCTCCTTCTCCTCCATTTCTCTCATGATCTCAACACCCCTTTCCGGGGTACCCGCATCGCAATACGATTTAATCAAAATCCCATAAGAGACTTTATCAGGAACAAAGCCATACCTCTGAGGCATTTCGTCGAACAGCTTGGGTACCTGATCGGATTGCTTCGATTGGTTGTAGGCGGACATGAGGGCGTTGAAGGAAAGCGACGACCGCTTCGTGCCGAGCTCTTCCATCTGATTGTAGGTCTTGAGTGCGTTCTCGTGCATTCCAGCGACGCCATAGGATCTGATCAGAGTGGCGAGGAAGGTTTCTTCCTTGATCTTGGGGTCGCGCTTGTGTGCTTCGAGGAGGGTTTCGATGTCCTTGGTTCGGCCACTCTTGGCGAGGCGCCTGACGGTGATGTCTTGGGCGTAGCGGGAGGAGGTTGGGGAGGAGAAGCGGCTGGAGACGGAGGAGTAGATTTCTAAGGACTTGTCCGGGTCATGCTCGGACCGGAGTTTAGCTCTGGCTTTGGAGATGGTGGTTGTTGAGGGGCTAGTGGCTGTGGAAGCGGCGGCGGCTGCTGCTGTGGAGAGGTGGCGAGCGTGGCGGAGCGATATGGAAGACATTTTGAGGGCTTTGAAGTTCGAAGAACTAGCAGGGGTTAGGGGTTAGGGTTTAGTAGGGACAAATGAGAGAGCAACAAGTACACAAGGTTTTCAGTATTGTTCCTACCTTACAAAATACTTGCTCTCTTTTACCTCTCTTAATGCTTTGACTTTTTTGTAACCGGTAGATTTGACCGGGTGATTTAGATAGCAAAATGATGTAATTTTTTTGTAACTTTTTCATGGTCTTGTAGAGTAAAAATTACTTTACAACTCCTTCAATAGATCATCAAAAAAATGTATGGTTTTGCTATTTAAATCATAGAGTCAAAGTGATCAAGTAAAGAGTTGTAAAAGTCAAAAACAGGAAGATAGAGGTAAAGCAGAATGATTGAGACCATCCCGGACTTGGTGGAGAGAGAAGTCGGGACTACGACTTTAGGGGAGAGTATTACATGGGCTATGGACGGTTCCGCCATACATTAGTCAAGGTTGGTGTGATTCTCGGAGCACTCCCTGATGAGGAGCCATGGTCAAACCTCAACAGGAGGTATGCTAGAGTGATTGACCACGACTATAGGCCTAATGAGGAGGCTTACTTCAGAGACGGGGTATACAAGATATGCCCTCGGACAATACGCTCGCTCCTACTAGAGGCATGAGATTCATGGGTGGCGCCTGGCGATGACTTAGGGGACCTCAACTATGAAGAGCCGGAGGGGGCGGGGATACACACCAGTTACCCCTAGTGATGGACCTCATGTACATATTAACGAGGATGACTCCGATGAGCATCCAGAGGAGCTGCTTGGAGAGCATGAGGAGCTGGAGGCTGTGATGGAGTAGGATACCAGGGTACATGTGTATGGGTCAGGTTTTTTGTTTTTGTTTTCATCACGGATTAGCACCAAGGTTAGTGTTTTCGTTCTAACTTGGTTCAGCAGTTTATTAATGTCGTTATGTTTGTTTATTCGAAGGGACAAGCAACAGATTGTTGTGGACTAGAAAGCAATGTTTTACTGATTGCGTCCAACATACATGATACATGCCAGCAACAATGGCAATGGATACATAAATACACAGCCACAAATGGTGGAAGTAAAGGGAAGTTACCCACGAATTCAAACTGCCCTAACCAAATAAATACCCGCAAGAAGTAACTGCTGGTAACCACCACCGTTCATAAACTTTCCCAGTGTTCTCCTACTGCCCTTAAGCTGCTATGGCTGTTCTGCATCGCTGCTACTGCTGCTGCACGACATTGGACCATAATCTGTTCACGGTCCAGTGCTACACTGACCGACTATCGCTGCTCAGCCGAGTTTAACTTTCGAAGTACATACATATGCTACTGATGTTCTGTATGGTTGCTTTGTTGAGAGCATGGTAGTCCACACACATCCGCAACGAACCGTCTTGCTTTTTCTAAAATAGGACCAGCGCACCGAAAAGAGCCTGGGGGGTTGAATGAATCCGTCATCGAGTTATTCACCGAAATGTTTCCTCAATTCAGCCAACTCCAACGACAAAATTCGATAGGGCGGACGGGGAAGGGGGGAACGAACCGGGTTGCAAGTCGATCTTGTGATCAATCGCCCTCCTCGGCAATTACTATGGCAATTCTGGTGACATCACATCAGAATATCGGGCCAAAACTGCACCCACTGCATCGGGGACTTCCACCTTCACATCAAGCTTCAACGTGAGCGACACATCTAAGTAGGTAACTTGGCCCTTCTTTATGCATTTCTCAACTGAAATGGCCGAGTTTTGCTCCATTTTCCTGCACGGAACATATTTTCCAATGGTAAATGGCACAAAATAAGGGTTGTATTTGTGGATTACCATTACACCATTCAAGTGTGGCAACGGGGTCGAACGGGACTTCCTCATAAAACAATTCCAAGGATCAACTCGAAGTCATCCAGGGGAATCAACATCATGTTGAACTTCCCCGTGAGAGAGCCAACGACAAAGGGGACATCGTATGCCATGCCGAAACGGACTGCAATTTGACATTCGGCATCTTCAAACGACTAGGGCACTTGGATGTGGACAGTCCAAACCATTTCATCAAACTTTCGGCCATGAATGAGTGTGAGGCACCCATATCCACCATCGCAATGATCTTCTTCCCAAAGACTGTCACTGAAATCTGCAACAACTTCTTGTGCGAAGATACAATTTCCTCGTTAACATTAGCCAATACTTCGAATGAATTCAGACTTACCAACGTGTTAAGCAGTTGTAATTCTGTTGGGCCACTTAGCTAGACTGCGATCCATCATTCCCCTCTCCCACAAGCATAGTGTTCTGATTATCTCGTCGAGGGCCATTATGTGCTCTATGTGAACCGTTGCAAAGGAAGCAGCCTTTGTTTTCAACGCCCATCTTCGTGTGGGAAGAAACATCCGCTGGCTTTCGACCACCATCCTTCTTTTGGTTCTTGTCATCCCCTTTCTTTCCCTTTCCCTAACTGGCTTTGAAAGAGGCGACGGCCTCGGACATTTCCTTGCCCGCAAAAAAATCAATTAGGGACTCCGCGACATATGTGGCACTAGGGTTATCCTTCACAATTTTCCGTATCAACTCATCTTGAGCCCATGGATGTAAACCCGACACGAAGTTTAAACAATTTTTCATCCTCCGACATGTTGCGCACGTCTAGCAAGAGTGAACAGAACTCTCTGACATAGTCCCAATTTGAACCGTCCTGCTTGAGGCGTTTCATCGCCTCTCTAGACTGCCAAGATGCATTTCTAGAGAGGAATTGCGCCTTCAAATCCTGCGTGAAGCCATCCCAAGTGTTGATGGTTGGTCGTCCATCGTCAGCGTCCTCTGATGCGCGAGTTCGCCACCATAACTTGGCATCCGCAGTCAAGTACATAGCCACTATTTTCACCTTCTCATCTTCCGACGTCTTAGTGACAGAGAAATACTCCTTCATATCCCGTGGGAAGATTTCAAGTTCCTTGGCGTTGCGAACACCGCCAAGCGCCTTCGGTTCAAGAATCCTCTTCAACGGTCACGATCGGCAGTGCCGCCTCTGTGCTACGAACTCTGCGGAGTAAACCCACATCCGCAATAACCGTCTCCAACGTCTCACGACGCGTCTGAACAGTTTCGCGTAGCAACTCGAATTCGGTGCCCAGTTTTACACGCAAGGCATCCATGTTTGCATCCAGTTTCTCTTGGGAACATAACTATCCCAGATCCGGATGAAACGACAATCCGTTCTGGATTTACCGCACTTTTTATTATATAATATATATATATATATATATTATACGAAACACTAGTGACGCTTCATATCAACATCAAAATACAAAATTTTCCAGCATATTTCAATGTTGATTGACATTTCAAACTAGTAATTTGAGGTCTAACAAAGTATTTATGAAGAATGTTGGTGTAATATAAAAAATATATTATTTTATAAGATCAAAATAATGTGGGAAAAGTTGTTCCAAACAAATAATTTATTATACTAACTCTGTATTCGATAAAAGAACATCCAAACACCTATATAGTTATATTCATTAGTTGTGTTTATATTTAGTGTCACTTAAGTGGAAACTTCGAGTACTAAAATAAATTTGACTTAATATAATGAAATAATTTTAGTTAGTAGTAATTATATTAACTCAGCTACGATGATAATAAATATTTACAAAATCACATGAACAAAGAAGATTGGGTTTGGCCCAGCAGAACGGCATTTGCCACTACTAGAAATAGGGGCTAATACAGCGGTTTTTAAAACGACGGTCTAGAATCGCTGTAGATTTGAAGATTTAATGACAGTTCTCTAAACTGTCATTCTTTGTTACAAAATACAGCGGTTTAGAGAAAAACTGAACCGCTATATGACAGTTCTCTATTTTTATTCAGGAATATAGCGGTTCTTCTAAGCCGCTGTTTTACGCAATGGGCCTGCAACTGTTACTATGAACCGCTATATATGTAAGTGGTTCACCTGAACCGCTGTTGTTGTGATGTAGAGGTTTGTACCCCAAACCGCTATATACGCAAGAAAAAACGACGATTGAGTGGGCGAAAACATAAAATTCGTGAACTTTGAGCATCCCGCAATAATACGTATAGGTTTTCGTACGTAATAAGTAAACAACAACTACCACATGTAATTATTTCTAGTCTTGACTATTTAATCTGCTTTTTCTCAAAATAAAAAACAAAAAAAAAAACTATTACTTCTTCTTTCTTCCTTGAACATGGCCATAATATGCTAACTGTACTCCTTCCATGGGCGGTTACTGTAGCAACGAAAACAAGATATATATACACGTATTAATCATAAATTGTATAGCTGGCAAGGTAACTTTTCCAAGAATTTAGAGCACGCACAAATATGTGTTAGAAATACGTACCTTAGAAACATATAAATTTCATATTGTATCTATTCACCATCAAATCCACCATATAACCTGGGAATAAACGAAGGATTTGACTCTCAATGTACTCGCCTCGCAACCAGTCACTTTCCGCTGGGAGATTCAGGTACTTTTCGCAGGGCTTCCGAAGATGTTCGTATGTGTTCCTAACGAACAAGTAAAAGGATATTGTGTCGTCATAGCCCTTGGTCCAAGTTGAAAAAATAGGTCTCTGTTTCTTCCATCCACGCTTATAACACAGGACGCGATGTAGGGCGTGGCCATGGGGTGCTTTATCTGTCGGGATTTTGTCTCTCAAGTCCATTGCATGACCCTTAATGCTTGAAAGAGGGTTAGTCGTCTTCAGGCAATCTTCCCAGCTATCCTTTCCATGAATAGGGGGATTAATATAATTTTCTGCGTGGTATTCTCTGCACACTTGTAACGGGTTTTCCATCCTCTCCTCCTCAGACCACATAGACGAATGGTTAACGCAAAGTGGAAGATAATTCATAACCCGGCCAGAGTCCTCGTGGTTCAGAGTGTCGTGCAAATCTTGTACGTCAGCCGGATAGGTTTCATTCTTCAGAATATGCTTGAATATGGTGTGGATTAACCCTGTCATTCTTGGTGGACCCCGCATGGAAGAATCGTCGTTAGATGCAGAGATATTATCTATATCTACATGAGGATCATGATGGACGTCCCAGCTGCCCTTTTGGCACGAGAAGAAGAAGTTTCCAGGATTCTGTAGTGCACCTAGAAGTTGTCCGTCCCAGCCTGCATTGCATTGTACGTATTCCCTGAGAATTTCTTTAATCATTCCTCTTGTATGTGCAGATATCCTGTTTCTGTGCGTCTGACAACGGTGATCTATTTCATATGTGATACACTCAACCAAATTAAAATCATATCTGCGATTATGAACCTGAAGACTCTTCTTGTCTCGGTCAACCAATTTAACTTCATCTGTCTTCTATTGGGCTACTTCTGCAACCATGTTCTGAACCTCAACAACATACATGTCTTGATCATTTGGTTTTAACACATTCTTGTATGTTCCTTTATTCTTCTTCTTGTTTTTCTTCTTATCTTTCGTTTCATCCTTCTCAGGCATAGCATCTACTCCACATATGTACTTATGTTGTTCATCGATATTGCTACATGTTCCCACGATGTGCTTGTTCGTCCAAGTGATGGGATCTCGATTATTTTTATCGCGATTAGGTTTCATGTCGTTGAGTCTCACTTGGCGATTAGCTTCCGCATATTCCTCCTATTTGTACACCACCAAATGCATATCCTACATAGAAGAAAATATAGAGTTATACGTTAGCTCATCACAAATACGTATATATATATATATATAAAAAGTCGACGTGACTAAGTCGACAGTCGATGTGACTGAGTCGACGCATGGACGTGACTGAGTGGACAGATCGATTTGACTAAGTCGACAGTCAATGTGACTGAGTCAAAAATCCTGATGTACCAAATCGAGTATCGATCTACTTCGACTGGAATAAAACAAGAATCGACTGATTCTGTCCGAAACCCCGATGAAGCAGATCGAGTACCGATCGTGTTCGACTAAGGGACTACGAGACTCGATGACATTTCTCCGACATTCGACTTCGCCATTTCGGTGGCCGTATAAACAAGACGGCGACTACCAAAGTTACAATTACTTAGACAATGTTCTTGATTATAATACCTACTACTAGTATATTGGTGCATGCCTAATACTTAATCAACATTCATGGACGGGTGACAAGACATATAAAACGTACAAATTACCTAATATTATTACTGAATCGATCACAAAGCATGTATATTGATGTATTACATACCTGCAAGCCATTTGGATCAGCCATATCGAGATTG
This sequence comes from Linanthus parryae, assembly GCA_023055425.1. NCBI lineage: Eukaryota > Viridiplantae > Streptophyta > Magnoliopsida > Ericales > Polemoniaceae > Linanthus > Linanthus parryae. The sequence goes on from JALGPY010000007.1 coordinate 44,717,453, forward strand.
AGTGTTGCCGTTGGAGAAGAGACGGAGGACAAGACAATAGGGTTTAATCTGCTCAGAATTGTTTTATTGCATTGGGGTTTATAACTATATATATAAACCACGGTTTGGGACAAACCGGTGTATTATCTTGGAGGCGGTTTGGCCCAAACCGTAATATCCATAAAAAAAATATTTTTTTCACACGCCGCGCAATTTTCGCGGGTCTGGCTTTTAGGGATAAATTGCGAGGGGATAAGGTTTCTTCTTCAGACCATGTGTTACGAAAAGTAGCAAGTCGCCCTCCTCTCTCTCACTCTCCCTCCCTCTATCTCTTGATTTCATTGTTGGATCTCACTATTTTCTTTCTTAACAGGTCCAAGAACCAGGCGACCGAAGAAGCGGGTGAAGGGGAACAAGAAGACGATGGAGGCGGAGACAAGAGTAGAAGAAGACGACGGCGAAGCCGGCGGCGAGGATGACGGAGAAGACTGACGGCGAGGACGACGATAAATAGGCCAGTGGCGGCGGCGCCGCACTCCCAACCCTAGCCGGGCTATGAATCAACAATTGATTGTTCCCATTTGTAACTTGTTTAATTTTTTCAGATCTATGAATTTGATTGAACAAATGATGATGTTCATGATAATTCAGATAACCGGTGGTAATCCGGGTTGTTCTTGAATTTTTGTGCCGATGGTGTACCTATTAACAAATAAATAATTGTATTTTGATTACGATAATAATAATAATAATAATTGATTATCAAAAACAATAAATATTTCCCTAAAAAATATAATAAATATATTGTTATAAAATTAATAATAATAAACACTATTATTTTATTAGACTGAAACTATTACAAAATAGCGATTCCTTTAAACCGCAATATTAAAAATAGCTGAACGAAACCGCTACAAGAACCGCTCTATGAAGAAACCGCTATTTAATAATAGCGGTTAAAGAAACCGCTACGCTGTCATGAAATAGCAGTTTCGAACCGCGATAACAGAAAATACAGCTGACTTATAGATAGCGGTTCGCAAACCACCATCAGAATCGCTATTTTATCATTTAATAACGGTTTTGGTCTGTTATACAGCGGTTTCTACCCGCTGTATTAGCTCATATTTCTAGTAGTGTGCTTACAAAGCTGGTTCGATTCCTACCAACGCCATTTAATTTTTAAAAGTGATTCTGACGGGTGGAATTTCGGCCGGATCAACCCTGATTGGCCGGATCAGACCGGAATTGAGGCTAGTACGAACCAATATAGATTCCGTTTAGTTTTAGCTTAAAACTGGGCCGTTCCGGACTGGGAACGAAATTCACAACTATAAACAAGATAGTGTCGGATTACTTCTTGAGGACTGAAAGACCTACTGAGTTAGAGAACTGGATTAGGCAATTAGAGAAGACCTTCGTAGCAGTTAAGTGACCTGCTGCGGAGCAGGTAGATGCAGCTTTCTACTTGAAGGGTGGTGCTGACAATTTGTGGACTGAGCTTCTTCTTTTTTTTTGGGGGGGGGATACAGGATTAGGGTGGGATAACTTTCAGGAGGCACTGAGGGACGGTTTTAACTAGTGCATGTTAGCTCCAGAAATATGAGGAATTCTTGGCTTTCAAACAACAAGGTATGACGGTCACTGAGTATCACAACAGTTTACAGAGCTATTCAGGTTTCGTCGGAAATTTAGTACCAACAGAGGCAAGGACAGTACAGAGTTGTAGATAGTGCTTTCTGGACAGGCAGATCTTTGCCACGTGGCGATCATCTAGCACACCTAGCTGTGCTCCACACACACTGGATCACCAGCCGCGCTGATCCATGTGGGGGCTGCGAGACAGGGCCCTCGCATACCACCTCACGGGACTTGTAGGGACTTAGTGGTTTGGAGGCTAGAGTAAGTCCTGTCGCGCGCGAGCGACAACCAAGCCCGCGCGCGACCCCTAGTAACTGCTTTTGAGAGATTTATGGCACGAGCTCCATAAACCCGATCAACCCGGTCAAACCCGGTCAACCTCGTAACGGTTCCGGTATATGCGGGTAACGTGCTGTAACGGTCCCTATATACGCGGACGAACGTGCCGTTGTGGTTAAGCTAATTAAGCCGCCATTAATGGGCGCATTAACCACACTACAACGGTCACATCCTCCGTTATATATAGGTCGTTAACCCTTCCATACAAAGGAGGAACCACCTGAATTACGCGGAAGCTCTGCCGAAATCCTGTCTCTCTCTCATACAGCGCTATTGCCTTACTCTCTCCCTACACACAACCCTACACTTCCTGTGTCTTTTCTATCCCCTACTCTTGGTGTATATTGAGTTCTCTCTGCAGGATTCTCTCATACACATTTGGTGAACCCGACGTGAACTTACCACTGCAAGCAACCATGTCTCATGAAGATGACGTCAGTAACAGATCGCCTTCCACGGAGACCACCTCGGGAGAGGAGACCCGCCGTACTCCTACATCCGCCGGTGAAGCTCCGACGTTAGAGGCCTTGGACGCTACCATCCAGAACCAGGCGAAGGCTCTCAAAGCTCAATCTGCGCAGCTGGAACGGATAATGGCTATTCTGGGGACTCGTGCCCCAAATCCTGCGCCAGCCACTGCCGTCTCTCAGGGAAGGGAACTTCCACCACTCAAGGATTGGGAGTATCAACTACACCACCTAATCCTAACCTTCAAACTCCACCGGCAACGGCGCAGTTACCCTCAGTTCAGGGGAAAACAGCTCAAATGTTGCCTCTTACCGCTCATGTGCCTCAACCGCCGATCCGGCGGCGTGGGGAAATGTGAATCCACAGTACGTTCCTAGCCCTTTCGCGGTATATGTGTCGCCTCCAACTGCGACAAACCCTCCTCCTGCTGCTGGGGGAAGTGCGCCGGAGTGTATGACGTCGCTGCGGCGGCGCATAGAAACCATCCTGGCTAATCAACCGTTCGCGGACACCATCATCCCGAAGCTTGACAACGATCCACCTATCCCGCGCGAGATCTACCTTATGCCTAACCCTGCTGGGTACAAGGCTCCTAAATGGGACAAGTTCGAAGATGTCAACGGAAACGCCCACGAGCATGTCATGCGTTTCATCGATGTGATGGGGCCATACGGGGCTGATCCTAAGCTGCTGATGCGCGAGTTCCCAAAATCCCCGGGGAACGTGGCTTACAAGTGGTACAGGACGTTGGAAGCCGGATCCATAAAGACCTCGGACGACATGGTCCAGAAGTTTTACACTAAATTCTTTCAGATGGAAGAAAAGGTGACAATGATTCATCTCTCGCAGTTGTACCATAAGCGCGAGGAGGATGGAGTGACATTCATCAAGAAGTTCAGGGCCAAGTCCTTGGAATGCAGAGACGTGATACTTGAGGGCAGACTCGTGGAAATATGCCTGGAATGCATGCGAGACGAGTACAAAGGTATGCTTATCAACCTGCAAACTCCTACATTTTCGAAGCTGATCGAATGCACAAAGAACATAGAGCCTATAGTGGAGAGGCAGAAAAAGAAGCACGCCCCTGAGAGATCCCCGAGCGGGACTACCTTTAAAATTGGTAGGTTCAGCTACAAGAGGGGACCCGAAGCCGAAGTGAATACGATCTCGCCCCAAAAGCAGCCAAAGGTCGCAAACTTCGATGCGCCACCTCTGCCATGTTCGGTAGAGGAAGCGAGTGACCTGTGCAGACAATGGCGTAAAGACGGAATCTTGCCGCCGCTCGAAAGGATACCTTCCAAGGAGATGGTGAGGGACCCAAAGTGGTGCGAATGTCACGGAAAGGTCATGCACCCCACGGCTGACTGTAAGAAGCTCAGAATCATGGTAAGCCAAAAGATGAAAAATGGCGAGCTGATTGTCAGCGACCAGAGGCAGGATGTGCGAAACAATCCACTGCCTGCCCATGCGGAGCAAGAGCCGAAGGGAAAAGAGGTTGCCATGATCTCGATTATGGACCTTGAATAGATTGCAGAGGATGGCTTACCCATCGTTGCCGAGATCCACAATGACGAGGACTACAGCATAGACACAGAGGATGAACGTGCTGATCGGATGAAAGGGTCGCACGGGTTCAACAGGTTCTTCGATGAAATGAACTTTTCGGAGAAATGCCGGAAGGAAATGACGAAGGCAATCCTGAGGATAGCGGAGGATTACGAGGAAAATATCGTGATCTCCAACGGAAAGGTTGTCAGGGCATCTCACTCTACAGAAAAGGTTATAAACTTCTCCGCAAGCGACAAGAAGACAAATGCGAGCCACCACAAGCCTTTGTATGTAACGACAGTCATCAATGGTGTGGAGTTCAAAAGAGCGTTTGTCGACGGAGGAGCAGCAGTCGACGTTGTCTCGCTCAACACTCTGAAGCTAACAGGAATCCCGGAGCAGAAGATTGTCAGGCGTCCATCCCCACTGATGGGATTCGGAAGTGACTCCAGAATGACGATAGGATGGATCCGTCTGGGTCTCCAGATTGGCAAAATCAAGTGTTCAGCTAAGTTCTATGTCATTGATGCGAACACTACGTATCACATGATTATAGGCCGGACCTGGATTCATCGCTTCGATGCGGTCCCTTCAACAGCTCACAAGGTGATGAAGGCTATTTGGAATGACAGAATAGTAGAAATACCAGCCTCGATAAATCCTTTCAACCTAGATGAAGCGCACCTCACTGAGGGGGTATGGTTCACTGAGATGGCAGATGAGCAAACGACGGGGCCGTTCAACCCCACTCATTTGCCTCGTTGGGAGGACATTAAAGATCAGTCACCTGCAGGAGTGATGGTGACAAGAGAGGAGTCCAAGGAAAAGCCGTCTACGCGAGAAAAGGCATCGCGGATTGCCTACCAAAGAAAGAATGTTTACACCCTGAAAAGGATAGCAAAGCATGATCCCGAAGGAAAAGAGATAGAAAGCTTCTACGCTAACGGGAAGAAATGCTACCGCATATGAAGGTGCGCGGGGATACCCCCACGTGAGCATGGGGATATCCCTGAGCAAATCAACCAAATCGAGCAGGTCATGGAATTAGACAAACCAACGCCAAGCGTTTTAGAGGAAAAGCTCAAAGAAGCGCCGGAATGCATGGAGGACAAGCCCAAACCGCAAAAGCAGGAACTGAAGGAGGTATTCCTAAGCCCAAGCGAAGAAAAGAAGAGGCCAGTCTTTTTGAGTGCAGACCTCACGAGAGAGGAAGAGGAAAGATTACTGCAGCTTCTGACCGAGTATAAGGACGTATTCGCATGGGAGTACAATGAGATGCCCAGTCAGGACACGAGCATCACCATGCACCGGTTAGATGTAATCCCAGGATCCAAACCGGTAAGCAGAGCACGAGAAGCTTCAGGCCGGAGATCAACGTGAAGATCAAGCAAGAAATCGTCAAACTTCTGACTGCCAAATTCATCGAGCCAAATCACCATCCTACATGGTTGGCTAACATCGTGCCTGTGGTGAAGAAGAATGGGCAGCTTCGCATTTGTGTGGACTTCCGAGACCTTAATCGTTTCTGCCCCAAAGATGATTTTCCGCTTCCAACATCGATCTACTTATCGATTCGACCGCGGGTCATCGCATGTTCAGCTTCATGGACGGCTTCAGTGGGTACAACCAGATCAAGATGGACCCTGAAGATGCACGGAAAACCGCGTTCATCACTCCGGTTGGAGTCTTCAATTATACAGTTATGCCTTTTGGTCTCAAGAATGCAGACGCAACTTATCAGCGAGCCATGATGGCCCTGTTCCATGATATGATGCACAAAGAGGTAGAATTTTACGTTGACGACTTGGTTGTCAAGTCCAAAGAAGAGGTGGATCACTTGGGGGATTTGCGGAAAGTATTCAAAAGATGCAGAAGTTTCCAGTTAAAGATGAACCCCATGAAGTGCGCATTCGGAGTGACCTCGGGGAAATTCTTGGGATGTGTAATACATCGCCAAGGCATCGAGCCTGACCCCGCAAAAGTATCGGCTGTCACTAGCATGACGGCGCCGCATAACCAGAGTGCCTTGAAGACTTTCTTGGGGAAGCTATCCTACCTGCGAAGGTTCATCCCGGCGATCGCCGAAATCACCTTCTATTTCAGCGATCTTCTCAAGAAGGATGCGGTGTACGAATGGACCGCAGAGCACGAAACCGCATTCAGAAGGCTAAAGGACCTGCTGACATCGTCAAAGGTAATGATCGCACCACAGCCCAGATCACCGCTCTTGTTGTACCTAACATCGACGAAGAGGTCTATAGGGGCACTTTTGGCTCAGGAGTATGAGGGGCAAGAAAGGACGATCTACTACATTTCTCGCATAGTGCAACCAGCAGAGTCAAGGTACACGGACATCGAGCGTCATTGCCTTGCTTTGTTCTTTGTGATAGAAAAGTTAAAGCACTATTTCTCTTCGCACAAAGTGATTGTGGTTACAAAGAGTGATCCTATACGGTATCTCTTGACTCACACTACTCCTGGGGGAAGACTGGCAAAATGGTATATGACCATTTCCCAATACGACATCACATGTGTTCGACCAAGGGCAATCAAATCGCAAGCGGTGGCGGATTTGCTAGCACAGTTCCCTGCTAATAGTCATGAGCCTGTAATTGAGGAGGAACTGGAGGGTCCTGAGATCTATGCAGTTGAGTTGCCTTATTGGACGCTCCATTTCGATGGGTCATCAACAAGGAAAGGTGGAGGCATCGGGATAGTCCTGACCAAACCCGATGGAGAGGTCATACAGATGTCCACAAAGTTTGACTTCGCAGTCACCAACAACGAAGCAGAGTATGAAGCTCTCATCGCAGGTCTTCGTGCAGCAAGGGCACTAGAAGTAAACAATTTGACGGTTATGGGGGACTCCAAGCTAATCGTCAAACAAGCCTCGGGCGAGTACGGTTTGAAGGAGATAAACCTATTGCCCTACCGGACTTTGGTACAGAAACTGGTGCAACAATTCCGCGATGTCAGGTACGAGCCCAAACCCAGAGCAGACAATAGGCATGCTGACGCTTTGGCTACCCTGGGATCCAAGGTTAGTGCGGTTAAGTATCCCGCGAGAATCTCGATTGAAGTGCGAACGTCCTCGGCGTTGACAGAGGACGCGTGTGAGGACGAACGTATGGATGATGCAGACTGGAGGAAGTCAATATTGCGTGCCATTGCAGAAGGAACGAGCAACGAAAACTAGGCGTCCACAAAGGGGTATTGCATACATGACAACATTCTCTACTACAAAGGCCCTGGCGGAATACTCATGCGATGCGTCTCACAGCAGGAGGGACAAGCGTTGTTAGAAAAGATTCACCAACATACTTGTGGGGAAAGTGAGGTGTCAATCTATCGAAAAGCCCAGAGGTATGGGATTCATTGGTCGGACATGTCAGCGGCCGCGGCATTGATTCAAGGAAATTGCGAGAGTTGCGCACTGATTAAGGACTCTTTATCAATTGCTCTGGTCGATGATGACATGGATTGGAGGAAGCCGCTCTTTTACTTTCTCACACAGGGGATTGAGCCTGAGTGGAGAAAAGAAGCTGAGAAACTAAAGAGGAAAGCATCACGGTATGTGGTGCAAGAAAATATACTCTGGCTAAAGGGCCACGAGGGTAATCTGTTGCGATGCCTAGACAGCAAGGAAGCACAAGAGGTGATGGATCTCTCTCATCAAGTGGAACATCAGGGAGGTGCGAAGTTATGCAGACAGCTCCTCACAGTCGGTTACTTCTGGCCCACCATGGAAATAGATTGCCGCGCTAAAGTAAGAAGGTGCCAGGAGTGTCAATTCAAAGGCAACCTAGTACATGCTCCTGCCGTAGACCTACATGCGTTGGGAACACCATGGCCGTTCCATACTTGGGCTTTGGATTTTGTTGGCCCTATCCGACCAACCTCGCACGGGAACCAGTTCATTCTCACCGCGACCGAGTTGTTCACTAAGTGGGTAGAAGCAATACCACTGAGGACAGCAAATGCGCTCGCTGTAGTCCATTTCATCCAAGAGAACATCATATGCATGTTCGGAATTCCTAACACAATTCTCTTGGATAATGGTACCCCCTTCGTCAATCTCCAGGTAGCTGCGAAGCTAGCGGAATACAACATAAGGCAGATATGTTCTACCCCCTATTATCCGAAAGGGAATGGTCAAGCGGAGGCAACCAACAAGACGTTGTTGAGAATCTTGAGCAAGATGGTTGCGGACGACCACAAGAAATGGGCTGATTCTTTGAACATATCCTTGTGGGCGTATCGAACTTCTCCGAGGACTCCCACAGGAGTCTCCCCGTTTCTTTTATGTTATGGAGCTGAAGCTGTAGTACCTGCGGAGGTGAAAATCAACTCTGCAAGGTTGGCCTTCCATGAACTATATGAGAATCAACGCGATCATGACTTGGTTCTGTTAGAAGAAAAGCGGGAGCAGGCTAAACGGACTAACAAGCGATATCAGGAAAGGATCGCCCGCGCGTACAACAAAACAGTCCAACGCCGAGATTTCGCAGTTGGGGACCTGGTCTTGCGCGCATCGGACCATTGCATGCGGGAGGCGGCTCACCCAAAATTCGCAGCCAACTGGGAAGGACCCTTCGAAGTCAAATAAGTCTTCGACAGCGGCTACTGCAATATACAAAGGCTACATGGGACGGCCTCAACCCCAAGCTCAGTCAACATGCGCTGGATTAAGAAGTATTATCCTTAACTCCTCTCATTACATGCGTTAGATTACAATGCCTACTTTATGCTTTGTATTGTTAAAGATTCATGCATCTTCTCTCCCATATGACGGAATTGTAATCTTGCCTCTCCCATATGAGAGTGTTCTATAATAAAAAGGCTCCTCCCAAATGGGAAGAACTTTGTGATTTCAGCCGTCTTTATCGTTTTATTTATTTCTTCATTCCTCAATAGCGAAAGCCTATCTGCCATGATAGCAGCACTATGCAAATGCGATCTTAATTGATCTTCAAGCCTATCCGCCATGATAGCAGCACTATGCAAATGCGATCTGAAGTGATCTTAAATCCTATCTGCCATGATAGCAGCACTATGCAAATACGATCTTAAGTGATCTTCAAGCCTATCTGCCATGATAGCAGCACTATGCAAATACGATCTTAAGTGATCTTCAAGCCTATATGCCGTGATAGCAGCACTATGCGAATATGATCTTAAGTGATCTTCAAGCCTATCTATCTAGATACCAGCAATACTTATGCAATTGCGATCTCAAATGATCTAAAGGCTCATCTGCTAAGATAGCAGCTCTCATGAATGATTTCTATAATCTGCGAACCTATCTATTGGGTAGCAAATCATTGCGACAGTGCAAAGTGCGAATACAACACTACAAAAAGCGAAGTTTGCAAACACGCATGCGAAATTGTAGTTTGTTGTAACAAGAACAACAAATCATACAAAGCGATTTATTATGAGTCAAAATGACTTACAATTTATCTGTCCAGATAACAGCTTACAAGCGAAAAGTTCAAACTGAGCTAATTACACGGCCAACATGGCTTACAATTTATCTAAACAGGAGATTACAGGAGAAAGTTACACAGAAGGGAAATCCTTACTGTAAAATGATCGTCCTACTGGTCTTACCAAAGGCTATGCGGCATAATGGTCTGCGACCAAAGATCTGTAGCAAGTAGGGTCTTGCTATAAAATGAACGTCCTACAGACATTGCAAGAGCTATGCGACGCTATTTTCAAGATCTCAGGATCTGACAAGGCCTCTGTCTGGTCTTCACCCCAAGAGACGTGCCCGATGAACCACCTGTTCCGGCGTATGCGGCGGTGAAGAACAGGCAAACAGCAACTCCTAGGGCAAGAAGCTCCTTGTCCTAGGAGACGAGCACAATGGCTCGCCACCCCGAGTTCAAGAACGTGGAGGCAAGAAGTTATCCTCCGGTAAAGCTAGAGGAGAAATCCGCCGTTCATTACGAATCGGTAAGGAGGTCAGTACGGCACTGCACCTCGCTGGGAGGCGGCCGGAAACACGACCTGCAAACATAATAGACGAAGAAAATTCTTCGAGCAAGCATGAGGTATTATATGCATCTTCTTTATGAAAGATATGAAGATCAATAAGCTTCGTAATGAAGATACTGGAAGCTATTTCTATGGCACAAAGAACAAACTCAGGTTTCACAACTTGAAGTTGCCATGAATCAACGAAAGACAAGTGTTGAAGCCAGCAGTCGTAAGGAATCATGGCAAGCCACATTTTGGGATGAAAAACCCAAGCAGTAGAAGGCAGGGTTTATATAGACCCAACGGAGACCCTTCAATTCTCTAGCTGAGTCAGCAAAGCTTGGAAAAGGGGTAAGAATCAATCACTTACGCCTTGATAAAGGCAACATTCAATTATCCTACTAAAGGCTACGACGATTCGGTAGCGTATCCTAATTAATGACGGAAGGTCATGATACGGATGGACTTCCCAAGGAAAGCGTGATTATTTGATAAGCAATTAGCGCGAAAATCAAGGCGGACATATCACTAGCTGATGTCATAATTGATACGCACAAAGATATTCGAGCAAATCCCGGGAAGGGCAAAAAGGGCATTCAAGCCTTGATTAAAAAAAGGGGGGGGAACCCTAGGAACATTACGATAATGTTTCAACATTTTGTTCAAACCAAATACATGCTATTTTTCTCAAAATAAATCTTTGGTCAGAGGGTCATCAGGGGAGAAAAAGAGTGACACATTTGTCACTTGCTCCACTTCTCACTTCAACTGCTCGTAGTTGGTGCTCATCTCATGGAAGAGCTTCACAGCCTCTTCAGCTTTCTGCCTTTGCTTCTCTACCTTTTGCCCCTCAGCTGCGAGATTATGAAAGCCGCGCCTCAAATTCACAGCCGCGCGAATCTGGTAACTCTGTTCACAAGATACCCGAAGCCCAACTTGCCTTGAACTTTGGCTTGAAGGTTTTGAAACATGCTGAACAGCAGCTGCGCACTCTGAGGAGAGATAGTCGCAGGTGTAGCCGCAGACAGCTGATCCAGAATCCAGATGGCCTCGGTCAAGAACAGCCTTCTGTTGAAAGGCTCTATCTCCAAGGACCTCGCAAATGATCGAGGATAGGAGAGACGCATTTGAACCAGCCAGTCCACATCAGCTTGCTTCAAACCTAACAATGTTGATTCAAGTTAGAACATGAAGCTTGTAAATGCAGAATGCAAGATGAGAACGACAATAACGGTAGCATACCAGTTCCTTCGAGGATCTCGCGCAAGGAAGGAATGCGCATTACTGAGGCAGCTGAAGACTGTCCTCGCTCCATTGCTCTCCTATCAGCTGCGAGCTCTAACTCCTCATAGTTGGCAGGAAGGGTATAGGCCACACCAGGTGCGATTGCAGCTCCTACCTGCGAACTCCAAAAATTCCATGTCTGAGGAATCTCTGGAGGCTCAATCCCTGCCGAAGGAATAGCAACAGTAGAAGATGCTGCTCGATCAGGAACACCTTCAGGTGCGAAAGGCCCATGGGACTCAGGATCACTCATTTGAACATTCACATTTGCATGTGATCCTACATCTTCCACGATCTGCTCACGAATCCTAGCCTCAGCAGCATCTGCTTCCATTTCCTCAGCAGCAGCATTGGTATCTTCCTCCATCAGCACGGTGTCAGCCTCGGCATCATCAGAAACTTCAATGACATCCTCTAAGGGCTCTCCTGCGTACTCAACAGCTGCGACGGGCTTCTCGACATGAGAGCTTCGCTCTGGAACATAAGATGCAGAGGGTTGACTCCTCTGTTCCAGCATGGCCTCACCAACATTACCTGCGATACAAGACGGGACAATGTGAGGTAACCTGTATTAAACAATATTTTATTATTATTTTGATAAACCAAGAGCGAGCACCTCCACGCGTAGGTGGGATTGTAGCATCTTCGTCATATGCTAAGGATGCGATACCATGCCCTATTAATGTGTCTTCGTTAAGCATATCCTTAAGGTGAGCATGACCTGGGGTGCGAAGAAACCGGTCATGATGATGATTGGGTTACTAAGCCTAGTTCACAAGCGCTGTTCAAATAATTACCTGAAGGTTCACCGCACTTGCTTACTAACCAGCGGCGAATGTCGGCTTTCGATAAGTCATGCTTTAATGCACCAACAATCACGTCTCGGTAAGTTACCGCAAGATTAAAAATCTCACCTTCATTGCCGCCTGCGATTTCCTCAAAGTCTGCCTGAGCCTGCTCCAAGGCAGCCGCATCTTCTTCTTGAACCACATCTTCCTCATCGACTTGAGCAGCCGCATCTTCTGGAACCGCATCTTCCTCATCGGGTTGACGCACCAAGTCGTCGACATGTTGCTCTTCCAGGTTCCTTTGCTTTATACGTTCAATCTCCTCTTCTTCTTCTCGCTTCCTACTTATTTCAGCAGCCTCCACAGCTGTTCTACTAGACTCAGCAAGGATGTCCTCGTCTATGGTTTCGTTGGAAACACCAGAGTGAGAACCCCTATTCTGCCTCTTGGCCAAAAGGCCGCTGATGGTCTCTTCATCATCATCTGCAAGGGAACAAACTGTTCAGTAAAGATTGCGAGAGTTAAGATAATGAGAAGAGAAGTACGTTTGAGATACCTTCCGACTCTTCCTCTTGTATCTCATCTCTCTCTCCTTCTCTGAAATATTCGACTCTTTCTTCTTCATCATCATCATCTCTTTCTATCGCCTCCCTTCTCTCTTCCTCCTCTTCCTCCTGACCAAACGGAACAAAGGTCTTCACCGCGATCTCTTTATGCGCCTTGCTTGGCATGCGACCTTTGCCTTTGTCCCTGGAAGCAAGGGACCTCGCAGGAGGGGAAGTTGGAGCGCTCCTAGGGGAAGAGATTGTGATTCCCTTCTGCCTTGGTCTCTTTTCCCTTGGAGCAGCAGTTGTTGGAGGAGACGGATCATTCCTGGGTGGAGACAAGGCTGGAGTATTGTCTATCAGCGAGTCAGCAAATACGCCCATGACCTCGCGAATTCGAGCCTCGACTGCGAGAGCCATTTTCATTGCTAGCAGAACTGGTTCACCCTGCCTTCTCGCAGTAACAATGGTGGTGATCAGTGACTTTGAGCGCTCACCTGATGCGAACCTCCTCACATAGCACTGCAACAGAAAATGGAGCATAAGTTTCGACACATCGGAATAAAGAAACTCAACGCGTGCAAAAGAGATTGTTTACCTTGGCGAAATCTTCGCTGTATTTGATGACGTGCGAATCACCTTTTTTAACTGCCACCATCTTTTCCTCAAGGATGGTGGAGGGGCACAAGTGATTCTCATGATCCAGCAACGAGTAGCAACCATATTGGGAATCAATTAAGCTGCAGTTAGGACAGAAAGGGAAGGAATTTCTCTTGACCACTGGAGCTCTGCTTGGTCGAGGGATCGACTGTGTCTCGCCTGCTGGGTGTTCCAATAGGCAACCCAATTCCTGGAGTAGCCACCTGCGCGATTACCTGGGGGTTGCTCAAAGGGAAGGTTGCTCCTTAAGTTTGTTTTGCACTCGCCAGACAGTAGTCGTTTGTAGCAGCCTCTTATGATGGACTGCGGCCAGATTGAGGGTGCCACCGCATCAAAGCCAAACTGGAGAGAAACGCGAGTAGGATCGACATCTACCGTGATCCTCTCGTACTTAGGAGTAAGCTCGCGAACATACTCCGCAAGAGCAGGAAGAGAACCTCTTAGACACCAGCAGAAGAATTCGCGATAGCGCTCGTGGAAACGCTTCTCGCCCTCGAAAAGAAGATCTTCAGAGAAAGCAATAGCCTTGGAAGGATACAATTTTGGGAACCATCGCACATTCTCAACGCGCGTGGCATAAGGCCTAGCTGTAAACTCGCTGCGATCGTCGCATATCAGACTCCAGGTACACTTAGGAAAGTGAGTTCCGGACCATCTCGCAGCCCTGCCGCTGTTAAGCTCTTCCTCCGCACCCGGGACACAACATTTGTTGGGCCTAGAAGGAACAAGAGCATAGGAGGGCTATCGCTCGAAAACCCACATGGTCAAGAATGCAATGTTAACATTCGTTAACACGTCCAGGCGACCGCGGGAGTCCTTGGTTGCTACAACCAGTTGATCCAATCTGTGGTACAGGGTACCCAAGACTAGTGGCCCGAGTGCGACCCTTTGACCAAGGGTCAATTTCACAGCAAGTGAGAGGACATGGTAGAAGATCCCATCATGAGGGTGACCATGAATCAAATACCTCGACAACCAAGCGCAGAGAAAAGCACACATGGTCAGATGATAACCCTTCCCATTCACATAATTTTTAGCCTTCGGGTTCTAGCTCAGAAGTTTCTTGGTGATACTACTACTCGCATAATCGCGGAAGAAATACTGCACCCACTTGTTCCAAGTGTTCTTCGCAGATGTATCAACCAGTTTCCAGTCGGGAAGAATCTTTGCAGACGTCCACCGAGTGGAAATTTTCTTGACTTCTTACAAGCACTCCTCCATTTGCTTGTAGAGAGCAAGTTCCGGATCAGTCCTCAAGGGACTCAGGGGATCCACCTCACCAACAGGAGAAAGATCGTACAGCATGTGCACATCTTCAAGAGTGGGAGCAGCCTCGAACTCAGCAAAGTGGAATGTGTGAGTCGCAGGCGAGTAGCGCGACAGAAGGTTTAGAAGCATGGACTGGTCCAGCTTCACGGCAGCACCCTTCATAGCACGGACTGCGAAATATACGCCAGCATTGTTCAATGCGATGGCATGGTGGGTCAATACATGGTCGATCCACTCATCCACGAAGTCCAATTTCTGAACAAACGCTTGAGTGGAAATCGCAGTATGCGGGAAAAACCCATTTTCAACTCCCAATCGAACCACATCCTTGGAATCGATCAGTTCGAGCATGGCTGCGTTAACTGGAGGAGTCAATGTTTGCAACTCTTCAGCAGGAACAGGGGTTAGCAGGTTCTTCACATTAACCCTAGCATGATAAAAGTCTTTGCCACCCAAATAGGGAGCTTTCCGCCATAAGGTCTGCGGAGGGTCAGGTATTTCTTCGACCTCTTTAACGGGTTTAGTTCCTTTAGTCTTTGTCATTCCTGCGGAAGAGCAAGAAAAAAGGGGGGAGAAATACACATGATTTAGTATACTTTAGTTTGAATCTCAGTTCAATTTGGAGCAACGATGCTTTGTCAAAAGAAAGATGAACAGTTCAGTGCCAATTTTGGGGGTTTGAATGTTCAGAATCGTTTACATTACTGGGAATTTCAGAAGCCTCACATTCAAAATCTTTACAATCTGGGGATTATATCAATTCTGAGTTTAAAAAACAAGGTCTCCTTCACAGTTTCCAATGGACGACATGTTTCAGATAGTCATGGGTTTACAGATCCAATACAGTTCAAAGCATATATCGATACATTAAGTAGAATTGAACAAGGCCAACCTTGTTTTGGTAAAGCTTGCTTGGATGCGCACAGTTGAAGAAGACAATTGACAAGAAAGAATTGATGATTGATTATTTGAATCTGCTCTTGAAGGCTTCTGGGTATCATTCACTTTAAGAGAAAGAAGTGATGCTTTGCAACAATGGAGAGTACAGAGTATTTATCCAAAAACAATGAAGGGTTGCGTCCTTTCAGTAGTCGAATCGCAACCGTCACCGTCGAATCGCGCAATTACAGGACAAGCTGACGTCACGCCTAAAACCCTAAAAGACCAGACGGCACGACTCTAGGGATTTTAGGTCATAATGACACGCACGGGGGCTGAATTTGCGTGCATTTGAATTGGTGCGTGGCGGCGACGCGTACGTTGGTTCCTGCGCATGGAAGCCTATTCGGTCATGCGTCTTCACGCGCAGAAAGGGGGCTAATGTAGATAGTGCTTTCTGGACAGGCAGATCTTAGCCACGTGGCGATCATCTAGCACACCTAACTGTGCTCCACACACACTGGATCACCAGCCGCGCTGATCCATGTGGGGGCTGCGAGACAGGGCCCTCGCATACCACCTCACGGGACTTGTAGGGACTTAGTGGTTTGGAGGCTAGAGTAAGTCCTGTCGCGCGCGAGCGACAACCAAGCCCGCGCGCGACCCCTACTAACTGCTTTTGAGAGATTTATGGCACGAGCTCCATAAACCCGGTCAACCCGGTCAAACCCGGTCAACCTCGTAACGGTTCCGGTATACGTGGGTAACGTGCTGTAACGGTCCCTACCGGTCAACCTCGTAACGGTTCCGGTATACGCAGGTAACGTGCTGTAACGGTCCCTATATACGCGGACGAACGTGTCGTTGTGGTTAAGCTAATTAAGCCGCCATTAATGGGCGCATTAACCACACTACAACGGTCACATCCTCCGTTATATATAGGTCGTTAACCCTTCCATACAAAGGAGGAACCACCTGAATTACGCGGTAGCTCTGCCGAAATCTTGTCTCTCTCTCATACAGCGCTATTGTCTTACTCTCTCCCTACACACAACCCTACACTTCCTGTGTCTTTTCTATCCCCTACTCTTGGTGTATATTGAGTTCTCTCTGCAGGATTCTCTCGTACACAAGAGTATCACAACAAGTTTACAGAGCTATTTTTAGTATTTTTACTTTTGTCGGAAATTTAGTACCAACAGAGGCAAGGAAAGTACGAAAATTTGTAGTCGCTAAGTTACAGGATACAGATGGAAGACAATCTATAAAGCCTTCAACAATGCCAGCTATATAAGGCAAATCAATGAGTCACATCGGTCTAATCAGAAGCCGGAATTTGAAGGAAGAGACATGGTGGAAGAAGCAGGAAGAAAGTATAGGTTCGATAGGAAGTCAAACAATGAAGGAGATAACCATCGCCTGGACCACGAACTGGAGGGCGACCACGCACGGAGATTGGGAGGTACTTCTACAAGAGATGCGGTAAGGATCATTCAGGATCGGAAGCAGGGCGACCACGCACGGAGATTGGGAGGTACTTCTACAAGAGATGCGGTAAGGATCATTCAGGATCGGAAGCAGGGTGACCACGCACGGAGGTTGGGAGTTGGAAGGTACTTCTACCAGAGACAAATGATCTCATTCAGGAGTAGACTGCATGGTGGAACGCAATTTCAAAGGCATAGCTACTTCGATATTCTTCACAAAAAGCATCTCATGGACCTCTCAAATGCAATCCTTCCTAAAATTACATATTATTACATATTTTCCTGCTACACGTAGGATTGACTCAACATTTGACTCTAACATTTTTAAACCAACTACGCTGCTACAAACGGAGTAATCAGGGAATCAAGCATAGCTACCAACTGAAAGGACCACAACAAAGAAGCAAATATGTTCTCATTCATCCAAAGAAAGCATTAAGTGCATCATCTCTTACCATCTTAAACAAGCAAAAACTTCTAGTCTGGTTATAACAAAGCACGGAAATAGAAATGAAAAGTTCTGCGCGGTGTGCCGACAACTGGAACACGGTATCAGGCATATGCCACTAACTCAAGCAGCATCATAATCCCCCTCGGCAAATTTGCTCTCTTGGTAGAAAACTGCTATGACTTGATTTCCGCCAAATTTCCTTCCGTGTAACCCTTGCCGAGCTTTGCTAGCACTTTCAACATCCGCATATTCCAGAAACACCTAAAATAAAATAACACACCACCTATTTAGACTTCAGAGAGACTAATAAAGCAGCTGCTAAATCTGGGAAATAATCTCATTGGAAATGACGCAAAACCTATCTTTTAGTGCAAGGAAAGATACTAACCTTTCCCACCCCTGGAGTCGGTTCACCATTGGGATTTGGGCGCGGAATGACAATGTTCACCAGCGTACCTGCAAATTGCAACGAAATCAAAAATCCAAAATATTAGACCAAACATGTGAAGCCAATGGTATCAGGCAAAATATAGATAGAAGGTTATGAAGTCTTCTGTCAGTAAGTTAGGCCTGATTCTCAATAGCAGAATGTGGGACTACAATAGGCTGTAAAACAGAAAAATAGAACACAAAAGTAAATCAATACATGGACGAGAAAACTGTAGGGTGTACGAAAAGGCACTTGTATAGTTCATATATAAGAGCCATTTGTTTCACGGAGAACTGACCAAATTTTCCACACTCGATCCTCATGTCTTCCAGTATATCTTCATAGTCTTCATCGTCTTTGAGCTCGTCTGCAGCGACCACGTGCGTCAGGCATACGACCTTGGTGGCGGGAGCAGGAGGAGGTTGTAGAATAGCCCTCTGAAAAAGAAAATATCCAAGTTCAACTCACGCCTATAAATGACAAATTTTGCAGATACATTGCTAATTCAAGCAGAGAATCACAAGCAACCAACAACAAATAAGTTAAGTAGAAGTAGGAAGAACGGAAGTCCTAACCTGTAATGCTATTTGTTGTTGAGCATGTAACAGTATGCTCTCCTGTTCAGGCTTAGGTTGGGTGGTGCCTTGGTTAGCACGCCTCACAGTAAGAGTTTTGTCACCCATCTTAATTCCATTTAAAGCAGCACAAGCAATATCGGTAACAGAGAGATCTTGATACACACAGAACGCATAGCCTTTGGAGTTTCCAGTTTCTCTGTCCTTCACAAGATCAAAACCTCTGAGTGGCCCAAATGACTCGAGCAGCTCCCTCACCTGTGCTTCAGTGAAATAATAGGGAAGTCCACCGACAAAAATGCGGTCAGGACCCTCGAGTCCACCAGCAGAACCTGGTGTTAACCCAACTGCACCTAGGTTAAGATTTGGATTGGGCTGACTTGGCCCTAGAGTAGCAGCCAGCGATGGATTATAGTCACTAGGCCTCCTCACCTTAACAGGTGCTCCCTGAATAAACAAGTAATCGGAACTTTAGCTAATCAGATTCACGTACAAATTTAAATATAAGTGAAAGAAGAATAGGGAAGGTGGCGAGCTAAATAACTGAATAGACATCCACAATGAAACCTTAAATTTGCCCCCTTTGGGAGACTAGTACCTCAAAAATTATACCGTCCAAGGCCATTGCATTACTTGCTTCCTCCACTGATCTCATTTCCACGAAAGCAAACTTTTTCTCGTGGTTTATGTATACATTGACAACAGCATCTCCTGAGAAGAATGAAACAGAACAAGAGTCAACAAACAGCGAACAAATGTGCATGCAACTTCATTTAAACACGAGATACAAGAATATATTTTCTAACCTGCGCCAGCTGAGTTTCCACCAATTGCAGCCATAACATGGCTGAAAAAAGTTGCTACGGACTGCACCCAATAAAGACAGCGTTAGAGATGTTGTACAGAAAGAAATCAACTGAGAAAACTCCTAAAAATCGGAATTCTTGTAGATAAAGTGAAGATCACCCACAACTGGCCAAAGAAAGGTGGAGAAAGAAGCAGACTACAAAAAGAGATAGTGCAGTACCTGTTCATTAGCTGTAGGAGATAGACCGCCAACATATACACGCCGAGCATGCCTAGTAGCCTGCCAGTGACATTTTTACAATCAAGAGAAGATATAATCAAGAAAATGAAAAATATGGAACATAAGATTACACAGTCAAAATACGAAAGAAATACAGCTTGGACCACCAACCTGCTGGGTCATCGCATGGACTGGCTGTATGACAGGAATAGTTCCAAATTGCTAGAGAACATACCAGAACATATTAGTTAAAAGTAGAACAAGTGCACACAGGGTCAGGCATATGAAAAAACAATCTCAACAAGAAATAGATACCTGGTTAGGTGTCAAAGCGAACATGTTGGGGAACACTCCAGTAAGAGCTGGGGGAGCCCCGGTGATTTGGCCTGCAAACAACATCAGAGTTACATCACAAAAGAATATAAAACATCCTTACTTATTCCGTTATAGCTGATCTTAACCAACACATCAGATCTTTAGATGACTTGGATCTTTCAGAAAAATGAGCTACATGAAAAAATGAATTGGTAAAATAATATTGTATTTGGAACTTCTTAAAACTACCAAAACAGGCAATATTGCCGGATAAAGATGAACAAGACCTGGATTATTGATTCCTCCGTGTACATTAAAGCTACAGAAGTCGGCTCACGCCCATTGTCAGCACAGTGGGGCTAGTAGCCCGACATTGCCTTCGTTAAACAACACTTAAGACACAAAAACAAACAAACAAACACCAAACACAAGAAACAACCAAAAACCCTCTCAGTTTCCACATTGTTATACCAATTAAAGAATAAAAAGGAGAGATACTACAGCAAAACCTAGCAGCAAAGTTCTAGATTATGTATTAGTAAAGGATCAAAACCAGTATGGCTTACCAATATAACACCATGCAATTTGATAGGGATGTTTCACACTATAGCAAAAACAGAAAAAGAAAACATTTGTTAACAGAGTATGAAAATAGAACCGTTAACTAGATATAAATACCTGGAGTGACCGCTGCAGCACCAGCTAAAAGTGCAGAAGCAGGAGGTGCCATGTCGAAACCACTGATTCTTTTGCTGCAAGTCATAGGAGCAAAATAAGAATCCATAAGAGATCTATTCATCAAGTGAAAATTCTGAGTCGAATACTTTTTTTATTATGCAAACTGCCACTTCAAATACTTGACGGTCCACAGCCCACAAACCTTCTGTCCAAAGAGTTTTTGGACTTGCAATACTATACGACGGATAATTCAATTTTAATTTTTCAAATAATGATGGAAGCAGAAAAATGTAGATGGTACATAAGAAAAAAGAAAAAGATAACATTATTCAAAATAATAACATGCGGACGTGATGAAAAAGAATATGAATTCCTACACGAACAACCGCGGAGTTCCTCAGCTAGCTTTTGCAGAGAGTACGGAAGAAAGTATCTCTACCGAACACAATTGTTAATTCAAAAAATGATTATCTTCTAATTGATTGTACCAACAACCGTACACTTGAAAAGCCTCGGTAGAAGAATCATTCGGTTGCAGCCCCCCCCCCCCCCCATGCAAATTATTAAATTTGTATAGTAGAACGAATTAGAAGTCAAAACACGGTCTATCAATTTTACTGCCTTCAGAACTAGTATAGTTTGCTCCCAGGAAGAAATGCTAATTTCTAAATCTCTCATGAATGTGCCCAATAAGAAGGTCACATGGCATCTCATTTGCAAAATTAAATAACGTCGTTGCTGGAGCAATGGCTTGGTCAAAGATAAGAACCACAGTGGGAAGTAATTTGAAGTTTCAGCAGGAACCAATTAGACATGTCACAACTCAAGACATAATGGAACTAAAAGTCTTCTAACTACCGCCCTATGTTTGGCTTCATACTTGATGGCAACCATCTCACACATCATTTACTTCATCAATCCAAGTTCATATGCCACGCTAGGCTTTCCACACATTTTTAGGAAATTAGTTTGACTTAGAAACATAATTTTCCTGACAGCATTACTGGCAAGACACTGAATTCAGAATTTCAATTTGATGAGGGATGATACTTCAGAGGGTATTTGTTATATTCTTGACCCCACAGTTATTTCCGGACTTCCCAAAAATGAAATGACGGCTCATGAAACAAAAAAAGATTGAGTAAATAGATACACACTTCGAGCAGTCTCCTGGTGAAGGATTGGAGCAAAATAACATAAAGAAGATGGTCAAAGACAGTAATAAATTCAATCTCAAACTTCCATAAGACTTCTTTTTACATGGACATTAGGGTTTGGGCAAACTATTTACCTTTTAGAACGGGAGCGGGAACGAGATCTGGATCTTGATCTATGCTCTGAGCGAGAACGGGAACTATGCCTATGCCTATCTTCTCTATCCCTGTCATAGTCTCTACGCCTGCAATAAAAGGAGGAACAGAACATCATCAGCATCCATTCATAGAATACACACAGAATATGAATCAAATAAAATAATGTTCCATACCTATCATAGTCTCTGCTCCGACTTCGGTGATAGTGGTCGTCATCTCTATCACCACCCCTTTCCCGTCTCTCACTTCGTTCTCTGTGGCGGTCTCTATCTCTGTCTCGATCCCTGTCTCGGTAATGACGGTCTCGATCTCTGTCCTTATCCCTGTCTCTGTCACGATCCCTCTCCCTATCCCTGTCCCTTCCCCTATCACGTCCTTTCTCCCTTTCCTTCTCCCTACTCTTTGAAGATTCTCTCTCATAGTCCCGAGAGTGCTGTTAAGAGATTAAAGAAAAGCACATCAAAGTGAGTTCACTAGAACAACTAATTACCATTTTTTAAAAGCAGATCAGAGACTGGCCAGTCGGGTTAGAAATTGGATCGGATTGAGCGGTCCCGATCAGAATGACTGGCTACTAGACCGGTGACTCAGAAAAATATATATAATTGCGCCTAGCGAGAGTGGAACCTCAGACACCACACACTAAAATCAAGAGTCCTCGAAATTCAGTTGTTGAAAAGAATGTGTCCTAGCCAATTCCACGTCATTACTATTGATATATAATATTTTTCATTGCTTCATGAAACTAATGATAGAAATTCACTGCAGTTACTTTTGGATTTCGGTTCAGAACAAAGATTGTGGATACAGTTTGAGCTATAGTTTGGAATTAGCTGATAGAAGAAGATTAAAGAACATAAGTGAAAAGAGAGTCGCAATGGATGGAACCAGGATGATTTGAAATAACGTGTGGGTTGACTAGTCATGTCGCAATGGATGGAACCAGGATGATTTGAAATAACGTGTGGGTTGACTAGTCATTTAGTAACATACAAGGTTCCAGCCAAATCAAATCTTTAGCGTTGATTTGTACTAAAAAAATTGAGTCCAAATACATACTAAAATACCATGTAATCCAGAAGGAACACAAGGCGTCGTGTTTATATATATATATATATACACATATATTTTGGTAATTACGATAACAAAACAATAAATTAACAAATGCAGGATTTCATATGCCACAGCAATCAATCATGAAACTACTCTTAATTACAAGAGGCTTACTTTTATGACTAGAAGCTTTCCTAGAAAGCATTATTGAATAAGTTTCAACTGATAAAAATATGTACTGTATTGAACATTTTTTTAATCAAACCTAACAAAGGTTGAACCAGCGAGCCAGTATCTCAACGTCAGATCTGGTTTTCGATACAACTTGTGTCACAATTACAAACTGCGCTCCCCTACCAAAAATTTCAAACTAGTGCAATTCCGAGTTCTGAATTTCACGAATTAAGAACAATCACAACTTGACATGTTTAAAAATGGCTCTATTAGGCATATTCCCACGGAATTAAGATGTGAATTACGAGAGATCAGACGAAATCAATCATAACCCTAAATCTCTCAAACCAGAATATAAAAAAGTATCAATCAAGCGCCTTCTTCCTTTAAAGATCTTGGAATATCACAGGCAAACAAAATTGAATATATAAGAATCACACATGCATAAATCGATGGAAACAGTACCTGAGACTTTGAATCGCTGTAATCATCGGCAGCCCCATGGCTGTTATCTCGTGCTTGAGGAGAGAACCCAGAGTTTTCGACATCCTCGCCGTTGCCCTCGTACCTTCCTTCGTATTCCGCCATCAATTACCGCTTCGAAGCCTTCCGTCGTCGTCCAAGGTCTCTCTCCGGTGGATCTTCAGAAATCGTTCGATTTGCTGGAACTAGGGCTTTGATGACGTCCTCTCCCGGCTTTTATAGATAGGATCGAAGCACAACCATAAAAACGACGACGTTGAGGGTCTTTTGCTTTATTTTTTCTCTTTTGTCCAAATCCATTAACTTGCCCCGGTTGCCATTTGCTATCTTGGCCCATTAACGGGCCGGCTTTTGAAGACTTACCAAAGGCCCAATGGAGATACCCTGGTTTGGTGTCTTCTTTTTTCTTTTGAGATAGACTGTGATGTCCAGTCCAGCTTGCGCACACCTAAATTAGATTCACAGGATCTCAATAATTATTGATCGTTGTGAAGTTGATATGAGACCTCAAGGAGAGCAAACTATTGAATCTCAAACCTCACCCACCAGGCCCATTATACTAGGGAATTAGCTATTAACTACTAATAACCATGTGCAATGCATGGTGAAATCAATGTAAGTTATATTTTGTCCGGGGATTGACAAAGGGGGAGATTGAAACAGGATGAGCCAGTGTTCAATCTAGGATCTCACATTGTTTTTATGTGTTTGTCAATTCAGGAACAAAATAACTCAGATCATGTAATGCAAAGTCCTTTTTGTGTCCTTAAGCGGGGTACGATTTCTGATTCTCAAAACCGAGTACCAAGAATTGATCATGGATTGCATAACCAATACGAGTAGTTAAGCGTGGTTTCTTACGACCAATGAAGAATTTGATGAGATGGGTCTTCCATAAGCTGTTATGTTCGCGATATTGTTAGGGAGGAACTTTTGAGTGATTTTGTTATATTAAATTGATTTAGATCTTTGTTTAGTTATCTCAATTTAATAAACATGGATCTTTTGTCAAACTTGCGTGACAAAAAGAGGGGGGGTAGTAGTTTTGAAGTTCGATAGCTATACTTAATTTTCTTAGCCTTGAAATTCTTTAGAGCATTTTAAGTTTGATTATATGGAATAAAATTTGTTTCGTTCTTGAGAAAATTGTTTTTGTTTTGTGTTTTAATTATCTCTCATATTTATCAATTGATTATGAATCATGTGAAGATGTTGTTCATATCAATGAGTCAATTGATGACTCGTTGTTTATTCCATATGCTCCATGCTACTAAGTAATTTGAATTAAAGAATATCTAATGAATTTCTCGCTTAGTTCTTTAACCATTTATTCAAAATTGATTAAAAGAAACAGTGTTTGCACATATGACACTCATCTTGATTGCATATGTTCTTATAAATTGTTTCATGTGTTTTAGTGCAGCGGAATGAAACAAACATTAAAGACACGATTGATTTGTCCCTAGTGGACAAGATCTGAAGCGCTAATGATGGAGGAAAAATCATGAATACTTTGTTAATTGTTTCTCTTTAGAAATTTTGTCCCAGAATTAACAAAGTGTGCGATTGAAACAGGAAGTGTCAGCTTATACTAATTGGACCGTTTCTGAAAGCTTATCTGAAATAAGAAGTGTCAGTATGACTGTTTCCAACAGTTTGTTAATTACGGGTTTAATGTCTCAGATATTGTAGATTGATGTATATGAATTATGTAAATGATCTGAGGACTCTTATTCATATATTTATGTGATGCTAACCCTGATCTTGTAAGTTATTCAACGTATTGAATTCAGTGAAGTAAGTTGAAGATCGATTAATCATTCTAAGGGTTTCTAGGTACTCCTCATAGTTTCATTCCTCACTCTTAATTCGTATTCTTGTAGCATTAGTCCTGAAGTTCGGGGACTAAACTGATAAATTATAAAGAGAAGTAGTGTCACAAGGTGGGTCGGCCACCCTAGCAAGCCCACATGGCTCAACACAGCTCCCTATAGCCTTATTGGTGTGTGGTCCAGCTAGGGTTAGCCTCATCACTCTTTTGGACTTCCTATCACTTTTGAAAGTTCAGACGGTCAGAAGTTTGTCTTTCAAGATTTTCTAAGATTTTGGATCTTAATCATCGTAAAGAGAGAGTTTAAATAGGATTGAAATACTTAAGTATATATTTTGATCTTTATCTCATATTTCGTTAATAATTATTTCCCTATTAATCTTCCATTACTCATGTAATTAGTTTTCTAATTAAAGTAAACTGGGTGTATTTTTCATATAAATCTAATATTATATAGTAATATTTTTTAGTGAGAAATATTGATTTATAGTATTACTCTATAAGATTTATGTTGATTAGAAATCTTTTATTAATCATTCAAAAAAAATCTTTTATTAATAAGAACATCTTTTTAATTAATAAACAAGAGTTTTTTAGAAAATTTATATCAAATTTTCAATTAGACTATTATTGATTTTCAAATCATATTTTTTATGATATTAATTTAATTGATAATATATGTATCAATTATATATTTTTAGAATATGATATTTTATCTAAATGGTAAACATATTATTTTGTGATAATCATTCTTTAATAAGAGATCGAGTTCGATTTGAATTTTAAAAAGTCTATATTCATTGTAGATTTTCTATAGAACTCTCTTGCTTGGAGCTTTATTATTCTCACTCTATAACTAGAGACATGGGATTCTGAAGCTGCGAGAACCTCCCCACGTACACGTGACAGAGAGAGAGACCAAGAGAGACTTCTCCCCAGCCACATGGTTTCAGCCAAGGAGAGAGTCGTCCGCCTAGAAGCTGTTGGATACAAGAGACATATTCCCTAAGGATTCATGCCAGGCTTGTTACATCTCAGCTCATTGCTTATTTCTTTTGTATCTAATTCAACATCAGGCACATGTTTGTTTAATCTTTGTCAATTTATATTCTTTTTAGATTAGAAGTGTCGTTTCATATCTTCTAGATCCAGATTAGATCTTTTCTTCATTCGTGAATCACTTTCTAGATCAATTATCTCTTCATATCTAGAACTTCTGTCTTTTTGTCTATATGCATCTAGATTAGCCAAAGGAGTTTCATTGCGTTTCAAATATGAATATCTTGATATTGTTCTTAGGTTTTCGATTTGTGTTTAGATATGTTCTTAGCCTATCTCTGCGTTTATATGTCTCCAGATCTTTGTCTCTAAGGTTATAGAGTAATAGAACTATTAAAACCTCTTAAGTTTCATACATGTTGTTCTGGTTCACTAATTGAAATTATCTAATTTATCTTAGAGCCAGTTTGTGCAGATCTTGTTAAGTCGTGTTAAATTGTTTATTGATCTATAGCTTCAGATATGCGTTATGTGCCCTCGTAGGGACTTGTTTCCTAACATGTTAGCTTTGTCTAGGTTGTGATATACGAACCTGTAGGTATAGGATCCTTTAGTGTTGTTCTATAGTTTCATATTCCGCTGGTAAGTTATTTGTTTCATCTTATCAGTTTCTTATTGTTGATTCCACGCTAGTTCGAGTTTGTCTGCTAGTGTGAGCGTTTTGTGTGGAGTTCGTTCCACACGCTCTGTGTGCGGAGTTTATTCCATAATAGTTCGAGCTATGACTGCTAGTGTGACCGTTGTGTGTAGAATTAGTTGTTTGCTATTGCCAACTAATTTCAGGAAGCGTCTTGGATTACCAGCGTTAAGGTGCTACAATGATATTACATAAAATCAGGCATGTTAAGGTATAGTTAATTTAGTCAAGAGGGATTGCATTTATATCTTGTACTAGACGTTTCTTGTAATATATTGTCTATCACTATTTTGTGCTAGATCTTGGCGTTTTCACACTTCATTGTGTATCGCATTGAGGTGATTCATAGCAGAACGTTTCCCCATAGTAAAAATCCAGTGTCTCCTATCTTCTAATCTCTTACTTTGACTGTTCAGTACCTTTGACGCGATTTCTTAACGCGTATGCGCAAGTGCACGGTCAAGTAATATAGAGGTGGTATTTCAACCCCCAGTTATCGATCCCACGAGGACAGACTCTAGACTATTTAGTTATTTAATTAGTTTAGACTACAGTACAGGAGGAAGAATTGTGATAAAAGCTGTTGTCGCCCCCAAACAAGCGACTGAATTAAAATAACGACTAACTAATATTTTTGTCTTTTTTTGTATTTAATAAATAAGTATGGAGAAACTAGGCGATCTCTAGATCACCTAGGGCTGTAGACGATTTCCGGTCAGCTATGTAACACGTGAATTCTATTCTAGTTCAGCCGGGTAATAGACTATGACATTATCCTGTCGGTCTCATGTCATTTTACGTCTCGGTTGAGTATAATATCCTATCGGTCTCATGTTGTCTACCGGTCCGTTCTAGCAGTTCATCTAATGGTACGATAACGGGTCCTGTCGGTCCACCGTTTTACGGAACAGCTAAATAATCATACCGAATCTACCCACACTAGGCCAACCCTAACACTTCTCCTTTTCGGGATTGTGTTCAAGTTCTCTTCACAATTAGGTTGAGTCACTGTCCTCAACAAATTTAGAGATCAACTAGGAGGTTTCCTCGCTTAAATGTGTAGGCGGTGGATCTCCAAAATTACTGCTCAAAACGTAGAAAGATAAGATAGAGAGAGAGAGAGAGAGTTAGAGATACATGTGGTGCCCGGACCTACATGGGCACCGTTTGTGTGAAACTGCAACAAGAAGGGGTCTTGTGGACCGTTGACAGTTTCCGGAAAAGTCTCACATCGCGTCTGGATTCCGATGCGCGTACTCAACATTCTCTATCGCGCGCATCATGAAGGGGAACTCGGAGCGTCTTCTGTACCTGTGTCCCTGCACACTTATTGGAAGAATTAGAGCAAATCTCTCTCACCCCTCAAAACCAGATATGGAGAACTAAAAGAAAAAAACAAGAAATAAATAGCATCCTACTCTACATTGGGTTGCCTCCCCAAGCAGCGCTTGTAATTTAAGGTCGACGGCCCGACCCGGTTACCGCAACCGAAAAGGATTGTGGAGGCTGCTTTATCCCTCCACTTCTTCTTCTTCCATCATCTCTAAAAAATAAGCATTTTCTCACGAGCACCCCTGTGCTCCGACGATGGTGGAGAGTTGTGAAAGCTATCTCTTTTCATCTTGCAATTGATCTTCTTGATCAGGTTCCACAAAGTACCACTGGGCTCAAATGCGTCGCTCTCCATAAAGTCATCCCAGTAATACCTTTTGGTGCTAGATGCTTATCAAATGACCCATGCAAATCATCCACTCCCCACACTTATTAATTTCCAAGTGCTTGTATATCAACAATAGAGTAGCCAATATGACAAGAAATTGAAAATTTCTCATGATGCTCTTCCCCATAAGAATCTCCATACACAAGTATTTCCAACTCATCACAAACTTGATTAATATGAGATATGGAGAATTCTTCAAAAGTATGAGTAGGGGCTTTTATCTCAATAGGTATGGGCACAAGTGCTTCAACAGCTTCATCGTCGGCACACCACAGGCTTCTAATGTTGGTGTCTTCCCATTCATGCCAAGGATGTGAGGGCGCCTGCGGTCTTGGCTCGCAATACGGAAGGTCTTCCCATCTTGGGCACACAAGTCCACCCCATTCTGAATCAGAGTCCGAGTCTTCATAAATGGCAGAGTCCACCAATGGTTCCTGGATATTGCAGTCATCGCTCGGATCAGGTATCTCTTCTTCCACTTGTGGTGGTGATGATGAAGGTTCAATATGAGACTTACTGTTATGTGGCAAGGGCTCCTCTTGTGGCTCTTCAATACTAGATTCCCATGCTGTTGACAATTTTTCTACTCGTTTCTTTATCCTCTCCATCATATCCATCACGTATTCCCTGCCTGTGGGTGGATCCTCTTTTGTTAATTGTGCAGCTATAGACAAAGAGTTTGAGCACACTTGGATGTCCTCCATAATACTACGCCGTTCTGTCATACTCGCTGCTGAGTCTTCTTGGTGCCGATGAAACTGGAGTGTATGAACTCGATATGGGTCCCGATTGTCATGATAAATGCCGCAGTGGTAGCACCAAACTATGCATGCGTCCTCTTCTTCATGGTTACCCCTTCAGTAGAAACAATAGGGGGGACCAGAATAATAATCTTCGCTCCACATGCTTAGTATAATCTCCTGCTTCCTGAGAAAACAAACTCACAAGACACCCATGAAGCACAGAGATAGAAAAGAGAACAAAATAAAACAAAAACTAAAGTACTCCAAACTAACTCCTAACGAAATAGTCTATCGATGTCCCCGGCAACGGCGCCAAAACCTTGAATTGATTTCTTAACGCGTATGAGTAAGTGCACGGTCAAGTAATATTGGGGTGGTATTTCAACCCCGAATTATCAATCCCACGAGGGCAGACTCTAGACTATTTAGTTAGTTATTTAGTTTAGACTACGATACAGGAGGAAGAATTGTGATAAAAGCGGTTGTCGCCCCTAAACAAGCGTCTGAATTAAAATAATGACTAACTAATATTTTGTATTTTTTTATATTTAATAAACAAGCATGGAGAAACTAGGCGATCTCTAGATCACCTTGGGCTGAAGACGATTTCCGGTTTAGCTATGTAACAAGTCAATCCTATTCTAGTTCACCCGGGTAATAGACTATGACATTATCATGTTGGTCTCATGTCATTTTACGTCTCAGTTGACTACAATCTCCTCTCGGTCTCATGTGGTCTACCGGTCCGTTCTAGCAGGTCATCTACTGGTACGATAACGGGTCATGTCGGTCCACCGTTTCACGAAACAGCTAAATAATCCTACCGAATCTACCCACATTAGGCCAACCCTAACACTTCTCCTTTCCAGTCTCGGTGATTCGGGATTGTGTTCAAGTTCTCTTCACAATTAGGTTGAGTCACTGTCGTGCACTCATATAATTAGCTAGTACGTCCGGGTAGTTACTCCATTCATACTGAAGATTAAGCATAGAACAAGAATGTGTAACTAGAACGAATAATAACTTTAAGCAAGAAATTGATTTTTGAAATAAACCCTAGTTTTTTTGGATATCAAATCATAACCTAATCGTGTCAATAGACTAAGATCAACAACAAGTTCAAGAAACTAACATTCATTTGAAGAATCAAATCCAAACAAAGTTTGCAATCCGGAAAATAACCGTCTACATAAACCCTAGGCTCTCATAGAGATTCCTAGAAAAGTATTTAGTTAATCTTGATCAAACTACCAAAATACTTTCCCTCAAAAAAAAAAAAAAAAAAAAAACTACCAAAATACAATAGTTTCTCCATAACAAGATTAAGAGAGAAGAAGAAGAAGAAGAAGATAGAACCTAGGTCTGTCTTGAGTTCTTCATCTTCGTTCTCCTCTTCTTTTTTCTCTCCGTACGTGAATCAATCCCCCAAAACGTGAATCCTGTTCTCCCTAGCTCCTAGGTCACTTAATACAAGATTTCCCTCACTTCTTGCCCAAAAATTATTAAAAATTGCATCGGAACCCAAACAATTTCGTGTATTGGGCATCAGGCTGGTCTTAAGACTAGTCGGACTTGTCTTAAGACCAGCAGCGGGTCGTTTTAAGTGGATTTCTCCCAGAATTCTAAGTATAAACTGGTCTTACTGGTCCTATAAGACCAGTTTACTGGTCCTAAGATCAGTCTGGGAAAACATCCTCTTTTTCTTTAATTCTTTGCTCTTTTCTTCACCCTCCTTCAACTCCAACATGTTCTTGAGCCTTCTCGTTCTTCCGAAGTTCATTCCACCTCCCATTCACATTCCGAGCCTCCGGTTCCTGAAACGCACAACACAAAACAAATACCAGATCAACTGTGACAATAACAGCTCGAATTTACACGCGAAATGCCCGAATTACACATTTATGCTCAAACGCTCGAGCATGCTAGATTTCTCTCTATTTGGACATAAACACTCTCAAATGCATCGTAAATCACGCAAAACGGTAATGAATCTAAAACGAATATAACTCCTAAAAAGGAGTTATCAAATTCCCCCACTATTACTATTGCGCGTCCCGAGCAACAAATCAAATTTCACACCACATTTACACCGAATTGCATACAACTTCACTAGCCATGTGACACAAACAACAAACACACACAATGCAAACTACATGACAATAAACAATGCAACTCGATTATAAACAATGTAAGAATTGAAACAACGCATATATTTTATTTTTCATATGAGATGGGAAATCTCGCTATCACTAACCAAAATCATCAGGTTCTCACAAGTCTCTTTTGAAATTCACACACCCGCAATAAGGATTTGAAAATACAATGATCCTACGCACCAGCTCATTAAGGGTTCCCCAAAATCAATCCAAGACTCGGGCACGTCCTTTAGCTCAGAGGGTTTAGGCATCCTAAGTACTAAGGTAGTCTTTCGTTGCCAAGTCATTTGAGGTTTTCAGACCCTCTTAGCCGTTATTGCATTGAATGCAAATTGCCCCAGTGATGGGAGATACAACTCCGTGTAATACGCCTTGACTTTAATTTTCCTTAGAAGCTCTAATTGGTTTGAATCCAAATTCCCCGCGTGAACGGGGGCACATTAGGCTGTTCACCGTATCTAGTCCAAGAGAAGATTTTGATTTCTTTTGTTTTTCATTCTCTTTTTTTTTCAACCGTGCATTTAGAGCAACTAAGCGTGGACTTTTTTGGTTAGCTCTTGAAACCGTCGGAAGGGATGGTGGTGTACACTACCTAACTTCACTTAGGCTAAATTAGTGTACCACATGGAACCAACTCTACACGAAGGTCCACCCCATATTTAGGGAGGCCACAAGTTTCCACTCGAAAACAGACTTTTCGACCACCTAAAGGCTAAATCCTCCTAGCCCATTATAGGAACTAAAAGTATGCCCAAAATCTACTTTCCAATTTTCCCTGAATACCAGGGACTTCCTTTCGTGAAACCGGTGCACTTGATACTAAAATTAAAGTTTTCTCCACTACGGTGCTTCCTATTCATCGAGACTCTTTCTCTTAACTCTCTCTAGTTGCAAGCTTCATCAATTGCCCATAACTCAAAAAATAGAAATTTTCATGGATTTTATGTTTTCTATTTTTTTCTTTTTTTTTTCTTATTTCCTAGACTGTACATGTTTTTGGCCAATCGATTATTCACAACGATTGGGTAGGGGACTCAATAGTGTAAGAGTGCAGAACAATGCAGAAATTTAAAACTATCACAATACGAAACTGTATATAAACACTCTACACTAACCACACAACTCACAATACTAACACAAGCTACATGAAACAAGGCTATTCACGGACCGACATGGCTAATATAAACAAACACCCCCACACTTAAGCGTTTCGTTGTCCTCAACGAATTTAGAGATCAACTAGGAGGTTTCCTCGCTTCAATGTGTAGGCGGTGGATCTCCAAAATTACTGCTCAAAACGTAGAAAGACAAGAGAGAGACAGAGAGTTAGAGATACATGCCCGGACCTACATGGGCACCGTTTGCGTGAAACTGCAACAAGAAGGGGTCTTGTTGACCGTTGACAATTTCCAGAAAAGTCTAACATCGCGTCCAGATTCTGATGCGCCTATTCAACATTCTCTATCGCGCGCATCATGAAGGGGAACTCAGAGCGTCTTCTGTACCTGTGTCCCTGCACACTTATTGGAAGAATTTGAGAAACTCTCTCTCACCCCTCAAAACCAGATATGGAGAACTAAAAGAAAAAAAAAAACAAGAAATAAATAGCATCCTACTCTACATTGGGTTGCCTCCCAAGCATAGCTTGTAATTTATGGTCGACGGCCCGACCCAGTTACCTCAACCGAAAAGGATTGTGGAGGCTACTTTATCCCTCCACTTCTTCTTCTTCCACCATCTCTTCGTAATAAGCATTTTCTCACGAGCACCCCTGTGCTCCGACGATGGTGGAGAGTTGTGAAAGCTATGTCTTTTCATCTTGCAATTGATCTTCTTGATCAGGTTCCACAAAGTACCACTGGGCTCAAATGCGTCGCTCTCCATAAAGTCATCCCAGTAATACCTTTTGGTGCTAGATGATTTTCAAATGACCCCTGCAAATCATCCACACCCCCACACTTATTAATTTTGAAATCCTTGACTATGGCATGTATATCATCAATAGAGTAGCCAATATGACAAGAAATTGAAAATTTCTCATGACGCTCTTCCCCATAAGAATCTCCATACACAAGTCTTTCCAACTCATCACAAACTTGATTAATATGAGATACGGAGAATTCTTCAAAAGTATGAGTAGGGGCTTTTACCTCAATAGGTATGGGCTTTTACCCCTGCAAACTATGCATGCGTCCTCTTCTTCATGGTTACCCCTCCAGTAGAAACAATAGGGGGGACCAAAATAATAATATTCGCTCCACATGCTTAGTAGAATCTCCTCCTTCCTGAGAAAACAAACTCACAAGACACCCGTGAAGCACAGAGATAGAAAAGAGAACAAAATAAAACAAAAACTAAAGTACTCCAAACTAACTCCTAACGAAATAGTCTATCGACTTCCCCGGCAACGGCGCCAAAAACTTTATTTGATTTCTTAACGCGTGTGCGCAAGTGCACGATCAAGTAATATAGGGGTGGTATTTCAACCCCGAATTATCAATCCAACGAGGACAGACTCTAGACTATTTAGTTAGTTAATTAGTTTAGACTACGATACAGGAGGAAGAATTGTGATAAAAGCGGTTGTCGCCCCTAAACAAATGACTGAATTAAACTAATGACTAACTTATATTTTTGTATTTTTTATATTTAATAAACAAGTATGGAGAAACTAGGCGATCTCTAGATCACCTAGGGCTGAAGACGATTTCCGGTTCATCTATGTAACACGTCAATCCTATTCTAGTTCAGCCGGGTAATAGACTATGACATTATCATGTTGGTCTCTTGTCATTTTACGTCTCGGTTGACTACAATCTCCTCTCGGTCTCATGTGGTATACCGATTTGTTCTAGCAGGTCATCTACTGGTACGATAACGGGTCCTGTCGGTCCACCGTTTCACGGAACAACTAAATAATCCTACCGAATCTACCCACACTAGGCCAACCCTAACATTTCTCCTTTTCAGTCTCGCGATTCGGGATTGTGTTCAAGTTCTCTTCACAATTAGGTTGAGTCACTGTTGTGCACTCATCTAATTAGCTAGTACGTCCAGGTAGCTACTCCGTTCATACTAAAGATTAAGCATAGAACACGAATGTGCTAGAACGAATATTAACTTTAAGCAAGAAATTGATTTATGAAATAAACCCTAGTTTTGTTG
This sequence comes from Linanthus parryae, assembly GCA_023055425.1. Taxonomy (NCBI): domain Eukaryota; kingdom Viridiplantae; phylum Streptophyta; class Magnoliopsida; order Ericales; family Polemoniaceae; genus Linanthus; species Linanthus parryae. The sequence continues at coordinate 44,752,132 of JALGPY010000007.1, forward strand.
AATATCAAATCATATCCTAATCGTGTCAATAGACTAAGATCAAAAACAAGTTCAAGAAACTAACATTCATTTGAAGAATCAAATCTAAACGCATGAAACAAAGTTTGCAATCCGGAAAATAACCGTCTACATAAACCCTAGGCTCTCATAGAGATTCCTAGAAAAGTATTTAGTTAATCTTGATCAAACTACCAAAATACAATAGTTTCTCCATAACAAGATTAAGGGAGAAGAAGAAGAAGAAGATAGAACCTAGGTCTTCAATGGAGGAGTCTTGAGTTCTTCATCTTCGTTCTCCTCTTCTTCTTTCTCTCCGTACGTGAATCAATCCCCCAAAACATGAATCCCTGTTCTCCCTTGCTCCTAGGTCACTTAATACAAGATTCCCCTCACTTCTTGCCCAAAAATTATTAAAAATTGCATTGGAACCCAAAAAGTTTCGTGTATTGGGCATCAGGCTGGTCTTAAGACCAGTCGGACTGATCTTAAGACTAGCAGCGGGTGGTTTTAAGTGGATTTCGCCCAGAATTCCAAGTATAAGACTAGTTTACTGGTCCTAAGATCAGTCTGGGAAAACATCATCTTTTTCTTTGATTCTTTGCTCTTTTCTTCACCCTCCTTCAACTCCAACATGTTCTTGAGCCTTCTCTTTCTTCGGAAGTTCATTCGACCTCCCATTCACATTCCGAGCCTCCGGTTCCTGAAACGCACAACACAAAACAAATACCGGAAGATCAATTGTGACAATAAAAGCTCGAAATTACACACGGAATGGCCGGATTACACATTTATGCTCAAACGCTCGAGCATGCTAGATTTCTCTCCATTTGGACATAAACACTCTCAAATCCATCGTAAATCACGCAAAACGGTAATGAATCTAATACGAATATAACTCCTAAAAAGGAGTTATCAACTTTACCTTTTACATATCAGTTATATTGGTAGCGCCTACAAGTTATCTTTACGGAGTTCTTTCTTAGTATAGTTTAGGGCTTATTATCTTGTTAATTATCTATTCTGTTGAAGAAACAAGATCTATATGTTAGCTCTACATATTCTTTGCAGTATTCCGCTGGGTGAATTGTTGGTATAGTTGAGTAGACACACTCGTACTCGTGTAAGTTTTATCGTCCACATGCCTCTATATCCACTCTCATGGAGAACCAACATTCAACCTCATGAACCACGCACTTCTATATTTCATTGGATAAAGAATCGACCATGGAATTAGATCAACTAGCTATGGGAAACTTTATGGAACTTGATCCCAAAACAGCCTGGGAATTTCTTGACATTGTGGAGAAAAGAGAAATGACGAGGTCCGACATTCTCCGAGATCACATACCAACCAGAGATTCAGGCACTCTAAATTAATAGGAATCTATCAAATAGCACTACTCAGTACATCACCTTATATTTTGAATCCCATCTCCAAGGTCAAAGAAATTGGTCAACAAATAGCAGAGGATGAATATCAAAGTGTGGGGGTAGAAGACCTGAATTATTAGGACACAACGCCAACTGGTAAAAACTTCAATCCCAAAAATCGTCAACAACCAAAATTTAGTTGGAGAAATCCATATAATTGAGTGTATGAACCAGGACAACAACCTCCATATCCCGTGTATAGGCCACAAACTCATCCCCAACAAGTTCAACAACCTCAAAATCAACCACAAGCAACTCCATATTTGATAAGAATGCTAAAATTGATCAACAACAACTTGGACTCACTTGAAATAGAACGTTGAGGACCCATGAGACTAATATTGGGAAAATTGCAATCCAATCAAGCAAAAGGGAACTGAGACTCATATTGGAAAAATTGCAACCCAATCAATCAAAAGGGAACTGGGCATGTTGACAACTTTACGGTAACTAACCCGAGTGATCAAGTGAATTTTTATCAAATTGAGGAGTGCGTTAGAAACACAAGATCCACCATATCCATTACATGCGTGGGTAGAGTATTCAAAAGCAACAAAAAGAGATATTTGTGAAGAAGATTAAGAGAATTTCAACATGAGTTCCCAATTAAAGGTCACAACGAGGGAAAATAATTAAGGGATGAACAAGAATGAAGATAAGAAGAGTGAAGCAATGGTACATATCCAAAGCAACTAGCTAAATATGGGGATAATCATGTTTTATCTCAATATGTGGACGTGTTTAAACAACTCCATATCAACATCCCGTTTGTGGAAGCGCTCACTCAAATTATGAGGTGCAAGTAATTAATAAAAGAGATCCTTTATGGAAGAAAGATGTTTCTAGCACAATGAGAAGTGGAACTTACAAAGACTTTATACGCCGTAATCGAAAGAGAAATTCCTAAGATGAGCAATCCAGGAAGTGTTCTTCTCTTTTGTTCGCTTGTAGATGGGATGAAGGAAAGAGAACTTTGTGATATTGGTACTATTGTCAGTTTCCCTTAGAACTATTCAACTTGGTATTGGAGATCCGAGCCCGTTAATAGTTTATTTTCAACCCGCACATCAATCTTCTCTGTGGGCATCAGGGTTATTGAAAATATTATTGTAAAAGTTGAAGAATTTAAGATTTTCCACTCATATTCGTGATGCCACTTTTGAAAACAATGAGATTTTGGATTTGTAGCCTATGAACTTATAATCCGATCTATGGAGAAGAAGATGGTAGTCAAAGCGTTCCATCCGAACAAACAGTGGCGGACGCAGGATTGTTACAGTGGGGGGGGGGGAGAAGATGCACATTAACAAAACACAACATTCGAAGTCACTAAATTGTTAACTTAGATCATTAAGCAAAATAGTACTATTCATTAAACAAATCATGAAATAAAAGCAAATAATGCTTGGCCAACCAAAAACCAAAACATATTAGCAATTGATTTGAAAAAATAATCATCGTTTAATTTGTTTAATTATGAAAAAATCAATTGACCAACAAAATATTGTCAGGCAAGTAAGTAAATAACGAAGTTCTCATTTTGGATCGAACATTTGCGGAAACTTACGAATTGAGAAGAGTAAGAGGAGCGGCTTCTGTGTGTTTTGTTTTGATAACACAAACCCCAAATAATTTCTGTATTGTATTCAGGAGACTTTTGATAAATTGATTAGGTTCTTGCTATTTTTTTTAGAACTTGTTGTAATGCAGTTCATATAGAATTAGCATCCACAATTATAGTCCACAATTATAGGGATTGGTTATAATTTGAGTAACTGCTATTTAGTCACGACTGCAAAATTTGCTATGCAATCTCTGACTAAATTCTTAACTACTTTGACAAAATTTAAACTGATATCAAAGATGGTACGTTGCGATAAGGTTCCTACATAATATGATGCAATTTCCACTTTTACAGCTTCATCACTCATAATTTATGTATTCTGTCCAAAGATATGAGGGGGCGCAGCTTAAAAGGGTCAAAAAAATTCTAAAATTTCTACTTACATAATAGGAAGCACTAAAAAGTTTGTAGGGGCCATGGCCAACCCCAGCCCCCCCTTGGGTCCACCCCTGCTATTAAAGGAAGAGGAATTGGAACATTGACCATGGTTGAGAGTCAAGAAGAAGTTCTAAAGTCGACTTGCTAAAAACATAATAACTGGGGTTATCCAACAAATGGAAAACTGGAAGCACATGAAGTGGTGCGCAAGATCAAGGAGAAGAAGATCAAGGAGGAGGCAAGCCAAGCCCTCATAAAATCCTTCAAGTCGGGCTATCCATTCTAAAATCACAAGTTCTCATTTGGAGGTAACCGATCTTTTATTCCTTTACATATTTATTTGATCTAAAACCTGATAAAAACATAAAATGTAAAAACAAAAAGAATATATAGAGTAGTTATCCATCTGGTTTATTTTTCATTGAGACGCTAATCGTATTGGGAAAGTTATATTTTTTTTATTGGTGATCAGAAACAAACACATTTAATCGGAATTAAAGAAAGAACGAAATAACCTCGGATGCTTGTGACACATTTCGACTGTAAGGGAATACTCCGATGATGCTTGGGGATTCCGGAAAAAATTGGACAAGGAAAGGTGATTAACTTTGGTGTGTTCAAAACATTCGAACAATTGGAACTATATTGCACATCGCAATATACTCTGGGTTTGATCAAAAAATGGGTTCAAAAGATGTTGGGGCGAAGTCAGGGTATATCGCAGTATGATTTCCACATATCACGGTAAGGAGTGCAAATTATACACGGTGAATTTCTTGGGAATGATCACTCTATTATGCTATCAAGCATACTACAGTATGACAGAAAGACAATGGAGTGAAAATATTCCGGAACGCTCATTACAGTATGGACACAGACATAGCGCAGTAAGGAGGAAATTTTGATAGGAGAAATTAACTCGAGGAAGTCCACCTCGACATCCCATCAAGGTATAACGCGGTAAGATCTGAATCTTGAAAAAAAGAAATTGTTTCGGTGATGTTCACTGCGGTAGCGTATTCTAGATAATTTATTTAACAAGATGAAGATGGCGTTGAATATCCGAAGAACATGATGAACACTTTGAAGGTTCACCGTGGTATGAAGCATGTAAATCGTAGAATGGAGCCGTAATCTGAATTTCAATAGACACATACTACGACACATGAGAGTGTATCCCATGGTTGGCTTCCTTATTGACCTCGTATGGGGGTTGTACGAGGTCAATAAGGAATCCAACCTTGCATTACTTTCATTTTCTCCATCACGTCGTCCATTTTAGCTGAACATCTATATTATAAAGTTGCATGGTTGGCTTAATACCAGCCTTTAGATTAATGAATCCCAGCCATAGATCTCACATAATTTAGGAATGAATTTTGACAAAAGAAACAATTAATACACACGACATAACTGAAACCCACGAACCTAATTATAACTGTCCAAAAATTTAAATTCCTAACATACACAACTCCTCACGTACACCCACAACCCAATAACTCACCCACGTTCCTCAGTCCAACAATTTCTCAACTCACCCCATGTCCCACAAACCCTATAACCTCCTCTAAAAACTCCCACTTATATATTTAAAAAAATCAAACTCTACTAAATATTCTTCAATCCCGTACTCTCTAAATCCTTAAATTGAGAATCAAACTTTTTATTGGAATTGGACTCTACTTCGTCCAGGCAATCTCCGAGTGAAGAATAATTAGCCCATTGTTGCTATGTTCATATTGTGTTGCTTTATCCTTATTTCATGGAATGTTTTGTAGGTTTTTGATTCATGGATGCGAAACGGAAACAATAATAAACCATGCAAAACCCTCCAAGGATCACAAGTCAAGAGACATAACGACGGTAAGGGAAGAAATCAATAACACACCATAAGGTTTCTCCTTTGATGACTTCAAACGCGGATTGTGTCACGTCTCTACGGTTGATCCACGCCTAGAGGTGAGATCTAGATCCTCCAAATCCTTGTGCTAGCTAGGAAGAATGGAGGAGGAAGAAGGAACCAAGCAACAATGGAGCACCAAGAGGTGGGGCGACACCCTTTAGGCCGACGGGTAGGGGGCGGCAATCCCAAGGGGGTTCGGCCCCTTTTGGGACTTGCTATCTCTCTCCTTTTCTCTCCCACTCACTTATGTTATGAGCATTAGTGTGGGAAGGAAGGAAGGAGCATCCTTTATATAGTCCAACAACTCCTTGTTAACTACCTAAATGCCTTATTCTAGTCCTACTAGAATTCGGATTAGTCCCCTAGTCCTAATCATGTCCATACATGGATTAGTTCTATTTTCCCATTAATACTAATCATGTCTCTACATGAATTAGGCCACCTTGGCAAATCCTAATCATGTCTCTACATGAATTAGGCCAACTTTCATATTAGTCATACTAAGTTAGCAAGTTGTTGCGATTTGATCCTTCTAATTAATTAATTAATCATATTAATTAATTATTTCCCATGTCTAGTTCACCCCTATATGGCATGTGACCCCATAGGCTCTATTTAGTTGGCAGTAACTATTTACTAATATGGAGCGGCCTCTAGCAAGACATTCATTCTAGCCAACAAATAGAATAGTCATCATGACAAACCTTGTGCAAGTAATTGTCTCATCCCTTTGTCCCAATATCCGGATTGGACACGAGACATACAAGTCACACTCGTATATCCAATCCATAGTTTCTCGATCCTGGTAATAGCCTTATTCGTGTAAATAACATCAATATCCCATATTGATTTATTTGAGTCTGGCCAGACATTTTATAAGCACTATCCCTCGAGTGGCCTAGGATATTTTCTCCCGTTATGTGGGAGGGACAAATTATATCTACGTACACTACGATCTCTAAGCTTGCTTCTTATTGTATCCAGTACACGCCTTTATAGCTACCCAGTTACGGTGTAGCGTTTGACGCTACCAAAATCACAATAATCCACAACTAGAATATCTAGTGACTTCAAGTCTAAGGATGACAATACCGTTGCACCGTGAGAAGCGCTTGTGACTTAACATAACGTGTATGTAGCCTTCTCAGAGATGGGTCAATCCGGTATGCCATTACTCCTAATGCATACCCATGTGTTGGATCATGATATCTCCATATCAATCCAACCCCATACTAGTCTATAGATGATTGTCCTATTAATCATTATAATCGACTAGGGATATTTAAGGATATAACATTTATATTCTAAGGACTTCATTCATGTTATCATATCTCTATATCGATAACATAATGAATTGTAAATCCATAAATATCACAATTAATTGATTGCTGATAACTCCGTTTTGGAGTTATGTTATTCCTTATTTGTGCTATGTTTCCGTGCTTATCACGGAGAATTTTATCGTCTTTGAGCGTTTTATGCTAACATTGTGAAATTTGAGTTTTTGAAAGATCTATTGTGAAATTCTACCTCTATAGATCTTCACAAGTTTCTTCGCTTAAGTCTACCATTAGAAAGTCAACTCCCTAGTCAATCTGCGTAAGACTGCCAAGTAGGGGCAACATTCCCAACGATTAAGTATGTCTCCACATACAAGACCAGAAACATAACTGTGCTCCCACTAACCTTCTTGTAGACACAAGTATCATCTTCAATTTTGATGGAACCAAACTCCTTTGATTACATCATCAATTTGAAGAGTCCAATTCCTAGAAGCTTGAGTCAATCTATAAATAGATTGCTACAAGCAAGATACTAATGGATTTAAGAATCACAACTGGGAAAGATTTCGTCATAGTCTATACTATAAACTCACAAGAAATTCTTACCCAACCAATTGTCCCTTAAAGGTAATCATATTACCATCCATGTTGGTTTATCCTCATAACCCACTTGCACCTTTCAGGTGGTTCCACCAAAGTCCATACTTTGTTGGTATACATGGATTCCATTTTGTATCCCATGGCTCCAAGCCATTTCTGTGAGTATGGCCCATTCATGACCATCTAATAGGTTGTAGGCTCATCTTGATGAGCAATATATCGCAGGTTATGAGAAATTCTTATTTCTCTAGTCCCTTGACATATCCTACCTGACCTACGAGGTTCTTGTGTTATCTGAGTAGGTTGCTCCACAACACCTTGTGATCCAGCTCATGTTCCATCAAAAGGATCAATGTTATGTTGTGGTCCTTGAACTTCTTCAAGTTCTACTGCCCTCCCACTGTTTCTCTTAGAGACAATCTCTACCTAGAAACACTGTAGTTCGAGCAACAAACAGTTTATTCTCGATTGGGTTGTAGAAATAATATCCTTTTCAGGATATCCCACAAAACATTTATCCGACTTGGGTCCAAGTTTATTTGTAAACTCTTTTACATAAGCTTCATAACCCCAAATCTTTATGAATGACATACTAGGACACTTCATAGTCTATATCTCATATGGTGTTTTTCATAATCTGTTTTTGATGGAACAAGGTTAAGGGCTAAACTTGATGTAATTAGAACATATCCCCTAAAAGTAAACTGGATGTTCTGTTTGACTCATCATGGACCGAACCGTGTCCTACAAGGTTCGAACTCTCCTCTTAGACATGCCAAACCTATGTGGCGTGCTAGGTGGAGCGAGTTTTGGATCATATCCAATACTCCCATGGATTCTTGTCAAACTTTTGGCTCAAGTACTTCCTCTATGATCCAATCGTAGAGCCTAAATACTTTTGCCAAGCTGGTTCTCTACTTCATTCCTGAATACTTTGAACAATTCAAAGAATTCTGATTTGTTTCTTCCGAAGATACACAAATCCATATTTCTCTGATCCCATCAGTAAATATGATGAAGTACTGAAAACCATCTTTATCATTTGTGCTTAGCGGCATTCATACATCAATATGTATGATTCCCAAAAGATCATATCTTTTCCCAATAAGTCTTAAATGTCTCATATGATTCAATAATCAAATGAGTTTCAGAAATCCATCCACATGGTTTCTAGATATGTATCTCTTATTTATGAGGCCTAAACAATAATCACTAAAGATAAGAGAAGTTCATATCATTATATAATATAATATATGCAAACACCCCACTTTGGTGAAACATTTGTTCTTCCCAAAGTACCCTCATCAGTAATTAGATCATGGAAGTTACAACTCACAACCCAAACCCCTAATATCAAATTATTTCTCTTACATTATTATTTATACTTTCCACGCATCGCATGGGCACCGATGCTAGTATCATTATATGCAAACTCCTTGGTATTAATGTTATAGATGAAATTATCATGATGAAGGATATACAATCCACTTAGACAAAATTACATTTACAATAATGCATATCATAAATGGATCAACATTTTTCCTTTATTATGATAAGGAGCTTTCTTGTCCAAACAAGAAACTATGATAATGGTCGTATTCATAGCAGGGACATAATCAATTTTGTCTAATTCATGAACAAATTCATAGAGGTAGAAATAATTCCCTACGGCTAATTCAGCAACCCCTTACTTCATTACCCCACGTGTAGGATTATTTCTTCCTTATCCAATTATTTTTCATCTCTTGAGATCCTCCACATTTCTATAAATGTGAGATCCTCATCTAGTATCATATACTCATGATGATGAGATAGACACATTGATTTCTATAACAAAATACCAATATTGGAATTCATAATTCCTTTATTACTTACTTCCAGGTACTTTGGGTAGTCTCTCTTCCTCTGCACCACCTATGGGACACCAGGGCAACTTGGTTTTAGCAACAGGCTTGCTTTGTACCTATGGGGTCGGCGCAAACTATTTTCCCTTACCCATGTTGTTATCCATTAACAACTTTGCCTATGCCCACTATTAGTGTTTTGTTTTAGTGATTTTTCAATCATATTGAGTAAATCAATTTTAAAACAAAAATATAATTGCATCCAATGCAATTCTTGGTCCACTTGGGTGAATAACCGTTTATTCTTAATCTATCTCATAGATAATGCATATTCACTAATGATTCAATCATATTGAATTAGTATATTTGCATAACCCAAAGTGGAGCAACACTTCAAACCTTTCATGTCTACCTCGCTCTTCTGAAAGAGTTTCTTTCAATGTATGATTATATCATACTTCTCCATATTTCTCTTCTTGCTTCCAAAGCTCAGAGTTCATGGAAGCTAGCATGAGGCAAGTCATTACCAAAGAACCATTCTTTGGTGTTCCTTTCATAGGTTTTAGTGTATTTTGGTAGCCGGTGAAAGAGAGCTTTATGTTCTACGAAGTACAACAAATTCTCTTTTATTTGAGAACAATTCTCAATTTTATACCAGTCTAGGAAATAGATAAAGTCGTGTTTTTGTTTGTTTAATGCCATGGGTATTCAACATAATAGGATTATGCAAAGTTTGTGACGTTTAACTAAATTTAACAAGGATTTAAATTATTAAACATAGCTACCACTATTTTACTAGGGATTAATAACCCTCAAGATATTAATGCGGAAAATATCATTATATTTTATAGTGGGCCAAGATCCATGTTTCATCTCCTTATGAGCTTGATTTGGCAAGTCACCCATAATTTGACTACTTTAGGTAGGAACAATTCCAGTTGCATCTCTATGCAACTCTTGGTTCAATTGGGCAAATAACTCCTTATTTATCCATCCGTATGGATAATGCCAATTGATTGCCTCTAGGTTTCTTAATCATATTAATAGCCTAGTTGTGTTCAACCTCTTATTTAAACAATTGCACATTACTAGCTTGTGCCATCGCATTCCATCATTATGAACCAAGTCGTCATGCTTTGGCACGCACAAACTTGATAAATCATGATGATAATGAGTGTTTAAATAACGAGAAGGCAAGAACACAATATTTGAATTTTGAGGGATTTTTGAATTCAATTTTAATTGTTTTTGTTGATCCATATCAACTAATCTATCTATTTGAGTTTGGGCACAACTCCAAATAATATATCCGGGTTGTCTAATTATCTTATTATCCTAATGGCATGCATCATCCATACACCAACCGCAAAATAATAAGACGGTAAAATAAACAACCACAAAACAAAATTAAAACGTGATATGGATATGGCCTTTTCTAGACTAAAATAATTCCAAGCCAATGGAATTATCTATGAACCCTAAAAGCAAACACATCTCCATGCGTCCTGATCTTTTGGTCCATCCTTCATAGTCATGTGGAATGCTCCATGCTCCATCTTTTGTGGCTCCTTTTGGCTTTGGGCTTCTTTTCTTCAATCTTGGCTAACAATCTACTCTATCTAGCACTAACTAACAACTATACTAAATAAAATAAATCTCACAAGTTGAGAAAAAAATGGCTCGCATGCCATAAAACCCTAATTAATTATTACAGTTAATTGATCAGCTCGCAGGCTGTAAACCAAACAAAAAAAAATTAAACATCCACATCAAACCACATCCTAAGGCCATATCCAATCACCATGCGAATTGCACATAAACAGTTAAAATCCAATTTTAACGCGCTTGGTCAATTTTAATTGATTTTAGGATATTCTAGGGTTAAAACGGTCCATGGGGCCCAACAATCCAATTGCCTGGGCCCAAAAGAGAACCGAAAAGGCCTTGGGCCGGCCAGCCCCTAGCCCACACGGCTAGGCCGCAGGCTACGGATGCCCCGGCCCCTTGGCCGAGCCTTGCTTGGGCGGCAAGCAAGGAGGGGCGGTCCCCTAGGGGGGCCGAACCTCCTTTGGGAGTTGTTTCCAAAACAACTCCCTTGCTTGATGCCCAAGTTTGGTTATTTCCTTTGTTTGGGAAGAACTCCTTCTTCCCCAAGGATGACCAAACCTTAGATCTAAGATCTTAAAATTTCTCAAATCACTAATTCATGCATCCAATGCAAAAACTAGGTCTTGTTATGATTGATTATTGACAAATTGCATCATATGCTTGATTTGTCTTGTTTTACGCGATAAACAATATATGTAAAGTGTAAAACTATCAAAACGTAACACATAAACCACGTTTATGCTCTACGACCTGAGGCTCTGATACCACTGTAGGGTTTTGATTCATGAACGCGCAACGGAAACAATAATAAACCATGCAAAACCCTCCAAGGATCACAAGTCAAGAGACATAACGGTGGTAAGGGAAGAAATCAATAACACACCTTAGGGTTTCTCCTTTGCTGACTTCAAACGCGAATTGTGTCACGTCTCTACGGTTGATCCACGCCTAGAGGTGAGATCTAGATCCTCCAAATCCTTGTGCTAGCTAGGAAGAATGGAGGAGGAAGAAGGAACCAAGCAACAATGGAGCACCAAGAGGTGGGGCGGCACCCTTTAGGCCGACAGGTAGGGGGCGGCAATCCCAAGGGGGTTCGGCCCCTTTGGGACTTGCTCTCTCTCTTTTTCCTCTCCCACTCACTTATGTTATGAGCATTAGTGTGGGAAGGAAGGAAGGAGCATCCTTTATATAGTCCAACAACTCCTTGTTAACTACCTAAAGGCCTTATTCTAGTCCTACTAGAATTCAGATTAGTCCTCTAGTCCTAATCATGTCCATACATGGATTAGTTCTATTTTATCATTAATCCTAATCATGTCTCTACATGAATTAGGCCACCTTGGCAAATCATAATCATGTCTCTACATGAATTAGGCTAACTTGCATATTAGTCCTACTAAGTTAGCAAGTTGTTGCGATTTGATCCTTCTAATTAATTAATCATATTAATTAATTATTTTTCATGTCTAGTTCACCCCTATATGGCGTGTGACCCCATAGGCTCTATTTAGTTGGTAGTAACTATTTACTAATATAGAGCGACCTCTAGCAAGACATCCATTCTAGCCAACAAATAGAATAGTCATCATGACAAACCTTGTGCAAGTAATTGTCTCATCCCTTTGTCCCAATATCCGGATTGGACACGATACATACAAGTCACACTCGTATATCCAATCCGTAGTTTCTCGATCCTGGGAATAGCCTTATTCGTGCAAATAACATCAATATCCCATATTGATTTGTTTGAGTCTGGCCAGACATTTTATAAGCACTATCCCTCGAGTGGCCTAGGATATTTTCTCCCGTTATGTGGGATGGAAAAATTCTATCTACGTCCACTACGATCTCTAAGCTTGCTTCGTATTGTATCCAGTACACGCCTTTATAGCTACCCAGTTACGGTGTAGCGTTTGACGCTACCAAAATCACAATAATCCACAACTAGAATATCTAGTGACTTCAAGTCTAAGGATGACAATACCGTTGCACCGGGAGAAGCGCTTGTGACTTAACATAACGTGTATGTAGCCTTCTCGGAGATGGGTCAATCCAGTATGCCATTACTCCTAATGCATACCCATGTGTTGGATCATGATATCTCTATATCAATCCAACCCCATACTAGTCTATATATGATTGTCCTATTAATCATTATAATCGACTAGGGATATATAAGAATATAACATTTATAATCTAAGGACTTCATTCGTGTTATCATATCTCTATATCGATAACATAATGAATCGTAAATCCATAAATGTCACAATTAATTGATTGCTGATAACTCCGTTTTAGAGTTATATTATTCCTTATTTTTGCTATGTTTTGCGTGCTTATCATGGAGAATTTTATCGTCTTTGAGTGTTTTATGCTAAAATTGTGAAATTTGAGTTTTTGAGCGTTCATCGTTAAATCCGGGCGTTTCTCGTATATTTTGTTGCCTTTGTTGTGATATGGTCGTGGGTTCGTGTTTCGTGTTGTGGTTGGCAGGAAATAGGACGCGAGGATCAAAGGTTGTGAAGAAACGAGCTTCGGAAATAAAGAAAGCCAGGAAAACTCAAGGAAAAGAGCCAGAAAAAAGCTAAGGCAGATTCTCTTCGCACGAAGAGAAAAAGTCTTCGCGCGAAGAGAATACTTAGCCAAATTTTCAAATGTCTTCGTGTGGTATGATGCTGTCTCAAAGTGGTAAGACTTTTGCAAGAAGAGTTCAGACAGAGTGAAGAATCTCTTCGCACGAAGAGAATTTCTCTTCGCACGAAGAGAATGCCCAGAATGTTAAATTCGTCCGGGGTCTTTTTGCAATTATCAGAAACTTTGTAATATCATTATAGAAACGTATTTAAGTGTTCTAGGTCGACTTTTTCAGTAGTTTTTCACGTTAGAAACATCTTTTGGAGAGAAAGAAGCTATTGGGAGAGCTTAGGAGCTTTGGATCATCCGTTTGGATTCTCAACTCTTCTCTTTTCTTAGTTTTTGATGTTAAAACTCATGAAACTCGTTGTTTTGAGTATGAATCGTAGTAGCTAAACGTTATTTCCTGGGAATTATCGTTTGGTGTAGCTAGGGTTTGATCTAAATATCATGTTTTGAGAGTGTGATTCATGTTTTAACTTAATCTCGCGTGTTCTTTCATTGTTATGGATTATTTACGATTGTAATCATATTATTTTTGCGAGTAGCTAACGTAAAGATAATTTTAATTAATTTTCACGTGGTAACTCCGTGATAGTTATTCGGTAAATTGAATAATCCACCTAGTCGAATCAATGTTTGGTAACTCGATATTGTTAACTAGGATCGTTAGAGTAGAATTATGGTTTTAATGCATGATTAAAGCTAAAATAAACTTGGTAACTCGGTATGTTTTGGTTTTAAGCATTGTTAACTTGCTTGGTAACTCGGTAAGTTTACTATTGCTCGATTAATAGTGAAAGACACACGGTTGTTTTACGAATCAAAACATAAGTTTAGATCAACCTAGTGAACCTAGAGAATTCCCGGTATTTTCCCTCATATTACAAAAACCCTAAAGTTATTCTTTATTAATCGTGACCTACTTCACTCGGTTAATTGAGAATTTTGCATTTTTATTTTAGTAGAATTAGAACAAAACACAACTTGCGACGTACCCACATAAGGTTTGAAATAATAACTAGTTTAAACAAAGTCCCTAGGGTTCGATAGCCGGGATTTCCCGGTTTATTACTACACACGACAACCATACACTTGTGGTTAGAGCGTGTCAATTGCCTCTAGGACACAATTCCAACATGTTTTTCCTAATAAAATTAGTTAGACTGACAGATTTTATTTTGTAAATATAGTAGAAATTGAAGTACAAAAGCCTTTCTGACCAGGCTGTTGTTTCTGGAGTAATTGAACAGAACATACATGTTATAAAAGTGGAACAAATACTTTAGCTCATGGTTATTACTGAAAGTATGATTCTGTTTGATTTTTATTAGTGAGTTTTCGAAAATAAATTCACTGTGCATGATGTTTGTAGTTTTTTAGTATAAACATCAAAGTATAAACATATTATTCTATACTACTGTTATCCTTTAATTTTTTTCCTAATTATGTATGTTGTCTTCATTTTCTTTGCTATGTTCTTAGATGAAGTTCTCATCTTGTTTCATGCGCATTTTAACTGACGTTTGTCCGTGTTTTTTTTGGGGTAGTGCCCTCGGGCACATGCAATTCCCTAGTAGCTCCATATTCCCCCAAATTTCACCCCACAAATCACCCCAGTCACCCCATTACCCACCAAATAAAAACTACCCCAGTATATATCGAGTCTCTTCCTATAACTTTACCATTTATGAATATTGAATCACCCAAAAACACTCTCACTCTAGAACTTCAAAGGAAGAATCGGGGGATTTTGTAGAGGATTTGGAGAAACGAGAAGAAGAAACAATGTCACGTACGCTTAGGGATTCATGAATGAATTTGGAATTCGATTCCAACAACTTTTTCCGGGCGATAATTTTGCGGTTATCTGCCACCACAATCATTCAGCGACTGCCTAGTTCTCCATTCGCACTTGCACGAGCAGCTTTGGGTGCTCATGTGTTTTTTGTCCTTCTTGCCGCCTTAATTTTCCTGTTTCATTTTGATAATCCTTGCGCCATTGTATTGAGGAAAGTGTGATTGATTAGTCGTTCGTAATTTTTCATCATCTATATATGTATTCTCCCAACACCACACACATATGTCTCGTTCTAGCCCAAACCCGAGAGGTAACAATAGAAGTTGTAGAGGGGTGCAACACCTCGGGAACACAAATACCACCTCCATTTAAAGTGCGAACCCCATTTTTCTGCACTACAAAGATGTACCACCACGACTTGTATGGTGAGACTCGATATGGAAATATAAGGTTTACTTGGGACCTCTACAAAATGATAAGGCCCATCACGAGAGAGGGCAGGGCCGGCTTTACCCCTAAGCCGTTAAAGCGGCTGCTTGGGGCACCATAGTATTGGGGGGCACCAGTTTTTCAAAAAACCAGGGGTACTTACGCATTTCATTAAAATAAATATTATATAATAATATTCTCTATCCTTATCTAAGTAGTAGTACTTCCTTATCTAGTGGTAGTACTTGAGTAATCAATTTTTAGTTAAAGACGTATCCCTCATCACATATCCGTTCTTATCTCTAATTTTCTCTCCTAAAATAAAACTGAAAAAAAATCAGTCTCCTCAAATCTCTCTGGTCCGTCTTCCTCCAACACAGATGACAAATTCAATCCCCATTATTACGCTATGCCATTGCTATTCTACGTTAGCCATGATTTGGATTAAATACATCATCTCAGATCGTCCAAATTCACACAATCACATATTAACGGTCGACGGTTCTGTATGTTCTTCGTACAAGATTACCACGTAGCTCTCTCTATATCTACTCAATAATTTGCACGACTCTGTATTGTATGCAACCCACTCAGAAACCAGTACTCTTGGCAATTGGCAAATCACTAATTGACGTGCAGGTATATAGATGTAAACATTTAGGGTTCGGATTTTTTTTATAGGTTTAGGGACTCATTTTTTTTAAGAATGTTCTTCTTTTAGTTTTGATAACTTACGAATTGTTAAATTCGCCTATGTTAGGGTTAGTGGGTTAGATATAGTTCTGAAAATTGGAAGCTCATTACTAGATGGCTGGACCAATCTGTGCTTTTTGTATGTACGTTAAGTGTTAACAATTGGAGTTTTGTGTTTTTTTTCTTCAGAGAAATGGGATTTTAATTATTGTGAGCTTTGACATATAATTAACTACTTTTTTTTACTTTTGCAATTTTGGGAAAACTCGATTGTTTGAGATCTTTTGATTGTGCTATTTAAAATATGTTGGCTTTTTATAAACTATAGTGGCTTCGAAATTAATGCAGCTGAAACCGCAAGGAACAGAGTTGAAATTTTGAGCAGTTTCTTGTCAATCTGTGTGAGATTTTAAGGCCTAGAAGAGCTGATTATTCAAAGGATTGATGTAGCTAAAGTCGCAAGGATTAATGTAGCTAAATGCTCAAAAGAATGGCTTCGGAGCTAGATAAGTTTTGCAGTTGTTCCTTATGCTTTCTATTCACTGGTGTTGGAATTAAGTATTATCAACTATGATATGAAGTGATAATAGTATCAAAATGTCTTTCCCAGTTGTAAGTTTTTACTTGATCAACTATAGTATCTTCTTTAAATTCATGTCAAGCACTACAACTCTTAATAAAAATTACATGTTATTTAAATTATTGATATGATTTCCCAGTTGCAAGTTTTTATTTTTGAATGTAAAGGGCCTTAAATTTGTTGTCCGCTTAGGGCAACCAAAAAGCTAGAGCCGGCCCTGAGAGAGGGGCTATGATGACTGACGAGATGCCTTACCATACTAAGACGGTATTGAAGAATTATAGAGGGGTTGTTCGATGAAGCAACAAGCAGAGCTTGCCTTCCCAAGGTTTGAGAATTCATGGCTTATGGAGAGTATTCCAATAAAAGGGTGATAATTCTGTTGACATGAGAGGGGTGCAAGTTGACATTAGCAAAGAGAGTGTTGTGACTTTCTTAGGTCTAGATAGAGTGATGCCAGGAGGATTCGATGGCAGTTTTGTTGACTTGAGAAACAATTTGACTAATGAGAATCTGAGAATGAATCTTGAGTGCATTGCGTCAGGGGTGCCGGATGCTCATTGGGTGCATGGAGAGGGTCATGAATTTGAGACCCAGAGGGTTGGAAAGAACATTTTGTGTTAGAAATTAAAATGGTGGACCCACGCCATCAAGCAAAACATTTTCAAGTGGGTTAGAAACCACACACTCAAATGAGTATGTGTGCTGATTTATTGCTTGATGAAGGACCTCTTTGTTGATATACCTACCTTCAAGAGCTTATTATGGAAAAGAAGGCTTTGGTCTTTCCAGTTTTATTTCCCATCAATTGTATAGACACCGGGTGATTCAAGATAACCATTTGACTGACCCATCCCGAAAACTTTTTGGTATGCATGGATTGTTAAGGAGATGGCCGCCAAAGGTAGAGGTGACCCCAAGGGGGAGAGATACCCGCGGGAGATGAAGTCCAACACGAGTTGGATGAGGAGATTAACAGGGGAGGTCTATGCTTTGGAGACTTTCAGGAAGAAAGAGAACCCAACTGACATCACCACCAGACCCACCATCATCAGCTTTATGTCCAACTGTTTGACCAATCCCACAAAGCCCCATCACGGCCATAGTAAAGACACCCTTGTCTCAACAGATACAGAGTTTGCTGCTTGATGTGCAGCAAAACAAGAGGAATGACCTGAGAGATTTCCAGAGGCATGTCAGGAATTCTTTGAATGTAAATGAAGTGACTAAGAAGCCCTTTCGAGTCTCGAGAGAAGCGAGAGAGCTCCATGTTTTCGTGCCCCAACCGTCATGGTTCTACCAAACCAGTGACAAGATGATGACGCTGGACAGTGGTCCATGCAGTAAAGGCATGACACCCCTTAAGTGTGCTAGGGACTCAAGATCACTTCTCCATGATCTCGTCTTGCATTAACCAGGCGTGCATATTTATTTCTCTTGTGTCTGTACATTTTCTTTAGTATTTAATTGCATAGTTGCACGTTTATTTTCTACATGAGTCTGCATATTTTATTTATTTTGAGTCTCACCTACTCCAATATGTATAATCGAGTCTTTATTTGGATCAACACTTCATGTAGGAAGTAAATCACAATTAAAGTACCAAAAATAATAGAAAACTAAAAAACCACAAAAAATAAAAAATAAAATTGAGAAAGGGAAAATGAATTGACTTAAAACTGCAGAGAACTGGATGATATAGTGAGAAGACTGTTTGCGGAATGTAGGCTTCTGTGTTTGAGAATATTTAGAAGCCGATATGACTTATTGAAGAACCTTTAGTTTGCATATAGAAATTTTCGAGTACTCGGATGCCTAGCTATTTTGAAAATTATTAAATTTGAATTTGATAAAATGAAAGTGCGTTACTATTTTTAAGAATCTCCCCAAAGTTAATCGATATCGCATGACCATTTTCCTTAGGTAGTCTTCATCCTGCCATCACATTCACCACATATTTTGGTGGAGTGATTGGTTTAAAGGGTCCCCAATGGCCTGTTGCGATCCCTAGATCAACTAATTCACCCAATTTGACACCATTAAACCTTCTTGGAAACCACATGATCCTACAATGCTATTAGGAGGCCTATTAAATTATAAAGTAAAGTGACCATTTATAAGTCATAGGAGGGAGTTTATTTGAGGGGAAATTCTCGAGGGAGTTTGTGCGTCATACGATACTTTATTCAGGTGACAGTTTTGGTTTGATATATTCGAGGGATGGGATGGTGATATAGAGACGACTATGAATTTATTTGTTCTGGTGATTCACTATGTTTCATAGTGATCACAAGAAGATATTCGCGTGTCTGTGATTTCCGTCACAAACTGGTGCTTTGGGATGATTAGACGTAATAGGTGGCGTGCTAGCATTTTTCTTGTTCTCTGTTTTGGGGAGTTGGTTTTGCACACGTTTATTTTGACCACTTGAGATATAAGATCTAATTTGAGTATGGGGTGTTAAAATTGAAATAATTTATCACATTTTATTTATCCACCTCCACAGACTTTTTAGAAGCTTTGTTGTCACGTCGTAAATCGGGGGTGACCTTTTTTCAAATAAGACAAACTAATTGAATAGGAATTGAACTGAAAAACTCAACTTTCTTATCTTAAACCAAACTATTTTACTGAGCAGTTAGAGCTACTAAGGGTTCCCTACCCCAACAATGTTCCGTACAAAATGAATTGTGTAAGCTCAAAGCAGTTTCAATGTTTCAAAGACTTGAAATAGTTAGTCTATTTCAAGGCCTTGAAACAGCTTTCAAAGCCTTGAAACTGACCGAGACTTATAAGCATAATCTTAGGGGGAGTTTCTATTTCTGTTTGAACTCATAAACCCTGTGCTTTATCTATTACTACTTTATGATGAAAAACAATGTATTTTGATATGTTTAACACCATCTAATCTATCTGTTTGACTCAGTTTTGCAGGGGATGTTTATTTCCTATTCTGCAGGATTTATTTCCTAACCTGAGTTTTGTAAGGAAGGAATTTCTGGGTTGATTTGATTCTGCAATCAATCTAATGATCCTAACAGCTTATCAACATGTTTATGGACAAGATCAGATCAGTATCCCTAAAGATACTGAGCAACTATCCGTTGGATGATACTGTTAGATAAGTCAAAGTTGTTGCCTACAAAATAGGAAAGTTTGTTGCTGAAAATCTTAAAGATTTGCAGATCAAATGAGCTGTATAAAAGGAGCTCAGTTTGAAGCATTTAATACACAACTCAACGGGAAAAAAACAGAGACACACTCAAAGATTGCAAAGCAACATAGAAGGAGATCATCCTCTCAATCCATTCTTAGAAGAACACTGCACTCTCACATCAGTTTCATTTCTTGTGTTCTTCTGTTCTAACCTTCATTTGTATATCTCTTCTGTTATACTTATAGTTCTTATTCTCAAGGATTGTTCAAGTGAACAATAGAGAATTCTTAGTTAATCAGATAGCTAGAGCAGGTACTAGATAGGTTAGTGAGAACCACAAGCTGTAACAGAGTAAGGTATCTCTCTGTGCTTGAGATCTGGGGCTTAGCTATTGATTAATAATAATTGAGTTGAAACTCCTACAGGGAGAAGATCCATGAGGTAGAGACGTAGGTCCAAATGGACTGAACTCTATATATATTGTGTCTCTTGCATTTACTTTGTAGTTTCATACTTAGTTTATTTGCAGCATTCAAACAGTTTCATTTCAAGGGTTTGAAACTCATTTCAAGGCCTTGAAATAGGCTTATTCTCTTTATACTATATTGTTTTTATTCCAAGGGCTTGAAGCTCAATTCAAGGCCTTGAACTACACTTACTCTTCATAAACTCTCTTGAAACCACTTCTCTTGCAAGTTTTAGCAAAAGTTGGCATACTCTATTCAACCCCCATTCTAGGGTATTGATCCTGCATTTTTACCTACTGTACACACTTTCAATTGGTATCAGAGCTTGTACCACTGCATTGATTTAACCATCTTGTGATCATGAGTACAACAGGTGATGGTGGTTTCTCACATGGAAGAGTTGCTAACATACCTCCTCTCTTCTGTGGAGATAACTTTGTTCACTCGAAAGCTTTGATGAAAATGTTCATCATTGATGAAGACATAGAGCTCTGGACTATCATCCAAAATGTCCTCACACTTTCTACACAGAGTAGGATGGTATTAGAACTCCCAAATATGAAGACTCTCTTTCTTCTTCTGAATTTGAAAAATTCTCTAAGAATTTTAAAGATATTAATCTTTTGTATTGTGCTTTGAGTACAGATGAATTCAATAGGATTTCAGGCTGTACGACTTCCAAGGAGATCTGGGATAAGCTTGTGGTGACATTTCAAGGAACTAGCCAAGTCAAGTAAACCAAGATCAACATCTATATCAGGCAGTGTGAGTTACTGAAAAGGAATGCAGATGAATCAATCAGAGACATGTTCAAAAGTTTCACTGACATTGTCAACAACCTTGATTTTTTGGGAAACACATTTCCAATGAAGAAAAGGTTAGAAAGATTCTGAGAAGTCTGCCAAAGGCAAAATGGGAACCAAAGACCACTGCTATAGAAGAAGCACAAGATATTTCATCACTTCAACTTGATGATATGCAAGGAAAGCTTCTCACACATGAAATAACCATGAATGAAGTTGATGGAGAACTATCAGATGGTGTCAAGAATCTAGATCTCAAGGAAAGAAAATGAGTCATCTCAAAGCCTTGAAACTGAAGATGATGATGATGATGAAGATCCATTTGCTTTGATTTCCAAAGCCCTGACCAGGATTCTCAAAATGAAGAAGAACTTTGGAAACAAAGACCCCAACAGAGAAAGATATAGATCTTCCAGCAAAAAGGACCAAAAAGGTAAATCTTCATCACACAAGCCTGAAGTCATGAACTGCTTTGAGTGTGGTGATGCAGGACACTTGATCAGAGACTGTCCACACAAGAAGAGCAAGAATTATCAGAATAAAGATCATGATAGAAGAAAGAAAGCTATGATAGCTACATGGAGTGATTCAGATACCTCAAGTGACTCTGAATCTGAAGAGGAACATGCCAACCTATGCTTTATGGCCAAGCATGATGAAAGTTCTGAAAAGAACATTGAGGTAATGGTGAATTTTTTGATTTCAAAACCAACAGAAGCCCTCTCTGATTATCTTAGAACAATGTTTTTAAATGAAGAGGACTATCTGAAAGAAATTAGAGATTTAAAAGAAAAAGTTCATGAGCAAGCAAAAGAAAATTTGCAACTTGTTTGTCTAAATCAAAATATTGAAATCTCTGAGAAGAAAGCTGACAGTGATTTCAAGACCTTGAAAACCAGTTTCAAAACCTTGAAAAACAAAAGTCAAGGAAGTAGTCACTGAGAACTCATCTCTGACTGACAGCATTGTCAATCTGAGACATCAAGTTGATGAATTAGATAAACCAAAGACTACTCTAACTGAGAAACTTCAGGAATCTGAATCAATCAAAACCAAGCTTGCTGGCTCAGAACACAATTTGAACTTGATTCTTTGAGGAAGTTCAAAGTCTGTTCACAAGACTGGTATTGGATACAATCCAAACTTTCCAAAGAAAAACATTATCAGATTTATGAAAACTGGAAGCAAAACATCTCCTAAATGTCATTACTGCAATAAGATTGGTCATGTTAAAATGACTTGTCCTTTTAGAAGAAGATACCCTCACATTATGAGGAACTCATTCCCGTTTCAACTCAAAGGACAAGTCAGACAGATTTGGGTTCCTAAAGGGGTCAGACCACCCAACATGGTTGATCCTGAATATGAATCCAAATTCCACACTTGGTCTAACAGTAAGGTAAGGTAGTGATTGGTATTTGCAGTTTGTCACCAAGATCAAAGAACAAAAATGGTTTATGGACAGTGGTTGCTCAAGACACATGAGTGGAAAGAGATCTTTATTCTCAGAATCGAAAGAGCAATCTGAAGGTTCAATTACACTTGGTCACAAAGGGAAATGCAACTTTCTTGGTATTGGTAAAGTTGGTACAGATTCTGAAACCTCTATTTCCGATGTATATCTAGTTGATGGTTTTAGTTTGCTTAGTGTATCTCAACTTTGTGATAATGGTAATAAGGTTATCTTTGACAAAGAGAATGTGTGGTGCAAAATGAGAAATCAATCAACTGCATCCTCACTGCCTTTAGGTCAAACATTGTCTATAATTTTCAAACTAACAAAGTTGCAGGAAATAGTTTGAAGTGTCTCAAGGACTTGAAAGATGATTCAAAGCTTTGGCACAGGAAGTTGGGACACATCAGTCTGCATACATTGAATAAATTGGTTTCAAAGAAATTAGTCAGAGGATTACCCTCTATCAAGTTCAGAGATGAAGAAGTATGCAACGCATGTGCACAAAGGCAAGCAAACTAGAAGCTCATTCAAGTCAAAGAACTTTGTATGTACTACTAGACCCATTGAATTACTGCATATGGATCTCTGTGGTCCTATGAGAAATTCTACTCCAAAGGGTGAGAATTACATGCTTGTTATTGTAGATGATTTTTCTAGATATACTTGGTAATGTTTCTGAAAGAAAAATCTGAAGCTCTCTTTGAATTTACAAAGCTTTGTAGAGAACTTAAACTTTGAAAAGCCTACCTATTGCTTCAATCAGAAGTGATCATGGCAGAGAATTTGATCAACTTGAGTTTGATATATTCTGTTCTAAGCAGGGAATCTCTCACAACTTTTCTGCTCCTAGAACTCCTCAACAGAATGGAGTTGTTGAAAGAAAGAACAGGACTGTCAAGAAAAATGTTGCTGGAGAACAAGTTGCCAAAACATTATTGGGAAGAAGCTGTGAATACAACAAACTACATTATTAACATGTGCTTGATCAGACCTATTCTGAAAAGACCCCCTATGAGCTGTTCAAGGGAAGAAAACCAAACTTCTGTTACTTCAAGGCTTTTGACTACACATGCTTTGTTCACAATAATGGTAAGGACAATCTTGGTAAGTTTGATCCAAGAAGTGATGAAGGTATTTTCCTTGGATATTCTTAAACAATAAAAGTCTATAGAGTTTACAATAAAAGAACCATGCTTGTAGAAGAAAGTATTCATGTTGTATTTGATGAAAGTTATGATGTTTCTTTGAGTGATGGTTTTGCAGATCTCAATCTGAATAAGCATGATTCAAATATAGAAGAAGAATCCTCAAAAGGTTCCAAGGATACCTCACAGGATCAAAGAAGAAATTTTCAAGGCCTTGAAACAAAGGTTCAAAGCCTTGAAACAGAATCTAAAGAGAAAGCTGCAGATCAAGTTGCTGCTTCAAGCTCTCAGAGACCTGGAAAACAACTTGAGGAACCTGAACCCTGGTCACCTAGAAATAGATTTAAATATCTCTCATCTCATCCTGCTGATAACATTATGACCCAACCAGTGGTACACAACTAGATCACAGTTGAAAAATCTTTGTGCTTTTGATTCTCTTGTAGAGCCTAAAACTGTGAAGGAAGCATTACAAGAAGCAGACTGGATTATACCTATGCAACGTGAACTCAATGAGTTTGAAATGAACAAGGTCTGGAATCTAGTTCCTCCACCAAGAAATCAGTCTGTCACTGGCACCAGATGGGTATTCAGAAACAAGTTAGATGAGAATAGAAAGGTAATTAGGAACAAAGCTAGATTGGTAGCTCAAGGCTACAATCAAGAAGACAGTATTGACTATGAAGAAACTTTTGCTCCTGGTGCCAGGTTAGAAGCAATTAGAATTCTACTTGCATTTGCATCTCAAAAAAACATGAAACTATTTCAAATGGATGTGTAGTGTTTCTAAATGGTTATCTGCAAGAACAAGTTTATGTTTCTCAACCTACTGATTTTGAAAATGACAAGTTTTCAGATCATGTTTACAAACTTGACAAATCTCTTTGTGGTTTAAAACAAGCTCCAAGAGGTTGGTATGAAAGATTGTCAAAGTTTCTACTTGAAAATGATTTCAAAAGAGGATTGGTAGACAAAACCCTTTTCATATATACTCATGAGAAAGATATGCTTGTAGTGTAAATTTATTGATGATATTCTGTTTGGAGCTACTAATGATCTTTTGTGCAAGGAATTATCAAGTCTTATGTGCAGGGAATTTGAAATGAGCTTGATGAGAGAATTAAGCTTCTTACTTGGACTTCAAATTCGTCAAATGAACAAGGGAATTTTCCTACATCAAAGCAAGTACACAAAGGACTTGCTAAGCAAGTATAATATGTCTCAATCCAAAGAGATTAAGTCTCCCATGAGTTCTACACTGTCTTTAGACAAGGATGAATCTGGTAAGAGTGTGAATGTGAAAGAGTATAGAGGTATTATTGGATCATTACTCTACCTCACAGCTAGTAGACCAGATATCATGTTCAGTGTGTGCATGTGTGCTAGATTTCAAGCTCATTCTAAAGAAACACACTTGACTGCAGTTAAAAGAATTTTTAGATATCTAAGAGTTTTTAGAAATCTCGATGGTACCAAAGACTTAGGGCTTTCGTATCCTAAACATTCTATTTTCTCTTTGTGTGGCTATTCATATGCTGATTTTGCAAGATATAAAGTTGATAGAAAGAGTACATCGGGATGCTGCCAATTTCTTGGATCATCTTTAATCAGCAGGCATTCTAAAAAGCAAAATTCAGTTGCATTATCAACAGATGAAGCTGAATACATAGCAGCTGGAGCTTTTTGTTCTCAAGTACTTTGGATAGCACAACAAATGAGAGATCTTGGATTTGGTTTCAGAGATATACCTATAAAGTGTGACAACACAAGTGTAATATCAATTACAAAGAATGCAGTTCAGCATTCAAGAACAAAGCACATTGATGTTAGACATCACTTCATCAGAGATCATGCAGAGAAAGGTGATATTCTTCTTGAATTTGTTTAAACTAACATGCAATTTGTAGATATCTTCACTAAACCATTTCCAGATGAAAGATTCTCAACCTTAAGACTGGAATTGGGCATGCTAAATAAGGAAGCTTTGGTTTAGGGGGAGAATCAGGTAAGTATTATGTGTTTCAAAGGTTTGAACTGATTTTCAAATCCTTGAAAATCCTTTCAAAGCTTTGAGTATTTGTGCCTTACATGATATAGCTTTTCAAGGCCTTGAAATCCTTTCCAAAGCCTTGAAAGTAAGACTGCATGTTACTTAGTCAATAATTTTGGATCTTTCAATGTTGGGTGTTATCTTTGTAGATAATTGATCAATGTTGCCCCTCAAATTTGAAAAACCCCTTTTCAGCAAAAATAATATTAAATATTTTATTTCCAACGGCACACTCAATTTTTGAATCTTTCTGATTCATCAAGATCTTCAAATATCAGAGAAAATATTTAGTTTCCTTTTCAAACTGAAACTCTCTTCTTTTATCTCCTTCCTTCTTTCTCTCCTACGTCTCTATCCTACCTCCCTATTCTTCTTCAAACCCTAATGAGCACCAGAAGAGCCTCAGACAGAATCAAAATGGCTGGTGGATCAAAGGCTACAACATATAAGAAAAGAAAGGCCACTGTGGAAGAGGTTCAAACTATTAGTGGGGACTCTAGTTTAAAAATCCCTACTGCAGAAGATATAGCTCCTCCGAAGAAGAATAAGAAGACCAAGATGGATGAAACCCCAGTGTCCAGCAAGAAGAAGAAGAAGAAGGCAGTGGAGACAACACCAAAAAATCTAGTATGGAGCCTGAAAGAAAGAGGCAGAAGAGAAGCGCCTCCCTTGCAACGACCCGTGAATTCCCAAGCCTTCCGTTTCAGACCGGGAAGCCCAGGAGGGCGATGCTAAAAGTAAAAGCGGAAATCAAAAGCATAACATCCCAACTTATTTATTACATAATATTAAACATTACATGAGTCTCTAGATATTACACAAGCGTTTTCAAAACTACAACGTTATTCTTGCTAACAAAACTAGATTCTACTCAAGGTGAAATCCAACAAAGTTAGTCTCGTACCCAGCTACACCTTAGTCTTCAGCTCCTAAACCTGCGGTGGGAAGGAAAACAGGAACCGCAGTTTTCAAAGTCAGCATGGAAATACTGAGTAAGTGACACCCAAGCTCGTAAAACAGAAGACGAAGCATAACTTCCTTTTCACAATAAATAGAAAGAGGAAATAAATCATAAAAACAAAATAAATCAGGAACTCAAATATAACTGTAGAACTGTAAGAAATGAACCTGATGCATCCAGTAAGAACACTTATAAAATTCTCATTCTTTTGATCTTCCTTTCTCAACTTTCAAACGGGGAGAATTAGTCCCAATCTATTTCTTCTTTTCTTTCTTAAATATCCAAATCTCATAAAAAACGTATTATTAACTTTGTTGATACGGGGAAGAATCTACTATCCATCTCGCATACACCAAGACCTTAAGTGTCGGCACCCCTCTAAGACTTCTTGCGGCCAGAGAGGTGAGTACAGGGAGCAATAATAACCACGGGCCGAATCAAGCTCGACGATACTAAAATAATAACCACGGGCCGAGACAAGCTCGACAATAATATCCACGGGCTGAGTCAAGCTCGACAATAATAAAATAATAACCACGGGCCGAGTCAAGCTCGACAATAATAACCACGGGCCGAGTCAAGCTCGACAATAATAATAAGCTTCTCCCGTACAACTCTTTCGACTTTACGTGATTACGCATTATTAACTTTTGTGTGGCAGTATCAAGACAAAGCAACTTCTTTAAAATGTAAGAAAATCTCAAATAAGACATTTAAATCGCAAACACCTTTTGAGACAGGTATTAAAAAATCAAATTGCGACACGAAAGGAGCTTGGCACGCAAGGCTTGGCATATTCACTTACCTTAGTTCACAACCACTAGCGTGTAAAAGCTTCTACTTAGCCGTCGTCTACAAACCTGTCACTAACAAGTTACATTGCCTTATTCGATTACAAATTATCCACACAAGTATGCATATATGATTCTATAAATTTAACGAGTTCTATTAGAAGTCGCATAATTTCCCCACTCCATATCATGCTTAAGATTATCATTATACAAGAGGACGCAACTTAAGTTTATTTATATTTACTAACGGCTAATTTATCAACCAATATTTTTACTATAAATAACCAAAAATTTCTATTAGGAATTTTATAAAAGAAGTAACAATGCTATGAGAAAATAAACATTTATCAAGTGAAGGAAACATTAAATTTCTAGATTACTAACTAAATATCCAACTCATTCCAAGCAAATGGTTACTCAAACAAATTGTAAATAATTACAAGATATATTTCTATCTTTATATTTTTTAGGAAAAAAATGACATTAAACTAACAAATAAATTTTACCCATATAATTTCCATATTTAACATACCTAGTAGCTAGAAATTTGTTTAGACCCAAAAACATAATTTATGTTTTATTTTTATTTGTCCAGTTTACAAAACGTCAAAGAAACCCCAAGTTATGCGAAAAATAAATCAAATGCCCCCACCTACCATTAAAAAGTTCCATATGCTATATTTATTAACCTAAGATTTTAGAAACTACATAAAACACCCCCTAGCAAGAACATATTAATTCCAATCGGTCAAAACCCAAATCGAAGCCTTAAAACATGATTATAAGTACTGAAACCATCCTATAGGAAGATATACAGCGTACCTTAGCCAAAAATGGCGGAAAACGATCGATAAACGAGTCTATACGGGTTCGTCGTCGACGTGGTCGGAGGTGGGTCTCGACTCCGGCGTTTTGGGTCTTCTTAGCTCCGGCTCTTGATGTATTCTGCCTACTAGGATCTCTCAGAGATGATTGGTATCAAAATCCGGGGGTGGGTGCACTGGAATCTCCCTGGCGAAACTTCCCGCCGGAAACAATGGTGTTACCGGCGGTGGCGGCGGCCCTGCTACCAACTGGTTTTGCTCGCTGCTGAGCTTCTCCCCTTGAGCTCGAAACAGAGGGAGAGAGGTCTACCGAATGAGACAGAGAGGAGGGAGAGAGAGATAAGTGTAGGGTTTTGATTCATGGATCGCGCAACGGAAGCATAATCAAACAAATAGCCATGCAAAACCCTTCAAGGATCACAAGTCTAGATGCATAACGATAGTGAAGGTAAGAAATCATAAACACACCTTTGGGTTCTCCTTGATGACTTCAAACGCGAATAGTGTCACGTTCTCTATAGTTGATCCACGCCTAGAGTTGATCCTAGAACTCCCAAACTCCTTGGTGCTAGCCCGGAATAAGAGGAGGGTGAAGGAATCACGCAAAACGAGACAAAAGAGGGGCTTCGGCCCTCTTTATGGCCGACGGGGTGAGGGCGGCGGCAAGGGGGTCGGGTTCGGCCTCCTTGTTGCTTGCTCTCTCTCCTTTGTTCTCTCCCACTCTTGTTACGATCACTAATGAGCATAAGTTATGAGGAAGGACGGAAGGAGGGTCCTTTATATAGTCCAACAACTCCTTGTTAACTACCTAAAGGACTTATTCTAGTCCAACTAGAATTCAATTTAGTCCCTTCCTTGCAAATTAGTCCCTACTAAGTTTGCAAGGGTTTGCAAAGTGATCCTTCTAATTAATTAATCCAATTAATTAATTCCCAAATCTAGTACAACTCTATATAGCGTGTGACCCCATAGGTTCTATCTAGTTGGTAGCAACTATTTGCTAATATGGAGCGGTTTCTAGCAAAACATCCATTCTGGCCAACTAATAGAATAGTCATCTAGACAACCTTGTACAAGTAATTGTCTCATCCCTTTGCCTCCATATCCGGATTGGACACGAGACATACAAGTCACACTCGTATATCCAATCCATAGTTTCTCGATCCATGGAATAGCCTTATTCGTGCAAATAACATCAATATCCTATATTGATTTATTTGAGTCTGGCCAGACATTCTATAAGCACTATCCCTCGAGTGGCCTAGGATATTTTGCTCCCGTTATGTGGGAGGGGCAAATCCTCTCTACGTCCACTACGATCTCTAAG
Organism: Linanthus parryae; assembly: GCA_023055425.1. Taxonomy (NCBI): domain Eukaryota; kingdom Viridiplantae; phylum Streptophyta; class Magnoliopsida; order Ericales; family Polemoniaceae; genus Linanthus; species Linanthus parryae. Next base: position 44,781,921 of record JALGPY010000007.1, read on the forward strand.
CTTGCTTCTCATTGTATCCAGTACACGCCTTTATAACTACCCAGTCACGGTGTAGCGTTTAACGCTACCAAGATCACAATGATCCACAACTAGAATATCTAGTGACTTCAAGTCTAAGGATGACAATACCATTGCACCGCGAGAAGCACTTGTGACTCAACATAACATGTATGTAGCCTTCTCGGTGATGGGTCAATCCAGTGCAACATTCCGTAATGCACACCTATGTGTTGGATCGTGATATCTCCATATCAATCCAACCCCATACTAGTCTATAGATGATTGTCCCATTAATCATTATACTTGACTAGGGATATTTAAGATAAACAACACGATTGTAAATCTAAGGACTTCATTATATTAAATATCCAATAAATAATAAATGAATTTTCTAGCCATATACAAATTCATACTAAACTAGATTGCCTCTAGGGCATCTATTCCAACAGTCTCCCACTTGCACTAGAGCCAATCTGGCGCATCTCGTATGCCCATACTCCTAGTGTGCCCTTCATGCTTCCACTGCGTGAGAGGCTTCGTAAGCGGGTCTGAAAGATTATCATCTGTAGGAATCTTGCATATCCGAACGTCTCCTCTATCGATAATATCTCGAATCAGATGAAACTTCCTGAGCACGTGCTTGGACTTCTGGTGCGATCTGGGTTCCTTTGATTGCGCGATCGCCCCAGTGTTGTCACAGAACAACTCCACTGGATCCGCAATGCTAGGGACCACACCAAGTTCAGAAACAAACTTTCTGATCCAAACAGCCTCCTTTGCTGCGCCATTTGCAGCAATGTACTCAGCCTCTGTTGTAGAATCAGCTACCGTCTCTTGCTTGGAACTCTTCCAGCTCACCGCTGCTCCATTCAGGCAAAACACATATCCCGATTGTGATCTAAAATCATCTCTGTCGGTTTGGAAGCTTGCATCAGTGTAACCCCTTACACGCAACTCTTCCTCACCGCCAAACATCAAGAAGGCATCCTTAGTTCTTCTCAAGTACTTTAGGATGTTCTTGACAGCAATCCAGTGACCCTCACCCGGATTGGATTGGTATCTGCTTGTCATACTCAAGGCATATGACACATCTGGTCTAGTACATAACATGGCGTACATGATAGATCCTATGGCCGAGGCATAGGGTATCCTACTCATGCGTTCCTTCTCAATCTCATTGGAAGGACAACCACTCTTCGAAAGAGTGATTCCATGTGACATGGGCAAGAATCCCTTCTTGGAATCTTGCATGTTGAACCGTTTCAACACCTTGTCAATATATGTACTTTGACTTAGGCCTAGCAACCTCTTAGATCTATCTCTATAGATCTTTATACCGAGTATATAGGCTGCTTCCTCTAAGTCCTTCATTGAGAAACACTTTCCTAGCCAATCTTTCACAGATTGCAGCATGGGAATGTCGTTTCCAATGAGTAGTATGTCATCCACATACAAGACCAGAAAAGCTACAGAGCTCCCACTAACCTTCTTGTAGACACAAGACTCATCTTCGTTTCTGATGAAGCCAAACTCTTTGACCACTTCATCAAAACGTCGATTCCAACTCCTAGAAGCTTGCTTCAATCCATAAATGGATCGTTGCAGCTTACAGACTTTGTTGGCTTGCTTTGGATCCTCAAAACCCTCCGGCTGTATCATATACACGTCCTCGAGGAGATTCCCATAAAGGAATGTTGTTTTGACATCCATCTGCCAAATCTCATAGTCGTAGTATGCTGCAATTGCAAGTAGGATTCGGATGGATTTGGTCATAGCGACTGGTGAAAAGGTTTCATCATAGTCAATACCATGAATCTGTCTGAATCCTTTCGCCACCAATCGGCCCTTATAGGTAATCACATTACCATCCATGTCGATCTTCTTCTTGAAGACCCACTTGCACCCTATGGGCCGCGCCCCGTCAGGTGGTTCCACCAAATTCCATACTTTGTTGGTATACATGGATTCCATCTCGGATCTCATGGCTTCAAGCCACTTCTGTGAGTCTGGGCCCTTCATGGCCTCCTCATAGGTAGTAGGCTCATCATCTATGAGCATCGTGTCACCGGAATCAGTTACGAGAAGTCCGTACCTCTCGGGTTCCTGGCGCACTCTACTAGATCTACGAAGCTCTTGTGTTACCTGAACAGGTGGCTCCACAACTGCTTGTGATTCCTGTTCATGTTCCATAATCGGTTCGGTGATTTGTGGTTCTTGAACCTCTTCAAGTTCTACATTCCTCCCACTTGCTTCTTTAGAGACAAACTCTCTTTCTAGAAACACGCCGGTCCGAGCAACAAACACTTTGTTCTCGGTTGGATTGTAGAAGTAGTATCCCTTAGTTTCCTTAGGGTACCCCACAAATTTACACTTATCCGATTTAGGCCCTAGCTTGTCTGATTGTAAACGTTTTACATAGACATCGCAGCCCCAAATCCTCATGAACGACAGTGTGGGACGCCTCCCACTCCACATCTCATATGGTGTCTTCATGACTGATTTAGATGGAACACGGTTAATGGTGAAAGCTGCACTTAATAGAGCGTGGCCCCAAAATGATAATGGAAGATCGGTTTGACACATCATAGACCGAACCATATCCAATAGGGTTCGATTCCTCCTCTCGGACACGCCATTCCATTGTGGCGTTCCGGGTGGAGTGAGTTGGGACACGATCCCACACTCTCTAAGATAGTCGTCAAACTCTTGGCTCAAGTACTCTCCTCCACGATCCGATCGTAGAGCCTTGATACTTTTGCCAAGTTGCTTCTCTACTTCATTCTTGAATTCTTTGAATACTTCAAAGGATTCGGATTTTGCCCTCATAAGGTACACAAATCCATATCTACTGTAATCATCAGTAAATGTAATGAAGTAGATATAACCACCCCTGGCTGGCGTGGCAAATGGCCCACACACATCGGTATGTATGAGCGCCAATTGCTCACTAGTCCTCTCACCTTTCTTATTGAAAGGGGACTTTGTCATTTTTCCCAATAAACAAGCATCACATGTCTCATATGATTCAAAATCAAATGAGTCTAGTAATCCATCCTTATGGAGTCTAGATACACGTTTCTCATTTATGTGGCCTAAACGACAATGCCATAAATAAGCAGGATTTAAATCATTTGTTTTAATTCGCTTGGTATTAATGTTGTAGACAGGATTGCTTAGATCAAGGACATAAAGTCCATTAAATAATTGCGCACTAAAATAGTGAATATTATTCAAATAAAAGGAACAACAATTGTTCTTTATTGAAATAATAAAACCTTCCTTGTCCAAACAAGAAATAGAAATAATGTTTCTGCTCATAGCAGGCACAAAATAGCAATTATTTAATTCTAAAACTAATCCTGAAGGCAGAGATAGCTCGCACACGCCTATGGCCAACGCAGCAACCTTTGCTCCATTCCCAACGTGCAGATCTACCTCCCCTTTAGCCAATCTTTTACTTCTCTTTAGATCCTGCATATTTCGACAAATATGAGATCCACATCCAGTATCTAATACCCATGATGTAGAGACAGTTAAATTGACATCTACAACAAAAATACCTGGTGGTGGTGGAATCACTATTCCAAGCCTCTTGTCCTCCAGATATTTTGGGCAGTTCCTCCTCCAATGTCCAGGCTGACTGCAGTAGTGACACTCACCCTTAGTCACGACCTTGGCAATGCCACCAACAGGCTTAAGGGCTTGTTCCTTGGACTTGGCAACTGACTTGCCTTTACCCTTGGAGGAAGAGGCAAACTTTTTCCCCTTTCCTTTATGCACCATCATAATGGCCTTGCCCTTACCCTTGTTGATGCTCTGTTCAGCCGTCCTCAACATGTTGAACAAATCTGGCAGTGGTTTAACGATCTCGTTCATGTTATAGTTCATAATGAACTGTCCATAACTCTCGGGCAACGATTGCAACACGAGATCGGTTGCCAACTCTTGGCCGACCGGGAACCCAAGCCGGGCGAGATTCTCCAAGTACCCGATCATTCGGAGTACATGGGGTCCCACCGGGTTCCCTTATGCCAGATGACATTTGAACAGTGCCTTTGAGACCTCATACCTCTCTACCCTCGCCTGCTCTTGGAAGAGCTGCTTTAGATGTTCGATCATATCGACAGCATTCATGTTCTCGTGTTGCTTTTGAAGCTCAGAGGTCATGGTGCAAAGCATTAGGCAGGCTGCATCATTAGCGTCATCAACACGCTTTTGATACGCCTTTAAGGCAGCAGGTGTCTGATTCTCTGGACCTTCTGGAACATGCTCCTCTATTGCGTACAGTTTCTTCTCTTGCTTGAGAACAATTCTCAAGTTTCTGTACCAATTAAGGAAGTTGGTTCCAGAGAGCTTGTCCTTCTCAAGGACAGATCGTAGGGAATGTTGTGAACTCGATGAGTTGTTTGCCATTTGGAATTCTACAAAAAGGAAAATACGCAAGTTTTAGTATTTGTGAATTTTTGACTATATTTAATAATGGCTAGTTTATTAAATATAGCTCCCACTATTTTTCTACGGATTAATAACCCTCAAGATATTAATGCGGAAAATATCCTTATATTTTCTAGTGGGCCAAGATCCATCTTTTCATCTCCTTATGAGCTTGCTTTGGCAAGTCACCCATAATTTGACTACTTTTAGGTAGGAACAATTCCAATTGCATCCCATATGCAACTCTTGGTTCAATCGGGCAAATAACTCCTTATTTATCCATCCATATGGATAATCCCAATTGATTGCCTCTAGGTTTCTTAATCAAATTAATAGCCTAGTTGTGTTCAACCTCTTATCTAAACAATTGCACATTGATACGTGCCATCGCATTCCATCATTATGAACCAAGTCGCCATGCTTTGGCACGCACGAACCTGATAAATAATGATGATAATGAGTGTTTAAATAACGAGAAGGCAAGAACACAATATTTAAAATATGAGGGATTTTAAATTCAATTTTTAATTGTTTTGTTGATCAATATCAACTAATCTATCTATTTGAGTTTGGGCACAACTCCAAATAATAGATCCGGGTTGTCTAATTATCTTATTATCCTAATTGCATGCATCATCCATACACCAACCACACAAATAATAAGACAATAAATAAACAATCACAAAACAGAAAATAAACGTGATGTGGATATGGCCTTTTCTAGACTAAGATAATTCCAAGCCAATGGAATTATCTATGAACCCTAAGCAAACACATCTCCATGCGTCTTGATCTTTTGGTCCATCCTTCATAGTCATGTGGTATGCTCCATGCTCCATGCTCCACCTTTTGTGGCTTCTTTGGCTTTGGGCTTCTTTTCTTCAATCTTGGCTAACAATCTACTTTATCTAGCACTAGCTAACATCTATACTAAATAAAATAAATCTCACAAGTTGAGAAAAAAATGGCACGCAGGCCATAAAACCCTAATTAATTATTACAATTTATTGATCAGCTCGCAGGCCGTAAAACCAAACCACAAAATTAAACATCCACATCAAAACACATCCTAAGGCCATATCCAATCACCATGCGATTTGCACATAAACAGTTAAAATCCAATTTTAACGCGCTTGGTCAATTTTAATTGATTTTAGGATTTCTAGGGTTAAAACGGTCCATGGGCCCAACAATCCAATTGCCCGGGCCCATCAAAGTGAACCACAAGGCCCTAGGGCCGGCCCGACCCAAAACCCGCAAGCTAGGCCCGCGGGTTAGGGCCGCCCGGCCCCTTAGGGCGGCCAAGCTTGGGCGGCAAGCAAGGGGGCGGTCCCCTAGGGGGCCGAACTTCCTCTTGGGGGTTGTTTCCAAAACAACTCCCTTGCTTGGAGCCCAAGTTTGGTTGTTTCCTTGTTTTGGGAGAACTCCTTCTTCCCCAAGGATGCCCAAACCCTAGATCTAAGATCCTAAAATTTCTCAAACTCACCAGTTCATGCATCCAATGCAAAAATTGGGTCTTGTTATGATTTAATTATTGACAAATTGCATCCCATGCTTGATTTGTCTTGTTTTACGCGATAACAATCAAATTAAGGTGTAAAACAACAAGAATGTAACACATAAACTACGTTTATGCTCTATGACCTGTGGCTCTGATACCACTGTAGGGTTTTGATTCATGGATCGCGCAACGGAAGCATAATCAAACAAATAGCCATGCAAAACCCTCCAAGGATCACAAGTCTAGATGCATAACGATAGTGAAGGTAAGAAATCATAAACACACCTTTGGGTTCTCCTTGATGACTTCAAACGCGAATAGTGTCACATTCTCTATAGTTGAGCCACGCCTAGAGTTGATACTAGAACTCCTAAACTCCTTGGTGCTAGCCCGGAATAAGAGGAGGGTGAAGGAATCACGCAAAACGAGACAAAAGAGGGGCTTCGGCCCTCTTTTTGGCCGACGGGGTGAGGGCGGCGGCAAGGGGGTCGGGTTCGGCCTCCTTGTTGCTTGCTCTCTCTCCTTTGTTCTCTCCCACTCTTGTTATGATCACTAATGAGCATAAGTTATGAGGAAGGAAGGAAGGAGGGTCCTTTATATAGTCCAACAACTCCTTGTTAACTACCTAAAGGACTTATTCTAGTCCAACTAGAATTCAATTTAGTCCCTTCCTTGCAAATTAGTCCCTACTAAGTTTGCAAGGGTTTGCAAAGTGATCCTTCTAATTAATTAATCCAATTAATTAATTCCCAAATCTAGTACAACTCTATATAGCGTGTGACCCCATAGGTTCTATCTAGTTGGTAGCAACTATTTGCTAATATGGAGCGGTTTCTAGCAAAACATCCATTCTAGCCAACTAATAGAATAGTCATCTAGACAACCTTGTACAAGTAATTGTCTCATCCCTTTGCCTCCATATCCGGATTGGACACGAGACATACAAGTCACACTCGTATATCCAATCCATAGTTTCTCGATCCATGGAATAGCCTTATTCGTGCAAATAACATCAATATCCTATATTGATTTATTTGAGTCTGGCCAGACATTCTATAAGCACTATCCCTCGAGTGGCCTAGGATATTTTGCTCCCGTTATGTGGGAGGGGCAAATCCTCTCTACGTCCACTACGATCTCTAAGCTTGCTTCTCATTGTATCCAGTACACGCCTTTATAACTACCCAGTCACGGTGTAGCGTTTAACGCTACCAAGATCACAATGATCCACAACTAGAATATCTAGTGACTTCAAGTCTAAGGATGACAATACCATTGCACCGCGAGAAGCACTTGTGACTCAACATAACATGTATGTAGCCTTCTCGGTGATGGGTCAATCCAGTGCAACATTCCGTAATGCACACCTATGTGTTGGATCGTGATATCTCCATATCAATCCAACCCCATACTAGTCTATAGATGATTGTCGCATTAATCATTATACTTGACTAGGGATATTTAAGATAAACAACACGATTGTAAATCTAAGGACTTCATTATATTAAATATCCAATAAATAATAAATGAATTTTCTAGCCATATACAAATTCATACTAACTAGATTGCCTCTAGGGCATCTATTCCAACAATAAGAAGCTCTTTCTTGGTGGTGGTTTCTTCCCGACGGCAAGAGGGGCGGTGGTGGCCTTTGGCCGTGGCTACTGCCACCCCTGCTGCTTCTGTTGGACTCAGAGATCAGAGGAAAAGGGAGAGAGAGAGGGGGCAATTACTAAGTGTAATGGAGATGGTGGTGTGTTTACTTGTGGCGAGTTTGAAGGTTGTGAAGATGACGATGGTGAAGGTGGGGGTGTTTGTGAGGGTAGCTGTGGTGGTTGGCTGCTGCTGCCACTACTCTGTTTCTGCTGGGTTCGTCGGTGAACAGAGAGGGGGAAGAGAGTGAGACAGAGGCCTGGGCAGAGAGTGGAGAGGTGGGTCTACTTCTTGTGTTTTTGCCGAGAGAGAGAGAGGGATGGCTCGGTGGTGGTGGTATAAACGGCGGTGATGGGGGTGGATGCTGCTGCTGCGTGCCAGGCAGGAGGAGGTGGGGATGGGTTTTATAGAGGGGCTGGGGCGGTGAAGATTGGGGCGGTGGAGTTTGTTGGTGGCGGTGACAACTCCTTTGCCGTGAAGGCAAAGGAAGAAGATGAACTTTCTGGTGAAAATTTCAATAAACAAATAATTCTTGGAAATGATTGAGTGTGGTCGGGGCATACTAGAGGATAGGTTGTTTGGGTGTAGCATGCCTAGCAAGTCTCGCGTGGTCGGACACGCGTTATTAGCTAAAAACTAAAAAGTTAACTAAACGCTCCCGTATCAATTCACGAACACTTATCTAAATTTTTTTTCTTCTAAAATCTTATAGAAATAAAACTCGATAAATTACCCGAATATTATTTCGTAACTAAATTATTATTTAACTTATGAATTTACTATTTTACCCCCAGAAATATGACGGGGTATTACATCCTTCCCCCCTTAAGCAGAGCTTCGTCCTCGAAGCTAAAATCAGACAACTACTCAAGATGTTCAGACGATCTATCAAGAAATTATCTATCAAAGTCAATATCACACAGCAAGCAAGTAATTTAACACAGCAAATAACAGAAAATAACCATTTTCTGTAATGTCAAATAAGGTCGTAGGTACGTCTATCTACTTAAGTAGTCCTGGTCTCATTTGGTTGCTAAGTCTCAAGGCTAAGCACGTCTCAAGGGTACTAAGATCGTAACACAACTTATCGAAGGGTTGGCGTCCCTAGAACTTAACTCAATCTTCGAAAAAAACGAGCCCTTGATACCTGATCAAGTGGGTTGTCAATCCGAATTTGGCTGCTCATAGTTAAGAAAATCACCCATGCCAACTCCATATTCAGCTTCTGCCTCAGCCTTGGTCAGCACAACAATTCTTCCTATATCGGCATTCTGATTTCCTGCTCCACCTGCTCCTTTGTTGTTGTTTCCAATCCTGGGTTGAGCTTCGTTCGGTCCTGCATTGCTTGGGTTGTAGTTCTGTTGTCTGCCATAGCCATTGCCCCCATTGCGATTTCCATCCTGCTGATTGCGACCAAATTTGTTCCCGTTTTGTTGGCGGTTTCCTTGGTAGTTGTTCTGTTGTGGCCTTCTAATGTTGCCTCCTTGATTCATTGGCTGGTTCCCGGCTGGTTGTGATGACACTCAAATGCTCGATGTCCCCTCTTACCACAGTAGTGGCAGGTGACTGGGTTCCCCATGCAATCAACTCCAGGGTGGTTCTGCTGACACCTGTTGCAAATATAGCGGCGAGGTTGCTGTCCTCCTGAATTATGCTGGTTGCCTCGGTATTGCCCCCGGCTACCTTCCCTATGGTTATACTTTTAATTCCCCTTTGCAAATTTGTTACCTCCTATTGTCTCTTCAAGCTTGCGCTTGTTGTTTTTCTCTTCTTGAACGACACGGACTCGCCAGATACCTGCAACTCTGTCATAGGCTTCGTGGAGAGTAGGGTAGGTTCTGCTCAACATGGACTCCTATAGCCTTTCGTGCAGTCCAGAGATGAATTTGGAAACCTTGGACTCTTCGTCAGGAACCATGTTGCCTACAAACCTTGTCAATTCAGTAAATTTCCGTAAATACTCTGTCACGGAATCGTTTCCTTGCTGTAGGTTCTGGAATTCCTGCTCCTTGCTCCTCTTCACATGGTGAGGGTAGAAGAAGGGCTTCCAGTCAAATTTGGGGACAGCTAGCAATGTTTCTCGTGCATTCCTCCACCAGAGATGCGCTTCGCTTTTTAAGTAAAAGACTGCATAGTTAACTTTCCGATCATCAAGATAGTCTATCGTCTCGAGGATTTTGTCCATTTCTATAATCCAATCTTCTAACTCGACGGGATCCTCTTTTCCCGTAAATTCCAATGGCTTCATGTCTGCTACTTGCTTGGCCCAGTTAGTTCCTGTCTGACCTCCGTTATTCATCATCTGAGTCATTTGCGGAATAATTGCTCCATGGTGATGTTCTCAGCCATCTGTTCCAGTCAAACTTTCCTAAAGTGATATCTTAGCCGTCTATCAGTCTCACCCTACGGTATCTCAGGTTATGGTCGTGAAAATCATAACAACTGTCTCATGATTAGCAATACCTCTAACACAGTTATCACATAACATAGCACACATCACATAGCAATTTTCACAATAAAAACACATATCTTTCATGTCAACAAATAAGATAATATAACTCTTCTCTGCGCAATAAGAAGAAATCAAACTCCATCTCCATCCTTATTCTCATCATGAAAGTAACAACTATCCATAATAACTGAAATGAATCTCAAATCAAACAATTACACATTTAACACACAACACTTCTCAAAGAAGATGAGGGAGGGCGGGAATAATCAAAACTTATACTTAGGCTACCCATACCCCCAACGACTTTTCCAATTTTAATTATCTTGCCCTATGTTCATTTTAAGTTACCCTACATGTTTTATACTGGAACGAACGCTCTGATACCACCTGCAACGACCCGTGAATTCCCAAGCCTTCCGTTTCGGACCGTAAAGCCCAGGAGGGCGATGCTAAAAGTAACGGCGGAAATAAAAAGCATAACATCCCAACTTATTTATTACATAATGTTAAACATTAAATGAGTCTCTAGATATTACACAAGCGTTTTCAAAACTACAACGTTATTCTTGCTAACAAAACTAGATTCTACTCAAGGTGAAATCCAACTAAGTGAGTCTCGTACCCAGCTACACCTTAGTATTCAGCTCCTAAACCTGCGGTGGGAAGGAAAACAGGAACCGCAGTTTTCAAAGTCAGCATGGAAATACTGAGTAAGTGACACCCAAGCTCGTAAAACAGAAGACGAAGCATAACTTTCTTTTCACAATAAATAGAAAGAGGAAATGAATCATAAAAACAAAATAAATCAGGAACTCAAATATAACTGTAGAACTGTAAGAAATGAACCTGATGCATCCAGTAAGAACACTTATAAAATTCTCATTCTTTTGATCTCCCTTTCTCAACTTTCAAACGGGGAGAATTAGTCCCAATCTATTTCTTCTTTTCTTTCTTAAATTTCCAAATCTCATATAAACCGTATTATTAACTTTGTTGATACGGGGAAGAATCTACTATCCATCTCGCATACTCCAAGACCTTAAGTGTCGGCACCCCTCTAAGACTTCTTGCGGACAGAGAGGTGAGTACAGGGAGCAATAATAACCACGGGCCGAGTCAAGCTCGACGATACTAAAATAATAACCACGGGCCGAGACAAGCTCGACAATAATAACCACGGGCCGAGTCAAGCTCGACAATAATAAAATAATAACCACAAGCCGAGTCAAGCTCGACAATAATAACCACGGGCCGAGTCAAGCTCGAAAATAATAATAAGCTTCTCCCGTACAACTCTTTCCACTTTACGTGATTACGCATTATTAACTTTTGTGTGGTAGTATCAAGACAAAGCAACTTCTTTAAAATGTAAGAAAATCTCAAATAAGACATTTAAATCGCAAACACCTTTTGGGACAGGTATTAAAAAATCAAATTGTGACACGAAAGGAGCTTGGCACGCAAGGCTTGGCATGTTCACTTACCTTAGTTCACAACCACTAGCGTGTAAAAGCTTCTACTTAGCCGTCATCTACAAACCTGTCATTAACAAGTTACATTGCCTTATTCGATTACAAATTATCCACACAAGTATGCATATATGATCGATAAACGAGTCTCTACGGGTTCGTCGTCGACGTGGTCGGGGGTGGGTCTCGACTCCGGCGTTTTGGGTCTTCTTAGCTCTGGCTCTTGATGTATTCTGCCTACTAGGATCTCTCAGAGATGATTGGTAGCAAAATCCGGGGGTGGGTGCACTGGAATCTCCCTGGCGAAACTTCCCGCCGGAAACAATGGTGTTACCGGCGGTGGCGGCGGCCCTGCTACCAACTGGTTTTGCTCGCTGCTGAGCTTCTCCCCTTTAGCTCGAAACAGAGGGAGAGAGGTCTACCGAATGAGATAGAGAGGAGGGAGAGAGAGATAAGAAGCTCTTTCTTGGTGGTGGTTTCTTCCCGACGGCAAGAGGGGCGGTGGTGGCCTTTGGCCATGGCTACTGCCACCCTGCTGCTTCTGTTGGACTCAGAGATCAGAGGAAAAGGGAGAGAGAGAGGGGGAAATTACTAAGAGTAATGGAGATGGTGGTGTGTTTACTTGTGGCGAGTTTGAAGGTTGTGAAGATGACGATGGTGAAGGTGGGGGTGTTTGTGAGGGTAGCTGTGGTGGTTGGGTGCTGCTGCCACTACTCTGTTTCTGCTGGGTTCGTCGGTGAACAGAGAGGGGAAGAGAGTGAGACAGAGGCCTGGGCAGAGAGTGGAGAGGTGGGTCTACTTCTTGTGTTTTTGCCGAGAGAGAGAGAGAGGGATGGCTCGGTGGTGGTGGTATAAACGGCGGTGATGGGGGTGGATGCTGCTGCTGCGTGCCAGGCAGGAGGAGGTTGGGATGGGTTTTATAGAGGGGCTGGGGCGGTGAAGATTGGGGCGGTGGAGTTTGTTGGTGGCGGTGAAAACTCCTTTGCCGTGAAGGCAAAGGAAGAAGATGAACTTTCTGGTGAAAATTTCAATAAACAAATAATTCTTGGAAATGATTGAGTGTGGTTGGGGCATACTAGAGGATAGGTTGTTTGGGTGTAGCATGCCTAGCAAGTCTCGCGGTGGTCGGACACGCGTTATTAGCTAAAAACTAAAAAGTAACGAAACGCTCCCGTATCAATTCACGAACACTTATCTAATTCTTTTTCTCTAAAATCTTATAGAAATAAAACTCGATAAATTACCCGAATATTATTTCGTAACTAAATTATAATTTAACTTATGAATTTACTATTTTACCCCTAGAAATATGACGGGGTATTACATCCTTCCCCCCTTAAGCAGAGCTTCGTCCTCGAAGCTAAAAATCAGACAACTACTCAAGATGTTCAGACGATCTATCAAGAAATTATCTATCAGAGTTAATATCACACAGCAAGCAAGTAATTTCACATAGAAAATAATAGCAAATAACCATTTTCTGTAATGTCAAATAAGGTCCTAGGTACGTCTATCTACTTAAGTAGTCCTGGTCTCATTTGGTTGCTAAGTCTCAAGGGTACTAAGATCGTAACACAACTTATCGAAGGGTTGACGTCCCTAGAACTTAACTCAATCTTCGAAAAAAACGAGCCCTTGATACGTGATCAAGTGGGTTGTCAATCTGAAGTTGGCTGCTCATAGTTAAGAAAATCACCCGTGCCAACTCCATATTTAGCTTCTGCCTCAGCCTTGGTCAGCACAACAATTCTTCCTATATTGGCATTCTGATTTCGTGCTCCACCTGCTCCTTTGTTGTTGTTTCCAATCCTGGTTTGAGCTCCGTTCTGTCCTGCATTGCCTGGGTTGTAGTTCTGTTGTCTTCCATAGCCATTTCCCCCATTGCGATTTCCATCCTGCTGATTGCGACCAAATTTGTTCCCGTTTTGTTGGCGGTTTCCCTGGTAGTTGTTCTGTTGTGGCCTTCTAATGTTGCCTCCTTGATTCATTGGCTGGTTCCCGGCTGGTTGTGATCCACACTCATAAGCTCGATGTCCCCTCTTACCACAGTTGTGGCAGGTGACTGGGTTCCCCATGCAATCAACTCCAGGGTGGTTCTGCTGACACCTGTTGCAAATATAGCGGCGAGGTTGCTGTCCTCCTGAATTATGCTGGTTGCATCGGTATTGCCCCTGGCTACCTTCCCCATGGTTATACTTGAAACTTTGATTCCCCTTTGCAAAGTTGTTACCTCCTATTGTCTCTTCAAGCTTGCGTTTCTTGTTTTTCTCTTCTTGAACGACACGGACTCGCCAGATATCCGCAGCTCTGTCATAGGCTTCGTGGAGAGTAGGGTAGGTTCTGATCAACATGGACTCCTATAGCTTTTCGTGCAGTCCAGATATGAATTTGGAAACCTTGGACTCTTCGTCAGGAACCATGTTGCCTACAAACCTTGTCAATTCGGTAAATTTCCGGAAATACTCTATCACGTAATCGTTTCGTTGCTGTAGGTTCTGGAATTCCTGCTCCTTGCTCCTCTTCACATGGTGAGGGTAGAAACGAGCTCTAAGCGCAGTTTGAAGGGCTTCCAGTCAAATTTGGGGTCGGCTAGCAAAGTTTCTCGTGCATTCCTCCACCAGAGATGCGCTTCGCTTTTTAAGTAAAAGACTGCACAGTTAACTTTCCGATCATCAGGACAGTCTACCGTCTGGAGGATTTTGTCCATTTCTATAATCCAATATTCTAACTCGACGGGATCCACTTTTCCCGTAAATTCCAATGGCTTCATGTCTGCTACTTGCTTGGCCCAGTTAGTTCCTGTCTGACCTCCGTTATTCATCATCTGAGTCATTTGCGCGAATAATTGCTCCATGGTGATGTTCTCAGCCATCTGTTCCAGTCAAACTTTCCTAAAGTGATATCTTAACGGTCTATCAGTCTCACCCTACGGTATCTCAGGTTATGGTCGTGAAAATCATAACAACTGTCTCATGATTAGCAATACCTCTAACACAGTTATCACATAACATAGCAGACATCACATAGCAATTTTCACAATAAAAACACATATCTTTCATGTCAACAAATAAGATAATATAACTCTTCTCTGCGCAATAAGCAGAAATCAAACTCCAACTCCATACTTATTCTCATCATGAAAGTAACAACTATCCATAATCACTGAAATGAATCTCAAATCAAACAATCTCACATTTAACACAGAACACTTCTCAAAGAAGATGAGGGAGGGCGGGAATAATCAAAACTTATACTTCGGCTACCCATACCCCGAACGACTTTTCCAATTTTAATTATCTTGCCCTATGTTCATTTTAAGTTACCCTACAGGTTTTATACTGGAACGAACGCTCTGATACCACCTGCAACGACCCGTGAATTCCCAAGCCTTCCGTTTCGGACCGTAAAGCCCAGGAGGGCGATGCTAAAAGTAACAACGGAAATCAAAAGCATAACATCCCAACTTATTTATTACATAATGTTAAACATTAAATGAGTCTCTAGATATTACACAGGCGTTTTCAAAACTACAACGTTATTCTTGCTAACAAAACTAGATTCTACTCAAGGTGAAATCCAACTAAGTGAGTCTCGTACCCAGCTACACCTTAGTCTTCAGCTCCTAAACCTGCGGTGGGAAGGAAAACAGGAACCGCAGTTTTCAAAGTCAGCATGGAAATACTGTAAGTGACACCCAAGCTCGTAAAACAGAAGACAAAGCATAAATTTCTTTTCACAATAAATAGAAAGAGGAAATAAATCATAAAAACAAAATAAATCAGGAACTCAAATATAACTGTAGAACTGTAAGAAATGAACCTGATGCATCCAGTAAGAACATTTATAAAATTCTCATTCTTTTGATGTTCCTTTCTCAACTTTCAAACGGGGAGAATTAGTCCCAATCTATTTCTTATTTTCTTTCTTAAATTTCCAAATCTCATATAAATCGTATTATTAACTTTGTTGATACGGGGAAGAATCTACTATCCATCTCGCATACTCCAAGACCGTAAGTGCCGGCACCCCTCTAAGACTTCTTGCGGCCAGAGAGGTGAGTACAGGGAGCAATAATAACCACAGGCCGAGTCAAGCTCGACGATACTAAAATAATAACCACGGGCCGAGACAAGCTCGACAATAATAACCACGGGCCGAGTCAAGCTCGACAATAATAAAATAATAACCACAAGCCGAGTCAAGCTCGAAAATAATAACCACGGGCCGAGTCAAGCTCGAAAATAATAATAAGCTTCTCCCGTACAACTCTTTCCACTTTACGTGATTACGCATTATTAACTTTTGTGTGGTAGTATCAAGACAAAGCAACTTCTTTAAAATGTAAGAAAATCTCAAATAAGACATTTAAATCGCAAACACCTTTTGAGACAGGTATTAAAAAATCAAATTGCGACACGAAAGGAGCTTGGCACGCAAGGCTTGGCATGTTCACTTACCTTAGTTCACAACCACTAGCGTGTAAAAGCTTCTACTTAGCCGTCGTCTACAAACCTGTCACTAACAAGTTACATTGCCTTATTCGATTACAAATTATCCACACAAGTATGCATATATCATTCTATAAATTTAACGAGTCCTATTAGAAGTCGCATAATTTCCCCACTCCATATCATGCTTAAGATTATCATTATACAAGAGAACGTAACTTAAGTTTATTTATATTTACTAACGGCTAATTTATCAACCAATATTTTTACTATAAATAACCAAAAATTTCTATTAGGAATTATATAAAAGAAGTAACAATGCTATGAGAAAATAAACATTTATCAAGTGAAGGAAACATTAAATTTCTAGATTACTAACTAAATATCCAACTCATTCCAAGCAAATGGTTACTCAAACAAATTGTAAATAATTACAAGATATATTTCTATCTTTATGTTTTTAAGGAGAAAAATGACATTTAACTAACAAATAAATTTTACCCATATAATTTCCATATTTAACATACCTAGTAGCTAGAAATTTGTTTAGACCCAAAAACATAATTTTGGTTTTATTTTTATTTGTTCAGTTTGCAAAACGTCAAAGAAACCGCAAGTTATGCGAAAAATAAATCAAATGCCCCCACCTACCATTAAAAAGTTCCATATGCTATATTTATTACACTAAGCTTTTAGAAACACATAAAACACCCCCTAGCAAGAACATATTAATTCCAATTGGTCAAAACCCAAATCGAAGCCTTAAAATATGATTATAAGTACTGACACCATCCTATAGGAAGATATACAGCGTACCTTAGCCAAAAATGGCGGAAAACGATCGATAAACGAGTCTCTACGGGTAGTCCTCGACGTTGTCGGAGGTGGGTCTCGACTCCGGCGTTTTGGGTCTTCTTAGCTCCGGCTCTTGATGTATTCTGCCTCCTAGGATCTCTCAGAGATGATTGGTAGCAAAATCCGGGGGTGGGTGCGCTGGAATCTCCCTGGCGAAACTTCCCGCCGGAAACAATGGTGTTACCGGCGGTGGCGGCGGCCCTGCTACCAACTGGTTTTGCTCGCTGCTGAGCTTCTCCCCTTGAGCTCGAAAAAGAGGGAGAGAGGTCTACCGAATGAGACAGAGAGGAGGGAGAGAGAGATAAGAAGCTCTTTCTTGGTGGTGGTTTCTTCGCGACGGGATCCTCTTTTCCCGTAAATTCCATTGGCTTCATGTCTGCTACGTTCTTGGCCCATATAGTTCCTGTCTGACCTCCGTTATTCATCATCTGAGTCATTTGCGCGAAGAATTGCTCCATGGTGATGTTCTCAGCCATCTGTTCCAGTCAAACTTTCCTAAAGTGATATCGTAACAGTCTATCAGTCTCACCCTACGGTATCTCAGGTTATGATCGTGAAAATCATAACAACTGTCTCATGATTAGCAATACCTCTAACACAGTTATCACATAACATAGCACACATAACATAGCACACATAACATAGCAATTTTCACAATAAAAACACATATCATTCATGTCAACAAATAAGATAATATAACTCTTTTCTGCGCAATAAGCAGAAACCAAACTCCATCTCCATCCTTATTCTCATCATGAAAGTAACAACTATCCATAATCACTGAAATGAATCTCAAATCAAACAATCTCACATTTAACACACAACACTTCTCAAAGAAGATGAGGGTGGCCTGGAATAATCAAAACTTATACTTAGGCTACCCATACCCCCAACGACTTTTCCAATTTTAATTATCTTGCCCTATGTTCATTTTAAGTTACCCTACATGTTTTATACTGGAACGAACGCTCTGATACCACCTGCAACGACCCGTGAATTCCCAAGCCTTCCGTTTCGGACCGTAACGCCCAAAGGGCGATGCTAGAAGTAACGGCGGAAATCAAAAGCATAACATCCCAACTTATTTATTACATAATATTAAACATTACATGAGTCTCTAGATATTACACAAGCGTTTTCAAAACTACAACGTTATTATTTCTAACAAAACTAGATTCTACTCAAGGTGAAATCCAACTAAGTGAATCTCGTACCCAGCTACACCTTAGTCTTCAGCTCCTAAACCTACGGTGGGAAGGAAAACAGGAACCGCAGTTTTCAAAGTCACCATGGAAATACTGAGTAAGTGACACCCAAGCTCGTAAAATAGAAGACGAAGCATAACTTTCTTTTCACAATAAATAGAAAGAGAAAATAAATCATAAAAACAAAGTAAATCAGGAACTCAAATATAACTGTAGAACTGTAAGAAATGAACCTGATGCATCCAGTAAGAACACTTATAAAATTCTCATTCTTTTTATCTTACTTTCTCAACTTTCAAACGGGGAGAATTAGTCACAATCTCTTTCTTCTTTTCTTTCTTAAATATCCAAATCTCATAAAAACCGTATTATTCACTTTGTTGATACGGGGAAGAATCTACTATCCATCTCGCATACTCCAAGACCTTAAGTGTCGGCACCCCTCTAAGACTTCTTGCGGCCAGATAGGTGAGTACAGGGAGCAATAATATCCACGGGCCGAATCAAGCTCGACGATACTAAAATAATAACCACGGGCCGAGACAAGCTCGACAATAACATCCACGGGCTGAGTCAAGCTCGACAATAATAAAATAATAACCACGGGCCGAGTCAAGCTCGACAATAATAACCACGGGCCGAGTCAAGCTCGACAATAATAATAAGCTTCTCCCGTACAACTCTTTCCACTTTACGTGATTACGCATTATTAACTTTTGTGTGGCAGTATCAAGACAAAGCAACTTCTTTAAAATGTAAGAAAATCTCAAATAAGACATTTAAATCGCAAACACCTTTTGAGACAGGTATTAAAAAATCAAATTGCGACACGAAAGGAGCTTGGCACGCAAGGCTTGGCATATTCACTTACCTTAGTTCACAACCACTAGCGTGTAAAAGCTTCTACTTAGCCGTCGTCTACAAACCTGTCACTAACAAGTTACATTGCCTTATTCGATTACAAATTATCCACACAAGTATGCATATATGATTCTATAAATTTAACGAGTCCTATTAGAAGTCGCATAATTTCCCCACTCCATATCATGCATACGATTATCATTATACAAGAGGACATAACTTAAGTTTATTTATATTTACTAACAGCTAATTTATTAACCAATATATTTACTATAAATAACCAAAATATTCTATTAGGAATTTTATAAAAGAAGTAACAATGCTATGAGCAAATAAACATTTATCAAGTGAAGAAAATATTAAATTTCTAGATTACTAACTAAATATCCAACTCATTCCAAGCAAATGGTTACTCAAACAAATTGTAAATAATTACAAGATATATTTCTATCTTTATATTTTTAATGAAACAAATGACATTTAACTAACAAATAAATTTTACCCATATAATTTCCATATTTAACATACCTAGTAGCTAGAAATTTGTTTAGACCCAAAAACATAATTTTGGTTTTATTTTTATTTGTTCAGTTTGCAAAACGTCAAAGAAACCCCAAGTTATGCGAAAAATAAATCACATGCCCCCACCTACCATTAAAAGGTTCCATATGCTATTTTTATTACCCTAAGTTTTTAGAAACTACATAAAACACCCCCTAGCAAGAACATATTAATTCCAATCGGTCAAAACCCAAATCGAAGCCTTAAAACATGATTATAAGTACTGAAACCATCCTTTAGGACGATCTAGAGCGTACCTTAGCCAAAAATGGCGGAAAATGATCGAGAAACGAGTCTCTACGTGTTCGTCGTCGACGTGGTCGGAGGTGGGTCTCGACTCCGGCGTTTTGGTTCTTCTTAGCTCTGGCTCTAGATGTATTCTGCCTCCTAGGATCTCTCAGAGATGATTGGTAGCAAAATCCGGGGGTGGGTGCGCTGGAATATCCCTGGCGAAACATCCCGCCGGAAACAATGGTGTTACCGGCAGTGGCGGCGGCCCTGCTACCAACTGGTTTTGCTCGCTGCTGAGCTTATCCCCTTGAGCTCGAAACAGAGGGAGAGAGGTCTACCGAATGAGACAGAGAGGAGGGAGAGAGAGATAAGAAGCTCTTTCTTTGTGGTGGTTTCTTCCCGACGGCAAGAGGGGCGGTGGTGGCCTTTGGCCGTGGTTACTGCCACCCCTGCTGCTTCTGTTGGACTCAGAGATCAGAGGAAAAGGGAAAGAGAGAGCTGGGCAATTACTAAGAGTAATTGGAGATGGTGGTGTGTTTACTTGTGGCGAGTTTGACGGTTGTGAAGATGACGATGGTGAAGGTGGTGGTGTTTGTGAGGGTAGATGTGGTAGTTGGATGCTGCTGCCACTACTCTGTTTCTGCTGGGTTCGTCGGTGAACAGAGAGGGGGAAGAGAGTGAGACTGAGGCCTGGGCAGAGAGTGGAGAGGTGGGTCTAATTCTTGTGTTTTTGCCGAGAGAGAGAGGAATGGCTCGGTGGTGGTGGTGGTGGTGTAAACGGCGGTGATGGGGGTGGATGCTGCTGTTGTGTGCCAGGCAGGAGAAGGTGGGGATGGGTTTTATAGAGGGGCTGGGGCGGTGAAGATTGGGGCGGTAGCATGCCTAGCAAGTCTGGCGGTGGTCGGACACGCGTTATTAGCTAAAAACTAAAAAGTTAACGAAACGCTCCCGTATCAATTCACGAACACTTATCTAATTTTTTTTTCCAAAATCTTATAGAAATAAAACTCGATAAATTACCCGAATATTATTTCTTAACTAAATTATTATTTAACTTATTAATTTACTATTTTACCCCTAGAAATATGACGGGGTATTACATCCTTCCCCCCTTAAGCAGAGCTTCGTCCTCGAAGCTAAAATAAGACAACTACTCAAGATGTTCAGACGATCTATCAAGAAATTATCTATCAGAGTCAATATCACACAGCAAGCAAGTAATTTCACACAGAAAATAATAGCAAATAACCATTTTCTGTAATGTCAAATAAGGTCGTAGGTACGTCTATCTACTTAAGTAGTCCTGGTCTCATTTGGTTGCTAAGTCTCAAGGCTAAGCACGTCTCAAGGGTACTAAGATCGTAACAGAACTTATCGAAGGGTTGACGTCCCTAGAACTTAACTCAATCTTCGAAAAAAACGAGCCCTTGATACCTGATCAAGTGGGTTGTCAATCCGAAGTTGGCTGCTCATAGTTAAGAAAATCACCCGTGCCAACTCCATATTCAGCTTCTGCCTCAGCCTTGGTCAGCACAACAATTCTTCCCATATTGGCATTCTGATTTCCTGCTCCACCTGCTCCTTTGTTGTTGTTTCCAATCCTGGGTTGAGCTCCGTTCTGTCCTGCATTGCCTGGGTTGTAGTTCTGTTGTCTGCCATAGCCATTGCCCCCATTGCGATTTCCATCCTGCTGATTGCGACCAGATTTGTTCCCGTTTTGTTGGAGGTTTCCCTGGTAGTTGTTCTGTTGTGGCCTTCCAATGTTTCCTCCTTGATTCATTAGATGGTTCCCGGCTGCTTGTGACCGACACTCATAAGCTCGATGTCTGCTCTTACCACAGTTGTGGCAGGTGACTGGGTTCCCCTTGCAATCAACTCCAGGGTGGTTCCGCTGACACCTGTTGCAAATATAGCGGCGAGGTTGCTGTCCTCCTGAATTCTGCTGGTTGCCTCGGTATTGCCCCTGGCTACCTTCCCATGGTTATACTTGAAACCTTGATTCCACTTTGCAAAGTTGTTACCTCCTCTTGTCTCTTCAAGCTTGCGTTTCTTGTTTTTCTCGCCTTGAACGACACGGACTTGCTGGATTTCAGTTTAATAATTTGTATCTTTTGGACATTATGTGCTGATTATATGTTGATTATTTATGCTATATGCTAATGAGTATTTTTTGCAGAAGTATAATATCTAACAAATTGGAAGACCTTGGTTTTGTCTTTCATCAAGGGGGAGGTTGTAAGCTCAAAGCAATTTCAATGTTTCAAAGACTTGAAATAGCTAGTCTATTTCACGGTCTTGAAACAGCTTTCAAAGCCTTGAAACTGACTGAGACTTATAAGCATAATCTTAGGGAGTTTCTATTTCAGATTTCAAGTCCATTATGATTTGTTTAACACCATCTAATCTATCTTTTTGACTCCGTTTTGCAGGGTATGTTTATTTCCTATTCTGCATGATTTAGTTCCTAACCTGAGTTTTGCAGGGAAGGAATTTCTGGGTTATTTGATTCTGCAATCAATATAATGATCCTAACAGCTTCTCAACATGTTTATGGACAAGATCATATCCGTATCCCTGAAGATACAGGGCAACTATCCGTTGGAGAAGACTGTTAGAGAAGTTAAAGTTGTTGCCTACAAAACAGGAAAGTTTGTTGCTCAAAATCTTGGAGATTTGCAGATCAAATGAGCTGTATAAAAGGAGCTCAGTTTGAAGCATTTGATACACAACTCAACGGAAAAAAGCAGAGACACACTCAAGGTTGCAAAGCAACATAGAAGCAGATCATCCTCTCAATCCATTCTCAGAAGAACACTGCACTCTCACAGCAATTACATTTCTTTTATTCTTCTGTTCTGAATTTCATTTGTATATCTCTTCTGTCATACTTCTAGTTCTTATTCTCAAGTATTGTTCAAGTGAACAATAGAGAATTCTTAGTTAATCAGATAGCTAGAGCAGGTACTAGATAGGTTAGTGAGAACACAAGCTGTAACATAGTAAGGTATCTCTCTGTGCTTGAGATCTAGGGCTTAGCTGTTGATTAATAAGAATTGAGTTGAAAATTCTACAAGGAGAAGATCCCCGAGTTAGAGACGTAGGTCCAACTGGACTAAACTCTATATATCGTGTGTCTCTTGCATTTACTTTACAGTTGCATACTTAGTTTATTTGCAGCATTCAAACATTTTCATATCAAGGGTTTGAAACTCATTTCAAGGCCTTGAAATAGGCTTATTCTCTTTATACTAAACTGTTTTTATTCCAAGGGATTGAAACTCAATTCAAGGCCTTGAACTACACTTACTCTTCACAAATTCTCTTGAAACCACATTTCTTGCAAGTTTTATCAAAAGTTTGCATACTCTATTCAACCCCCCTTCATACTGTACACACTTTCAAATTGAGACTCATCTCCAAAGATATACGCAAGCTAACACTGTAAGTAACTAAGAAAGCACATGGACTAATCCGCCGTCACCATTATAACTGGTACCTAAAATACGATATGGGTGAGCTTAATTCCAAGCTCAATAAAGAATATCAAGGCAACAGCTCAAGCACGTATTGTTTCATGATACACGTATCACATCGACATGCTTTTTAACACTACGATATAATCACGTTTATATCATTTCATGCATATGCAAATCTTTCACCGGTTTCATTATCTTCATGGAACCTGGGGTGCTCGTATACGCGCTCGCGACTAGGAGTGATTCAACCAACCACCGCATATGCGCTCTCAACTGGGAGCAGAGTACCAAACTTACCATTAAGCTGGCATGCTTTTTGCACTAGGCCTCAAGTGCGTTAAGGGTCTTTCACCTGAGGGATGTGCAATCTCATCTTGCTAACCCATTCCTTTTATCTTTCCAATTTTATTACGAATTCGAATACAAATCGCACATGAACAATACTCTAGACAACACCATCATGCTAACAGCTTATCAACAATCAATACATTTGATATCAAGCATTCAAAGTTTTCACAAACATCAACAATATATTCGAATAGCAATTTCGACAGCATCTCTGCATCATCCAAATATCAAAGTAATAATTTTGGCAACATGTGTACATGATTCAAATATTCAAATTATAATATCACATCATCTCGACATGAATCACATATCAGTTTATAACTTTACGATAATCGGGCATAACTATGACATAATAATAGATATTCAATAAGTTTAATGAATACATCTAAGCAATGCAATGAATATAAACAAGAAAATAACGTTGAAATTCCCTACCTCGGTCCAACGAACCTGCTAATATAGTAATAAAGAATATCCATAACCTCCGAATAAAATATCGAGAACACCTTCAACTAAACTCCTTGTCTCTCTTTCTCTCCGTGTGCAGTGCTTGACTGAAATTTGGAATGTGAATTAACTATAGCGTCAAACTATATTTATAGGAGA
This sequence comes from Linanthus parryae, assembly GCA_023055425.1. Lineage (NCBI taxonomy): Eukaryota > Viridiplantae > Streptophyta > Magnoliopsida > Ericales > Polemoniaceae > Linanthus > Linanthus parryae. The sequence goes on from JALGPY010000007.1 coordinate 44,806,021, forward strand.
GGAAGATGAGTAACATCGCGGCACGCAGAGAGGCACATCAAATTTAAAATGACATTAAGTAGTATACGTTCTCGATATACATATAAACACATATGGTAAGTATAATTTATTTTTCTTTAGACTATTTACAAGATTTCAAGCATAATATAGATATCATACTTGTGCTACTGAATCCTAAGATTTTATGTTTATTTGTATGCCCGAAAAAAAAAAGAGTGCTTGTAATTTATAATTGAGGAGGCTAGATTGGTGAAATTTTTAGTACTTTACATCTTTTCACGGGTGACCGCGAAAAGGCATAACACCGGTTTGAGGATTCGAGTGCCAGAGTTCATGGTGATTCGGGTTAGGTTCTACCTTTTTGGCGAGGGGTTGTAAGTACAAGGTTTTTGGTGAGGTTGTCTTGAAAAATATGACTTATTTTCTAAAAATTCTATCCTACCGTTCTATAGATGGCAGAAATCGGAATAAAGCTCGAATAATGTGCTAGACTAGGCTTGGAGAGTCTTTCCTATTTTCGGTTGTGCGCGAAAATTTAGGTGTTTCCCATAGAGTGCACTTGAATTTTCTATGATATCTAGTGGGATTTTCATACTATCCTAGAGTAAGCCTTCAGTAGATTTTCACACATTTACCTCGACGTGCTAGTTTGATACATACGGAGCTTGAGGATTCCGGTTCGAGCTAATGAAGTTTTCAATCTAGCAAAAACTGCAAAAAAAAAAAAAAAATGTTTTCAATACTTTCATTGTTTATATAGAGTTTTATTGTACATAGTTACATTTACATTTTGCTGCATAGTCGTGTCAATCAAGTCGAGTAATTGGCATCTGATATGAAATTTGCGGGTGTATGAGCTGTGTCTTCAAAGCTTCATGAGACACCAAGAGTGGTAGTTTCTAAGGCGAGCATACTTAAAGTGTGGGGGTTCGACAATGTCATATTTTACGTTATTTTTGTTCATCATTTTGATAGGTTTGCGAGGAACTCTGAATGATTTTATGCCCAAATTTGAGAGATTTGGATGGATTTCACAACCTGAGAGATTTTTCGGTGTTAATGTGTATTTCAGAGTTTTCTCCCCTTTTAGTATGATTTTTGTGTATTTCTTGCCATTCCATATATAATCATGGGTTGTGTTGAGTAATTTCAGCAACAGGGATTGCTAGCACACAAATCGATGATGAAAAATGGAACACAAAGACTAGGAAATCAAGTGGAAAGATGAAGAGCGGAAGAAACGGGAGCCAAATCGTTGTGACAGACAAGAAGAAAATAGTTAAATCATGGTGGCAGCATAGTTCACCCTAGTATAACAGCAGTGCATACTGTGGTACGATATGCACATCGGAAGCAGCAGCAACAGAGTTTAATGTGGTATGCCGCCACCACCAAAACTGTGGTACACTAAAGAAGGAAGATTTGCCGTGGTACATCAACATCAGATACCGCAGTTTGAATTACAGAAGCCACACAATGGAAGATTATTCGGGAACCTTTACCGTGGTATGCTAGCATTAAATACCGCGGTATTTCCAACGGAATCAGCTGACACCAACGGGGTTAAAGCGCAATTTTAGCAAACTCTTTTGGAGGAAATTTGTGACCTAACAAACGTTTCGTCTATATTTCACATTTATTACGTATTAACGTTGGAGTATCAAACACAACAATAGAGAGGGATAACTCGGAAGACACATCCTATTGCACAAATGTTCTTGGAGGAAGACCGTTTCAGTGGAAGAAGAGACCATTAGAGGAGGAGCTCAGATCTGATCGGAAGACACCAATGTGATTATGTTTGTCTATTCTTTCTTTGTATTTAACTCAATGAATGTTATAATCATGTTTTTAGGTTTTGTTTCAAACTATGTTAGGCTAAATTTTCACCACTAGGATCCGAGCTAGGTGCCTAGATTGACGATTTCAATATTTTGACTATTTATCTCTGTTTTATGCTTGATGATTAGCTTAATAGAGGTAGGCCTGATTACTTGAGATTTTTTTTGTCAAACCATGTAGGTGACGTCTTGTATGCTAGATTTTAGTAGGGTTTTGTGTGTGACAAATGGTAGAACCCTACAGAGAAATCAAGTGAATACCTAGTGAATCACGCTTTATGAATCAAGGAGCTAATAAGTAGGCTTTATTGGCATGCTTAATTAAGTATTGAATTAATTTTTCCATATGTGTGGCCATCCCTTTTTCGGATTGATGATTGCTTAGTTAAGGAAGCGAGGTAGTAGCAAATCTATCTTGTTATAGGTACTCCCTTGACCACGTACATATCCATATTTCATAAACCATAAAATAAACTTCGGGAGAGTCGATCTAGTGCCCCAACGAGGAAGGCCCAATGCTTTCTCACTGTGTCACAACCTCAATTTATTTTCAGATTTTATTTTTATACACTGTAGTTTAATTAGTTCTCACAAAATCACACCAATTGAATATTTGTTGAATCAAAAATAGCTAAGAAGACACTTGACTTTGGGTTCGATATTATCTGGAACTTATTGGGAAAACTACACTAAAAGTCATGCACGTGCAGTTGGTTCATACATTTCCACAATAAAACGAGAAAATTCATGATATTTAGACATTGTAGACAAGTAATTAAGGCATTAAATTATAATTTATGGATAACTAGAAACATATCATCAAAATCCAAAAAATTACCATAACTTGTAATTTTGAGATGCATTATGACACACATCGTATTGGAGTCATAAAGAGATGACATGTAGCTCCTTTCTCTTCGAACTACTAACCAGACCACCGAATGCCTTAAGTAACAAAATGCCACATACTTAATAATTAGACTCAATAGATCATCTCCATCAAAATATTATTTTATGAGGCATCCTGAATCTGAAGCTATTGGCTCTAATTGCAACGAAGGAAAACTAACAATTACAAACCCTTTATTCCACAAAATCTCATTATTAGTTATCATAGTTTTGATATTTTCAAAGTCTTAGCATTTAGTTAAAATTCTAGGAGAATGATTCTTGAAATCTAAATTAAGAGTATTCTGATTAGATCTGAATGAGTTTGATAAGTTCAGACACAAATAATTTGCACTATCATTTGAATATGAAGCTTGAATTTGACCAACGGAACTGTATAATGTATAATGCCCCCAAATGAGCATGTTTAACGGAGATAAACCGATTGATGGTGCATCAAAATCAAGAGCTTTTCTCTTTCAATTTTTTGATAAAGATGATCATATCTGAATATTACATTCCATTTGTGAACTTGAGGTTTCTATGGAAAATATTGAATTGAAAATGAACTTTCTTAAAATTCACTCGTACCAAAGACCAAATACAATTGAAGGATAGAAGGTAGTGAGAATAAAAGCTAAAGAAAGTGGTTTCTTATAATTTGTTGACAATGGTTTCATGGCCTTTAATAGGTGAGAGAGAAAGGCTAGTGCCTACGAGTCCTCACAACCGTTGACTAGATAATATCAAATTACCATAGTTTTCAGAGTAACTAATAGAGACAAAATTATTTTTTCCACTGAACATGTATTTATGTGTACACGTGATTCGGACATAAACCGTGTGATATACGAGTGTGTAATGAGTAGAAACGCTAAAATAGTAGGTTTGAATGTTAATCTGTCTTATAGAAACATTTTCAACATGAACCATTTTACTTCTAACATATCAAAATTAAATTGGGTCGATTTCAAATATTCTTTACACTCCTTATATAGTTGGACTAAGTTTTTACGCAATCTCATCTTCCATGGTACAAAATACTAGTAGGATATGATTGTATACTATCAGCGCACCACGTTGTTAACATTATTCCATAATTTATTCCTACATCCCGTGTGTGTATGGTTAATCTTAGGCTGACAATATCTGACATGACACAATGATACGACACGAATATGACACGCAACTAGCGTGTTTGGGTCGACTCGAAAGTGACACGGGATTAAATAGTTCAGGTTTGTATCAACTTGCACAAGTCAAAAACTAACCGTTTCAACCCGCCTAACACAACAATAACCATTTTTTCCAATGTTACCCATTATATAAGAAAATAAGCAATGTTAACTGAAACATGTCGACACAACAACATAACATGAACGCGACACGAAGTTAGCGGGTATGTGTCGACACGAACCCGCAATGTGAAAGTGGATGAAGTATAGAGTCATAAGTGATATCACACACGAGTAAAAGTGTGTCATCTAATCTATACCTTCAGTTCGCGACTAAGCATGATACAACAGATGACTATAAGCCTAAAGCCAATAGAACAATCCTTACATGACAAAACAAGGATATTCATGACATTTAGACATTGTACTGACATTCGTGCACTATTTCTTCCTCTGAGTAGTTGAGTATCTGACTTGACTACACTGACAGTCATGCACTTGCAGTTTGGTTCATACCATTTACACGACAAAGCGAGAAAATTTATGAAATTTTGACATTGTAGAGAAGTGATTAAAGCTTTAAATTATGATTTCAGGATAAGTAGAAACATAACTTCGAAACCTAAAAAAATTATGCATTATGACACACATCGTATTAGAGTTATAAAATGATTACATTTAGCTCCTTACTCTTCGAACTACTAACCAAACCACCGAATGCCTTATGTAAAAAAAAAACCACACTTTCTTCAAAATTAGACTCAAAATATCATATTCGTCAAAATATTGTTTCACGAGGCATCCTGAATCTGAACCTATTGGCTTCTAGTTGCAACGAAGGAAAAATAACAATTACAAATCCTTTATTCCATGAAATTATTATTAATTATGACGTTTTTGATATTGTCGAAGTCTTAGCTTTTGATTAAAGTTATAGAAGTGGAAGAAGAAGCATAGTTCGACGTGACAATATCCACATACTCTTCCAAGGAAGAGAAATCATTGTGCTTGCTGAATTGCCTCATTTTGGTTGAATTCAATGGTTTTTTATGGTATTTTTGGTCTTTCCAGGAACCTCCTTCGCTATGGATGTCCATTTGTTGCACAATCTCCTGTAGGCTTCGATTAGCTTTAACTCATCTTCTTCGGTCCATTTACCTTTCTACAATATTTACCGATAAACATACATAAAAATATAATTCAATGGTCAAGTGCACAAACTCGCTCTTGCAATGTATAATGGTTGATAGGTCATCCATGTATCAATGTATTATTTTTTATTCTATAATTTACAAACATTCCTTAGTGAACATACTTTTCTTTGCAGTGAATATGCTTTATATACTCCATATTTCAGGAAGATGCAAGAATAATTGACCTTATTGGATAAAATTGGCTATTAAAGCATAACAAGAAACAAATAAATGTCAAGCTTTTATGTAATAAAAATATTTATTTTTATTAAGTACAATATAAATAATTTCATCTGATTTTTCTAATGTATGCAATGGAGGTATTTTACATTATTTTCCAAATTATGTACTAGGTAGAACAGGGCGGAATATAGAAAATATATTTTTCAAATATAATGCAAAATCACAATGATGCAATTTTCATTTAAGTTTTTTGTCGAACAAGTCCATGTGGGATTCCATGGTATAAGAAAGTTGATAATTTAGAAAAAAAATAAGATAATGCAGTCTTCATTAAAATACACATAACTTATATATAATTTCATGAAGTACAATAAAGATCTTGGACATAGAGATATCCTTCAATGTAACATAAGAATTTTGCAACATTCGTTTTCCTACTAATATTTAAGCTTGTTGGACATTTTTAGGTAACTGATTTATTTTGAGAAAAATAGCTCAAATTAAAGAGAGTAATTGCTATTCCGTTCTTCGCTTTTTGTTCAAGCATCACACTATGTGTTTGTGTATTTTTATTAGGGGTGACAATTCGGGTCAACCCACCGGGTTTCGGGTCGTGTCAACCCATCACGGGTCACTGCCGGGTTGACCCGCTGCTAACCCGGATCCTCTATCGTGTCAAGTAACCCAACCCGGAACCGACCTGTTTATTAAACGGATAACCCGACACGACACGGGCAACGTTTTTAAGGAAGGGGTGGGGTCGGGTCGCAAGCCATTAATCCTTTTTTGTGACCTATTTTTGCAGAAATTAAACAGAAATAGACATATGGGAGAAGAAACCAACTCAGCACACAGGGACACTTCCAAATTCCATATATTTTTCCATAAAAAAAATCATCAAATAGTTGAATTCCCTTACCCAAATACTTACAATTTCATACACAACATTTATTTACACACAATAAACCAAAAAATCTCAGATCTGCTACACCTCTTAGAGAGACACCAACGGCGATGGCTAGACCGACGACAACGGCTTCACATGGGCAATCGATGACAGACTGATGGCGTCTTTACAGAGCATTACTAATCCGACAGTTCATCGTTTGAGAGAGGAAGAGAGATGTGGGAAGTCGGAGTCTTGAGATATACCAGAGAGACGGAGTTTTGGATACCCAAAAACGCAGAGCCAGCCTTCCTCCATTGGAGCTTTAGAGGTACCAGATTAGAGTTTGAAGCTTTGAAGCTTCTGGAGTCTTGTGCGGTGGTTTTACCGAGAGGAATAGAATGGGACTAGTGAAAAAGATGTTTATATACCCTTGGTAAACACATTAACTTGGGTTGGGTTCGTTAGGTTAGGTTCTTCTAATTTTAAATTCAGTTAGGTTAAATAATAATAATAATAATAATAATAATAATAATAATAATAATAATAATAATAATAATAATAATAATAATAAGTACCTTAAGCGGGTTGACCGGGTCAGATTCGAGTTGTGCGGGTCGACCCTAACCCAACCCGTTTATTTTCGTGTCGATTTCAGGTCGACCCATTATGACCCATAGCGGGTTCGTGTCGACCCAAACCCGCTAACTTCGTGTCGTTTTCGAATCGTGTTGTCGTGTCGTGTCGAATATTGCCAGCCCTAATTTTTATGCTTATGCAAGTGAATAAATTAAAGAAAATACGAAATTAAACCTTAATATTTTGCCTCAGATGGTTTTGCTACCATGCTCTGAATTAGTTTCAAACTCTTTCATGAAGCGTTTTACCTATGTGAGTCCATTTTTTTTCTCCATATATGTTAACCAATTTTGTCATTAACCTACACATAGAAAGCATGATAAATTTTAAATAAACAATTTTCGATAGGAAAGCGTATTATACCATAACTGCATATTATAATCTACCTCTCTTCTTTTGCACACTAATGTCCTTTAGTATGAGCGTACTTCTACAACTTTTATAGGTTGGAACTCAGTCCTAAAATCACCGTGAGCCTAATCCATATCTTCAAAATCTAGGTTTGCAACTTTAGGAAATGGATTGACATTTTTCGATCCAGTATATTTGTAATTTTGAGAATGATGGACAAATGAGTAATTTTGGATACTAACATTTTCAGAGGAATAATTTGATCCAAATGAGTACGAAGTGTTCAAATGCAATTGATGATTCACACTTTCATTCAATATTGGAGCTTGATTTGAATCATGAGAACCGTTCAAAATAAGAGAAGCCCCAGGAAGAAAGTATGGTGAAGAGACATCACGCGAGGATAAACTTTCCACCATGACTCTAGGTGAAATATTTTTGTAATCTCAAAAAAATTGCACTATCATTTGAAGATGGAGCTTGAATTTGACCAAGAGAACCGTAAAATGTATAAGGCCTCCAAAAGAACTTGTTTAACGAAGATACACCCATTGATGGTGCATCAAAATCAAGATTTCTTTTCTTCCAAATTTTTGATGAAGAAGATCCTATCAGAAACTTATTTTCCATTTGTGAACTTGTGGTTTATATGAAAAATATTGAATTGAAAATGGACTTTCTTTAAAGTCACTCGTACCAAAGACCAAGACCAATTAAAATATAGGCGGTAGTGAGGGTATAAGATAAAGAAAGATTTTTGTTTATAGTTTTTTGACAATGGTTCTATGGCGTTTAATAGGTGAGGAAGAGAAAGGCTATTGCCTAGGAGTCCTAGTAGCCGTTGAGTAGATAATATGATCTGACGGTGTACGTTCCAAGTAGGCAATATCAAATTACCATAGTTTTTAGACTAACTAATATAGACAATTTTTTTTTTCCTATGAACATGTATATCGCGTTATACACGTGATTCGGACATAAACCGAATGATATACGAGTGTGCAACGACTAAAAACGCTAAAATAGTAGGTTTGAATGTTAATATGTCTTAGTAAATACATTTTCAACATGTACCATTTTACTTCTAACATATTAAAACTAAATTTGGTTGATTTCAAATAATCTTTATACTTTTTATGTAGTTGGACTAAGTTTTACGAAATCTCATATTCTGTGGTAGAAAATGCTAGCAGGGTATGATTGTATACTATCAGCGCACTACGTTGTTCACATTATTCCATACTTTATTCCACATTCGGTTGTTGGGTCGACCCGAACCTAAAACGGATAAAAAATGGATCAAATCGAATGTGGCACGGGATTAAATATGTCGGGTTTGTATCAACCCGCACAACCCAAAAACTACCAGTTTCAACCCGCCTAACACAACAATAGCCTTATGTAAAAAAATCACACCTTCTTCAAAATTAGACTCAATATATCATCACCATCAAGATATTATTTCACGAGGCATCCTGAATATGTAGCTATTGGCTTCTAGTTGCAATGAAGAAAAACTAACAATTACAAACCCTTTATTCCATGAAAACTCATTATTAATTATGACATTTTGATATTGTCGACATTTTAGCTTCTAATTAAAGTTCTAGAATAGGAAGAAGAAGCATAGTCTGACGTGACACTATCCATGTACTCTTTTAAGGCAGAGCAATCATTGTGCTTGTGGAATTGCCTCCTTTTGGTTGAATTTAGTGATTTTTTATGTTATTTTCGGTCCTTCCCGGAATCTAATTCTCTATGGATGTCCATTTGTTTCCCAACCACTTGTAGGCTTCAATTAGCTTCATCTCTTCTTCCTCGGTCCATTCACCTTTCTACAATATTTATCCATAAACATACATAAAAATATAATTCAATTGTCAAGTGCACAAACTCGCTCTTGAAATATATAATTGATAGTTCATCCATGTATCAATATATTATTTATTATTCTGTGATTTATAAACATTACTTAGTGAAACATAATTTTATTTTGAGTGAATATGCTTTATATACTCCATATTACCGGAAGATGCAAGAATAATTGACCTTAATTGATAAAATTGGCTATTCAAGCATAACAGAAAATAAATAAATGTCAAGCTTTTATGTATTAAAAATATTAATTTTTACTAAGTAATATATAAATAATCTCATCTAATTTTCTAATCTATGTAATGGTGGTATTTTACATTATTTTTCAAATTATGTATTAGGTAGAATAACCCGGATTTTACACAAATGTATTTTTCAAATATAATGCAAAATCACAATGATACAATGATTTGAATTTTCATTTTCATTTATGTTTTTTGTCGAACTAATGCATGTGAGATTCCATCGTATAAGAAAGTTGATGATTTAGGAAAAATTTAGATAAATGTTATCTTCCATAAAATGCACACAACTTAGATACAATTTCATGAAATACAATAAAGATCTTGGACGTAGAGATATCCTTAAATGCAATTAATATAAATTTTTTGCAACATTTGTTAATTCATATTTAAGATCTTTGCACATTTTTAGGTAATTGATTTATTTTGAAATATAATTCACTTTCGTGACAAGTCACACTTAAACACTTTACTTATTTATCTCTCACACAAAATAGAATTACAACAACCATCCATTCAAAAAAACATGAGAATAAAGTATTAGGAAATATATATGAATGAGAAAAATAGCTCAAATAAAAAAGAGTAATTGCTATTCTGTGCTTCGCTTTTTGGCAAGCATCATACTATGTGTTTGTGTATTTTTATGGTTATGCAAGTGAATAAATTAAAGAAATACAAAATTGAACCTTAATATGTGGCCTCAGATGGTTTTGTCACCTCGCTCTGCATTGGTTTCCAAATCTTCCATGAAGCATTTTACCAGTGTGAGTCCATCTCTTTTCTCCACATTTTTTAACCAATTTTGTCAGTAACCTACACATCGAAAGAATGTTAAATTGTTAACAAACAACTTTCGATAGGAAAGCTTATTATAGGAAAACAACATATTATAATATACATGCCTTCTTCTGCACCCCACAATCTTTTAGTATGAGTGTATTTCATAGAGCTTCATATAGGTTGGAACTCAGTCTTAAAATCGTCGTGAGATTGATCCATATCTTCAAAGTCTGGAACTTTAAGAAATTGAATAATATTTTTATATTTGTAATTCTGACAATGATAGACAAATTAGTATTTTTGGATGCTAACATTTTTAGAGGAATGATTTGATCCAAATGTGTTCAAAGAGTTCAGACGCAATTGAAGATTCACACGTTAATTCAATATTGGAGCTTGAGTTGAATCATGACAATCGTTCAACATAAGAGAAGCCCCAGGAATAAAGTATGGTGAAGAGACATCACGCGAGGATAGACTTTCCACCATGACCCTTGGTGAAATATTTTTGAAATCTAATTCAGAATACTCTGATTGAATCTAAATGAGTTTGATAAGTCCATACTCAAATAATTTTCACTATCATTCGAAGAAGGAACTTGAAATTGACCAAAGGGACCGTAAAATGTATAAGGCCCCCAAAAGAGCATGTTTAACGTAGATACACCCATTGACGGTGCATCAAAATTAAAAGCTATTTCTTCCAAATTCTTGATGAAGAAGATCCTATCTAGATATTATTTTAAATTTTTGAAATTGAGGCTTCTATGCGTAATATTGAATTGAAAATGCACTTTCTTTAAAGTCTCTTGTACCAAAGACCAAGAACAATTAAAAGATAGAAGGTTGTGGCAGTAAAAGCTAAAAAAATAGGTTTCTTATAGTTTGTTGACAATGGTTTTGTGACCTTTACTAGGTGAGGAAGAAAAATGCTAGTGCCTAGGAGCCCTCGCAGCCGTTGACTAGATAATAAGATCTGACGATGTACGTTCCAAGTAGACAATATGAAATTACCATAGTTTTCAGACTAACTAATACAGACAAAATATTTTTTTCCTCTGAACATGTATATCGTGTTGTACACATGATCCACACTAAGCCACGTGATATACGAGTGTGCAACGAGTAGAAGCGCTAAAATAGTAGGTTTGATTGTTAATATGTCTTAGCAAACACATTTTCAACATGAACCATTTTACTTCTAACATATCAAACGTAACTTGGGTTAGTTTCAAATAATCTTTACAATCTTTCTATAGTTGGACTAAGTTTTACAAAATCTCATCTTCCGTGGTACAAAATGCTAGTAGGGTATGATTGTATACTATCAACGCACCACGTTGTTAACATTATTCCATAATTTATTCCTACATCCCATGTTTGTATGGTCAACCTAAAGCTGGTAGTATCTGACAAGACACGATGACATGTTACGTATTCGACATGCAATTAGCCGGTTTGGGTCGACCTGAACCTAAAACGGGTAAGAAATGGGTCGAATTGAAAGTGACACGGGAATAAATATGTTGAGTTAGTATCTTCCACCGCTACCAAAAAACTACCAATTTCAACCCGCCTAACAAAACAATAGCCCTTTTTCTTCACCGTTACTTGTTCTATAAGAAAAAATAAGCATAATATTAACAGTATACATGTCGACACAACAGCATGACATGAACCCGGCACGAAGTTAGCGGGTATGGGTTGACACGAATACGCAATGTGAAAGTGGATGAAGTATAGAGTTATAGGCAATATCACACACGAGTAAAAGTGTCTTCTAATTTATACCCTCAATTCGCGACTAATCATGATAACGAATGACTATAAGCCTAAAGCCAATTAGAACAGTCCTTACACGACAAAACGTGGAAATTCATGACATGTACACATTGCACTGACATTCGTGCACTTTTTCTTCCTCTGAGTTGTTGAGTATGTGATCTTCGACTGCACAGACAGTCGTGCACTTGCAGCTTGGCTTATATCATTTACACGACAAAACAAGGAAATTCATGAAATTTTGATATTGTAGACAAGTGATTAAAGCTTTAAATATAATTTCAGGATAACCAGAAACATAACTTCAAAACCTAAAAAAAGTTACCATAGATTGCAGTTTTGATATGCATTATGACACGCAACGTATTAGAGACATAAAGAGATGACATGTAGCTCCTTCCTCTTCGGACTACTAACCAGACCACCGAATGCCTTATGTAAAAAAAAAAAAACACACTTTCTTCAAAATTAGACTCATTATATCTTCTATATCAAAATATTATTTCACGAGGCATCCTGAATCTGAACCTATTGGCTTCTTGTTTCAACGAAGGAAAACTAACAATTACAAACCCTTTATTCCATGAAAACTCATTATTAGTTATTATAGTTTTGATATTGTCGAAGTCTTAGCTTTTAATTAAAGTTCTAGAAGAGGAAGAAGAAGCATAGTCCGGCGTGACACTATCCACCTACTCTTCCAAGGCAGAGAAATCATTGTGCTTAAAGAATTGCCTCCTTTTGGATGAATTCAGTGGTTTTTTATGGTATGTTCGGTCCTTTCAGGAATCTCCTTCGCTATGGATGTCCATTTGTTGCCAAATCTCCTGTGGGCTTCGGTTAGCTTTAACTCTTAGTCTTCGGTCCATTCACCTTTCTACGTATTTATGGATAAACTAACATAAATGTATAATACAATGATCAAGTGCACAAACTCGCTCTTGCAATGTATAATGGTTGATAGGTCATCCGTATATCAATATACTATTTATTATTCAATGATTTACAAGCATTCTTTAGTGAAACATACTTTTCTTTTGAGTGGATATGCTTTATATACTCTATATTTTAGGAAGATGTAAGAATAATTGACCTTAATTGATTGATAAAATTGACTATTCAAGCATAGCAGGAAACAAATAATCAAGCTTTTATGTAATAAAAATGTTAATTTTTATTAAGTACAATATAAATATTTCATCTAATTTTTCTAATGTGTGTAACGGAAATATTTTAAAATATTTTCCAAATTATGTATTAGGTAAAAAAACGTAAAATTTAGATAAAATCTATTTTTTAAATATAATGTAAAATCACAATGATGCAATGATTTGAATTTTAGTTTAAGTTTTTTTTTCGAAAAACTACATGTGGGATTCCATGGTATACGAAAGTTGATGATTTAGGAAAAATTAGGATAAATGCTATCTTCCATAAAACACACACATATTAGATACAATTTCATAAAGTACAATAAAGATCTTGGACATAGATCCTTCAATGTAATTAATATAAGAATTTTGCAAGATTCGCTGTCCTAATTATATTTAATATTATTGGAAATTTTAATGTATTTGATTTATTTTGATACAATTTAAGTTTTGCTTATTTATCTTTTATACAAAATAAAATTACCACAACCATCCATTAATATTAAGCATGGGAATAAAGTATAAGAAAGACTATATGAATGAGAAATAGCTCAAATTAAAGAGAGTAATTTCTATTACGTGCTTTTGTGCAAGCACACTATGTGTATGTGTATTTTTATGCTTATGCAAGTGAAGAAATTAAAGAAAAAACGAAATTACACCTTACTATGTGGCCTCAGATTCTTTTTCCACCTCGCTATGCATTGGTTTCCAACTCTTCCATGAAGCATTTTACCAATGCGAGTCCATTTTTTCTCCATATTTCTTAAACCAATTTTGTAATACCCAGTCTGATTAGAAACGGTAAAACTGTAATTTTAGAAGCTAAATAAAATTTAGTTGCAAGATAATATTTGGACAAGTTATCAAGTTTTATTTGTGTGAGATTATAGAAAATATTATATTGGAATTATTGAATTAATACGTGAGCATTTGTTAAATTTTATTTAATAGTGCATGTTCGACCACAGCGAGAATTGATAGACTTACCACACCCAATTAACCAAGTGGCTTGTACATCGGCCACACCCAATAATTTCAAATTGATATTAATTTAATAGAAATTCACTTCCCCAAGTAAAGGGGTCTTCTTCTTCTTCGATAATTTTTGCCATCACTGCCCTACACCTTCGAGAATTCTCCATCACCGCCTCATCACCATCACCACCCTATGGAAGTTGATCTCTCCAAGCAACCAATCCTATATAAGGCATTCTCCTCTCCCCTGCTCATCACCAGCCGCCATCATCATCATCATCACCACCGTACTCATCACCTTCGGCAACACAAGAGAAAACCCACCACAATCTCTCTCTCTTTCTCTACCTCTCTGCTCTTCTCTTCTCTCCCTCCCTCTCTCTCTGAGACTCAGTAGCGGCAGGAACAGAAGGCAGTGGCAGCGGCCAAAGGCCACCACCAACATCCGCCATCTTCCCCCTAGGGACCACCACCGAGAGGCCAACCGAGAAGCAAACCCAGAGCTCTATTTCTATCCCCCATCTCTCTATGCTTTCCCTCTTGACCTCCTCTGCCTAGAATAGAGGAAATACAGCAACATAACCAGCGGCGATCGGAGCCACTGCCGCCACCGTCAACCACCATTGTTGTCGGCCAAGTTTTGGCCGAGCTCCACCAAGGAGCACCCACCATCTCTCATCACTTCCAATCATCTCCTAGTAGTCCAAGGAGTGAAGTAGGAGGCTCAGAAGAAATCTAGGACCTCCCGGTAGCCGCCACCATCTGATAAAGCCCAAATAGGGGTTATCTTTTAGCCTGATTTGATGTGCCATTGTGTCGGAAAATTGTGTTTTAGCCCGAATTCAACCTCGGAAAACCTCAGTTTAAGAACGAGATGTTTGTTTGCTCTTCCTAAATTTTTGCTTATTTCACGCATTTCGAGATATGATCACGGGTTCTTGTTCGTTTTGCCTATGCAGGAACATGACTTGTGAAGGAACCAGGAATGAAGCAGGATTGCAGGAGCGAGAGCCGAGGAAGCTGAAAACAGCAAAACTGAAAATGATCGGGATGCGCTCGGTTGACGATATCTTGAACTTGACTTGGAATTTTGAAGTGAAACCAGGGGCAGAAGAACGAAGACTTCAAGGGCTTTCGAAAGCAGGTTATAATGCTGAAATGGAGTCCGGCCGAAAAACCGACTCCCGTCAAGTGGGGGTCTCAAACAGGCTACGCCCAATTAAGGAGTCTCGGTTCACGGTGTCCGGAAGTAGGGAGCAACTATTTCATGTTCGTGACGATTTCCGGGGCAGTTCTGACTCAGGGGTATTTTGGTCATTTGGCACCGAGCCCGGGTTTAGGAAGTCAAGTTGGGATTTTGGCGCCCAGATTTAGTCACTAGTCTTGCTAGGACCAGAGGCAGGGATGCAGGAGGCTAGGGCAGCAGCCACGCTGCACCCACGCAGCAGCAACGCAGATAGCACCTTTTCCGAGGCGATTTCGGCCAGTGGCAGTTTCGTAAATACGGGCAGTTTCCAGAAATGTCTCCAGCACTATATAAAGACTTGTCCAGGGCTCGTTTTAAAGACACAACACATCTAAGGCAGAAGTTCGGGAGCATTCACGGAGAGCACGGAAGCACGAATCCACATTCGAAGACCTAATTTGCTTTTACTCTCTCTCTCTCTCTTAATTTCAGAAACTTTCTTATTTAGTTATGTAGTTTAGTAGCTAAAACTTTTTACCTAGGTTCTCGTTGATTCTAGGGTTTCGTACTCAGAGATAGTTCTATGTTTTGGTATTGAATTCATGATCGTACTATCTTAATTCAGCAGTTTTTATCAGTTATTCTGTCTTTGAATATTATCGTTTATACATGCTCGGATTGATCACCCAGAATTGCTACAGACCCGAGCCGGTAGGTGAAAACATCTGGTTAGGGTTACGAAGAAAAGACAGAATTTAGCACCTTACCCCGATGGGCAGACTAGCGAAGGGGATATAAAACTAGCCTGAAAACGTTTGACCAACTGTTAGAGAATCTGACGAAGGCCATCAGGACATGTTAGAAACTCTAGCAGCCTTAAGATCGAGACTGCAGACTTAGGCAGCTTAACAGGAACCCGAAAGTCTGCAGAATCGTGATAGCGTGCAGGATATGAAAGGTTACTGCGCAACCGGTACGTGGCACGGGTAAGTAAATTGCTGTGTGTTTTCATATCAAACAAAGAACGGAAATCTGTAGAGACCCTAGGGTATCCCGGGACCTAGTATTCAAACCCTAGATTTTACGAATTTCAAAATTTCTTCAGAAAACATCACAAAAAAAAAAATATTTACGTTTTTAGTTGTTTATTTTCACTACGTAGTTAGTAACCACACTCTCAAATTACTCCTCCTTTTACACTCTGCAAGTTAAATCTGATCACTCGAAAAAATCAAAATAGTTCTCGTGGGAACGATCACCCGAGTTGAAATACACCTGCTATTACTCGATTCATATACTTGCGAATAGCATGTTAGTTTGCGCATCAAGATTTTGGAGCCGTTGCCGGGGACGTTTTACGGTTTATTTAGTAGTCAGAATTAATTTTCAGAGTTTTTCTCTTATTTTCATTTTTATTTTTTCGTTTATCTCACTGCTCTTGAGGCATCATTTTTCCGGAACTTCTAGTGAATGCCCAGATTGTCACGCGACTTGGTGCAGCCACTCGAGAATCCAGAACAACTTTATAGAGACCGAAACCGCAAAAACTGAGAAAGCAGGATGGGCGACAATACCGAAGGAACGCCAGAACTGCCCGAGACACAGACCCCAGCCCTGATGGCTCGGTACATCGAAGAGCTTATCACAGCGGGCTTTGCTGCCTGGAAAAACCAGAGGACATATAACCGGTCTGGAAAGGAGTTTGTGGAAAACTTTGAAGTATCCACTGGAGGGCATGAACGAGCTATTGTGGTGCCCGAGATCACCGCAGAACACTTTTACATAAAACCCTCCACCATCCAAACTGTTCAGACCCTCTGCCCGTTTTGTGGCAAAGCCGACGAAGACCCGAACAAATTTATCGGGAAGTTTGAGGACTACTGCAACAAAGTCCGGTATAAGGGAGTCGACGAAGAGGCACTCATGCTAATTCTATATTCCATACTGCCTATAAGGAGTGGCCAAAGATTGGCTCGAATCCCGACCACCCATATCAATCACTACATGGGAAGGATGCGTCACGGATTTTTTGGCCAAATTTTACCCCGCTTCCCGAGTCATTCAACTACAAAGTGAGATTCTGTCATTCAAGCAGAAGACGGGGGAGATGGTGGTAAACGCATGGGACAGATTGATGAGATTGGTGAAAAGATGCCCGAACCACGGTTTTGGAGACCCGAAGATCCTGCAGGTATTCTACCATGCCTTAGACAGGGATAGTGCTGACTGGATTGACCGAGAAGCCGTAGGAAACTTTCTCTAACATGTGGACAAAGACGGTGCCTATGAGCTGATGAAGCAGTTAGCCAAGCAGGACACTCGAATGTTTGACGATCGCAGGCTTACGGCCCGAGTCGAGCCAGCAGAATACGAGCGGATAGATAATCTGGCCAAGATCGTGCAAGACTTTGTTAAGAAAGTCTACTCGGACAAGAAGGCTATTGCGACAGTAGACGGACCAGATTTGGACACAGCCATCGAGGGGCTCAGAAACGAAGATGCCAATTACGTACAGCAGCAGTGGGATCCGAGCTGGTACATACCGGGTACGAGAGATCATTCCGGGTTCCGGTACGAAAACCCGAATTCTGCGATTTATGCACCAGGATTCCATCACAGACCACATGCACAACATGCAGTACCTGCACATCAAGTACAAACAGGACCATCAGCACAACAGTACGATGCTCAGATGAAAAAAATCGAGTCCATGTTTCAGACCATGGAATCCCGGTTCGCACATATGGACGCCCTGACAGCCGACGTGCAGACGACCAAAACGTCACTGTGCGCTTTGGAGGTACAAGTAGGGAAGTTAGCACAACAGCTAACGGAGAGACAGCCAGGAAACCTGCCCTCGAATACAGTAAACAATCCACGTGCTCAGATCAATGCCATTACCACTCGGAGTGGATTAGCACTACAGGATCCGCAGTATCCTAGCCACGCACGTGCAGAAAAATCGAAAGAAGTTGAACGCGAAGTATTTGTCCAGGATAACAGCTCAGCCGACCGCCCCCATCCGAAGGGCCCGGTTGAACAGGATGCAGTGCAGAACGAGAAGGATGCAGAAACGGTACCTATCTCCAAGAAGGTGCCGTATCCTTTGAATACACGCAAGAGGGATGATAGCAAAGACTACGCCAGATTTCTCGAGATGTTCAAACAGCTGCAGATCAACATAGCCTTTGCTGAGGCGTTGGCAAAGATGCCCACTTATGCCAAATTCCTCTAGGACATTTTTATGGAAGGAGGCGTACAAGCGATTTCGAGACAATAAATCTGACAGCAGAAGTGAGCAATTGTGTGAAGAATGGGCTACCGAGGAAGAGGAAGGACCCTGACAGTTTCGTCATCCCGGTGACCCTAGGTAATGCTTACACAGGAAACACTCTGTGTGACCTAGGGGCCAGTATCAATCTGATGCCATTATCGATTTTCAAAACTTTGAAAGTTGGTGAACTCAGGCCCACCAGAATCAAGCTGCAGATGCCGGACAGATATGTGAAGCAGGCTTACGGAGTTATTGAAAACATTCTGGTGAAAGTCGGAGAATTAATTTTTCCAGAAGATTTCGTAATTCTAGACATGGAGGCAGGGGAGGTACCCCTCATTCTGGGCAGAACGTTTCTGGCTACTAGAGAAGCCATGATAAACTGCAAAAGCGGAGAACTGACCATGCAGATTAATGAACTGACCATGCAAAAGCGGAGAACTGCCGAATGACTACGATCATGAAGACATCTTCACTGTGGAGGTAGTCGAAGATGGCTGGAAAAATGAGGAGATGGACGAGGTATGGGCAGAGAGTGACAGAGTGGACAGAGAGAACGAGGAGAGATTCCAGGAGGAGCAGGCCATGCAAGCTGAAAACCGGACCAGTTTACAACTGGACGAAAAAGGTGGACAGAAATTGGCCCTGGACCCGTCACTCAAGGATCCACATACTCTGGAGCAAAAACCGCTCCCGAGCCATCAAAGTTGAGCACAGTCAACGCCGTTTCAAGTAGGGCAGAAGGTACTTTCTTGCGATTCTCGGAAGCAGTTTTTCCCGGGAAAATTGAGATCTCGGTGGTCAGGACCGTTTATCATCAAAGACGTACTTTCATGGGATGCGGTTGAATTGGAGAATCTGCATGACAGTACAACTTTCAGGGTGAGCGGAAACCGGCTCAAGCCATATTTGGTCCCGGCAACAGTCGTCAAGGTAGATCCCGACGACTTTGACGTCCCTTGAGCAAGCATGAGGTAACTGGGTCGGGCCGCCGACCTTAAATTACAAGCGCTTGTTGGGAGGCAACCCAACTTAGGAGTAGCGTAATTTAATTTAGTTATTTATGTTGAAATTTAGAGAGGTTAGATGAGTGTGATCTGATGTTTAAGCAAGAATGTGCTGGCGACAACAGAAAAAATTGCAGGAAAATGGTCAAAAAGCTGGTGTCTGTGTGGCTGGCTGGTAGCCACGCAACAGCTACGCAACCCGAGAAGATTTGCAGTAAATTTTGTGACCCAAAAGCTGTTGTTTGCGTGGCTGGATGTCAGCCACGCAGTAGCCACGCAGACAGAAGGTAAAATTTTGCAAAAACGCAATCGGGAAGTGAAAAAAATGCAACCGGGAAGTGCAGAAACGAAGCCAGGGTTCTAGCCATGCAGGCTGAGAGATCAGCCACGTAGCCAAAACCCCAGCCACGTAGGCCGTGAGGTTAGCCGCGCGGAAATCGAGAGGTTTTTGGAAATTTTTTACGGTGTGCGTGGCTATGTGTAACAACGCAGACAGGAGAAGGATTTTGGACGTGAAAAAAATGGAGCAGAAAAGTTGTTGTCAATGTAGCTACGTAGCGGCTACGCAGGTAGCAATATGTACAGTGCGCAGAACATGCTTATTTACAGAATTTGAAGAATATACCCCGGTGTGCTCTGGCATACTCGACCATCATAGGGACTCATACGAGTTGGGGATTCTTCAGGAACAATTTTCAAGCAGACCGGAGCAATCAACCACGGTGTAAGACAATACACTCGACCGTATGGGAGCACATTGTCATACGCAATGGTGCTTGAGGAGTACACCTTGAGCGGTTCTGAATTTTCCCGAAGACTTTTTCGGCAATATTTTTCGACAACCGTCGGGGTCCATCTTGCCCGAAACTGCAAACTGCACGCGTAAGACTTGCTCCGGGTGCTCAGGTCCACATTCCCTTCCTTCTCTTTATTTTTCATTTTAGGCACGAGCCCGTACCCTGGTCGATATATGCCTGCGTACTTCTCGGTTTTTGTGCCGACTGTGGTAGAACCCTGGTAGTTTTAGGAGGTTAGTTGCTGAGACGAACGCATCACGGGCACGTAATTTCTGAACATTTTTTTTCTGCCTCGTGGTGACTAGACCAGTACCACCAACAATCTGTCCGGTTCTTCTGCGACTAGATCAGACCCGAATTTTGTTCCAGATCAGTTTGTGCCATGAGGGCATGCCACCTCTTAGTATGGGGGTGGGGGTCGTGTCTGCATTTACCGGGTCTGCACATTTTCTTTATTTGAGTCAGCCCACCAAAAATTTCTGACCGTGCATTGTAAATATAAAAAAAATATAAAATCATAAAACTTTGAGAAAGGGCAATTGAATTAACAAGAGCCTGGGCAGAAACCGATGATAGTCTTTGAACAGGAAGGAAAAACCACACAGAGGTGTAGTAGATTGAGTGAGAGCTTGTGTGCCTAGGAATCTCCGAGTAGTTATCGCTTGGGCTAAAAATCCGACTAGTTGCCACACCGCTGTCACTTAGGTAGTCGTCAACCCGCCTACGGGCGCCATCACGGTCATCGCATCTTTCGGTGGAGTGATTGGCTCATAACAGACCTCACGTCCTATTTTTTAACCCTAGGTCCCTTTAGTAACCCCGTTTGAAGCCGTTTACCCCTTTTATTCATAGCCCCTGTACCCTAGGAAGCCTTCTTTGTGACTTTCATCACTCGTGTAGTTGGCTGTTCCTACGCGTTATGGCAGAGGGAGTGAGTTAGGGAGGATTTCAAACAGGGAGAGCTTCATGACAGATTTTTGTGGGCATTTTTGACATTTGCACGTTTTTTGAGGGTTGGACAGTGTGAGTGAGAGGCGACTGCATTGATTTGAGGAGGTGATCCGCTGCACTACATAGTGATCACAGGTGGAGGAGTCGCGTGCGAGGCATCTTTCCGCACAAAACAAGGGGGTTGTGGGGTTAATTGGTGGTCGTGCCGTTTTTCTACGTCTTGGGTGATGAGGAGGTTCGGTAGGACTACACGTACTTTGACTACGACTATAGGATCGACGCTTCATGACTAGTGCGGGGGTACCACTAAACGAGGAAATTTTTCATACCCCGCAACATTGCATTATTTCTGCACTACTCAGCTTATATCTGTTTGTTTACTTACGTTACTGTAAAACAAAAAATAAAATAAAATAGCCGCGCAGCCAGAAAATAGCCTCGCAGCCCGTGGGTTAGGAACGCAAAAAAAAAAGAGCTATATTTATTTACCATTTTTAGTTATTTAATTAGTTTCAAGTCTGAGTTGGTGGCACAATTTTTTGGATTTTGCACTGCTTCACATTCGTGGCCGCGAGAACGGCGGAGACACAATGGGAACGAGGGAATTGAGTGCGCAGACACTTAGGTGTTTTGGTCAGTTTTTCGGGACTCGGTGAGGGGTGTGAGTTGGGAAACTGTGAGACGTCGTAACAAGTGGGAACATGCCATACCTTGATATACACTTATACATCCCGCCTGTTAGACTTAGGATCCCGGATTGGGAAACAGCTCGGATGGTAGGTATACTAGGGATTTGCCCAAGTTGGTCACGGAAGTAACAGTACTATGTGCCAGTGCTATATATCCACTCGTATAATTTGTTAGACTCATATCATGTGTGGATATGTACTTCCTGGTGAGAAGGTGAGGTTTGGTTGATGTACCGTTTTGCGTTAAGGAGATTGCCCAATCTCACTAAAAAATAATTTTGTCTTGTGTACATTTTGAGTCTTTGTCTATCGAGTCAGTGTATCTTCTATTCTGAGTCGGTCTTTCTATCGAGTCGCCTGGTTGTAAAGTTCGTGTCAAAAGAGTATGCAATGAGTGGATACAAAGGTACGGTATGCAAAAGCAGGGGCAGTGCAAGACAGAATTGTATGCAAAGGGTTTCTCGGGACGAGCAATGTTTAGTGCAGGGGTATTTGATAACGCCCAAATAGGGGTTATCTTTTAGCCTGATTTGACGTTCCATTGTGTCGGAAAACTGTGTTTTAGCCAGAATTCACCCTCGGACAGCCTCGATTTTAGGAATGAGATGCTCTTCAAAAATTTCTGCTTATTTCACGCATTTCGAGATATGACCACGGGTTCTTGTTCGTTTTTTCTATGCAGGAACATGACTTGTGCAGGAGCTGGGAATGAAGCAGGATTGCAGGAGCGAGAACCGAGGAAGCTGAAAACGCCAAAACCGAGAATGACTGGGATGCGCTCGGTTGACGATATCTTGAGCTTGACTTGGAAGTTTGAAGTGAAACCAGGGGCAGCAGAACGAAGACGTCAAGGGCTTTCCGAAAATAGGTTATAATGCTGAAACGGAGTCCGGCCGAAAAACCGACTCCTGTCAAGTGTGGGTCTAGGACAGGCTACGCCCAAGTAAGGAGTCTCGGTTCACGGTTTCCGGAAGTGGGGAGCAACTATTTCGTAAATACAGGCAGTTTCTAGAAACGTCTCCAGCACTATATAAAGACTTGTCCAGGGCTCGTTTTAAAGACACAACACATCCAAGGCAGAAGTTCAGGAGCATTCACGGAGAGCACGGAAGCACGAATCCACATTCGAAGACCTAGTTTGCTTTTACTCTCTCTCTCTTAATTTCAGAAACTTTGTTATTTAGTTATGTCATTTAGTAGCTAAACCTTTTACCTAGGTTCTCGGTGAACTTAGGGTTTCGTACTCAGAGATAGTTCTATGTTTTGCTATTGAATTCATGATTGTATTATATTAATTCAGCAATTTTTATCAGTTATTCTGTCTTTGAATATTATTGTTTATGCATGCTCGAATTGATCACCCAGAATTGCTACAGACCCGAGCTAGTAGGTGAAATCATCTGGTTAGGGTTAGGAAGAAAAGACAGAATTTAGCACCTTACCCCGATGGGCCTACTAGTGAAGGGGTGATAAGACTAGCCTGAGAACGTTTGACCAAATGTTAGAGAATCTGAACCAGGCCATCAGGACAGGTTAGAAACCCTAGCAGCCGTAAGAACGAGACTGCAGACTTTGGCAGCTTAACAGGAACCAAAGTCTGCAGGATCGTGATAGCGTGCAGGATCTGAAAGGTTACTGCGCAACCGGTACGTGGAATGAGTAATTAAACTGCTGTGTTTTCATATCAAACAAAGAAAAAAAATCTGTAGAGACCCTAGGGGATCCCGGGACCTAGCATTCAAACCCTAGATTTTACAACTTTCAAGATTTCTTCATAAAACGTCAAAAAAAAAATATGTACGTTATTAATTGTTTACTTTCAGTACGTAGTTAGTAACCACACACTCAAACTACTCCTCCTTTTACACTCTGCAAGTTAAATCAGATCACTCGAAAAACTCAAAACAGCCCTCGTGGGAACGATCACCCGAGTTGAAATACACCCGGTATTACTCGATTCGTATGCTTGCGAATACCACGTTAGTTTGCGCATCACCATCTCCACCTCCGAGCACCTCGTCGACAAGCTCAACCCACATCAAATCTTGATGGTTTCCGGCCATTTGTGGCCTAGGTATGTTCTAAAATCTCTGATTCGTTGTTATACATAGTCAAAATTGAATCTTGCTGGCTCAAATCCTAGTTAGATTGGTAAACTTGAAGTTTTATTAAAGGGGGTGGGGTGGGGTAAAAGTTCAGTTTACTCAAACTAGTTATAGCATAATATAGGGGGTGTTTTTGTACTTTCAGAAACTAGTAGGTGGTTACTATGCTTTAACTACTCTGCTTTGTTAATAGTTGGGGTACTTACTGACTTATAATGCAACTTAGGGGTTCTACGTGTTTTTACGTAAACATTATATTGAGCGTGAAAAATAAAAGTGTTAATTTTGGATTTAAAATATTTTCTAAAAATAATAGGCCTCGTTCTCGTTACGGAAAAGTGTTTCGAGCAATGAAATATTACACGGGTTGTTCGTTAGAAATTAAGCAAGAAATGTTTGGTTGAAAACCTTAAATAAGCATTGTTAAATCACTTAGCTAACAACTTAGATGTTTAATACTTGTAAAATTAGATATTTTGCTAGTTTGTAAACGTCGTTGTGTCGTGTTAAGTATTTAGAAGAAGTTCTCTTAGAATTAAACAATCTTAAATATTATTTAAAAGTTATAATAATTCTTTTTCTTAAATATAAATTAGTTTTTTGTTTTCACTATTATACCAACTCTTTTATATATAATAACTCCTCTAATTAGTTAACCACTTTTAGCAAATAATAATTATAATAATAGTCGTTTAAAAATAGACGCGTTGTTTTGTATAATTTTTTTTATAGAAAATTTTAGCTAAATAATACAGCGTTAGGAAATTTACTAGAGGGGTTCGGGTTGATATAAATACACATTAGGACTTGTAACATTTTATTTGAATGATTATTGAATTAGAAGTTACAATTTGTAGGTGATGATTGTGTAGGCTAGAGCTACTTCTAAGGCGTGCTATTGCTGTTGAAATAAGGTAACTAACATGCCAAGCGTTGAGCCTACCTTCTTTCGTGTCTTAATATGACTTTTAATATTTGTCTCAAAATGCATTTTTATTATTTACTTGCTTTATTTGAAGTTCTCTTATATTTCAAAGAAGTTGTTTATTTGATGTTGTCACACGAATAATAATAATTCGCAATTAACGTAAAGTGGAAATAGTTGTGCGGGGATCGTTATATTTGCTTCTGATTAGATTGGTCGTGTTGACTGCGGTCACTCGACCCATGTATTTTAACCCGGCCGTAACCTGCCGGGTCGCCCCATGTACTCACCTCTCTAGCCGCAAGAAGTCTTAGGGGGGTGCCGACACTTAAGGTCTTGGAGTATGCGAGATGGTAGTTCTTATCAGATCTTTCCCGTATCAACAAATCTAATAATACAGTTTCTCTGAGATTTGGGTATTTTAAGAAAGAAAAGAAGAAATAGATTGAGACAATTTCTCCCCGTTTGAAAGATGAGAAAGAAAATTTAAAAGAAAGAAAAGTTTACATTTGAGTTCCTACTTTGTTCTTCAATGTTTACTGTTTTATAGTTTACTCCTCTCTGTATTGTATTGAAAAGTATGCATGTCTCACCTTCTGTTTTACGAGCTTGGGTGTTACTTAATCAGTATTTCCATGCTGACTTTGAAACTGCGGTTCCTGTTTCCTTCCCTACGCAGGTCTAGGAGCTCAAGACTAAGGGGTAGCCGGGTACGAGACTCACCCAGTAGGATATCGTCACGAGTAGAATCTAGTATAGTTAGCAAGAATAATGTAGTAGTTTTGAAAACGCTTGTGTAATATCTAGAGACATTTGTGATGTTTAATATTATGTAATAAAATAAATATTTTGGGATGTTATGATTTCTATTTCCGCTGTTATTTTTAGCATCACCCTCCCGGTCTTGTCCGAGCCAGATAAGGGGGTTGTTGCAAATTCTGTCAGTGACCTACACATCAACAGCATGATAAATTGTAAATAAACAACTTTCGATAGGAAAGCTTATTATACCATAATTGCATATTATAATCTACATGTCTTCTCTTTCATTCCACTGTCCTTTAGTACGAATTTACTTCATAGAGCTTTGTATAGGTTGGAACTCAGTCCTAAAATCGTCGTGAGCCTGATCCATATCTTCAAACGCTAAATATGGAACTTTAGGAAATGGATTAACATTTATATTTTTAAGTTTAACAATGATGGACAAATGAGTAATTTTGGATACTAACATTTTCTGACGAATGATTTGATCCAAACGGGTTCGAAGAGTTCAGATGCAATCGACGGTCCACACTTCCATACATTAATATTGGAGCTTAAGTTGAATCATGAGAATGTTTCAACATAAGAGAAGCCCCAGGAAGAAAGTAAGGTGAAGACAACATCACGTGAAGATAGATTTCCACCATGACTCTAGGTGAAATATTTTTGAAATCAAAATTCAGAAATCTAAATGAGTTTGATAAGTTCATACTCAAATAATTTTCACTATCATTCGAAGGTGGAGCTTGAATTTGATCAAGGGTACCGTAAAATGTAAAAGGCCCCCAAAAGAGCATGTTTAACGAAGATTCACCCATTGACGGTGCATCAAAATCAAGATCTAATTTCTTCCAAATTCTTGATGAAGAAGATCCTATCTTAAACTTATTTTCCATTTATGAACTTGAGGCTTCTATGGATTATACTGAATTGAAAATACATTTTCTTTAAAGTCACTCGTACCAAAGACCAAGAACAATTAAAAGATAGAATGTAGCAATGGTAGAAGCTAAAGAAAGGGGTTTCATATTATATGGCCTTTAATAGGTGAGGTAGAGAAAGGCTAGTGCATGGGAGTCCTCGCAGCCATTGATTAGATATTATGATATGACGGTGTACGTTCCAAGTAGACAATATCAAATTACCATAGTTTCATACTAACTAATATAGACAAGATATTTTTTTCCTTTGAACATGTATATTGTGTTTTACACGTGATTCATACATAAATGGCGTGATATACGAGTGTGCAACGAGTAGAAACGCTAAAATAGTAGGTTTGAATGTTATTATGTCTTATTAAACACATTTTTAACATGAACTATTTTAATTCTAACATATCAAATCTAACTTGGGTTGATTTCAAATATTATTTTCACTCCTTCTATAGTTGGACGAAGTTTTACGAAATCTCATCTTCCGTGGTACAAAATGCTAGTAGGGTATGATTGTAAACTATCAACGCGCCACATTGTTAATATTATTCCATACTTTATTCCTACATCCCATGTTTGTATGGTCAATCTAAAGCTGGCCATATTAGACATGACGCGATGATACTACACGAATTCGACATGCAACTAGCGGATTTGAGCCGACCAGAACCTAAAACGCGTAAAAAAGGGTCGAATTGAAGGTGACACGGGAATAAACAGGTCGGGTAGTATCAACTCGCACAACCTAAAAACTACCCATTTTAATCCTACTAACACTACAATAGCCCTATTTTTTCATCGTTACTTGTTGCAACTTGTATAAGAAAAAATAAGCATAATGTTAACAGTATACATGTCGACACAACAACATGACACGAACCCGACACGAAGTTAGCGGGTATGGTTTGACACGAACCCGGAATGTGAAAGTGGATGAAGTATAGAGTCATAGGCGATATCACACATGATTAAAAGTGTTTCTTCTATTCTACACACTGAATTCACGAATGAGCATGATAGAACGGATGACTAAAAGCCTAAAGCGAATTAGAACTGTCCTTACACGAAAAAACGAGAAAATCATGACATTTGGACATTGAACTGACATTCGTGCACTTTTTAGTCCTTGAGTAGTTTAGTATGTGATCTTCGACTACACTAACAGTCGTGCTCTTGCAGTTTGATTCATATCATGTACATGATAAAATGAGGAAATTCATGACATTTAGACATTGTAGACAAGTGATTAAAGCTCTATATTCTGATTCCAGGATAATTAAAAACATAACTTCAAAACCAAAAAAATGTTACCATAGTTTGTAGTTTTGATATGCATTATAACACACATCGTACTAGATTCATAAAGAGATGACATTAGCTTTTTTCTCTTTTGACTACTAACAAGACCACCGAATGCCTTCTGTACAGAATATCACACTTTCTTCAAAATAAGAATCAATATATCATCTCCATTAAAATATTATCTCACGACACATCCTGAATATGAAGGTATTGGCTTCTAGTTGCAATGAAGGAAAACTAACAATTACAACCCCTTTATTCCATGAAAACTCATTATTAATTATGACATGTTTGATACTGTAGAAGTCTTAGCTTTTAATTAAATTTCTAGATGTGGAAGAAGAAGCATAGTCCGACGTGACACTATCCACATACTCTTCCAAGGCAGAGCAATCACTGTGCTTGCAGAATTGCCCCATTTCGGTTGAATTCAAGTGGTTTTTATGGTATTTTCGGTCTTTCCACGAATCTCCTTCGCTATGGATATCCATTTGTTGCCTAATCTTATGTGGGCTTCGATTAGCTATAACTCTTCTTCTTCGGTCCGTTTACCTTTCTACAATCTTTACCGATAAACATACATACAAATATAATGCAATGGTCAAGGGCACAAACTCGCTCTTGCAATGTATAATGGTTGATAGGTCATCCATGTATTAACATATTATTTGTTATTCTATGATTTAAAAACATTCCTTAGTGAAACATACTTTTCTTTTGAGTGAATATGCTTTATATACTCCATATTTCAGGAAGGTGCAAGAATAATTGACCTTAATTGATAAAATTGCATATTCAAGCATAACAAGAAACAAAAAAAATCATTTCTAAAAAAAAGATACAAAAATGTCAAGCTTTTGTGTAGTAAAAATGTTATTTTTTATTAAGTACAATATAAATAAATTTATATAATTTTTCTGATCTATGTAATGAAGGTATTTTACATTATTTTTTAAATTATGTATTAGGTAGAACAGCGCGGAATTCACACAAATCTATTTTTCCAATATAATGGAAAATCACAATGATGCAATGATTTAAATTTCATCAAAGTTTTTTTTGTTGAACAAGTACATGTGGGGATTTCATCGTATAAGAGAGTTGATGATTTAGAAAAATTTAAGATAAATGCTATCTTACATAAAAACACACAACTTAGATACATTTCATGAAGTACAGTAAAGATCTTGGACGTAGAGATATCCTTTAATGTAATTAATATTAGGGTTTTGTAAAATTCATTGTCCTAATTACATTTAAGATCGTTGGACATTTTTAGGTATTTGATTTTTTTTGTAATATAATTCACTCTCATGACAAGTCACACTTAAAACGCTTTGCTTATTTATCTATTATACAAAATAGAATTACCACAACCATCCATTAAAAAAAAAGTATGAGAATAAAGTATAAGAAAATACTGTATGAATGAGAAATAGCTCAAATTAAAGACAGTAATTGCTATTTCGTGCCTTGCTTTTTGTGCAAACATCACGCTAAGTGTTTGTGTATTTTTATGCTTACGCAAGTGAAGATATTAAAAAAAATACCAAATTAAACATTAATATATGGCCTCAGATGGTTTTGTCACCTCACTCTGCATTGGTTTCAACTCTTCCATGAAGCATTTTACCA
The DNA here is from genome assembly GCA_023055425.1 of Linanthus parryae. Taxonomy (NCBI): domain Eukaryota; kingdom Viridiplantae; phylum Streptophyta; class Magnoliopsida; order Ericales; family Polemoniaceae; genus Linanthus; species Linanthus parryae. Next base: position 44,835,559 of record JALGPY010000007.1, read on the forward strand.
ATGTGTGTCCATTTTTTTCTCTATATTTGTTAACCAATTTTGTCAATAACCTACACATCGAAAGCATGATAAATTGTGAATAAACAACCTTTGATAGGAAAGCTTATTATACCATAACTGCATATTATAATCTACATGTCTTCTACTGCACTCCACCTTTAGTATGAGTTTACTTCATAGAGATTTGTATAGGTTGGAAATTAGTCATAAATCGTCGTGATCCTGATCCATATCTTCAAAGGCTAAATTTGGAACTTTAGGAAATGGATTAACATTTTCCGATATGTAATTTTGACAATGATGGACAAATGAGTAAATTTGGATGCTAACATTTTCAGATGAATGATTTAATCCAAATGAGTTCGAAGCGTTCAGATGCAATTGACGATTCACACTTTCATTCACTATAAGAGAAAGCCCGAAGAACAAAGTATGGTGAAGAGACATCACGCGAGGATAAACTTTCCACCATGACTCTAGGTGAAATATTTTTGAAATCTAAATTCGTAGTATTCAGATTAGATATAATTGAGTTTGATAAGTTCAGGCTCAAATAATTTGCACTATCATTCGAATATTGAGCTTGAATTTGACCAAGAGGACCGTAAAATGTATAAGGCCCCTACAAGTGCATGTTTAACGAAGATACACCCATTGATGGTGCATCAAAATCAAGAGATTTTTTATTCCAAATTTTTGATGAAAATCTTGAATTGAAAATGCACTTTCTTTAAAGTCACTCGTATCAAAGACCAAGAACAATTAAAATATAGAAGGTAGTGAGAGTAGAAGAAAAATAAAGGGATTTTTTTATAGTTTGTTGACAATGGTCTATGTCCTTTAATAGGTGAGCAAGAGAAATACTAGTGCCTAGGAGTCCTCGCAGCCGTTGACTAGATAATATGATCAGACGGTGTACGTTCCAAGTAGACAATATCAAATTATCATAATTTTCAGACTAAATAATACAAACATTTTTTTTCCTCTAAACATGTATATTGTGTTGTACACTTGATTCAGACATAAACAGCGTGATATACGAGTGTGCAACGAGTAGAAATGCTAAAATATTAGGTTTGAATGTTATTATGTCTTTTTAAACACATTGTCAACATGAACCATTTTACTTCTAACATATCTAAACTAACTTGGGTTGATTTCAAATAATATTTGCTCTCCTTCTATAGTTGGACTAAGTTTTACGAAATCTCATCTTCCATGGTACAAAATGCTAGTAGGGTATGATTGTAAGCTATCAACGCCCCAAATTGTTAATTTTTTATATAATTTATTCCTACATCCCATTGTACACCAAATTTCGTGTCCAGATTATGGAAACAAGGAAATCTGTGTCAAATTCAATTAGATGAAAAATAATAAAGCGGGATTACAATCTCTGGTATGTATTTCCTTAAACAAGAAAACAATCTCATTTCATTCTTCTTTCCTTATTTTGATCGAGGGTGTATGCGACTTGATCTCGAATCGAACGGCTTGATTTTCTCCGATCTGGGAGGAAATGGTGGTTTGGAAGCAATGAATTCCTCCTGGCCTTGGCGGTGTGTTCGGCCGAGCTTTGTCTTATGATCTTCAATTTGACGGAGTTGGGATCTCCGACGGCTGGATTAAAGTACCCCGAGCCTTGGCGATGTGTTTGGCGGAGCTTCGGCTGATGATATCCGATTTAAGTGGAGTTGGATCTCCAGTGGCTTGAATGAAGTCTTCCGGGCCTTGGCGGCGTGTTCATCAGAGCTTTTGTAGCCTTTGGAAACTTATTGTGTTGTGATGTGTTGTGATGTGTTGTGTGTCGTCTTTTTCCTCTTGGAATGCACCTCTATTTATAGGCAAACCGAGTGGGGGTATTTTGGTCATTGTACTTGGGGTTTGAGATCCACAAGATACTAACAACCTTGTTTGTTATTATCTCTTTTATTTGTTGAGAGATAATTGGTGAAAATTAATTACTCATAATATAGTCAAAATTTAACTAGTAACTATATGATATGTAACTAATGTTTCATTTTATTCTACCACTTGAAGAGTGTCCAAGAACATCTTTTGGGCTACTAAAATAGTGATAAAATAATTCATTTTTGCGTATCAACAAATTCCCCCTCGAGACTTATTCACCGGCTCCAATATTTTGTTGGTCGACATGTCTCGAAATTTCGAAGTCATCTGTAGTCAGGGACGGACCCAGGATTACTTTGTAGGGGGGGGGCAAGATAAATAGTCTCAAAGTTGGAGGGGGACAGTAGTAGAAACATATGGTGCATGGGATTATTTCCCATTACATGTCTACTACTAAACCAAATCCTAGGGGGGCATGGCCCATTCTAGCGTGTGCATGATTCTGTCCCTGTATGTAGTCAACATTCTCATAATTCTAGTTAAATTTGTAATAGTTCCGCCCTGTATGTAGTCAACATAGAAGCAGATCATCCTCTCAATCCATTCTCAGAAGAACACTGCACTCTCACAGCAGTTTCATTTCTTTTATTCTTCTGTTCTGAATTTCATTTGTATATGTTATACTTCTAGTTCTTATTCTCAAGGATTGTTCAAGTGAACAATAGAGAATTCTTAGTTAATCAGATAGCTAGAGCAGGTACTAGATAGGTTAGTGAGAACACAAGCTGTAACAGAGTAATGTATCTCTCTGTGCTTGAGATGTAGGGCTTAGATGTTGATAAATAAGAATTGAGTTGAAAATTCTACAAGGAGAAGATCCCCGAGTTAGAGACGTAGGTCCAACTGGAATAAACTCTATATATCTTGTGTCTCTTACATTTACTTTACAGTTGCATACTTAGTTTATTTGCAGCATTCAAACAGTTTCATATCAAGGGTTTGAAACTCATTTCAAGGCCTTGAAGTTTTATCAAAAGTTTGCATACTCTATTCAACCGCCCTTCATACTGTACACACTTTCAAATTGAGACTCATCTCCAAAGATATACGCAAGCTAACACTGTAAGTAACTAAGAAAGCACATGGACTAATCCGCCGTCACCATTATAACTGGTACCTAAAATACGATATGGGTGAGCTTAATTCCAAGCTCAATAAAGAATATCAAGGCAACAGCTCAAGCACGTATTGTTTCATGATACACGTATCACATCGACATGCTTTTTAACACTACGATATAATCTTGTTTATATCATTTCATGCATATGCAAATCTTTCACCGATTTCATTATCTTCATGGAACCTGGGGTGCTCGTATACGCGCTCGCGACTAGGAGTGATTCAACCAACCACCGCATATGCGCTCTCAACTGGGAGCAGAGTACCAAACTTACCATTAAGCTGGCATGCTTTTTGCACTAGGCCTCAAGTGCGTTAAGGGTCTTTCACCTGAGGGATGTGCAATCTCATCTTGCTAACCCATTCCTTTTATCTTTCAACTTTTATTACGAATTCGAATACAAATCGCACATGAACAATACTCTAGACAACACCATCATGCTAACAGCTTATCAACAATCAATACATTTGATATCAAGCATTCAAAGTTTTCACGAACATCAACAATATATTCGAATAGCAATTTCGACAGCATCTCTGCATGATCCAAATATCAAAGGAATAATTTTGGCAACATGTGTACATGATTCAAATATTCAAATTACAATATCATATCATCTCGACATGAATCACATATCAGTTTATAACTTTACGATAATCGGGCATAACTATGACATAATAATAGCAATTCAATAAGTTTAATGAATACATCTAAGCGATGCAATGAATATAAACAAGCAAATAACGTTGAAATTCCCTACCTCGGTCCAACGAACCTGCTAATATAGTAATAAAGAATATCCATAACCTCTGAATAAAATATCGTGAACACCTTCAATTAAACTCCTTGTCTCTCTTTCTCTCCGTGTGAAGTGCTTGACTGAAATTTGAAATGTGAATTAACTATAGCGCCAAACTATATTTATAGGAGAGGAAGACGAGTAACATCGCGGCACGCAGGGGGGCACATGGTGATTACCCGCGCTGATGACTCGCCTGATTGAACACATGCCACAACTCTGGGTTGGAAACCAATATGCAGCATGTCACTACGTGTCATGCATGCATGAATGACCTAAGGCCTCACGCATGGGCATGCGTATCTGACCCAAAACTTCATGTGGAAGTCTTACTACAAATTATGAGGTATCCATGTGATATCACCCACTCACAAAGTGCCACCACGATAAGGAATCTCGGAAAACAATTAATCACCCTCTCTTTGGCTACCCAACGCCCATGATATGAGAAGGCCATACCGCATGCCACCTTCTATTGTGTGCCTTCATTTTTCCTTCTTAATATTCTTTATTTCTATTTTATTATTATTTTCTCCTTTGACCACATCATGATTTTATGTGGAACTCTCCTAAAAAGAGATTTCATGTGGAAGTTGGCAAGGGTTAAAAGTTTTCTTCCGTTTATTACTGAAGAAAATTGGCCAAGCCCATGATAGCATCTAGTTTCTCATACCCACAAATTAGAGACATGATAGTATAAAGTTTAATTATCTAATTTTTTAAAATTGTCCAAGCCCATTACAAATACTTATAGTTAATCATAATCAAAATCAATCATAGCTTTGTCATCAAACACTTGTACATGGACTTACATGTATAAGCATAAAGACATGTAAAATCATTCGGTCACATGTAGCATTTTTGTTTATTTTCTTGACATGTATCACAATTGAAGTAGTTATAATACACTTAATCTATAATAGAAAAATATCGATTCTTCTTATAACTTGAATGGTAAGAGAACCAAAATTTTACTAGCATGACTTTTCACTATAATACTTAAATATTTATGTGCAAGTCTAATTCTTTACTACGTGAAATACTGAATACTAAAAGTCATCAAATTTAAAATGACATTAAGTAGTATACGTTCTCGATATACATATAAACACATATGGTAAGTATAATTTATTTTTCTTTAGACTATTTACAAGATTTCAAGCATAATATAGCTATCATACTTGTGCTACTGAATCCTAAGATTTTATGTTTATTTGTATGCCCGACAGAAAAATAAAATAAAAAAAGCGAGTGCTTGTAATTTATAATTGAGGAGGCTAGTTTGGTGAAATTTTTAGTACTTTACATCTTTTCACGGGTGACCGCGAAAAGGCATAACACCGGTTTGAGGATTCGAGTGCCAGAGTTCATGGTGATTTGGGTTGGGATCTACCTTTTTGGACAAGGTTTTTGGTGAGGTTGTCCTGAAAAATATGACTTATTTTCTAAAAATTCTATCCTACCGTCCTATAGATGGCAGAAATCGGAATAAAGCTCGAATAATGTGCTAGATTAGGCTTGGAGAGTCTCTCCTATTTTCGGTTGTGCGCGAAAATTTAGGTGTTTCCCATAGAGTGCACTTGAATTTTCTATGATATCTAGTGGGATTTTCATACTATCCTAGAGTAATCCTTCAGTAGATTTTCACACATTTACCTCGACGTGCTAGTTTGATACATACGGAGCTTGAGGATTCCGGTTCGAGCTAATGAAGTTTTCAATCTAGCAAAAACTGCAAAAAAAAAGTTTTAAATACTTTCATTGTTTATATAGAGTTCTATTGTACATAGTTGCATTTCCATTTTGCTGCATAGTCGTGTCAATCAAGTCGAGTAATTGGCATCTGATATGAAATTTGTGGGTGTATGAGCTGTGTCTTCAAAGCTTCATGAGACACCAAGAGTGGTAGTTTCTAAGGCGAGCATACTTAAAGTGTGGGGGTTCGACAATGTCATATTTTACGTTATTTTTGTTCATCATTTTGATAGGTTTGCGAGGAATTTTGAATGATTTTATGCCCAGATTTGAGAGATTTGGATGGATTTCACAACCTGAGAGATTTTTCGGTGTTAATGTGTATTTCAGAGTTTTCTCCCCTTTTAGTATGATTTTTGTGTATTTCTTGCCATTCCATATATAATCATGGGTTGTGTTGAGTAATTTTAGCAACAGGGATTGTTAGCACACAAATCGAGGATGAAAAATGGAACACAAAGACTAGGAAATCAAGTGGAAAGATGAAGAGCGGAAGAAACGGGAGCCAAATCGTTGTGACAGACAAGAAGAAAATAGTTAAATCATGGTGGCAGCATAGTTCACCCTGGTATAACAGCAGTGCATACTGTGGTACGATATGCACATGAATCTCGGAAGCAGCAACAACAGAGTTTAATGTGGTATGCCGCCACCACCAAAACTGTGGTACACTAAAGAAGGAAGATTTGCCGTGGTACAGCAACATCAAATATCGCAGTTTGAATTACATAAGCCACACAATGGAAGATTATTCGGGAACCTTTACCGTGGTATGCTAGCATTAAATACCGTGGTATGCTAGCATTAAATACCGCGGTATTTCTAACGGAATCAGCTGACACCAACGGGGTGAAAGCGCAATTTTAGCAAACTCTTTTGGAGGAAATTTGTGACCTAACAAACGTTTCGTCTATATCCAACATTTATTACGTATTAACGCTGGAGTATCAAACACAACAATAGAGAGTGATAACACGGAAGACACATCCTATTGCACAAATGTTCTTGGAGGAAGACCGTTTCAGTGGAAGAAGAGACCATTAGAGGAGGAGCTCAGATCTGATCGGAAGACACCAATGTGATTATGTTTGTCTATTCTTTCTTTGTATTTAACTCAATGAATGTTATAATCATGTTTTTAGGTTTTGTTTCAAACTATGTTAGGCTAAATTTTCACCACTAGGATCCGAGCAAGGTGCCTAGATTGACGATTTCAATATTTTGACTATTTATCTCTGTTTTATGCTTGATGATCAGCTTAATAGAGGTTGGCTTGATTACTTGAGATTTTTTTTGTCAAACCATGTAGGTGACGTCTTGTATGCTAGATTTTAGTATGGTTTTGTGTGTGACAAATGGTAGAACCCTACAGAGAAATCAAGTGAATACCTAGTGAATCACGCTTTATGAATCAAGGAGCTAATAAGTAGGCTTTATTGGCATGCTTAATTAAGTATTGAATTAATTTTTCCATATGTGTGGCCATCCCTTTTTCGGATTGACGATAGCTTAGTTAAGGAAGCGAGGTAGTAGCAAATCTATCTTGTTATAGTTACTCCCTTGACCACGTACATATCCATATTTCATAAACCATAAAATAAACTCCGGAAGAGTCGATCTAGTGCCAAAACGAGGAGGGCCTAGTGCTTTCTCACTGTGTCACAACCTCAATTTATTTTCAAATTTTATTTTTATACACTGTAGTTCAATTAGTTCTCACAAAATCACACCAATTGAATATTTGTTGAATCAAAAATAGCTAAGAAGACACTTGACTTTGGGTTCGATATTATCTGGAACTTACTGGGGAAACTACACTAAAAGTCATGCACGTGCAGTAGGTTCAGACATTTCCACAATAAAACGAGAAAATTCATTATATTTAGACATTGTAGACAAGTAATTAAGGCATTAAATTATGATTTATGGATAACTAGAAACGTATCATCAAAATCCAAAAAATTACCATAACTTGTAGTTTTGAGATGCATTATGACACACATCTTATTGGAGTCATAAAGAGATGACATGTAGCTCCTTTCTCTTCGAACTACTAACCAGACCACCGAATACCTTAAGTAACAAAATGCCACATACTTAATAATTAGACTCAATAGATCATCTCCATCAAAATATTATTTTATGAGGCATCCTGAATCTGAAGCTATTGGCTCTAATTGCGACGAAGGAAAACTAACAATTACAAACCCTTTATTCCATAAAATCTCATTATTAATTATCATAGTTTTGATATATTCGAGGTCTTAGCATGTAGTTAAAATTCTAGGAGAATGATTCTTGAAATCTAAATTAAGAGTATTCTTATTAGATCTGAATGAGTTTGATAAGTTCAGACTCAAATAATTTGCACTGATTCGAAGATAAAGCTTGAATTTGACCAACGGAACTGTATAATGTATAAGGCCCCCAAATGAGCATATCTGAATATTACTTTCCATTTGTGAACTTGAGGTTTCTATGGAAAATATTGAATTGAAAATGAACTTTCTTAAAATTCACTCATACCAAAGACCGAAAAAAATTAAAGGATAGAAGCTAGTGAGAATAAAAGCTAAAGAAAGTGGTTTCTTATAATTTGTTGACAATGGGTTCATGGCCTTTAATAGGTGAGATAGAGAAAGGCTAGTGCCTACGAGTCCTCACAACCGTTGACTAGATAATATCAAATTACCATAGTTTTCAGAGTAACTAATAGAGACAAAATTATTTTTTTCCACTGAACATGTATTTATGTGTACACGTGATTCGGACATAAACCGCGTGATATACGATTGTGTAATGAGTAGAAACGCTAAAAATAGTAGGTTTGAATGTTAATATGTCTTATAGAAACATTTTCAACATGAACCATTTTACTTCTAACATATCAAAATTAAATTGGGTCGATTTCAAATATTCTTTACACTCCTTCTATAGTTGGACTAAGTTTTTACGCAATCTCATCTTCCATGGTACAAAATACTAGTAGGATATGATTGTATACTATCAGCGCACCACGTTGTTCACATTATTCCATAATTTATTCCTACATCCCATGTGTGTATGGTTAATCTTAAGCTGACAATATCTGACATGACACAATGATATGACACGAATCCGACACGCAACTAGCGTGTTTGGGTCGACTCTAACCTAAAACGGGTAAAAAATGGGTCGACTCGAAAGTGACACGGGATTAAATAGTTCCGGTTTGTATCAACTTTCACAAGCCAAAAACTAACCGTTTCAACCCGCCTAACACAACAATAACCCTTTTTTCCAATATTACCCATTATATAAGAAAAATAAGCAATGTTAACTGAAACATGTCGACACAACAACAGAACATGAACGCGACACCAAGTTAGCGGGTATGTGTCGACACGAACCCGCAATGTGAAAGGGGATGAAGTATAGAGTCATAAGTGATATCACACACGAGTAAAAGTGTGTCTTCTAATCTATACCTTCAATTCGCGACTAAGCATGATACAACAGATGACTATAGCCTAAAGCCAATAGAACAATACTTACATGAAAAAACAAGGATATTCATGACATTAAGACATTGTACTGACATTCGTGCACTATTTCTTCCTCTGAGTAGTTGAGTATCTGACTTGACTACACTGACAGTCATGCACTTGCAGTTTGGTTCATACCATTTACACGACAAAGCGAGAAAATTTATGAAATTTTGACATTGTAGAGAAGTGATTAAAGCTTTAAATTATGATTTCAGGATAAGCAGAAACATAACTTCGAAACCTAAAAAAAATTGCCATAGTTTGCAGTTTGGATATGCATTATGACACACATCGTATTAGAGTTATAAAATGATTACATTTAGCTCCTTCCTCTTCGAACTACTAACCAGACCACCGAATGCCTTATGTGAAAAAAAAACCACACTTTCTTCAAAATTAGACTCAAAATATCATATTGGTCAAAATATTATTTCACGAGGCATCCTGAATCTGAACCTATTGGCTTCTAGTTGCAACGAAGGAAAACTAACAATTACAAACCCTTTATTCCAAGAAAACTTATTATTAATTATGACGTTTTTGATATTGTCAAAGTCTTAGCTTTTAATTAAAGTTATAGAAGTGGAAGAAGAAGCATAGTTCGACGTGACAATATCCACGTACTCTTCCAAGGAAGAGAAATCATTGTGCTTGCTGAATTGCCTCATTTTGGTTGAATTCAATGGTTTTTTATGATATTTTCGGTCCTTCCAGGAACCTCCTTCGCTATGGATGTTCATTTGTTGCCAAATCTCCTGTGGGCTTCGATTAGCTTTAACTCATCTTCTTCGGTCCATTCACCTATCTACAATATTTACCGATAAACATACATTTAAATATAATTCAATGGTCAAGTGCACAAACTCGCTCTTGCAATGTATAATGGTTGATAGGTCATCCATGTATCAATATATTATTTTTTATTCTATAATTTGCAAACATTCCTTAGTGAACATACTTTTCTCTGCAGTGAATATGCTTTATATACTCCATATTTCAGGAAGATGCAAGAATAATTGACCTTATTGGATAAAATTGGCTATTAAAGCATAACAGGAAACAAATAAATGTCAAGCTTTTATGTAATAAAAATATTAATTTTTATTAAGTACAATATAAATAATTTCATCTGATTTTTCTAATGTATGTAATGGAGGTATTTTACATTATTTTCCAAATTATGTACTAGGTAGAACAGGGCGGAATTTAGAAAATATATTTTTCAAATATAATGCAAATCACAATGGTGCAATTTTCATTTAAGCTTTTTGTCGAACAAATCCATGTGGGATTCCATGGTATAAGAAAGTTGATGATTTAGAAAAAAAAATAAGATAATGCAGTCTTCCTTAAAATACACACAACTTATATATAATTTCATGAAGTACAATAAAGATCTTGGACATAGATATGTCCTTCAATGTAACATAAGAATTTTGCAACATTCGTCTTCCTAATTATATTTAAGCTTGTTGGACATTTTTAGGTAACTGATTTATTTTGAGAAAAATAGCTCAAATTAAAGAGAGTAATTGCTATTCCATGCTTCGCTTTTTGTTCAAGCATCACACTATGTGTTTGTGTATTTTTATTAGGGGTGACAATTCGGGTCAACCCGCCGGGTTTCGGGTCGTGTCAACCCATCACGGGTCACTGCCGGGTTGACCCGCTGCTGACCCGGATCCTCTATCGTGTCAAGTAACCCAACCCGGAACCGATCTGTTTATTAAACGGATAACCCGACACGACACGGGCAACCTGTTTAAGGAAGGGGTGGGGTCGGGTCGGGTCGCATGCCATTAACCCTTTTTTGTGACCTGTTTTTGCAGAAATTAAACAGAAATAGACATATGGGAGAAGAAACCAACTCAGCGGACAGGGACACTTCCAAATTCCATATATTTTTCCATAAAAAAAATCATCAAATAGTTGAATTCCCTTACGCAAATACTTACAATTGCATACACAGCATTTATTTACACACAATAAACCAAAAAATCTCAGATATGCTACACCTCTTAGAGAGACACCAACGGCGATGACGAGACCGACGACAATGGCTTCACATGGGCAATCGATGACAGACTGATGGCGTCTTTACAGAGCATGACTAATCCGACAGTTCATCGTTTGAGAGAGGAAGAGAGATGTGGGAAGTCGGAGTCTTGAGATATACCAGAGAGACGGAGTTTTGGATACCCAAAAACACAAAGCCAGCCTTCCTCCATTGGAGCTTTGGAGGTACCAGATTAGGGTTTGAAGCTTTGAAGCTTCGGGAGTCTTGTGCGGTGGTTTTACCGAGAGGAATAGAATGGGACTAGTGAAAAATATGTTTATATACCCTTGGTAAACACATTAACTTGGGTTGGGTTCGCTAGGTTAGGTTCTTCTTATTTTAAATTCAGTTAGGTTAAATAATAATAACAATAATAATAATAATAATAATAATAATAATAATAATAATAATAATAATAATAATAATAATAATAATAATAATAAAAGTACCTTAAGCGGGTTGACTGGGTCAGATTTGAGTTGTGCGGGTCGACCCTAACCCAAACCGTTTATTTTCGTGTCGATTTCAGGTCGACCCATTATGACCTATAGCGGGTTCGTGTCGACCCAAACCTGCTAACTTCGTGTCGTTTTCGAATCGTGTTGTCGTGTCGTGTCGAATATTGCCAGCCCTAATTTTTATGCTTATGCAAGTGAATAAATTAAAGAAAATACGAAATTAAACCTTAATATTTTGCCTCAGATGGTTTTGCTACGATGCTCTGAATTGGTTTCAAACTCTTTCATGAAGCATTTTACCTATGTGAGTCCATTTTTTTTCTCCATATTTGTTAACCAATTTTGTCATTAACCTACACATCGAAAGCATGATAAATTTTAAATAAAAAATTTTGCGATAGGAAAGCGTATTACTGCATATTATAATCTACCTCTCTTGTTTTGCAATCTAATGTCCTTTAGTATGAGCGTACTTCTACAACTTTTATAGGTTGGAACTCAGTCCTAAAATCACCGTGAGCCTAATCCATATCTTCAAAATCTAGGTTTGGAACTTTAGGAAATGGATTGACATTTTTCGATCCAGTATATTTGTAATTTTGAGAATGATGGACAAATTAGTAATTTTGGATGCTAACATTTTCAGAGGAATAATTTGATCCAAATGAGTACGAAGTGTTCAAATGCAATTGATGATTCACACTTTCATTCAATATTGGAGCTTGATTTGAATCATGAGAACCGTTCAACATAAGAGAAGCCC